>CM060978.1:151328158-153728158 GCA_030765065.1 Deroplatys truncata | reverse complement strand
ACAGGCTACAAGATGTACATTTTATTTCTCATCCAAATATCTTAAACATGTGGTGTTTTAATAAAAATCATTAGAGCCATATTTGAGGAAACCCCCCCCCCAAAAAAAACAAATTTCCATATAAAGAGTAGCTTGGTTTGGGGGGATTTTCTTGAAAATCCTCATGTTGCATCCATGGAAAATTCTGAACTTAAATACCAAGTTTGTTATTTAACTCACTTCTTTTTGAATTACTGCGTTCACAGATAGATGGACACCACTCAGACATGCGTGTAACTTTTCCTAAAAATTCTCCTTCCTTTTTTTATTTATTTATTCAGCGGATCTCAAAATGTGTGTTTCAAAATATCGATTTTTTTTTTCGTGTTGGATACAATATTCCTTCTTTCTTGTCTGTCCATCTGCCTCTGTGAATGGCTAAACTCAAAAATGAAGAGTTGATTAAAAACCAAACTTGATATTTAAGTTCCTCCAGGGCCTCACCTTATGTGAGTACGGGTTTTGGCGCACCTGTTGGTTCCCGAGCCACTCATCATCATCATCATCATCATCATCATCATCATCATCTTTCCACCCTCGTCCGGTCGAGATGGGTTCGTCCTCGTGACCGGGGGACTTAAGGTAGGCTCTCGTGCGTTCTGTGCATTTCATTACATGACACCCCTCACCATCGTTTCTTCCTTCTCTTCTATTTATGCACATTTTGCCCCATGCCCATTCATTTACACATCTCTTTTACTTCTTTGCCGGCCTACCTTGCGTGCGAGACGCCCACACACTTTTAGTTTCTTTTATTTTATTTTAATCCTCTGTGGACACAGCCTGACGGATACCCGTGCACTGGGTGCGCAGCTGGGTGAGTGAGTAATGGCGTCATCCCCACCACCCGAGGTCGTCATGTAGGGTATGTGTTCATATCCGCTGTTCAACTGCAGTCCTGCGAGGGGGGCCATTGCATGAGCTGCTGACTTCTGATGGCGATTGGGTCCCTCTGTCTATGTTCTGGGAGGTGTGACCCTGGGGTGAGAAAGGTATAGATAGGCCACTCACCCAAGCCGGGGTAACGCCCGGGAAGTCAGAGCCTGAGGTCAGAGACGGTTGCAATGGTGGAGAATTTCTTTCGCTATGGAGCACCCTTTCTCCATTATTAATAACAAGCACCGAAAAGTCTTTGCAATGGAAGTAGCACCACCGACATCTGGTTGTTACTTGGTAATTAGCCAAACAGAGGAAGGCCAATCTTTTGAGAAGGTGAACCCTTTTGTTATTCAAAAGGGGATTGATACTATTGCTGGTTCTGTTCAAGCCTGCACTCGTCTTCGGAATGGTTCTTTGTTAGTTCAGAGCAAGTCCGAACAACAAAGCAAGTCCTTGTTATGCGCCACACTTCTCCACGGTTATCCTATCCGTGTTGAGAAGCACCACACTTTGAATTCCTGTCGTGGCGTCGTCACCACTCACAGCCTCGACGGAATATCCGACGATGAACTGCTCGAATATCTTTCCGACCAAAAGGTTACAGCGGTTCATCGAGTGCAGGCTAAACGCGACGTAGTGTTGGTACCAACTCGTACCCTGTTTCTCACGTTCGATGGCGTCGATCTGCCCACTAGTATTTCAGCAGGGTACGAATGTATTGCGGTGAGGCCCTATATTCCCAGACCTCTGCGTTGTTTTAAATGCCAACGTTTTGGGCATACGCAAGTCTCTTGTAAGAGTGCCGTTACTATCTGTGCCTCATGTAGCCAGCCGTCACATGAAGGTACCTGTTCATCCGGACCCGTCTGCGTTAATTGCAAAGGGTCTCATTCTGCGTCATTTGCCGACTGTCCGCGGTACTTGGACGAGAAGGCGATCCAGGAGATCCGGGTAAAGGAGAAACTCTCCTTCGCTGAAGCCCGGAGGCGTTACCATGCGCGCTAACCTTCGCTCCTGCGATCTGGCACATTTAGTTCTGTTGTTGCCTTGCCTGTACCCCGGAAGGATGCCGAAACACAGACCTGGACCATGACCGCATTGACCGCCACTACCATCCGGCCATCCATTTCAGCCACAGTTAGCAAACCATGTAAAGCTGGTCTAAAGGTTATAAAGTCGCAAGGCGCTGACAAGAAATCAAAACAGAAGCTACGCAAGGAAGATTTTTTGAAAGATCCTCCGCGTGCGCTCGGTAAGAAAAGTTCACCTTCTCCTCGAAGGTTGCAGTCCCAGGATGCTCCTGGGACAAGCCGCGCTCAGCGGCCACCTTCATCCATTGCAACCCAGAACCGATTCACGGCGCTTGAATCGGTTTCTGGCACTGAGCGCGTGGGCCCTCCCTTCGAGGAGCCTATGGAGTCTGACCAACTCCATACAAAAAGCCCGAGCACCAAGGTTAAGCAACAGTTTATTTTGAGCCGCCCTTCAAAGTACACAGTGTATCCCTTTTATTCATGGCTATCCTGACATGGAATTTACGTGGTGTACGATCGCATAGGGCGGAATTGCAACTATTATTGCGTTCCCATTCACCTATGGTCGTGTGTTTGCAGGAGACTAAGCTTCGCACTCACGATCCTTTTGATCTCCGAGGGTATACTCCGGTTCGCTACGTTCTTGAACCGGAGGATGGTACTCCTGCTCATGGAGGTGTCATGATATTAGTACGTAACGATGTTCATTTTCAAACTCTCACACTTACGTCCGACTTGCAAGCTGTTGCCGTTAGACTTCACTTACCCGGCTTTTTCTTTTCTGTTTGTTCTGTGTATTCACCTCCATCGTATCCCCTCGCTCACTCGGACGTTCGAGATCTCCTGTCCGCTCTCCCAACACCATTTCTTCTGTTGGGAGATTTTAATGCCCATCCCCCCTGTGGGGTTCGCCAAGGGCTTGTGCGAGGGGAACTCTTCTTTCCGACATTTTTTATCAGTTCAACCTCTCTATCCTCAATACAGGTGAACCTACTTTTATTTCTGATTCTTCGGTTCATTCTCTCACTTAGACCTTGCCGTTTGCTCCATCCAGCTTGTTAGTCGTCTGCAGTGGAACGTCGTCGCTGACACCTACTCCAGCGACCATTACCCCTGCATCGTTTCTCTTTTGTCTCACCGCGTCCAGCATTCCAGATTACCTACCTGGATATTCAGTAAAGCCGACTGGAGATTGTATTCCAGCCTCGTGTCTTGTGCGGACCAGCCTTTCAGACGTTAACCAAATGGTGCAGCACCTTGCGTCTACGCTTCTATCTGCCGCTGAACGCGCAATTCCCCGTTCATCCTCTCACCCTCGACGGATTCCTGTTCCTTGGTGGAACGAGGAGTGTCGGGTTGCCGTTCGTGCCCGTAGAACTGCACTTAGGGTGTTTCAGCGACACCCTACACTTGATAATTTGGTTACTTTTAAACAATCGCGCGCCAGGGCTCGTCGCATTATTCAGGATAGCAAGAAGGCATCTTGGACTCGTTTTGTCGAGTCTTTTAATCGCTTCACACCTTCCTCTGTTGTTTGGGATAAACTTCGTCGCTTCTCCGGTAAAGTGTCGCATTGTACTGTGTCTGGCCTTCAGGTTTCCAATGCCACCATAGTGGATCCGGCTGCCATTGCTAACACTCTGGGTGCTGCCTTTGAGGCGGTTTCCAATTCTGCCCATTATTCCGCCGGCTTTCGCAATCTCAAAGACCGGCTGGATTCGGAGACCTACAATTTTCGGTCTGCTAATGCCGAATGTTATAATGAACCTTTCACAATGCGGGAGCTGGAGCACGCTCTCCATTGCTCTAGGCACTCCGCTCCTGGGCCGGACGGCATTCATGTCCTGATGCTACAGAACCTTTCAGCCAACAGTAAAATCTTTCTCTTACGGGTCTATAACCGTATTTGGCAAGACGGCCTTTTTCCTTCCGTTTGGCGCGAAGCCACCATTGTCCCTATCCTTAAGCCTGGGAAGGATCGCCAACTACCTTCCAGCTACCGCCCTATCTCCCTCACCAGTTGCATTTGCAAGGTGATGGAGCGCATGAACAACGGGCGGTTGACATGGTGGCTTGAGTCTCAGAAACTTCTAGCGAACGCACAGTGCGGATTTCGTCGCCATCGCTCTACCGTCGACCATCTGGTGTGTCTGTCGACGCATATTATGAACGGATTTCTGTGAAAGTGTCAAACAGTGGCTGTGTTTTTTGACCTGGAGAAAGCTTATGACACTTGTTGGAGGGGCGGCATTTTACGTACACTTCACGCATGGAATCTCCGCGGTCGTCTTCCCATATTTCTTCGGGAGTTTATGAGGGACCGCGTCTTTCGTGTACGTGTGGGCTCGGTTTTATCTAGTCGTTTTATTCAAGAGAACGGAGTACCGCAGGTCTCTGTACTCAGTGTCACACTTTTTGCGATAGCTATCAACCCCATTGTTGATTGTATTCCAGCTGGCATTTCATCGTCCCTTTTCGTTGACGATTTTGCCATTTATTGTAGTTCACGGCGGACCTGTCTGCTCGAACGCCGTCTCCAGAGCTGTATCGACCGTCTCTACGCCTGGAGTAACGCAACGGCTTTAATTTCTCCGCCGAGAAATCCGTCTGCATCAATTTCTGGCGCCGGAAGGCTTTCCCTCCGCCCTCTCTCCATCTTGGGTCGGAGGTCCTTCCATTTGCAGACGAGGTGAAATTTTTGGGGTTGATCTTTGATCGAAAGCTGAGCTGGACTTCACATTTCCTTTTTAACAGCAAAGTGTGACCGTTCTCTTAATATTTTACATGTTTTAAGTGGCACATCCTGGGGAGCTGATCGGGCCGTTCTTCTGCGTCTTTATCGCTCCTTGGTCCGATCCAAGCTTGATTACGGGTGCATTGTCTATTCGTCGGCACGTCCATCTGTATTACGTCGATTGAATGTCATTCACCATCGTGGCATAAGAGTCGCTACGGGGGCCTTTCCAACCAGCCCTGTACCTAGTCTATATGCTGAAGCTGCAGAGCCTCCGCTGTCCTTCAGGCGTGAGATGCTTTTGTGCAGCTACGCATGCCGACTCTCAAGCTTGCCTGACCACCCGTCCTTCGACCTATTTTTTGAGGATTCGCTTGATCGACAATATTTCGTTAGCTCCTCTGCATTGCTCCCTCCAGGGGTTCGGTTTCGACAGCTTCTTCGGCATTTGGACGTTACGCCAGCGCGCCCTTCCCAGGGGGGAAACACGTTTTCCTCTTTGGTTGCGTGCTGAGGCCCTCTGTCACCTTGGGTTAACGTCGATGCCGAAGAATGAGACCCCTTCTTCAGTCTTTAGATCAGCGTTTTTAGAACTACAGGCGCAATTCGGGGAATGTCATTTTATTTATACTGATGGGTCTAAGACTGATGTTGGAGTAGGGTGTGCCTTTATTTATGGTAGGCATAGTTTTACCTTCCGTTTACCGTGGCAATGCTCCATTTTTACCGCCGAAATTTTTAGTATTTTTCAATCCATTTTATGCGTTCAACGGCACGACTTGCGGCACTGTGTTGTTTGTACTGACTCACTGAGTGCCCTTCAGAGTATTACCACGCTGTACAATTACCACCCGATCGTACAGTGCATACATGACCTGCTTCACTCGCTTGGTGCTTCTGGCATCAGCGTCTCGTTCGTGTGGATTCCAGGTAATGTGGGCATCTCAGGCAACTAGTCTGCCGACGCCGCTGCCAAATCGGTGATTTTGTCACCCAGATTTTTTACCTCTGTTGTTCCCTCGTCAGATTTGTGTTTTCTTTTACGTCACCGCATCCTCTCGCTTTGGCGCAATTAGTGGACGGCCCTCCGGGGGAACAAGTTGCGGGAGGTTAAACCTCTTCCGTTAGTCTGGGGTACCTCTTCTCGTTGTGAAGAGGTCTTTTAGCTCGTTTACGAATAGGACATTGCCTTTTTAGCCATTGATACCTGCTCAGTGGTGACCCCACACCACTCTGTGTGTAGTGTGATGCACCCTTAACGGTGCGTCACATTTTAACAGAGTGTCAAGTTTTAGCTCCGTTGCACATTCATGTGGGTCTGCCTGTTGGCATGGCCAACGTTTTGGCAGACGACGCGTATGCTGTAGAATTGCTTTTACATTTTATAAGTAACAGTGGTTTTAATCGGCGCATTTGAGGCGCTGAGCATCTTTTAGCTTTGAGATTTTATATTGTCAGTTTTAATGGGGCTCTTCTCCCCAATGGACATCTGGTGCTCATGTCCCTTGTGTTCTACGGGTCTTGACATGTTGTTTTATTCCTTTATTGACCATGATTTTAGTGTGTAGATTTTAGTATTTGGTCTGATGTGTTATTTAGTGTTTTTGACCAAGCGGGTTTGTGTGTAGTTTTTTAACTTTTTTGACTTTTAAATTTTATATTTTATACATTGTAAGGGCGCTAATAACCTTAGCTGTTGAGCACCCGTAAGCCCCATCTCATCATCATCATCATCATCATCATCATGATATTTAGGTTCAGTATCTTCCAAGAATGCAACATGAGGATTTTCAAGAAAATGCCTCCACCCCAAATTGCCCTTTATATGCAAAATTGGTGATAATTTATTTTCTCAAAAATGGCTTTAACAAATTTGATTAAAATACCATATGTTCAAGATATTTACATGACAAATAAAATGTATATCTTGAATTTTCTGGGAATAGCCTGTGAATACGCTTCATAGAATGGCTTATGTATAATAGCAATTATACTAAACCGCAAAGGATAGATAAAATCTTACGGCACCAAAAATATAGATCTTATTAAAACACACAATTTTGTGTTAAATGTTTTTGGCATTAACCATTCCCAAGGTTATCTTTCTTTCTGCTTTGAATTGTCAAATAGTTTATACTTTTTTAATTGCTAAGTTGCTCTTCATTTTTGCTTTCTCCACCTACTTTGAAGCTATTTACGTTGGGAAGCCAATGTTTGAAGTGGGATGGTAGAGCTGTAGTGGGACGTAGCACTTTGTTGCTGATGTGGGATGCTCCACACAGGTTGTCAATTGGTAACTGAATGTAAAGGGGGGAGGAGGGAATCCACTGGTGAAATTCAGTTCATGATATCTTGTTCAATTTTCCCACTTTTTCAACCATTTTCAGACTAGTGTGCATGAAACCCATCTCAAGGAGCATAGCAAGCTTGTTTGAGAGGATTAGGAATGTGTTTGTTTAGGAAACCTCTGGATACACAACTCTCTTTTCTGTAATTTTCCAGAAATTTGTATATTTTCAATAAATCAAATTAAACTTTCCACTAAATTAAATTAAACTTTCCACTAATTCACTGTATACAAGATTTAAACATACTTTTGTTAACCTATTAAATATATTAGTCACATAAATGACTTTCTCAACTTCAACCTATAATAGCTGGGAGGAAGTATTGTATTCTACCCAAAAATTTGATGTCATGATTTCACTGGAAATCCATTTTTGAGGACCCTGAATCAAAAAAGGGTGTTTTTAGAAAATGTGTGTGCATGTGCGCGTGCACGCACACATGGTATTTAGGTTCTGCATCTTCTAAAGTGCAGTATGAAGGTTTTCAAGGAACCCCCCCCCCAAACCTTTTTCATTTTCTCTAAAATGACTAATAATTTTGATTAAAGCACAGTATGTAAGATATTTATATGACTAATAAAATGCAGATCTTAAATATTCTGGGAATAGGCTGTGATGCCTTCTTCATTTGAAATAAATTTTCTATAGTTTTGTTTAACAGGTAAACCATGAGAGATAAACAAAATGTATTACACAAAAAATGTAGATCATTTTAAAACATTTCCAGTACATTTTTTCTGGCATCAGGCATTTGCAAGATATCTGCAATTATTGGTTTGAATTTTTCAATACTTTGTAATTTAAGCGCTGCCACTATTCAGTTGTTTCTCGCAATGTCAGTGTCATAGAAAGAGTATGGAATTTTTAGGCTAGCATTTAGCAGCCCAGTTTTTATACATCTATTGATTCGGTTTGCTCTATCCCCCTTGTACATATATCAGAATGCGTAATGGATAGAGAGTGGAAGTTTAGGCACTAAAATGTAATTTTTTAGGTGCTTAAAATAGGCTCCTTAACTCTGTATTTAGGATGTATATCATTGTCGTAGTTAGCTTCACAGTAAACAATAAGTTCTTTCTCTAAATTGTCCATGGAAAACTTACAGCCTGTGTCACAAAGTATTAATTTGTATGCTGAGAAAAACCATTTGTCAACTGAAGACACACAGCAATATTTTAGGTTTTTTGATAAGATGAACTGGAATTTCACTTTCATCATCATTATTATTCTGTCCTGTTAAAATTTTGGTGGCAACAAACAAACTCTTCAGTCTGCTGTTTTTCTGAAGAACTGAATCCAACTTCTTCGCTTTTCCTCCCGCAATTCAGATGCTTCAGATAGTTTCTGCTTTGCTGTGCTCAGTACCTCTAAATATTCATAAAGAGGTTTCCCTTGACTTTCAAGAGCAGTAATAATATTTGCAATGAATGTGAAATGAGCCCTGATGTACACCAACTCATTTTCAACACCAGAGTCATTCAAAACTTTCTTAGCATTGGTTGCACAAACTCAATCATCCTCTAAAATAGACACAAGTTCTTTGACTGCTCTGAAATGCTCACTAGTATCAACTGCTCTTAGCCTGTTCCCATCGAGTAGCACAGGTTCTGGAGGAAGAGGAACATTTGGAAGTTTCTGCCGAAAAACCTGCAGTCTTAATGGAGTTTTTACAGAAACTTTCCTCACAGAAGAGATGCTTTATTTACCTTTGGAAATTTGAGTTGGATCTGCTCTGTTACTCATTTAGGCATAGGCAAGCTGGTGACATGGATACAAGACGGGAGAAACACCTTAAGTGTACGCATGGCAGGTGCCATATATGAAGCAGTGTCTGTCATAGCTATTAAAACTTTATCTTCATCAGAATTGATAATTTTGAGTCCACTGTTTACAAAATGAGTCATTGTATTTTGATTGATGTTATTCAACTGTATGGTGTAGATCAAATTAGCTCTGGACAGTGTATCAGATTGGGACTTTTCAACAATTAAGTTGACAACATAATGCCCAAAGGTGTCTGTAGTTTCATCAACCAAGAACTATAAATATGAATTCTCAAGATCCTCCTTTATCCTAGAGATAGCAAGCATACTTATACGTATCTTGTAAATATGTCTTCCAAAGAGTCGACTCTGAAGGGACTGATTGGTGGTAGTTCTTTACCAAAAAGTTCCTGAAATGAGAGTTTTGTAAAGTTTTGAACAGAATGTTTGGTGCTACAATGGCATGACATAAATCAGCACTGAATTCATTTTTCCGGATGATGTTTCTGAGGTTTGCATCAAAAGAGTCTGCTTCAGTTTAGACTCCCTTTCTACATTAACTTAGTGTAAAGCACCTTGCACGTGTTGTGTACAATGGTGCTTTTTATCACTGGACACCTGAAAAGGAAAACATTTTAAATATGTATTTAGTATTTGTGAGCTGTTATTTTGTTTTAGAACATTTTACTAAGCACAACACATTTTATCACATGAAAGTTCAGGAAAAAGATATTGTTTTGCTCACTCTTTGTTGCAAACTTGACAAAAAATAATCTTCCTGATGCTTTAGATTATTTTATTTTCGACATTATGTTTACTTGAAGTGAAAAATTGAAGCTCAAACATGACAGCACCAGTTATAAACTTCTCTAAAAGTAACTCGGAAATATGCTTATGACTAGGCTTCGGACATGACTTTAGCTTAACTTCTACTATACTGCTACTTTGTTTACAAGTGAGCAGAGAGGAGAGAAGCAGTAGTCTCGTGCGCTACCGAGTTGTGCTGTGCTGAGTACTGTCTACGCTATAGGTATGTGAGCACAGAAGTATGTATACAGTCAATAGTAAACTAAAGCTTTTATTACAAAGTATAAATAAGATGAACAAAAAATTAAATCTGAACTGTGACAGACGAAATAATCAATTTCATGTGTGATTTACATGCGTGGACAATTATTGCAATGGATTACAATATATTTTCTGAATGTATCAAAAGCAAAACATCTTCTCAAATTCAAACAAAGTTTATATCTTGAAAAAACTCCGTTCCACATCACATGACTGACTGGTCCAAAACGAAAATGACGAATGTCACACATCTATATGAGAAACACATATATTTTCATTATTTAGAGTAGTGTCCCTAATATGGCACATAATGGCATATCCTGGATTTTTATCTAAAACACTCTTCAGTTTCTGCTTTGCTATTTCAGCAGCAGCACATTTGTATACTTCTGTAGTGTTGTGTTAATTATTGACAAGTTTCAAGGACTCTGGCATTGCCATCTGTGACAATTCAAGTTGTTTTATTGTTAAAGAAATATCTTAAATATATTATTTATTAATTAGAAATGTCCATAAGCTGTGGAGATATCAACGATTTTGCAATTTTAATAGCTGAGTTTGCTTCTCTGTCAAATTTGCTAATCACTTAAACAATCTGGTTGTAATCCTCAAAATACAAGTAGTACAGATCGGCCATCAACCAAGATCTCCACTGTGTCACAATAGGTTGAGGTGGCTTAGGAATTCCTGCTGATAGTTCTTTAATTTTTAGCCTTTTAATATATATATATATATATATATATATATATATATATATATTTGAGATGAGATCATCGACATCAGAAAAATGTTTCTTAAATCTGTTCTGCCACCCGGTGAAGACCATGAGCTAAAGAGTCAGATGTATAATTCTGGGATAGCGTTCCTTAATTTTGGAAGTACTTTGACCATATAAAGAGCTGCATCTGTCACAAATAGTAATATGTTCTTAGTTTTTAAGCTGTCTGGCCATAGAAGAGACATTGCACTGTCAGACAGCTTGTCAATGGAAAAATTGTTAACTTCGCTTAACACCTTAGATGTTAACAAGAATTTTTGATCTGGACATTCAGGAGATAATATTCCTATGACATTAGCTATAGATCTCATAGCAGCATCTGTAGTTTCATCTATCCAAATCCAAATATTATGAACTACCATAGAACGTCTGATGTTGTTCAGAGTATCATTATAACAAGGAGACAAACATCATTTGCATAAAGTAGACTCACAAAGAAATTTCATAGTTGTACGTTTCTCCAGAAACGTTTTAAAAGCAGAATTTTGCAAGTTATTAAATGTGATGTTTGTGCTTACCATCATGTCACACAAATCCCTGTAAACTTCGGTTTGGCTACATGAGTTCGTGGTTTCTGATGTGGATAATATATCCTCACCCTCCTTATTTCTAGGAAGCAACGTCATATTTTGTGAGTGTTTTTTAGATTTAAGTGTCTTGCAATAAAATATCTTCTCTCTCTTTTGATTTCAATGTGGCATACTTCATAAAATATATTTTCCCCTTTTACATCAAAATACTCCAGTCCATATTCATGTACAAGTAAGACACTCTTCTTACTGGTTGTTTTCAGCATGTTTTATCAGTTATCAACGACCGGACTTTGTAACTTCAGAACAGGCTGTAATATGTACTGATCGCTTGCTTAGAGTGAATGACTGGCAGTGCTTGGGGAGGGGGAGGTCTCAGTGAAACCCTGTGCACACGTAACTGTTTACCAGTCAAAGTGCAACGAAACAGTAACCATGTCTGAAGCCTACTTATGACAATGAAATCTGATTGCGAGATATTAATTAGTCAATGTAAGAGGAAACATTGTTACATTAATGAATAATATAGCATACAATGCAACTATGCTTGCTTTTTATTATTGCCGGCTGCTTGGTTGAAATGAAATGAAAAATGTCTCCCTCTCTTTTACTTTGTAAATATATTTAAGAATTTTTCCTTTGTGAAATCTTTGAATTCCATCTGTCACTAAAACGGCTACTGCATATGTGATAGCGGATAGTTGGACTTTAGAGCTTCCTGTCTTGCTGTGTTTAATGTTATAGGCCCTTAAGAATCATAGTAGATCGTATATGATTTAATTATGATTCTATGAATAGTGTAAAATAAAACACATAAAACAGAAGTATGAAAGTAACACAGGAAAAGTAAGTTAAATTAGAAAATAGGTATTTAAAATAGACTTGCAGTGCAAAATGGCACTAACATCAAAATAGGCATTTTTAGGCACCATCAAACTGCTTTATTTAAGACCTAAAGATACATGAAACATGTAAACACAAAAGTTGAGGCAAGTCTATGTTAAAAGAGAATAGGCATATGCCTAAAATCCACTCTCTAGAATTGAAACATTTCTGCAAAGGTTTATGTTGATTAACATAAATAGAAAAGTAAGCTTTCATAAGAATATTTTGTAGAAGTTATATAGAAGTAAATGATGAGTGGAGAACATATGAATGTAACATTTCAGAATTTTTTTTTCTCTTGGTCATGCAAAGGGAATAGCATTTCAAAAATCACATAGCGATCTGCTTTTAAAAATATTTGACTATCAATTAAACTAACTGTATTCCTCTTGTGCCTACAATGAAATGTGTAATGAAAGCATTTCTGCAAATGTTTATTTTGCTTAACATTAAGCAGATAGAAGAATAGGATTTTTAAGAATAGTTTATAAAAGGATGGGTAGAGAAAGTCATGTGAATGCAACAAATTTTCTAAAATTCAATTTTTTTTTTTTAATTTATTTAGAGGATCTCAAAATTTGTATTTCTGGTGAAATTTAAAATTGAATTTGGGTAGACTTACTGTAGGTAAATGGTAGAGAAAGTAAAAATACAATACAATGGAAGCTGTATTGACTAAGGAATTTAAGCATATTATTGCCGAGTTGCTAAATTTAAGAAACAAATTAATGAGTTGAGTAACATGACAAAAGTAAGCAGTCAGCAAAAGGCTGGATTCAAAATGATGATGAATGCATTTGTTTCATTAAGTTTTGGTGGGGATGTGGGAGGAGAGAGAGAGAGAGATGTTGATAATGTAGATGGTGCTGTTTCCTCTGGACTTGTAAGGCTTCATTCACACTGAAGGCATAGTGTTAGTATAACACAGCATAAGTGCAGGTGTTAGCTAAGGCAGCTTGACATGGTTTCTAGATCTGTAAATTCTATTTGGAAATCCTTCAAGTTTACTGCAAGTTTCAAATTAAATAACATAACCAATGATATCCAATAAGAAAATTCATCCAGCCTTTATAAATAAACAGTACACAAAGAGGTGTTAAAACCCAGCAAATAACAGAGCATCTGCATTTAAAATGGCCTGACATTACATGACCAAAAGGAAGAGTAGCATGTATGTACAGCAGATGGCATAAAATCTTGCATCAAAATCATGTGCCATAAGCAGATAATGCATGGAAGAAGAAATGCAGAATTCTTCCTCTATGCACACAATGCAAGCATGAGGTTTATGATCTCTTGCATGAAGTAGTGTATTATGTGACTATATAAATGCTTTCATTAAATAACATGGTTGCAAAGTCTTTGCATTTATGCTGCATGTGCACTTTTCATTGGGAATGGGACGTACAATGTTAAAGTTGTGTGAGCTACAAAGAATTTAAATAGTTTCAGGGCCAGGTTCACCGTCAGCAGTCATTTTATTTAACTCGGATAAAAGCATTAAAACAGTGTTTTGGTTATCCGTCATTTGTCGCTAAATGATTATTTTGCTCACAATTTTTATTTTTTTTTTTTTACGGTAACAACTGCTGATAAAATCTTCTCGCTCAATCGAGCTGACTTTTAAAGTTTCCTGAAGCAGCTGTTTAAGTTAGATTTAACAACAATCACATTGACAATGGTTTATGCAATCTTTGTCCAGTTGCGGCACACCTGTGAGCGGTTTGCTCATCAAGCGACAAACCGTGCTATTCAATTGTTGTGCGGTTCACAATCATCCTGGCTTGAAGCTGAAATGTAGAAGCCCTATTTTGTGTTCGTTAAAAATATTCCTTCATTTGAATTCTTTTCATTGATATTCAGTTAGGTTTTTACAATGAGTCAAGCAAAAAAAATTCTTCTGCTAGCCTTACAACAGGATGAAAGGGATTCTCAAGGTATGTTTATTTTTACTTCTTGTTATAATAAATGTGTATGTAATTACCATATTTTTAACGTTTCTTTCGACACGGTTTTAAACACTGCTGTTCAGAATCGAATTTAGGCCAACATTAGATGTCATAATTAATAGTGAAACATTTTCTAACATGATATCTAACTACTTCTTATTTTATTATTATTGTTATTATTATTTATTATTATTATTATTATTATTATTATTATTATTATTATTATTATTATTATTATTATTATTTAGGCAACCCTGCATGGTTGAGTGAAACTAGCACTTCTATTGGCCTAGACAGCTGTGATTTGAACCAGGAAGAAAGATGAGATGAATGTGAATCTATGCGCCCTCTGAACATATAACTGATTCAAAACAATCTGCAGGAGGTGACTCAGAAACCGAAAGTGATTTTCAGCCGACAGGTCTCTCATATATCGGAAAAGATAAAATAACAGTATGGTCCATGCATCCACCATGCCCCAATGTTCGAAGCCCTAGACATAATATAGTTAGAACACATCGAGGCTGTAAAGGGGGGGGGCAAAAACTGCAACTTCAGTCACAGATGCATGGAATTTATTCTTTCCTGAAGAGACAATTTTACATATTACAAACTGTACTAACATATACCTCCAAAAAATGCGTACTAAATATGCACGACCGAGGGACTGTCCTGATGCAACTCCACACAAATTAACTGTTCTAATTGGTATTCTATACATGGCAGGCTTGAAAAAGGCTGCTCATATCGACATCCAAGAGCTTTGGACTAATGATTGCATATCTGAACGTTTACGTGCCATGATGTCAAGTCGCAGGTTCTATATTCTTCTCGAGGCTCTACAATTCGATGACATCAACAATAGAGCTCATAGAAAGAAAATTTATAATCTGGTGCCCATTAAAAGAATATTTGAGGAATTTGTCGTCAGATGCATGAATAATTATGAATTAGGAGAAAACACAACACTTGATGAAATGCTACCTGCTTTCCGAGGAAGATGTAAATTCTGCCAGTACATTCCATCAAAACCATCAAAATATGGAATTAAAATTTATGCATTGGTAGATTCTGAAACATATTATATTTCAAATCTAGAAATCTATCCAGGGAAGCAACCTGAAGGTCCATACCAGACCGATAATAAAGCATCTAGTGTTGTGAATAGAGTAGCGGCATCCATTTTGAATAGCGGAAGAAACATTACCATGGATAATTATTTTACATCTGTTCCGCTAGCCTTGGAGTTACTACAGAAGAAAACTACTATGGTCGGAACACTAAAGAACAAGAAAGAAATTCCACCCATTTTTGTAAATACTAAAGAGAGGCCAGCTTGTAGTTGTATGTTTTCTCAAAACGGGTGCTCTAGTGTCATATGTGCCTAAAAGAAACAAAAATGTGCTGCTTCTTTCAACTCTACATTCTGGTGACGAAATTGATGAGGAAACCAGCGACCAAAACAAACCGCACATAATTACCTTCTACACAAAACAAAAGGTGGAGTCGATATTGTCGACGAACTAATATCTCAATATTCAGTATCTAGAATTACCTGCAGGTGGCCAATGACGGTATTTTTTTGGCTGTTGAACATTGGTGCAATAAATTCTCAGATAATTTATTTCACTAATACAGAGAAGAAATTAGCGCGTCGAATATTTTTTAAACATTTGGCTCTAGAACTTATAAAACCCAATGTGAGAGTACGTCTTGTTTATTTCAAATTTGTCAGACAACTTGTGAGTCAATGAAGAAAATTGTTGGTAATGAAGAGGAGAATGCAGAAACTGCAACTCCTGGGGTATGTTCACTGTGCCCTCAACGAAAGAACAGAAAAACCAAGAAAAGCTGTTGTAAATGTAACAAATATTTGTGCAACAAACACGCAAAATTACCTGTGATAAGTGCCTTGAGATGCCAGTGTTGCCACCACCATCACCATAATTTGTTTTTAGGAGTTTATTGAATTTGTGCTACATTTAGGTATTGCATATAGTACCATATTTAACAAACACTAAACTCAATGTCAATGAAGACATTGGATTTGAATTTCTTTCAAATACCTACATATACTACACTTAGTCAACTGCAAGTTAGTATTCTTTACTTTTTTTGTGAATACAAGTATTTTGTGATCACTTAAAAAAAAAAAATGTCATTTGTAGTAGATTTAGAAAATTATAATTTATGTGTTATTAAATTGCGTAATTGACATAATATTATCTCTTGTTATGTGTATTTATTACCGCGAGTGAAATGTTCACGGTGCGACAAACCATGTCACAACAGTGGTAGTGACAAATGACGGGTTATACAATGTTTCACTAACCATTGTAATGGTTACTGACACCTGCAAACCCAGTTAAAGCACTACAGGCAATTTTCCACCATTTACAGATCGAAATAGAAGTTAGTGAAGCAAAAGCAAAAATGGCATGGCAATGAGTAATGGATTTGGTAATGGGGAGCAATAAATATGAAAGTAGTGATGTGCAGTGTGAGAGAAATAGAAAGCAACCAAAATGTATCAGAGAGCAAAGTAATTTATTTCAATGTATATGATATAGATCTTTTGACATGGTTTTGTCTGATAAAACAGGCTGTCCTCTTTCTATTTTGGAACAAATAGAGCAAGAATTAGAATTCCCATCAAACGTGCAAGCAATTACTTCATAAAGAATAGAAATTTGACTTATAAATTAAAGATTTGTGCACCACATAATTTAGAATTACATATTACTTTTGTGTCACCACACCTAATCTCTATTTCTATGTTGCATCATGTACTTTCACTCCTGGTTCACATTTCACTCCCTTTACACACCACAAATGTTTGTATATTTTCATATTAATTGTTTCATTCTGGACATATTTTGCGATACAATAAATTATAACTAAACTTTTCAGTTTCCCATCCTCTCTTCCTTTCCACAGTTTAGCTATTTATATCACTGTTTTTATGAAACATCCTGTGTGACTGTTGTAATTTTTTAAAGAAAAAAGCAATTTGGTGCATCATAATTATTTAGTATGTGATAAGCAGGAGTTTCAGAAACAAAGATACTTTTATTCACATGAGTGGTTTCCAAACTGCAGAGCTTCAAAAGCAGAATACGTTTCCCTGTAAAGTAAGGGCTGATATCTAGATGGTGTCAGCTTTGAAGCCTAATGCTGATTAGAGTGTATGTGTGTGCATGTGCTTCAATCAAATATGGTTTTGATTTTCAATATGCACAGGAAAAAGTGTCAACCAGAAGCAGCAGACAGCATTTCTTGCTTGTTACGTATGAGAAATTGCTGACTCATATAGCAGACATAAACCAAAACTACCTGGTTTTGCAACCTTATGGTGAAGCAAGCTTCTATATTCCAGTGATAAAGACATATACCTGGTTTTAAATAAACCGAAATAACATGAAAAATTATCACTGTTAATGAAACCATCCCATAATATACAACTAAGTATTTCTTAAGATCATTTTCCTGTGAAAATATACCTTTAGGGAAAAAACATCTAAATCAGTTGCTTTTAAGGTTCAGTGCTGCTTCTATGAATAACAGTGAAGCTACTGGAGCAAATTATTAAAAAATGATTCATAAACTGTTGTTTATGGTGGTTTCTGCAATATTTTAATAAAATTTAGACTTAAGTAATAAAAAAAAAAAAAATCTCTTGTCAGGCATAAATGCTATAATTCTGCTTCATTGACCAGGAAGCATGTCCCAAAATAGCTGCACTAGTTCCAGCATTGCAGTCCTATGGTTCTGTCTTAATAGTTTCTTAAATTGGTTTAATTGAACATTAAGTTACAGCCTTCGTACCCCCTTTCAAATAATTTTTGAACTGAGCTGAAGATATGGCAGTACACTGTTTACTGGGAAATCACAGAAAACTGCAGAGGACATTAGTAGTTTACTAGAATAATTCAGCAGGATCACTGGTACCTATAGCAAAAGTTAAAAATTGTGCTGAGATCCTTTCAGAACGCAGGATCCGTATCACATAATGAGTGCATGAGCCTTCTACAGAAAGTCTTTGCTGGTCAAATAAAACACTGTATCAGCCCAAACCACTAGTCCCAGTTTAAGCATCCATAAAGTCCATTAATGAATTGTTCATTCAAGTCTTTTGTTTTGCAGGACTCATTGAAAAGGCTCTCATGGTTACAAAGCTGTTTTAATATTGCTTCTAAATCTTTACTAGTTTTCTTAATCATTCACACCCCATGGTCTTGTGATGTAAGGAATAAAACATGTCTTTCATGAGGGCTTTCATTCTGAGTAGGAATTGTTGCCAGAGGTTATTTTGTTTGGGCTACAATTTGGTCCATATAATCTGCTAAGCCTTGTGTTTTTTAAAGTATTTCTTTCAATCCATCACATGCAGCCAAGCTAATTGGAACATTGCTACAAAAATTATTTTGTTGGCTGATTTCAGAAGTGATTCTCATAATAATAATCATTAATTGTGTAGCTACATACCTTTGTTGTGAACCGTTTGTAAGATGGCTATTATACACCATATGTACCTCCCTTTTGCCTAACAATTTGTTTGCTGGAGCATCAAAGGTAGCTTGCATCATGATCATGCAAAACTGTCCTTATAAACATATACTGTCTCTCATCAGCTGTTAATTGAATAGAGCAGGGTTTGCCATACTACAGCAGGAGGCCAAACCTGGCCCACAAGCTGCTTTTCTTTGGCCTGTTTACAAATTTAAAAAAATATAGATAAAAAGAACTGGTGCGCCTGTATTAAATTAATTTGTTCTTGAATTTTCAACAATTAAATAAAATTAAGAGCTGAGATTTTTTAATTGATATATAGTGTAATGACCTACTGAAGGACAAATACAAGAAAGTTAATTTGGTTGATTTTTGCAACTGTCTGCCCAATGACACATTTCCTCATTTGAAAGATTTTGCACAAGACTAACACCAGTGATTGCATCAATGTATATTTGTGAAAAGACATTTTCAAAAATGAAATATATCAAATCAAAATATAGGCCTGCTATGACTTATGAACATTTATAGTCCATTATGATGATAGGCAGCACAAAATTAAAACCACAAATGTCTGCACAGAAAAGTCAGTTTCATTTTCCCATTGAATATGAATTGCTATAAACATAAAAATACTTCATGTAACAGGTGTGTATGTGTGTATTGCCTATGAGTTACATTGTCCTGAGACTTTGAATGAAAGACTGATGATTTGTTTAGTATTAACAGTGGAATCTCGTTAGCATGTTCATTAACATGTTTTCCCATGTATGACAAATGATAAAAGTCCCTGCACCAAATGTAATACATAACGTTTGTTTAGTACATTTTCTTGCTCCCGCTTACTACATTCAAAGTTTGACATCCTCATTCGCTATTTTGGCCAATCCTTGGTCGATCCAGTAAGGGTAGATGCTTACTACATTCGAAGTTTGACTTGCTCACTTGCTACTTTGGTCAATCCTTGGTCAGTCAGTCAGAATAGAATTTGGCAACCAATGACATGCTTGTATGCACTTATTTGTGTGGGTGGGATAAGGAATGCTTTACCTTGGCATGGTAAACACTGGCGATAGTTTCTGTTTAGTGCTGACTAAACATTGTATTATATTTTAACTTTTTGTTTTCAATGGAGAAAAAGAAAGCGCGGCAAGTAACCAACAGTGAAAAACTGAAAATCCTTGAAGAAGTAGATTGCAATCCAAATATGAAATACATGGAAGTTAAACATTCCTCCATCAACCTTAAACACGATTGTTAATAAATGTAAACTGATTAAAACTGCTTTTGAAGAATGGAAAAATGCTAAAAGAAAATGTAATTGCCCTGGCCAGTTTTCAGAATTAGAAGATGTTCTACTAAAGTGGTTTACACAAGCAAGAGCTTTAAATGTGCCAATAGACGGTACTATGATTTGAGCTCAGGCGACACATTTAGCACAGATTGATGAGACTGAATGATTTCAAAGCATCCAATGGCTGGATTGAATTATTCAAGAATCGACACGGCTTAGTTTAAGATGTGTGTGACGTGAGGCTGCTGCCCTAGATAATGACACTACACTGTGTGAAAATATATAAACGTGGAAAAATACAAAACTCCTGTCAATTTTGAAAGACTACAGTCCTGAGGATGTTCATAATGCAAATGAAGCAGGACTATTTTCCCATCTTTTGCCAGATAAAACCCTGGATTTTAAGGGCACTAAGTGTCACAGCAGGAAATTTAACAAGGAGAGGATTACAGTTTTGTTGTGCTGTAACGAAAACAGAACGGGGAAATTGGTACCATTGGTTACTGAAAAGCACGCAGTCAGCGATGCAAGTATATGTGATCGCTGTGTAAGTACGCTTCCAACACAAAAACCCGGATAACATCTGCGGTATTTGAAAATTTCTTACAAGTATGGGACGCAAGACGGGCATAGAAGCAGGAAAATTGCACTCATCAGTGTGCTGCTCATTCACCAACTGCTTCAAATTTAAGAAACATAAAGATCATTTTCCTCCCAAACTGCACAAGTAAGCTACAACCTTTAGATCAAGGCATAATTCGGTGCATGAAGCAAACATATTGGAAGAGGCTGGTACAGAAAATATTGGCTGCACTGAAATCAATGACAAGAATAATCACCATCCTAGATGTCATGCATTTCATTAGGACTGCCTGGAATTCTGTGATGCAAGATAGCATTAGGAACTGCTTTAATAAAGCTGGCTTTTGCCGAGTTCTTGGTGATGACATCACTCTGGATAAGATGAGTTTTTCGAGAGTGAAGAATGGTGCCAAATAGCAGACGGTGCCGGTGTGTCTTTTGAAACATATGTAAACATTGACAGTGAAATTCCAGTGTGCGTGAAACAGTGAGAAAGATGAAATACTTGAAAAACAAATGAAAGAGCAAGCGTCAGTGGGCGATGGAAGTGATGATGAGTCAGATCCTGAGCCAATTCCTACAGAGTTGGAAGCAATGGAGGCAATGGACATAGTGAAGCGTATGTGTGGTTTCAAAGTTGATGACAATGTTAGGACTTTACTAACCAAGATGGACTGTAAAATTTTGACATTAAAACCAACAAAGCAATCAACCATACATATGTATTTCAAGTATAAATAGTGTTCCATATTTCACATCTGTTTGGGAGGTAAAATGTATTATTAGATTTTATTGCATAATTATGTTCTTAAATTGCAGATTTTATATTTTTGTTAACACATTTTCCCACCTATGACGTCCATATCCTTGGATCCCTGCAAAAATGTACTAATGAGATTCTACTGCAATTACTTTAGTTATTAATGTGTAAGTATAGATTTTAGTTCAATAAATATGTTTAAAAACCGATCTGATTTATACACCTCATGCCTGTGGTATTATGGTTCTCATCTTAAACTTATGTGGCTTCGCCCACAATTCATTCTCTGACAGTTAATGTGGCCCCTGTTATGAAATGTTTGGCAACCCCTGGCATAGAGTATCACATGTCACTGGCACCAGAGAAATGCATCAATTCATTGAATAGGCTTAATATATAGCAATAAAAACAGTGTTATAACTTCAATACATTAAAAGAGCTATTTTTCTGCACAAAATTTAATTTCACAATTGTGTTGCAAAAGAAAAACAAGAACTGTTAATCATGTAAATGTAGTCCAAACTTTACATATGGTAATGGCAGAAAGAAGTGAGTTAAATAACAAAAGACCAAGTATCTTCAAGATTGCTTCATACAGTTAAGTAAAAGAAAGCCTTTTACTAATGTTTAGTAGTGTCATATTAGCTATAGATTTTGTTGTAGAAGATAAATGAGAGTACTGATTGAATTAAATGGGGGATAAAACCAAAGATAAGAGCTATTATTTTTATCTCCAGCGATGCTAAAATCTACATACTTATGTAAATAAAATTATTTTAATCACTGATAAGCCACTGTACATGCAGTTTCGTTTGCCATACAATCTTTTCAACAGGAGCAAGCAACTCAATCACTCCCTATTATTTCCAAACTGTAATATTTACATACAAAGTATACACAAATGAATGTTAATGCACAAATTGGCACAATCTGAAATCATCAGTCGAGACAAATTTTCTTGACATTCCCGCTCTAGCGATTTAAGTTCTTTTCTTTGTCATTTTTAGCTGCCAAGCTGTTCACTGTTCTTCACATCCACATGACTGAAGCATACCTCTTGCATTAGATAAAGCATTGCAAAGAAAGTGTAACTAACAAATGCATTATCCCATTTCAGAAATAATGCAAATGATGTTTTGTTTGCTGTAGTAATGAAAATTCTACATTTGAAAGGTAGAAATAAAATGAGGAAAAAGATAGTGTTGAAGAAATCAAATCATATATTTCTACTAATTTCTGGTAGTTCATAAATATGTTTTTAATTATATACTATGCTCTTTCTCTCTCTCCCTCTCCATCAAGTTGTATATAATTCTTGATAAACCTATCATGTATTATGTGATTCTAATGCAGGAGTTGCAGATATTCAGCATGCGATTGGAGGAAGTATCTTCACGCAGCCCAATCCCACAGGAAGTTTATGCAGTACTTTGGGAAAATATCTTCATTCTTGCATGCAACGCTTTTGTGGAGGGGTAGGATCACTTTAAAAACTTATGTATACAATATATTTGATGTCATGCTTATCAAAAGAGAATGAAGTCCTACTAAATTGTTCAATGTTTCATTCATGCATTATTATATATTGTATAGTCCTTAAAACATTGTAACAAAATGAAATATGATTTTCCATGGACAGATTTAGTAATGCCAAGCGGTGTACCAATGGTGGCCGTGGCTTGATGCAGTTGGACTTCACACAGTTCCTATCCAAACTAGAAAAACTGACAACAGTTCGCCCAATAACAGGAAGAGAGTTTGTTGAAGCATATATAAAAGCCTTCTATTTACCTGAAAAGCAAATGGAAATATGGCTGCGGGAACATAAGGTGAGTTTCTATAATACATACTGTTCATATATCAAACCAGTTTAAACTGTACAAAATAACAATGATAAAAAGGATATTTACTAAAGAGTGCAGGAATATGTATTTATGTAAAGTGAGAAACAAGTGGAAATGGATAGTAAAGAGAGGAAAAGAAAATTGAAACCATTGTAATACAAAATAAATTTTATATGTAAAGTGGACATCTCCTAAGTGAACAGCCAGGTTCAAATTTCTGCAGACAATTTTGTTTATTCTAACATTCTTAGCCCTTGAATAAATATCACATATCAAATCAGCTTAAATAATACTCATTTGTCAATACTGAGATTAAAATCGCTGTGAAACCTAAACTAACTTAAATGAGCTTTCATAAGAAATTTCATTTCAGATCTAGAATCAGAAGATTCAGGCACAGAATCTTGGAAATTTGCTCAACTAAAGAAGTCATTTAAAATTCCTGGCTGGAATTGTGTCAAATGGTTGTATTAAGATGGAATGATTAGGGTATATCGTTTGAGTGTAATCAACTATAAGTATGTGTGAGACAAGCTTTTACCTTTAGCCATGTTTATCTTAAGCACAGTAACAGGCAGGAGACACTATGTTATTTAATGTTTATAGCAAAGTCGGGATCTTTGTATTTTGTCAGACATCTAGCTGTGGACAATTGTTTTAAGATTTCAAAGAAATGCTTGCAGCAAAAAGTTAATGTAATTATATATACTAAATGTATATTTTGGCTCTCTTCCAAAACATGGCCTTTGTTGGATGAAGAATCAATATTATGGTTCAATAGTGTAAGGAACCTCTTGTTGAGTTTATCTAACCAGGTACTGTGATTTAAACTGCCAGAACAAAAACCAACACTGTCATGGAAACCTGTCTCGAGCATTTGAGCAGATTTATTTTCATAAAAAATATATTGCAAGCACAACAATTTGGTAGGCTGCAAAGTATATTTAAAATTATTATGCTTTGCAAAGTATATTTAAAGTTATTATAAAAATTCACTGAATTTATTATTTTTCAGATACATAAATGCTAATTAACATTTACAGATATCAATTACAAAGTGAATCAATTATGCTCTTAAAGAAGTCATTGATATCCTTTTTATTTTGGAAGACACAGTGAAATGATTACATAAAAGTTTTAGATGTGGTCACACACACAAATTTCACTGAATTAAGTATTTATCTAACTAGTTTCAAGGAAGAGATTGATCATTGATAAGCTAAACTAGATATTGGCTTGCGGTGAAAAGGATATGTACAAAAATTTCACCTTTACAACACTTTTATTGATTTTTAAACTGGTCTCAATAGTTTTAGGGTGTTACTGATATGCTATAATTCAGGATTGTAATTTAAATGAGGAAAAATTATTCAGTTGTAAATATGCTTTCTTAGCTTATTACAAGTAAAGTACTGGCAAATGAGACAGAAGAAAACTAGTGAACAAGTTATAAATTAGAAGGAAAAGAGCTGAAGGTCATACTAAGTATTGATAGCTATGCAGCTACCTTGATTCATTTTAATTTGTTTTTAAAATCTTTCCTTAAATACCTTTTCCATGTAAAGTTAATAATTTGCTTATTCTGCAGAACATGTTTGATTCTTGAACTGCCCTAAAGTTTGAACCGAAATATGTAATTTTTTAAAAGTTCAAAATAATATCCTTTATTTGGAATGGCTGCTTAGTATTTCCTTTTTTAGTCAGCAATGTTATAGTATCGTTCTATTGCAGGCCATCCTAAATTGCTCATTTAGGAATACCAACAAATAAAAAACAATTTGCTATTGAGCCAGTCTTAAAATAAAACATCAGAAGAAAGATCCAGGAAGCAGACACAGATGAGTTATTTTAAGCATAAACCTTCATCTAACATGTTAGACAAGCAGACCCAAAACCATGGAATTTCTAAAAATAAAGCTGACCTCTTGATAGATAAGTTGAATTTAAAGCAGAGAAATTAAACACACAAGTTTACCCTTAAAACTTTGTTGGACAGAAACAATAATAGAAAAAAACTAACAAATATATACCTACAAAGCTGCAGGGTATAAAGTACCATGGAACAAGAATGTGACAAAGCAGAAAGTGAAGAGAGACAAGCAAGAATAAAATCATAACTTTCTAAACTACCCAAAGACAGCATGAGCATATTTTCACAGGCAGAAAAGGAGAAAGCTTTCAACAGAAGCATATTCGAATTTCACCTAGAAATTTTCCAACTCATACTAAGAATTTGTAAACTCTCTGCATTTGTGCATGAAATTGGGTCATATTGTTTAGATTTAAGATCATAATATGATAGAGTTAGCTTTTGAAATCTACAACGCAGTGTAAATTGTTTCTTGGAAAGCATAAATATCCAATGTCCCCCCCACAAATCTCTACATATCTCTATCTGTCAGTCACCCTCCCCCATGGTCCCCCTTCCCAACTCCCTATCTTTCTCCATCTCTCTATGTTATTTTTATGGGCTGTAAAGGTTACTTGAAAAATAAATAAGTGTATGAACTTATAGTAACCTGTTCTTATCTTTTTTCAGGAGTATTCAAGTAAACAATTGCTTGCATTAGTAAGCTGTGTCTTTCAGAATGACAAGAAAGCTCGTAACCGTCTCATAGTTCTTATAGAGGAATCTGGTGGTAGATAGCTATGATGAAAACTTAGACAGAAATACTGTGTTTTTTATATAAAGCATAGACATGATAATTATGATTTTTACTATAGGATTGCTTTGAGAACTGATATGCTATTGTAACAAAGTAACTTGCATTTTCATTTAACAGAAAAAAAGATGAATAGAAAGTATATTATTATTATTATTATTATTATTATTATTATTATTATTATTATTATTTATATTATTATTATTATATGTTAAAATTTTGTAAAATAAATTCTTGTGTAAAACAAAATTATAAAATATCAGTATCATCATCATTTCATCAATTTATATGTAAATAAAACAATGATTAGAAGTAAAAGAACTTTGTTTATTGATCTGGAATGTGTACATGTGAATGGTAAGTATGAACTTCTAGAATCACGTGTGTTGAAGTGCTTAGGGGAAAGAGGGCATACTGAAATCTTCAGAAATATCAAACGTTTCAATTTGGCACTGTATTTAAACAACTTGATGTACAACTTGCACTATTCTATGAGTGATTGGTCTTTGTAGTTGTTTGAATGCATATCACAGGAAAGATAAACTCTTGGAAATGTTTTATGTCCAGCGTTTATTTTACTTAACTTCAAGAACATCTATTTGCACTACCATGAATTCTTTTCGATGGCAGTTTCAATGTATACTACAACCAATGCTACTTTAGTTTGAAGAAAAGGAAAAGTAGGTTTGTTCCAAATTTGAGAAATATTTGGGCTCTTGTTGAGTCAAGTTGCTATTTTAAGTTCAGCATCTTCCAAGGATGTGACTGCATGACAAAAGTATATCTTGAATTTTTTGGGAATAGTTTGTGCAGTCCTCTTCATTATGAATGCATTTTGTATATCTTGTAAACCATAAGAGATGGACAAAAGCTTGCTACACAAAAAATGTTGTTTACTAATGCTGAACATTTGACAATGCTACCTTAGCTCTCTTGCTCTCCTATATTTTCCAGATACAGTTTGGACGAAAAAGCTGGACATTCTTTAAGGTAGTTCTAATCTTGCTCTTCTTGTACAGGACACAAGGGAAAAAGTGGGGAAGAAGTAGAAAGTACGGCATTCTATCGTAGATTCAGAGCGTACAATAAATAATTTCGCTTAGACTACAATCTATTTTGATCTACTTTGTTTGCATGTCACGTCCACGATATTTTCATTTGGAACAGCATGAAAGAACAAGTATTGTTTCTTCCACCTCTAACTCCCAATTGAACAGAATGCAACACATCATATTTTCAAAAAAGATGTGTGCACGTGCACATGTGGAGTACGCTTGAGCAGCTTCAAAACCGAAAAGTAGGATAAATATAGAAATTGTAGCTCTGGTTAAAATATACAATTTATTTTGCGACGGTATTACTTATAATGTTTGTTTACATCAGTGTTGAAGCCATCTTGTGACGTCATTCATTTGTTCGGTTTGTAGCTCCATCTTGTGTTAGCAATTTGCATCAGTGTTAGTGTTCGAAAGAATGCGACTGTTATTTGATTTAAATTTTGTTTACTGTCCTCCGGCTAGCTATTATCTCTCGGTCGAACATGTCTCTTGATCAGGGTTGTGTAAACGGAAAGGAATCTTTTATCCAAAAAGAACACTGATGAAGAAATTTGTTTTATAATTTTTATTGTCGAACACGTTCACTATCACTTTTACATTGATCTTAACACTCGCCAAACTGAAACTGTTATAATAACTTCTTACTGATAATTCTTTTAATCCACGTACTTCAATCTTTTGTATAATTAACTTTACCATACTTTAGATCTTTCATAATTCTGTTGCGCGTAACTTGTGAATCTATATCCGATGTATACCGTACTAATACTTTCGACGAACTGACTGACTGAAGACGACGTGTAGTGTACACAGATTTTTGATGAACTGAGCATGAAGCTACCTCTAACCTACCCTATTTATACTCCTGCATCCAGATACGCCTAAAGATTATAACTGAACTACTATTGGCTAATAAAACGCGCCAACATTAGCGTCTATTTTAATATCCAATTAAAATTATGAATACATATGCTTTAGGGAGAAAATATTCCAGAAGGTTCTAAACGGAAAAACGCGCCAACATTACGTAACTTCCTCGTTTCCAATAATGATAAACAGCTCACCCCCCTCTCTGTATTTTTGCGCGCTATTATTGACAGTTTCAGTAAGGCCGTATAAACTTATTTCCCAATAATAATTACAATTAATAAACATCTGAAATCAATGTCACATAAAAATGCATATTCATATTACAATCATTATTTACATTTAAGTAATTTGTGATACAAATTACTGCATCATATGCCCCACTAGAAACATAATTATAAATATTTACAACTTGTTTGGAAATTTTATAATTGTGTTTTTAGTCTCCTAAATCTTGGAACACACGCTATCACTTTCACTTAACACATCACACGCATTTAACACACGACATGTTTTTCCTCTATCTTGCCACTACTTACTGGCTCTGGTTTAATGTGTTTAGACATTAATCTAACATTACAAATTTTTTTTATAGCAAATACTGTACCCTGAATTATTTATTTACTGTTACAAAATTGCTTACTTTCTTAAGTTGTTAACAAAAATTTATCAATTCAAGAATTTTTTTTTTTAATTATTAAACATATTTACCAAAAATATTCACCCTCTACACAAATATATTTACATCTTTTAAATCTAGACACTGTTTCACATTTTTCTAGTTTGCTACATAAATATTTGTTTTTAATTAGTTTTACCAATTTTTGTTATTTTGTACTTTATCTTAACAATACTCTTGGAATAGTATTTATGTACTTTACTCTAATATAACATCATGCTTTATTTCCAATGCTGTTACAATTACTAATAAAATGTTATTTTCCTTTTTAAACATTTAGTTATTGTCCAAAATTTCATTTCTCCATTATCATGACTTACATCCATAATTAACCCTCTTACGTTCCAATACATTTCTATGCATTTCGTCTTTAACTATCCAGCGTTAACTATTTATCATCTTTGTCTTCTGTTTCACCTTGATCTTCATTGTTGTATGGTTTCAGCATCTCAATATGGAACTTTCCTATGCTTTTTCGAGTTGTTGGATTACATAACTCATATGTATTAGTTCCATATACTTCAACAACTTCATATGGTCCATGGTATTTGAGAAACATTCGCCAATAAAGTTTATTTGCTTTATCCAACAATTTCTTGGTTTTGACCAAAACTAAATCTCCTATTTTGATCCTCCATTCCTTTCTCTTCTTTTCTTCATGTTTAATTTTTCTTTTTATGACCTTTTACTTCATCCTCTCGAATGCTTTTCGGACCATCTCTTCTTCTGTTTGTGGTATCGAGTGCGCATCTGGAATGGCTTCTGGAATTTTCTTACACATTGTATTGATCTTCTTTCCTAACTTAAGTTCACATGGTTTGTATCCAGTCACATTGTTTACTGTCTCATTTAATAGATTCTGAACGAAATTCACGTATCCATACCATTGCGTTTGTTTTCGATGACACAGCACCCTCAGATAATTTGAAATTTCCTTAATTTCCCTCTCCACTGGGTTGGAGTTCGGTCTGTATCTTGACGAAAAATATTGTTTAATGCCATTTTCTTTCAGTCCATCCATAAATTTTTTTCCTGTGAAGTATGAAGCATTATCGCTCAATACAGATTGAATAGGTCCTTCTTCTATCACATATGACTTGAGTAGTCTATTCAAACATGCTAAACCTGTAGGTTTTCTCAAAGGGTAAATTCTTACATATTTGCTGAATATATCATAACAGACAAATATATATTTGTTTCCAAATTGACTTGGAGGCATCGGACCATGAATATCGATACTAATTACACATCTCGGCTTGTCCCTTATAACCGAATTAGTTTCAAATGCATATGCTGCATTTATTTGCTTTGCCTTCTGACACAGGTTGCAGCACGATATAAATTTTCGAACTTTCTGACGCAATTTGGATATGTATAAATTCTCTAAAATCATAGAAGTTGTCCGGTCCGTCCCTGAGTGTGCTAACCCTTCGTGAAAATTCTTAATTAGTTCCTTTTCCATGCTTTTCGGAACCATTACCTTCCAACTAGGCATTTCTTTTCCATGCTTCTTGTATAATGTCCCATCTCGAATTGCTACAATTTCTTTCTTTGCATCTTCAATTAATGGTGCCTTTTCTTTAAGTTCAAATAATTTTGAGTCCTCATTTTGAATTTCCCCCATATTTTTCAATTTTCTTATCATTTCTTTGCCTAAGGGAATTTCAATTGTCAGTATTTTGACTTCATTTCTAGGCCTTTCAATATTTTCGGGAATTTGTGGGTTGTAGTTCAATCTTGATAGCAAATCACTGAAGGTATTATTCTTGCCAGGAATGTGTATAATCTCAATATCGAATGCAGATATTGCATGAATGTATCTAGCAAGTTTTCCACTACATAATCTACACCGTTGTATGAAAGTTAAGCTGATGTGGTCTGAATATACTATCACCTTTTGCTGATAAATATAGGTTTTAAAACGAATTAATGAGAAATATAGTGCTCCAATTTCTAGCTGAGTCACTGAGGAATTCCGCTCAATATTTGTAAGTCCTCTAGAAGCTGTACTAATGACGTGAAAGTCATTGTTGATGTCTCGCTGTCCTAAAATTCCGGCGTATCCTTGCATTGATGCGTCAACATAAATCTCATATTCCAAATCTTCTCTGGGCCTCTCGAGTAATATGGACTTAGCAAAGAGTACCTTTACTCTCTCAAAACATTTTTGATGATCCTCTGTCCATTTCCACTTATTGTTCTTTCGGAGAAGCTGCCGCAGTGGTTCTATTTCAGCCGAATATCTTGGTACGAACTTACTCTGAAAGTTCAATACTCCTAAGAGACGTCTAATTTGTTTTACGTTCCTTGGTGGTGGAATTTTCATTATTGCTTCTATTCTTTTCTGATCAGGTCTTATACCTCGTTCATCCACTACATAACCCAGAAAATTTATTTCCTTGACACAAAATTTTGATTTTAGTATGTTCACAGTCATACCATGTTGTTGTAGTTTATTTAACACATAATGGACATTATTCATGTGTTCTTCAAATGTTTGACTAATGATTAGGAAGTCGTCAATATACTTTATTAAAAAGTCATCTGCAGAATTTCCAAAGATACTGTGAATGGCTCTCAAAAATCCACTTCCTGAGTTTTTTAAACCAAAAGGATTTACACAAAAACGATACTGGATCCCTGAGTACTGAAATGAAGTGTAATCACGCACTTGTGGATCTAATTCCACTTGCCAATATGAAGCAGTGAGGTCAATGGATGTCAGAAATCTCCCTGTTGAAAGTTTCGTAATTAATTGTTCAATTCCTTCACTTTGAAAATGATCAGGCTTCATGTACTTGTTGACATATCTACCGTCTAATGTTAATCTCAAACTACCATCTCATTTAATACTCCAACAGATTGAATTTATGTATTGAGAATTACTTTGCTCAATAATCCCATTTTCTAACATGCTATTTATTAGTTGTCTAGCTTTGTCCCGAAGACTTATAGGTAAATTGTCATACTTGTGCCTATATGGTGGTACGTCTTCTACTTGAAATGTATGCTGATATACATTACATCTGCCTGGGATATTACTAAATACTGAACTATTGTTCATCAAAACATCATGAAGGATTTGTTTTTGCATTATCGTAATATTATAAGCTTCTTCACACTTGTATATTATTTCCTTATTTCTCTTCTCTTCCCAGCTGTTGTCTGTCTCGCTCACATGGTCGTCTTTTGTTTGGATTGTAAATTCCTCTACTTTCTCTGGCATTTCTATAAGCTGTTGAAAATATGGCGTGGTGTTCCCTTCATATTCTGTGACTACCTGCTTTATCTGACTATTTGTATCAGTTTTTGTTATTTGTACAAAAAACTCTTGGTCACAAAGATTTTTCTCATCCTTCGTCATCTCGATTACAGAAACTTTCTCTTTTATAAATGGTACCCTTATTTCTCTATCGTCTTTTGTCATTCTTAACTCTTCATGTTTAAAATCTATACATGCTTCATATTCATGTAGGAAGTCACATCCTATAATTATGTCACAAATCAGATGGTTTACAATTAGAAACATAACCTCAAAATTCTCTCCGCTGATAAGTATATTAAGTAGAGCTTGTGTTTTTATGACCTGTGTCGTTCTTCCGATTGCAACACGACAAACTAAATTACTAGTGGGAAGAGCCATAATTTTGTTACCCTTATTAATCAAATTTATGTAAAATTTCTGTGAGCAAATTGAAGCTGACGAACCAGAATCTATAGTTGCAATGATCTCTTTCTTCGCAATTTCCATCCTAACATGAGGTGACTCAAAATTTTCTCCCTTATCTTTTGTTGCTGTAATCTTATTACAGGGTGTGTGTGTAGGCATATTATTTGTTTTGGTAATGGATACTGAATTATTAAAGACGTCCTGAGAACCTACTACACAGGAGTCTATTAACAGTTTTCCTGGTTATTTCCATGTTCACGTACGGGACTGCCATTCCTAACAGGCGCTAAGTCTATCTCATTGTCGCTACCATTGTTTTGAGTTCCCCTTCCTCGAGTTCGAAATCCTCGATTTCTAAAATTATGTCCCCTTGGCACGTAATTTTCTTGCCGTTCCTCAGATCTTTCCCGGTTATTGTTTTCCCTCCAGTGAGTGAAATTTCCCCTTTGTCTAATATACCGCCTTCCATAATTTTGCCCTCTTTCAGGCAATCTTTCTGTCCTGACATAATTTATTTGTTCCTGTCGACCTGGTCTCCCATCTGTCCTTGATCTTTCAAATTGTGGAACGTATGATTGATACCGTTGTCTGGTATTATTTTCATGACGTCTGTCTTGTCCTCTACTTTGCTGATTACCTTGGTAATTTCGTCTATCTCGCACATCTAAAAATCTATGCTCCCACTCCCGAGATATATCTTCTTCCTGTTGTTCCAAAGCTGTCATTAATTCTGTCATCTCATAGATGCTGCGTGGTTTTGCAATTAATAAGTAATTTTGTATCCTTAAAGGATAATGCCTTGCGAGCAAACTCACAAAATCTTCCTCATTGATTGGAGGTGACAAGTTTCTAACCTGACTTGCATGTTTCAGTAAATAATCAGTCATTGATATTCCCTCTCGTGGATCAAATTGACCATGACTAAGCATTGCTCGAATTCTGTGCTGTACCGTAACATTCCAAAATCTGTTCATGAATAACCTCTTAAAGGATTCATATGAAATTTCACCCCCTGATACCATTTGTAACCAATCTAGAGTTTTCTGGTCCAAACATCTTTTGACAACTATCATTTTCAATGCTTCAGGTATCTTTTTAATTTGAAAATACTCTGATAATTCTGCAATGAACTGTACTGGACTGGAGTTTTCATTAAATTTTGGAAGTGGAAAATCACTTAAGATATGATTGTAATTTTGCGAATTCCCTACTCCCATATTTAAATTCTCTAGTGTTACTTGTGCACTCTGAGTTTCAGCATTAGCTATAGATGAAGCTGCCGCATCACTCACATTATTTGTCATACCTGAGGAACTACCTCTATCATTATTTTGTACATCTGATACATTCACATCACATATATTTGCCCTTGAATTCAATTCTAACCTATTTACAGTACCTTGCAGATTTTCTATTGTCTGTTCCAATTTTTTATTATTCTCATTTTGAACAGCTTGGTGTTTGTTAATTTCAGAAGTTAGCTTTTGATTCAAATCTATAGACAAAACTTTAACTTCTTCAGACAATTTATTTCTCTGTGTTTCTGACTCCTTCTGAATTTCAGATATTTCCCCTCTGAAATTAACTTGCACCTGAATTAAATCTGCATTTGTAGCCTCCATCATCTCTCTTAACTCACTTGAAATGCTACTCATTCGGCTACCTAACTCTGTACATTTTACATCAACATGCTCTATTTTATTATTAACCTCACTTTTTTGGTTAGATATTTCCCTGCTCATGTCCAACATTTTCTTTGAAACTTCACCTATCTCATTTGCTATCATTTCCTGATTTTCATTTCTCATTCTCATCATACTACTATCTAGCTCCATGAATTTCTTTTCAATTTCTTCCCTGTTTTGTTCTAAGCCCTTACCAATATCTTCCCTTAATTCTCTCTTATTCTGATCTAGTTTTTGTTCTAAACTCCTATCAATATCTTCTCTTAATTCCCTATTATTCTTTTGCATATCCTGAGTTAGTTTTTCTAATTTCTCATTATTCTTTTGCATATCTTCCCTTAATTTCTCATTACTCTTGAGTTAATTTTTGTTCTAATTTCTCAATATTCTTACTACTATCTTCCCTCATTTCCCTATTATTCTTTTCCATATTCTCATTCAAATTTTTCAGCATTTCCATAATCATACTAGTATCAAGATTAACATTTCCTGCTATTCTATTCTGACTTTCTGCACTAACATTTCCTCAAATCCTAAAAAGTTTGAGCTATTTTCTGTAACCTGTATTGAATTACAGCTAACTGTTACATTATCTCCCTCCATAATTATTTCTTCTGTATTATTAGTAGCCATTGTTATCCTACCACTCCTTAAGTACATTTGAAGGTTACAATTTTGTTTTCTAAAAAAAAAAATTACGATACTCTGACCTTTGTGATGCTGTCTGTTGCTGTTACATTGATGTCCAGCTTCCTGCCCCTCTCTCCTAGGTTATATGTTGCTTCTGCGTTGTATTACGATGAATCTACGTCGTTTTGTTGTTTTGTAGTTGAATTCCTTGTTGCCTTGTAATCTTGGAATTACGATGTCCAATCATCCGCGTAGTTTGTCGTCCCTTTTGTTGTTTCTGGAATCTGCGTCTTGTAGATCAATTCACTGCTCCATTCATTCCACATCCTGGTTAATTCTGCTACTTTCCTGGTTAATTCTGCTACTTCCTGGTTATTCTGATCCTTTCCTGGTTACTCTGCCCCACGTTCTGGGTGCCAATTTGCGAGTGTAATACTTTAAATGTTATTACTTGTGATGTTTGTGTATGTGTGTTTACTTCATGTGACGTCATTCATTTGTTCGGTTTGTAGCTCCATCTTGTGTTAGCAATTTGCATCAGTGTTAGTGTTCGAAAGAATGCGACTGTTATTTGATTTAAATTTTGTTTACTGTCCTCCGGCTAGCTATTATCTCTCGGTCGAACATGTCTCTTGATCAGGGTTGTGTAAACGGAAAGGAATCTTTTATCCAAAAAGAACACTGATGAAGAAATTTGTTTTATAATTTTTATTGTCGAACACGTTCACTATCACTTTTACATTGATCTTAACACTTGCCAAACTGAAACTGTTATAATAACTTCTTACTGATAATTCTTTTAATCCACGTACTTCATTCTTTTGTATAATTAACTTTACCATACTTTAGATCTTTCATAATTCTGCTGCGCGTAACTTGTGAATCTATATCCGATGTATACCGTACTAATACTTTCGACGAACTGACTGACTGAAGACGACGTGTAGTGTACACAGATTTTTGATGAACTGAGCATGAAGCTACCTCTAACCTACCCTATTTATACTCCTGCATCCAGATACGCCTAAAGATTATAACTGAACTACTATTGGCTAATAAAACGCGCCAACATTAGCGTCTATTTTAATATCCAATTGAAATTATGAATACATATGCTTTAGGGAGAAAATATTCCAGAAGGTTCTAAACAGAAAAACGCGCCAACATTACGTAACTTCCTCGTTTCCAATAATGATAAACAGCTCACCCCCCTCTCTGTATTTTTGCGCGCTATTATTGACAGTTTCAGTAAGGCCGTATAAACTTATTTCCCAATAATAATTACAATTAATAAACATCTGAAATCAATGTCACATAAAAATGCATATTCATATTACAATCATTATTTACATTTAAGTAATTTGTGATACAAATTACTGCATCAATTTCAATTTTTGTGTGGCATTTCCATGATATTCTTTATTATTGGTTTGAATTTTCATTCTTATTCTCTCTACCATGCACCCAGGGGAAGTGTTTTATTCCACCCAAAAAGTCGGTATCGGAATTTCACCAGTTTTGGGCCCTTGATAAAAAGATATTACAGAAAAAGGTCTGTGTTTGTGACTGGTATTTAAGTGGAGTAACTTCCAAAGACGTGACACGATTTTCGAGAAAATTCTGCAGCCTGAACTACCAATTACATAGAATTTCTTTTTCAAAATTGTTTATTTTCTTAAAAAGTCACCGGATTTTTATTTAAATGCCATATACTTAAATTTTTATGTAAAAATAAAATGTATTTTTTTGAATTTTCTGGAAGTAGCCTGTGAACTCTTCTTCATTCGAAACGGATTTGGTGTAGCAGATAAACTATAAGAGATAAACAATAACGTACGGCATATAAAATGTAGATCTCTTTAAAACACTCAATTTATTTAAAATGGTTGAATTTTTCATTACATTTTTTTAAAAGGCTGTCGCTTTATGGAAGAAGCTGTATATAATCCGGCTATAAAATACACGAAATTCAACAATATTCTCTAGCATCTAGTTCAGATTTAGGACAAAAATGTTGACAAAAAATGCAACATACATGTTCACTTTTGTGCCTTGGATAAAAAGGAACTACCACTAGGAATATTTTGTGACTTAGCTAAGCCATTTGACAGCATAGATCACGACTTACTGCAGAAGTTAAAATGTTATGTCTTCAGTAATATCTCTATAAATTGGTTCAGATCTTATTTAACAAATAGAATCCAGAAAATCAGAATCAATGGTGATTCTGAACAAGGTGTTGTTACTAAAGGTGTTCCACAAGGTTCTATTAAAGGTTTCTTTTATGTTTATAAATGGCATCATAGTACCTTAGCCAATATTCAATAGCTATGCTTTTTCAGATGATACCAATGTCCTTATATCTGAAAAGTCACATAAGCTGTTCAGAGATTCTGTTAGTAAAGTCTCTGAACAACTCAGCATTTGGTTTGAAGCTAATAAGATTTCATTAAACTATGTTAAAACAAACTTTATTCAATTTCAAACGAGGCATAAAAAGTGAATGAATTAACAACCAGGTACAACTAGACGACAAATAAAGTATCTGATACAACATTTCTTGAGCTTCAAGTAGATGGAGAGCTCGGCCGGAGAAAACAGATAAGAATTGTGCTACCAAAACTTAGCTAGGCTTGCTTTGCCTACAGAAACTTAGAAAATCTGCTTAACCAAAATGCCTTAAGAACAGCGTATTTTGCTTTGTTTCACTCCCTGTTGTGATATGGAATTATCTTCTGGGTTAATTCGGCACACAGCAAGCGATTATTTGTGATACAAAAAAGGCCATGCGCATTATTTGCGTTGTTGTAGGCCTTTATTCAATCCCCCCCCAAATCTTACTCTTACATATATTCTCTGTTGAGGTACTTACATATAATTATGATAACTTCATAAAAACCTTGCTGTGCAAGACCACAATACGAGACATGCAGGTTACAAAAAGGGTATTACTATTCTGCAATAACAATTTATAATAACCCTCCACGCATGCCGTATCCAGGAAATTTCGGGGGGGGGGGGGGGGTTCTGTGCGATATGTGGCAATTGTGTTATCTATAAGTTTGCTACATCTATGTAGTATTGTTAGGTGTGTATGATGGACAAAGCACGATGATGTGAATTAAAGTTTAGTGTCATTGTGCAAATCTGTGTTCATCCCTTACCCGGTAATCCTTACCACATAAATTTAAAGTACTCGTATATAGAAGATGAAACGTGGTGCAATCAGTAGGTCTCAAACCTACACTTTCAGAAGCCAAAGAGGAAAGATCTTATTTACATAGTAAAGCTAGAAAATAATAATTTGAATGTGAAATGAACACCTTCCAAATTAAAAAGTTGTGGACAAAAAAAAAAAGGTGAAGAGAGACGGTTTGTGATTGTCCCAGACGTTGACTTGGGGTATAATGTTGAACTTGATTAATCACAGTACAGTAAGGCTAATCATAATAATTAAATCATGACTGAACAAACTGTTTCAAACCAGGGTTCAGATAGGGAAGAAATGAATGTGACAAATATACTCATTCACGTTATGGACGAAGGTACAAATCTTGAATGGGAAGTTGTGCTAAATGTGGTAATTGTGTTATATGTAAGTTGGCTGCATCTGCTATACTGTTACATGTGTGTTATGGACCAGGATGGTATGAATTAAAGTTTACTGCCATTGTGCAAATCTGTGTTCATTCTTTACTCGGGTAACCCTTACGAATGCTTAAAGTGGGCCGGTATGAAAACCGGGTACTCATCCGAAAGCTAGTTTAACGAACCGGTATGGCATACCATTTATAGACCGTGTCAAAATTTTATTTGTCTTATTCTTTTACTGGTTATCCAGATCGTCATTACAGCACTTAGTTTAAGCTTCAAGATTAAAAATTACTGCTTGTTTGTTTTTTCAACATATCTCTAACAGCGCTGTTCGTTTGTCCCTCGAGTAACAAGTCGACTCCCACCCTCTTCACAACCGTCTCCACTTAACGCGAGAACTGTTATTTCGCCCTAGTCCAACCGAAAACTGATAACTTGCTGCGCAATAATGTTTAGAAGGAGAATGGTATATTTTAAATTAATAATTAGGAATTAGATAAAATTAAGATATCTGAATCATACATTTAACATTCACAGCTCAAGAGAATGTTTCATCTTCTAGTTAATTATTATTTTTATTCAATTTATTTGAAAATGTGGACGTAACAATGACAACTGTAACCATATATCTGCTGCATGCAATTCACATGGCCCTCTGGTTGGTTAAAATCGTTCGTAATTAGCTTCATGAGAGACATATGTTTGACCAGTCTCTGTATAACAATATCGCAGTAAGGTATATCGTTCTTTATAATGAAGCGTGGTCAGCAGTCAATAAAAACTTGTTTGAAATACCCAGTGATGCGAAAAAACAAAATACAGGTGTCGCTCAGACAGACATTGACATGTGCAACTTCCACCGATGCGTGCGTGCACGGTAGGCCTACATTACCAATGATAGGAAGTGTCTCATAGTTTCCCATTGTGGAAACAGTTCATGTTGCAATCAAGACCAAGCTAATGTGTTTAAGGAAAAATACGAGTGGCTAGCCTCTTGGCTGTTTAACTTGTCGACTGCCGTAAAGTAAAAAAAATTGAAACTTTATTCAAGTTCCAGCGTGTCTTTGTCACAATATGGATTTCCGGTGCTATAAAACCTTACGGGTACACTACAGAAAGCCAGCAGCAATCCTTGTGAAATAAAATATTCGAACACAAGAAAGGTTATGCTCATTGTACAGCAGAAAAAATATTATTGGAGGTTAAAAAACAAACTTTAGAAACCTGTTTGACAATGAAAATAAGTGCAATTTTGAAACAACATGCCGCCTTTTTCGTACAGCATACTACGAGTATATAGCAAAACGAGATAGACCATTTGAGGACCATGCACATTTAATAGAATTTCAAGTTACCAACGGGCTTGATATGGGACAAATTTTGCATAGAAGTGTTGTGTATTCTAACAATATAATGCATAGTAGTGAAGAAATGAAACTATGGAGGAATTGAAAATTATAGGGAAGCTTATTAGTGATAGATAAATGGTGGGTATTATAATCGATGAGTTAATTGCGACAAATAATAAAAGTGCGCTGAATATTTATGTACGTGCACGTATTCCAATTGGTGTACATGATGATGGTAACAAAATTTATGATGGCAGTGATGACAATGACATCTATACATTATTTCTAGAATTAGTTGAACTTGCAGAACAAAGAGCAGACACCATATTCAACGTCATCCTGCAATGTCTCAGAAAAATTATCTTCGAATTGTATGGTTGGCTTCGAAGCGACGGTGCAAGCGCTTTATGTGGGGAGAAATCTGGAGTAGGGTCACAATTACAAGAAAGTTTCCTAAAATCGTATTGTGGTTTGTCTTAGTCACTGGTTGGAATTTGCCGTGAATTATGTGTTACAAACTGTTGGTGGATGTATGAATCATTTCTGCATTTTTGTCACAAACTGCATAACTTGTACAGCGTTCTCTCCAAAAAAAAAAAACTGGAATCAACTGAAAAAATATGCCCAGGCTCTAATAAATTAACAACAAATTGGACATATTACAGACTTGAGGTGGGTTATCCCTTCTTTTGTTGTGTCGAATTGGTGTACAGTTGCCGCATCAGTAAAGAGGGGAATCAGTTTGACGAATTGGCTGAGTTGTCATAATTTTATAAAACTACTAGGACTTATGCATAGTCTTCTGCTTGAATTCAGACATCTGTTAGAGGTAGTATAAATGCGTCATTGTACCACAAAACATGCATGCGAAAATAAAACTTTATTTAAATAGAATTGAAAGTTTGAAATATTTAAAAGTGACTGTGAGGCAGAAGCTATCAATTAATATGTCGAAGTTGGGAATTTTAAAAGTGTGAAAATTAATAGGCTAACTTTCTTGCTGTTCACACAGGTCAGTTTATACAGTACACTGTAGACAACATGAACATGAGAATGATAAATGAAGTCGATGCAAATCACCAGGTAATTTAACAACTTAACAGTGTATGATCTTCAAATTTCCCTTAAAATCACTGCCGTTTTAAATCAAATGTTTGTGTCTTTAACTGGGCCGCTGCCACTGTGTTTAAATCTGAACCTTATGTCAAGACATGGTTGCGAAAGAGGAAATATAGCGTGGACAATACAAGGTGTTCAAGATGCGAAAGAAAGAAAGAAAATTCTATAGGAAGCTGTGAGTTGCAGATGAGAACAATAGCTCTAAGTGTCTTGGGCTTTACATAAGCTTATAAGGTATAAATAATTTTCTGTTCATGTAATTAGTAAAGTAAGTTGCATGACTAATGGTTAATTATTGTATTTGATTTTTCGTTACAAAGCCTACTGTATAGCTCTATTTCATTGCAGTATTAGCTTTTGTTGTATAAGTTGCATACCGGTACCTCCTCTAATGCCACTTTAAGCACTGATCTTTACAACGTAACTTTAAAATATATAGAAGAAGATGAAACAGTTTCCATGACTAGATCTAAGCTTAACAGTGGCCTACACAGTCCCCATGCACCTACATACTTGTAGTATGTGGACCAGAAAATTGCGGGAAGACCTTATAGGAAAAACTCACCGGAATGAAGATATTCCACCTCACAGTACAAAACGCTGAGACTGCTTCGAAAACCGGGACGTATGGTCATCTTACCTATGTATGACGAAAATATTAAGTTTCCCTTTTCCTTGTAAATGTGCTACTAGCAGTAGGCCTGTTAACTAACGAAATTCTCCCAATTGGTTTGATATAAATTTAAATAAAACTCAGTAATGAACCCTAAAACCCCTCTCTAAATACGACCCAACCTCCACACTACCCAAAACTATTAGGAATTCTAATCAACGTAAAATCTTCAATAAATATTTTTAAAGTCTTTCTTATAACTCACTCCCCATATACTATGGAGGAATTTTAATAGGTATGTCAGCAACAGGTTAATATTCAATACGTAGGGCAGATTGAATGTGATGGCGATTTACACTTATTTGTTATTGTTATCCTACTATAACGCATGTTGAGAAGTTTACTCAAAATTGTGATAGTTTAAATAAAGAAGTTCTTGGTGTTGCGTATGTTATTAGTTATGCTGCATATCTCATAATTGTATGATGTGTTCAACAAGTTCAGCCCCTTCACAGGGGTGAAGATGGATTGGGAAACTGAAAACACCAGGAACTAACTCCCCACATGAACATGGTATGTCGCCAGTTGTACTTGCGTCTCTCATGATGCTAATTACGAACGATTATAACCGACCAGAGGGCCGTGCGAATGGCATGCAGCAGATATCATGACTACAGTTGTCATTGTTACGTACACGTTTTCAAATAAATTGAATAAAAATAATAATTAACTAGAAGATAAAACATTCTCTTGAGCTGTGAATGTTAAATGTATTTATCTAATTCCTAATTATTAATTTAAAATATATCATTCTCCTTCTAAACATTATTGCGCAGCGTGAACGTGAGTAGAGTATAGATTTCAGTAACTAGGGCCTCCGGACTTCACCGAAATTCACCTCATGAGTTAAATACTAGTTTCATTAGGGCTTTTGTCCTGGACAAAGACAAAGAAACCCAACTATCCTTTGCTCCACATAATGTGAATGTTAGGATGATTTTAATAACGAATAGCTCAACGTAAAAGCAGCTCCAAAGCTTTTCAGTTAGGCTGTAGGTAGCAATCACAAGCTGCCTAAGGGTGCACAAAGTATGAAGGTATGTTTTGTGAGTACCATTGTAGGAAATGAAATATTAATGTAAATGTAAACTAAGAAAATGTAAAATGTACCTGATAGGTAAATACTTACACATGTGGCTACTATCTAATCTCAAAATATATACTTGTTATAATACGCAGTACTGTACACGTATACAAGTTTAACATCCAAAGTATGCCAAAAGCACAGTTATTACTGTGAAAGCTTGAAGAGAACAGTTTTGTTAGGGAAACGTCGCACTCTTGCTCTATGAAATCTTTCAGTGTCCAGTCAAGCCTCATAGTGGAATCTCAGTGTGAAACATTCAAACAGAACTACTTATTTATGGTTTTCCAGGGTGGGGAATCAAAAGTATGCTGGTAAAGTTCTTGAAGTGTCCTTTTTACCTCTGTTAAGCACTGCCATTGTGAGCGTTTAAATGGGTTCCTCATGTGTTTCAGCTGGGCTTGAAATTTTCTAAAGAGTTTTCAGCTTCTGTGTAGAGGTAAACCACATCCACTAATGGAATGCAAATGCCACTTCCAAATTTCCTGTTTAATAGTGCAGAATGATAAGCTGTTGTTTGTAGAGCTGACTTGCAAATATCACACTTTATGAACTTATTCAGTTTCTTTATAACAAAGCCAGCTATATATTCCACTACATTTTATACCTACAGTGTGAAACTGACAGGATGGATAACACAATCGCGATCATGGCTAATAAAAAACTAAAATACTATTTTTGGGAATCTGAAGAACAGAATCCTCTCCAATCCTAGTGTGCTTTCTGTTATTCATGAGTGCTGTTGAGTCAACCGCAGAACAATTGGCACTGGTTGTAGCGCCAATTTGAATATGAAGCAGAAGCCATTTATATGCAGCTTGAATTTGCATGGTTGTTATTATGTCTGACATGGCTCCTAAAATCCTAGGTGATCCTGGCTTAATTTATAAGTAAGTAAAAAGCTCATCCAAAGGTGTGAATTTCGCACAATTGAATTATAGACTGCCAAAACTGACTTCATGCACATGGTCACTCCAATGAAGTCATTTTCCTTGGATGTCTTACTAGAGGCACACCACTAATGCCACAGATTGAAAATGTACACTGGGTGACTTCCTTTATAGACTGTGTCACAGTAAGAACATTTCCTTCTTGGAGCGGCTTCTTCCATCCCTTGCAGCAAAGATTACGGCTCTTGAGGATTACAAACCATTGTTCATCAGTTTAATAAATTTTATGTCTGCTCATAAGCTTGAAATTCAGGAAGATTTCAGTCTCACTCACAATATGCGAGAGCATTTGCTACACTTTCGAGAAGCTATGTCGCTAACTTAACCTCCATGGGCTCATTCTACCAGTGAACGTGTCGCTTGGAAATTTTGTTGCCCAGATGAAGATCCTCACTGTATTGAAGTTTCTCCAACTCTTCTAGGTACCTCCATTCCGTTATTGCTGCCATTCCAGGCGAATGTTCTTTTAGTACCAAGAGCATTTCCTACCAACCATATCTATGACGGTCATGTAAAAGTATATTAATTTTGGCAACATTTATGGAATTTAGGAACCAGTTTACCATATTGTGCTCATCAAAAGGAGCTGACAAATGACGAGCCATGGACAAGTTGCATGAGCTGCATTCAAAGGTTAAACACATCATTGTTACAAGAATTCTGTTTAAGAATTAAGAGACTCAATTTCCAGGTTAGCTCTCTCTGCCATTTCATTGATTAAAAGATATCCCAGAGGAATTTTCCAATGAAAAATTTAATGATACTACCATAAACACAAGTGCATACCTTACTTCAAGCAAATTTATATCATTAGTACCTGTAACCCCAGGTTACAAATCATACAAACTCTTTCCCATCATACTCACTGTGCTTCCTGATGTACATTTCATCAATCATCATAGCACACACTAAAGGCTTATTTTTGATGGCAGTTCTCGCCTCTGAACTGAAGCCTGACCTACCATCCACTGTTTGATACCACCTGCGCGATGTATTGGATGTGGTAATCCATGCGGGTAAATCTCTCTCAAGTAGTTATAGTTACAGTATGAATAAAGATAAAGAGCCAGAGCAAAACTTCTTAAATCGGGTGAGTATTAACTCTTGTGTCCCCAGCTTTCGTTCTTTTTATAAGTTACGCACCGCCAGGAGAAAAGATTTTTCGAAACATGGGAGGTTAAAACTGACAATGCATATACTAAAATGTAAATTTGACTCAGAAATAGAAATACGATACACTTTTATTTACACCTGCCTTACTTTCAGAATGGATCTCTTTCATAAGCAAGTAGTTTATTGAATCTCTCTTTCAGAATCTGTATTATAATTTATACATTGCATCAGATACTTTGTTCAGCAAAGACAACATCAATATACTAAATATTATTGATAGGCGTGTCTAAAATATTAATAATTTTAAGGTTAAACAACAATTTTTAAAGTTGAGTGTAACACACACTGGCGTTTGTCATTATTTTAAAATGGAGTGTATGTTCTTGAAGTATAACATTTCTATTCTATAACTGAGATTGACAAGTTACATTCAGTGATATAGCTTTCACCGAAACACATATTCTTATTTATTTAGTTCTTGAGATCCTAAAGAGTCAGAGGCTTACTTGAAGCACGGTACAAATCGGAATTAGAGGCAGCAGATAAACATATACTTATATGAAAATAAGAAGTTTGATAAAGCATATATAGTACTTATACAAGTATATATACAAAAATATAATCACAAAATTTTGATATAGGATGCAAAGAATTATAAAATATTCTTAATAAACTTTCACTCTTACAGCAATTAGAAATAAGAAAATAATCAATATTTCAGTAAGATAAATTTGTACAGTAATAAGGAACAGTTAAAAATACATATAAATTAAATACAAATAAATACTTATCAAATAAACAAGGCTTCAAAACATAATGCCAATGTTATTGGTACTAAGTTTAGTCCTATCAGCTGATGTAATCTATTATGTTGTAGTAGTCTCTCAGAAGGCTTTTTTGGGTTTGACATAAATCTAGATAATGTACCTATATACTTTATGTTCTGTGGTAGTTTATTATATGCAGTTGTGAATATTATAACTATGCTTCTAAGTCCACCTATTGTAATTTCAACACCTAATTTGCGTAGTTTTGATGATTCTCCAGTAACGCAGCCGTGAACATGGAGTTTATTAATAGTTCAGTGTTAATATGAGCTGATTCCGTGTAAACATTAGTATACAAACTTAACAGAACATAAGCTCATACCAACTATAATTGGTATTATGCCTGTGCTCTGATAAATACATTTATTTGATGTCAAATAGTCTAGATTAAACAGAATTTTAATGGCGGTTTTATACGATTTTGTTTAGTTCGATTCGATTTAGTTGTGTCTTTGTGCAGCTTTGCTACATAATATGCATATAATTAAAATGTGTGTGTGTATGAGAGAATAGTACGCACTTTTTAAAATCAAGGGAGAGATATAAAGACCTTAATCTTGATAAAATGCCTATGACAGCAGATGCCTTTTATAATATCTTCTTAAAAAGAAAATTTCGACTTAAAGTTGACTTAAGATATATACCTAAATAAGAAAAATAGTTTACTTCTTCAACACAATAACGATCTACTGTAAGTGGTATATGTTGTTTGATATTATAAGTCGATTTAGGAAAGAAATGTGTATTTTGCTTTAACTGGATTAAGTAATAAGAAATTAGATTTAAACCATTTCGTTAGCGTTTCAGTGTCTCTTTGCAATTACACCATAATGCAGTTTTTTGTTTCTCCTTGATACAGAATAGTCATGTCCTCAGCATACATGAAAAGCTTTCGCATTATAGTCAATTTAGTAATATCATCAACAAAAATCAAGAATAATTTAGGGCCGAGCACAGATCCTTGAGGTACACCGCATGTTATATGAAGGGCATCAGGTTTATTGTCCTTAAGTGCTACATATTTGGACCCATTTGTCAAAAAAACTTCTAAACCAATTCATGGGATATCCATAATACCACAATTTTCCATTTTTTATAATAACAGATTCTGATCCACAGTATCGAAAACCTTTTTTAATTCGATGAATAAAGCTGCACCTAATTTTCGTTTGTCAGGTTCATTTTGTAGATATATAACAGTGCCAGCAGCGGCAGTAATGGTACTTGAAGTTTTAGAAATCCATACTGTAAGTTTGTGATAAGTTTATTATCTTGCACTGCAGGAAGAGACGGCAACGGTGCTGAGGGTATAGATGTGAGACAAGGTTGTGTCCAAAATGTGCATTTCATTTACCTGAGCTATAACTTTACCTCAATTATATCCGCAGCATTTTATTTATCATAATTTGTTCCTTCAAATGGCTGATAGATTCCTTTCCATTCTGCAACTGCTTAACTTCTGCCTTTCTAACGGCAGCTACCTGCGTGATTTTGCAAGGGCATCCTTAGCAGTCTGCATGAATGACTGGTCTTTGGTGGTTTACATTACTATTTACTCGGAATATGCACCAACGTAAGAGTTTTCAGTGTCTTATATCGCTTAGGAAGGCTTGCGGAATAGTACTAAAAGTTTTTATATTTTGGTTATTGTTAATATTGTTTCTTGACACCAAATCGTGTGTCTCAGATGATGAATTTGATTTTTTTGTTTTAATCTAATGCAATTTATTTTCCATATGCTGGTAAACTGCTGTACATTACAAGTGCTCTTGCAGCTACATGCCATTGTTACAGGATCATTCCATTGTGTGGAATAAATAGCATAAATGTCATACATACCAAGGCAGTGTCGAATGTTGACTGCTTTCATAATATCCAAGAACCATCAACACTCTTAAGTTGGGGAAAATACTCCCTTGGAATTCTTAGAAGCAATTGGTATAACACACACGCAAACTAAACTCTGAAATACATGCACCCTAGTTTGCAAAAGATGAGGTGGGAAGTTTAAAATTGTCCACATAGTATTTTATTTCAGTTTAGTACCCATGCCAAATGACCCCTCAGAGGAATCAACTGAAAAATGCTTTGAACTCACTCTAGAATATTTACTGAGAAAGGTTTTCCTTCCGCAAAGCAACCTCCCATTCCGTTTTTTTCGGTTAAGGAGTTGAAGAGCTGCAGCCAGTAACACCACAGTATTGCAAATGCAGAAATCTTGCTCAATCCTATAGGCTTTTATTTTAACATAAAAGGGGTTTTATGTGTATGGTGACGTAAACAATAGCATTCTAAAAACTGAATTCTAAAATCTAAGCAGTGTATTTGTAACTGTCAGAAACAAATTCACACCATTAAACATCAACCAAAGATTAATGAAGGAAACAAATTATAACAGTAAAGGTTACCTAATTTGTGCATAAGTAAGCAATTTCTGATGAAATTATGCAAAACTATCCGAATAACGTAAATATATTAGAACTAAACTATATAGTGTGTCTCATAAGCAAATCATTGAAACACAATACCGACAGATCCTCCCTATACCTTCTGCAGACATAAGGGTTTTTCTAGGTGTATAATTTCATTACACATGAAGTTAGTGTTTTTCCTAAAAGCGCAGATTCCTTAAATATACATTGGTGTTCTTCCCAAAGGCACAGATTCCTCGTATAGTATAAACACTTTGGTAGGAATTAGCGAGCATCACAATTTGGTTTAGCAAATATGTACAGATTTGGACAATAAATAATATTTGAAGAACACAGCGGAAAAGATAAGAGGGTTTAAAGGTGCATTTTCATGGAAAAATTTTTAACTGAACCTCATAAGTAATAATAGTGATAGTAATTAAATTGAGCTTGAAAAAGAATACATTGCGAATTGAAGTATTTACTTAAAGTTTGTCATAATACTGCAACTAAATGCATTCATCAAATACAAACAAACACACACACATACACACATACATACTTACTTACTTACTTACTTACTTACTTACTTACTTACTTACTTACTTACTTACTTACTTACTTACTTACTTACTTACTTACTTACCTGCCTACCTACCTACCTACCTACCTACCTACCTGCCTGCCTCCCTCCCTACCTACCTACCTACCTGCCCGCCCGCCCGCCCGCCCTCCCACCAACCCGCCCACCCGCCCGCCCACCTACCTACCTACCTACCGTCACAGGGTTGAAAGCGCATCAGAGTAAATTCAAAGTAACGCCCTACCTACCTAACTACCTAACGACCTACCGACCTGCCTGCCTCCCTGCCTACCTACCTGCCTACCTGCCTGCCTACCTACCTACCTACCTACCCACCCACCCACCCACCTACCTACCTACCTGCCTGCCTGCCTGCCCGCCTGCTCGCCCGCCCGCCCGCCCGCCCGCCCACCCACCCACCTCCGTCACAGGGTTGAAAGCGCATCAGAGTAAATTCAAAGTAACGCATCCGACACGAAGAACGTTAAATTAAATTAAACTGAGCTTTATTTATGGACGTCTTTAACTACTGTGGTCCTTAGCGTCCTATTCTATATTGGGCGTGAAAGCCGGAAATTTTCTCAGAGGCCTGCCTCTTTATCAGCCTTGAGGTTCTTTTACGTACCGTAAATCTACAACATGGGCCCACCGGCTTCACTTCCCTTCTGAAGGAAGCAATGCCTAGGATTTTTACGCCCAAAGAAGTGCAGCGTCCACCACTAGGTTTGAACCCGTGACCTTAGGAACTAGAGGACACGAAGAACGTATAATGAGGCTCTGAGTCTCATGCTGTTTTATTTGATATCCCCATTAATTCCATAGAGCAAATTGACAAGAAGATATCTACTTCTTCTTGAGAATATTTATCTAATTCAAATACTACCTCCTATTTTGTAAAAAAGCATCTAAAAAAAGCTTGTTTAACTTTCTCCTTTCAGGAGTTCTACACTGTTTATGTTGACATCATTAATTTCCTAAATAAGAAAGGATGGAGAGTAATCGGTAGCTTCTAGGGCAACAGCTTTATTTTCTTCCTACCAGGTTTTCCATATCATCGTATTTAGGCTGAGATATAGGTACCTGGCTGTCATAAGGTGTTAAGAATTGGAATGATAACAATACAAAGCAATATAACAAAGCATATTTTCTAGAATCTTAACTCTTTTGCATGTGAGCTTTTGTCTTCATTCCCATGCACAGTTGCCTTAAATATTAATGTAGTATTTTACCTGCGTTATCTTTGTTAAAGTAACGGACTGAACAAATTTGATAGTTTAATATTGGCAAAAAATTGAATGTCATTACTTTTGTACTGTGCTCTTAAAAATGTGTACGTAGTGGTGAAAACCATGTCCGATCCTTTTCGGTATGTTTCCTTGAAGCCATAAGCTGCACAATAATAGACTATAGCCTTGTTGGCTGGTATAAATCTTAAATTTAATTAAGTATAAGAAAAAATCTTGCACTAAGCTAGTCCAGCATACACCGCTTATGCCTTAATCAGCTGACCGAATGTTGGTTTTAAGGGTATGACGCCATAGGCGCTCTATCCTATATATGCTCGAATTTTTACAGTGACAAAAGATTCTCAGCCATGATATTCTCGAAAATATTTTCTCAACACGTGGCACAAGTACACTGGCGGCTTATCCGGAAACCAGAAACGAACTGCAGTGCCTGTGCATAGCGTCTTAACCCTCTGCTGTAACGGTTCATTTGGTTATATGTGAATCTGAACAAACACATTTTGTTTAATAAATTAAACTGTTGCAATAATGGGTTTTACTAATTTCTCTGCATTAGAATAGCCACAAAATGTTACGATCTGAACCGAACTGTTTTTATGTAAAGGAAGAAACGACGTGCAGGACGGGAAAAAGTTGTAGTTTGCCCACCAGCCAATGAGGTGTTTTTTGTCACGTGCCTCTGTTTACAATTCCTTCAAACTTAAAGCGAAAACACTTTAGTGTAGGCATGGTACAAGGTATGAAAGAAATTATTTTAATTATTTACTTCGGGCCCATGCAAAATTGACCAATCCAATTCACATCCTATGTCAGTTTGAGCTAGGGTTAGCAGATGACAGTCTTCAAAAAAGAGAACATTTCTAGAATCATACAACAATTTGCAAAAGTGTTATCGGTTACTCGAAATTTACTTAAGTGGCACTAAGATAAATTATAATTTTTACAAATACACCCTTATATCATTAAAGTATTTATAGTATGTATAGTGCACTGTGTGATTTGCAACGGAAACATATATAGTAGGTAGTATTTCATATTAGTTTATTTAATCACACAACGTTGCACTAATTTGTGGCAAATTTTAATACAAACTATAAAAATCACCATTAGCCATCTTCATCTATATCATTATTCTCTGAAGTACTCAGATACTTATTTCATGACCCAATTTCTGAAAATAATTTTTTGTTTTGCAACAAATATTTATAAAACTCTACACAAAAGAAATCTTATGATTATATTGCACACTTATAAAATTCCCTTAACAGTCTCAACGCAGAGTCTATTTCTATCTTTGATCCACTAACTGTTTACTAGTGAAAAAAATCCTATCTACGCTTCTTCATGAACATTAGCGTGGTTCATCAAAAACTTCTGAAAATTATAGAACTGATGAAAGCACTTTATAATATCTATTTTAATATTAAGCATATCATTTAGAAACAGAATTATTTGTTCCGCATCTTCCCTTTTGGAAAAATCTTCAAACCTATCCATGTAAACGCTAAAAGCTCTTGATACTTAAACAACCATTTCTTAAGATACTTAATTGTTGCACCATATGTATGTGCTACTACTCCTTCCAGCAAATCACATTTAGAACAATAACCTTCAGCCTTCTTTTTTCTCAAAATTTCTTTTAATTTCGAAGATTTGAAATTCTGGATTTGTGTTTCTTGAACATTCAACACACTCCCAAGAATATATATCATTTCTACTACAAGTAAATACTGTGGTGAAGCAATGACACAGGAGAGTGAACAAACCATAATGTGCTTCACTAAGCTCATCTTGAAATTTTTTAAATAAAAATTGGAATTTAATCCTAAAAATGAAATATGATTTCAGTGCAGGAAACATTTCAATTAGTCTTGTAATATAAGAGAAAAGAGACAGCCACTGAGGCTTAGAATGACTCGATAGTTGCCTATATTGTACATCCACAAAAGTACATCACTAAGCTCGTTAAGACTTTCAGCGCGTACTGTGTAAATAGAAAAACAATAAAATAATTTTTATACTACGGAATCAACATCTCATGTGAGTCCTGCGTCAATACCATGTTGAATACAGTTATGTAAAACGTGAGCAGGGCAGCTTACTTCTACTAATCTATAACTTAAATTGTTTTTCAGGTGGGTGAAAGCATTATTTCCCAACCTCTTACCAATTTCCATAATTCCACCAAAATTTGTATTTGTATTGTCCCCGGAAAAACCAACACATTTGTTACCAATACCTCTACTTTTAAGATTATTACATATGTAAGGTGCAATCGTTTCAGACTTTTTATTTGGAGTGCTTCTAAGTTCTATGACTTTGTTTGACTTCCCCCAGATTTAACACCTGTGCCATTTCCTCCCCATCCGCAAGTTTGAAGTACGTCCATAGTACCAGAATGGCATATTCAAGACAGCGCGGGTTGGGTGTCGGAGTATGCCATTGACGAATAAAGCCGCCAATAGTGAGGCGGTGATAGTACTATAACGGAGGAAATGAGAACTATACCTTCTCCTAGTTTGGGTGACTTGGTACAATTAAGAAGACGAGGAGGCTCTGACACGCACACTTACCGCTAGCACGCAAATGCGAAATGTGAGCCAAGGTGCACAATTTTTTCGGACTATTCAAAATTTCTAATCAACAGTTTTGGTGAGTAACCTTCCAAATTTAATTAATTTAGAGTGCCAAGTGGACAAAGGGAAGCAGACAGGAAGAGATGACTGTAACGTTCTCTTATGCGAAAAAAATCTTTGTTACGATTTAAACGATGTTTGTGCAGTGATAGTCTGTAATGTTGAAAAACTTAAAAAATGGTAACGAAGTCAATCTATATTGTACTTCGTTAATTATGTAATAATTACGGGAAGGTGGAATGTTTCTTTGGCATGTTAAATATCTACCATTTTTCCGAATGAATAAAGTCCTGTTAATAATATGCCAGTACTGTGTCTCGCGATAAGCTAGTCAGAATTATCAAGTAATTACTATGTGATAGAAAGATTTATATTATTGGAAAACAGCTATAATGGGAGAAATAAAATAGGAAAAGAGGTACTCTCGTTTTTGTTGCAGCTATTTCTACCTATACCAAGTATAGGTAGAAATATATATATGGTGTTACAACACCAAAACATGAAATACCCTCTAAAACGTCAACTGACATATTAACAAAGTGAGGTGACAATGCGGAATTAATAATTGCTCCTGCTTTAGTGCGAGCACGTGGCATTTGTTTAGCTGTATTTGAGTCGTTGAATAACTGTTTCTGCAATTTTCCTATACAGTCCAGTGATTTAAAACTTTGATGATGTTGGACCATGTGAAAATATAGAGTAAATTCAGCTGCATGTGCAAATCACTAAGTTTAGACTCCTTTTCTGCAAAAAAAAGTCGTCAACTTTGGACGAAGTTGCATCAGTACGAATCCGTGTTTGTGTTTACCAGTGCTTTGGTGAGCTTCTAGGTCTAACTCCCTACAAAGTAATAATTGTGCATAGTATAAGTCATTCACTATAACAAAAGCTGAACTATTATAGGCGAATTTCCAATGTCATAATACTGTATTTATGTACAAAAGACAAGATCATCAACCTTGCCTTTATTAGCAACTGAAACGAATACACCAGATGATAGATAAAACCTTCTCCTCGGAGTTAATTCTTTCCCAGCCTAAAGTCAGGAAATCTTTTAGTAATTCACACTAAAGGCATATTTGCGTTTTGTCATGATTTCGATTAAACATTAACACTGCTTCGCTTCACAACTACCAATAACCAAACGAGAGTGGAGCAATTGAAAATAAAAACATGGTTCTGGAAGCAGAGCGAAAGCATCTTACATTGTTGCATACGTAATACTTTTAACTGGCGTCCTCGCAGAACGATAATTGCCACGCCAGGAATTTCAATTGCTCTGAAATCGTAACTTGACTCGGCGCAGCGGAGACATAGAAAAGAGAAAACTCTAGAAAAATATTGCATTGTTGGAGAAAAGGTTAAAGTCTTTAGTTTGCAGTTGTGAGAGATCAGGGAGTTGTATTTGAGTACTTTCAAGTTGAAGCACTTGTATAACTCATAAAGAGGACATTTCCCCATTTTCCTAAAGTTCCGCCCGGACTATTTTTGGGTCCAAAAAAGAGAACATGTCCGGGTAAAAGAGGACATATGGTAACTCTAGGTTGAGCCCAACACAAGAGACTATCACTGAAATCTTGTCAAAATGAGGCTGCCTCTAGTTCCCAAGGTCGCGGTTTCAAAAACAGGGGAAAGCGATGGATTTTTTCGAGCGTAAAAATCCTTAGCATGGCTTCCTTCGGAAGGGCAGTAAAGCAGGCGGTCCCGTGTAGTAGATTTACGGCACGTAAAAAGGGCACACTAGCCTCATTATCAGGCTTGAGGTTCTTTCACGTGCCGTAAATCTACGACACGGGACCACCTGCTTTACTTCCCTTCCGAAGGAAGCCATGCTAATGATTTTTACGCCCGAAAAAGTCCATCGTGTTAGAACCCGCGACCTAGGGAAATAGAGGATAGCATGGTAACCACTACACCACGGGGGACGACTTTCTCCCTGTATTATGTTAATCTGACTATGTGTGTAAATTTAGCTTGTATTGTGGCAGTATTTTATATCACAACAATGTAAATGCCAGAGTGATTGTAGTGTAAATAAGCATTATTGTATGACATTGATTTGAGATGTTTTGTTAATTATAAGCATTGTTAGGAAATAAGTTTACACGGTCTCACTGAAACTGACAATAAGAGCGGGCAACAATGTAGCGAGGGGGTGAGTTGTTTATGAATTAGAAGAGACATACAAATGACGTCAGAGTAGCGCGCGTTTCTTTAGAAATGGAGGGAATTTCTTCCCTAGAGCATATGTGTTCCTAATTTTGATTGGATATAAATATAGACGCTAATGTTGGCGCGTTTTATTAACCAATAGCAGCTCGGTTATAATCTTTAGGCATATCGGGTGAGGGAGTATAAATTCCGTGCCAGAGACGGGTAACGCGCAGTTTGACAGAATAATTCACAAGGTAAACGTCGTTCAGTCCAACAGAAGGATTCGCGGGTAATACGTCGTTCAGTCCAACAGAATCATACAAAGGTTATACGTTGCACAGTTTAAGAGAATCGTTCACGCGTTATACGTCGCGCAATTCTACAAAATCTCTCGCGTTGTAAAGTTAGTTATAAATGTGAAACACGCGAATTAATAATGTGCAGGAAATAAGTGATTATAGTGATATTAGAAAACATAACAGTTTCAGTCGGGCGTGTATCAAGAGTCAATATCTGAAATTAATTAATTGTGACCGTAATAAAAGTGTAAAAACAAATTCTTTTATAAGTGTTATCTTTCAGTAACAAATCATTTCCGTTTACACACCCTGTTTAAGAGATATGCTCGACTGAGTAGTAATAATAGCTAGCCGGAGGACAAATAACCCAAAATTCAAACTATTAATACAATAACAGGCGCCCAGCAATAGATAACACGAAGTTACCGCGACAAATTGGCTCCCATACGTTGTGCAGATAAACATAAAGCATTTTCCAACTACCAACAAATATTCTATTTCAGTATCTGCAAATGCAAATGCAAATGCCTGAACTTTTGAAGGCAATATCGATGTCTTATTTGTGAAACAGTTGTTTTGCATATTCGATTCTGGATTCGCTGAAGCAAATAGGTTATAATGAGCAACATTTATTTCGGTTATGTACAAGTAACCTGCAGCTTGTTGAACCTCTTGGTGCTTTCTGATGTGGCGTGTGTTATTATTGTGTGTACTTATAAATATAACTTTGAAAATATGAAGTGTAATAGATAACATAGCTTAAGACTTTAAAGAAAACGGCAATATGTTTATAACAAGAATATTAATGTGCAAATATTGATATGAGTGAATTAACTAGTCTGTCAATTGAGTGAAACACACCACTAATACCCTGTAGCAAAAAGAAACAGAAATTAAATGAGAAAACTGGAATTCTCTGCTCGTTTTTGGTTAATAAAATGTTAAAGGAGAAGGAAGTAACACTTTTATTTTAAAATAATCACCACTTTGTGTTACTTCAAAGTACAATTTGAGGCATAAGGAATCATCTAAAGCTACTGATGCATGCTCAGTGTTAGCTGTCTGTCCAAGACCTTGGGACCAGTTTAGACAAAACAGACGCTGTCCAAAACAGTAAAGACAGTTCTTGGTAAGGAACAAGTACTAGCAGTTATAGACATGTGCGCATACATTGTGTATGCCCTTGTATATTGAAATAATTTCTGACAATATTCATTGGGATTAAGATGAGCAGCTGGGATAATACATTTTATCAACAACATGAAGGTTATTATGAAAATAAACGTGTGGATAGAGAAAGAAGTACGATGGCAACACCTATGAAAGGGGATATGCCACACATACATGTAGACATAAACGTATAAATCAATATCAAACAATAATTTACATAAAAAGATTATTCAGCAAGAAAGATGTTAGTATATTTAGAAGCCAGGAAATGTACAAACCAGATTGTGACTTAGATATGCAAGGGATGGACGAACTAGCTAATTCCAGATAAAAGGTCATTTAAGGTAGAGCCCACCACCTTTCACCAAGCTAATGAGCAAGGACTTGAAGGAATAATGAGAAATAGAAAGAGACAGAATATAGAAAGAAGAGAGATAGAGATATTAAATCTACTTCTGGACGCGTCAATGGGACGCGTGTGCGAAAAGTTTTGGAGCAGAATATTTTCATACATACATAGGTAATGCGGTCTGACTATCAATTAGAGATGTCGTTACATTTTGAGGCGCGAAGGTGAACGTCACTATGTTTGGGTATAAAAGAGGGAAGAAAGCCCCAGATTTTGACTCTCTTATAGAATCTCGTCAACACATTGATACTCTCTAGACGACGGATGCACGTGTGTGCATGTAGGTTGGAAGCGTGTGCAGTTAGACTAGGATCCTAATCTATTGTTATGGTGGTAATTGTTACAGATGGGAAGAGGTAGCCGTCCAAAAGTATTTATTTGATCATAAACCACATTTAAGGGAAATGCAGTGTATTTTAATTTATCTCACCTACGAAAACCCTGTGTTCAGTGAAATTAGTTAGATAGGCAATTTATTAGGAATGGAGGAATCATCAGCCGCTGAACAGCAATAGCCGGAGACTAGGATACTGCAGCAGAGGGTATCAACCAGAGGACCAACTATTTCTCGCTACAAATTACGCCCAAAGTTTTCCCGCTACACCAACATTGTTTTGCATATTTCGCAATATCTCACCAATAAAGACACTACAAGCATTTGAATGTTGTGTAGAATCAGACAAAAAATTTAATGCCATGCCTGGGATTCAAAACACAAATCTTTGACTTACCATATTACTACTCCGCCATCTAAAACATTCTCTATACATTGTAACTTATTTTCAAAATATTCTACAAATGATTCATAAAAACTCAATTTTTCTATCTACTTCATGTTTATCATGATAAATGTTGACTAAGAGGTTTCAGTTCATTAAAAAAATTACATGCCCGTTACTTTCAAACCATGGGGTTTTGCACAAAAGTCAATACATTATTTATTAAATACCTATACATTTGTTATAATTTCCTGCAACTTGATTACTATTGCATATCAAAATTGCTGATTGCTAAAAGTTTTAAATGGTAGAAAACAGGCATGAAGGATTACAATCACTTTGAAGTTTCAAAGCTTCTGAAGACACACTGAAGTTCCTAATTTCACTCAGAACAAACGCTTCAGGTTTTTTCTTAGAAACAAATTGTTTTGAGCACTTGTGCTCCCAGAATACAAGGACACTAATCATCTAAAAACAAAACCCTGCTAGTATTTCTGTTTTCATACACTATGCCCAGTTCACAAAATGGCATTATAGTGGCAGTTAGATAAAAATGCCCAAAAGCAAATGAATTACATACTAAAACATATACTACACGAAAAACATCAAATATCTTTCTTCATTTTGTATTAGAAAATTTCATTTGTGCATTGCCTTAGAGGAATTACTGTATTATTGGCATACTATTCTTTTACAGTAAATAGATATGATAGTCTGACAAGAATCCTGCAATTTTAAATTACACATTAGTATCACTTGCATGATCATCACTTGCATGGCCTGCATCTACAAGGTCGTCTTCCGTGGTGTAGTAGTTACCATGCTAGCCTCTAGTTCCCGACGGAACGCGATGGAATTTTTCGGGCTTAACAATCCTTAGTATGGCTTCCTTCGGAATAGAAGTAAAGTTGATCATCCCGTGTCGTAGATTACGACACTTAAAAGAACCTCAAGCCGGGTAAAAAAAGGCCTCTGAGCAAAATTAGCAGTCTTTCACCCCCAATATAGAATGGGACGTTAAGGAGCACAGCAGTTAAAGAGTGTCCATGAATATAACTCAATTTATTATTTCTTTTGCATCTGCAAGTCTGAATATTAGCACGGCAACTGCTATTTAATTTGGGCTAAATTTTATTTATTTGTTTATTTGAACTTGCACTCGTCTACAAAAGCTTCGGATGCACTGCAGCCTAAAGGTTTATTGTGCTAACTCTGTAATGATTGCTACCCCTGCACACAAGTCCTGTATCCCTCACTAGATTACACAGGCCCAATAGTGTGTTGGGGTAGTAGTCCTCTGGTTCCAATCCAAAAAGTTCCCAAAGATTTTATATCTCCTTGATGCTAACGCTTCATAGGAGCATATTATATGATAGGCTGTTTCAGTTTCGACCAGCATAATCTACAGTATGTGTTGTCCTGAAACCTTTCTACCACGTGTAGGTGCTTTCTCACTGGTGTGAGGAAAAGGCTACTATTGTTTTCAATTGAAATTTGCTACATTAAAGCAGTCTGTCAGATAAAGGTTTGCATGCTTCTTTGATAAATAATTACCAATGCGAACTCATGATGTCAGATCAAAGAGTGTTGTTTTTTTTACACCAGTTTATTATAGCCACTCTAATGGAACACTTGGTGTGCCTAGAGGTGGCACTGGTTTGTGTTTCAGCTGTGTCTATCCATGCTTTGCCAGTTTGTCAGATTTCTTATTGCGTTCAATACCTTTATGCCCTGGGACCCATGACAAACAAACTTTTTTATGTTCTGCTAATTTGAATAAGCCAGTAATATATTCAGCTAACAATCTTGATTACGCTAAACGGTTGTTTAAAGCATTTGGTGTTGCCTGGCTGTCTGAAAAATGAATATCTGTTTATTTTTATACTGTCTTCTAAGATTTTGTTTCGCATTGTAGAATGGCAAATACTTCGCTTGAAATACCGTGGTTACCAGACCCAGCAAATTACTAAAGCTACACCTGGGTGTTAAAACAAATACCTCAGGACGAGCCGTCTGTGAAACAGATCAAAGAACATCCAGTAGTCTCTCTAACGCTTTTGACATGAATGGCAGACTGATTGGTCTGTAGGAATTATCCCGGGTCATATATTTCCCGGTTTTTGGTATAAATTCCACTCTAACATCCCTCCAGTCTGACGGAATGTATCCCAGTGCCAGACTTGTTCTGAGGACTTTTATTATGCCTACTGCCAACAGTTCAAAGTCTGTTGGAGCATGATAGGCATAATGCCATTTCTGGCAGCGGATTTGTAAGGTTCAAATGAGAACTCAGCGCATTTTATATTTTCATAACAGATTTCTTCTTAGCTGTTTTCCTGTCTTTCTTCCTTGAGGTCGGCAATGAGAATTCAAATCCTAGATAGCTCCAGCCTCCTGGAGGCTCTGTTATAAGTTCTAAGCCGGGGAAATGGGTTCTTAGAAGTTCCTCCATAGTTTCCTCAGCAGAGTTATTGAACTCTCATTATCATTTGGAAGAGTTGGTGTTGGGGTTGGCCCTCCCTAGTGAGACTTCTTTGTAGTCTGCCACAGTCAGGAGTCTGATCAATCTCCTCACAATGACCTCTCCAAGAATCCCTCTTCATCTTCCCTGATTTTTTATTTTACTGAGTTAAGGCATTTCTGCATTCAGTCCATGATCCTGAATATTTTATTTTATTGAAGCGCCTTCTTACTTCTTTCCTCTTATGTGTTAAGCCATTATTCCACCAGGGAACATCCCTGCGTGGACGCCCCTGCCCATGAGGACAGCTGCTATTAAAAGCTTTAGTTATTACCTCCTGGAAAAGTCTATATGCTATTTCTAGGTTCGCATAATTACCTGCTTCAATACCAATTTTGCTCAGATTCTGAGCTAAGCTATCTCTGTAGGAATTCCAGTCAGTTTTCATAGGATTTCTATGTAGTTCCAATTGTGGGAAGAAACCAGGCAATTCACAGCTTATGTATCTGTGGTCTGAACAACTCACCTCATCAGATACATGCCATGATTTTACAAAGTTACCAATATAATTGTTAGCTATTGTTATGTCCAAAACTTCCCTGTTATTGACTGCAAAATGGTCGATCTTTTCCCTACATTTATTATATATAAGTTACTAGGCATAATAAAATTGAAGAGATTCTCACCTCCTTGATTGATATTAGTGTTCCTCAATGCAGTATTGTGGGAGTATGCATCACATCCAACGATTAGGTGGGAACCGTCCTTTAAGCATCCGGCTAGCGACCCTTCAAGTTCCTTTTGTGGGGGAAGGTTCTGTATCATAATATGGAATGTAAACCGATCCAAAGTTAACCTCTCTCGGTCCTTCTATATTTTATGATTGTAGTTTTACTACAGTCAGGTCTCTGGAAGAGATGTATATGCTGCAGTATCTTTATTCCTTGTTTTACAAGGATAAAGGTCCTTGGAGACTGGTTAGATCTACTATAAACTAGTTCACCACCAACCTCTTTAGATCTGTACAAGGTCTGAGCCTTCTCCCTGGAAAACCAAGGTTCTTATACGATGGCCACATCATAACCCCCCATTAGCATACACAAGGCAACAGGAAGTTTATCGCATTAATTTTGTCCCAGAAAAATACAAAGATGACGTTATGGAGAAGATTGGGCTTGGAACAAATGACTTGGTCTTGAACAGGAGGATACTATCGCTTGGATACTGTAGGGCACGATGCCCAACCGCAGTCGGAAGAGGGGAGGGTGAGTGAACCTCCGTCCACCCGCTCAGACATGTTATTGTTAGCATGTAAATCTACTTTGTGTTGCAAAAGATGGGCTATGTTTGCCGAGTTTCATGGTAGTTTGAATCCACGGTGATATTCTTTTAAAAACATATTTAATACAACACACCATGGATACCGTGCCGCTTGTACGTCACATTTCTCTTAGTGACTTTTCTAGCCATCTTATTTTAACAAAGTTATCGATATTTACCACCAATGATGACGTACAATGACTCAGAAGACTTACCAAGTGATCGTCGCTTATTCTATTAGGATATTGAATTTTAATGTCATTCATTTTGAAAACGTTTGCTCACAAATGTTCATGGATCCGAAGATTGCCATTACAGTTATTGCAAACACACGTAACCGCGGAAATTTGTCACAGGGCAGTGATTTGAAGAGTTCTCGCCCTTCTTTATTAGAATATTTAACTGTGGCAGAATTCTGCATTTCAAGTAGTTCCATTTAGAGATTGTGTAGAGCTTCACTACAAGAGAAATTCAAAGAGGTATTAAATAGGAGAATTTTCCAGTTCAGCATTTTCAGGCCGGCAAATTGTGATTCAAAATTGGCAAATATAATTTCTGTATAATATCAATATATTTAATTAGAAGGGTAACCTGTATAGTGAAGACCGGATTCAGGTAAGTAAAACTATACGGATCTCCAACGTCCAGCCGATCCCTCCAAAGAGTGAGTTTCGCCTTGAGCGTGTTAATGCCGTCAACTGAATTCACTATTATTTTATCTTTACCCTGCAAAGTTGTATTCATAATGTTCAAGTGTTGAAATAAATCTGCTAGAAATGCAAGGTCACATAGTCATTCTGATTTAGTTAGTTTCAATAGTTCATTCACCTGCAAGAAATAAACGCAATAATTAGTGCATTAAAATTATAACCAGGAAAAAATATATATTGACGATTTGCAGGAATATTAAAAATCATTCATGCTTACCTGATCTTTCATGAAGCTAACGATCGCGCTACGTAATTGAAAAAATAAACGTGTTAACATGGTACCTCTACCCATTCACCTTATATGACAATAATATGCTACTTGTGAATATTCAGATCCCATCTCTTCTAATAATTCGTTGAATTGTCTATGGCAGAGGGGCTAGGTTTAATGAAATTACACACTTCACTACAAGGACATAGCATTATTCAGAATAATTGACTTAGCACATAAAGCTTTCATATGAATACATAACAGTTCTGAAGTTACATAAACACCCGTTAAAGATAGACTCAGCCTACCAAAAAAACCATTTCTTTTCCTTTTCATAATTGCTGCTCTATAGGTTGTGACGCTGACAAGTTTAGCCCAGAGAAGCTCATATTTGCACCCAACATTATGAATAGTGTGAATATGCCTCTCTTCGCCACATGTTTGATTCTGAAGAGAAACTACACCTAAAACCTCTTATACGCTTAAGTTAATATCAATTCCTCTCAAAATGATTGCTAGTTGAGCTTCATTGCATTTCTCTGTATGTCATCTAACGCTAATAAAAACAAATTATAGATTTTATTTTCTCCTGCAGTTGTTTTTCTATATCACATTCCAGTTCCCCGATCCTCCTTGTAACAGTATTTCGAGATAGGCTTAACGTCTTAAAATAGTTTATGAAATTAGGTCATATTTCTTTAACCGCCGAAATCACACATTGTTTCATGGGATTCCCTATCTCTTCATTTAATGGTTTCATATTTTTTCCCTATTTGTTCCGTAACTCGATATGAAGCCTTTAGGATATTCCAGGTGTTTAGAACTTGACCAGTGGATTCTTTCACGGCCTTTCATTTTGTAATCTAGCTTCACCTACAAATGAAACAAATATAGAATTATACAAATGCAAAAACAAATAAACAAAAATCAAATGTTCCCAGTGCTATTTCAGTACTGTTAAATGTCATACCTGAAAGAACGTGTTGTCCGCAGTCAAAATTATGAATCTTTCGAAATGTTGTTTGATATTTTATTGAGACTTGAACTTCAAATATTTTGCACAAATTAAGCATTTTACTTGGTCGTTTTCTTGGCCACAAAAATATTCCAGTTTCCATGATGGGTGAAATAAATATCTGGACATCTTTGGATACGCCAATGCAAAATGTGAACTCATAAGCCACCGCCACTGCGATTGAACTTTGTGAATGGTGTCATAAATACGACGAAATTGAACAGCTAGCAGGCTAGCATGTCCGTTGGACCTTTACCCTCACATCAAGGATGCGGAGGTGTTCAGAGTCCATAGTTTACTAACTAGCAAGGGTTAGGGTTGGATCTGCCTGCTCTAGGATGTATAAATTTATTACTGATTTGTCTTCTTTGCAGTTTATACATTTATGGGCTCCCCATAACTAACACAGTAAATGACACCTCCTGTTTAGAGAGAGAATGAGGTGTATTATAGTTTCATTGTAGCTTGCAAAGAGATAAAAAGAAACAATTACAATTGTGGAGTGTTTTTGTTGCTGCAGAATGAGGCAGCGTATAAGTGAAGCCATACAGGACTGTTCCACTTAACAGTTCTTTCACCAGGTTACATATTACCTGCAAGTTAATGCTGTCTACTTATATTAATAACAATCCTTTAAGTGCTTCTGCTTAACATGTAATTATCAACACAATATTACTGTTATAAATTATATTTCTGAAACAAAAAATGTAACCTGGTTAGATAAAATTTAGTGAAATAAGTTATTTATTTCCATTACGGAAATATACCCTTCTTGTACAACAATGAAATAACTTTAAATTGTATAATTATTTCTGCAACAATTGTGCACATTCATTGTCAAAGAAACTGCATTGCCTTTCATCATTTGGGGATAAGCAGTTTCCTGTTTTTAAAAGTGAGCAATAATGTTAAATTAGGTAAATCTGTGTGATTTAAACTTTGTTACCTCAAAATGGATAAAAACATGAGACAATGCGACCTTTCTTACTAAGGCACTGCATATGTCATTTCTGGCATTGATTTTATTCTGCTGCATCAGTGAAGTGTTACGCACTGTGTTCAATACTCTAGGCATATGGGTATGTACACAGATGGTACGTATAATGTTTTATTAAATAGATGGGGGTTTGGATCGTAAATTCTAGGGAATTACAAATTCGTATACAACAAACAGTGCAAAAATAGAACTGAGTTAATTAAATCATAAGTGTTCATCTTTCAGTGAAAATAGCGGAAATAAATTACTGTAAATTAATGTAACAGAAGTTTTATAATTAAAAGCTGTAAGTTATTCCTGTTTTAGGATTAAAGCAGCTGAAATCATTGATACTGTATAAAACAGTGTAACTATAAATAAGTTTGTTAAGGTAACTCAACATTCCGTTTTGAAACAATAATATTGTATCTCTCTTGGTCTTTATCAGTGCGCTTTAGGGCGAAAAAATTAAATATGGAATAGTTAAAGTTCATATGTTAAGCCTTTCCTTGACAATTTTTCTGCACAATGCAGTCCTGTAAAGAAATATTGCCACCTTCAGTTTCTAACACACTGCACTTTTTTCTATTTTGTCACTTTTAATACACCGACTTAAAAACAATCCTCTAAGTCACGTTTTTTCTAGTAAACCACAAGGCGTTCTCAAGTTCAGTTTGAGATAATGTACCCCAAATTTAACTTACATAATCGTAAGTACTCTAAGTCCCGGGCTTCACAGTTAACCCTATTAGGTCAATTGATGTTAATTGTTCATCGCACATGCTGTGTGTAGGCTAAAGTTGTCACAAGGTTGACAAAATTGGCAACACTCTACCTTTAGAAGAAAATTAATTACTTGCTACATTAATAATTTTATAACTGTTAAAGTTGATTATAATCCATTAAAATTGTATTATTTTAGTGTAAACAGGAAATTGTGTAGCCCCTCTTCGCCGCAAATCATTCATTGCGTAAGTTGTTGGTTGCACATAAATCCTGTTATTCATTTTTAGCAATTCCCGATTTACTTATTAAAATTCCTCTACGTGTACTAAGTATAGTGGACTTAGTAACCACAAATTTTTCTTCGATGTAAATTGATTTTACCCTCCTTTTAAGGGTAGTTTTAACATGTATTTTTATTTACTTCTAGGATATACACCATGGAACGTTGTAGTTAAAGTATTCCTGCGATTGTGGAGATAATGGGTGTAAAATTTAAATAAGTTGTGCCTTTGTGTCCACTGGTGGTGTTTCAAGCAACAGAAGAGAGAGTGATAATTGCATTAATAGTGTCAAATGATGTAGTGAAACTATTGGTAATAGCACTTGTTGCATTGATAATAGCGATCTAGTGAATGACAAGGTGTTGGTATATATTGGAATAGCTACAGTGTTGCATATAATGTATGCAGAAGTTTCTTTGTAAGAGATGGAATAAAGGTATTCATGTTAGTTATGCAAATATGCCAAATTGTGTTGTGCTATTGGTAGAGTAGAATTAAATAACAGTGTCAAGCATGTGTTATTCTTCCAATTTTCCTGTCAAATTCCATATCCTACTGTTAGATGATTGCAAGTTCAAACACATTTTGAGGCAGTTTAAGTACAAAAAATGCTCCTATGAAGCATGTAGCGAAAAATTGTTGTAAGGTACTTGAACTTTTTATTCAGCCTCAAAATTGAAATCAAATCTGACCATTATGGGTTTGGCATAGAAACATTCCTGTTAACAGAATTGGTGAACTGAGCTAGCAACAACAATAAACCCAGTAATATTATATAACAGCAACGTATGTGCCGACTATTGGACAATTCAAATAAAAAGATATATACAACAAATCTGGTATGTTAAACACACATGACTTTCTCTTCTCTTGTACAAACTATTTTTACGAACGCTTATAATCCATTTATTTCGTATTAATAGAGATAAACCCTTTCAGAAATTTATCGCTAATTTTCTTGTAGGTGCAATGTAAATATGGTAGGCTTAAGCGATAGTAAAACCTTTTAAGAGTTGGCTGTTATGTGGAGCATTCTATTCTCTTTTTTTGCAAATACAAAACATAAAAAACCAATAACGAATTCCCATTTGAGAAAAAGTACAGGTATTGGAAAATTCAAACAAGTAAAGGAATATCTCGAAAATTATTCGCTCGGCAAAAACTGTATATAACATAAATTGTGTGTTTTAACGAGATCTACATTTTTGTGTAGAAAATTTTGTCTATGTGTTACGGTTCACCACTTATGCAAGTCATTCAGAATAAGGATTACTTTTAGGGACATTCTCAGAAAATTCATGATATACATTTAATTTGCTATTAAAATACCTTAAAGGTATGATATTTTAATCAAAATCGTTGCAGCCATTTTTGAGAAAATCAAAATTTTCGAAAAATGTTCTATGTAAAGGATAGTCTGGGGTGGGGGATTTTCTTGAAAATCTTCGTGTCGCATCTTTAAAAGATACTGAAGCTAAATACTACTAGGTTTAGTATTTACCCGAGTTTTTGTTTTTTAGTAATGCCGTTCACAGACACACATACGGAACTTTTTCAAAAATTCTGATGTGTTACACTCGCATGACTTTCTCTACTCTTGCACAAACTATTTTTACAAACGCTCATCCTCCACCTACTTCATGATAATCGAGATAAACATTTGCAGTAACTATCTTATTACTAGTTTTCTAGTGGGTGCAAGGGGAATAAGTGATAGTCAATTATTTTAAGAGCTGGTTACTATATGAGCATTTCATTCTCTTTGCATCTCCGGGATATAAAAAAACCAATAACGAATTCCCATTGAAGAAAAAGTATGAATATTGGAAAGTTCAAACAAATTACAAGGAATATCTCGGAAATGCTTCATTGCACAAAAAATATACCTATATGACAAATGATGTGTTTCAACGAGATCCACAATTTTTACGTAGTAACATTTTGTCTGTCTCTTACGGTTCATCAGTTTTGCGAAAGTCATTCAGAATGAGGACTTTTGGGTATACCCAGAAGATATGCATTTCATTTGGCATGAAAATATGTTAAACGTATATTTTAATCAAAATTATTAGAGCGATTTTTGAGAAAATCAAAATTTTCGAAAAATGTTATTTGTAAAGGATAATCTGGGGTGGCGATTTTCTTTAAAATATTCGTATCACATCCTTTAAAGATAGTAAACTCAAGTACCACATTTGGTAATTATCCGAATTTTTTTTGAGTTATGTTGTTCACAATTTGACAGACAGACACACGGGGCATGTTTCAAAAAATGCTGTATTTGGATTCAGGGCACAGCCTACTCTCCTGAAACGCCCACCTCACCGATACAGCCTACAGCCAACAGAGGGCGGCAACGTTTAAAGATGTGCGCCCCCGTCCTCAAAAGTAAGCAGTTAAAGACCCGCTCCAAGCTCATCCTATATAAATCGTTTATCCTATCTGGCATCATATACGCATGTGTAGCCTGGGCTAATGCATCCCAAACAGTATTAAAAAAGCTCCAAACAATTCAAAACCTGACACTTCGGAAAATACTCCGACCACCAATCCTGACCTCTAACCAGCAAATTCACAACGAATTCTCCACGCCATACATCACAAAATTCTTACAAATACGAGCCACCAACACGTGGGCGCGCATACGACAACACTCAAACAACTTAATCTCAAAGATCGGCAGCGGGGAACCAAAGCATCGGAAACACAAAAGAATTAAATTTTTTAAACATGGTGAATCGCTACCCGATGCCTAGCGCGCCCACTCCCATTGGCTCACGGCCACGCTAAGAACTACAGGAGCGCCGCCACCTCCGAAACAATCAAACAGGCACTCACCGCCAGGACCCTCTAGAAACAAGAGGGTTATCCAGAGGGTCCTGTCACCGCCGGACAACCAGCGGCAAATAAATAATGTAAGTAGTGTAAATAGTGCGGGCAAATGCAGTGGCGTGTGTATGAATGAGAGTGTGTGCGAGTGTATATATTTTTTGTAAATACTGTAAATAGCCAGAGATAGTGTGAAATAAACACTACTGGCGCGAAACAGAACTATTCTCTGCTACCCACAGAGGGCAGCAGTATGGGTTCTGGCAAACCCATAAGGACTAAGCCAAGAAAATCAGAACATTATAAATTTAATGCGAATCTTTCCTGAAAGCCAGGCCCTCTGTACTGGCTTCAGGCTCTCAATGTAATCAATAAAGAACCTTGAACCTTGAGGCACACCAGATAACCAAGGTGTTAAATCAACAGCAGCTAAAGCTGAACTCCATAGTAATCCAACTCAAGAGTTGATTGGCCTTAAAATTCAATCCTAACTAAAGAAATATATAAACAAACACACACCAGGGTGCAGAAGGGCCGCTGCATTCTAACAGGCAGTTCGAGGAGCTATATGCTTCCTCTCTTCTTTCTTTCAACCTAAAAACAAACCGTCCTCCTGAAACATTATTTCAAACTGAAATACTCATCCTGTGGTTAAACCCTGAGAGGGTGGGCACACAGCAAAAACTCACTCGGGCTAAAACTTAGCCTGCCAGCAGCTCGTCGTCGTCGAATCTATTACATTGCACAGGAAGCCGTTTTGCGGTTAGGTACTGTGACGATTTTACACCCCGCCCATGTGAATCTGCGCGATCTGTTCTCGGTTGCTGGTAGCTGTCGGTATCGCATTTTTGGGTGGAATGCAATACTTCCCCTACGTACGTAGTAATGAAAGTAAAAATTCGTTTTTTGGATTCATGGGGCCTCAGAACATTATTTCCGGTGAAACTCGCGCATTGAATTCTTCGATGGAATGCAATACTTCCCCTACTTAATATACGCAGTAGAGAATATAATAAGCAGCTCTTTTTCATACTAGCCTAACTGAGAGGTGTTCAACTGATCATAATTATGTTCTAATAATGTATTGCTACAGATTACAATGAGAAGTTATTTTGTGTGAACTTTAATCGTCCCTTTAAAATCAATCTGAATAAATAAAAATGTTAGATCTGCTCGTCGCTATATACTGGACTTCTTTTTTGATTAAGCATTCCCACACGCATTCACACACTGGTTGACCTGAACCACAACCGGCTTTAGGGAAGCCGGTCAATAAACTTGGCAACAGTGTGAAGTCGGCTGACTTGGCTGGTATTTAATCTGTTCCCCCACCATTGAGTTGAGATCTTACATTAATCTGTGGCGGGCTTCGTTTCCTATGCCCTAGTGAGATGCAATGCATGCGATGCATGTCGGATGCTTGATTGAAAATTAAATAAAAAAGGTTTTCATGGATAGTGTGGATAAATAACACAGACAGTGGTGATAATCACGTACAGTACAAAGCTTTCATGGTAAGTATAGCACATACCTATAATGTATAGCTAATTATTTATAAAAGCGAAAAGTTGCCCATGTCCTGTTAATACTTTTAGTTAATTCCAACGATGAGTGGTTAGATCATTTCCATTTTATCATTTCGGTTTTATTTCTGCTGGAATAAAAGTACATGTTTTTTATTTTTTAGATGCCTGATAAATTCTGTGTGCCAGGCTGTAACAGTAATTACGATTCCGAGAAAAGCAGCCACGTAACTGTGTTCATGTTTTAGTTGATCCTGAAATACACAGTAGAATACACAAACCTACGCAGTAAGTCAAACGGATTCCGAGAAGCGACTGCAATCCAATGAAGAGATCTATAGTACACATAAAGCATTTTGAAACCGAAGATGTAATTAGCTGCCGTGTTTATCATGATCCAGAAAGTAACGAGAAAGAAATTCTACGTTCTCGACCAAAACTACGGTCTGGAGCAATACCGCGGATTTTTCCTAACCTTCACACTTATTTAAGCAACCCAAGAAATGAAGTAACACATTGGGATACTATTGAAAGGAGAAAAAAAGAGGAAAAATTGAAGAAGAAAAATGACACATGTTTGACCGAAGATGTTATTACAAGTTTCTCCGATTTACATAATAACTTCCTTCAGAAGCTTTCAGAGATGAATAAGTGGAATTATCTGGTGTTGGGTGATGTATGTTTCATTAGTTATCTGTGGAGGGTATCACTAAAATTGCAGCAAGTGTAAAAGCGAATTCTGATATGGTACAGCTCAGCTATACTGTATGCACAGTGTCAGTGATTTGAAACGGATTTTGCCCGGAAATGTCAATGTTACAAGGTGGTCTAAGTTAGAAAATATCCTAATCAGGTATGTAATAAATGACAGTAAAATGATGTAGAGGTTAATAACACCGAAACATTGGAAAAACTTAGAGTAAGCATTAGATTTCTGGAAAGTTCAGGATTAGATAAAAGAGAAAATAATTTTCAGTTAGATTTCCTAAGCGAACAGTTACTCTTGTGCACCATGAAAGCAAAAGAAATACTCTGTGAATATGATGCTCTGCGCCTTTATGGTTTTTGAACAGTCCCATGCAGCATATATGCTATAAGAACAAATGGGCCTCTGTGTTCACCTCATCCAAAACAGTTGCGGGAACTTTTTGCTTGTTTTGGCGTCACGCAAAGTGGTGGTTCAAATAATGTGCATTTTCTAAAAACTGCAGGGAAAAGGTAGTAAATCTTCAACTGGACGTGATTTATATAAACCCAAGTTTTCAGTACAAAGATGGAGTAGTTGCTGGTTTGGCAGAAAACTCGTCATGTAACTCATTTAGCACTATATATGACTTCATGGTAAATTCCCTTGCCAGCACACTGTTAAAGTATTACAGGAACATTTAAATGGTGCTATGAATCGCATGCATAACTCAGTCAAAAGAAGGAAGTTGCTAGTATTTCAGAGGAAGTTTTATGTATATGCAGATAAAACACAACATATTTTAAATTGCATTTATCCTTATTTGTTATAATCTTATATTTTCCAAATAAGTATGTTAAGGCTTTACCTTTAAGCTTAGATTATGTCAGGCTTCTCCACGGAGAAGTCCAAAACAAGTTTCTTGAGAGAAGAATGTGTTGATACTTCCTACCCTATAATTTGTAAATGCTTTTGCTTTTGTGGTAGCTCATGTATGACTAGCTGCTACACTGTTAAACAGTTACAAAAATAATTTAAATTATGTAATGTAACCAGCTTTAACTCAGTCAAATTGAGGAAGTTGTCTGTATGTAAAAGAAAGTGAAGTGATCTTCTATAATCCAGTCGTATAAACATGTAAATAAAACAATGTATAAAAATTGTTATTTTTCAATTTAATAACCGTTAATCCTTTTCCTTCAAACTCTGGAATTGACAAAAGAACACAGCAGTTCTGGAAATGAGAAATTATATGCATTATTTACTGTACCCTATATCTCAATCTTAAGCAAATGGGATATAACAAGTAAATTCCTAGAGAAACTGAATTTATTCAGTTATCCTTGCAGATGTATTAATATTGATTGCATTACCGTATTACGAGGTTATTGCATCAAAGGATTAATGGGTGGTAATAAACGCTTAGGCTTAAAGTAGAGCGAAACTCAATGATGATTACCATCTAGTTGGGGTGTGCTATTGCGAACTACTAAATATGTCACAAAACATTTCAGTTCCTACACGTAACGTATACAAAAGGCAAGAAATTAATAAAAGTTCAATGCGCTGTGCTAGCTGATTAGTAGTTTCAGTTCGGGCTGTGTTGCCAAACCGTCGACTCTGGCTTGCTTAAAGCTGGATGTGGCGCCGAGAGACTCTAATAGGGCCCCGCTTTCAACTTCTGACTATCGCTTTATACTGCTGTTTCTTATTAGTAATGAAGATTTAATTTGATTGACATAATGTGGATAGATGAGTAATCTTTTGTAAGAATAGTTTGTAAAAGAATGAGTAGAGAAAGCCACGTGAATTGGCTACGTCAGATTTTTTAAACTTATAATCCGCACAAATTTGGTTTTATTCCGTCTTTTTTCTTTCCTCAAAATTTTCACTCTATATGGTGAGTACACATTCGTTGTGTTGGTAGTAACCTCTGTCAAATACCATCGAATTGTGTTTGTACTGTAAGTATGGTACTTTCACAAGAAGTGTTGTTTCACAAATACACACGCGTTGTGTTGGTAATGGCTGACAGTTTTTGCGTTTGGGCGACTTATAACCGCCGTACAAACACAATAGCAGTAGCTCACCTTTGGTGGAGCAGTAGCGTCTAAAAACAAGCCAACAACAACAACAACAAACTCAATAGTCATTGACACTGACAGATTCTTTGTTCTTAAGTTTTAATAATTATTCTAAGAACTCGGACAGTTCTCATAAACCTACCAATTTAAACGCAATCTATTGAATTCTTGTGTAAAATTAGTCAACCATTTAGTTGCGCTGTGGTCAATCTCAGAGGTTGGCAATGTTAACGCGCTGAAATACATTGTCAGTTGGTATTTGCTGTATGTTGTGGCTTGAATTTTGCTGAAGAGTGAAGTAAAAGAATGACTAATATTTGTGAGGATTTATAGTACAGTGTTTTTTCGTATTATACTTACAGCGTGTTCTGAATCTGCGGTATTTTATTTTTTCGATTACGCAGTTTGTACGGTAGATATGAATAAAATAATAAGGCAGGCTACTTTTCCTATTTAACCTTTAATCAAGGTTTCTAATTCACACCAGAGGTTTGAACTGTTATTCATTGGCTGAATATGAAGTGACAGCAGTATTGAAACCGTATTATATTAAACAATGGAAACTGGAAATGGTAACGTTAATACTATTTCTCTAATAATGGAAGTTGAGGAAATAGCACCAGAGGAAGCTCCGAGTGATTCCGATAGTTTAGAATGTGCCATAATGCGTTCTTCAAATTCCAAAGACGATAATAAACAAGTTCCGGAAGGTTCCGAAATGGCGTGTTCCGTTAAAATTGGTGTTAATAAATGTGAAAATAATGGAAGAAAATGTTTGGAAGAAGATAAAAAGACTTCAAAAGAAGAAACTTCTGAAACTACAGCTCTTGGACAAGATGCTGCAGGTGCAAGAAAAGGCTCCATTGCATTATCCTCCAGCGAAGACGCCATAAAAGTGCAGTCATCAATGCCTGAAAACAGGTTAGTTGCACTAGTTAGTGGTGAGGTACAGAATACAGGATCGCTTGAGGAGAAGTTGAGTGCAATGTTTGAGGATGACAAACATGAATCTACCAAACCATCGGATAATGGTGAAGACCATTCTGGACCAACATTGGAGGAGCAGTTGACTGAACTTTTTCAGGATAAAAGCGAAGGTGACGAAATACCTTCCAGCACGACAGAGATTGTGAGTAGTCCTGTGGAAGAAAATTTGATTGCAATATTTGAAGAAGAAGACAGTGGAAAATCTCTCAATAATCAGGTTTGTGTTTCTGAATCCAAGTCTCATAGAAAGGAACATGTTAGAAGTCCAGAAGTTGGTACTGATAAAGAACTACCCTATGGAAAAGGTTGTTCTGTATTGCTAGAAAAAAAAGGTCATGTTTCCTCTAAAGGCTCTAGAAGTTTGAGTGAAAAGAAAACAGGTTCATTAAAAAGAAAAATCACTGAGAAAGAAACGGAACATCTAGATTTTATGAAAGAAATGAAAGAAGCAAGAGTGGTCCTGAAGAAACTAAAATTGCCATCTTCAGATGTAGACATTAAATTGAATGAGCTACCAAACAAAGAGTTAGAAAATGTAACTAATAAACCTGTGGGTAAGAATAATTCTTTGTCACAAAACTCAACTTTGAAGTTGTCAGATGATAAACCAAATGAATTTACATCAAAAGTATCAACTTTCAGAAAGAATACTGCAAAGGTTTCAACTTTGTCAACAGTGGCAAAGCCCAAAGTCAAAGCTGCTGGTAAAATTATTGTTCCAACAGATTCTTTGAGGCAGAAAGAAATAAAGAAAAAGAAATTGACCAAATTGAATAAGCGAAACTCAACAGAGACATTCCATTCAGAAAAATTAAAGCTGAAACCAGAAAAGCAACCAGTGAAAACTTTACCAAACTTGGAAATAACAAAAACTAAGACTAATGAATCACCAAAGGCACCAGTAAAGGAGCAATCAGTACCTGAAGTAGTAAAGCGGAAACGAGGACGACCACCACTAATCCGCAACAGGGAAACTATTTTGTCTCCAAAGACAGATAAAAGAAAGCCCGTGAAAACAGTTACTAAAGTTCAGGAACCTGCTCTAGTATCCAGGGTATCTGAGCGACTTCAGTTAAAACTGATGAAAACAAGAGCAGTAAGAAAAAGAAAGCTACATGGAGATAAACATGAGGGAACCAGTGTTAAACTCCAAAAATCATCCCAGAAAAGGGAACATATCCTAAAATTGCGTAGGACTGCAATTTCTTTAGCAAAAAAGCGGAAAAGCACAAGCTTTACTACGTATGGTCTGGCAAGAAAAAGAAGGTTGCTAAATGCAGTTAAGACTGCCTCCACTAAAAGGAAGCAGTCATCTGGACCACTGATGGATATGAAACAAACAACTGCTAAGCATAGAGGGCCTGCTTTTAAGGAAGATAACATTGATAGCCTTCCAAAAGTAACAGTGGCATTAACTCCCGTTTTATTGAAAAGTGGTGGAAACTTAGTTAAAACTACTCTCAATAAGGCAAAAAGCATCCGTAGTAATACAGATTTGAATAAAAAGAATACTAATTTGAAGACCTCTCAGTTGAGATTTGAGACGAATTTCACTGATTCAGAAGCTGAACAGAAAAATACTCAGAAGAAATCTGAGCATAAAGTAAGTAAAACAGTCCTTCGTAAGGGACTTATAGTCACAAGAAGTAAGGGTGAACTTGGTCAAAAGCTAGTACGGCAACAGAAGAAAGGAGTAGGATTGAGAACCATTCATGCTGCTAAAGTCGCTAATATGAAAAAAATTGATAATAGTGCTAAAATTGGAAATGCCAGTATGGAAATAAAAAAAAGAAACATTACAGCTTGTGGTGTTGAGGTTAGAAACAATGAAGGTTTAGTGGAGTTACTGGTAGAAGATACAACTAGTCTGACAGAAAATGACATAAAGGATAGAGGAACTGACAAAACTACATTGCCTGGGAAGACTTCACCTGCTTGTCAGAAGAATTCATCCACTGTGGAAGTCCCATCTGGAATGACAGATGCACAAAAAATGGTTGAAATGAGAAAGGCTATTTGGAACCTGGAGACGAGGATAGATCGTTACAAACTAAGACAGCAAGCTGAGGAAAGAATGGTTGTATATCTATCCAACAAACTGCACTTTTATGAAAGTAATAAATATGTGCAAGCCCTGATGCGCATGTTGAAGGATGCTGCCCCTGGACCTCAACAGAATCAAGATGCAGTGTTTATTACTGATTTGCTGCTTGGTTACTGCCCAGAAAATGATAACTATGTAAGTAATAAAAATTATTAAGAGTCTATCAGGCTTATGGCAATTTCAATGTATACAAGGTAATTCTGTGATTTTCTGATGAATGATTATGGATGATACAACAGATCATTGTTAAGTTTAGTATCCTATTTATGCAAGAAATTCATTTCATATTCAGCACATCATAGATATTACTTAGGAAATATTTTCTTAATCCATTTTATTCTCTGGCATCATGATTTTTGTGGATAGCAAGTTGAGCCAGACTTGAAAAAAATAATGAATAGTTTTGTTTTGAACAATTTATCTGCAGCATACTGTGAACAGTTGTTGAACACTCTTCCATGAAGCTACGTGCTTTCAATGTCAAACATCATTTGGGCTTTATTCTAGTCTACTTCCGGAATTAGTTCACATTTTGGCTGGTAGCAGGCACTTTGTGGCTGTGCTCTTTTCATACAGAAGAGCTGACAACATCTGAACAAAAAACACAGTAAGCCTTAAACGGTATGACTGATTTATGGCTCTAAGCTGCAAAGTCTAACCCAGGGTTGAAGTCCCTAAGCTGCAAAGTGTAGCTGAGGGATGTTTATTATAAGTAGAACAGTGAAGTAGGAACAACAACAGGTGTAGCCATGGGACCTGTGAGGCTAAACCCAAATGAAGAATTATGACACTTCATTAGGTGAGATACAATACGGTAGGTAACGAGTGTGTTTGGAAGAATAAGAACTAAAATTATTTCTATTTTTTGGATTTCACTAGCACTCTGTGTTGGCACTTTCTTGCACACTTGTGTGATAGTAACAAAATGGAGTACATTGTTGACATTTAGTGATTTATTTCATATACAAGAAAGTCTTGTATAAAAGGAGGGGGAGCCATACTTTCTGTTCACATCTACTTTTAAACTGTGCAATATATTTATTTTCCTTCTTTAAATAATTTCTCTTTTGCATTACAGTCAGAAGGTATATGTATATGGAAACATTACCCACACATTGAGTAACATAAGTCATATGCCTCCAGGAAGCTTCCAAGACATACTTAGTCATGTGACTGTCACAACCTCACAGGTAAGTACAGTGTCAACTTTGATAAGCACCCAAACATTTCAGAAGCCACTAAATGGCGACCAAGCCTGCTATAGCTGAGTGCTTGCTGAATGGCCAGCAGATGAGCTGACGTGAAAGAAAGCAGATTCTGAAATGTATGATACCTCAGACGGTGTTGGAAGTATTGTCCCTCTGCTGCATGTACTGCTGATTTCTAGAGCATTTTCATTGACTTAGTTTAGATTGTCTTCAGAAACTTAATAAAATTTCATCACAAATTTTTTGTTTCAACCCTGCTGTGCAGATTTGATCATTACACATATTTTAACTTTCCCTGTACATATAAAAATCATGGCCAGCCTACTTCCCCAACCTCACCCCTTGTGACCTTTTTCTGTGAAATTGAAATTGAGTTTTATTTATGGGCGCGCTTTAACTGCTATGGTTCTTAGCATCCCATTCTATATTGGGCATGAAAGACTGGAAATTTTGCTCAGAGGCCTCTAATCAGGCTTGGGGTTCTTTGACGTGCTGTAAATCTGCGACACAGAACCACTGGTTTTACTTCCCTTCTGAAGGAAGCCATGCTAAGGATTTTTACACCCCCAAAAAAACCGTCACCCTACAATGGATTTGAACCCACAACCTCGGGAGCAACTTTTATCTGTGGAAAAAGTTGGAAGAGTAGATATAAAATCAAACCTGCACAGTCAGGAAGAATTGAAATGAAACATTTGCCATGAAATTTTGTTGCATTTTTTTAAGAGGAACTGTGCAATGTTGGTGATGTATATGCAGATGTCATTAGGGTATACAAGCTGAGGGACAATACTTCTAGCAACTTCTATGAGATGTAAGTAATGTGCATTTCACAATGTACCTTCTTCATGTTGGTCCACCTGCCCCAAGCAAGTCATGCTCTCAGCAGCATGATTGCCAGTTAGTGGCCAATGAAATATAGGGCACTTGCCAAAATTTGAACTGTACTTGATTTCCATACTTCCAGGAAATGCAAGGGATGATTCATTCATAGAAGCTATTAATACTTTTCTCAGTTACCCTAACCATGTGCACAGGTTTGGCTAGAAGCTCAGTAATAAAGAAATTTAAATAGTCATTGTGTCTGAGGTTGTGGTATTTGTACAATTAAGTTTACCTGGCTTTGTCAGAGTGATGTACGCAAATTATACATGAGAAGCTGAATGCATTTTCAGTGAATTAGCTAAATGGAAGAGCATCATTAAAGAAAGCCTCTGTTTTGAATCCCTACTGTCATATTGAATTTTTCAAGTCTAATTTAACTTTCCATCTTAAGCTTACAGGTGATTGGTATTCGAACAAGACCAATTGATAATATGTTCCAATTCATTTATTTATTTTATATGTAATGAAAACTTGATGTTGCCATGGCTGTATGTAAACATTACATGGTTTGAGAAGTAGAGGTGTTTGAGCATTGGCCAGATGGCATCAGCTTACTTATATGGTATAAGATGCTTAAATAGGTATAATATGCTTAAATAAGACAATGTTTTACACTGACCATATAATGCAAGTAAACTGGTGCAAACATCACTTTTAAAAGGTGAAAAAGATGATTAGTTTCTGAATCATAGCATAGTGGTTTGGTGCATATTTATTTTAATTGCAACCTTTTCTCTACTGTTTATTGGTAAAAAGGGAGGGAAACAAGTGCTCTCAGTTGAAATGGAAAAAGAATATACTTTTCTTTGCTTTCCAAATACATGAAAAATAGTAGCATAGTTCAATAAATTTTACAAATTGTTTACATTATCTATGTACATTGGAATATTTGTAGCATTAAACTTTTCTCACAATTGAACTGGTCATGAGTTGTCCATGTCTTTGCTCTACTGCCCAAACACAGAAACTTTTATGCATTAAAATTTATGCAGCTCATGTTCTTTTTGTTCTATACAAGCTAGAATCTTTGTCATGCACGTATATTTCCAGCTATGTTATGGGTTTTGCAAGTAAGCACACAGTAACTTCTGCTTATATGGCTGCTTTATAAAGTAAAATGAAAATTTGGTTTGTTCCATGCAATATTACAAAGGATTGTTAATAAACACTTCAGGTTCTGTGGAACACCTCTGTAACATCTATGAGATGTCTTATGTGAAGCTTTGCTTCAAATTTAGTGGGAATAATAGTGTGCCATTTCCATCTCTGTAACTTGCAGTCAGTAAGAACTTAGAAGTTACAGTAACACACGAAAATTTTAAATATGTGCATGTTTATATAGAAAGAAAATTCTGTTTCCTTAAAAATGTTACATAATTTTAATTCCTTCCCTTTAAATCCAATGGTTTTCCACAGTTAACAAGCTTATATTTAGTTTTTGAAAGTTAGTTTTGTAGAGTATCTTTAACTATCTGCTTACTATAAAAGTTTTAAATTGATCAGTTTAGTGTGCTCAGACAAGGATGATTTATATTTTTCATTTTATATTATTTATATCATGTGCATCAAAGTGGCTGCTCTTGCCACAGATTATATGATTATGAAGCATATGACCTCAAATCATTGCTGCACAAATACACTTTCTGCACTGTAAAAACAAATTCCTTATTGTTGCTTTCTTTTTATAATAATTTGCCATGTCCAGTGCCACTACTTATGAGATGTCTATTTTCTAACACCTAAACATGATTAACAGGCATTTTACTGCTAGCTAGAGCAGTCTTAACAGCATGAAATGTAACACTTGAATGTACTTCCTGTTATCATAAACAGGGCCATTCATGGGGGAGGGGAATCGTGGCACGAATGGTGCCATTGGGAAACTTTTTTTGGGAGGGGGGGATTCAACATTTTGGGGAATACACAATTATTGAGGTAAATTAACATAGGTAATATAATCACATTTGCTACACTTTTTAAACGAATAAATTGCAATTGTTAACTTAGTTTCTATTTTTAAGTGTGTTAATCATATCTGTAAAGTTTGTTTATCATATGTAATTTCAAGTGCAATTCATACGAATGGTATAATGTGGCATATCAAATGAAAAATGTTTGGAAATGTGTAAATTGAATGCTAACAGGTGATACCAACTGGTTGCTCTTTGAGTAAAGCAGAGAGAGTAACCTTGCTCATTGCTCCCACTGAATCAGCTACTGTGTATTGCATGAACTTCAACTGTGCAGTGGCGGTATACAACATTTCTCATTTAAAATACATAATCCACCCTTCATAAGTTAATAAGGGAGAGCCAAAAAACTACGAACCGGCAGCGCAGTGTTTTTCCTGTCCGCATCCTCGGCGCTCATTGCCGTCTGCCACTATCATAGAAAGGCGCGAATGAAACCTTACAACATTTTTAAAGCTAGTTTTAAAGGCTTTAGTTATCAACTTTATGAAAGGGAGATGCTGAAACTGGCCACCGTCGTCCATACATTTTTGGCACCTCTTTACGAAACTATCCATCACTCGCGTAGTTCATGTTAAGAAATGCTGGCAATTTCCTGGCGGATATTTTGTTTTAATTCTTGCAGGATGTGTGGGTTTGTCTTATACACTTTATGTTTTAAGTTACCCCAGAAATAGAAATCACAGGGGGTTAGATCGGGGGACCGAGGTGGCCACAAATCTCTATTAATAATTCTGTCATCAAACATACTTTCAATTATTCTCATCGAAATATTGGCCGTATGAGCTGTTTCAGAGTCTTGTTGAAAAAAAAGCAAAATCATGCTCCCTGTCTGTTAATTCTCTAAAAACAGGGGTAAAATTGAAGTGTTGCATCAGAGATAGTCATAAGCCATAATATCACAATTTTACAGGAAAATGTTTTAAACCTTTAAAAAAATCCTGAAATCAGAATAGTCTTAAAACATGGCACAGTATTATATTTTCTTATACTTTATTTAACATTTTACACAAAGTGTTATTTTATCTAATCCGGTTTTTATTATTTATGTAAAAATGTTAAAAGATATAAGTAATTTTAGTTGTGGCTTATGACTTTCTCTCTGGTAGTGCACGATTATTGGATTTTCAATGCTTTATTAGTTTCTTTTCATCTAATATCATAAGAATAAAGTATAAGTATTAAAAGTTGTTCATCATTTCTTCATAATCAACATCTTTGACCTCCAAGTCCGTCTCATTATCAGCTTCAAGGTCATGAAAGAATGTTTTACCATTGGGACATAATCCATTAGTGACAGTACATACTGGAGTTTCTTTTTGTTTATTTTCAAGGATTCTTTGTATTTTTCGGGCAAACTAAATGAATTGGAAGGGGCAGATCTACCTTTTCTACAAATGGGAACTTCATAATAGCATCCTTGACTGTAGTACTGAGAAAGCTGGAAGTTACTATTGATGTCTTCAAACTTGAAGCTCACAGCATCTGCAAAATGAATGGGTCCGTTATTGTACACTACATTTTTCACTATGTCAGAATGCAGACTTTCCACGTCCTTGAAATCTTCTCTCTGCATCATAGTGACAATAAAAGGTACTTTAACGGACGATTTATCATAACAGTTTTTCAGATGTGTACATTTTTGTCCCATGGTGACAGCTTCAATTTTCTTTTTGGTTTTATCGGAAACATAAGACCTTCCTTCATTTCTCTCCTTTTGCATTTTGATCTAGACCATGATTTCTTTACTGCAGTTCTCTTCCTTGATTTTGCGGTTTTACAAGGGCTCACTTTATTACTTCTAGATTTTGGTGTCAACTGAAAAAATTACAACAGAGATAATCATAAGCCACATATAACATGCTGTAGTAACTTAAATATTTTAATATCTGCAATATTATATAATGCATAAAAGAAACAATATAACTGAATCAATTTTGTTTACTGTATATTTTAAGTTATTGGTAATAAAAAGCACAATATTTTCCTAAGAGAAAACCTCTGCTATATAAGTTACCATTCAGGAATTTTTACTTCTCTTACCGGTTCATTTGCTGAGTCAGATTTAGAGGAGAATCCATTAGAAGTTAAATCACTTTCATCTTCATCACTTTCTACAGATATCTCTGCAAGTTTATCATTCTTCCCAGGTGAAAAAGCAAGTTTTCTTTTCACTGGCGCCATAATGTGTCTCTTGTGATTATGTCTCAGGGAAAATATGAAGTCAAAGAATGAAGGAGAGAACAGCACCCCCTTGTAATTCTGAATACAGCTGACAGATGGCAGCAAGTTATGATTGTTTAGAGATGTCTATTGGTGGAGTATAGAATTTTAGCAAAATGTTGATGTGTGTTAAAGTGTGGCTTGAGACTATTTCTGACGCAATGCCTAAATTGTATTCATGTATGCATGAGCTTCAACTATTGACTCGAAAAAAATTGGCCCTATAACTCTTTCGCCATCTGTTAGATTCCTTAGCCTGAACACTTCCTGTGGCCTTAAATTTATTATAGTTTATGAATTGTAGTACGGCTTGGAACTTTTACACCTGGAAATCCTTCTGCAAATCGTACTTTCACTTGGCGAGCTGACTGATTTAACACATACGAATCAAATAAATACACGCTGGCAGTAGAAAAGCATATACTGAGCCACATTATACTTTGTGATTTAGTGCAGTACAAAATAATAAATAACTCGTAATAACCGAACTTACATCACATCACCAACTCAATACTGCACTTCACTCTGCATAGTAAAACCACGTCAACAGCTTGACCTTGTTTATAGCTGCAGAGCATTATGTTTTCACATGCCCAGTGGAAAAACACAGTGCAGCTGGAATATTGTTCATGAAGTACCCCTTCATGATGAAAAAATTGGTGTATGGTGCGCCATGAGCGCAGAAAGAGTTATAGAGCTTACCCGTACATATGTGAATAGAATTTTGCCCCCCTTTTTTAAAGAATTAACAGCCAGGGAGTGTGATTTTGCTTTTTTCAACAAGACTCTGCAGCAGCTTATATGGCCAATGTTTTAATGAGAACAATTGAAAGTGGGTTTGAGGACAGAATTATTAGTAGAGATTTGTAGCCCCCTCAGTCCCCCGACCTAACCCCCTGCAATTTCTATGTTTGGGGTAACTTAAAACATAAAGTGTACAAGACAAACCCATGCACTCTGGAAGAATTAAAACAAAATATCCGCCAGGAAATTCCCAGCATTTCTCAACATGAACTATAGCGAGTGATGGATAGTTTCCTAAAGAGGTGCCAAAAATGTATGGACAACGACGATGACCAGTTTCAGCATCTCCTTTCATAAAGTTAGTAATTAAAGCCTTTAAAAATAGTTTTAAAAATGTTGTATGGTTTCATCCACGCCTTTCTATGATAGAGCAGATGGCAACAAGCGCTAAGGATGCGGACAGGAAAAACACAGCGCAGCCGGTTTATAGTTTTTTTGACTCTCTCTGTATATGTATCTATTATAGATTCATGATTGATAGAATTGTTCTATTACAAAGATTGCTCTATTACAATGTCTCTTACATTTGTATTTATATTTCTGATTTGAACATATACATATTGTCACGGACCAAATAGGGATTGTTGGGGGTTGAGGAAAAGGGGTTGGAAGGGGTGACACCAGATGTCACAGTAAAAGAGGCATGTGGTATAGGGGTAAGGATGGGACGGAGTGTCACTAAAACTCGCAATTAACTGGAGGGATAGCTCAGAGGATTCCAAGGGTTGTGACTAAGCCCCAACTTGTTGCAGGAGACCCATGCATCATCCTACACATACTACTAACTTCAGGTTCGAACTCGAACCAGAGAGATTCCTGAACGAGGAAGGAAATCCGGAATGGGGAAGATCTTTAAGGTTTCATACATTTAATACGACATGACATGGGAATGACACAGGTATGACCAGAGCGGTCCCAAACAATCACATGATAGCCCCACACTTTTAGAAAAATATATAATTTATTATAATGTATGGCACGAGGCTGGAAAGGAGTTTACAAATAATGGAATAGAAAAGTATCTTAACCATCATGAAGGGTGATGCTTCATGGTGCTCGTTCATCATCACATTTTAAATAAAGTCTTTAGAACACATGTATTTTTAAGAAGACGAGCGACGTGAGCTTCCATTGCACTTTATCAGTCACCCCCTATTGTACAAAACCAGATGTTTTTAAAGTAAAATCTGGCTAACCAGACAATACACCACTTGATGCGTTAATGTACTGCCTGCAAATCAGCATTCTAGTGCCATTGCCTTAAGGTTGAATGATTCCTAACGCAGCAATTTCCGTGTCTCGCCACTTGACTACCATATGAAGTTTTTAGTTTCAGAATTTGTAAAGTATAATTAAACTTCCAAAAACATGTATTAATACTATAACAATACCAACACGAACTGCACTGTGACATCACCCTCCCCTCCAGAAAAAGCAGCCGTCCTCTGCTGACAGCAATGAATGGAAAAGTAGAACATAAAACATTTTTGGTACAAAGTAAAACTAAACAAATTTACAAAAACTGGATATTAGAGAGGCTGATTTTTTTCTTTCAGTTCATTTTGCATGTTAGCATTTCCATGGGTTGTACCTTTAAGTACAAAAGTTGTTAAAGAAGGGGGAAGTAAGTATTTGGGAGAAAGGGTACGGACTGAGGAAGGAGAGGCAGAGAGTAAGCATAGAGAAGAAAGGGAAAATGAAGAGTATGCTTGCATGGGACAAATTTAAAGAGGGGGAAGCAGAGTGAAAAGGATAGCAGGAACATCCTTGCACGTTCCTGATGAGAAGCTGAAGGTTGACTGACCATCCAGAAGAGACAAAGAAGGCTGATGCACATTCACCAAGCACATCCTGTATATGGGTTGAGGCAAGTGAATCTTTTCCGAGCAATCAGACATCTAGGCAGATGTAGATGGCATCACATCAGGTTTAAGAACAAATATAAGTGTCACACGACACAATAGTCTGGAGAAAGGTAACACCAGTATTTACCAGAGAAGCGATAAACCGTACGAGGCTGCCCACAAAAGACAGCTGATGGTCATAAGGTGGAAGACCACCGCAACCCTTTCCACCAGTCATAACCCCATAAGGCGTGGTACAGAGATAAACACAAGGGACTTATCACGATCCCAGCATAGTCCCGGATCGTCGCTGATAGGCTTGGATGTGAGGTATAAGGGCAGACATAAGAAAGAAAGAAAGAAAGAAAGAAAAAACATACATAAGGGAGGGTGTACCAGGAAACAAAGAAGGTTAAACTTCCAGAACCAAACAAAGGAATATATCACAACAGATGAAGGGGTGTGAGTAACATACTTTAGGGGTAGGCTAGGATGTAGAGGGACAGCTAGTGCATATAATCAGGAGTACTCATGTAAACAACACATCTTATTGCTGCAATGGATTCTCCTTATGTGGCAAATTCTCAGCTACCAGGATACATATGCATTTGACCTTGCAAGGTAACTAGTGGGTCGAGAACCCAACACGTACACCATACATCATACTACAACTTTCAAGTGAAAGTTAATGGGTTACAAACATAAATATGAGCCGAAAAATTGTGTGCACAATGTAACTGCATAATGTAAGGATCTTGTACCTCTTAGCTAGCGATAACAATAAAATTCACCTAAGATACTGCTCGCAACCCTCTCCTGTTCACTGCATGACTTGGGAACCATCAGAGCAACCAATCACGACATAAACAAGTGTAAGGGCCCTTAGAGTTATCTCCATAATGGCTCAATAGAGCTCAATAATGGCTTAACATGCTGCTCTCTCCAGACTGTGAGGTTTAGCCTGACACAGCAACAAAACACACAGTATTCCACTGTGATGAATACTGTACTGGTACAGCTGTACATAGAACGCACACAAACCAATCTGTGTAACCACACATCTGACTACCAAGACCTTGGATTTCCAACTCGAAATCTTGGTAAAACCTATACTTAACTACCAAAAGTACACTCTTACACATTAGCTGCAAGGCATTACACGTGTGCCCACAAAATATACAAAGCAAAATATTTTGGTGTCCCTGATAGATCACGTCCTAACCCTATAAATACATGTAAAACTACTTGATTATTGCTTGCTCATATAAAAAGAAAAGAGGCCTCTCTTAAAATTACTATTTACTGCATAACAGCAGATAATTATGTAATACCTAAATACCATAATCCTAAACAAATGACTGGGTTGCGAGATACTGAAAAAACAAAATCCTGTCTTGTTTCTTTACTCTATATAAGTGTGTGTACAACAATTCCATCGAATTTTGAATACAGATTGCCAAAAGAAATCACTTGTTCTTAACTGAGCCTAGAAGTTGGCAAGATACTGTGTTTATGAAATAACTTAGAGGTAACTTAAATTTTGTAACAGACATCATGAAAACATTATTTCCTATTTTTGTGTGTTTTTTGTCTAAAACAATGTAAATAAAGATGCCTTCCCAATTACTGACCAGAACTCGTGCTGAGACCTACACAAGAAAAAAAAGACAAATGCCGCCCATACTTGCATACAACTGACAATGACTAAAGAGACTTGCCCAAAAGGGGGCCCCAGATGTCTCCAGGGTGTGGGGGTCGGAAAAAAAAGAGACAATTTAGAAACACCTGAGGGGGTGCAATCTACTAGGTTACAACAAGCTCATCCTGGCGTTACAAACTATTAAGTGTTGGATACTTATGATTCTTGATAAGTTGGCATAGTGCTGGGCCTTGTAGAATTTATTAAGTGTTGAATACTTATGATTCTTGATAAATTGGCGTAGTGCTATGCCTTGTAGAATTTCTGCTCACCACGTGTAAAAGTTTTTTCTTGATGTCGGTGTTCACAGAGTTGTGTGCCTACTGCCAGAAATCATGTCACAGCTTCAGCTGACATGGTGAAAAATATCTGTCATCAATTCTCGTGCCATGATCTTGTGTACTGTGATGTGAAAAATAAAAACAAATGTGTCTTAGTTGTAAATTCCAATAAAGAGAACAATAATAAATAAGTATAGTTGGGTACATATAGGGGGAGTACCTGAAATAAAGACACTTAGAGAAAACAAAGGGGAGATATCTATAAAATACTGACAATACTAAATCTATTGCACACTAAAAACAACTCTACAAAGTAAGCACCTCATCCTTCATGGACAGGTAACAGAAAACATTCTTACTTTCAGAGCAACAAAAACGAAATTTACTTATTCTTTTCAAGGTCTTGTGCTGCAGATTTAAATTCACATAAGATAAAAAGCTATCTAAAAATTCTGAAAGTGATAAACTAACAATTTCCTTATAGCTAGGGCAACAACACATTAATATCTGTAAATACGTTACACAGGGGGAAATAAAACTCAGTATAATCACAGTGCTGAAGAAATTATAGATTAAACTGTAAGCACACATAAAATGCCAAAACATTTAGCAATAATTTGAATGTACTTATAATAGTGCAATCACTGAGAATAAGCTTACAGTGCGTCATCAAATTTCAATTTAATACAAGAAAAAAATCAAAATGAAATTTAACATAATTATGTATCACATGTACCATGATTATTCTAAAATATCAGCATTTTCAAAATAGTTTTGAATTGGTGCATGATAAGATATCACATATTACATACTGATATGCATAACACACAAGTTTAAATAGGTACAGGTAAAAAAAAATGTAATTATACCACACCAATGATTGTCCCTACTGAATTCTGTCCTGGTGTGGGATATAAACTCTTACTGCGGTTACAATTACTATGTTCTGTCTGTCTTAATGTCATCACGTTTTCTTCCTATCTCCAGTGTATTCCTAGCACACTAATTTATTTCTGGAATGAAACTTTGAATTATATATATATGCGCTCAATTACACATTACTGCTCTCGCCTAAAATTTATAAGGCTCGTGGACTCACAAATTAAGCCAAGTAAACTTAAAAGGGGAGCCAAATACATATTACATCTACTATACCTTGTAGGCACGAAAGGGAAATGGGATTGTTTTTACTAAGGCTTACAGACATAGGTATGTCCTGCTACATATGCCATGCACCTAGAATTCCTGTCCATACTTAATTTTAATGGTTCCTCGCACATTACTTTTTAGAGAAAAGATTCTTATATAACAATAAGATTTTGTAGTGCAGTTCAGGCAAAGCCTACATAAATGGAATAAAATTGTTTAAGACACATACATTAGCCTGCATAATTGTTCTCTTTTCTTTTCTGTTGTTACTTGCCCTAACGAGTTTAGTGGCCGAAAATGTGCTAGCTTGCTCTCTCCTCAAAAAAAAAATTCCTACACAGCACTTAGCCAAAGCATTAACTTCAGTTTCTTTAATTTCTCTTCTTGCACAGCTGGCCTTTTTAATACATTGTCACATAAACCTGTTTATTTTTTTCTTTCTTTCTAGACAACAAATCATGTAATAGCAGTGCACTTTAAGAATTTCTCAAACGCTACACAATTTTGGGGGTTCTTTTTTTTTTTGGCTACCCTAAGGCTAAAAACATTAACACAATTTAACCTTTGGGGGGCATTATTTTTATAAACTGGCCATACTGCACCTGATAACACGGGATGGAAGGTTGGGTAAGAGGGATAATGAACTCTTGCATGTGTAGGAGGGTGGGGAGAAAGAAAACATCTCAAACTTGAGCGGGAAGGTGGGCGGAAAAAACTAAATATCTGTAGAGCATGAGAGAGAGAGTGGGTGGGTGGGACCAAAAAGGAAGGACTTGGATTGAAACCATGTCTCTCGCCATTAGGGAAGGGAGAGACTAGCAACTCCACCAGATTTCACAGACCAAATAAGGGATGGTTATGGGTTGAAGAAAAGGGGTTGCAAGGGGTAACACTGAAGCCGTCACCAGATGTCATGATAAAAGAGGGTACAGGGGTGAGGATAGCATGAGGCCGGATAGGGGTTTATAAATAATGGATATAAAATTATCTTAACTGTCATAAAGGGTTATGCTTCATAGTGCTCGTTCGTTATCACATTTTAAATAAAGACTTTTGAACATGTGTATTTTTAAGAAGACGAGCAGGGGCTTCTGCTGCACTTGATCAGAGTTAGCCCCAATGGTACAAAACCAGGGGTTTCTAAAGTAAAATCTGGCTAACCAGGCAATACATCACTTGGTGCGTTAATGTAGTGCCTGTAAATCAGCATTCTTGCGGCCGTTACCTTAAGGTTGAATGACTCCTGATGTGGCAACTTCCGTGTCTCGCGATTTTGACTACCATATGGTAGGCATATGTTTCAGATTTTGTAAAGTATAATTAATCTTCCAAAACATGTATTAATAATAAATATACTAATATACAAGGGCTGTCCCAGAAGTACCCAACCTAACAAATAAAACACAAAAATGTTGGGAAAAAACATCTTTATTTCTCTACATAGTCTCCTTTCAGCTTGATACACTTTTCCCAGTGATCAATCTCTTTGATACCCTGCTTATAGTGAGAACCGTCGAGTTCTGCAAAATAGCCATCAACTGCAGACTCCACCTCTTCATTGTTGGCAAATCTTTTACCACCAAGCCATTTCTTGAACTTTGGAAACAGAAAATAATCAGAGGGGCCTAAATCTGGCGAATAGGGTGCATGAACTTTAGCAATTCGAACTTTAATTCATTGATTTTGGTCATGCGATAATGGATGTGTGAACTGGTGCATTCTCTTGATGAAATAAAACTTTCTTTTTTGCTAAATGCGGCCGTTTTTGCTTGATTTCATCATTCAAATGCTGCAATAAGTTCACATAATACTCACCATTGATTGCTTTTGCTTTTTGAAGATAATGAATGAAAATTATCCCACGCACATCCCAAAAAACTGACACCATGACCTTGCCTGCAGATGGAACTGTCTTTGCCTTCTTTGGAGCTGATTCTCCCCTTTCAATCCACTGTTTTGACTGTTGCTTCATCTCAGGTGTGAAGTGATGGACCCATGTTTCATCCATGGTTATGAATCAACGCAAAAACTTGGCTTTATTGCAGCGAAACATCTCCAAACACTCGACTGAAACATCCTCACGACACTGTTTTTGTTCCTTGTGAGTAAACACGGCACCCATCTTGTGCACAGCTTTCTCATATCCAAATTTTCAGTCAGTATGCGATGTACAGCACTTTTTGAAATGCCTACAATGTCTGCTAGCTCGCACACTTTCAGTCGACATTCATCCAATACCATTTTGTGGATGGCATGGTCACCTCATTTGGTCGACCACTGCTATGTTTGTCTTGGCAACTCGTGTGGCCTCGCTTAAACTCTGCCACTCAATATTTTACTGTTGTAAATGAAGGAGCAGACTCCCCCAGAGGAGAATCTAGTTCAGCTTTAATATTAGTTGGACTAAGACCTTTCACATGAAGGTATTGTATCACATAACGATGACCAGTTTTATCCGTGTTTACACATTTGCTGAAAATGTTCACTGTTGATGGCTGCCAAACAATTGCTAAGCAATGTAGCATTGTCAAACTTCAAACTTAAGCTTTTTAAAGTTGGCACTTTCTACCATAGTCAATTGTTTGAAACAACCGCTATCTATACGTCAGGTTGGGTACTTCTGGGACTGCCGTTGTAACAATGCCAACATGAACTGCACCGTGACAATATTTTCATAGGTTTGGTGGTCATAACATAAACAGTTGCAAAAAATAATGACAATTATTATAGTATTAACATAGTAAAACAACAAGCTCCTTAACTTGGCCAATGCCATTATAATCACATTGAAAAACTAACCGTGTAAGAGTTAATTTATAACAAAAAATGCTCACATTTATAGCAGTGAATATGAACAGGTCTCTTGGTAATTTAATTGGTATCTTAACACAATTAAAGCAAACTACAGCACACTTATTAATTGAAGCTTTACAAAGGAATGAGAGGCCCACCACTGCTGTCAGAAGCCTGTCTCTAACTGATATTACATGTTTACCCACTGCAATGGATGGAGCAACCATGCTTGCTCCAGCACAAAATCAAGTGAGTTGGTGACACCTGAACTAAAACATTTTAGATGGGTATGTAGTTCAGAACGTATAACTATATTGGTCTATTTAGATGTAATAGAATACATTGAAATGCCAAGTAATAAAATAGACTGCCTGCCAAATATTTTTATTTGTAATTTTTGCTGTAAATATTATAATTTTTTGTTTTTAACTTTTTAATTATCTTTTTAAGCTTTTATTGTGTACTGATATTACAATAGCTACTATAGTGCCTATAAGACAGCCCCTGTGCGAAGCTTTCCAGCGGCACAAAAAAGGAAATAAATTGTTGAAATTGAGCTTTCAGAAAAATTGGGAGGAGGGTGATGGGTACCCTGATCACAGCTATCAAACAAAATGTTTCTTGGACAGGGTTCCCAAATGAAAATTTAATTGAAATTACCTTTACAATCACCTTATGAAGTTAATAGCATAAATTAAATTAACATAATTGTTGACATTAACAATATTGTTGTGAGCTGCTTAAACAGACACATTAGTATACACACACACATGGTTAGCTACAATGTAGTTAGTATTTATATTCTGTACATTCACTCATGTTGTCATCTACAGCCCAGCATAAATAAATTAAACTCAACTGATGTAGAAAGTTATTCTCCATCAATTTAACAAATTGTTGACAAAGCTTCGCTCCTGGGGTTGCTTACTAATTCTTTTCATTTTGTGTATGTTTTACATAGTTCAGTTCAATCGGATTTTGCAGGCTACACAGCAAAGTTGCAGCATGAATTGCTTGGCTGTATCTAAGATGTACAATTCTTAGGTCTGAGTGCACAGTCAGGTCTAGACTATATTATTTATATATATATATATATACACGCTCAAGACTGTTTCTAGACTAAGAAAAAGCCATGAGCAGTTTTAATACATATGCACATTTTGGTTTTCTATCATGTCTTAGTCCTGTAAAACTCAAAAAATCACATTGAAAACATTTGTTTTCAAGGGATATGCTTTCATGCATACAAAGGGTGTTCTAAAAGTTTCTGACTTGACTTACAAATGTTGGAAGATAGCCAAATTACTGTGATAGTTGTTAAATGTCTTCCTTTAGATGGCACTGTAAAGCTTCAGATACATACATGTAGTCACTAGTTTGTGACAATCATTTAAAAACACTACTGTTACTTTCTACCAAATGGATAAAGTGAAATACAATGATAAATACTGTGATAAAGTACTTCATTTTGAGAGATTTAACCTCAACAGAAATACAAAAGGAACTAGATTCAAGATTAAATGATTCTTTCCCTTCATTTCCTATGATTAAAACAAGTGCTCTGCTGAATTTAAGTGTGGTCATACATACATTCAAGCTGATGAGCCAGGATGTCTCAAAACGACTGTGACCAACAAGATTGTGACAAAAATTCACAATGCTGTACTCAATGATGCAATTGAAGGTACGAGAGTTGATTCACTAGCAGACACCTCAATAGGCTGTGTCCACTGCATTTTACACAAACATTAAGTTTTGATCATGAGAAAGCTTTCCACTTGATGGGTGCCACATTTGTTAACAATGGACCAAAATTACATTCTCAACATTGTTTACACTTGTTTAAACTCAGTTCCGAGTTTCTGTGATGTTTGTAATAGTAGATGAAGCATGGATTCATCACTACATACCAGAGATGGAGCAGTCCAAATAGTGTGTTGCAACAGGTGAAAGTGAAAATGGTTCCATCTGCATGGAAAGTCATGGCTCCTGTTTTCTGGGATTTCATGGTGTGGTGCTCATAGACTACCTCCAAAAGGGTGGAACCATCATTGGGAAGCTTTATGTTTTCTCTACTAGATAGATTGAAGAATGCTATTGGGTCATTTCATGGAAACCAACACACCCCTGAATTTTTGTCTCAGATTTTCCTGAAAATTTTCACATACCTTTATCTTCATAAACAGTATATATTACGACAAAACATTTGGAATATCTGTATAATCACAGCAAGGTATGGGACCTTAAAACATAGCAAAATATTATATGGAACTGAACTGAAATTTTGTTTTTTTAATAACATTTTATGCATTACAGATAGAAAATTCAGCTACATACTTTTTAAAGCTCACAAAATCTGCTTTTTGTTCTAATTTAATTTTCAGAATAAGCATTTTAAGTGCTTTTCAAGGAGAAATTAATACACATTGATGTAGCATCTTCAATTTTTTTTAAACTTTGCACAAATGTTGTGAGTTACTTTATCTCTGATATATGTATAAGTGGTTTTGGGCTAACTATAACTTTCCAAGTCATTTAGATTGAGAACACCTTATATATAATTTTTCCTTCTTTTTGTGTGTGTTTTTTGTTAAACTTATTTGCTTTGTTCTCAGTATGCTTTTTCAGCACCACCGGTATTGCCTTAAATTATCCATAAAGAATAGGTTATATTTTAAATAATAATAATAATAATAACAATAATATTATTATTATTATTGTTCAGCAGAATCCCAATTTTAGGTGATATCCATTCCACATTTAACATTAAATCTTCATAGTTCTAAATATTATTACCCCTATTTAGAATCAATCCGCATTTAAGGTTGATTTTCTGTATCTTCAGAAAAAGTGTGAAATAGGGGTTCTGCTGTATAATAATGCACTCTAAATTTAAAAACAATTAAATCAGATTGTATGTACGGGTTTTTTGTATCTAGAAGTTTCAAGACATTTTAAAAAAATTATAATAGTCAAGTTTACATTTGCTTACCAATTTTATCATACTGCAACATTTTTCTACTGTTTCTTGAAGTCTCCTAGTAATTTAGATAGAAGTCATTCCACATCAAACGGAACACAGATAAAACACCACCTTCACTGAATTTTCTGAATTTTAGTTTACATGTTCCACACATAAAATAAATTGACATGTATTTTATATTTTTGTGGAAAATCAAATTATTTTAGGATTTACAGCATACTTAACATTTTCCTTATATGCGCACAACATTACATGTAAGTAATTTATTCTAGGAATACAGAATGGTCAGGGATTACATCATTTTGCAGATAAAAAAATTGTAGATTTCCTTATATAAAATACTATTTTTTCGGAATAAAAAAACATCAGCTTTTTAAGTATGAATATTTTAAACTGGAATATCATATTTAACCCCCCAATATTAAAATCTGGAAAAAAATACAGGAGGAATCTGTGATATATTTTGTTTTAAATCTGTTAATATCAGAATGGGATCTTCCTTTGAAATATGCTTTTAAACAGTTTGTGTTACCGTATAGGGTTTTAGAACATAGACTGTTACTGAGAGCTTTACACTGCAGCAGCACGTCGCGCCAGCCAATGCATTACACAGTACGAACGTGATAGGCATCACTTCTGGTGTTCGGTGTAACTTAGCAACTGGAATCTGATATTCTATGAAGCCTCTCTCCACTGTTTCATTTTAAATGTTATTTTGTATTCAGCTTTTTGCATTAGAAGTTCATTCTTAGCTCTGTGATTTCTGAAACTTCATAATGAGTGAACTGAAGAAACGTAGCAATGACTATTGCTTCAATCTATTTAATGTTTCCAAGCATAACACAGGGCAGAAATCATTAAGCTTAGTTGCCCGCAATATGCTTACAAACTTAAAAATGTAGAACTAACTTTGTTGTCACCAGACCTAAAACTACGTGATGCATGTCGAAAAAAAGAAAACCAAAGTACCATCCACTGATAATGTGAGTGTGCTACAAAGTGCCAATGCCGTGAATAATCCAGAAGTGGCTTTGAACATAGTGACCATTTTAAGGTAAGATACTGCATTGCGAAAGGGATCCCTGGTATCTTAGAGCTAAATTCATTTATTCCATCAACCAATAATAACCAGATGGTATTCACTTGAGCCTGAGGGGGAAAAGTGCACATTTAGATTATAGTTAAATTGCTTCCCATAGGATAAGACTGAAAGTTCAAATTGTACTCAACTGTATGCCAAATTTAAGTTACATGTGAACAAACTAGTGCAACTAAGTGCTATGAACAGTTGACAAGACATCCAATGACAGATTGTTGCTGCTACTCTCCAGCCGCGCCACACTGGAATCCTGCTATGCACCGCTTTCTAAGTTATCTTATTTAAAATTAACTATACAGGATCCCATCTTTGTTTTATGTAAATATATAGAAAACAACAAGAAATTTATTTCTAAAGTTTATAGAAATTTAAACTTGGTGGTTAATAGGGATATATAGTGAAATGTTTATCACTTGTGAGATATTCTAATTTAAAGGTAGAGAGGTGTACCACTTTTCACAAGTTGGATTGCGCAATATGTTTTAAAATATTGCAATCTAAAAAACAAAATAAGAATTTAAAACATAATTCACTTTGTCTTTGTAATCCGTGGACAAAATTTGAAGTGAATTGAAGACATGATGGTCAGATTTTGTGAAAATTTGTGCGACTTGATGTGGAATGACTCACATGGTTCATCTCTTTTGATGACAGTTTGTATGTTCTGCCAGTTTCAGAAATGGGTGTGATAACAGCCAAAATCTGATATTCAGATACAATTAATTCATCTGATTATGGGAACACAAATAAGGTTGCTGGTCATGTGGATGGAGGAATCTGATTTTAGATTCTTGAATCTCTTCAAATTTCTTTAACACTTGAACCTAACCACCAGTTTTCCTCATACACAACTGTAATCAATGTGAAGGGAATGATTTTATCTTCTGAACTAGATTTTGCTACAGTAATTAAGGTGCCATCTTGAGCTGTAGAGTACTTTTTGCCATCAGAGATGAGTTTGAAACAGGAATAAAAGCATGATATTGACCGGTGCCAGTAATTGTCCAGTTATTTTCAAATTCTTATTGTGGACATTGTTTTGTTCTTGAACTTCAGTATCAGGGACGAACTTTACTTTTATGGATGGTAAATTGTCATTTGACCATGAGAAAGAGTTGTATAGGAGTTAATGTTTTGTTACAATGTAAACTAGAATGATTTGCTATACGTTTCATGGCACCACTCACATCATCACAAGGTTCCTCGTCATGATGTGGCAAAAAAGTCCATTCAGCTTTGATTAAAAGAACCAGTATCATGTAGACAAAAGTTTATAAATTATAATTGTTTTTATACTGAGCTGGTGCTGCTGCATCCGAAATGGATGAATGGTAAAAATTGAGTTTTGTTTATAGACACTCTTTAACTTCTATGGTCCTTAGCGTCCCATTCTATATTGGGCATGAAAGACTGTAAATTTTGCTCAGAGACCTCTTTATCAGGCTTGAGGTTCTTTTACGTGCCTGAATCTACAACATGAAACCACAGACTTTACTTCCCTTCCGAAGGAAGCCATGCTAAGGATTTCTAAGCCCGAAAAAAATCCATTGCCCTCTGCCAGGTTTGAACCTGTGACCTCGGGAACTTGGATGAGTTGTGGCTAGTTGGTTATTGCAATGAAATCCCTGTGCAGCATCTTGGACAATAAATGAATCATTTTAAGAAAAATCATCAATAACAATAATTCACCTGCTTGAAGAGAGAATTTTCTTTCAGTTAGAAACAATGACGGCTGCTGAGATATGAAGTCATGAACTTTAAGATTCTTGACGCTTCTTGAAAATTTTTCTATACATTCTTCTATTATGGATGTGAGAGTTTCAAGATTGCATTTGTGTGTAGTTAGACATTACTGATATGACACAAAATCAGTTGCACAGAAGCTTAATATCTGAAGCAATTTCTTCAGGATACTGTGTGCAGTTATTTATTTAGGCAAGCTTCAGTTGGTGGGTTGCAACTTATTAGTGCTAATAGATGTTTGAAGGAAGACATATTTGATTAGAGTACATGCTTTTTATGAGTTGATTCAGCTTTATTGCACCAGCCATAAGTTTAACATTCTGATGTTCAACACACACACAAACAGAATGAGTTCCATTAGCTCCAGCAAATAGCATGCCTGGGTCTTAATTTACAAAGTTTTGAGAAGCAATTCCTAGCATCTGGAAAATAACTTTTAAACTTTTGTTACATTTCCTTTAGATTTCCAAGTATTAATTAATGTCTTCTGAACACACATTTTTTACCATTCTTTTTCACAGATTTAAAATCATTTTCTCCAGGCATTATACAATTGTCATCAGATTCATAGAACCTATGAACAGTGTCTTCAACTGATTTAGCCAGTCTTGCTTTACTTGGTTGGGTATTGGAAGATAAAAGCATCCCTTGGGATCTGACCAGTTCTTTAGCTCTTCTGGCTAACCAATTTGTCATTTGGAATTCTCTTTAAATCTTGCATATACTCCCAATCTTTTTAGGAAGAATACTTAAAATTGTAATTTTCTTACTATTTGTTGAACTTCTGAACTTTTCTTTCAGTGGCCACTCATTTCATCAAATTTTTTATTCTCTTTTATTTTTGCATATTCTGATGGAGGCTGAATGTGATAGTGTCAGCTGATGAACTGATGACAACATGTTCTAATTTATCATGTATCTCTTAGTGATCTTTAGTTTATTTTTCGTGTAATGTTTTTTGTCCAATTTTGCTTTCTTTACTGGTGATTCTTCAATTAGGTGTATGTTGTGTTAATTTCCTGAGTGTCTATGTAGTCAATCTCATCATTACAGATATACATATCACTCATGCCAGTCATGTGTCGTTTGTTCTTGCTGAATCTACTTGATGAAGAATGAAGACCAACTTTTTCTGCTACGCTTTTGTCGTGGGATAAGCTTTTAGATAGGATTATACATATCACCCGTAGCAGTGTCAAGCTTTCTAAGACCCTTAGTTTGTGATTTATTAACATGTTTTTAAGGGGATCACAGCATTGTTTTGTTTCAATTCAAAACGTTTTGTATAAAAATCTTCATTATAAGAACATACAAATTGTATTTCAGATAAACCAGATCTTAAGCATATACTGTTTTGTTGTTCATATGCAAGTTCATCATTTGGTTTTAGTGAAGCAGAATATACAACAGTGCATTAAACTTCTGATGCACAGCTTGTAGAGAGAGGTGTAGCTGATACAAATGAACACTGTACAGGGTGAGTGGAAATTCCCTTTACGCTACCTTTGAAACTATATAGTTATGTACAGCTTACCTCCTATGGATCTAAAACGTCTGTGTGGGTTCCTCCTTGTTTGTAGCATAATTTAATGTGTCTCCATGTCCAATTGTTCATCTGCAACAGCAGATAAGGGGTGATGTTTTGAAACGCCACACAAGCTGCATTTTTCAGTTGCTCATCATTTACATATCTTTCTCACAATGCCCCACAGTGCATTATCAGATGTGGTGAGGTCAGGACTTCTTGGAGGCAAAGGTAATGGAGCTGGAGATTGTTCTGAGCCACGTCCAATACATGATTTGGAAAAATTTTGTCCAGGCGTTGGCAGACGCGGATGGCAAAATGTCCTGGTGCCCTGTCATGTTGAAAGAAGATGGTGTCTGCATTTCTGGAAGTAACCACTCTTCGATCATTTTCAAATAAGTGCGTTGATTAACAGGGCCATCGAAGAAATAGGGACCCAGCAGGTGATCCGCTGTTATCCCTGCCCAAATCTTAACATGAGGCAGATTATTCTGGGTCTCTTCATAAAAGTGAGGGTTGTCTTTTGCCCAGAAAAACACATTGCGGCTATGAGAGCTGTGATAAATCGCACACTCGTCAGAAAACATGACATTCTTTATGTCGTTTGCACTTGGAAAGGTTTCAAACAATAACTGACATGCATGCACATGTTGATCCAGGCATATGGTTGGATGAAAACATTTCAGTTTTAAATGTTTCTTTATGTGCTCTCACATTGTCGATGTCGGAATGCCCAACTCTGCAGAACGTTTGCATAATGATTTCACCGGGGAATGTTCAATTGATGCTTCCACAGCAGCACAAGTTTCAACTCAAGTGCTCTTGTCACCCACTGTGTTGCGCATCAAGAACACTTCCTGTGGTAAAAGTCTTTTTTCCCACTGCAGTAACGTTGGACGTGACAGTGGTGCTTTGCCAAAATGCACCACAAAGTTGTTCTGTATATCATGCATTGTTTGTCCAGTGTTTTGGCATTCGTGGAACCACACAGAAGCCACCAAATGCTCTTCCACACTAAATCGGCCAAAACTTTACCAGTAATTTTGAGCAAGTATTGTTGCATATTGCTTCCGGTATCACTATCGGCATTGTCAGATCTACTGGCCTTATCAATAATCGATTACACATTCGATAATCCATATTCGTATTACACATTTCCTTCCTTTGCTTCGTAGAACTGGGTTAAGGCAGTGTAAAGGGACTTTCCGTTCACCCCGCACAGTTGCCATAACCACAGATTACTAATTGACTACTAAATGAATAAATTCACAAAGAAACTGGATCTCTCTGCAGCGTATATTTTGTTTTGTCAAACCCATAAATACACGGATTATTCAACAGTGTCAATCACATGGCTGCCATAGTTGATCTGAAGCATATTACAATGCTAGCCAACCTAACAAAAAAAGTCTCAATAACATAAATTAAATTACCTCTTATTCATTCATGCAACTAACATTTTGTGTGTATGTAATGCTTAAGGATAGCAACAAAGTTGGAAAGGTAGAAACAGACAACTGAAAAATTCAATGCCATAGCTGGGATCAGTTGTTTAGAGCAGCCGGACAGAAACCAGAAGATCCATGGTTCAAAAAATCCCAGCTATGGCATTGAGTTTTTCAGTCATCTGATTCTACCTTTCTAATCGTGTCTTACACACAGCTTGTGTGGAAAAACAAAGCCAAATTGTGAGGCCAAATTTGGACACAATTTAAGCTGTTCACAGGTTAATAGATGATTAATTTCTTATTCCTTATTGCATAACACAATTTTGAGATGGTAGCAATCCAATTTTGTGTAGGTGTTTTCTGTGGCAGTCCATAGTAAGTCTGAACATGGCAACAGTTTTTTGTTTTTTTTTATTTTGAGGTAGTTCAGGTATTAGTTTTAGGCTTTCATGAATTTTTCTCCTTCAAAATTTAATATACTTTTAGTTAATTTAAAGTTGTAATCATTATTGATTTTCTTCTTAATGATATATTTAACTGATTCCAGTGGTACTTTTCTTGTGCTTTTATTACTTTCTGTACTGAGCATAGTAAGTAGGGGAAGTATTGTATTCCACCCAAAAATTCTATGTCAAGATTTCATCGGAAATATATTTTTTGACGCTCCCTGAATCCAACAAAAAAAAAGGAAATAAATAAATAAAAACTATTTTTAGAAAAAGGTATGTGAGCGCGTGTGTGTGTGTGTGTGTGTGTGTGTGTGTGTGTGTGTGTGTGTGTGTGTGTGTGTGTGTGTGTGGATGAGAGAAAGAGAACAGCATAACTCAAAAACAGAAGTTGGATGAGTACCGAACTTGGTATTTAAGTTCAGTACCTTCCAAGAATGCAACACAAAGATTTTCGAGAAAATCTCCCAACTACCCTATACATGGAACATTTTTCGAAAATTTTGATTTTATAAAAAATGGCTTTTTATTAAACGGTTTTGATTAAAAATACTGTATCTTAAAGATATGTACATGACAAATAAAATGTACGTTCTTGAATTTTCTGTAGTCCTCTTCATTTGGAAGGAATTTTGTATAATTTTGTTTAACTGGTAAACATTAAACAATAGACGAAAACATACTGCAGAAGAAATGTAGATCTCTTTAAAATACACAATTTATTTCAAATAATTTTTTTTTGACATAAGCCATTTCTGAGATATGTTTGTTCTCTTTGTATACATAACAGAATGTATAATGTAACTGTTTCTGCAAAGATTTATTCCAATTAAAACGTAGTAAATATAAAAATAAGCTTTAATAAGAATAGTTTATTTAAAGGTGAGTTGGAACTGTTACACTAACATCACTTAGGTTTACTTAACATGTTTCGGGAAACAGTTTTTCCCATCCTTGGAAGCTAATCCGACTGGCCTGTGTAGTTGGTGTTTCGGTTTTGTAGACTTGATACTGTGGTGGCATCTTGTGGTGGTGAAATGTACTTCCAGAGGGGACTCGTGGCGGCAAATCAAAATTCATTAGATGTGTGTTGTGTTTTAGAATGGTGATCTTCTCCCATGCATCTAATTCAGCTGCAAATTTGGCTGGTTTGACTAATGTAATATTGGCTTTGATGTGATTAGTGATCAAAAATGGTGTGAAACTGCATATTTGTCCATTTGTTTGTATTTGATACATCTCATGTGCTCCTTTAGCCTAGTTTCTAGGTTTCTTTATGTCTTACCTATATATACTTTATTGCAATCCAAACAAATGTTTTTGTAGATTCCAGCTTCTTTGTCTTGTGGAATGGGGTCTTTTAACTTGTTACAAAGTAATTTCTTGAACTTTAGCTGTTAATCTTGCTGGCTGAGATTTGTTGTGTCTGATGTGTTTCTGTCGTTTGAATTTTGCAATCACACAGTTAATTTTGAATAACCACAGAATGCTCAATAACAACTTGTTTCAACTGGCACTCACATAACACTCAGAAAAGATGTCGAGAAACCATTCCACCTTAGATAGAAGCCCAATAGTGATCTTTGCAGCACAAATTCACAAATGGTCCTTACATCCTGGATTATCCTCGTGTGTATATATATATATATTTTCTAAAGATATTCAAGTTTACAACATAGAAACTGACACAGCTGAGGTCATAAAGGCATGGAATCATGAACAGGAAGCCTGTAGTTTTGAATCCTGCCAGCACCTTCCCCCCTGATTAAGGTATTTTCCGTTTTCATCACTCCTCATAAATAACAAATACAGTAAATTTGCATTGTTTGCCTTCCAAATTATATGTACAGTACACCCTCACTAATTCGAAATCGGATAAACCGAAAACTCAGTTAAACCGTAGTAGCTGCTTGGTCCCTGCCGAATTACATGGAAAAATTGACCAGTTAAGCCGAATTTCGGATAATTTGTACTGCAAACTAAAATTTGGCCCCTTCATTACATATTCCATACATTATTCTTTGTTTAAACCGAATATGTATGTTGTGCTGTGCACTACGGTATTTTCCGTTACGCATTTCGTGTAATTTTTAATACTATGCTGTAATTTCTCAACAATGGCCTGACTGTTTACTTGCTGATTACGTGTCACCTTCACAACATATGATACAAGGGTGGGGCAAGAGGAGGTCAGTCGGAACATCACACATGGCATGCGATTTGCAACAATTCAGAGAGCTCTTTGTCTCTGCTTGTGAACAGTGAATGTTTGTTTTTCGCTCTATCACTCACTATGCTGCTGTAACAGAAGCGTGCTCATAATGCTCTCATGCTGAAACAAAAACAGCAAATTTTACATATGGTCGACAGTGGAGAGAAGACCAAAACACAGGTTGCAGAACACTTTCAGATTTCAAAGTCTACTATCTCATCGATTATAAGTTCAAAACAGAAAATAGAGGCAAGTCTGGCAGGTTGTTCATTTAGTGAAAATAGAAGCATATGAGCCAGCGAAGCATGAAGAAGTGGAGGATTCGCTGTTTGAATGGTTCCAATACATGCGTTCACAGCAAATTCCATTGTCCGGCCCCATGCTTCAAGAAAAGGCTTGAAACATCACCCAGAAAAAAGGGAATCACTAGGTTTGGGTGTTCTGAGGGATGGCCATAGCGTTTTCAAGAGATATAAAATCAGTGCTGTCAGTGTCTGTGGTGAGGCACATAGAGTCAACGAGGAAGATGCCAATGAGTGGGCATGGGAGTTTCAATCCAAGCTCTCTCATCACCCAAGGAATGTATTTAATATGGATGAAGCAGGCGTCTTCTATAACCTGATGCCATCGAGGGTGAAAAATGCCGTGGAGGAAAACCCAGCTAGGAGAGACCGACGGTGGTCTTGTGCTATAATTCAGATGGTTCTGAGAAGCTCAAACCATTAGTGATTGGAAAATACAAAAATCTACGTTGTTTTAAAAATGTTAACCTATTCAATCTGCCATATCACTACAAGAATAACAATAAAGCTTGAATGACCAAATCTCCCTTCCGTAATCGACTCTTGAAGATCCAAGCAAATGGCTGCGAGGAAGAGAAATATTCTGCTGACTTTGGACCACTGCTCGGCACATCAGTTCGACGACCTGGAACTTTCAAACATAGAAGTTATCTTCTTACCAGCTAACTCCATGTGCTGCCTGCAGCCATTAGACCAAGGAATAGTTGCCTCAATGAAGCGTAATTACAGACACCAACTGGTTAAGACTGCCATCAGTGCAATAGAACTACAAGAAACAGTTCCGCAAGCTAGCTGCAACATAGCTGCTGCCTGGGATAAAGTTAAAACAGACACTGTAACTAAATGTTTTAAGAAGGCCTGGACAGCAACTGGCAACCCCATTGAAATTGAACAGGAAACCGATGATCCAAAATCTGAACTTGCTCATAATGTGGATACAACTGTGGATTCTGATACTGCTCTTCTCCAGGCTTATACCCGGTTGGTGCCCTCGTGTACCATCAATATGGAAGAATGAACACAGATAGACAACAACATCTGTGCTGCGTAAGAACCAGTCAACGGTTCTGCTGATAATGCAGAAGAGAATGATAATTCTTTAGTGTCTTCTTCTGAGGAGGAACATGAAGATACGACGCCACCATCTCGAGCTGAAGTTGCAGCTGCAATTTCTATTCTCGAGAGATTTGCTGCCACTTCTGATGTCTCCATGGCATTTCAGGCTGCCCTGGATGTGGTGTCTTCGGAGAGTGCCTTAATATTACAACCAACAGTCCGTCAATCAACAATTAATGATTTTTTCAAATTATAGAACTAAAATGTGTAATGGATAAGAATTGTTGTAAACTAAAATGTGTTACGGTTAAAACTTAAGTTTTAAAAGAACAGTACATTAAAGTGTTTCTTAAGATTATTGTATGTTGTATTGCACAACTCACTAATTCAATGAATACAATATTGTTCCATATTTGTGCTGTTTTAAAAAACATGACAGGCATGTGACATTATATATTCTCAATTAAACAAATGCAGGATATACTGTATACAGCAGTTATTTTTAATTTTTCTTAGAGGTCATGAACATAGAACATGCTCATTCGTTGGTATACATAACAAGAGAAAAACTGAACTCAACAGTCTTATTTTGCCATTTCGATAATACAGGACTATTTTTACAAAACCTCGTTAATTCATCTTTGTTAAACCGAATTGGCTATTTTTTGGTCCCTTGAAATTTGGTTAAATGCGGCTTTACTGTATTTAGGTTTCATGTATCAGTGTCTACCATCTGTGGTGCCATGTGCTGTAAGATTTGGTTATATGAATAAAATGGACAGTTTACTTTTTGTTCCATTTCTGGAGAGATTGCTCATATTCATATGAATAAAGTTTACTCCTTCTGCGAGCCTTATTCCTCTCCAACGGATGTTGCTCTGTGACCTTGTGTTGGGAGCAGTATTCTCCACTTCCACAAGTTATTCTTCACAATAGCTTTATTTTTCATAAGGCCATAGGATGCCATGGTCAGCTTGTCTTTGAAGGCAAAGGTATTAGACTCCAGTGGCCTGGATGTATTAGCAAGCATCACTTTAAGCATTTGTGCTTTACTTTGTCTCAAAGCACCACATAAGGTCAGATTCCTCTTATAAATCTCTTGTTCAAGAAGAACGTAAGTAAAGAAATTGTCTGTTAAGTCAAGCACGACTCTTTATCCATAGTTTTTTCCACATGTGTTTCCCTCCTTTCTGGTATAGACTTTTAGATTTTGTAATATAATTATGTTGATTTGATATTTTCTATGGTCCAGATTTTTATACCTATTTTCCTGACTAACTTTATGTAAATTCTGAAAGGGCAGCATCCTCTGAAGGCAACAAGCTGCCCATCCACAGTCATTATTGTGAATTAGGATTATAATTATATTTGCAGTGGGCAACAAACAATTCAATAATATCTCGTATTTCAGCTAATTTATCCTGTTCCTTTGTTCATTTCTGTTACTAAGTTCATAAAATCTAAAGAATTATGGTAACTGTTTGAACCTAATTCTTGGCATTGTGGTAAGGATTATATCCATTGTGTATGAGTGGACTTCAAAAAAGTAAGTTACACATGTTGTCCCACAGTAAGACCAGTGCACAACAAGAGTGGCACTTTGCCAGAATAGAGTTCATTTTCTGGGTTTCCTGCAAACATAGTTCTGCTACGGTATTGATAAGAGGTCAGTGTGTGAGAGTGAAATGGTATATTAACTGGAAACATGTTGAAGTGCACAAAACAGTACAATTCTTGTAGAAAAGTGTCAAAATTGCACAGAGATTCACTGTGAAATTCTGCCTGTATATGGACCAAATGCAATGTTGCATCCAGCCATAGTGAAATGGTGCCAACAATTTGACCATGGCCTCACAGACGTGGGTGATGCTGATCAGATAGGAAGGCCATCAACTTCAACCACAGACGACAATGTACAGGCAATCAATGAAATGATTTGCAGTGATCGCAGAGTGACCATCATGGACATTATTCAGCAATGCTTGTTTATGCGCATCAATAGGCAGTGCTCATTCCATTGTCCGAAATCATCTGCAGTGTCGGAAGTAGTGCACATGCTGGGTTGCGTGATCACTGGCACCTGAGCACAAAGTTGCAAGTTTTATGGCTCCTCTGGACTTCTTCAGCATTACTCTGTGGAAGACAAAGCTGCATCATTACAGGCAATGAGTCATGGATGCATCATTTCACACCTCAAGCAAAGAGTGCCTAGGAATGTAGATGCACCTTGCCTGTGCGTAAGAAATAAAAAATTGCACTATCAGTATAGAAGGTCATGGTCATCGTTTCTTCAGCTGTGAAGCAGTTGTGTACATAGAGTTTATGGTAAAGGGCACAACCATTAATGCCAATTCTTACTGTGCAACGCCATAAAGAACAAGAGGTGTGGAAAATCAGCAAAGGCATTGTTCTCCTATATGACAATGCAACACCCCATGCTGCATGCACAACACAAGCTTTGCTTCAACATTTTCAATGAGAGGTATGGAAGCATCTGGCATATAGTCCAGATCTTGCACCATTTAATTTCCATTTCCATTTGTTGAGCAAGCTGAAAGAAAATCTGGGGGAAAGAGATTCGCCAACAAAGTTCACACAGCGGTACTCGAATGACTGTGAGATCAAGGAGCAGATTTCTATCATTGAGGAACTGAACAATTGGTAGAACATTCAGACCATTATTTAGAGAGACTTGGTGACTTTGTTGAAAAATAGTCATGTATCTGTGTCAGTTTGCAGTGAAGTGCAGCTTTCAATGGAAGTTACTTGGCCTACTATAATCATGTGTAACTTACTTTTTGAAGTCCCCTTATACATGAGACTAGTAGTTTACAGACTACGGAACCCTTTGTCTATCGTCTTTAAGGAACCTATTGTGATGAGCAGGGTTAGGATTTTTAGGTGCAAATTTCAGATGAAAAAAGGAAGAGAAAAGGTGCTCAAATAAGGTGAAAAAAGGGATAATTAAGGTGCTGGTTTATTTAAGGGGATGCACAACTGAAATTGCTATTTTCTAAATTATTCATGCAATTGGGCTGAAATTTTAACCACATGTCAGTCTTCTTTAGATATAATTGTTTTGTGAATTTCAATCCAAAATCTTAATTAGTTTTCAAGTTACTAATTTTAAAAATATAAAATTATGGGTATATGCAAAATGCAACACATTAAGCCATTAAAAAAAAAAAAAAAGATCTTATGTTGCTTCTATGTCAAGGAACTAAAATTTGTCATGTAATTTTTTTTCTACCATTCTTAGTTTAAGAGAAAAAAAGTTTTGCAGTTTTTTTTTTTTTTTGTTTTTGTATACTTGTTTCTTCAAAAATTAGTAGCCCAAAAACTATTCATTACACGGAAAAATTATATGACAGTTTTATTTATTTGGCTTTTTGAAATAAGCATAAAAAATGTCAATATGAATGGATGAAAACTACATCGTGTGGAACATTTTGAATATGCAGAAATGCTAAAAATAAGAAACGCCTTAAAATCAAGTTTCAAAAATATAAACAGCTAGCAACCAAATGCGCAAGGGTATTTAAAACGTCTTGTAACATTCCTGAAGCGTTCGCTAGATCAAAAATAAAAGTGGATTCTAAAACTACAAGCAATGGAGAATTTTTTGGAAACATAATTATTTTTTTTTTTTTTTTTTTTTTTTAGATTTTTTGAAATTTTGGGTTAATTTCAGTTGTGCATTCCATTAACTAATTCAACGATTTCTCTTTCCTCTATTCTAATTTATTGAACTACAAACAAGTACATCAAATTATCACTCATCAAAAGAAGGAAAAAACATGAAGCTGTTGTACTTCAAGACATTAAGCATCTCCACATTTTTAAAAGTCAGTCTGTTTCTATTAGGAGATAGAATGTCTTTGTAGATGCTAAAGCTTCTTTCAACATCCACAGAAACCAGTGGGGCAAACCTTGTATTCACTCGGAATGGCAACTCTACAGATGTGGCAAATTCCTCAATGTCTGAACTCTTTAATTTTGTCAAAATTCTCACACAACATAGCAGCACACTCAATCCAAGATCCCTAGCGAGTAATGACCGGGAAATTTGGAAGGGGCGGGCCAGTGATTTCCCTGTAGTAAACAACACGGCTCGGAGCTTTCAGCAGAATCTTCTTCTGGGCAGAGATGAATTGATTTGCGATGTCATATTCGTTCCTTATAGATTTACAAACCCTGTGAAGGGCATGAGGCAAGCATGTCACATGCTTCAAGTTAGGAAATAAAGGTTTCAATTGGTTAACAGCTGAAACCATGTATGGAGCCTGGTCCATAACCACAAGAAGTTTTTCAAACTCGATACCAGTAGGCCAGAGTTTTTGGTAAAAGTCCATAATGGATTGCATTACTGTACTGGCATTGGCTTTCTGCAGCTCATACATTTTTAACAATATGGGCTTAACTTTCTCCCCTGCTAAGGGAAAAATTAAAATGTTCAAAACATATAGTTCCATTGAGTCTATGATTTCATCCACAATGATTCCAACATCGCAATCAGACACTTTCTCCTTGATTCTTTCTATGGTTTCTTGGTAAACAGGCTCCATGTAGTTTTTTCTTAAAGTACTCTCATCGGGCATTGACATCTTTGTGTATTTTTCAAGAAATCCCTTGAAGGCTGGATGGTTCACATTATTGAGTGGAATTCCTGCTTGTGTAAGAGCTGCACACAAATCAATGTTTAATTCCTTCAAATTTTGGCTTTTTGAAGAACCCTGTTGAAACGCATTTCGTAATAGAGGTTGCCATGATTTGTTTGCTTGAAGAGTCTTGTTCATTTGATGCTTAGAGCTGGAAATGTGTTGTTTGATGCAATCTCACTAGTGTTTTTCATCTAACAAATTTCCTGAATCACAAATAGTACATCGCATAACAGTTCCATCAGTGTCTATGAAATCTTGTTTGAATTCCTCAGCCAGAACAATAATTTGAGCACTGGACACCTTTGGCATAGTAAAATCTAGTACTAGTACACTGGTTGCTAACACTGATTCACTTACTAACACAATGCGGCTGTCACACAACTGATTCTTGCGCCCATTCGCTGTCCACATTCTCTTATAACACCGCGACAATTACCAGAATGTTGTCATTCATGCTGGAACTTCAGTCTCAGCGATTTCTGGTAGTTTCGAGCAGAACCCAGTCTTAATAATTCTCAGAACTGCGCGGGTGAGGTTACTGCCGTCTCTGCATGCCCAGCCTTCGCCTCCATGCACGTCTCTCACAGTAACAAACTCACATTCACGAACAGCAGGCTACTGATTCTGGTGGGATAGAATCACTAATTGTCAATTGCATTATTGCAGACTACTTTATAGCAGTAAAGCGAGAGAAAGAGGTTTTCATCAAACACACAATTATTTTCCATTGTTGCCGGTGTGCTTTCAATTTCTGCGCTGCATTTACTGAAAGAGGTAGGCTTACTACTCGCACTACACAGCAAGCTGAGGAGATGTTAAAGATTGAAAGTTAAAGAATAATTTGGAATGAAACTTAAAAGATAAAAGGGGGGAAAAAGGGATTATGGGCATGGTTGGGGGAAAATGGGATAAAGGTGCCAAAAAGGGGTAAAGGTCCCAAAAAAGGGGAAAAGTGCAAGAAAAAGTGCCTCTTTTCGCTACGAGAAACAAAGTTTCACACTGTGATATTTTTCCGCACAGCTTTAGCTTATCCTAAGAAAAAGGTGCGCACCTAAAAATCCTAACCCTGGTGAAGAGAATGCATAAAAAGGCATACAGTTCATCAATATTTGTTGGATTTGTTCATCTATTTGTATTTTTTCCACTGCATAAAAAAAACAATCATTTTTTAATACTGAAATCAATCTTTGCTTGTATCATATGTTCATCAATAAATAACTTGAAAGCTTCTCTTAGTGATTATGTTTAAGATGAGATCAGGAGGTACAGTAATCTTACTCTAAACAATGCAACACATTGTCTTCGATGAATCAGTTAGCCATAGCATACCATTCTTAGCAATAAAGTGCTCAGTATTTCGTTCACTGTCACTATTATCCTCCATAATACTTCTCCATCTGATGTTTCACTCAAATTTTCACATCCTGTATGTCAGAAATTTCCTCTTCTATTTCTATAGCATCATCAGTCCCTGAATTACTTTCAAAACTTATTTCATCTTCACTACCTTTATCATATATAATATAATGGCTTTATCTGAATCTTTAGGATTACTGAAATCATATATTGCAAACTTCTGTTTTGGCATATGTGCGCTACACAGTAGCAACTAGTCATGTTCAGTCATGTTCACATATTCCGGCTCAAGTTTCCATACAGCTTCAACAATGAATCAATAACAGAACTCAACATTTAAACTTAAAACAGTCAGGCAATACCAGTCAACACAAAACCATAAAAGTGAAAATACCATTGAAGAACATGAAACTGCTATTGGGACCTAACTGTACCCCAAATATTGTATAAAAATATATAAAATAATAATACTAATAATTTATTTAAAGGTGAGTCGGAATTGTTACACTAACATCACTTAAGTTTACTCACTTAACATGTTTCGGGAAGCGGTTGTTCCCATCCTCAGAAGTTAATTCGACTGGCCCGTGTTGTTGGAGTTTCCGTTTTTTGGACTGGATCCTGTGGTGGCATCTTCTGGTGGAGAAATGTACTTCCAGAGAGGATTTGGTGGCGGCAAATCAAAATTCATTAGATGTGTGTTGTGTTTTAGAATGGTGATCTTCTCCCATGCATCTAATTCGGCTGCAAATTTGGCTGGTTTGACTAATGTAATATTGGGTTTGATGTTGTGATTAGTGATCCAAAAATGGTGTGAAACTGCAGATTTGTCCATTTGTTTGTATTTAATACATCTCATGTGCTCCTTTAGCCTAGTTTCTAAGTTTCTTTTTGTCTTACCTATGTATACTTTATTGCAATCTGAACAATTGATTTTATAGATTGCAGCTTTTTTGTCTTGTGGAATGGGGTCTTTTAACTTGTTACAAAGTAATTTCTCTATGTTAAATTTGTTCTGTGGAGCTAGGCTGATGTTATGTTTCATGAAAATCTTCTTAAATTTGTGAAATGTTCCTGGGTGGTATGTGAATTTCTTGAACTTTAGCTCTTTATCTTGCTGGCTGAGATTTGTTGTGTTTCTGATGTGCATCTGTCGTTTGAATTTTGCAATTTTTTTGTCAATAGTTGCTTTGTTGTACCCATTATGTATTGCTGTGTCTACTATATGCTGGTATTCTAACTGGTATTCTTTTTTATTTAAGGGGGTATATACCAGTCTATGTGTTAAGCTGTTTAGTACTGCATGTTTGTGTGTGGTTGGATTGAAACTCTTATTTTTTATGTAATTAGTAGAGTGTGTTGGCTTCCTGTACATGCCAAAGGTTAGGTTCTTTTGTTCTCTGATGATTTTTAGGTCTAAAAATGGTAGCATGCCTTCTTTTTTTATTTCTATGGTGAATTTTATTGATTGGTTCTGTAGGTTTAGTAAGGCTAAGGAGTCTTGTATGAACCAATTAGGGACAACAGCGAAGATGTCGTCAACATATCTGTGCCAAACTTTAAACATGTATGGAAAGGAAGTTGTTATGTGTGTTTCTAAGTAGCTCATAAATAAATCTGCCAAGAAGGGTGAAAGTGGGTTGCCCATGGTTAGACCAGTTGGTTGTTGATAGAACTTCTTATTGAAACTAAAACAATTTTGTGCAATGCATAAATTGGTAAGTTGTATGAGGTCTTCTATTTCTTCTTCAAGTAGGTTAGTCTGCTGTAGCCATTTCTTTAATTGACGCAGGAGTTGATCTGTAGGGACACTTGGAAATAGTGCAGTGACATCAAAGGAAACTAATCTGTCTTCTGGTTCGAGTTCCAGGGATTTTATCTTGTGTATTAAATCTTCTGAATTCATTATGTTTTTGCTATTGAATTTTGGTAGTGAAGAGAATCTCTGTACTAACCATTTTGCCAGTTTGTAGGTAGGAGAATCAATATTGCTGACGATTGCTCTCATCTTATTACCCGGTTTGTGTATTTTAGGTAGAGCATACATTCTTGGTAAAGTGGGGTGGTCTGGTTTTAATCTAGATTTATCAGTGTCTGTTATAGTTTTGCTTTCCTGGATGGTTTGATTGAAGGCTTTTAAATGTAATTTTAATGGGTCTTCTTGAATTTGTATGTAATTTTCTTGTTGCAGCATATTTTCTACTCTGGTAATATAATCATCTTTTTGCAGTACAACTAGTTTATTTCCCTTGTCAGCTTTTGTGTATACTACTGGTTTTGATTTTAATGTTTTGATCACATGTTTGGTTGGGAAATTGTTATGTTTATCTGCTTGTATTTCTTGGAGAACCATTTCACATTCTTTTTTTATAGTGGTTTTACTATTTTCATTTAGGTTGTAAGTAGCAATCTCAATGTCTGCGACTATTTCATCGGTTGTTTTTGTGTAGCCAACACATGTTTTTAGGCCAAGGTTTAATACTGATAATTCCGCTTTGGTGAAAGTTACATTTGAAAGATTGATTACGTCTGGGTATGACGTCGTTTTTTTCATTTTTTAGGTTAGGTTGATAAGAATGTTGCTTCCGGCGTAGTATGTCTAGTTTTTTCTTTAATTTCAGCGTTTTTGTTTTCATCCTGTAGCTAAGAATAGTGAGGAATTTTGATTGCATGTTTTGTCAAAGTGGGTAGCCGAGTGTGTCCGTTAATTTAAGGTGAAGAGCATATAATTCCAGTTCCAATTTTTGTAATTTTGCGTAGTGGTTGTTTCTCTCAATTATTATTACTTTTTTATCGGCTGATGTTTGGTGTTTGCTGTTTTTGTCATATTTTACAATTCTCCTTACAAACTTTGGTGTGACTTTGCTTTGTATGCATAGGTTTAAAAAACGGATGTCCGCAAATGTGTTTTTTCTCTTTTCTTCAATTTTTTGGTATCTTTTGATGTCACTTTTTATTCCACTGAAATCTGTATTGAAATTTAGGGTTTCTAATCTTACCTTGTTTTCTGCCATGACTTGTATCTTTTCCACGTGGTGGCCAATTATAAATTTTGCTTCTTGTGACTTGTTGGTCTTAAATTACCTTGATATAGTAATGAAAAGAAGCTAGAAACAGTGATGTGTATTGAATTTATTTAAAGGTGAGTCGGAATTGTTAACACTAACATCACTTAAGTTTACTCACTTAACATGTTTCGGGAAGCGGTTGTTCCCATCCTCAGAAGTTAATTCGACTGGCCCGTGTTATTGGTGTTTCCGTTTTTTGGACTGGATCCTGTGGTGGCATCTTGTGGTGGAGAAATGTACTTCCAGAGAGGATTTGGTGGCGGCAAATCAAAATTCATTAGATGTGTGTTGTGTTTTAGAATGGTGATCTTCTCCCATGCATCTAATTCGGCTGCAAATTTGGCTGGTTTGACTAATGTAATATTGGGTTTGATGTTGTGATTAGTGATCCAAAAATGGTGTGAAACTGCAGATTTGTCCATTTTTTTGTATTTAATACATCTCATGTGCTCCTTTAGCCTAGTTTCTAAGTTTCTTTTTGTCTTACCTATGTATACTTTATTGCAATCTGAACAATTGATTTTATAGATTGCAGCTTTTTTGTCTTGTGGAATGGGGTCTTTTAACTTGTTACAAAGTAATTTCTCTATGTTAAATTTGTTCTGTGGAGCTAGGCTGATGTTATGTTTCATGAAAATCTTCTTAAATTTGTGAAATGTTCCTGGGTGGTATGTGAATTTCTTGAACTTTAGCTCTTTATCTTGCTGGCTGAGATTTGTTGTGTTTCTGATGTGCATCTGTCGTTTGAATTTTGCAATTTTTTTGTCAATAGTTGCTTTGTTGTACCCATTATGTATTGCTGTGTCTACTATATGCTGGTATTCTAACTGGTATTCTTTTTTATTTAAGGGGGTATATACCAGTCTATGTGTTAAGCTGTTTAGTACTGCATGTTTGTGTGTGGTTGGATTGAAACTCTTATTTTTTATGTAATTAGTAGAGTGTGTTGGCTTCCTGTACATGCCAAAGGTTAGGTTCTTTTGTTCTCTGATGATTTTTAGGTCTAAAAATGGTAGCATGCCTTCTTTTTTTATTTCTATGGTGAATTTTATTGATTGGTTCTGTAGGTTTAGTAAGGCTAAGGAGTCTTGTATGAACCAATTAGGGACAACAGTGAAGATGTCGTCAACATATCTGTGCCAAACTTTAAACATGTATGGAAAGGAAGTTGTTATGTGTGTTTCTAAGTAGCTCATAAATAAATCTGCCAAGAAGGGTGAAAGTGGGTTGCCCATGGTTAGACCAGTTGGTTGTTGATAGAACTTCTTATTGAAACTAAAACAATTTTGTGCAATGCATAAATTGGTAAATTGTATGAGGTCTTCTATTTCTTCTCCACCACAAGATGCCACCACAGGATCCAGTCCAAAAAACGGAAACACCAATGACACGGGCCAGTCGAATTAACTTCTGAGGATGGGAACAACCGCTTCCCGAAACATGTTAAGTGAGTAAACTTAAGTGATGTTAGTGTAACAATTCCGACTCACCTTTAAATAAATTCAATACACATCACTGTTTCTAGCTTCTTTTCATTACTATATCAACGTAATTTAAGACCAACAAGTCACAAGAAGCAAAATTTATAATCGGCCACCATGTGGAAAAGATACAAGTCATGGCAGAAAACAAGGTAAGATTAGAAACCCTAAATTTCAATACAGATTTCAGTGGAATAAAAAGTGACATCAAAAGAGACCAAAAATTTGAAGAAAAGAGAAAAAACACATTTGCGGACATCCGTTTTTTAAACCTATGCATACAAAGCAAAGTCACACCAAAGTTTGTAAGGAGAATTGTAAAATATGACAAAAACAGCAAACACCAAACATCAGCCGATAAAAAAGTAATAATAATTGAGAGAAACAACCACTACGCAAAATTACAAAAATTGGAACTGGAATTATATGCTCTTCACCTTAAATTAACGGACACACTCGGCTACCCACTTTGGCAAAACATGGAATCAAAATTCCTCACTATTCTTAGCTACAGGATGAAAACAAAAACGCTGAAATTAAAGAAAAAACTAGACATACTACGCCGGAAAAAACATTCATATAAACCTAACCTAAAAAATGAAAAAACGACGTCATACCCAGACGTAATCAATCTTTCAAATGTAACTTTCACCAAAGCGGAATTATCGGTATTAAACCTTGGCCTAAAAACATGTGTTGGCTACACAAAAACAACCGATGAAATAGTCGCAGACATTAAGATTGCTACTTACAACCTAAATGAAAATAGTAAAACCACTATAAAAAAAGAATGTGAAATGGTTCTCCAAGAAATACAAGCAGATAAACATAACAATTTCCCAACCAAACATGTGATCAAAACATTAAAATCAAAACCAGTAGTATACACAAAAGCTGACAAGGGAAATAAACTAGTTGTACTGCAAAAAGATGATTATATTACCAGAGTAGAAAATATGCTGCAACAAGAAAATTACATACAAATTCAAGAAGACCCATTAAAATTACATTTAAAAGCCTTCAATCAAACCATCCAGGAAAGCAAAACTATAACAGACACTGATAAATCTAGATTAAAACCAGACCACCCCACTTTACCAAGAATGTATGCTCTACCTAAAATACACAAACCGGGTAATAAGATGAGAGCAATCGTCAGCAATATTGATTCTCCTACCTACAAACTGGCAAAATGGTTAGTACAGAGATTCTCTTCACTACCAAAATTCAATAGCAAAAACATAATGAATTCAGAAGATTTAATACACAAGATAAAATCCCTGGAACTCGAACCAGAAGACATTAGTTTCCTTTGATGTCACTGCACTATTTCCAAGTGTCCCTACAGATCAACTCCTGCGTCAATTAAAGAAATGGCTACAGCAGACTAACCTACTTGAAGAAGAAATAGAAGACCTCATACAACTTACCAATTTATGCATTTCACAAAATTGTTTTAGTTTCAATAAGAAGTTCTATCAACAACCAACTGGTCTAACCATGGGCAACCCACTTTCACCCTTCTTGGCAGATTTATTTATGAGCTACTTAGAAACACACATAACAACTTCCTTTCCATACATGTTTAAAGTTTGGCACAGATATGTTGACGACATCTTCGCTGTTGTCCCTAATAGGTTCATACAAGACTCCTTAGCCTTACTAAACCTACAGAACCAATCAAAAAATTCACCATAGAAATAAAAAAAGAAGGCATGCTACCATTTTTAGACCTAAAAATCATCAGAGAACAAAAGAACCTAACCTTTGGCATATACAGGAAGCCAACACACTCTACTAATTACATAAAAAATAAGAGTTTCAATCCAACCACACACAAACATGCAGTACTAAACAGCTTAACACATAGACTGGTATATACCCCCTTAAATAAAAAAGAATACCAGTTAGAATACCAGCATATAGTAGACACAGCAATACATAATGGGTACAACAAAGCAACTATTGACAAAAAAATTGCAAAATTCAAACGACAGATGCACATCAGAAACACAACAAATCTCAGCCAGCAAGATAAAGAGCTAAAGTTCAAGAAATTCACATACCACCCAGGAACTTTTCACAAATTTAAGAAGATTTTCATGAAACATAACATCAGCCTAGCTCCACAGAACAAATTTAACATAGAGAAATTACTTTGTAACAAGTTAAAAGACGCCATTCCACAAGACAAAAAAGCTGGATTCTATAAAATCAATTGTTCAGATTGCAATAAAGTATACATAGGTAAGACAAAAAGAAACTTAGAAACTAGGCTAAAGGAGCACATGAGATGTATTAAATACAAACAAATGGACAAATCTGCAGTTTCACACCATTTTTGGATCACTAATCACAACATCAAAACCAATATTACATTAGTCAAACCAGCCAAATTTGCAGCCGAATTAGATGCATGGGAGAAGATCACCATTCTAAAACACAACACACATCTAATGAATTTTGATTTGCCGCCACCAAATCCTCTCTGGAAGTACATATCTCCACCACAAGATGCCACCACAGGATCCAGTCCAAAAAACGGAAACACCAACAACACGGGCCAGTCGAATTAACTTCTGAGGATGGAACAACCGCTTCCCGAAACATGTTAAGTGAGTAAACTTAAGTGATGTTAGTGTAACAATTCCGACTCACCTTTAAATAAATTCAATACACATCACTGTTTCTAGCTTCTTTTCATTACAATATCAACGTAATACTAATAATGATAAATATAAGAATATATCTTAACATCTCATGATGAAGTATAATTCACATCTCTTTTTATTGACCATAACCATTTCTTTTTTACTTTAGACAGGTACTCTCCTACCTTTTTGTTATCCTTGTTAAAGATCTTGCCTATGACTACTTTTCTGCCTAGTTTTAACCATTTCCCATTTATGCCTTCCTTTCTCCAATGCTGTGTACCTTTACAATCAAACACAATATGTTCCAAATCTTCTCTTTCCCCACATATTGGACAGTGGTTCTGTGGGTACCCATTTCTCATTCCTTTTAGTCTTCATACATCTGCTCGTACCCAAGCTATACTCTTTGTTCCTTATTTGAGTTGTCCACATACTCTTCTCTTGCCCATGCATTTTTTATTAATATGTATGATTGCAAGGAACTTTTCATCCCAATGCTACTAAATGTATTCTGTATCTCTATATATTCAAACCTCCACCTAGCTTCTTTCCAAAAACCCTTAACATTATTTTCCCTGCTTCAAATTTTTCCCAGACCACTGTTTTCCAAGTTAGTTGTATGCTATAGCTCCACCCATTATTCTTTAAGCTCCTTTCTTGAAATTCCAGACACTGCCTCAACAAGTTCTTTTCTTCTAAACTTAATAGCTTATACCAATATTTGAGAGCTCTCTCCATTATTACCCCTTTCCCCCCCACTCTCTGCATTTCAATTAGAGCAAACTCCTTTACTGTGGCATTTGGCAGACCTAAAACTTCTCTACAAAACCTCCTGTGTACTATATCTATCACTTCCCAGCCTCCATCTACTCCCCATATTTCACTTCCATATAGCATTTTTGCTTCAACTACCATGTTATATATTTTCTCTAGCCATTTAACATTCATATCTGGTATTCTATATTTTCACCCTCTAATCGCTGACTTTGCCCCTTTCCCCTTCGCCAATACTAGCTTCTTCTGTTTCTCCCATTTTTTACCCCCATCCATTTTGACCCCTAGTATATACAATCTCTAAGCACTTTATATTCCTTCTTTCCTTTCTTCCACTTTTCATACTTGTCCAATTTTGCACCTTTCTTAAACACTATAATTTGAGACTTGTCTTGGTTTACTTTCCAATTCCATTCATCACAGCTTCAAGCCAATCGTTGAAACAGATCCTATCACTAAGTCATCCGCAAATCATAAAGGTCATTCTCTGTTGACATATTTGACCATACTTAGAATCTAATGTTAGTTTAAATTCTACACTCTGTTCCTCCCTCCATTTAAATTCAATATATTGCTTAGTATTCTTTCCCCATTCCCATCTCACTTCCCTTATATATATAGATATATGTATTATATAGCTTTATGTAATCTTTTAGGAATCTTTGCCATGCTATATGTTACAAAACTTTCAAATCTGTAACTTACATATTTATCATATTTAAAATTGAAATATTAACACTGAGATCAAGCTGAACCCCACACAGCAATGAATTTTTCAATGACATTAATTTTTTTTGTGAATTATTCTGGATATTGCTTTGAAAGTGTTTCTTACTAATCAAAGTAGACAGAAAGCATTAGAAAAAGATAATCAGCTGTTCTTTTACACAAGCAGCATGCCACAACAATTATGCCTGGATACAAAAATGCACTCAGCTAAGGACCTACAAGATGATATGCAGAATATTTTGGTCTAGTGCTGCCCTCTGGTCAAATACTTGTTTTGGGCCTAATGACTACTATCACCCTCGAAGTCGTCTTCCGTGATTTAGGAGTACCAAGCTAGCCTCAAGTTCCCGAGGCCACAGATTCAGACCTGGTGGAGGGCAATGGATTTTTTCATGCGTAAGAACCCTTAGAATGGCTTCCTTCTGAAGGGAAGTAAAGTCAGTGGTCCTGTGTTATACATTTACAGCACATAAAAGAACCTCAAGGCTGATAGAGGACTATGAGCAAAATTCCTGATCTTTCCAGCCCAATTTAAAATGGGATGGTAAGGGACCATAGTAGTTAAAGTGCATAAATAAAACTCAATTTAATTTATCACCCTCAAAGTGCTCCCTATCTGCACATACATACCAGTCCCCATGTTTTTCCCATTTTCCAAATCATCCTGGAAGTTATGTTCTTTGAGGGTGTTTGGCACTGTCAGTATCTCATCTTGGATCTGCTCAGTTGTGTTAACTGACAGCATTTCAACTTGATTTTCAGTCTGGGAAATAAAGTGAGGTGGTAGGGTGCCAAATCACACAAATAGGGTGATGGGGGACAACTGCCATGCTGTTTTTGGTCTAAACATTCTTGTGAACAAGGAAGTGTGTCAGGATGCATTGTTGTGATTTACCTACTAGTTCCCTTGTTGCCAAAATTCACGCTATCTTCACACATTTTCACGAAGCTGTCCCAAAACATCACAGCAGTATTTGGAATTGACCAGTTGGTTTGGTGGGACAAAATTTTTGTGCAGATTCCTCTTAGTATCTAAGAAAATGAGGAGTTTGCTCTTCGCTTGTCTCACCTTTTTTGATCTTGGTAATGATGGCCTCTTCTACTGGGACAGTTGTTTTGTCTCAGGGTCTTATCACCATTGAAAAATAATTCTGATTTACATGAAAGCTTGAAAATGCCCAGATACTTGTCCATAAATGAGATTCAAAATGTATGGAGTTATTAATTATAAAGGAATCAACACACTGAAGAACTTGATTCAAATTTGTGATGAAAGAGTTACTTGAGCAGCAGCAACTAATTCAAGTGTTTATTTGAATAGATTTGTGATTTAGTTATATTTGCACTACACTGTGTACTACTTCCAGCTCTTTACATTGATCGGATAACTATACTGATTCACTGAGAATGTTCTGGTGGATCATCTCATTACCCACATCTTCAGCTTTATGTCAACTTTTGGTACCTGTTTAACCAGTTTTCTTCTTGAAGGCATATGTAGTTCTTCTGGTGGTTTCTGGGCAAACTTAAAAGTTGTGTCATGGCTTTCGGCAATTTTTAAGAAACTCAAATGTTTATAAGATAAATATCCTATAGCTCAAAATTTAGTTTTATTTATGGACGCTCTTTAACTACTATGGTTCTTAGCGTCCCATTCTATATTGGGCGTGAAACACCTGTAATTTTGCTCAGAGGCCTCTTTATCAGGCTTGAGGTTCTTTTACGTGCCGTAAATCTACGACACGGGACCACCGGCTTTACTTCCCTTCCGAAGGAAGCCGTGCTAACGATTTTTACGCCCGAAAAAAATCCATCGCCCTCCGCCGGGTTTGAACCCGCGACCTTGGGAACTAGAGGCTAGCACGGTACCACCAGTCCACGGAGGACGACCCTATAGCTCAAACACTGTGTCCATCTTAAATGCATTTTTGTCTTGTATTTTATGGTTTACTTTTGTAGAAATGTGCTGGAACCTCAGATTTATTAATGTACAAGACTCCTGTAATGTTCTTTAAATCTGGTGCCCAAATCTCTCTTTGTTTTTCCAAAATAGATTTTTTTATAGCTTACATGTTTTATTTCCTTTTTTCTGAGTTTTATTTCTTGTCAAATCTAATGAAGTTTTCATAGGGCACTAGATGGCTTCCTGAAAGTGGATGTCAAGATTGTCATAGTTATTGGTCTTTTTAAATATTAGCGTATAACACTTTACAAGGTAGAAGGAATATACCTATAGATTCCATTTTTAAAATGATAAGAGAGCTCATCAAAAAGTTCTTTAAAAACCTCAAATCATTGCTAAGCATTTTTATCCAAAATTAAGCAATTTGCAATGTGATATTTGATAGTGCTGCATTGCATTTACTATGAGGCATCACTCTTGGAATTAGTTTATGAAGTAAACAGTCTTACTTGCAAATTTAAAAGGAAGTATACATTGCCAGGAAAGAAGAATGGTTCCTGTGTTCAAAGCGTTTTCATGTTAACACTGTTGTTAAGTGAGTTTGGTGGTGAATAGTCCAACAAGAATGGTTGTGTAATTTAGTGTAGAGAGTCAAGTGCAGTGCTGTGGTATACAAAGCCATGCTGAATGCTAATAACTCCTGTTTGTATGAATGTATCCTTGTAGGCCTTTCAAGACTTTGTTGTATCGGAGTGACCGTTTTCGGGGAAAACAGTGAAATAAAAATTTAGAAAATATACAGAGAAAAGACTAGTCACGTCAGAATATTTGACGAGACTGTAACAGAGTAAGAGTGGAGTTGTACCGAGTAGGGTTGCGCAAACCGATTTTTTCAAAGTACTCGTTCATACGATTCAATCATAGGCAAGGTAGCTCTAGTAGAGTCATAGGTACATCGTAAACTGCTTTACATGAACATCTGCTGTTTCACCAATCGTCATGAGTCGTTTATAATAACTAGTTGCAGTCTACCATTGTTATTCGTTCAATTCTTTCGAATCATCCATGCTTGCAACTTAGCTAAATTCACAATTATTTTATGATCGTTTATCTTCGATCAACAGTCTAGTCCTGTGATTTAGAATGAAGGAAGAACAATTAGTTTCATATTATATATCGTACAAAACTGTCGGCGAAAAGACGAAATAAAAATACAAAGAAGCGGTGATTGTTGAGATAATGGGGGGGGGGGGGGGGCAGGCGTACATCTACAAACCGCATTAAACAATTACACGCAATTACAGCATTGGCGCTGGATATTTTGCAGTTCGTCAATTTGGCGACATTGTTGCTAGCTAGTGCTTTGAGAGGAAATGCTGTTCCCGTGATTGGTTGAAACGTATGTGAAACTGCTTATAGCCTGACCGCCGAACCCACCTGTAGTGCCACTTAATTATTTTTAATAACTGAAGTTGGCCTCAATTATATCAAGTACCTCATTGTTGGGAATATAGACTACAATGTACGTTGCCGCATTTTTGTTGATCGAACGCTTCATTATACTTGTGTTAATGGACAAGTTTTGACGGAGAATCACGTTGTCAGTCTTATTAGTGCGCACTGTGCATTATGAATGTTTTACCATCGGTGCATCCAGAGTTTCAGCTTTGGTTGCAAGAAGTGCACAATGACTCAAAAGCGGCTTTTTGTAACGTATGCCCCCCCCAAAAAAGTTAAACTTAAGCAACATTGGCAAGAGGGCTGTATGTCAGGACAAACGCATAAAGCAAGGGTCGCGACAATGAAGAATATAGTTGATATGTCTGCATTTCACTCCTAGTTTTGTGAACAGGTGAGTCATTTCATCGTTTTTTCTATGTGCCTTGTAGTTCATATGGTGGATTGTGGTAATTTGGGTATATTTTACAATTTACTAACTTTAAATTAATACTTTCTAACTCTCGTACGTATTGCATTTTCATACATGTATATAGGATTGACGGTGTCCAGTTTGGTACGCCACATCTCGTATTTCAGGCTGTAAATGCTTGTCTTGTATTGGCCTCGCATGGGACGTCCAATATCCCATATTTACAAGAAAGTCAGAAAGCGACAATTTTAAAACCCTTTTATACACCATGTCTTTTTTATATAGGGATATCAATTTTATCAATGTTGAATATCGCACTACAATTGTTTCTGCAAATCATAACGGTGTTTGCCTGTGACTGTACACTACAACATATCTTATGATTCAGAGCGGCGACGTTACAAAGAAGATACTGGAGAGGTAGAATCAGACGACTGAAAAGTTCAACCCCATCGTCGGGATTTCAACCACGGATCAACCACTCTAACCACCGAGCTACCATGGCAACATGCCAGTATGACATTAAATTCCCCAACTGATTCGCATTCGAACCGGGAGATTCGTGGTTCAAATCCGGACGATGGCATTGGATTTTTCAGTCGGCTGATTCTACCTTTCTAACCTTGTCCTACACACGGCCTGTGTGGAAGAACAATTAATTCGAATGAAATTACTGTTAGCACTGAATAAAATCCAGAAACAATAACAAATAAATGGAGAGATGAAAGGAATAAAATGTTTCACAGTAATACTAAGGCTGAGATCCAAGTTACATTAATTTTTAATCAAAGTTGGTATTTAATTTTTGAAGTAATAAAGACATACGCAACTTTACTAGCCAAATGTGAGATCACGTACAAAACTGGTTTCAAAACGCTTGCAAGTTGAAGTTTACATTTTTGTGAATGGATCCGTTCACAACCTTATCTGGGCATGCAAGTGCTTGTTGCGGCTTTGCAAATGCCATCCGGCAAACAAGAACGAAGGAAACATTTATTTCCAGCTCTGGTCGGCTGCTGGCTAGTGTTGATAAATTTTGGTGAGATGGTAAATATTTGCCAAAACATCGATTTTTAGATTTTGGTGTAGTTTTAATTTAAAATGTGGAAATCCCTCTTTTATTTTATATATTATGTTTTATCGTTGCAGGCACATTACTTATATTTAAGATATTTTAAAATGATGCTACATGTGGCATTCTATGTCTTAACTCTACTTAAAATAGTACTTTCTTTAACATTTTATGATAATGAATTGACCCATTTTCTAACAAATGATTGAAGATAGGTCGTTTAAATTATGGGATGATAAAAACATTTATGCTTTAATGGATCTACTTTGGTGTTACTGTAATGGCTGGTGAAATTTCTAAAAAATGAATTACATCAATTTAAAATGTATAATTAATAAAAAATCATATCTTTCTTAATAAAATAAGTTATGGTACGAAAGTAGACCAGTAAACTTAGGAGATAAGTGTATATTTCCTATAAAAGTTTCAACGTGTTATCTTAAAAAAGAGTTTCTGAGATGAAGGTACATGAGTTAGCAAACATAACAGTGGCGGGATAGGGCTTTTAATCTCCCTTAAATCTCTCATATTTCGCAAAGAAGAGTCATTTGGGATAAATGACAACCTAGGTACATGCCACAGGATCTATGTTGACATATCTTGAAAGGAAAATGTTTTATAAACTGAAAGTCGAAGGTAAATTTATATTTTTATTGTAATTAAAGCTATTATAACGTTATTTGATGAAAGTAGCATAACAAATTAATTTATGAACAGCTAGTCTGGAACTGTATGGGGGTTATTGACAAAGTATGTCTAAACAGATCTCTGACGGCTGTTAATACTAATGACGATGAGGAAGCGATAGATTCCTTGAAACTAGTTCTGAGGTTAAAAATCCTAAGTGAAATTATACATGTGCGGCCATAATTGAAACTTATAGCTTAAAAAGGTCTTCTTTATACCCAAATTATCCCGAATAGATCCATTTTGTATTAACCTTTTTCCTCTTAGTACATTTAGAATCAACCTAGTTTATACTTATAACACAGAGTTTGTTTCTACAGGTGCCAACATCAGCTGTTACTGGACGTGCTATGACGTCTACATTTACATCTGCAGAAGATGTATGTAGGTTTGTGGCAGCCGCATCTACCTCAAATTAGCATTTCTTCCGACACTAATGTTAGAGCAGCGGAACTTACTTGGGTTAACCATGTGATCAGTACAAAAGCACTTGGGTTAACAATGTGATCAGTACAAAAGCAAGTTTCAGAGCTCAGGAGGGTATCAGCAATATCTTCAAGATGATGTTCAGAGACGGTCGTATAGCATCACAAATGCAAATTATTTGGACGAAAACTGCGTACCTTGCTTGCAAGGGAAGTAAATCCGATGGTCCCGTGTCGTAGGTTTATGCCATGTAAAGAAACCTCGCCTGATACAGGCCTCTGTGCAAAATTACTGGCCTTTCACGCCCAATATAGAATGGGACGTTAAGGACCATAGTAGTTAAAGAGCGTCCATAAATAAAACTCAATTCCAATTTTTGGACTCGTACTCTGTTTCCATCACAAGCTCACTGGTGTATTGTAAGTTGCAATGCACATAATTGTGTGTTTTGACAAACCATTCAACAGAATATCAAAACTGCTGCAAATGAATTGGGCCGTTCGCTTTTGGGATGGGATTAAGAATAAAATGTCATCAAGACATTGGAATTCTTTTCTGGGGCATTCGTCTGCAGCTGACTTGTGGAGAGGCTTTAGAGAGTGCTTTGGAGACAACATGGAACAGAGAAAGATCTTACATATATGTCCATGGATGGACCAAATGTAAACTGGGCCTTTCTTGAACTCCCCAGAAAAAGAAATGATTACGTGTGAAGAAGATCGAGAAATTTGATACTGGATCGTGTCATCTACATGTAGTCCATGGTGCATTCTAAGCCGCAATGGAAAACTAACTGGGAAAATGACAAGTTCCTGAAGTCAATATACAATGTGTTCATAGATTCTCCAGCACAGTGAACTGATTTTGTTTGTGAAACTAAATGCGAGGATTTTCCTTTGAAATTTTGCAATTGCCACTGCCTTGAAAATGTTGCTACTGTGAAAGAGCTATCAAGATTTTACCTCACGTGAAGACTTGTAGACGATAATGCTTACAATTTCCTGCTTTCACGAGATCTTCTGAAATCGTATGTAACCCCAAAAGAAGTTCTAATGTGGAGGCTATTTTGAAGTGTAATTCACTAATTTAACTAGTTGGGACCAGTAGTCCCATTTAGAACGTTGAATGGGTGTATTCGGGTGTGATAATGCATTGCTTCACATGTTGAAACAAGCTTGTATTACTGCACACATAGTTCGTTCATTCGTTCCTGGTGTTAGGTTTGAAGTGAAACTACTGTGCATCTTGGTACCTCGTGTGATGAGCTTCAAGAATACTTCTTATGGACGTGTATATATATACGAAGGCGAATCGAAAAGTAACGCTAATAATTGCAGCCGGAATGTTGCAATTTCACACATATAGTTTGAAGTTTTCACTGCAGAGGGTATTTTTTGTTTCGTGTGCTGCTCTAGCGAGAGAAGCGTGAACTACGCAACAAAGATGGCGCGCATGTTACTTTCCACGTGTGAAGAGCAGAGAGGTGTTCGATATTTGTGGGTCAAAGGGCATAAACCGAGTGATATTCACAGGGACATGCGTGGCGTGTATGGGGATGATCGTATGGACCGTAGCAATGTCTCCAGATGGTGTGCATTCTTCCTAGAGGGCCGTGTGAACCTTAGTGATTCGCCACGCTCCGGGAGGCCGGCAACAGCTGCAACCCCGCAGAATGTCAAAGGCAATGAGGCGGCAATTTTAAACGACCGGCGTGTGCAACTGCGAACCTTATCGCAACAGTTCAACATTTCCTATGGTGCAGTGTACGATATTATTCGTGACACGTTGAAATTTCGTAAAGTTAGTGTTCGCTGAATGCCTAAGAACCTGACAGACAACCACAAGAGCCAGCGAATGATGAGCTTGGATCACCTAACGCGGTACATCGCAGAAGGGCATGACCTGAAAGGAATCGTCACTGGTGATGAGTCGTGGGCATATCACTACACGCCCACAACCAAGCAGGCATGTATGGAGTCGAAACGTGCTGGTTCCCCAGTGAAGAAAAAATTCAAAGTCACCCAATCTGCTAGGAAAGTACTTGTGTTGGCGTTGTATTGGTAGACTTTGCTGAACACGGGACCGCTGTGAATGCTGCAGCCTACATGAAAACTTTGGTGAAGTTGCGTCGTGACCTTCGTGACAAACACCACAACATGAATGCTGGCGATGTCGAAATTCTTCATGACAATGCTCGCCCCCATGTTGCTGCTGCTGTTCGTCAGAAAATCGCCAAATTTGGTTGGGAGGTGCTCCAGCATACACCATACAGTCCGGGCCTTGCACCGTCGGACTTTCATCTGTTTGGTCCCATGAAGAAATTCCTGGCCGGCCAATAGTTTGCGACAGATGCGGAAGTGAAATCAGCAGTCCGCAGATGGCTATACTCCAAGGAAATGGATTCCTACGAACAGGGCATATTGAAACTGGTATTACGTTGTGAGAAATGTGTTGAGAAACTTGGTGACTATGTCGAAAAGTAGGTAAAAGGTGTAAGTTCATTTGTGATTTTTGTTGTTTTAACTATTAAACTTTCTTGTAAAAAAAATAGTGTGCGCTACTTTTCTATCCGTCTAGATTATATAAGCTTTACGAATCGAACATTATTGCGGAAAAAATTTGGAAATATGTTGATGTAATAACACATTTGATAACCCAGACAAGTGAATAGAGCTGAGTATATGGCAAAGGGCAATGAGTCAGATGTTTAAGTTCAGTGTGAGCATGAGCAGAAAGAATGCTGAAAATGCATTGTAGCACTTCAACCTGGAAGTACTTTACTACCAAGCCCTGGTTTTTGTGCATTTGCAATTGACACCACTTACCTAACTACATTCATATCGCATTTTTCAGGATTTTTAAAAGGGTTTCTCTTCCAGTAGTGCTGAAATGTTCTACTCGCTTAGACATTTTGCTTTCTGCGCCGCTGATAGAGAAAACACAGTCGAAATTCCCCGGTGTTGACGCGTTCACTTTTGGGGCAGATGGTGCTTTAGACGATGCTTAGCTAAACGCAAGTTAGACAACATTTAACTGAGCAGTGTTAAAATTAAGTATAAAGTTTCCGTTCATTATCGGTCGCTTGTGCACGTTTCTCATGTCTGCAATATTTCATTAGTTTACGTGTACTTAAATGTGATATCTCATTGTTTGTTGTCAGAAAATCTCCAATTAGGCACAAGGGAGAATCGAAATATAATGCCTTTTGGGAGGAAATATTAATAGCCAACAAAAAGTTCAGGTTTTTACCTGTTTTTCAACATGTTAACGAAGTCTCAAAATATTTCATCGTGACACCAAGTTGAATGTTCATAGAGCTCCGTTCTCCGAGAGCATAGTCACATGGGCACAAATGATTTCATCTGATGCGAAGTGTTGAGGTGGATTTCTGCAATCTTCTGAAGGATCGAAATTTATTTGTAAGGTATGGGCTGCATGCTGTAGAAATGAGCATTTCCCTGCCATACCTCTCAATGTGTTAGACATTAGGATACGACGCAAGTTGTGTAGGTTTGTGCGGACATAGCCAGGTCGCACCAACAGCATGTCATGCATTTCCAGAACCCGTTACAGAACCTCTTCAAAGAATTCACACTATCTGGAGATATTAAATGGATAGTCACTATCATTTTACAACGCTTCTGTGGAATTTTCACCCCCCCCCATGATAGTAACGCACTGCTTGCATGTAGATTATGCAAGCACAGACGCCATAGTTCACTATGGAAAAACTTCATGGAGGGTGGCAGGCGAGCTGATCAATGCAAAACCCAATAAGCATTTGCGCCTATCAGAATTATCAAAGCGCTGATAAAAACATAATTTGTGCGCATGAAAGTTACTGGTGTCCTAGGAAAGGAAATCGTTCATGAACATTTTATTTTGAAGTTTGCGGTAAGAAAAACTAGTTTCTTAGTTGACTGCTTGCCGAAATGAGAATGTGTATTTGAACTCATTCAACAAGAGGTGCTGCAATGAATCAAAGCTTTCAAGTCGCCTGTCTAACTCTTTCTACCTCTTAATTCATAAGTTTTACCTTAAGTAAAGCTTGCAGCTTTGGCGTTAGCTGTAGTAAATTCATTGAACACTCGTAATCAGTTACATTGATTATGCTTGTCCGTTTTATTGATTTTTAGCCAATGTCACTTACTGAGCTATTATCGCAATCGGGAAGTTTTGCGCAGTCACAGCAGGAATGTAATTTACAGTCTATTCCCTTATATGCTTTCTGAGTGGCTTGATATAACGAACCCCTGATCTCCGGTGGCTCATCGAGTAATTTCATTGTTTTCGTTTTGTAATAACTCAATCACCTTTGTATCTGTTTAGTCGAATATAATTGTTTCCAAACAAAATACGACCTTCCACTACTATACTAGAGCGTGTTCTCAGTGCCGTCACCCACCAGGCTTCTATTCCTGCTCAGTTCTGTTCCAGCTGTTTAATGCAGTACATTACTTTGTAGTACGTTGTTAGTGATGCTTATGCAAAATTAGCCGATAAACACCTCTACGGTTTCACTCAATGCAATGGGAGAGTGGCACAACGATGCTATGCAGAGCTTTTCTCGCAGCGCTGGCAAACTCACCAGTCAACATTTGCAGCTCTTGGGCCTTATACATAACCCGACAGACTAATGGCAATGTGCACCATTCTTGATCATATCCATGTTGATCGAGGGTCATTGAAACATGATCAAACTTTGACTGCGGATAAGTTGTAGTTGCACTGCATCAGCTGACCGTGCGCTAGGTTGCTGAACGCTCATGATTCTACGAGTATCAATCAAAGGAAAGCTTCCAACTATCCAAAGAGGTTGCATTGCAATTACAATCTCGTCTATATCGCTTGATTTTTTGTTTTAATTTTAAAATTTATGATTGGACATTCTGGCGGTAAACGAAAATGTAAAACAAAATGCTCTATAATTTTTTTGTCAGCATGAGATAGACGTTTTTTGAAACTGGATGTCTCACATTCCAATAAAATGGAACATAAAGGAACAAACTCGTGTTTTTTAAAGGACAAGAAGAAGGCGTGAATGTATTTAGCCATGTATTTAGACCAACACCAGTCGCTAAGACCCATAGTAGTTAAAGAGCGTCCCTAAGTAAAACTCAATAATAAACGACACCAGCAAGTTGTTAGCGTGTTAAAATAGCATGAGCCCTGATACGTAAACTTTCGGGAAATGAAGTCTGTAAACTGCATTAAATCTAGCATTTTGATAATACTGCAGAATTCCTTAATCTATAATGATGTGACGCAAATTGTTGGTTAATAAACGCAGTAATTGAGTTTTTATTATAGTTTATACCTTAATAACATTATTAAAATGATGAATGAAGTTTAATAAATGCAGGTCTCTATTTCCCACGACACTCGGAAATCCATAGACTGGACCCATCACATCTTAATCCTGCTCTCCACGGGGGGACTATACAAATCGTGGACAAAAAGAAGCAATTATATTTGACACATTGTTGATAATACGCAATATTCTTGAAATATCCTCAATCACGATATTGAAAGCTCCTGTAGCGTATGATCTAGTTATCAAAACTATCCATGGGTGAAACAGGGTGATTACTGTTCTTAGGGCACACTAACCTCTGAGCCATTTCATTTACTACTATACTGTATCCTGTGATAGTCGGAATTGTTCTTCAAATTTCTCGTCCCCATACTCTTCCAGAAGGTCGCCTCTTTTTATAATGATCCGGTTTTGACGGTCTCGATTTAGGTATTCTAGGTACATTATCTCATTCTCAATACCTTCAAGAAAATCGAAACGGCAGGCATTTTGTGCAAATTAACCGCAATCAACGGATTGATCAGTCCAGCACCCGCAGTCAAACTTGACCATAAGCAACTACCTCGTTTAACTTTGATCATTGTTGATGTACCGGAAAATCGCGTTGAACGCGGTCAGGTCAAATGTCCAATTGATCGAGATTGGTGCACTGCGATCGAAACTTTGATCCAGATTGGTGGACATTGCCATGAATGTATTAGTCTAAAAAAAATGTTCCTTCAACATGTCCTCCCACATTTTCAGTAAGATGTGCAGCAGGCAAAAATTGAAATTGGGTTTTATTTGTGGATGCTCTAGCCCCTTGTAGTTTCAACATGATGGGACACCAGCACATTTTCCAGTGAATGTAAGCGAATACCTCGATGAACAGATCAGCAAACGTGGTTTGGTCGTGGTGTCCTGTTCCATGGCGAGAACAGTCACCAGATCTGACGTCTATGGACATTTTCTACAGGGTTAACGTGAAGAGCCGAATGTACAGGAGGTAGTGAGTAGTGGATTAATTGGCGGCTAACCGTAATGTAAACACGCTCTACAGCAGTCAGAAGTTGTGTTTTGTTTGGAAACAATATTCCGAGTAATCAGATTACGAAGGAGGTTGAGTTATTACAAAACGAAAATAATGAAGTTTTTCTGGTTATCTGCCGATAGCGCTTCTGGTGTTTACGCGGGGCGAGAGCGCGACTTATCTTTGTTTGCCTCTGATTGCCTGGCGCCGATCTCCCGATAACCTTGGGCTAGAGCCGCTGCGTCACAATATAAAGTATTACTACTAATACATTACAGTTAACTTTAAAATAAGATAGACTGCAAATATTTTTTTTAAATTAAAGAGTTAAATGTGAAAGAAAAACTGGCCCTCCTTTACATATTTAACAATTCGAACACCGATCATTATAATCGCCATCTTACGCATGGGTAACACGAAAACTCCTATCGACAATGGCTGTATCTATTTACATAAGAACTCCATATAAGGTACTGATAGACCACGAGAAGAAGGCAAACGAGAGGAATGTGTAACATCAACACTTTCCTGCGTCCGTATCATATTTACGCTCGCCGTGTGGATACGATAAGCATGTTAGGAGGTTATAAACTACTACACAGTGTTGTCAAGTACTCACCCATGGCTAGAAGTTCAGCAGCGGTCGTGCAAGATCCAAGTCTGAGAAGTCCTCATTTTCGCTGCTGTCGCTGCCGCTCTCCGAATCTTCGTCGCTAGACTCCAGTCCTCCAACTGATATAACAAAATTGTCTATTGCATCGTCCACCAGCCCATCCTTTAGCCTGAACTCATCCTCGAGTTTTTTAACGTGCCTGACAGCCCACCCAATCAGCTGATGTAAGAGTTCACTGCACTTTCACACACCTGCTGTAGTTTTCTTAAAGATAGATCTCCAGTTACATTACGCTCTCTTACATGTCGCTTTATTGCTGCCCATGCCAGTTCTATGGCGTTCAGCTCGCACATATAAGGAGGTAACCTAAGAACTGTATGCCCATGCCATTCTATTTTTTTGTCGATATGGTATACTTTTTCTTTTGGCTTATGCATTTGAATTAAATCAAACAATTCGCCCTTCCGCATTGCAGCAGTACATGGAATATTGTTGTTCTCCAACCACTGTATCATTTCCTGCTTTACTGCGTACTTTGATGGAGGCTTATTTGCTTGTACGCTGTGGTATGGAGCATTATCAAGCACGATGACGCTGTTGGAAGGTATATTAGGTAAAAGTTTCTCCAACCATTTCTGGAAATTTACTCCATTCATTTGACCATGATAATCCCCGCAAGCAAGTCCAGCTTTGAATATCAGAGAGGCTTCGGGTATGAAACATTCATTGCTGCCTGCATTTATAAGAATCAGGCGGTTCGAAGAGGTGGTGTTTGTCGTTATGCCATAGACATCACTGCCAGCATTTTCCAAACGTCAAGTTATTGTCTACCCAGGACTCATCAATGTAAATGATATTTCTCCCAGCATTTCTATATCCATTTATAGTTCTTAGATATCTAGCTCTCCAGTTAACTATGTCTGGACGTTCAAGTAATTTTCTCTTGCTTCCACATCGTTTCCATTTGTAGCCCATACTGCGCAACAGCTTCCGTAGAGTTTCTCTTCCCCATGGAAAATGTACAGTTTCTCTAATTGCTACAAGTAATTTGGGAACAGTAGGCACTGTTTTTCTAACCAAATAAAAATCCCGAATTAAGTTTTTAATTACTATTCTATCAGTCATCACAATGGAATTTAAATTCCTCGGCACACGGTCTCTTTTTCCCCGGAGCATGCAATAGTTTCTCACCAGCTGTAACACCTCTCCTTATTCTTGATACAGTGCGTTCCGATATCCCACAATAATTTGCCACGCGTGAATTACTTTGTGAAATTACACATGTCAATTGTCCTGATTTTGCTTCTTCGTCACATACTTCAATCACTTTTCTTATTACTTCCCTTGATTCACTGTGGATAGTTTGTCCCTTCTTTCGAATTCCAGCCATATGTAAATAATAAAGAAAGAATAAAAGTAACAAAAATGATATAAGTTGTAGTATTATAGTATATACCGTAACGCGTGTTACCAGCAAGAGCCAGTGCGTTAACACCTATTACGGCGGTTGCTGTTCTACTAGTACCAGATCTGGCAGCATGGGTGGTTCATTTGCACAAACGCATTTCGTAGTAAACGTAGTAAACAATCGTGAGTACATGAGCAGATAAACAGTTACAGAACCCCGCTCGCCTTCTCGTCCAACAGTATGTTATCTGTGAATTGGAAAGTAATAATTTAGTTATAAAGAAGCAGTGAGTTTATTAACTACATTATAATATTCATAGTACCCTAAGTACATATCTGATAAATATGAGCGAAACTTGCGTTATTAAAATTCAGGTCATACAGCGTTCAAATGCATATTATCACTTTCGAATTGGTCTCCAGATCCTGTCTTTGTGATGAACGTCTTCTGTCTTAAGCAGGCCTGGGGAACTCGTGGGTTAGCCCGAGCGACATTCGGTTTATTATTTGATTCCCCTCCCATATGTGCGTGCAACATAGACATACGAACTGGTTAGCGGCGTATACGTGCTGCTAAATTGTAATTTACTACAAATACACAATTAAATGCAATACAATATATAAATGGTGCATTGTTTCATTTTTAGATTATACAATATTATTTAGATTTGCATGACTTGAAAACTTATTATTCTGCACTAAACTAAAACAATTCGCAAATCACGGCAACCTGGAACGCTGCTGACTGCGTAGTTATACTAAACCTACTGCTGAAACTTTTATCCTTCAATTGGAGCATTGCAATCATAATTTGTGCACTAAATGTTGATCACTTAAACTACTGCGTGAAACACTTTAAACATTGGCCAGGGCTGACCCTATAGCTCAGTCGGTAGAGCATCTGCCTGCTGCGCGAGGGGTCCCGGGTTCGATTCCCGGCTGGAATTGAATTTTTCTCCAGCCATCCCTATCCTCCCCCTGGAAGTGTGAATGTGTGTGATCTAATGATTAAAACCGAAAAGTGCGAGAAACCCAACGACAAGAGAATACGAGGTAATACAAAAACCAATAAGTTCCATAGGAAAGGCAGCCGATAAGACCAATGTAGTTAAAGGCTTGGAACTTAAACTTAAACCGAAGCTTAAAAAAACACTTGTTCAGCCTGCTGAAAAACTACTCACATAAATAGGTTGTACCAAACCTAGCAACAATACGACTACCAAAGAGACACATTTGGAAAATTCACTTTGGACAATGCACGAAATAGCTCTATTCCCAAGAGTCCTATGTACGCAGAGGTGTGTTGTTCGGAGGTCGATTAATTCCATCTGCAAAATGTATGGAGCTCTATAACAATGAATGGAAATGGATTATTAAATAAACTATTCTTTGCCCACGGTCTTCTGATCAAATTGGATTGTGAATTCTTCCAATACGTCTTCCAAAGTTTTCTTTAACACTTAAGACGATCGTTTAATAAATACGAATTTTAAATTTGGAAAATGGTACAAATCAGCGTGCTGTATTTGATAGATCCAGATTCGCAATTTCTCCATTAAAGTTTTTAAATCATTAGTCATTGCAATTATTAAATTGGCTTTTCCTTGTAGCTGGATATTCAATTTATTTAAGTGCAATGTTAGATCACTCAGAAATGCTGTCACAAACCTAATCTTTGGTGCTAAGTTCTCTAAACTGTTTTGAGAATGATATGGAGATATAAAAATTCGGAATCTATATATTTTAGAAATTCCTGAAATTGTCTATGACAAAATGAGTGGACCTAATGGTATTCACAATTCGCACAACTGACGTTACTATATCCAGCGTTGCTGATTTTGCACATAGTGCCTCACGATGAATAAAGCAATGAACATGTATGCTGTCTAGGTTTGTTTCATTTTCTATAAGAACAGCTCGACGTCATTCTACAGATGCCAACGTGTGACGCATCATGGATGGCGCTCCTTCGGTTGCCACACAAACTGGTTTTTTTCTGAGGGAAGATTAAAGTTTTCTATTATCTTTACTACAGCGTTAAGCACAGTCACCTGTGGTCCAATCCTTTAACGGTGCAAGATCTATAAATTCATCACTGATGTTGAAATCTTGATCAACTCCCCTTAAGAAAACAGCTAGCTTAGCAGTCAGTGTATTTCCTGTCACTACTCTCTAATGCTAATGAGTAGTACACTATGCCTGGTTCAGCGAGAGTTGATATGTGTATATCCTTCCGCATGTAAGCGGAAAGGACATGGAGAAGTGGGGGAAGAAAAGGGGACATTTTGTTCGGTTCAAACTACTGGTGCAGATTTGAGACTGCATCACAGCCGTTGCTTAATATGCAGGACTTGGAGATTATATGCTTACTGAACATTTGTTCCCTTTGCAATAAGCTACTGGTACTTTGTAGATCATAACTAATACATTACTGGAGGCAAACAGCAACGTTTCGCTTAGACTCACTTTTATTCCGATTCTGGCAGCGGTTCTATTTCGTCCAGATCAGAGTCGGAATCTAGTGAATCACTCGGCCGTATTACTGAAATAATGACCAGATGGTCCATTACCCTGTCTGTTAAACCGTCCAGTTCCCACATCTTTGTTTCGTAAATATTTACGGCTCCACACAACAATATCTTCTCTGTGAATCACTTTTTTTTGGTCCTGATCACAAAATTAAAGCCGATCTGCTTCAGTATTAAATAAATCGAAGTTTTTGTATTTCAGTAATAAAGGGTATTTCAACAAGAGTGTCCTATCTTTAACATGTGATAGCTGCCGTTGTTATTGAATTACAGCAGTCATTTTTTTCGTGTGGTTACAGTTGTTATTGACAAATACCCATGGAATGTTACAGCATTCAGCAACTCGTAGAAATTGTGAAAATTTATTATCAAAATGGATCATCTGTTCGCCAAACCTTCCGTGTATTTTGTGAAGTCTACGTTGTGCATAATCGTCCCTGCAAGAGAACGATTCTGCGTTTGATCAATAAATTTGAAAGAAGTGGTTCTGTCAGCGATCAAAGAACGCCTGTACGTAATCGACGTAAGCGCTCCAACGTAAACATAGGCGCCGTTCGTGAGAGCGTACGCGAGAACGGAAACAAATCCATTGCTCGTCGAGCGCAAGAATTGGGGCTTTCGCCGACCACAACTTGGCGAAGTCTGCATCTGGACTTGAAGTTTCACGCTTACAAGATGGTGTTAACTGAAGAACTAAAGCCCAACGACCATAGGTTGCGTCGTGTATTCGCTGGCTGGGCTATGCAGCAATTGGAAGTTTACCCGGATTTCTGTCGAAAAATCATCTTCAGCGACGAAGCCCACTTTTGGATGGATGGTTGTGTTAACAAACAAAATTGCCGCTAATGGAGCAATCACAGTCTAATGCAGATTCAAGAACGACCACTTCATTCCCAAAAGGTTACTGTGTGGTGTGGATTTTGGTATGGTGGAATCATTGGTCCATATTTTTTCCAAGATGAAGATGGATAAGCTCTGTCTATGGAGAAAGATACCGGGCTCTTATAAGGGACCATTTTTGGCCTCAATTGGATGGTATGGATCTCAGAAACATATGGTTCCAGCAAGATGGTGCCACATGTCACACTACTCTCGAAACAATCGATCTTTTGAAGGAGAAGTTCAGAAGTTTCGTCATTTCCCGTGGTGGTGATGTTAACTGGTCCCCGAGGTCATGTGATTTAACGCCGTTAGATTACTTCTTGTGGGGTTATGTTAAATCTCGAGTTTATGTCAACAAGCCAAAAAACAGTAAGTGATCTTATGAATAACATCACGCGTGTTATTCGTGGAGTTGGACCTAATTTACTTTCTTCTGTCATTGAAAATTGGGTCAACCGTATACGCGCAACCCAACGAAGTCGCGGCGGTCACTTAACTGTTGTTCTCTTCCACACATAATGACATTAATTATGTTCCAAAATAAAAAAGAAATAACCCTCTTCATTTATAGAACGTGTTTTAAGTTCAAAGATAGGACACTCTTGTTGAAAGATCCTATACATTGTCACTATTCACCGCATTTAGATATTTCCTACTGTGGGCGGCTCATTGTTTAAAAGGCAGTTTCTAAAAAGCTGTCTACACTTGTCACAAGTTTTTTCCCTTTGTCTTTTCCCAGGTGTAGTCTACGCACCCTTTCTCAATCTTTCTTTTCTTGCCCTATGTACACTCGCTACTGATACCCCCGTCAATTCAGATGTGGATACAATAACATCGTTCAAAGTCGATTTGGGATTTTTCACATACAATTTGTCGACAACCTTTAATACAATGGTTTTTTCGCCACTTTTTAAAGGTCTGCCTTTTTAAAACTTGTCACTAACTTGAACCACTACCGTCACTGTAACTGAACGGCAATAATTTATTGGTATGCGAAATCGGGCCCGTTCTTACCTAAAAGTGACCCAAGTTGCCTAGACAGAGAGGAGGGGAAGTAAGGCACCTGCATAATACACTTCCGCATTGACTGTGATATTCCTAGAAACATGAGATATTTTTACCACTAAATAAAGCCTATGTGGAATAGCTCTAACTAATCCAGCTATATGTAACCAGTTTATAGGCATGTAAATAACATAAAATAATCCCTCAAAAGGTTAAACTGAGCTAATGTTTAGGGAACTAGTTGTAAAAGAGGAAGAATACCACACGCGTGCTATGAACATCAACACGTGCATTTGTTTACGTTGCAACTCAACTCTCGCTTATCAAGGTATAGCTTTCCGATTTTGGTTTTTCAGTTGTTCCTCCAAAGTCAGCGCACATTTCTTAAGCAGCAGTTATTAAGCATTCCTTCACAAAGTCTCCTTCAGAGAGAGGTTTAGAGGATTTGGCAATTCGGTTTGCAATTTTAAAACTGGTACGCACTATACTTTACCGGTCAACTGTCGTCTTGTTAGTACTCTCACTTTTGTCTTGTAACGTTTCTTAAGGCGATCCAGCACTGCACTTTTCCACGAGCCACTCCGACCAGTTTCTCTGCACCATATTCCTCCGCATGTGCATTTGCGAAATTCCTTCTAATGTTATAATGCGAAGGATATGATACTATTGTACACAAACCAAACAACGTGATTTTCCACCTTCGAAGATGGCGAAATTCTTTTCTTCCCATTCAGGATTTTGGCGAAGCACGTGCTGCGCTCATTGTAAAGGGTACGTCACTGAACTTGCCTGCTGTTTGTATCGTCCCCACTCTTCTCGACCTTGCACACACACACTCTCTCTTAACAGTGCAAAGCCTTGAACGATTGTTCGCTAGCTGAGCAGCACTCGCCCAGGCCACACACACACACACACACACACACACACACGGACATGTTTCCAAAATGCATTTTTTGGATTCAGGGGTCTAAAAACATGTATTTCCGGTGAAATCTCGGTATCGAATTTTTGGGTGGAATACAATACTTCCCCTACTTACTGTACGTAGTAGAGAAAGTAAAAATTGCTCTGATGTATGCTTCGGGTACGTGAACTTTCGAGTTTGTAATCAGATGCATAGCTCTGGAGAATTTAGAAGTTAAATAATTAATAAGTGGTGCCCAAGATAATTTATTGTCTATTACTATGATTGAAAATTTTACTATCTGAACTTATTAATTTTATATAATTTTATTATAGTCATAAGGATATTCTTTAAATTAAGTATCATGTGTTGTGTTTTACTCATTCTGGACCATTTATCGGTTGCATCAATTTGTTTTCTACATAGATTTCAGCTTCTGAAAATCTGAGCTAGAATAAATAAATAAATAAGAGTAGTATAGTGTGCATACAGAATTGAGTGTGTGACCACAAAAGATTGAAGTTCACTAATCATTAGTAATGATCTAAGAATTAAACCTTGTGGAACGCCATATTTTACCTTCGCTATTTTTTCTCTCATTTCCTATAGAAAGAACCTGTTTACGATTTTCAAGTTAGGATCTCAGAAGTTCTCTTGCAGGGCTTTTTACTCTATAGTAATATAACTTGCTAATTAGGTAAGTGTGGTCTGACAATTCAATGTCTTGCTTAGGTCACAAAAGATGGGCTGTGCACAACTTTCTTTTTTAGATGTAAGCACTTCCATTACCAAGAAAGCTATAGTATCGACAGTTAACTTGCGTTTTATGAAAGTGAATTGCGAATCAGTAATTATGTTGGCTTGGTCTAAGTAATTGTATAACTTGAGCATAATAAGCGTTTCAAGCAGATTTTAAAATATGAGAACTATAGATACGGGGCGATAACTAGTTGAGTTTTATCACCCGTTTTAAATATCAGAATGACTATTGAGACTTTGTATATTTGAGAAAATTCTTTCCACAAGACGTTTGTTTAAACAGAAAGTAAGTGGGAATACAATATAGTCTATAGGTAAACTGTTAGATAAACCAAAATGCCAATACTATCTGATGACATATCTGCTAATAGTGCGTAATACAATGTCTGCATTTACCTCTGTGAAAATAAAACAACATTTATTATGTCTTACGTTATGATACAAGTGAAATGGCTCCGTGGTAACGCACAGGACTCACATTTGAGAGATCTTGGGTTCTATTCCTGAGCCGCCTAAAAGAACCATGATTTTATTCTGGTTGGCAAGACCAACGCTGAGGTGATTTCTCTTGTACCACACATTTCCTTTCCTCATTTCCTATCATTTCGCTTCCACTTTAATGTTTCAGGTAGGCTTAGGGCTGTACAGAATCGGCGCGATGACTGACACAGCACAGGTGCTTGCTGGTTGGAAAGTTCTCCGCCCTGCCAGATGGCAGCTTTCTCTAAGCCTACTTCGGTGGGTCAAGTTCTCTCCGGTTCCGCCAGAGGGAAGCCTTTGTGCAGCCTACCAGTGTCATCAAGCCGGAATCTTAAGGGACCTATGCTCGTATCTATATAGCCTCCTGCGATTCCTTCACCTCATCCGTTCCTCCTGAGGGTGGTAAGCACAAAACATCCGCGTTGGGTCGAGGTACGATGTGTCCCCTCTTTTCCTTGGTCATAGGTCATACGTTATGATGTTTCACTAAGACTAAAGCATATTATGTAGGCCGTATAAGATTATCTATTTTTTTCAAAGGATTTTACAAATTAGTTCTTATTAGAGTCCGGATTCTTACGTAATTACATCTTTTTCTTTGATGTGTACTTTCGTAATAACCGAAAATGTTGACCATTTACGTAAATAGGGACCATAAACAGATGTTTTATGTCACAATTGTTTACCTATTTTGCACAATACTACATATTTAGCACAATACTGCGTATTTATTATATTAATTTTTGCTTACTTAAAATGGTCTTTAAAATGCATAAGTATGCTAAAATCATTGTTATGCTTTGTGCTAAGGGCTATGAAACGGTAACATTTCTGCACTCATACACTGTTTTTTGTTCTGAATCTTGTTGGGCGCTTACACGATTGACAAGCCATTAGACATTTTATTCTGGGGTGGGTTGAACATCTGACCACAAAGAGTTCGATTTATTCAGTTTGTCCCATTAAATTGCTGTGACTGAATGTAAACGAATAGGGTGAAACGTTACAAATGGCTCCGATTGCCCCGTCGTTATCCCCAAAACTGTGGTCGTAGGTAACTTCGATGCGTTTACCACTGATGGTAAAGTGATGTGTGGAGTGTGTATAAAAAATTAAAATCTATGAAATCTCAATTACAACATGTCCGAAGTGCACTTCACGCGAAAGATAAACAACTGCAAGCATTGAAAAATCAAGTTTTCTTGAATGTAGCAGGATTCTTCAGTAAGTGAGTTTTCAAAGAGCTGTGCCACACAATGGTAGCAGCAAATATTCCTTGGAACAAAATTCAAGTACCGAAGTACCACACCTTTATGAAGAAATATTGCGGCCGTCGAGTTCCTGAGGAATCCATACTTCGGAAAGGAACCTCGGCGTTTGCTATGATAAAGCTCTGGTGACCATGGAGAGAAATAGACATCTCTAACACCACAAAAAGCTCTAACGTCTGGATTTCTGTAGATGAAATAACTGACGTCTTGGGGCAGTATGTCGGAAATTTAATCGTTGGCAAGTTAAGTGCAGATGTTCCATCTAAAGCATCTCTCATTGCAAGCAAAGTATTAGACCGCACAAACCACTCCACTATTGCTCGATTTGTCAACGACGGTATTAAAGTGTAGTGGCCAGGTGCCCAGGAAGACTATTCCCATTTTATACATAGACAGTGCAGCGTATGCGAAAGTCACCACTGCAGTTAAAGTGTTTTATCCTCACATGGTTCATTTTACTTGTATGGCCCTTGCTCTTCAACATGTTGCAGAAATTCTGAGAGCCAGTTTTCCCGAAGTCAATCGACTTGTGTCTTCTACGAAAAATTAGTTCGTGAAGGCACTACATTATGTACAAGTTTACAGGAAGCAAGCTGTCAGATATGCCACTTCCTCCACTTCGTTGTGCTAACGCGATGTGGCCCTTGGATACAAGCAGTTCCTTTTTATAATGAACGTTTTCAGGAAGCTAAATCTGCTGTTGACTTCTTTCCACCAGATTGTGCTGTGTGAGTTGAAACTGCTCGAAACTTCTTTAAGAATTCCAAACTAGCTTACGATATCGCATTTATACACAGTAATTTCGCCTGGATCGCTGACAGTAATACAAAACTAGAATCTGTTGAACGTCTCCTTATTGAATCCATGGATACAATCGAGGATGCAAAGAAAATGCTGCATGCTGTCCGAGGAGGTGTAGAAGGAAAATTTCAGCAAAATTGTATGCCGTGTTGGAAAATAATTCGGGTTACGATAGCTTATTGACAGTTTTGCGGATTCTCAGGGTGAAACAAGGAATCCTCTTGAAGACATTTCTCCCAGCCACTTGCACCTGCTGAAATGTGCGCCCGTTACTTTTGCGATGTAGTGAACTCATTTTCAGTGTACAAGAACGTTTTATCCGATCACAGACAAAATTTTACCTCTTGATCATTTGGAAACATATCTTGGGCACATTGTGTATGAAATAATTATTGAAATGCAAGACGACTGCAAATTCAGATTGTTTGTTATTTTATTAATTATTAATGAACATACGCTAACGTCAACATTCTCAGTTCAATTGGTAGTTTTTAAGAGGCGCACTTCCCTTCTTAATAGGAAAACATTATGAAAAATAAATAATATTTTATAATACATTTGATGCCAAATAATACAATTGCAATATTACTATTTATTACATACTTATATTACATATATTTGAAGATTAATATTACATAAAAATCCAGACTTTAGTTATGCTATGGAGCGATCGCTATAACATCTCTTTTATGATCTCTTGTGGGAGTGGTATACTTGTTATATTTATTTAATTTGTTGAGCCCCACGTTTGGGAGCCAATTTGCGGCGGTATTACTTATAATGTTTGTGTATTTGTGTTTACTCCACGTGGTGAAGCCATTTTTGTGACGTGATTCTTTGTTAGGTTTGTTAGCTCCATCTGGTGTTAGCAATTTGCAGCAGTATTAGTTTTTGTTTGAAAGAATGCTACTGTTATTTGATTTAATTTTAGTTCACTGTCCTCCGGCTAACTATAATCTTTTTGGTCGAGCACTTCTCTTTATACAGGTTGTGTAAACGGAAAGGAGTCTTTTATCCAAAGATAACACTGATGAAAGAATTTGTTTTACACTTTTTATTGTCGAACACATTCACTATCACAATTTACACATTGATCTTGACACTCGCCAAACTGAAACTGTTATAATAACTTCATAACTGATGACTTTTAATTCGCGTACTTCAACCTTTTGTATAATTAACTTTACAACACTTTAGATTTTTCATAACTCTGATACGCGTAACTTGCGAATCGATAACCGACGTGTACTTTACAAATATTTCTGCTGGACTGAAGGCGATGTGTAACGTACAAATGTTTTCGACGAACTGACGGGGTCTACCTCTAATCTAGCCCTTTTTATACTCCTACACCCCGATATGCCTAAAGATTATAACTGCGTTGCTATTGGCTAATATAACGCGCCAACATTAGCGTCTATTTTTATATCCAATGAAAATTATGAATACATATGCTTTAGGTAAAATGTTCCAGCAAATTCTAAAGAAAAACGCGCCAACATTACGTAACTTCCTCGTCTCTAAGAATGATCAACAGCTCACCCCTCGCTGCATTATTGCACGCTATTATTGTCAGTTTCAGTAAGGCAGTATAAACTTACTTCTCAACAATAATTACAATCAACAAACATCTCAAATCAATGTCACATAAAAATGCATATTCATATTATAATCATTCTTTACATTTAAATAATTTATGACACAAATTACTGCATCACTTGCGACAGAATTGATCAAATTTCACCGTTTTGAAAGTATTACTTGATTTTATGCTTTTGAGATTATGGAGTCTTTGATTCATGAATGGCATTTTTATATTCATTTCTTCCATTCACGCTGATTGCTTGGGCCAGTCTGCCTTTTCTTTCCTAAATATGTATATTGTGTAAATGTCACGATTCATGTCAGCTGATTGCAGACTATATCAACTATTCGTTTTCTTATTTGCTTCATTCTTTCGCTTAGAATTAACCGTAACAATGCACTGTCTTTCTGATGTACAATTTCAGAGGTATTCATAAAGACCATAAAAAATCTTAACAAAAGTTTCATAAGCTGAAAGTAGGTTAGAGAGTTGAGACTTGCATAGCAAGTTCATCCATTCTATAAAATTCAGGATTTTATGGTTTGTTATGGTCCTAGATAACATTTTTGTTATCTTTAGGGGCAAATGACTACTTGGTTTAATATTTGTTATCTTAAGCTAGACTGAATCTTGATCCGAACATGGGAAAGTGGGCGTAAAAAATGAGTTTTATTTATGGACGCTCTTTGACTGCTGTAGTCCTTAGCGTCCCATTCTATATTGGGCGTGAAATACCGGTAATTTTCCTCAGGCCTGTTTATCAGGCTTGAGGCTCTTTTACGTGCCGTAAATCTACGACACGAGACCACCGGCTTTACTTCCCTTCCGAAGGAAGCCTGCTAAGGATTTTTACGCCCGAAAAAAAATCCATCGCCCTCTGCCGGGTTTGAACGCGCGACGTCGGTAACTACAGGCTAGCATGGTAACCACTACACCACAAGTTATGCGAGTCATGTTATCTAAGCAGGTGGAATGTCTTGTAAGTATATTATTGGTGAATTTAAAATTAAATTGCCTTTTACACTGAGTTTGTCTACTGATATCTCAAAATTGGAATTTAAATCGCCACCAATTACAGTGTTGAAGTTATTCCATTTAGGCCTTATGATAAAGTTGAACTTTTTTCTCTCAAGAAAACTAGCAAGAATGGCTACGAAAAAGAACAGAGAAAGTGGTTGCACTGACTTTTTTCTTTCTGTTTGTGGTAGTTCTGTGAACGACCAGTGTATATTCTAATGACGAGAAGAATGAACATGTGTCGGCATGCTTAACATGACACTTAAAGTAGTGTAGTACGTAGAAAAAAAAGTAAACTAGAAGAAAAGGGAAGCTATAACTAATAAGAGTGCTGAAAATATGCGATATAGAATCTCTGTATAATACGCATTGGAGTGAGAGCGATCGGCGGGTAAAATTAGATCCAGATGCAATGATTGCTCTTCCTGACTAGGCATATAAACAAACACCAAGGTTTATCTTCACACAGGACAGTAAAAAACGCAAATTGTATGCGAATAAGTAACAGTTTAGGAGGTAAATGTTAACCATTCAAATTACTACAAAGTGCAGCAGAGCCTTAATTTATATCGGCCAGCTCAATATTTCTCATTCTACCATAAAGGAGTTTATTTTTTAACTTTGTATGGCCCTCCAAAACAAAGTGCCCCATTGTTTCCTTCTTGAGCAATGGAACTTTGATGGCGTGTAAAAAGTGTTTCAAATAAAACTTATGTAGCTGCAAGAGACAGTAATGGTACATCCTTCTCATACCCTTTTTCATAAGAGAAAAAATAAAAATAGTGTGTTTACTTAAATGGAATTCTTTATATAAACATCAAGTCATTCATCCAGGCAATTCATTTTTATGTGATTAATAGTGATTGAAGGTATACATGTGATACATAATTATTTAGAGGCTTTTTCGGGATAAGAAAATGAACTTTTTTCAAAACAAGCAGGATAAAGGTGTTTTAGAGACTACAAGTCAACCGGCTTCCAGGGTGTGTTCTAATCCTCAGCAGCTGTGAAACTGCTTTCAGTTCAGAGAAAAAAATTTGTCTGCAACGTTTCCAGGAATATCTTCAGCCGTGTACTCCCTAGTATACAAATTTTAATGACATTACATTGAATCTGATTTACTGAATATAAGACGAATAGTATTTTCTCATACTAAAATAAACTGGATGTACACGTATTGAAGCAACGAATGGACCTAGGTCTGTATTTACTTGTGCAAAAGATAGTACATTCAGATAACACTTACTGGATTATTGTTCCCTGAAGGAGTGGAATACTCAGTTACGTGCAAATGCGAAATATTTGAAGAAGAGTGGAAGCTTATCTCCGTATTTACAAATAAGCCGAGATGCTTCATTGTTAAATGATGAAATGCGAATCGCTCATAGGTAGTGGTAAGCATACTTAAATTTTCTTGATATGTTGGCATAATTGGGTGCACACACGAAGAACCGAGCAAACATACATTAGGATGAATGCCTTAACAGAAACGCATACTCATACGGACATCATATAATCAGGGGCGAAGCATAAGGGGGTCTACCCTTCGACTGTCTTTGGGAATTTATGATACGAACATAAAAGTGCGGGAGTAGTGCGGTAAACGTTCGCTCAACTGTGTATTTTGCCAGGTTTTAGAATGAGAGAAACAGACAGGTCATCTGACCGCGATAGCTGTAAAACGTGTTTTCCTATAGCCAGATTTTTTCGCTCAGTAGACAGACTGCCTCTGTCTCCTTTTACCGTGATTGGCTGTGGAATTTGAATTCTGCTTGAGCCAGGCGCGTGTAGAGTTACCAAACTTCCGAAAAATCCCGGCTTACCCTACAATTTCTGAAAATTTTGGAATGTGCTACATTGTTAAGGAATGTAAACACTCTTTAGTTTCAAATTCATTAGGAACTCGAGAAGGATTAGAAAAATGTTTGTTGAAAATAGTGGAATTGCTCTGCGTTCGTTAGCAGTCCATTTGTCCTGTATAAGACACTCGGCTAACCGAACCTTCCTCCGACTCCACAGGGATGTGCACTGACGGATAAATGTATATTCCTGAGTTTACTTCATGTATTCGCATTACTAAGAATATCAAAACAGTTATTCCCTAATTTTAAAGCTTCAGCGATATCGGAATTATGTCATTGAGTATGTTTACTTTTTGCCTCAAGTTGGGGTATGTATCTAAATAAACTAGACATTTAGTCTAGAGCCATTAAACCTTTAGCAGTGCCGCAAGTATCAAATCTACTTTATGCGCTACTTTATGGTGTAGCATTATAATAAAACGAGAGTATTGTAAGAGAGTCTTCGCCGACCTCCACCCCGCGTTGGGTATGTTGTTCAGTGGCAGCCGGCGTATGATTGGAGAGAAGGGGTGGCGCTCTCGATTTCGAAGGGTGCGGAACTCCTCGGGACGCCATTAAACGTTTCTATAACTTCCCTTCCCCCGTTATATACCGAATTTTATCGTGCCAGTATGAAAGGAACCTTGACCGTCATACAATGCAAGATTGTGCGGTTTAATTCACTGCTGTCTGCTGCTACTCATCTAGCGCTTTCTCTGCGTGAAGTTAGAAGACGAACCCTATGTTCGACTTGTCATTAAGCGATCAGGAGAGAGAACAGGCTCGAAGGCGAATTCTGTGTGCGATACGCGAGTGACTGGAAGAGAGAAGGTGACTTTCGCGCCTTGAGTCGAAGCGCTACGTGCAAGGAAAAGCTGACAAAGTCATAGCATAAATTCGTCAAAATGTATGCTTTTGCGACGTATAGCTTAGTTCAATACTTTACATGCTTTGGAATAATTATCTTCGCAATATACTGCTTTTTAAAACTTGGCTAACCTTTAATACGAGTAAATGCGGCAATAGCTTGTATAAGTCGTGCTTACAGAAAATGAGTTTTATTGGCTCCCACATGAAGTGCAAACCAAATATTGCTTTTCTATAACAGCTATGCCTCGATTTAGAATTAGGCCATTGTTTCGTGCTTCACTCGTGCAGCCCGTGCATTACCTACCACTTTTTAGTCTAATTCAACTCATTTTGAACGTAACACTTTTTTATCTGGTTGTAACTAAAGGGTGTTTAACATGCGCGCATTGCGAAGATAATTGTTTCAGTATTTACCTATATTTTAAGGCATTTCCATCATATAATTTCCAGCGTACATTTTATGACAACTTAATAATAATTCACATTTTCTTATAGTTTCATTTTTGTTGTTGTGGCAGCTTTATTCACTGCCTGAATCTTTATCCGAGATCATTCAGTAGAACCTGCCAGCTTTTAGAATCCCATATATTCATAGTGCTACATTTAATCTATGTTCCACTGCATCGAAACTTATTTTCCTTCGTAGTAGGATGCCTATTCATACCTATACTGCTGATCTCCCACGAGTCGACCGGTCACGCCAAGTTGTAACTGTCAGTGATAGTTTACAACACCAACATTTCACTTGAGCTCATCGGCTGAGTTCTGCAATGTGGTTAATTTTTTTAAAATACTTAATAAAACATTACATATTGTCGTATGCCTCACTTAAGAATTATTATTTAACTTCAGAGGAGAGCTACTCGCTTGTGAGAGGGATCGTTAAATTAAACAAAGAACTTTAATTTAAGAGGCAACGACGAGGACGCAGCTAAGTTAACTTTACAAAATAGTCTTACACCAACATATTATCTGGCTGAAGGGAGAGGAAAGGAACTCTATTATACCATAATTAAAAGTTAAAAGGCGTGGATGGCACACAATTTATTGGATGAAGTTAGTTACATACCTTTGCCCATTGCCTGCCGACGAGGACATCGTGTGTTAGCAGTTGCCCGACTGTCTTACCCGAAGCCTACTCACAGAATGAAGCTACGCCAAGTTGGCGTCAGTAACGCCATATCCCTTCCAATGACACACTGTTTCCCCTGAATCGCCCCTACTCAGACAATCTGCCCCCCCGACCCCGGTAACCAGAGAGCGTCTTAACAAGACCATCTGTGCACATGCCACATCTCCCCCTGGCCACCGAAGTCGACGCCCTCGTCGACATAAGGAAAATAAATATAATAAACATGAAAAGAACAAAACAAAATGACATACAAAAATGACATACACATGTGTGATGAACCAAAATATAACAATAATATACATGTGTGGTAAGCACCCAGCCGACGACACAATATTGCTGGGCGATGACGAGATACGAGAGACGTAAGTGCTGTCGACTAGTATTGTTAATGCACTTATCTTTAGCACCCCGCACACGCACACACCACGCTGCCTCAGTTCACAGGCACACTACACTGCGCAAAATATCGATGGTCTGCCGTAACTGTTTGTGGGTGAATTTAGACAGTGCCCACAACGACGATTTGTCCTGGTGTAGAATTATCACCGCAGGTCTCTGGTGATGACAACAGGGTGGGCAGTCGCTGGCTTGGACTGCCCCCCGACATGGTGGCTCCTTATGCCACGGCAGTGTAGTGGCTGCCCGACAGCTTCCCTGTGGTGTTTCTTGACTTCTGGTGTGCCCCGGGGATGCTCTTGGATTTTCTCGCTCTCCGCCACAGCAAAATACTAAAACAAAACCACCACACAATAAACAGGGTGCTCCCACAAACAATCACACATAAAAGAATGGTATGTCATGTACAATTAAAGATTTTAAAGGTTGAAAAGTTTACACTAAAAATTCTTTTGACATGGGGCAAAGAAAGAGAAAAAAAAATAAGTACAAATTGCCATAAGAACGAAATTTTACAGAGTTGCCATCCAAAATTTAACTTACAATGCTTCACAAACCAAATAAAACAGTAAAACAGACTCAGAATACATGAACATGACAGAAATGAAACATAACCTTATTTTGGGATCCCAATATTAAATCTTAATAACCAGCTGGTATCACTAACAAAAGAAAGTAAGTGCGCTTACAAGACAATCACACATGTCAATGAAATGAACTCATTCACACTGACCATGGCCAAAATTACACACAAATCTCACTTAACTATCTACTCAAACTAGTGTATGCATCACTACAAACTACATCCACAATACATCTCTAAACTACGCCACGTGACATGCTTTCAACTACTCTTGTCACCAATACAACTTCTCGTCCACGTCACTATCTTTCTCATCTCATTATTATCAACATCTTTCATAATCATCATCAGTATCATCAGCAGTATTGCAATCAGCAACATTGTTATCTCAACTTTCAATTTTCTCTTCAAAACAAAACATCTTCACTTACGTGTCTCATTTACCATGCTGCAAATTCAAAACATCTAACATAGGCATAACCTTCAAGAAATCACATTAAAATTCCAGGAATTACACAAATAACATGACATTATACTGTTGCATCCACATCCTCCAAATGAAAATTTAAGCTGGAAAACAGGTGGTATTAAAATTTGCTATCTAAGATGGTAATAAACTTGTTGCATAAACAGAAAAAAAATTATTTTCATTACATTCACTTCCATCCATTTAATCTCTCGTGTGAATTCATCACACACGCTATACTGGGCACGTTACAGCAACACCAATAAGCCAAATCTCTGAAATCATACAACTGTCGGGGTTACACTGTGGCACTTCCACCGAAGCTGACATCATCTCTTCTCATCTCATTAACACCGTCGGGGTTACTCTTTGGCACTTCCACCGAGGCAAATCTCAACTCTTATTTCTCACATAACCTCACACTACGCCATCGGGGTGACTCTTTGGCACTCCCACCGAGGCAAATCTCACATATATCACATAACCTCAAATACACACACTATTCATGCAACAATTTTCTGCAAATAAAAATCACAGCATCATTATGAAACCCAAAATCAAATCGAGTCAAGTCAAATCAAATCAAATCGAATGCAACAAAACAACATCACATCATTACTCAAAACAATATTGTCACATAACATTCCTGAAAATGAAAGCGCAATTAAGCACATAGTACACATGAAACACATTCCTGCAGCATAATACACCAAAACAAATGATTTGCAGTTCCCAAAACAATTCAAAATTTAAGTTACACCCAAAAGAATAATACACTTTTAATTTAGCAGAGACATTCATAGCACATATTCCTGAAAAACAAAGCTTAATTAAGCATCAGTCAGTGAAACAATAAATTTAGCATACCTGTGTGAGTCGTAAAACTGTTTCATTCGTCCAAACTTTAGCACTCACAATGTTTACATACTTACAGGTTATGGTTTTTTTTCTTATTCTTTTTACCACAAAATTCCCGTGCAATTTTCCAAAATCTGGCAACACACGTACAGCTGGTTCATCAACATCCACATCGTACTGGTCCATATTAGAAGCATATCAAACCTAATTAGGTGCAGATACTGGCAAGGCTGGTAGGCTCCTGAAACTTTTACTTACATGAGTAATTATGAAGCATTTTTCCCCTAAAAATATGTTTTGCGTAATTAAATAAACCAAACTGGGCAACGGTAAAGCAAAATTATCATCATTAGTATTTCCTTAATTTTTCCGCGAGTGTACAACGCACAAAATTTTCAATATATATATATATATATATATATATATATATATATATATGACCTCTTTTATTTTATTACTTTATTATTCTAAACAAATGCACCACACTTTTTATACACACGTAAATTTTAAACACGCAACACACGAATTTTGAACTAATATGTTGTACTTTCGAGTCGTTAATACTTTCAATATGACGCAATCTAGAATGCAATGTTACGTAAATCAGCTCACACACGCAAACACATTATCAACGACACAAATATCACCCAATTTCACAATTCACTTTCCGCAATTTACGAAAATAGATACGTCAAAAGGACCAGCACGAAGAACTTAACACAGTGATATAATTTAGTAGAAATGAAGCCAAAACAAGGGGAAAATGGAGTCAGAAGTTTTAGCGTCACGCCGGCAGACAATGGGAAAAATGCAAAACTGAGCTCAAAATTAAAATTTAGAAACCAGACTTTCAGATATGATAGAAACAAAATTTAGAATAAGAGAATCACAAATTAAAACATAAAAATCCTTACCCTTAAGCCAGAAACAACTTTACATTTTTCGCGACCACGTGGAGAAGCACAAACCGTTAAATTTGGAGGGAAAAAAAATTTTGCACTTAAAATCTCAAAACAATCAAACCAATTACCCGGCGACTCACGCCAATTGTCGTATGCCTCACTTAAGAATTATTATTTAACTTCAGAGGAGAGCTACTCGCTTGTGAGAGGGATCGTTAAATTAAACAAAGAACTTTAATTTAAGAGGCAACGACGAGGACGCAGCTAAGTTAACTTTACAAAATAGTCTTACACCAACATATTATCTGGCTGAAGGGAGAGGAAAGGAACTCTATTATACCATAATTAAAAGTTAAAAGGCGTGGATGGCACACAATTTATTGGATGAAGTTAGTTACATACCTTTGCCCATTGCCTGCCGACGAGGACATCGTGTGTTAGCAGTTGCCCGACTGTCTTACCCGAAGCCTACTCACAGAATGAAGCTACGCCAAGTTGGCGTCAGTAACGCCGTATCCCTTCCAATGACACACTGTTTCCCCTGAATCGCCCCTACTCAGACAATCTGCCCCCCCGACCCCAGTAACCAGAGAGCGTCTTAACAAGACCATCTGTGCACATGCCACAATATTAATAATTCAAAGGAGTTTCCATTGACTTCTTTGACTTTTTTGAGCGTTCTGGTAACTTTTATTTGCTTTGAAAGATAGAATCAGATGACAGAAATTCAATGCCATAGCTGAGATTTGAACCACGGATTTGCTTTATTTAGAAGTCATTTGGTTGGTTGCGCATCCATTCAAGAACATGCGTGATCAGTTCTTTGTTATCCTCATTTTAAACCTTCCAAACAAAAGTCGTTTTGGCCCATATCGAATATGAAAGTTGGTTTGGGCAGTTTAGTTTCCTGCTTTTCATAGTTTTTCTCGCAATTCTAACGTCTTGAAGAAAGGAAATATGATTCCCATCTGTTTTGCTCTTGGATTGAGTCATCTGGTAAAATATGGAAGTAATATTCTACAATTATGGTCCGGCCTTTTGAGGGAAATAAATACTGATAAAACAGTGGGTCAACTTTTATCAGTGGTGAGTGTATAATGCGTATGATTTTGTTTTCTGGAAGACATGCGTGGGACCCTTCTGAGTTTCGCTTTCTTGTGGTGCTAATGACGTTATGATAGCTGCTGCATACTAACATTAAGTTGATGTTTAAGAAAGCCCTTTTACACTTTGGTCCTGTTCTATCATGTAAGTATTAGCACAGTCAAAGTCGTTTGAAGTGATGAAAATTAGTTGTCGACGACCATGCGACTTGTTCTTGACTCGTCCCTCTCCGAAATTTTAACGCTGTTCAAACACAAGGGTTGTCGAAAGACGTGTTTCTTAAAGTTGTTCTTTCGACTCTCAAGCCTTTCCAAATTCCCCAGTAATTTGATTATAATGCGTTGTTGTATGCCGAGGGCCATGTTCTGTTGACTCACCTCTCGTGTAGATTTCCGACAAGACTGAACCCTTCATAAACCTTAAAGCAAGGGAAAGTTGCGCAACATCACATCTCCAAGGTCATTAACATGCTTGGTGGGTTTGAGAGCATTTTGAGAAAAAAAAATCTGATGTGCTGCATTCACGTGACTTTCTGTACTCTAATGCAAACTATCCATAGAAAAGCTTATTATTCTAGCTACTCCTTTTTAATCCAGATAAACTTTCAATTCACAGTTGCACATTCCGTTGAAGGACACAACAGGTAAAGCGACAGTCAGATTTAAGAGCGTCTCTATGTGATGGCTTTGAAATTCCATGCTCTTTGCATGACCACGAGAAAAAAATGAAAATGACTTCCGATTTGAGAAAGTATAGGTATTTAAAATTCCAACAAAAATCAAGAAATATCTCGAAAATAGCTCCTAGGCAAAAAAAAAAAATGTTTTAACAAGCTTTATATTTTTTGTGTAATAAGATTTTGTCTTCTCTCTTACGGTTTACCAATTGTACAAAAGTCATTCAGAATGAAGAGAAGTTCACAGGCTATTCCAGAAAATTCAAGATACACATTTTATTCGTCATGTAAATATCTTAAACATATGGTATTTTAATCAAAGCGTTAGCCATTTTTGAGAAAATCAAAAATTTCGAAAAATGTTTCATGTAAGAGTATTTAGATTTTTGTTAAAATCTTCGTATTGCATCTTTAGTAGATACTGAACTTACATACCATGTTTGGTATTTATAAGATTTTCATTTTTGAGTTATGCAATTCACAGACACACACGGATCTTTTTTCTAAAAATGCTTTTGTGGGTTTAGGGGGCCTTAAAAGACGTATTTCCGGTGAAATATCGATATAGAATTTTTGTTGGAATGCATTCCTTCCTCTACTCTGGATATATTTGAACCATCCTTTGCTAGTCATTTTCCATTAATAGGATATGTGGAACAGTTCCATGATCTACCCGGAACGGAGGGGAAAGAAACGAGTCTTCTGTCTGCACCAACCAGCTGATTCAAGTAACCAATAAATTCCAGTGAATAACCTTTTATCAGGGATTATTCTGTAAATCAAACAGGTTTGTTGTGGCATGAACAGACTTGCCTATAAATATTTTCAAAATTCGTAATTTCAGACACTATAAACACCTGCTCCTTTGGATGCAGCATTGAGCTACGGTGTTTCATAAATATTTCCAATTATTTTCGCTGTTCCAGCGAATCCTCCATGCATATATGAAAAGTATCCATTGTGTGCCCTAAGTATTGATGAAGGAAGGTATGGGTAGTAGTAAAGGACAATTGCTGTGTTACTGGAGCGAACTGAAGGAAAACAATTGCTGCTAGAAAAGTGTATTTATTTATTAAATATCGTTTTGAAATTAAAACGGAGGTCAAGAAATTCACGAAGGAAGCCTCAAATTTGCAAGTGGTGTTTGCGCATTGCAATATTTTTCCCCTCTCAGAGGCGGCATCGCTCCTATGGAGACGGAAGTTCCCTTGTTATACCCAGTTTATACTACTCTGTTTTACTGTTTTCATACCGCTTATTTCCGCAACATACATACATACACAAACACCCATGCCCATGGTGGGACTCGAACCCTCGACACTCAGCTTGGCGGAGCGCCGGAGTGACCACTCCAGCGACCACGGCTACGAGGGCCGGCAGATTTGATTACGCGGCTGTGTGATATGTAGATTTAGGAAATTTAGGAGTTTGACCAAAGGAGCGTCATGAAAACTCCCTAGCACCCAGAAGTTATATAAGGGTAGAGAAAAACTAGATTCAGCACAGAGTTCAGAGAGAGACTTAATAGTCCACACAGAAAGACGAGAACTTCGTTATTACTTATATCGTTTCCGTAAAGTATGGCAATTTTTAACTCATTCTAATTGTTTGCTATATGTGGTGTCATGAGGGGAGTAAAATGGAGGGGATGCTCACTAGGTTTCTTGGCGAAGTGTAGCTGATAATGGGCCGGACAAAGGAGCGAGGGGACGACAGAAAAATAATATAAACCAACAGACAAAGAACAAGATAACAGTGAAGATAAACGAACAGTTCGTCGAGATGGTTGACGTCCGTGGACTGGTGGTACCGTGCTAGCCTCTAGTTCCCAAGGTCGCGGGTTCAAACCCGGCAGAGGGCGATGGAGTTTTTCGGGCGTAAAAATCCTTAGCATGGTTCCTTCTGAAGGGAAGTAAAGCTGGTGGTCCCGTGTCGTAGATTTACGGCACGTAAAAGAACCTCAAGCCTGATAGAGGCCTCTGAGCAAAATTACGGGTCTTTCACGCCCAATATAGAATGGGACGCTAAGGACCATAGGAGTTAAAGAGCGTCCATAAATAAAACTCAATGTATATTTAAGTAAAGAAACGGCTTTGCACATAGAGAATAAGATTAACGATGTTACAAACTATCTAAAACAACTTTGCGGACGCGTTGAAAACATATAGCAGCACTAACACAGCAATTCCAAGGATTCAAGAAGTGATCGGTAGGAAACTGAGAATCTTAAGACTGAAAGACCAGAATACGAAACAACACCAGCGAAAGCTCCCGAAATACGACGGATCGGTTACTGCCACCAACAATTGTCAAGCGTTGCGGCACACAGTCACCTGAAGAAGAAACTGATTAATTAGTAGCCGGTAGCGGCGGCAGAGATCCTCAAGAATGTCGGGAGGGGGAGGGGGGAGAGCGAGCGGGAGAAATATTTTGGAAACCACCGGCTGACTGCACTTAGAGCAATCAGCTTAAATCCAAGTTGCAGAAGCCAGGAAAGACACCAAGAATTCCACTGGCAACAGTACAGGTGGTGAAAATTCCGTGACCGACTTCCCAGGCTGTTTCATATCCGAGGAGGCTGGTATTTCTTTGCTGTTAGGTACGTGCTACCAAAATTAGTCAGCGCTTGATGCTCAGTGAATATTTATGACAACACGAGGTGTTGTACATGCTGAGAAAGGGGACAAACACCCTTGTTTAGCCAAGAACTATGAATACTCGCAATGCAGAGAAGCATTTCACAAGGAAATTACTGAGCATCGAAATTGATGTGTTGGATACATAGTAATTTGGATATCCGATGGGAGATTTTGGCACCGCAACAATCGGCAACGAAGAACAATTAAGGACCATGCCAGCAGAACGAACTTAAATGCTCATCATCAACCTTCAAGTTAACTTGTGTGCCCTGAGCAGAACAAATGGCAACCTCTTTAAGGATGGTAATTTTGTGAGTAAATGGAGGACATACTGTCATAAGTTGAGATCCGTTTTACTGTCTTGGTAAATATGTGGGTGGAATAAAGTCAGTTGTTTAGTTACACATTCTCTTCATAGACTTTTGTTGCTCCTCCATGGTTTGGTATTGCATGCTCATTGATTATCTTTCTTTGGTCTCCTCCCCACTGAGGTTGACTTAAATCTTAACAATAATATAAGTAATCTAAATCATTATCTGCAATAACAAGCATCACTGAACTAAAAGAAGAGATCAAACAAAAAATATTCCGAGGCATTTATCATGAGCTGGTAAATCTCAGTATTCTCTCGGGGAAACCATGCAACATTTACAATCATGTCTGCACTAGTACAATGAAAATAAGTTATGTGTGCAGGAATTTTCTCCATAGGGCCTATTTAGGTAGACATTAAAACAGTAATTAAATCTCTTGTGTTAGTCCCTTGTTACACTGGAGAATCTGATGCAGTCAAGCAGTATAAGGAAAGCACAGCCACATGCAAAAACAAATGACATACATATGTACATTATATTTTCCTTGCGTTCTTTCAGGATCAATACTTATCTTCATTCCATTTGTGTTGGGGGGACAAATGGACAAGACTAATTTTCTACATGCCTGCCCTTATATCTTAGACTATCATAGTTATCTTGCATGTGCTTTCAACCCCAAAACTTTTGATATCACCACAAACATCCAGCTATCTTATTATGTGATCTATGACCTATCTGCTGCTGTGTGTTAAATGGCAAATGTATATAATATTTGTTGTAGACAGACTTTGAATGCCACACAGAAAAACAGAAGCAGCCTGATGAGCAGAATATAATTAATAGCATTTGCTCCATCCACAGAATTAATCTTTTTCTCTCATATTGCTTTAGAAATTAATGCACCAAGCTTAAATTAAATAAACACACTGAGTATTAATGAACTAGTGAAATCAAGCTGTATTTGTTCCAGTAAAGTTAGCTTAAGCCTTCTTTCTGTGTTTCTGCTTGTTCAACATGTGATAGTAAAAAGTATATCAACTTTATCTGTTATGTTTATTAGGTTAGTAATATAGCAATGATGAGAGAACCTTCATTAAAATAATGCTCTTATTTATTGCTATGTTATTTAAAGTCGTATGTATTATTATTTATCATTATAAATATTTTTAACTTGTACTGTAAAGAAAGAAATGCCACATTAAACTTGCATTAACAGTTATTTTTAATGATATGAAAGAACTGGAAAGCAAACAGCAAATGTGGTTTAATGTCATTTGAATTTAAATAAGTGATATTAAATAGACCTCTCTGTTTAAATGATATTCTCATTAAAAATATTTTTGTTCACAGGAAAAGGAAAGTTAAGTGCTTTGTGGATCTCGCACCCTAGTGAAACAAGAGGAGAATAACTGATCAGTGTAGTGAAGAGCTGTGTTTTATTTCGAGACATGCATAATTATTGCAGTAATAGCAGACAAATAATTTTGTATGTGTGTGTATGTGTGTACAAACATCAAGATTAACATTTAATGTAAGTGTCCATATGAGACTCAGATATTGTTTTTCATCATGTGGCAGGGAAGATGATAATTTTCACTCCTACATCCTGTATGTAACTCAATAGTATTTGGAGCAAACACACTGGTTGTATTTTCCTGTAATTCTATCTGATCATACAGAAGTATGTTTAATAATAGTGTAATGAAGTCCTTATAGCCTTTATTAAGTCTCTGTTTGGAAATGTTGCATAGAGTTATATTTTTAGGATGGGAAGTGGAGATCAACTTTTTAGGAAGGGAAGTGGAGATCAAGGTAAACCTGTGATAAAAACAATACTTGTTTTGTTCAGTGTTTTTATGGAATTATATTTTTGAACATTTATGGTAAAAACATTATCATTGTTTTTATGAACCCTCCTATATGACATAATCATAAAAAAAGTTCAGTGCTGGTATATTATTTCATATGCAACAGTCTAAAAATTTAGCCTCATTGAAGAATTAACCATAAATATTGTGGGCCTCTAATAAGTCATGCCATTTCCAACTTGTCACATAATTTGTATCATAACTAGAAGATAGTGTAGCATTTCCATGACAAAATGACATATACACAGTATTTATATTTTATTGTCTAGGTCTGTTATGTCAAGACACTTTTGTGTGACTAGTATGAGTGCTCCCTGCCACTTCTTATGGGTAGCCCAGCATGGATGCTATTTCATTCACTTGGGAGATTTCCAGAACAAAGAATTTTGAAAGCAGAATCCAGAGATACCAAAAATGACAAATTGCTACGCATAGTTGGTTTCATAAAAATGATGATTATGTGTTAAAAAGAGCAGAATATACCAAAATTACTTGCCAGCATATGATAAATTAGCAAATTGAATGAAAACATTTTTAATAAAATAAACCAAACATTAAAAATACATAATGCAGCTTGTCATACGCAACCTTTTTATTTATTGGTTTTTTATATTCAATCTATTCTAATTTTTAATAATTGCAAAATTTATTTTTACTTGGATGCTCCTTGCAAAACAGCAGAGAATGAATTTCATCTACAAAAGACATTTTTCATTATGCACAGATGTATGAAATCACTACAGAATTTACAAACTCTTATGTGGGCATGCTAAGATCCTCAGTTTACAAACCTTTGCTTCTAGAAGTGCACTGTAAAGACAATGGTGGTATGCATGAAAGATATGTAAAACCTCTCTAAGATTTGTATTCATAAAATCGAATCTTTGTAAATTACCTAGAATGTGTCTTACACAATTGAGATAGAACTGGCAAGCTTACAGCAGTACCAGTACTGCCTCAGCTTTCACATGCACAAAGCCATATCAAGAATGATCTCAAGAAATCTTGAGACATGTTAGTAACTTCTCAGATTATAGAGAATAAATTGGAAGACACACATGACTGAGTTTATGGATATGGCAACAAGAAAAGAAGGTTATAAAATGTAGAGATATGATGACCCATGTGATTATAAACATTTATACTGGTTCAAGAAAGAGTGTTATATAAAAGCGAACAAATACCAGATTTGTATAGTCTAGCATCTTACAAGAATGAAAGACTCAGGAAATTTCATCCAACTAACTGCCAATTTTCTCTTCTTATGATCATCATTATTTGTTCTCCTTTTTTTTTTTCCAGTGTTTTAATGTCCCTTCTTACTGCATATGGCACCACAAGCAGTGCTCATTTATTTGACTATAAATGGTTCAAACAGGTTTAAGTAAAATATATAATTTTTAAAGTAAACTGCTTCTCAAATCTTCTACAACATGAATTTTCATATAGACAGAAAAAAAGCGGTATTACAGGAAAAATGTTGTTGTGCATAAACACCCATCTGCCTGTTTTACTTCTAATCTCTGGTACTACCAAGGATTTGGAAAATACTACATAAAATATTTCAGTATTTCTACGAACTGAGAGTGTATCATCTCTTCACTTTGTTCCTCTGTCAATAAGACACAAACAGACCAGAAATTAACAGCTGAAGTTTATATTGGCGTTCATTGTTGGTAAATAGAGGAGCTAAAGAAGTCAGGGAAGAATATAAAATGTGCCAAACTCATACTGACGAACATAGAAAACCAGTTTTCATGTTTACTAAATGTTCTATTTTATCTAAAAATACACCCTCTGTGTAAATGACAAATAAGTAATACTGACAAAACACACACATAAAGTAATCCTTAAAATGGTTTCCTCGGATTGTTATTGCATAAGGATGCAAAAGTATAGGGAATTAAGCATTTTGCTACAAAGTACAATGCTGTGTTTCTGGTCAAGGAAGACATGAGATATGACTGCATATGATAATTCAAAATAAACAATATGTGATTTTATGAAAATGAAATGCCAGAAATCTTCCTTAGTGAGAACTACCTCAAATTATCTCGGAGATATATCTGTCATTTATGCATACCATCTACTGTCTCAAATTTTGACTCTGCAGAATTTTATAGAAAGAGAAAACATGCAAAAAAGTGGATATTAATAAAAGAGTAAAAATCAAGAAACACTAATATATGAATGCATAAATGTAATTGCAGAAAAAAAATAATATTCTTATCTTTAATATAGCTTATTAATTACAAAAATGTTGGCAGAGATTATGTAGCAGTAAATCAATAAAAAACAAAGAAAGAAAAAAGGAGAGAATTCCTAAAGAGGTTTCATTGTATTGGTTTTTAATACATAAGGATGCAATTGCTCTCAGAACTACTTAACAACTTAACTATTTTAAAGCTGTAATGTATACCAGAAGTAGTTTTCTCTGGTGACAATTATGTAACTTTTCAGCTGCTAATTTTAACAATTTAGTTTGTATACTATGCCTACCTGTGGGCAAATAACTGAAAAGCAAGTTACATAATGTGAACATAAACCCAACGCTAGGTTCATAGAAGAATATGAATACCTTTCAGATAGAATTTTTTATATACACACATACATAAGAGAACAAGGGAGTGTTTGAACCAGGGATTCACAACATGTAGACTCCTTGCCAGCAAAATACCTCCTCTGCTATATAATTTGTCTGTTGTGCTGCATTTAAAACAAAGTTTTATTAATGGTTGAAAATAATAATAAGAAAGATAGAAAAAAGTAATTTTGTTAACTCCAGATTAAAAAATATATTAAGGGGACATAAGGCTGAAATTTTGCCTCTCTGATCCAAATGTTGAAATTTTCATTTTGATGTCTAAATAAGACCATCTCTGTAGCACAGCATTACCCTGCAAGGTGCATTCAGCCATGTGGCATCTTTGAGGACCACTTGAGGAACTATTTGATGTAAAAGTAGCAGCTTTGGCTGTGTATATCACATCTAAACAGTTAGGGGAAGGCAGCATGCTGAGCAAATGTCACCTCCCACTACCTCCTTCCGTGATGTCCTATGTGGTTGGAGGGAGAGAATACATTGGCCATGTGGTAGGTCTTGGACTGTTGCACCACAGAGCTTTTATGCCTAAAAAATATGCCAAAAGTTCTCTCATTAATGTCAGTACTTTAGCCCTGTGACTATATTTTAACTAGTGTTCATTTAGCATTTAAATGTGAAGTGTTGTATTCAGGCTGAAAACAGAAGTGAGTGGAAGAACCAGCCAGCTATCTAAGATATTGTTGGAGGAGAGAAGGAATGAATGTGAAATGGTGATATGTTGCATATTTTTTCTGAAATCAATACATAACATTAAATCTCTATTCCTGTTTTCGGGCATTTTCACATAGGTATGTAAAATGCTTGTTACAATTTTTTTTTCTTTTTTTTTTGTTTTTCATATCATGCTTCAGCATGTGTACATAAATGCTTAAAGACTAGAAATTATTGTTCATTTTTATCTGCTAAATATAGTAACTGTTGATTTGCATGAACATAATGCAAATATTTTGGCAAAATTAAAATTTCCTTGCAAGAAGTGTTTTGTATAAAATTATATAACAAGACATTAAAAGTTGTTAGCTATGATACCATTTGAGTTAAAAGTTCAGATTTGGTATGATAGCCCATATCAGTAAAACAACTAAAGTCCTTCTCAAATGTAGAAGTTAAAAATTAAGACCATGTCTCCTTAACAAAAGATTCACAAAGATTTGACAGGAAGTGACTGATATAGCCTATATATATTGTGTTTCTCATGTTTTGTATCAAAGGCTGTAATTTGCTGTTAAAAACTGTTTCAAATTTAAAAATTTTTTGTGAATTAATTTTGCATAAAATTGCAAAAAAAGATCATTATGCTATTTGCATGCAACCTGTACTTCTGTGAAACCATGCTACCTGTCATTATAAGGCTTATAGAGCTTAATAGTTGTAGCTCTGCTTTTATAAAGTATCCTCTTTCCCCTTGGAATACTGTTGTCATATGTATCATTACTATAAATCTTTAAATACATCAGATTCGCTTCCACTTGTATATATGCAGAATTTACCATTTTAAGTGCTGTTTGTGAAGTATACAATGCTCTACACTTCCATAAAGCCTCTAGTTTGTTTTAAAGTTGTAAATAAAAATTTATAGGACACTAAAATGTAGCAGTTTTTAAAAACATAATATTTGAGTTTTGAATGTAATTTTGTATTGCAATCTGAAATTGCCATCTAAATTATAACTTTAAACATTACAAATTACAACTGAATAATACATTTAAATGTTTCTCTCCCCTGCCTCCCCGTCTACATAGAAGTTTCATAAATAGTGGCCTGAGATGGAGCTATACACCTCTGAAGTGCATCCTAAAGGTGTAGTTGTCTAATTGGATCTTATATTTTGGAGTTGGAGATTCACATACAATGAGAATAGCAAAACAAGTTTATCGTGGGGTTTCTCTCAAACCATACATGTAAATTATGCTGCTATATTGATTACATGCTCTTCCTGGAAGAAACAGTGAATTTTCTATGACTGCTAATAAACTGATGAGGTAGAATTGAAAAGATTAGAGAATGATGTAGGTGGCACCTTGGCCAAAATGTTAGACCTCTCACCAAGGTGGCCTGGGTTCGATCCCAGGGACCTGCATGTGGGATTTGTGGCGGACAAAATGGCATCTGGGCAAGTTTTCTCCATGTTCTCTGGTTTCCCCTGCCATTCATTCCACCATTTGCTTTATCATCACCTTTCCTTTCATCCATTTCATATCATCTACTTCCTCACTCCCATATCAGGCTGATCACCTATCCTGAATATTCTATCTGATCCAAAGTGTCTTTCTCGACAGGCCTCTGACCCCCAGGTACCCATTTGTAAGTCCTACATATGAGGAGAGTAAACGGAGGAAGAAGAAATGATGTAGAATTGTGGAGTAGAACAAATTCTTAAAAGTCCTTTTTCACTACCTCCCTAACACCTCAAAGTTATTATTTAAATTGCATACTTACCATATAGTGACAGAGAGAGACAAAAAGTGCTCATTTTTATGTTTTCCAATGTTTTTAAATTGTATTATTCACAATTGGCAGATGTGGTCACCCATGGTTCTCTCTCCCCTTAACCATTATAGATGTGAGCACCAAGTTAAATAGCCTTGAGCTAAATGCTTTTCAGTAATAATTCTGGACAGCTGTTGATTATGGATATAAACACTGTTTACTATCTAACACAGGGTAGTAAAACATGCAAAATGAATTTAAATTGTGATTAAAACATGCAGTTGCATGGTTGAAATGTCAGATTTGGAATGTATAGAGTGTGACTGCAATACAGAAGTTTTAATGTTATAAACCTTTTTCCTCGTGTTGTGATTTTTTTGGGAATATTCAAACTTAATTTAGCAAAATTCATGAAATCTTTTACTTTGGTTGTTGTGTTGGTGAGAACATGAGAATGTTGATTTTCCTTGCAAAGTCACACATAAAAGCTACATTGCATTCACAGTCAGAACTGAACATTTGATTGATATCCATGTGCATTTAACATTTAGGCAGTAGTTTTTTTTTTTTTTTTTTTTTTTTTTTGCTCTTATTTATGCAATAAAAACAGTAAGTGCTAAGATATATTATAATTCCGGATCTTTCATATCCAGTTCTGATTACCATGAGAAACAATATAATTCCAGAAAAACTATAAGTACAAAGAACAAGTTTTTATAAAATGTTAAAATGTCTGAAATCAATTGTTTATGTTTAACACTGCAGAAAAATACTTGCATTACCTGATTTGAGAACATGAAATAAACACAGAGAGAGGGAGGGGGACAAAATTGTAGTTAACACAGTAACATAAGCATAATCATTTCTGTTATTTCATGCTTTCTCTGGCTACAAATTATTTGTCCACATCAAAAGTAAAATAATTGGTTTAGTTTGTGATTATGTTAAACAAGCAAGATGGCACGATAATGCATGAGGCTCACATTCGGGAGGTCCTGGGTTAGATTCCTGGTGGCTGCCCATTGCAACCATGGGTTTCTTCATGGTTTTCCATGGTTGACATAGGCAAATGCTGGAGTGGATATTCTACCATGGCTTTCCTCTTTCCCCATTTCTTCTCATTTCATTTCCCTTTCATGTTTCAGATTGACTCTGGGGCTGTGGTTTGGTTGGTGACAAGCAGATGGCCCAGAGGCTTGAGATTTGGAACTTCTTTCTTGGCCCTGCTAGAGGGAAGCCTGTTGAGCCTCCTCTGTAGATCATGTTTCTATAGTCCCACTAGAGGGACACCTTTGAGCGACCCTCCCATGGCCTTGTGGTCAAGCCCGGAACTACTGGGGAACCCTGTACATCTGTTGATTTGTGCCGGCCTTGCTTTGTACCCATACGTCTCCTGCGGTTCCCTCACCTCAACCATTCCTCCCAAGGGTGTATGCACAAAAGATCCATTGGGGGTCAAGGTGCTAGGTGTCTCCTCCATTTACTAGTCCTGTCGTATCCTATCCATGTCATTATGTTGATAGGCTGAAATATTTGTACAAATATATTTGTTCAAAATAAGTTCTCTATTAAATGAAAGTCTTGTAACTTTCGCAATTTAAACATGCTCTTTATAAGCACAGATTTCTGTGTTACAAACAAAACACATGCCACATGGAATGTAACCTGACTTTGTGTGTTTTGCTTATATTGCAACTATATAAAACATATAAAGAAGATGTGGGGAATGCCTCCGGAAACATGTCCTGCATGTAATATGTAGTAAGTGAAGCAAAGAGTATCTGAGTCGACTCACTCTTTCTTCAGTATATTTGAATGCTTCACTGTGTGTAAGTTCCAATTTTTCAAGAAACTCATATAATTTTTTTACCCAGAATTTTATGGGTTTTGATTCATCCTTGATGTGCTCTCAGTTTATGTAGTGCATAGGATCTAACAATCTGGAGTTTTACAGACATGAACAATAGAATTTATTTGGAAATGACTGTTTTCTTCAAGACAAGCTATGAAATGATGGGTGAAATTTCTATTTTGCACAATTTTAAAGCTACATACTTAATTTTTTGTACAATATTTGGGGTTCATGTGGAACTACTTGTAGAGTTTCACTTTTGTATGTAACTAGTTTGTGAATTATTGAAAATTTTCTTTCAAAATATTTGCATATTTCAAAATGAAATACACTTCACACTTTTTTGAAAAAAAGTTTGAAATTTGTTTTACAAAACCTGAAACTCGTTTAGAAAAACTGGACGCATGGGTTTTGTAATATCTTAACTGTAAGGGAAATTAAAAAAAAAAGTATGACCTGCATAGCAAAAATTTTTCCCAAATGTAGAGTTCTGCTGGTGTTCCAAGGGCCTTTACGAGCTTTAGTTTCTCTTTCAGCTGATGATTTGCAGATCAGAAATGCTCTAGAACTCCTGATTTCTCTGTTTGTTGATATTAACGTTTCTCATGTGTTCTTTAAAACTTGTGTCTGTATTCATTTCTCTTTGTCTTTCCTATTTGTAATTTCTTGCATACCATGCTGGCCTCTAGTTCCCAAGGTCACGGATTCAAAACCAGCTGAGGGCGATGGATTTTTTTGGGTGTAAAAATCCTTAGCATGGCTTCCTTCAGAAGGGAAGTAAAGCCAGTGGTCCCGTGTCATAGATTTATGGTATGTTAAAGAACTTCAAGCCTGATAAAGAGGCTTCTGAGCAAAATCTCTGGCCTTTCATGCCCAATATAGAATGGGACTCTAAGGACCACAGTAGTTAAAGAGCGTCCATAAATAAAACTCATTTAATTTTTTCTTGCAATTTTAAATCCAATTCCATAAATATCAAAATTTTTTCTCACTGGAATTTTCTCCTTTGCGTAGGTCCTGAGTATATTTTTTAAGTGTGCTTGTTAACTCGGGCTAGGAATGTACTATATTGTTTGAATATTTATATAAATTTCTGGAAGGCTCATGGGAGGAAAGTGAATTTTTTTAACTTTTTGGTTTCTTTTATGTTGCTTAGTGTGGTGATTTCCTTTATTTATCTCTATTTTCCTGTTTACTGCCTCTTTGGTAAAGCCATTTTATGTACGATTTCTAGGATCTTATTATATTTTTTATTGTACTCCTAGGTGTTCATCGGTAGTTTACGAATCTGAAGGTAAGACCATTTATTAAGGCATATTTGCATTCTCTTGGGTTGTTGCTGTCATTTTTAATGTAAGTATCTGTGTATGCCAAAACTTATTTTATTCTGATTTCTCATGATTTTTATGTCAGAAAGGAGAGCGTGTTATTGGATTCTGTCTCTATTGTAAATCATGAGGAATCAGAACAAAATAAGTTTTGACTAGAGATGGTACCTCGATACTTGGTGGTTTCGAAGTATGTGTAATACTTTGAGATAAACCTTTGATACTTATTTAATACTTATAAATTTTTAAGTTTTGCATTATTGAAAGCTTTTGTGTTTAACTTTATGCTAGATAAGGAATGAAAGGGGTTCAGAATTCACTTTATGCCTTGAACATGTCCCCCAAAGAATGGCTGGACTATAGTTCTTGATAAATCTTGACTGCATTTCTTGTGGGTGAATCAATGCTACATTCCATAGACTTTTGGTTCTAAATGAAAACATGCAAAACAATGGGGAAGGGGTAGAAGTACTCATGTAACATGCAGCTTAACTGAGTTGTGAATGATACTGATTTAGCTAACACACTAAAACACGTTTCTGCAATAACCTGGCTTGGCAAATCACATTTACCTACTCCTGTGACCAAAATCTGTGCATCCAGCAGAAACAAATCAGAACCTACGACATGAGAGAATACACCATGGAAATACTTGTTCTTTCCTTCCATGCGTTAGTTTGTGTTAACACAAGTCAAACTTGGGCCACGAGCATAGCTTACAGTTATTCCCTAAGACCAATTTCCGTATACGGATAGAAAATCCTTTAAAGGAAAATTTTCTGCACAAAATATAGTTATATAAAAAGGATATTATTATTATTAATTATATTATATTAGTCTTGACTAACAATAGGGAATATATAACCTCCGACATTATCAAGATAAAAAAATGGCTGCCAATTGGAGAATGTCAAACCGGAATAATTTCAGAATTAGCATACAATACAAAATTGGTTATATGCATTTATACACAGAAAACTACTAACAAGAACATACTGCAGTGAACAAACTATCGACTTTGCAGTTTTTGATAAAACAAGTATCGGGTATTGGTGCTAAAAAATTAGTATCAAGGAATAGTGGTATCATCCCATCACTAGTTTTGGCAATCACAGAAAATGCACATTTACGTATAACTACATTAAAATGACAGCTACTACCCCAGAGAACACAAATACGCAGTAATAAACAGCCTAATCTTCAAATTGGTAAACATACTGATGAACATGAAAGAGTACAACAAAGAATGCAACAAGATACTTGAAATTGTACATAAAAATGACTTCACCAAAGAGATAGTAGATAGGAAAATAAAAAAACTCAATTTACATAATAAATCACCATACTAAGCAACATAAAAGAAACCAATAAGTTCAAAAAATTCACTTTCCACCCATAGGCCTTCCAAAACTTATGAAAATATTCAAAGAATATGGTATAACCCTAGCCCCAGTTAACAAGCATTCTTAAAAAACATATTCAGGACCAACACAAAGGACAAAATTCCACTGGGAAAAACTTCTGGTATTTATGAAACTGGATCCAGATTGCAAGAAAATATACATAGGGAAGACAAGGAGGAACATAGATGCAGGTTTTAAAGAATACATGAGAAATGTGAAATATAAACAAATGGAGGAATCAGCAGTTGCATTGTTGGTCCATGGATCATCAACTGAATGAGAAACCCAAGCTCCTAAAGGCCAGGAAAACCAGCAGAACTCTCCATTTTGGAAAAATTATTCATACATAAGAATAAATACAATATATTAAACTTGGATGTCCCATATGAAAATGATCTCATTGTACAGTATGTCCATCCAGAAAATGCCATCTACAAGTGACAGGAGGAAGCACGGCAGTGAATCTATGCTGATGATGGAGACAACAGTTTCCGAAACATGTCCCAATATAATTCTGGTGTAGAAAGTAATGCTACAGTAATAAAAATCTCAATTTGTGCAAATAAATATTTAATAAACTTTTTTATTCTCTGAAAGAATTCTTTGTGTGTTTAAATTTTGCTAGTTTTAAATTTGTATTTGTTGTAATCCAATTCTATACTTTATTGTATTATTTGACAATATATGTTGCAGTGTTATCTTATGCCAAAAGAAGTAATTCGTCAATAACCAGTGGCATATTAGCTCTGCAGGATGATATGCGTGCTTTTTATCCCTCCGGCAGAAAAAATACCTGGATATGCACAATTTTCTGTGCTTCAGAGTTATTAATTTGTGAATGTAATTACACAGATTAGATGCTGCCTCTTTAATGTCGACCAGAAATATAATCTATGTCATTTTATGACAGGTTCCCCTGTTACTAAATATGTCGTCACAGATATAAGTTTGTCATTAGTGCTTTGGTTAATGGAATTGCATATGGAAAGTTTGAAAAAGAGGTTAGAGCAAGAGAACTTAATTTAATTCCTCATTTTGTGAGGAGGCTGCCATAACTTGCATCACATGGTTGCCATTTTTTGTTTTAGTATAGCCTTCATAAATAAACTTCAAAACTATAAGTTACCAAATAAATTTTGGTTACAGTTTTATTAGAATTGAGTGTAGCTGATGGCATTACAGATACTCAGCAAGTCATTTACAACTTCATAAAATAAATTTTCTACAAAATTTTCCCAGACAGGCGAAACTGATATGCCTGATTGAATGCCTCCCACAAAATAGCACTTCATTAGCTACAGGTCTTGGCCTCTATGGTTCAATGTGAGACCCCTGTGCATTATAGTGCATTGCAAGCCCTTTGTCAATGTCTTGTGTGCTGTGTTATGTGTGAATCAATTCATTAATGCACAAAATTTAAAGATGTGTGTGTACGTATGTAGTTACAAACACAGAATATTTGTTAAGGGTAGGTCAAGATCCTGTTTTGAGTGTCACTAAGGCATAGATAGTGACATAGCTAGACATCCATAAGGGAATTTTATTACCTATCACAGGAGGAAACTGCAATATTGTCAGGTTTTAAACTGCCTTAGCAGTACTGTTCATAAATAAAATTGAGTACTCAGCTCAAAAGTGCTGTAAAGTATGAATTAACTAGGAAGAACAACTTTTGTATTTATGAATTTTTATTCTGTAATTGGTAGGGGTGGTGATTTTTATCATTTTGAAATCAAATATTTTGCATTTTGATTCACACATTTAGCATTTATGAATTTATAATTCAGTATTTTAAATCATTTTTGAGAAAAAGTATATTATTTGACTTAATTATGATAAACAAATTGTCCTTTGAAATAACAATGTGAAATTAAAATCACATTTTAAAGGGTTGATAGGGAGATAAAAATGCATAAATTAAATTTTGAATTTATTTTGAATTAAAATAGATTGAAGCAATGCAGAGAAAAAGAATCTGATGTGTTACACTCACATGACTTTTTCTACTCTTGTACAAACTATTTATACAAACTCATATTCTCCATCTATTTCATATTAATCGAGATAAACATTTGCAGAAACGATCTTTTGACATGCAAAGAGAATTACATTTTACACATAGCGACCAGTTCTAAAAATATTTGATTATCGCTTAATCAATTAACCTGTTTTGTAATTGCAAGGGCAATATAGAAATGTAGTAGCCTTTAAGCATCAACATATATCTTAATAGCTAGTTGCTAGGTGCCGCACCATTCTCTTTTCCACAGATTAATACTCTTTGCATATCCAAGACAAAAAAATGAATAACAAATTCCCATTTGAGAAAATAAGTATTGAAAAATTTAAGGGAATAACAAGCAATATCTTGAAAATGGTTCACTCAACAACAAAAATTTATAGGATATAAATTGTGTATTTTAACGCGATCTACATTTTTTGGTAGTAAAATTTTGTCTATCTCTTATGGTTTACCAGTTATGCAAAAGTCGTTCACAATGAAGAATGCTTCTGGGGACATTCCCAGAAAATTCAAGATATACATTTTATTTGTGATGAAAATATCTTAAACATATTATATTTTAATCAAAATCGTTAGCCATTTTTGAGAAAATGTTCCATGTAAAGGGTAATCTTGGGATTTTCTTGAAAACCTTCATGTCGCATCTCTGGAAGATACTGAACCTAAATACCAAGTTTGGTGTTTATCTGACTGTTCGTTTCTGAGTTATGCTGTTCACAGACACACACGGACATGCTTCCAAAAATGTTTTTTTTTCGATTTAGGAGGCCTCAAAACATGTATTTCCAGTGAAATCTCGGTATCGAATTTTTGGGTGGAATACAATACTTCCCCTACTTACTTTACGTAGTAGAGAAAGCAATAGGACAAATTGATACAGGCTAAAGCACAACACAGAAAAAACATAAATTTATACTGATGCAAAATTAGACTAAGAAAAGCAAAATGCACAAAATTAAGTAAAGTCATGCAACTTATGAATTGGTGGCACTGTTGAATGAAATAGATCATGCCTCAATATTTTGTTGTCATTCATGCTCTCCTTTGCTTGTAGGTCAGTTGTGCTTATTGAAATATATTTTAGCATCTATGCAGAACTGCTTGGGCAAAGACGAGATATTTGAGCTTAACAGGAGGCTGCAGAGTTTGGAAATACTGGGAATGAAAATATTCATATCTCTCAAAACTATCCATTTTAACAACCTGAAAAATGGAATTTTTATTTTATTTTCACTTAAACCTTTCAAACCTACCGACAGTATTTGGCCAGCAGTGTCAGAGTTAAAAAGCTTAGCAACCACTTGTCAAATATTCCTCCATGTAACTGCCTAACTTTTGTTACACTTAAGCATAAGCTCTAGTAAACACAATTTGTTTGTTTTTTTTTTGGGAGGGGGGCTTTTTACATTTATAATTGAAAAAAAGTCTATGAACTGCAACATATAATTATGTGGGTAACCATCCTCAAGCACACCTTTTAGCCCCCATACCTAAAGTTAGCAACTCGTCCCACAACTTGTACACAAAAGAGAAGAAACAGCCCTCCAACCAGGTTATTAATTGTGGTTGAGTCCTCAGTCACAAATTTACCTTGACACCATGCTTAAAAACAATTACAATATCAGGACCTTAACTGTGATTGTTTTCCCTATGCCCAAAAATTAAGGTTTTTAAACAGACTTTATTTTAAACCTCACAACAGAATAAGTAAAATTTATTTTATGCTAATTTCACAGAATAAAGGAAACATTCCTTCTTCACATTACCATTCCACTTTTCAGAGCAATGGCCAAGAGTGCCATAAACTTTCCAGTGTATAAACTCTGCTGTTTAAGTTTCCAGAAGAAAGAAAAAGGTTCTATTTGAAAAAAAAATTATTTTACATTTATATCGTATTTTAGTATAATTTTCGCATTGTGAACCAGTTATGCATTTTATTGTAATTTCAAAATGCATTAAAAAGTGGTTTGCAGGTGATAAAAATTGAAAATACAAGTGTACAAGCCTTTGTTAGGATTTATGCTATATTATATTTGCAAAAGCTTACCACCCCTAATAATGGATCATTTGGTTTGGCATCCACACTTATATTGACATAATATTTACATGGAATTAATATAACAGGACCAAACGCAAACTCACATTTCAATATCATATTTATATTCCATATTTACCATTGATACAAAGTAGTTGCTGAAAGTAATTACAATACCTGGGAAGCCATTTTTTTCTCCCCTTTCATCCTTTCTTTTCTTCCCATCTATCCCGATGTTGCCGCTATTCAGTATTTAAAGTGCAAGTGTATCATTTTATTGAAATGGGCAAAGCAGTGTGAAACTGTCTATATCCACATGCACTAATAGAGAATCAAAGCACAAGTCTTTGGAACATTATGCATGGCTAAAAGTAGCTTATAATAAGATGAAATGGTATGATCTATCATCATATGAGGTTCTAATTAAGTGTGACTTTTGATACTGGACTGGTTGTATGTGAACAAGAGTATAAATGTTCACATTGAATTCATTTCAGGTGTGTTTGCAACAATTTGTAACCTAAGTTCACTAAATAGAAATGTTAAAACATAAGCCTAAAAATTATATACACTTAGCACAGTTCCCATTTAAACTACTCTTAAATTTCTATTGATTTTATGAATATTCATTTAGCATTTGTTAATATCCTTCACTTGTTCTCTCATCATTTTAAATAACTCCGACTTAGCAGATGTGATGTTTCATTTCATCACTTTGCATTTTGCAAATATATGTGGGATTTTAGCATTACATTGTATGATAGAAGTTTAGTAATTGTACAAGATTCACGGAGGTTTTATTTAAGTTTAATGGTAACTCTTGTATTGTTTTAATTTGTGTAGTTATCTGAACCCATTAATGCATAAAGTTAATAAAGGTTCCCTTTCTTTTAAGTTAATTTATGTTTCATATTTTAAGTTTTGAAAATGTTGTCTATCCGTTATATAATAGAGCTATGCATCAGGGTCGTTAGAGCTATATTTATGTATAGGAAAGAGGTATGGTAATAATAAACCAAGTGATATATTGCTAAAGGCTTGTTTGTTAATTAACTAAAATGAAATGCAGCAGCATCTGTAAGGCATAATGTATAACTGAAACGTATTCTGAAAATTACACAAGTATATAGCTAAACTTACATTGAAGCAATTATAGGATGTGGTATTCTCTGAAGCATTTCACTTGTCATAATTTACATTAGCTGCAAGGCAAATTAGCCTCTCTTTTTACACAATGCACATCTCCTGTTTTTATTATACAGGAGTGGCCAATTGTTTATTCCTTAAAAATGGACCTGTTTGATTGGTGTAGGGAACAATGTCAGGAGGTGCTTCCCCATTTATTTTCAATGTCGCAGCGTCAAAGTTTCAGAGAGCTTCAGCATTTATAACACTCTTCTTTTCCTTAAGGGAAAGATAATAGAGTTAAAAATAACATTTGGCTTAATCAGTGTGGGAAAGAAAGTATTTAGTGATGAATAGGAAGTTAAAGGTGAGGTTTGTGCAGTTCTGCATAAGCGGCTGTGCGAGTTGCATAATGTTGGGAGCTGCCTTTAATTGGAAGAGAACAAATGAAGCATGGATTTTGAGCTGCAGCTGTGACCAAAGCCCTGACTGCCACCCAGAGAATTAATGGGGATTTGGGTAGTATTAAGAGGATATGTCTTTATTTATCAGTCACGAGACATCTTTAACACAAGTCTGCTGCATGGGATCAGATGAATGCCTTGGTGTGATGGTTTGGTGAAGCTGATCTTGTTGATGCATCTCTTGATGTTTTGTGTTATGTCATCCAAGACCTGGAGAGTAGCTTCTGTGGTGTCTAGTTGTTGGCATGATGCTGTGAAGTCTTGGAGCTGCTAAGTTGATGATGATGGACTTGGATGTCCTAGACTCCTGCTATGGATTGCAGTTGATGGCAATTAGAGCATACAGATATTTCAGGGCTTTGTTCTCGAAATAGGGCTGAGAGCCGCGCTGAGAAGTTCAGAATCTGAGATTGGAGATCCAGAACTGCATCCGGATGGGGTGATGTAGCGGTGTTGTGGTTGACGATGGTCTGTGGCTGCGCTGTTGATACTTGCTGCGGTGCCGCAGTAATGGTACCTGGTGTTACTGAGCAGGCTGTCTCACTATGCCCGAAGGCACTGCAACGGCGACATTGAGTATAGTTTCATGTCGGCTGGTCCCAGGTAGGTGGACGACAAGGCAGCCTCTAAGTCCCCTCAGCTGGCGAGCTCTAGCATAAGGAAGCGCGGTTCTACGCCAGGTATGATGCAAAATTAAAATGAGTTTTATTTATGGGCGCTCTTTAACTGCTATGGTCCTTAGCGTCCTATCTATACTGGGCGTGAAAGACCGGTAATTTTGCTCAACGGCCTCTTTATCAGGCTTCAAGTTCTTTTACGTGCCGTAAATCTAAGACACGGGGCCACCGCTTTACTTCCCTTCCGGAGGAAGCCATGCTAAGGATTTTTACGTCCGAAAAAAATCCATCGCCCTCCGCTGGGTTTGAACTCGCGACCTCGGGAACTAGAGACTAGCATGAGGTATGATGCGGGTGGTTCTCAAGGCCGTTCTCCACTCTTCTCTATCCGTTCTTTTCCATATCACTCATGCTGGTCCACTTGTCAATTTTGTTATAATCTTACCGCCCTTCCTTACTGCGGAACGCGCCAACATTAGCGTCTATTTTTATATCCAATGAAAATTATGAATACATATGCTCTAGGTATAATGTTCCAGAAGATTCTAAAGAAAAAACGCGCCAACATTACGTAACTTCCTCGTCTCTAATAATGATAAACAGCTCACCCCCTCGCTGCATTATTGCACGCTATTATTGTCAGTTTCAGTAAGGCAGTATAAACCCACTTCTCAACAATAATTACAATCAACAAACATCTCAAATCAATGTCACACAAAAATGCATATTCATAATATAATCATTCTTTACATTTAAATAATTTATGATACAAATTACTGCATCAATGTGCGGCCTTATAATCTAGGTCCGTTGCGCTGCTTTTAATTTGTAACGGTACAAATGTTACATTTTGTATGTTGCAAATAAATGTTTGTTTACATAACTTTAACTGCCCCACGTATGGGAGCCAATTTGCGACGGTAAATGTTTCTTACGTAATATTTATAGTGTAAGAAATGAGAACTTGTAGATCATATGTTGTGCTGCTTTACTTAACGCGTTGCCATCTTGTGACGTCACTCCTTGTTTGGTTCGTAGCTTCCTCTGGCGTAGCAATTTGTATCAATTAGTTTCCGAAAGAATTTAAAGTTTTGTATATTGTCCTCCGGCTAGCTATCATCTTATCTTGGTAGAACTTGTATCTCTTGCAGGGTGTGAATCGGAAAGGAATCTTTTATCCAGAAATTATACTGACGAAGAAATTGGTTTTATAACTTTTATTGCTGAACACATTCACAAACACTTTTACAAATTAATCTGGATACTCGCCAAACTGAAACTGTTTGTAATAACTTCTTATCACTTTTAACTCACGTACTTCAACTTTGTGTAGAATTAACTTTATAATAATTTAGATTCTCGTAATTCTGCTGCGCGTAACTTGAACTGAAGGACCGACCGACGATGTGTAGAGTACTGAGAATTCTGTTGAACTGGGGGAAAGCTCTACCTCGGATTCGGCTTATTTATAGGCTTGCCTTAAGATACGCCTAAAGATTATAAATGAACTGCTATTGGCTAATAAAACGCGCCAACATTAGCGTCTATTTTACTATCCAATGAAAAGCACTAATACATATTTCTTTTAGGGAACATTCTAGAAGCTTTTACCGAAAAGGCGCGAAACATTACGTAACTTCCTGGTTCCCTGGAAATGATAAATAACTCACCCCCTTGCTGCATTATTGCGTTATTGTTGACAGTTTCAGCAAAGCCGTATATTATTATTTACCAATAATAATTACAATTAATAAACCTCTGAAATTAATGTTACATAAAAATACATATTCATATTACAATCATTATTTATATTTGAGTAATTTGTGATACAAATTACCGTATCATATGCCCCACTAGAAACATAATTATAAATATTTATAACTTGTTTAGAAATTTTAAAATTGTGTTTTTAGTCTCCTAAATCTTGGAACACACGTTATCACTTTCACTTAACACTTCACACGCATTTAACACACGACATGTTTTATCTCGCCACTACTTACTGGCTCTGGTTTAATTAATTTAGATATTCATCTGACATCACAAAATTTTTGTATAGCAAATACTTTACCCTAAATTATTTAATCACTGCTACCCAAATTGTTTACTTTCTTAAGTTGTTGACAAAAATTTATACATTTAAGATTTTTTTTAATTATTACACATATTTACCAAAATATTCACCCTCTACACAAATATTTACATCTCTTAAATCTAGACAATGTTTCACCTTTTCTGTTTTCTACATAAGTACTTTTTTTTAAATTATTCTTACCAATTTTTTGTTATTTTGAATTTTATTTTAACAATACTCTTTGAATTGTATTTACATACTTTTAATTTAATATCATATTAAGTTTCAATCTTTGCATTCTTAATTTTCAAATGTTGTTACAGTTCTTAAAAAATGTTATTTTTTTCTTTTAACTATTTATTTCTTTTTATTTTTCTATATTTTTTTTTTGAATTTATTTATGTTTTCTCACGACATATATATATATTTAGTTAACCCTCTTACGTTCCAATACATTTCTCTGCAAGTCATCTTTAACTATCCAGCATTTACTTTACATCTCATTGCTATTTACCCTCCTGGATCAAATTGTGTGTGGCTAAACATTACTCGTAGCCGTAACCTAACCTTCAAATTTTTGTTCATGAATAACCTCTTGTATTCATTTGAAATTTCATCACATGATAACATTTGAAAACAATCTACAGTTTCTTGAACAATACATCTTTTAACAACTTTCATTTTCAACTCTTCAACTATCTCTTTACTTTGAGAATACTCTGACAAATCTGTACTAAACTGTACTGGACTGGAGTTTTCATTTTGAATATCTTGGCACAATTTATTTCTTTGCATTACTGTCTCACTCTGTATTTCTGATATCTCCCCTCTGAAATTAACTTGCGCCTTATTCACATCTACATTCATAACCTCATTTATCTCTCTTACCTCACTTGAAATACTACTCATTTGACTTCCTAACTCTGTACTTTCTACATTAACCTCACTTTTAGTATTAACTTCACCTTTTTTTTTACCTATTTCCCTGTTCATGTCTAACATTTTCTTTGAAACTTCTCCTATCTCACTTACTATTACTTCCTCATTTTCATCTCTCATTTTTGGCATACTACTATCTAGCTTCATAACTTTCTTTTCAATTTCTCCACTGCTTTGATCTACTTTTTGCTCTAATACCTCATTACTCCTACCAATATTTTCTCTCCATTCCCTATGATCTTTGTTTATAGCTTCTCTCAATTCCTCAAAACTCTTTTGCATATCTTCCCTGTTTTGATCTAATTTCTTACTAAGATCTTCCCTTAATTTTTCCATATTCTCATTCATATTTCTCAGCATTTCCATCATTTCCTTCATCATACCAGCATCAATAGTAATATTTCGTGCTATTCTATTCTTGGTTTCTGCACTAATATTTTCTTTTTTCAATACTACATTGTTTAAGCTATTTTTTGTACCCTGTATTGAATTACAGCTAACTGTTACACTATCCCCTTCCATCATTGTTTCTTCTGTATTACTAGCAGCCATTGTTTTTGTTTTCTAAAAAAAAATTACGATACCTTTGTGATGCTTTCTGTTGATGTAGCTTTGATGTCCAGCGTTCTGCCCCATTCTCCTAGATTTGTATGTCGCTTCTGCGTTGTGTTGTGATGAATCTACGTCGTCTTGTAGTTGATCTCGGAATTACGATGTCCAATCATCCGTATAGTCTGTCGTTCCTTTTGTTTCTGGAATCTGCGTCTTGTAGATCATTTCACCGCTGCATTCCTGGTTACTCTGCTTCATTCCTGGTCATCGTTTTCCTTTCCTGGTCACTTCGCCTTCCTTTCCTGGTCATCTTCGCCCCACGTCATGGGTGCCAATTTGTAACGGAATAAATGTTACATTTTGTATGTTGCAAATAAATGTTTGTTTACATAACTTTAACTGCCCCACGTATGGGAGCCAATTTGCGACGGTAAATGTTTCTTACGTAATATTTATAGTGTAAGAAATGAGAACTTGTAGATCATATGTTGTGCTGCTTTACTTAACGCGTTGCCATCTTGTGACGTCACTCCTTGTTTGGTTCGTAGCTTCCTCTGGCGTAGCAATTTGTATCAATTAGTTTCCGAAAGAATTTAAAGTTTTGTATATTGTCCTCCGGCTAGCTATCATCTTATCTTGGTAGAACTTGTATCTCTTGCAGGGTGTGAATCGGAAAGGAATCTTTTATCCAGAAATTATACTGACGAAGAAATTGGTTTTATAACTTTTATTGCTGAACACATTCACAAACACTTTTACAAATTAATCTGGATACTCGCCAAACTGAAACTGTTTGTAATAACTTCTTATCACTTTTAACTCACGTACTTCAACTTTGTGTAGAATTAACTTTATAATAATTTAGATTCTCGTAATTCTGCTGCGCGTAACTTGAACTGAAGGACCGACCGACGATGTGTAGAGTACTGAGAATTCTGTTGAACTGGGGGAAAGCTCTACCTCGGATTCGGCTTATTTATAGGCTTGCCTTAAGATACGCCTAAAGATTATAAATGAACTGCTATTGGCTAATAAAACGCGCCAACATTAGCGTCTATTTTACTATCCAATGAAAAGCACTAATACATATTTCTTTTAGGGAACATTCTAGAAGCTTTTACCGAAAAGGCGCGAAACATTACGTAACTTCCTGGTTCCCTGGTAATGATAAATAACTCACCCCCTTGCTGCATTATTGCGTTATTGTTGACAGTTTCAGCAAAGCCGTATATTATTATTTACCAATAATAATTACAATTAATAAACCTCTGAAATTAATGTTACATAAAAATACATATTCATATTACAATCATTATTTATATTTGAGTAATTTGTGATACAAATTACCGTATCAAAGTGCCCTCGTTTTGGACACAGGCTTCTTGTAGAGCACTATTTCTATCCCTCATGCGGTTAGTCCTGCCATGATGGGGTCGTCCTCCGTTGCCTAGCGGTACCTCTAGTTTCCGAGGTCGCGGGTTCAAACTCGGCAGAGAACGACTTATTTTTTCGGGCGTAAAAATACTTAGCATGTCTCCCTTCGGAAGGGAAAGAAAGCCGTTGGTCCTAGATTCACGGCACCTAAAAGAACCAATTCTGATAAAGAGGCCTCTGAGCAAAATTTCCGGTCTTTCACGCCCAATATAGATTGGGACGCTAAGAACCATAGTAATTAAAGAGCGTCCATAAATGAAACTAAATTTAACTTCCTGCCATGATTGTGATTACTTCTGCATCAGTCTGCGTAAATTGTATGGGAGGTCAATCAGCCTCGTTCCCCAACTGTCCGCAGTAGCTGGATAAAAGGTCATTCAGGAACTGCGGGTTAAGGAAAATCTACTTTACGGAAGCCCGGAAATCATCTTGCTTGTCAGTCGTCTCTTCTGCGATTCGGCACTTTAAGTTCTGTTGCTGATACGCCAGTACCGGAAGGGATGCCGGCACGCAGACTTTGACCTTGCCTAGATTGCGAAGCTTCATTCAAACCGTCCACATCAAGCCCCAATAGTAAGACGTATAAAGCCAGCCAGTCCGTCACTCCTGAGTCATTTCATATCAAGCCGAACAAGCATAAACATCACTTTCTCTGAATTTGAGTTTACGTGTTCCACACAAAATAAATGGACACTATTTTATATTTTGCGAGAAGTCAAATTGTTTTAGGATTTACAGCATACTTAATATTGTTCTTATATTCGCACAACATTGCATAAAATCGATTTATTTTGGAGTACAGACTGATCAGGGATAGGAACAATACGTTGTTTTGTGGATTAAAACATTGTGGTTTTCCTTATCCAGATTACTATTTTCCGAAATAAAAAAAAACCTTCGCTTTTGAAATATAGATACTTTAAACCGCAATATCATATTTAACCCCATAATATTAAAATCTGGAAGGAAAAAGAAAAACATTATGGAAGGAATCTGTGGTACATTTTCTTTGACATCTGTTAATATCAGGATAGAATCTTTTTAGAAGAATGTTTTTAAACATATTATTTGTGTTAGCACGTAGGATTTCAGAACAAATTGGTGAAATTAAAAATCCTTAATATTTATGATATAGTAATTAAAATTATTAATTAAATGTTTCAAATTCAAGAAGAAAAAATTTATTATTAATTTTCATATACTTTACCGAGACCGGTACACAGCGGCGTCGCGCCGGCCGATGTGTTACGCAGTACGAACGTGATAGGTTATCACTTCCGGTGTTCGATGTAACTTCGCAACTGGAATCTGATATTCAATTAAGACTCTCTCCAATTTAAATGTTACTTTTGTGTTCAACTTTTTGCGTTAGAAGTTCATATTTAGCTCTGTGGTTTCTGAAAGTGCACGTGGCTATTGTTGTTGCTTCAAACCACTTAATGTTTCCAAGCGTAACACAAGGCATAAATAATTACGCTTAGTTATCTGCAATATGCTTATATACTTAAAAATTGAGAACTTAGCTTTGTCACTAAGCCTAAAACTTCGTGAATGTGTTCGACAAAGAAATACCAAAATATCACCCACTAATTGTGTACTATGAAGTACCAGTGCCGTGAGTAATCCAGAAGTGACTTTTGAGTACTACAATTGACGGAACTGATCTTGAGATGGTTTTTCTAATGTAGATGTTAAGTGCTTCTAAGCTGAACGAAATCTTAGTATTTTGGTCGAATCGCCCATGAAAAGAAACTAGCCGAAGTGCAATATCGCAGCAAACATTGAAAATGATAGAAATGTCCCTTAAAGAGAAAATGTTTCATACAGAGCAAAGACAAAGTTCAACTCCGATGAAACATTAATTTGTGTACCATGAGGATGACTTTGGTATTCATGTTGAGTGGCATTTCTTTACGACGTCACACAAAAAAGGAACATCTGACGGTATTGGAGGTGCCACTAAAAAGGACTAGCAATAACAAGTCTACAGTCCTGCTAGGATCCAATTATAACTCCCGAAGAATTATTTATTTGGGCAAAAGAATGTATTCTCAACATAAGGTTTATGTTTTGCACGGAGTATTAACAACAGGAACACAGTGACCATTTTAAGGCAAGACACAGCAATGTGAAAATGATCGCTGGTATCTTAAAGCTACATCCATTTATTCCACTAATAAATAATGCAATAATAACCAAACGTATTATTTTGAACCAGAAGAGAAAAAAAAGTGCGCATTTAAACGGTAGTTAAATTGCCTCCCATAGAATAAGCTTGAAAGTTTCAATGTTTCTCAAGGTACATGCCAGATTTAGTTATATGTGAACAAACTAGTGCAGCTAAAGTGTTGTGAACAATTGCCAAGGCATCCAATGACTGCTGCTTCTGCTCTCCAGCCGCGCCACGCTGGAATCCCGCTAGCACCGCTTTGTAAGACATTTTATTTAAAATTAACTATACATGATCCTGTCTTTGTTTTATGCAAATATTACAAAAGACATCAAGGAGATTATTTATATTTTTATAGAAATTTAAACAAGGGGGTTAATAGAAATATATTATTCTTAATTTTTTTGTTTTTTTAAAAAATATGTTAATTATATCAGTTTTAATAAATATTAAGTAAAATATTCTATATTAAGCTTTCTTTTGAACTTTAAAACATAATTTTATCACGTATCCTGTGAAATATGCTAAATTAAAAGCAGAGAGGTGTGCCGCTTTTCGCAAGAAGTATTGCGCAATATTTTTAATATGTTGTTATTTTAAAAAAATAAAACTTACAAAATAATTCGCTTTGTTTTTGTAATCCATGGGCTACAGTTGCAGTGAATTAGAGACATTGCACTTTAAGTCTCACCGAAGAAGTTTAAGACACACTACTGCCGGGAGGATTTTGTGAAAGTTCAACCGTCACGTAGGAAAGGCAGAAGGCAGTCCCTCTTTCCTTGCAAGTCCCAATCCCAGGGTGTTCCTGGGTCTAGCTGCAATCGGCGGAGTATATCCCCGCCAATTACTATAGTTAACACTTGTACGCGCAGTCTTTACTTCCGAGAAGTCTATAATTGTCCGTAATTATCGCGGATTTACTCTTCTATTACGGCCAAAGGGAAAGTTATCGCTAGACCAAAGAAAAAAATCTGATGTGTTACACTCACATGACTTTCTCTACGCTTGTACAAACTATTTTTACAAACGCTTATTCTCCATATGCTTCATCTTAATCGAGATATCAAGATGTTAATCTTATTGCTAATTTTCTTGTAGATGCAAGGGGAATTGGAAGGCTTTAAGCTATAGTCAAATATTTTAAGAGCTGGTTGCTATGTGGAGTATTCCATTCTCTTTGCATTACCAAGACAAAAAAAATGAATAACGAATTTCCATATGAGAAAAACTATAAGTATTGGAAAATTTAAGGGAATAACAAGCATATCTCGAAAATGGTTCACTCAACAAAAAAAATGTATATGACGTAAATTTGTATTTTAACCCGATCTACATTTTTTTGTGTAGTAAAATTTTGTCTATCTCTTATGGTTTACCAGTTATGCAAAAGTCGTTCACATTGAAGAATACTTTTGGAGACATTCCCAGAAAATTCGAGATATACATTTCATCTGTCATGAAAATATCTTAAACATATGATAATTTAATCAAAAACGTTAGAGCTATTTTTGAGAAAATTAACATTTTCGAAAAATGTTCCATGTAAAGGGTAAACTGGGGTGGGGGGATTTTCTTGAAAACCTTCGTGTCGCATTTTTAGAAGATACTGAACCTAAATACCAAGTTTGGTGTTTATCCGACTGTTCGCTTCTGAGTTATGCTGTTCACAGACACACACACACACACACACACACACACACACACACACACACAGACGGACATGTTTCCAAAAATCCTTTTTTTCGATTCAGGAGGCCTCAAAACATGTATTTCCGGTGAAATCTCGGTATCGAATTTTTGGGTGGAATGCAATACTTCCCCTACTTACTATACGTAGTAGAGAAAGTAAAAAAGAGAGAATATTTTCAACGCTTTTCTACGCACACCCAGAAAAAGAAATGTGCAGACTGTGAGGCAGTGTTTTATATCACAACAGTGTGAATGCCAGAGTGATTGTGTGTAAATTAGCATTATTGTATGACAATGATTTGAGATGTTTGTTAACTATAAGCATTGTTAGGAAATAAGTTTACACGGCCGCACTGAAACTGACAATAGGAACGGGTAACAATGAAGCGAGGGTGTGAGTTGTTTATCAATTAGAGGAGACAAACAAATGACGTCAGAGTAGCGTGCCTTTCTTTAGAAATGGAGGAAATATCTTCCCTAGAGCATATGTGTTTGTAATTTTGATTGGCTGACGAAATAGACGCTAATGTTGGCGCGATTTATTAACCAATAGCAGCTCGATTATAATGTTTAGGCATATCGGGGTGAGGGAGTATAAATTCTGGAGCCAGAGATAAGTATCGCGCTAAGGGCAAAGTGCGTTGTTTGGACCAGTCCAAGCTTTCCACCAACCAGGGCGTCTCTCGAGAAGTTTCATCTGACCGAGTAGACCAAATTTCGGAGCTCTGCTCCGACGACGGTCGAGCCAATTTAGGCTCCCATCATTCAATCCACTCCTCCATGGAGGAGGATGAGGCAAGCTCCTCTGGCCTTTCCACGGCCGCAGAGGACGACTACTTCCGTGAAGTGGTTTCACGGAAAAGGAAGCGTGCTTCCCGATTGGCTGCAGGGGGCGTGCCCTCTGGCCAATCAGGAGCGTCCGCGCAGCCTGCCGCTTCTGGGTCCGCCCAGAACGCCGGGCAGCGGAGCCACGTTCCACCAATCATCGTGGATGACTTTGCGGGGTCTGTAGGCTTCCTTAAGGAAGTCATGCCGACCCTGATCGGGTCATGCACGGTGAGGCGGAACAAAAGCCGCTTCATTTTTCAGGCCAAGCAGGTCGGGGACTATTCGACGCTGCTTAAACAGCTAGGTAGGAGGGGCATTCCCCATTTTACCTTCGGCCTAGACAAGGCCCGAGACATCCGCAGAGTTATCCGAGGTTTGCCAGTGGATACCTCGGTGAGTGATATCGAGGACGACCTCATCCGCCAGGGCATCACCCCAAGAGTGGTGAAGCAGCTCACCAGACCAGCTCCAAATGGCCAAGGCCCCACCCCCCTCCCACTATTTTTAGTAGTCGTGGAGCGGTCAGCAGACCCGGAGGCAAAGATAGATGGTGTCACCACCATCTGCTACCTTCGGGTCCACATCGAACCATCCAAGGGCTCTGGCGGTCCCCCACAGTGTTACCGGTGCCTGGGGTTTAACCACTCCAGCCACTTCTGCTTCCGCAACCTGCGCTGCTTAAGGTGCGGAGGCTCCCATCCAAGAGAGGTCTGTCCCCGAACAATCGCCGAGGTTCCCACCTGTGCTAACTGCAAGGGGGAGCATGTGGCGTGTTACGGCGGGTGCCCCACGAGGAAGGCTGTGATAGCCTCAAGGAGACCACCTGCACCAGCAGCCCCCCAAGGCAGGGGAGGCCACCCAGCACAACAGCAGCACCCGCCAGCTCCGGCTCCGCCACGGCAACAACATCAGCCTGCTTCCCGACGCTCTTATGCAGCAGCACTACAGAGCACCCCGGGTAGACCTGCGGTGTCAAGGGCCCCCACACAACCCACGTCCAGCAAGACGCAAACACCAGCTCCAGACACCCCAAAACCTCCCCGTCCTAGAAGGACAAGGAGACGTCGTCCAGCGCGAGAACCGGACTCGGAATCCGAGACCTCCTGTGAGCGTGGTACTCCCACTCTTCCACGTAGGTCGAGGGCCGACAAGGGGACCAATGGACCGGCGCCCTTGCCCAAGCCCCCCACTCCTCTCCCGAGAAGACCCCCAACCCCTCCTCCTGCACCACAGGTTTCTGATGTGCTGGGGTGGTTGCAGCAGCTGCTGCAGAACCACGGCCAGCGCATCTGCGATCTGCTGGTCAGGTTCCTATCAACATCTGACCAAGCCGCAAAGATGGTAATTGCCATGGAGGGGCTCGCACTCCTGACCACTGTCATCCAGACGGCCCGAAATGGCGAATCGAACTAGGTCACGTACCTCGTTTCGGTTCGCGTTTTGGAACGCGTGTGGAATGGCCGATCAGGGGAATGAGCTCCAGCACTTTGCTGGCTCATATGCCTTGGACCTCATTTTAGTCGGGGAAACACATTTGAAACCCAACACCCGATTCCGTCTACCGGGCTTCAGCTGCCTCAGGACTGACCGTTTGGGCCGCCGGGGAGGTGGCACCGCGGTCCTCGTGAGGAACAGTGTTGTCCAACGCCCAATCCCTCTCCCGCCACTTCAAACCCTGGAGGCCACGGCCGTCTGTATTGATCTCGGCGGTACGGAAGTCATGGTGGTGTCTGTTTACCACCCTCCACGAAGGCTGTTCGTACTCAACGATTACCTATCCATCCTCGCCCTTCATCCTAACGTTATCATGGCTGGGGACTTCAATGCCAAACATATGCGTTGGCATTGCTGCCCCCCGTCGTGTGGACGAGGCAATGAAATTATACGCATGATAGATGCGGACCCTCAACTTAGAGCAGAGGGTCCCTGGCAACCTACACATCATCCACGAGGTCGAGGACGGGCTACTGTTATCGACTTCGCGATCATCAAGCATTTCCCCTTTCATATCTCACTCACATCAATCAACGCGCTACACTCAGACCACAATCCTGTGTTAGCCGAGGTTAACACCCAGGTTGCCAGTCACGGCGTCCCGGTTCAACACCGTGAGGTCGACTGGGAATGCGTCAAGGTCTGCCTCAACGAATCCCTTCCACCCAACCCGAGAATCGTGGACGTCCCAACCCTGGAGGCGGCTGTCTCCTCCTTCACTTCCATCGTGGTACGAACGGTCCATAACCTCACTGTCAACACCCCAGCACCCTTGCACCCTGACGTCCTTCCTCTTGAACTCCACCTGCTTATCCGCCGCTCCTGGGCGGCACGCAGACTCTACCAGCGTCACCGCACGCCACATAATCGAGTGCTTCATAGGCGCCTTTGCCGGGAGGTCCGTCGCCGACTACGCGAACACAGAGTGCAAGCGTGGAAGGAGACGATGAACCGTATGAACCTCGAAGATGGCGACGTGTGGAGGATTGCCAAACACCTCCGCAACCGCAGAGATCAATACTCCTCCCCTCTCCACGGCACCCAAGGCCTGGCTTACCTCCCCCAAGCCAAAGCAAATGTGTTTGCTGACTACCTTGAGAGGACCATGAGGCCTCGAGATGACCCACAGGACGATGCTTTTTCCGAACGTACTCGGAGGGAGGTACGCCGATTCCTTCGACGTCCCCCCGACGATGCGGATCGATATCCCGTCATAAGACCTTCAGAAATCCAAGGCGCACTCCGGCGTCTCAACCCCAAAAGGGCACCGGGGCCTGACGGGCTTACACCCGCCATGCTACGACGCCTTCCCTTCCGGGCTGTGCTCTTTCTCACCAGGGTCTTCAATATGTGCTTCGCCCTAAGTCACTTTCCACGCGAGTGGAGAGAGGCTCGGGTTATCTGCATATTGAAGCCGGGGAAAGATCCGGTACATCCTGCCAATTACAGATCCATTAGCCTCCTCTCTGTCCTTTCAAAAGTGTTTGAAAGGACCATTCTTAACCGCTTGTCTCCCACCTTAGGGGACATTCGAGCCATCCCACCACATCAGTTCGGCTTCCGTCCTGGGCACTCGACCTCCCAGCAATTGCTGCGCGTGGTGGAAGCGGCTGCCCTGGGCTTCCAGGACAGGGATTACACCGCCGCAGTTTCACTGGATGTCGAGAAGGCCTTCTCGACGACCTGGCATGCGGGGCTCCTCAAAAAGTTCATCCAACTGGAGCTCCCTACACACTTAATACACCTGCTACACACATATTTAAAACACCGCACTTTTGTTGTTTCGGTAGCGGGACACAAATCTACACTATGGCCAATACGAGGCGGAGTCCCCGAAGGTTCTGTTCTATCCCCCACACTTTTTAGTGTATATGTGGCCGATCTACCCACAGAGCAGCACGTCAACATGGCACAGTACGCTGATGACGTGCTCCTGTATTGTACAAATAAACACCCAAACAGAGCCTTCAACCCCATTCAGAGACACCTCCGCCTCCTCCAAGAGTGGTGCAGGCGTTGGCGATTATCCATCAATCCGGCAAAAAGCCACGCCATTCTCTTCACCAAGCGCCGCTTTCCCGCAATCTTCCCCACATTCAGCTATCTCGGCAGAAGGATAGAATGGACAAATGCCATCTCCTACCTGGGGGTTAAGTTAGATAAGGGTCTAACTTTTCGGGGACACGTCGGGGACGTCGCGCGTCGGGGACATGGGGCTGCGGCTTCATTGTACCCGATGCTGGGGTCTGAGATGCCTGTCCCTTTAAAGTTACACCTTTTTCGGGCGCTGATAATCCCCTTACTGCTTTATGCCTGCGAGATCTGGGGCATGGCCGCAGATTCCAACCTGCTGCTCCTGCAACGGGTACAGAATAGGTGCCTTCGGGCCATCTATTGTGTAAACCGCTCCTTTCCCGTGAGACTGCTTCACGAAGCCTCATCTCTTCCTTACGTGGAGGATGAAATTAGGCGCCGGGCCGCAAAATTTTACGACCAGTTGCCATACCATCAGAGCGCCCTAGTTAGGTCTCTTGGGGATTATGACCCCAGAACACGCCGCTTGAGGCATCACCGGCTTCCCCGCATGGCTTGCGGGCATATCCGGTAACAGTGGAGTAATTCCAACAGCAGCTAAAGCTGAACTCCAATACAATCCATTCAAGAGTAGCTTGGACTTCAAAATTAAAATCCCAACATGTTTATAATTACAAAATTCATACCACCAGCGGTGCACAAGGGTAGTTGCACCATGACCGGCTACCGTTGAGGAACAAACTTTGTTACCTCCTTTCTCTCCCCCTACCTAAAGAACAACAGCCATCCTGTAACCCCCATATCCCGTCACTACGTGGTAAAGCCCTAATTAGGGAAGGTACACGCCTAAGCACACCATCGGGTTGCCCTCAACCTGCCATCTGACGCACAGCACAGCACAGCACAAGTATCGCGCAGTTCTACAGAATCATTCACAAGGCAAACGTCGCGCAGTTCTAAGAAATCTCTCTCGCGAGTTACACGTCAGGTAGATCTATGGAAGCATTCACGAAGTACACATTACGCAATTCTACAGAATCTCTCGCGTCATAAAGTTAGTTACAAAATACGCGAATTAATATTGCGCGGCAAATAAGTGATTGTAGTTACATTCGAAAATATATCAGTTTCAGTCAGGCGTGTATCAAGATTAAATATATGAAATTAATTAAGTGTGACGGCAATAAAAGTGTAAAAACAAATTCTTTTATCAGTGTTATCTTTTAGTAACAACTCCTTTCCGTTTACACACCCTGTTCAAGAGATATTTGCTCGACTGAGTAATAATAGCTAGCCGGAGGACAAAGAACCCAAAATTCAAAATAGTAAAACAATAACAGGCGCCAGCAAATAAGATAACACTACAGAATACTGCGACAAATGTTAGGTACCTACTGAATGTCGGCTGCTAAATTTGCGCTGACAGCCGAGTGGTTATAAGCAGGTACTTAGTAACTAGGCTTACCGTGGTTCGTATCCCAAGCTTAATTATGTTGGGTTTTTTCCCATAAAAATTGATACGGTAATTTGTATCACAAATTATTTAAATGTAAATAATGATTGTAATATGAATATGTATTTTTGTGGGACATTGATTTCAGATGTTTATTAATTATAATTATTATTGGTAAATAATAATATACGGCTTTACTGAAACTGTCAATAATAACGCAATAATGCAGCGATGGGGTGAGTTGTTTATCATTACCGGGAACAAGGAAGTTACGTAATGTTTCGCGCGGTTTCGGTAGAACCTTCTAGAACATTTCCTAAAGCATATGTATTCGTGGTTTTCATTGGATATTAAAATAGACGCTAATGTTGGCGCGTTTTATTAGCCAATAGCAGTTCATTTATAATCTTTAGGCATGTCGAGGAGTGGGAGTATATAAGCCAGGTCCGAGGTAGATCGCCCCCCAGTTCAACAAAATTCTCAATACCTTACACGTCGGTCGCCCAGTTCATAAAAATTTCTAGCACGTTACACGCTGTATTCAGTTCGTCATAAGTTACGCGCAGCAGAATTATGAGAATCTAAAGTATTATACAGTTAAATATATACAAAGTTGAAGTACGTGAGTTAAAAGTGATAAGAAGTTATTACAAACAGTTTCAGTTTGGCGAGTATCCAGATCAATATGTAAAAGTGTTTGTGAACGTGTTCGGCAATAAAAGTTATAAAACCAATTTCTTCATTAAGTATAATTTCTGGATAAAAGATTCCTTTCCGATTCACTCCCTGCAAGAGATAAATGTTCGACCTAAATAGCTAGCTGGAGGACATTTAAAGTGAATTATTTAAAAACTAATGCAAATTGCTACGCCAGATGGAGCTACAAACCAGACAAAGGAGTGACGTCACAAGATGGCTTCAACACACAAATGTAAACAAACATTTGTAAGAATATCATCGCAAATTGGCTCCACAACGTGGGGCTCAACAACAAATTACGTAAAAACATATTACGTAAGCTATACCGTTACAAATTGCCGCACCAACGTGGGGCTACAATAATGTTACAATAAATACAACATTAATACCGTCGCAAATTGGCACCCAGAACGTGGGGCACGATAACCAGGAAAGGAACACGATGACCAGGAAAGAAACAAGATGACTAGGAAAGGATCAACATAACCAGGAATGCAGCGGTGAAATGATCTACAAGAAGCAGATTCCAGAAACAACAGGGAGGACAGACTACATGGATAATTGGACATCGTGGAAATTCAAGCTACAGAACGATAAAACTACGCAGATTCATCGAAGCGACATACAAATCTAGGAGAATGGGGCAGAACGCTGGACATCAAAGCTACAGCAACAGACAGCATCACAAAGGTCAGGTGATTGTAATTTTTTTTTAGAAAAAAAATGGCTACTAATAAGATTGAAGAAACAATGATGGAGGGAGATAGTGTATCAGTTAGCTGTAATTCAATACAGAGTACAGAAAATAGCTTAAACAATGTAATATTTGATGAAGGAAATGTTAGTGCAGAAAGTAAGAATAGAATAGCAGGAAATCTTACTATTGATACTAGTATGATTATAGAAATGCTGAAAAAGTTGAATGAGAGTAATGAGAAATTAAGGGAGGATCTTAGTAAGAGTATTATAGATCAATTCAGGGAAGATATGCAAAAGAGTTTTGAGAAATTAGAGGAAGCTATAGACAGGAGTCATAGGAAATTTAGGGAAAGTATTGGTAGGAGGAATGAGAAATTAGAGCAAACAGTAGATCAAAGCAGTGAAGAAATTGAAAAGAAAGTTATTAAGTTAGATAGTAGTATGCCAGAAATGAGAGATGAAAATGAGGAAGTAATAGCAAGTGAGATAGGAGAAGTTTCAAAGAAAATGCTAGACAGGAGCAAGGAAATAGGTAACAAAGAAAGTGAGGTTAATACTAAAAGTGAGGTTAATGTAGAATGTACAGAGTTAGGAAGTCAAATGAGTAATATTTCAAGTGAGATAAGAGAGATAAATGAGGTTATGAATGTAGATGTAAATGAGGCGCAAGTTAATTTCAGAGGGGAAATATCAGAAATACAGAATGAGACAGTAATGCAAAGAAATAAATTGTACCAAGATGTTCAAATTGAAAACTCCAGTCCAGTACAGTTTAGTACAGATTTGTTAGAGTACTTTCAAATTAAAGAGATAGTAAAAGAATTGAAAATGAAAGTTGTCAAAAGATGTGTTGTTCAAGAAACTGTAGATTGTTTTCAAATGTTATCATATGACGAAATTTCATATGAATACAAGAGGTTATTCATTAACAAAAATTTGAAGGTTAGGTTACGGCTACGAGTAATGTTTAGCCACACACAATTTGATCCAGGAGGGTAAATAGCAATGAGATGTAAAGTAAATGCTGGATAGTTAAAGATGACTTGCAGAGAAATGTATTGGAACGTAAGAGGGTTAACTAAATGTATATGTCATGAGAAAACAGAAATTTAATAATATAAAAAAAGGAGAAATAAATATTTAAAAAAAAATATAACAATTTTTAGTAACTGTAACAGTACTTGAAAAGAAGAAGGTAATAATTGAAACTTAATATGATAGTAAAGTAAAAGTACGTAAATACAATTTCAAGAACATTGTTAAAATAAAGTACAAAATAACAAAAATTGGTAAAAATAAATAAAACAAATACTTATGTAGCAAACAGAAAAGGTGAAACATTGTCAAGATTTAAGAGATGTAAATATATTTGTAAAGTACAAAATAACAAAAATGGGTAGAAATAATTAAAAAAACAAATACTTATGTAGCAAACAGAAAAGGTGAAACATTGCCTAGATTTAAGAGATGTAAATATATGTAGAGGGTGAATATTTTGGTAAATATGTATAATAATTACAAAAATCTTAAATGTATAAATTTTTGTCAACAACTTAAGAAACTAAACAATTTGGTAGCAGTGATTAAATAATTTAGGGTAAAGTGTTTGCTATAAAAAAAATTTTGTAATGTCAGATTAATATCTAAATTAATTAAACCAGAGCCAGTAAGTAGTGGCGAGATAAAACATATGTCGTGTGTTAAATGCGTGTGAAGTGTTAAGTGAAAGTGATAGCGTGTGTTCCAAGAGTTAGGAGACTAAAAACACAATTATAAAATTTCCAAACAAGTTATAAATATTTATAATTATGTTTCTAGTGGGGCATATGATACGGTAATTTGTATCACAAATTATTTAAATGTAAATAATGATTGTAATATGAATATGTATTTTTGTGGGACATTGATTTCAGATGTTTATTAATTATAATTATTATTGGTAAATAATAATATACGGCTTTACTGAAACTGTCAATAATAACGCAATAATGCAGCGATGGGGTGAGTTGTTTATCATTACCGGGAACAAGGAAGTTACGTAATGTTTCGCGCGGTTTCGGTAGAACCTTCTAGAACATTTCCTAAAGCATATGTATTCGTGGTTTTCATTGGATATTAAAATAGACGCTAATGTTGGCGCGTTTTATTAGCCAATAGCAGTTCATTTATAATCTTTAGGCATGTCGAGGAGTGGGAGTATATAAGCCAGGTCCGAGGTAGATCGCCCTCCAGTTCAACAAAATTCTCAATACCTTACACGTCGGTCGCCTAGTTCATAAAAATTTCTAGCACGTTACACGCTGTATTCAGTTCGTCATAAGTTACGCGCAGCAGAATTATGAGAATCTAAAGTATTATACAGTTAAATATATACAAAGTTGAAGTACGTGAGTTAAAAGTGATAAGAAGTTATTACAAACAGTTTCAGTTTGGCGAGTATCCAGATCAATATGTAAAAGTGTTTGTGAACGTGTTCGGCAATAAAAGTTATAAAACCAATTTCTTCATTAAGTATAATTTCTGGATAAAAGATTCCTTTCCGATTCACTCCCTGCAAGAGATAAATGTTCGACCTAAATAGCTAGCTGGAGGACATTTAAAGTGAATTATTTCAAAACTAATGCAAATTGCTACGCCAGATGGAGCTACAAACCAGACAAAGGAGTGACGTCACAAGATGGCTTCAACACACAAATGTAAACAAACATTTGTAAGAATATCATCGCAAATTGGCTCCACAACGTGGGGCTCAACAACAAATTACGTAAAAACATATTACGTAAGCTATACCGTTACAAATTGCCGCACCAACGTGGGGCTACAATAATGTTACAATAAATACAACATTAATACCGTCGCAAAATGCAGTGTTTATTACGCATGTTATAATTTAATTTCAAATTGCTAAGGCTTATTTGATTTCAAGCCATTTATGCTCACACGTAAAAACTGAAACACTCTTAGTTTTTTATTTTCAAACTAAACATGAAATAAGTAAATATTATATATATATATATAAATAAAAGAGCAAATAAAAACAGAAATTAACTTATTATCGGACATGTGAGCTCTCTGCTTCTATTACTGCCCTCATTCTACGGGCATGGATGATATAAAATACCTACTCAAACTTTCACGAGAGGATACTTGCCACAAGCATCCTATATTGGATCCCATAAAACCTTTTTCGTCTTACTTTAACCCCAAAGCCTTCTTCACCTCTGCCCACACATTTTAATAGGATTCAAATCCGTTGAGCAAGGAGGCCAATCAATCATTTTGATATCTTGACTTTGTGAGAACCAGTTTGAAACCTGCTGATTTGCGTGGACAGGGTGATTATCCTACTGGAATTCAATCATTTCATTGGCACATCTAGTCCTTACAGAAGTAACTATACCGTTTTTGAGGATGTCTTTATATATTTCCTGTGCCATTAAGCTGCTACAACACCTAGGCCATTTCAGAAACATCCAACCTCAACACTACACATACGAGACCTGGGCGAACATTTATGACATCTTGTGTCGTAACGTTTTCCTCTGGTGCGGTAGACAATTACTTTCCCCCATTTGTAGATGAAAATGTCTTTCGTCTGTGAATATAACCCTATTACATTTATGGTTGACATTTTCTTCTGCAAATGCGAGGCGAGAAAACCAATGATTGGCTGTAAAACGCTGCTTCTTAACTGCCGCTCGAGCAAACAGCTCTGCTGTAGTCAAACGACGCAAGACTATGCGGTTCGATCCGGGAAATTAGAATGACTTCTAATTGTGGACACATGCTGGGAGGGATTCCTGTCTGCCTCTTCTAAAAATGTAGCGTCATACTGAGGAGTGGACCAATGTTTTCGACTCGAACCAGGTCGACTACGAACCATCCCTTCCCTGCATAACCGCACACGCCTCGTAGGGGTAGATATAAGGACTTGAAGTGCTCTTGTAGCCTGAGACACAGAGTATCCAGCAACGTTCACTAACGTAAAGAGAGGTCTCCTTATAGCTTCGCGTTTATGTGTACGCTCAGCCATAGCAAAAGTCAGTATGATTATTAACATATAATGCAGAACTCCAAGGCTATGAAGTGCGTGATCACTTCAGCGCCATTCATGACTGAAAACGAGACAGTTTGTACATCCAATATTAAGTCACCTAAACATTTAGTTTAGTTTTCAGTTTAGAACTCTTACTAATATGACTTTTATTTTGAAAACGAAAAGAGTAATTTGTGTTTTTATGCATGAATTCTTAAAGTTAATAAATATCTTATGCATGGAAAATATAGGATGACATACATTTAACAAATTAAAGTTTAAATAATAACAAAACATATACCTACACCTACTAGGTTGTTCCAATTACGAGACACATGCGTATCACCGTTCAGCTACCATGCATACAAGCACACTGAAAGGCGTCTTCCTACTTATCGCGTAGCTTCGAAATAGACGCAGGATGATATTAAATCGTGTATTGTGAACGCAGCATCAGCAAATTGTTTCAATGTTTTCCGAATTTAACTCCCTCTCTGGCTGTTGCTCATTTATTTTGTCTTAGGCTGTACATCTCGCAAGCATGCAGACGAAATCCTAATCGTCATTTAAGTCGGATGTTCGGTTGCGGTAGCAGAACTTCTTAGTAAGGTGATAACGTCTTGGCGGGAATGAGCTTCCATTTCTGAATTTTCATGTCTTGTTTGGTGGAACAACTTGTGGTGGTCTGTGATTTTGAGTACTTTATAATTTCAGTTGATCCGTGGTGTAAAATGAAGTGTGAGTCTCAGGGTGCATCCACAAGCAAAAAGGCAGCAATGTTTGCAGAAATATAGAGACTGTTACACAAAGGAATGGCTATGTTTGATTACTTCGCGTGCTAATGAAAATCATGTGTTCTGCAATGCGTGCTCTGTGATTTTTCTTTAGCTTATGGCGGCCGAGGTGACTAGATACATACAACATCAAAGAAGCATACAGTTTATAGCGAAGTCAAATCGGAAAACAAGTCTCTTCCATAAGTCCTTGTTAATAGTGAAACAAGTGCCACGAATGTCGAATTATTGTTTACATCATTTCTTAAATAACAGAATACCTCACTGACTCTTACTGCCCATGCGGGAAATCTATTTAGAGAAGTGTTCCCTGATTCTAAAATGGCAAAGAATTGTGGTTGTGCAAAAACAAAACCTTTATGGTAGTTAAACATATTACAGGTGAGACAAAGAAGGAAATAGTTTATCTTTTGGGGGGAAAACTTCATTTCCCTTCGCTATTGAGGGTAATATTACTGCAAATTCAGTAAAATTTTATCCGCTGGTCGTTTCCTTTTTAATTCAAACCAAAGTCAAATATATACCGTTCTTTTATCATTGCTAGAGAGTAATGACAATACAGGAGAAGGAATTTTCTCTGTTATTGATAAGGAGTTTCTTCTCTGGAAAATGACATGTGGTTTTCTTTTGGCAATGCTAATGCGATGATCGGTGCAGTAAAGGGTGTTGCTAACTTTTTGAAGGAGAAGCATTCATGTGTACATGTTTTGGGTTGCCCATGTCATACACATTACTGCCTAGAAAGCACCCCTTAGTTACTAAGTTATTTTACTACGTGAGAAAACTTCAAAGAGACAAAATGCCTTTAAAGATAACAAGATAAGTGTGGTACAAATGCTCACACAATTTTAAAGTATATCAATACCCGCTGGCTCTTCCACCTCTCTCTCTCTCGTCAGTTAATACAGTTCTTGAGCAGTGAGAAGCTTTTACTGTTATGTTGATAACAGAAAAAAACTGATGTGTTGCACTCAACATGACTTTCCCTACTCTTGTAGAAACTATTTGCACAAACGCTCATTCTCCACCTACTTCATGTTAATCGAGATAAACATTTGCAGAAACTACTTTATTGCTAATTTTCTTGCAACTGCAAGGGGAATATGGTAGGCTTTAAGCGTTAGTCAAATCTTTTAAGAGCTGGTTGCTATGTGAAGCATTCCATTCTCTTTGCATGTCCGGGACATAAAAAAATAATAATGAATTCCCATTTGAGAAAAAGTATAGGTATTGAAAAATTCAAACAAATAAGGAGTATCCCGGAAATGGTTGACTCCAAAAAAATGTATATGGCATAAATTGTGTGTTTTAACGAGAACTACACTTTTTGTGCAGTAAAATTTTGTCTATCTCTTACGGTTTACCAGTTATGGGAAAATCATTTAGAATGAAGAGGCCGCTCGTCTCCCACCGAGGCGGCCCGGGTTCAATCTCAGGGACCTGCATGTGGGATTTGTGGTGGACGAAGCGGCGTCTGGGCGGGTTTTCTCCGGGTTCTCCGGTTTCCCCCGCCATTCATTCCACCAACTGCTCCATCATCACCTTTCCTTTCATCCATTTCGCCGACGTTTCATCTACTTCCTTCATCCCATACCAGGCATCGGGCTGATCACCCATCCTGGATATTCTGTCTGATCCATGAGTGTCTGCTCCTCGACGGGCCTCTGACCCCAGGCACCCGCCTGTCAGTCCTGGGGGTGTAAGTCCTACATAAGAGGAGGGTAAACAGTTAATGAATGAATGCATTTAGAACGAAGGAGAGGGCTTTTTGGGACATTCCAAGAAGAGATACACATTTCATTTGCCATAAAAATATCTTAAATATATGATGTTTTAATCAAAATCGCTAGAGCGGTTTTTGAGAAAATCAAAATTTTCGAAAAATGTTCCATGTTAAGGGTAGCCTGGGGTAGGAGATTTTCTTGAAAAACTTCGTGTCGCATTCTTGGAAGATATTAAACTCAAATACCAAGTTTGGTATTAACACGACTTTTGCTTTTGTGTTACGCTGTTCACAGACAGAGACGCACACACGGACATGTTTTCAAAAGTGCTTTGTTTGGGTTCAGGGCACCTCAAAACACCTATTTCCGGTGAAATCTCGATATCGAATTTTTGGTTGGAATGCGACACTTTCCATACATACTATACGTAGTAGAGAAAGAAAAAATGAGTCCACTAAGGAATTCGAAACTTAAAACTTTCTTATTTCCATTTCCTGTTTTAACTCTGTAAACCTATTTGTTCGACAAGATATTCCAGTTATACACATTCTAAGAAGGAAACTTCATGTTCTTCTTACTGACATATTGATTAGATTTGTTAAGCCATCCTCTTTTCAGTCTGATTCTACTGCAGCTTCCAATCTCAAGTTTGAAAAGAGGAAATACCAGTAAGTCGATGAGGACTTAAGATTGAGGTAAAAACCAAAGCTTATTTAAAGAAGGCTAATTGTGATTAACCAATGCTTTACAATTATTATATAAGCAAGTTTAATGCGCTTGTAGCTAGAATTAAAAGAAGATTCCTCTTGAGGGCAAACTTCTGAAGCATGCTGAAGTGATAGATATCTTACTCGGAAAAAATGTCACACTTATCTCTTAAGTAAACGTTAAAGGATTTCAATGATTACTGAAAGTGTACATGAGAAACTAGGGGAGGAATTTAAATTTTATCAGTGTGATACTTTGGCTGAAAGCATTACCAGTTACCCTGCAATGGATTAAACTGGCGCAAACTTGCACCTCTTAAAATTTGTAGTGTTTCCCCCCGCTACTTCGTTGTGGGTATCTTACCTGCGTCGTTCTCGTCTCTGCGTCGTTGTAGGTGTAGTCTTCAGGACTCGAGAACGCCGATGTCTGTTAGGAAGCACTTGTCGTCGCATCTCAGGGTCAACTGTCGGCGAATCGGTCTGAAATTTCCTACTCTTATTGCCAGGGTAGGATTGCGGGAGTGGTGACACTGGGATATTATTTTTCTTGAAGAAAACACGTTTTCACTTCCTCACTAAAACGCGTGTTCCTGCCAGAAATCCTGCAAGATTTTTGTTTTGTTATCCCGTACGGTTCTTATATAAGAATAGCTTCCCCCTTTGGCCCGCTAATGTTTTGCTCCGGCTAATTGTTTATCATCTAAAGCGCTCTGTCATCGTTCTTTTGATTACCGCTATCTTGAGGCAATCACTGGCGGTGTGTTAAGTTATTTATTATCTTGGATAAATTAACTTCAACGAACACTGTAACACGCTATATAATTATTCCACACGCATTACTTCATGATTATAACGTAGTGCGGCACTTCGTAAATTTCGGAACTTATGATCCTTTTTTCTGATTAAACGCGATGCGTGTTTTCTTAAAAGAAAATCATGGCAGACTGTCCGAAATCCACGCTCGCGTTCACATATAACAATCCCTGTTTGCCTCCAAATTTTGTTCATGTAACTACATCTTCCTATCTTTTCATTGGTTCTAATGCTTATCCTCTACGTTTATTGGTTCCCTGGTTGAAAATTCAAAGCCTAACTGTAAGAAAAGTCCGTTGCCTCATAGCGTCTGTTTACTCTTACACTTTGCCTCATCCCCACGAAGTACAAAAGAAGTTTTCGATTTTTATGGCCCCACGCTTGAAAAACATAATGGACAGTGAAACGAAGCTACTCTTATTTTGCCAAAATCTTCCAGCTTTTCTTAGGCAATTACGCCTTTATTTATTTGACAATAGTATTGAAACTTAAAACATAATTACAACTCCAGAAGGGCTTTCGATTGATGCAGTTTTGAATCAGATTGCTTTAAAACTATGGAAAATTGCAAAATTGCATGTTAATGATTAATAATTCCTAAATTATAATTATTACAGAGCTATTTTTGTGTATGCGTAATCAGACGGAAATTTCGCTACAAAATGAAAGTGGGCAAGTTTAGGCGTTATTTGTTGTCAAATAAATAAATTATGGTATATTAATTATTAAAATACATGATGTAAATAATATCTATGTGGACAAGTAAATTCTTTAATGTGCAATATGAAAGAATAATTACATATGGAGAACTAGGGGAGACGGAAAGATAAGGTTTTGTGTATACATATAATTCATATAATAGTAAGATTTCTTAGTTGTTAAATTTTCCACTGACGAACGAAGAAACTGCTATTCATAGAAAGCCATGAAAGAGAAATCAGTGTGGCAAGGACAAGTAATGGTACCCATCTTCTGTGTCAACCCAGAGCCAAGGTCTTGTTAGACACCCTCACTTGATTTCACATTCCAAGCAACAGATCACGTGGACAGTAAGAACCAATGATGTAATGATAAACATTTTAAAATGTTCCAGAAACTTCGACGCGTCAGTCAGCAGCCAATGGCAATTGAAAAGGAAATGTTCGCGCGAAGTTAAAGTATAAAATTAGATAATGCTGTCAGTTGAGGCAGTTTGTTAAAATAACTCAACGTGTCTCCACGTTACTCCGGGACGCAAATTTGCGCCAAGAAACAAAGGAGACAATATCGCGCTATAAGTCTTTTAAATAAATTTGTGTATCAGTGATTATATATAAAGTGCTCAACATGCTTTTACTCGCAAATTCTAGCGAAACCACACATTTCGGGAAAGCGCAAAATGTGAATTAAAATGGTGAATACATGCTCGCGCGTTATGACTAATAATTTCAGTGGAACAGTGAAAGCGTTGTCCTCAATTGTTATAATAAATAAAGGAAGTGCAATTGTGAACAGTGTGTGTTAATGTAACTGTGGAAATATTGCATCAATCAGTATATGACTATTTTATATATTGTCTCTCGTCTCATTATTCTGAGATCTCCATACATAACCACGCTCTACCACATGTATGACAACAGTTGGCTAGCCGAGGAAGAAGAACCAGGGACCACGAGGATAAATAATCCAGCACTAATTGACATGATTACAGAATGTTATATTACCTGTTTCTTATATAACACCAAACACGAAGTAATGACATTTGTAATCACCAACAAAAGGACGACTGCCGCAAAGTGAAAATATTAAACATTAAATAAAGTTGTGTTTGCTATAGTAAGTGTGCCTCATAGTAATTTTCCTACCGAAAGAGTTTTCAGTGTGCGAAAAATATCAGACATTGTACAGGCCTACATCGAGCTACATCAATGAGGTCGTTTATGATGCAGAAGATAAAAATGGCATCACAAGGAGAAATGTGAAAAGGTAGAATCAGAGGACTGAAAAATTCAATGCCATAGCCGGGTTTTGAATTACGAATCTCCTGGTTTCCGTCAGGTTGCTCTACCACTGAGCTACCATGGCAACATGCCGGTAAGACATTACATTCTCCAGCTGACTGGCATTTTTGCCGGTAAACCACAAGGAGATATCAAATTGTTTTGAAATGGCATACCCCAATTGCAACTTACAATGCCGTGAGTAATTTAAGTCCCGAGTTTCATAGCACAGCCTCTATTAGGTCAATTAGTTTAAGGAGAAATGTGATTTAAGGCGAAATTTGCACAAAGGCAAATGTAAAAATGATACTTTTATCGAAGAATTGGCAAGTGACGAGTAATCAAAGTGTAAAGTGGTCGAGGGTTCACGCTATAGGATTACTGATAAACCACCTGAAGGGTTGGCACCTCTAAGATTCAATCAAAATCTGCGAATCCCACAAAGAAGGAAAAGGGTTGCGTTGAACAGCCCCAATAAATAAAATCCCTTATCAAATCACCCACTGATTTGTAATGCACATGGTGTACATGCCTACGGGCCGAACTTCAGCTCTTGTCGTGTTCTTATTCTACTGTGATCGATTGCATACAGGAGACTAGGTTGTGCATTCAGGATGCCTTTGAGCTATACCCCAGTGCGCTGTGAACTTGCACCGGAGGAGGTTACTGCTATACATGGAGGTGTCGTTTATTACCAACCTCTGTCGCGTCCTTAACACTACCGTGCAAGTTGCTATTATATTAACAATACCTGTTTTTCTCATTCCATCTTTTGTCTGCATTCCGCCTTCATCTCCCTTCGACGTCACGGACTTCATGCATCTGGTTTCACAGCTCCCTCACCCCTACCTTCTTTGGGAGATTTTAATGTCTCTTAGTTTTCGCATAGCGCTTGCGCAATGGGAGCTCTTCTTGCGTATTACTTCACATAGAACCACCTTTCCATTCTGAATACCAGTGAACCCATTTTTGTTTCTCATTCTTCCGACACATTCTCCAACTTAGATTTACCTGTCTGCTTGCAAACCACTTTCAGTAGAACATTGTATCTGACACATACTCCAGTGATAATTTATCTTGCGTCATTAGCTTGCTTTCACACTACATCCCACTGTAACGTGCACCAAATTTGCAAATGAATAAGCAGAAGTGGTATCTGTATATTCGCTTAGTCTTCTTCGAAGACCACCGATTACAAGATACTTACCACAGCTTAACTCTGACGTCATTTCCTCTCTCCAAACTTTCTAACCCTGGAGGTCCTCCCACCCAAGATGTTTACTAGTCCCTAGGTGTAGCAACGAATGCCCGGGAGCTCATAGTGTACGTAGGGCTGCGCTTCGAGGTTTTCGGTATCACCCTATAGTTGAAAATCTAGTATCCTATAAACAAATGCGCGCCAGGGCTCTGCCCATTATCCAGACTAGCAAGAAGGCATCTTGGAACAGGTTTAAGAATTGTTTAATTGCCTCATATCTTCTTCCGTGGTATAGAATAAGCTAAGTCGTCTGGCTGGCGATGTGATTCAGTCTTTAGGATATGGCCTTAAGATAAATAATGACACCATCTTTGATCCGAATCATGTGCCGTCACTCTGGCCAATATATTCGTGGCCTGTTTCCAACTCATCTAATTATTGGCCGGAGCTTTTATCTAATAAGAACAGGGTTGACTCGCATGAGCTTTCTTTTGCATCATTTAATCGCGTTTTATACAACGGATCTTCACCATGTAGGAGTTGGAGCAGGCACTGTCCTCCTCTAGCCACTCGGCTCCAAGTCTGGATGGTGTTCATACGGTAATGCTGCAGCAGCTCTCTTCCGGCGGTAAAAACTTTCTCTTGCAAATCTATAACCGTATTTGGCGAACCGCTAAGCTTTCATTAGCTTGGCGCGAGGCCACCATCGTCTCACTATTAAATCCTACAAAGCGTCGCCATCTACCTTCCAGTTACCGACCTCTCACACCAGTTACGTTTACAAGGAGCACTTGATCAACGTGTGTTTGAAATGGTGGCTTGAAACTCGGGAACTGCTGTTGAACGTCGAGTGCTGTTTTCTTCGCTACCGTTCAACAGTCGACCACTTAGTCTCGTTATCCACGCTCATCATGCACGCAATCCTGAGAAAGAGTCATACATTGCAACATGTTTTGAGCTGGAGAAGGCGTATAATACTTGCTGAAGATAACATATTCTTCGTACTCTCTATATTCTTAAGTCTGGCATTCGTGGTTGTCCTTCCCTCTTTATTTGGCAGTTCATCAAGGATGAGGTATTTTGGGTACGAGTGGTCTTTGTTTTACCTCGTGTCTCCTGGAGAATGGAGTACCGTAGGGCACAGTACTTAGCGCCACATTTTGCTCTATTAGCAATAGCCTTATTGTGGAGTGCGTTCCACTTTCTGTTTCGTCTTCAATGTTCTTTAATGATTACGCCATACATTGTAGTTCCCGACGGGCTTGTCTCTTAGAACGGCGATTCCAACGGTTGTATCAGAGCCTCTACACACGGAGAATCGGAAATGCCTTTAGGTTTTCCGCCGAGAAAACCGTCTCTGCATTAACTTCTGGTGTTATAAGATATCTTCGCCTTCTCTACATCTCGGTCCAGATCTTTCTTTCGCAAAAGTGTGGACGTTCTCTTAATGCTTTACGCGTTTTAAATGGCACATCCTGGGGAGCTGATCGGGCGTTCTTTTAAGGCTGTATCATTAACTGGTCTGATCACAACTTGATTGCGGTTGCACTGTGTATTCTTCGGCGCGACCATCCATTTTAAATCGCCCAAACACTGTTCATCACCGTAGTATCGGTCTGAGTATAGTTGCCTTTCCAAGGAGTCCAGTTATGAAAGTGTGGAAGCTGTGCTATCTGGGCGCTAATAACTGTCGTGGGACCTAAAATCACACACTTCTCCTCCTACTACTATTGCTGCTGCTGCTACTACTATTACCTCCGTTATCTTATCAGCGAAATGTTCCGTGTAGTTGCGCATATAGAATCTCTAATCTGGCTGGACATCCGTCTTTTAATTTGTTTTTTAGCGATTCGTTGGACCAGCTGTATGCAATGAGTTTCCTGGCTTTACTCGCTCCTGGTGTTCGTTTTCGCTTACTACTTTGGCTATTTGGCTTCCGCAATAGCATACGCGCCCTAAAGGTAGTTTGGTGAGCCGTACATTTTTGCCCTAAGTGTAATGTTTATTGGCCTAATCATTGAAATGAGAAACACTGTTTATGGAATTGTTACAAACGATGCTCTAAATATAGGCACTAAAATTATCAAACCGAACATAACAATTTTTCCAATAAACAGGTACTCAATGAATAATAAATAAATAAGAAACATCTCTTTTGTATAAAATTTCGCCTCCATGAGTAGACTGGTTTGCAAGAAGCTCTCCATCTAAATTTTCCTTAATTTTGCACGGATTCCAACCAAATTTCAAATTCATGGTCAAATATGCTACTGTTATATTACATACATACATACATACATACATACATACATACATACATACATACATACGTACATACATACATACATACATACATACAGAATGTGTTTAAATTTCCTTTACAGACTTTGTGGACTTTTAGCGTGGACTAAGACGGCTAACTTAAGCATAGGAAGTCATTTCAAGAAATGTACCGTTTTCCCACAGGAGTTTCGTAAATCAAGGATTGTAAGTGATCCCACAGGTAGTAGTCAAGCGGGGTCAAGTCGGGAGAACCTGTAGGCCAAGAAATTGGACCACTACAACCTAACCACCGTTGCCCAAATCGTTGGTCCAGATGACGTCGGACTGCAAGTGCAAAATGACTGGTGCACAGTCGTGCTGGAACCACGTGTTTTGACGCACAGGCAGTGGCACTTCCTCCAAGAACCCCTGCAGTACACCTTCATAGAATCGCAAGTACATGTCACCCGTGAGATTTGGTGGAAGAAAGTACGGCCATCCATACACACCCATCAAGGAAACCTGCCCAAATGTTCAGACCGTATTGTTGCTGAAACCCACCACAAACTAAATTGAATGGCATGTTAACAAACGTGTAGTGCACTTGTCACATCAGGTGATCGGTTAATGACGTATGGACTATTCTAGTCAAGACTATCCTAATTAGTGGCGCCAAAAATGCGTGTGTGGTGATTTTTCGTGTAGCGTAAAAAGGTTGTTTCCGGACGCATGTTCCTGTGCTAAACTTAATCGTCTTGCTGCCCACTACAAGACCCGAAAGTCTGTAAAGGGAATTTAGACACACCCTGTATAATCCGTTGAAGTTATTCTGGCAATTGAGCGATCCGTAGTAATCCCTCATATAATATAGAAAATGTCTTTTTGGACATACGGGCTTAATGGTGAGAAAGAAAAACAACACACTGCATAAGAAATTGGCCTGTCTTTAGCTTCACGCATCATCCCGCTGCTGCTCAAATAGGATAACATCTTATGTAATGTACTCTAACGCAATATAGTTAAATCCCGTAATGCGTTTTCAATTAAGTCATTGTTTTATTTTATCTGCGTCATTCACCACCTATACCACAAATGGGTGTGTAATGATTCGGAAGAAAGCTATGTAGAGGATATGCATACATGTTTCATTATATGCTAATCGTTGTAATAGTTCAACTCTAGGATGGCAGGTAGCTGTATTATATTTATGTAAATGCACGAGATTCTAATATGTGGTTACATTTTCTGCGCCATAAATGGAAGTTTCTTCAATTTCCTCGTCATTTCCATATGTGTAATTCAGTCGTATATTGCGACTCTGGTGTTCGTGCATGCTTTCGAGCCATTTGTAAACAAGAAGTGGAGATCGGAGACACCGTATGTTTGAGTTTTATTGATAATTTCGAGCCAAAATATCTGACAATCAAGAAATTAATCTTCGGAGATGATCATATCAGCAATTATTAGGCTATTGTCCAAGAAAATTGTAGTACCATCCATATGATAAAATGGGTGTACTGGGGTAATTCTGTAACAAGGGGATTATCCGTAGAGTCGGTAGCACGTTCTTGTAATTACTTTAGCTCTGGAAAGTTTGTAAGCAAGTCATTTCGAGTAGGCGTAAAAATTGTGCTATACACTCGTACCTTTGGCCCAAACGAAACTGCCTGACGCTAAAGATAAGAAACGAGAAAATTTTTCAATGCTATTTGCTGCTGTTTATCCACTGAAGTTAAAGATAATGTTTAGGAACTTTTGATTTGATGAAGTTTTTCGTCGGCGGTAAATACATTAAAGTATCGCAGGGTTGTACGACAAAAAACCTGGAACTGGCTCCCTAGCTCAGTCGGCAGACTCCTGCTGTGCGAAGGATCCCGGGTTCGATTCCCGGCTGCGGGGTGGGAATGTTTCTCCAACCAAGATTATTCCCCATCCTCCCCAGAGTCTGGAAGTATGAATGAGAGTGTGAATGTGTGTATCATCTAATGATTAAAACCCCAAAAGTGCAAGAAACCCAACGACAAGAGAATACGAGTTAACATTTCTCTACCTAACATTGCCAATAGGCAGTACCGAAGTAAAGACTGCCCGTAAGACCAATGTAGTTAAAGGCGGGGTATAAATGGAATTTAAAAAATCGGACGTGTTACGTTCAGATTACTTTCCATGTCCTCTATCGTTAATTAGTGAGTATACAAGTTGTTCCTACGAAAGTTTATTTTTGTATCTACTTAATTTTATTCGAGATAAACATCTGCAGAGATAGCTAAATTACACATTTTGTTGCAGACACAAAGGTAATAGCAATAGTCAAATGTTTAAGAACTGGACACCATATGCTGGCCTTAAAATTCCGTACTGTTTCCATGCTTGCCTTAACAATTGAAAGAAGAAGGACTTGAAATTGAATTAACAAATTATGAGTAAATAGGACAATTAATAACGGATATCGAGGAAATGGCTGATGCCACAAAAAGTTACGTCAGATAAATTGCGTGTTTTAAAGAAATATACATTTTTATAGGTAGTAATTTTTCGTCTATCGCTTAACTTTTACTATGCGTCGGTACTGTGTGTGTGTGGGGGGGCGCCTAAATAGTTATGCTATTGCAACTCAGGATTTGGTTTATTGTAATCTCATATTGTTACTGGGCTCTATTTTTTGCTAGTTCGATTCTCCGTCAGTCGAACATGTATATGTTATTCCGGGTGAAACGTGTAAGGAAGTTTTTCAGGATAACATAAATTATAACACTGGTATATCAGAGTTTTCCGATATATTTTTAATATGCACTTAAACAATTGCTAACCAACATATTACACTGTTATAGCTGCTATAATATCCTGTTCGACGAAGCTGCTGTATGGGATTCAAAGGTTACAACCGTTACAATTACGTATGGTGTAAATTCTTACTTCGCATGATTATTAGGTATAACACACATATAAATTTGCTGTCCACGCGCTTTTAATATTTTCACTGCTATAGGTATTTAGTTATATATGTTTTTGCTACATTGCTTCCGGTATAAAACTATCACGCATCACTCACATCTATAACATAGATCTACACCGGACTACAGATACAAACGAACTCCTGTCTGCTTGAAGACGTGTAATCTTTTCTCCTACACAAATTTTCAAACATTTATATACTTAAACCATATTGGCTCTTTCAAGTTTATTGACTATATTTTAAATTGCCCATTCTAGCTTCTGTATGCTACTTGCAATCATGTGATTTAATTTTCACAAGCTTTTGTATTACGGTGAACAACTATTTCTCTGCCCCATTCTGCTCTCGGAATTCTTATTTACACGATTTCTTTTCTCCTAGAATAGCTACACAATACCCTTCACGGTCGATACTTTAGAAAATCCTACACCCTAACCCGTTACTCTTGTATCCTCGCTGTGAAAATACCTGGCTCTTTGTGCAACTTTCCTACTTTACAACAGCTTCGAAGACTCGCATATTCCTAACAGCTAAACTAAACACAAATTATAAAACACCACATACGCTAATTACAATAAAAATAGAGGCTTGAACTACATATTATTACAGCAACGTATTATTTAATGTGGCTATTGTTTATTTTTATAGCTATATATTCACAAAATACTGCCACAACTAGTTATACAAGTTGATACAGAGATCATGGTTTCTGTAGAAAAGCTCCATGTGTTCCTATGCCTATTTTAATTAGTTATTGAGAAATTAATAGCTAAAATTACATGAAAGATATATACAGGAGTATTTTAATTCATCTTGTATCATTGTAAGTTATTTTCAGCACAGTTACTAACCTAAAACAGCTCAATCACGTTAAGTACGACCAGACCTCTCCAAACGAAGCAACAAATCAATCGTTACATTGAAATGACCTCTGAACAAGGGGCCACCATTTCGGAAATACAACCAAATGGATCCCAATCATCTAGAAGCTATGCCACTGTTACGCAGAAGTATGTCTTCCCTACGAAAGAACAAGTTATCATCCTGGATTCTGTGCATGGACTCACACTAAAGGAATATACAAATGCTATTGGTAAGCTAATTAAGTCTACAAGTATACGCTTTGCATCTAGAAGTGAATCCTTTGAAATACGATGAAAGATATCTTTGATCCGTTCTTGCAGATCTTCCAGAGATGCTCGTTGCGTCTCAAAAACATATCATTTTATACACTCCAAAAGAAAAGAAAACTGGAGGTGACAGATCAGGAGAGCGATCACGCCAAGGTTATGGGCCACCCCGTCCAATACATTGACGACAAAACAAACCGTCCAGTCTTCGTCGAGCCATTATGGTATAGTGAGCGTAAGTTCCGTCTAGCTGAAAATGCAATTTCTGCCTCCTGTCAGTGACATATCATCTAGCAATTTCAATACGATAGGATCTAGTAATTCACTGTATGAATACCTGTTACGTTACCCTCAAATAAATGTGGGACTACCACTACATCACCTGAAGGACCACACCACACCATAATTCCAGGAGCACCTGTGTCATTGGTTGCATGCATCCAAGCTGGATTTTACACAGACCAATATCTGCATTTTGAATATGGACATGGCCGTCCACGTAGAATAAGCACTCATCACTAAAAGGAATGCATTTTAGACAATCATGTTGATTATGCACACAGTCGGTGATCCGATTGCAAAATTGTTGACTGTGTATAGGATCATTCTCTCCCATTGTGTGGACATGTTGCAACTTGTACGGACGAAAGTGTGCAGGTTTTAAAATTCGCCGAACAGACGAATTGCTCACTCCACACTGCTTTGCCATATAGTAATTGATCTCTTAGGGCTCACTGTGTTCTTTGCAATCACATTAATAATATTTTCTTCATTAGTTGTTGACTTCAACCTACCACAACATTTTGCATCTAGCACAGAAAGGGTTCTCTTAAATTTATTTAAAATGCTGTTTACTGCTTGAAATCGTGGTTTTATAAATTCAGGATATCATCTATGAAACTCCTCTGCTGCCTGTCTTACGTTCTGTGGTTGTCACCACAAATCAATGTAATTTGCAATGAGCAATCAACTCGCTGTTCAGGGGCGAGCATGATTAAAATGAAGTGGTTTAACTGAAATACATACCTTGTGCAATAGAATACAGTTTGTCTTCTGCATTGTGTTGTATTGCTGTCACGTTGCCAACTGACGCAGCCAACAGTTACAGCAGATAATCAGATTCTAAAAGGCGCCCAATAACACTCCACAATACTGCCATTTATCAAGTTACTTGTGAGCCACACGGTATATGTATCACAGCACGGCATACTTGATAGACCAATCGCCTCTCCGCCACCAATTTTGGAAACCCATTAATTCACCATGTAGATTTTGGTTTTGAAGTGAAACTTGTCTTTCTCCGGGCATGCACAACATCCTGATTAGAGTGTATTTGCTTTTCTAGTTTCTAGTGACTTATAAAATCCGTTGATGATGTATTTGTTAGCGGTACCTGGGCGAGGCCTTCTGCTTCCTCTGAATTGAACAAAGTCGCTTTACACATTTCGATCTGATTGATACAGAAGGGAAGCGATGCCTTATCATATGCGCAATATCTGTGTGTGCGGTACAGGATCTTGTATAACAAAGATAAAATCTGGCAAAGTGGGCTTACCTAATTGTGTGTAAATGGGCAAATTCACCAAATATTTTCATCAGTTTTTAGGACCGGAGGGATATAAATGAGATCCCGTAGTGTTCCGAAAACGTAAGTAATAATAACATTAAATTGGTGTCTGAGAGTTGGATTATGTTTTTAAAGTCAGTTTTGGCAATCGATTGTTCAGTGGTTCTTTGGCTATACTGAAAGGCAATAAGGTTCTATAAATCATGTACACTTGTTTTTGAACAGCCAAATTCATATTATTGCTAGACTTTTTAAATTTGGTTTTCTCCAGTTAGTCTCCATTTCATGCATTTTTCCCGTCATTGTGGGAGTTTGAAAACTCTTTTGCGGCAAAACTCCGTCCGAGTACTGCTAAAATAATGACGCACTGTTTACTTGATATCCTCCATTGTTTCGTAGCGTTAGCCTCGCATGCACTAAAAGGATGACATTCGGAAAGTCAGTTGGTTGGATGTGGAAGATCTTTCCATCTTACCGCCCTAATTCCTGAATGACCTTCATGGTTAAGGAGCAGTTGGAGACTGTCATTATCCTGTTGCAGGATGACATTCCCGATACTTTTATCTGGAATTGCAACGCAACGGAGGCATGGTTAAGCGTTAATAGTTGTCCCAAGTTCAATAAATTCCACCAGAACCAAACTTTCTGCATCCCAGAAAACGGAATCCAAAGCTTTTAAAACAAACGACAACCCCAGCTTTCTTTTTTGGTGGGATATTACGATAGTGCCCTGTAGTATTGTTTCGGGTCTCTAATGATGAAACCAGTCTTCATCACCAGTCACAATACTCAGCAAAATCATCTCCTTTATGCCCATATCTCTGAAGAAGTTCTTGAGCGATGGCTTTCCTCTGAATTTGTTGCGTCGGTGAACAAACTGGGAACCCAGCGAGCACACATCCTCAATTAGCCTAAGCTCTTAATCATTACCTAACTGCAGTATACGCTTTTCCAAGTTTTGCCACGTTTTCATCAACAGTTGTGGTCTTTCTTAAATATTTATACATTCGTTTCCTTGTTGCGTTCGTTAGGGGTTGTCGGCGGACGTCTGATATTCAGTGTATGTTTCTTCGTCTTTAGAATGTTATGTACATCTTGTTACACTGCTGTACACATGCACACGGCGAAGTCTTTGAGAAATTCTGCAGCAGGGATTTCCTTTTTATCGAGAAAATCGTTCATAACAGATTTTCGCAATGAAACATCAATTGCAGCCATTTTGAGTTAGGTAAGCTGATGATGTCATAACTTATAAGGAGTATACTATAGACTATAAATTTTGACAATGTGCTTGGTTTTTCAAAATTCGTAAGTGGTAATTTATAAATAAAATTATACTCAAGACTTAACATGACCGTCGTATAAATATCCAATATTGTGAGGTGTGTAATATGTGCGTAAACTATTTGCTTCCAAATAAGGGGTTAATTGGAAGTTAACCTCAATGTGGAGGTTATTGTACACCCATACAGTAACTCCCCCTACAGGAGTTGCCCTACAACTTCGAGAAAAACCTATGTATATCCCTGGAGATAAAACCAGAATTCTGTTGCAACCATATTTCGATAATAATGTCCATATGCACCTATCTGTTAGCTCTGAAGTGTAAGAATTCAGGGGGTGCATATTGGTAATTCTGCGCATATTACAATAAATGATATGGGATTGTTTTAGCATACGGATATGGTTCCATTCTTTCCTCCCTTTTTTTTTTAAAAATTCCAAAGCATTTTTAAGCATTCCGGTGCATTCTCGATTGATCTTTTTAATACTCAAAAGATAAAATGCGAGGTAGCTTATCTTGTACTGCAACTTGATCTCTATTCAAACACGAAAACCGGTCCAATCCTATCCGTATATAGTGTTCCAAGCAACCTACTTGTTCATCTTTTGTGCTTCCGCACTAGCATCCACTTTTGAATGGGCAGGAAACGATCCCGCTGAGATATCGAATTTTTGGGTGGAATGCAATACTTCCCCTACTTATTATACGTAGTAGAGAAAGTAAAAAATGCCGTGAGATTCTAACTCAAAACAATAACCGGTTCTTACACGAAAGCTTATGTCAAAACCATTTCGCCCCCCGGATATTCTCTGAAATCTCCGTTCGTTTTTCTGTTTTATATTTCGATTTTAAAGATAGCATCTTTATTAGCCAATGAGTACTGGCGCTTTAGAAACTTACAGCCATTACTTCGAAATTTGAACAGTTTCCTAACTCAAATTGCTTGTCTAAAATACCCCCAAATTCTCTGAAATTATTTCGGTGTATTGCATTAATACTCGATGAAACCTGTGCAAGGAATAACTTTGGCAATGGACGAACCTTTCAGTTTCACTTGGATCTTCTCCGCAAAGAAAGGATGAGAAAATATTATATTGTTAGGTTTGCAAATACTTATATTTGTACCAAATTATTATAAGCTGTCACACCATAGAAACACGCGGATACACCGAGTGAATGACTGACGATCGTACTTTGATTGCGTCAAGTGAAACATACACTGAAATGGTTACGTAATGCCTCACTTTACCGCGCTCAGTGCTGTGATAAAAATAATGTAATTGCACACAAAGTGCCGGCTGAGTTCAACGACAACTTCAAAACACACAAAAGAAAATCTATTAGTTGTTGTACAAACTGTACTTCACATTAATACTGACTTTTGCATAAAATAATTGAAATATCTCATGTGCTATTAGCTATTACCCTCACATTTTCCAATAGATGTTTCAACATAACCCTCCGTAGCAGGAGTCGCCTTCCTTCCTTCCATCCATCCATCCGTTCGTCCGTCCGTCCATCCATCCACTCACCCACCTACCCACCCACTCACCCATCTGTACCTATATATTACGTTGGACGTAAACCAATATATATTCTGATATTTTGCTAACACTTCTACCTCTTCATTTTTGCTTTCCTCCTAAGTACCTATAGTAAGTAGCAATATTTCACTCCACCCAAAAATTGGATACCGAGTTTTCATCACCAATGCTTATTTTGAGACTCCCTGAATAAAAAAGAGCTTTATTCGAAAAAGGTCCTTGTGGTAGTACCTGTCTGTCGGCCTGTCTGTGTGCCTTTTTGTGAGCAGCATAACTAAAAAACGAAAATTCCATGAAATGCCAAACTTAGAACCTAGCATCTTCCAAGATTTTGAAGAAAATAGCCCCTCCCCAAACTGTCCCTTATATGGAAGGATATTTATTACTTTTGATCTTCTCAAAATAAATATATTTTTATTGAAATACCATACATTTAAGATAGTTCTATGGCAAATAACATGCGTATCTTGAGTTTTCTGGAAATAGTCTTCATTCTGAATGACTTTTGTATAATTCTAAACTCTATGAGATCGATAAAATCTTACTACACAAAAGGCATAAGTCCCCTTAAACCCCACACTGTGTATCAAATAACCTTCTTCTTTTGATTTAACCATTCTCGAGATATTCTTTGTAATTAGTTTTAATGTCCCGATACTTTTATTTTTTCTTTCTCTACTACATGACTATAATAAGTAAGGGAAATATTGTATTCCACCCAAGACTTTGATACGGAAATTTACCGGAAATACACGTTTGAGACTCTCTGAATCTAAAAACCGAATTTTATTGAAAAACACAAGTGTGTCTGTGAACAACATAACTCAAAAACGAAAATTCTGTTAGGTATTAAACTTGGTATTTAAGTTCAGCCATTTCTAAGGATGTGAATAAAACATTTTCAAGAAAATCGCCTACCCCAAACTGCCCTTATTATGGAAACATTTTAAATTGTTCATTTTCCCAACAATGGCTAACAAGTGTGTTTAAAATAACATTGAAGATATTTTCGTGACGAAAGATATGTATAATACTTTGAATTTCCTGTAAATAGCATCTGAAGTCCTCTGCATTCGGAATTAGTTTTGTATAACCGGTAAACCGTAAGAGATATACAAAATCTTACTAAACCATCTAGAGCTCATGAAAGCACACAATTTATGTGTAATACTTTTTCGTGGAGTTAACCATTTCCGAAGTATTTCTAGTGATTAGTTTGAATTTTTTTTATATTTGTCTCCAATTTGAAATTCTTACCCATTCTTTTTCTTGTGGTCATTCAAAGAGTGTGAAATTTCAATACCATTCCATAGCGGCACCCTCTTTAAAAACATTGCTTTACCAACTGTAGGGTAAAATGAAATTGTAAATATATTTGACTTTTATATGGATTAACAAGAAGTACCTAGAAAAATACGCTTGTGTAAGAGTAGTTGAAATGAGTGATGAACGCTTATCTCGATTAACAAGAAGTAGATATAAGGACAAGTTTTTGAGGGAGGAGTGACTCGAGAAGGCCATATGAGCATAACAATTTTTTCTGCCTCAGCTGAATCCCTGTCAATTATGCTTTTGGTATTTGGAATTCTAATTCATATTACTTATTCCCTATCATCAGTTTTCTTATAATGTGTGGAACAAACTGGTGGTTCCAACCTATAAATGTACTTCCATTTTGGCAGGAGAATGAAATGACCTGCAAGCTAAGGTCCATGAAATCACCCCTCAAACTCTTTTCACCCACTGTTTCGCATATCGTTTAAATTTAGGTTTTAGCAGACCTGTTCTTGTATAAAACCAACAAGGAGTTTTCGCTCCTAATTTCTTTCACCGGTCTTCCAAACGCACTGCATTCCTAAACAGTATTGTTGATAAACTATTTCCTTGAAATAGTGAAAACAGATGGAGCTTCAAAGCCTGTATAATATCTGCCATTCATGAAAACCGACCGGGTTTAATTGAGGTTCCGAATAAAATAATTGACCCTCCAGACTGCAGTATAAAAACTGTAGAAGAATCCTGTGGTTTCAAAAATTCCCTGCTAGAATTAGAATTTGTTTTTTTTTCTCTGTTTTTCACATAATATTCTTAAAGATTGAACCGCTTTTCAACATTCTTCCGAAAATAAATGCAGTTTTGCAGAAATGCTGTCTCAGAACTCGTAACTGACATGAAAAACTTAAGTGAAGATAAGTTGATTGAGTTTTTTAGGTCCACGAAAAGCTCGACTAATTCGCAACCTGAAGCTTCCATGAGTAGATCTGAATGGTAGGTGAATAGAACGCGCTGACGATTTTTTGATGTCATAATATGATGCAGTAATTTGTATCACAAATTACTTAAATGTAAATAATGATTGTAGTATGAATATGCATTATTATGTGACATTGATTTGAGATGTTTATTGATTGTAATTATTATTGAGAAGTAAGTTTATACTGCCTTACTGAAACTGACAATAATAGCGTGCAATAATGCAGCGAGGGGGTGAGCTGTTTATCATTATTGGAAACGAGGAAGTTACGTAATGTTGGCGCGTTTTTCCTTGAGAATCTTCTGGAACGTTTCCCTAGAGCATATGTATTCATAATTTTCATTGGATATAAAAATAGACGCTAATGTTGGCGCGTTTTATCAGCCAATTGCAGTTCAGTTATAATCTTTAGGCATATCTGGGTGAAGGAGTATAAATAGAGTAGGTTAGAGGTAGACCCCGTCAGTTCGTCAAAATTCTTTGTATACTACACGTCGCATTCCCGTCAGTTCGTCGAAAGTATTTGCACGGCACACTTCGGATATCAATTTGCAGGTTACGCGTAACAGAGTTATGAAAAATCTCAAGTATTATAAAGTTAATTATACAAAAAGTTGAAGTACGCGAATTAAGAATTATCACTAATGAAGTTATTATAACAGTTTCAGTTTGGCGAGTGTCAAGATCAATGTGTAAATATGATAGTTAACGTGTTCGACAATAAAAGTGTAAAACAAATTTCTTTCATCAGTGTTATCTTTGGATAAAAGATTCCTTTCCGTTTACACAACCTGTATAAAGAGAAGTGCTCGACCCAAGAAAAAGATAATAGCTAGCCGGAGGACAGAGAACCAAATTTAAATAAAATAACAGTAGCATTCTTTCAAACGAACATTAATATTGCCGCAAATTGCTAACACTAGATGGAGCTAACAAGCCTAACAAATGAATCACGTCACAAGATGGCTTCAACACGTTAAGTAAACACAAATACACAAACTTTATAAGAAATACACCCGCAACGTTGGCACCACAACGTGGGGCTACAATAATGTTAAATATAACATCAAGTATACTGCTCACAAATACAAACAAATGCACTACTCGGGACATAATTATATCTCTAGCGTTGCTTACTTTCAGATAACCTAACAACTATCACTGTTATGTATAGCGAGTATAGGGTACAGCGCTATGTCTCAACGTCCCAAGCAATACATCGAATAATTGGATAATATTATCACAGCTGGAAACATTGTTATAAACTGTTTTTTCTCAAACTAGATTGTACTACTAGCTCGTAAGTAGTGCTCAACATTTCCCTGTATATGGCCTGAATGCATTACTATAAACGTAGGGTTTGTCCTTCACCGATCATAATTGCGTGTTAAAATGGAGACTATATTTTCTTCCTAACATAAAAAATTCTATATAAATAAACATCCACGGGATTAAAAATAATAAGTGCGGACGTTAAAATAACACAAATACTTAAATGTAGCATGTCCTTGAGCAAATGCAACTTCCATACACTAATTCCAAGATAATATTTCGTATAAGTTTAGTTACGTTGATTCTTTCGGATGTCCCACTCGAGTGGAGTCCTAGAAATTGCTGCGCAGAAAGAGTGAAGCCATATTGACCACAATGAGGCGCCAATTTTTCAGGCCAGGCAATTCGTCACTTTCTGAAGCCATACCCTTTGCTTAAATACCTGCCGTTGAGTCTGCTTCCGGATGCTACAGTGGTCGGTTATGAGATCTTTCTCTCAGGGTATGCGTGGGCGTATTTTAAAAGGATGACACCAGTTTAAATTGACTGAAAAATTTAATGTGATCTAATACTTGAGGTAATAAAGGGACTTCCCAACCGTTTGAAGATAATAACATTCGACACTATACATTCGACACATTATTATAGCTGTTAACTTCTGCAGTATTAATTTTATGGTTTAAAGTAACTGTTTCCGCAATAAAGAAACTAGAAGCGTAAGTGAGTCATTAAAATGCTTACCGGCAAATCCTCTTGCTGCTACCGCTAACTAACCGATAACCCAATGCGGTCTTAGATGCCACGAACTGCCGATCTTCGCAAAAAAGTGTAAGCCCCTAAGTTTGTACATGAAGAAAGAAAGGTAAGATGTTAATTTTATCAATACACGCTCTTTTATTACTTAAGCTCCAGTTGCCTTAGAACTATTTTACCAAGGACCCTCCTCACGTGGGGACAATAAAAAACTCCTAAGTATGCGCATCTGACACAGTTACTAAGGGGCAAATCCCCGAATCTCAGAATTCCATCCCCTTTCTCTTTTACGAATTTCTATCTACACAACTCTGCAAACGTTCTTAACTTATAACATTAACTGCATTCCAGGAATCTTTACATTTAAGCTTGCGCTACTCAGTTATGACTAATCACGTTTCTCACTAATTATCTTTTTCTCCGGTCAAATCTTTTCAACATAAGTTTATTACATTACACATTGATTTAACATACGAAAATTATTTGTTGCAATTATTTCTCTATCTTGCCATTATTTCTTTGTTTATTTCTTTATACCTTCCTGTCAATAATTACGGTGTCAAAATGCTCCGTTACATTTGCTTATTATTCTCAATATTAAATGAATGTACACTCTCCCCCGTTAATGCTGTTACAACAGCAGTGTCCCTACAACCGGCGTTGTGTGGAGTGTCTTTTACCTGCATGGCGGTGTGTGCAACAGCTGTTTGTGCAGTGGCGTCCTGTGATATTTGACATTTACGCTTTCGCAACTTGAGCATCGACAAGGATGCATTAAATATATCCGAAGTGAACGTGGCATGATTGTGGGGATGGGAAGGGCGAACATGGTTCTCCGTGATTTTGCCACAGTAATAACTACCACTCTCCATACTGTGTAACTATGAATAACGGCGAAGGAAAAGACGATTTTCGTGATTACAGAAAATAATCGGCGGCCAAAGAAAACCGCCCCAGAGGAGGGCTGCTCTTTTAACAGAAGTAGAAGCTAATCCCATTCAGTTACTAAAAATATGATTGCGCAGGTGCAGTTGCTCATTAGTGAGGCACGTGGGTACCTTTATTTAGCACAAAAAGGCGAATCCTATCCCCGGACTTGAACACGTGACCTCAGCAATGCCAAGCCATAATGCTTCCCTTTACATCAAAGCGGACAGTACTAGAACTGTGTTTATTTTAGCATTTGATGTCTCTCGCACTCCCTTTTCCCCTCTCCCATACGTCTGTCAAAAGGGTGAGTACATGGAACAGCTGTGCGTGTTAGAGCCCCTAAATACATTTGAGAGACAGTGTACCAACCGTTTGGCAGTTCCTGATCTTCTAACTGGTTCACAAATTCTCGAAACAGGTTCATGCAATTCACCTGTCACAGTAGAGCCGATTACGTGAGCGTCCTCCGTCATGTCGATCAGTGTTCCACCTTTTCAGCAGTAGCTGAGAATTTTTATACGCAATGATTTGATTATCTTTGTCGACCATCAAGCTATTTCACAAACTTTCGCTGACATAAACACACCACTAATCCAATATTGTTTCACAAGAAGCATGCGCTGTTCAACAGAAAGCAATACGTCGTCACAGCATAGCAGGTAGGCACGTCACGTCACTTCTTTTCAACTGAACTGGAATACGAGCGCCAAACACAATAACTTGCCGAACCTGTCTGTCGACACAATTCCTTGGTGTTTATGGAATACAATGTTACCACGTCAGTTTTCTCATACGGATTGTCTTCTATCCAAACGTGATGGCATTCGGGAACATTTACGCAAACAATGTGCCAATTTTTAGGGCTGACCTCGTAGCTCAGTCGGTAGAGCACCTGCCTGATGTGCGAGAGGTCCAGGATTTGACTCCCCCGTCTGTGCGTGGAAATTCTTTTCTAACCAAGATCATTCCCTATCCTCCCTAGAAACCGGAAGTATGAATGAGAGTGTGAGCGTGTGTGCGTGTGATGCAATGAAGAAAGCCCAAAATTTACCAGAAATCCAAAGGCAGGCAAATAGGGGTTAAACCCGTTGCCTATAGGCAATATGTTCCAAAGCAAAGGCCACCGATAAGACCATTGCATTTAACGGCGGTGTATAAATGGAACTACATAAAAAAAGAATTCAGGGTATCCTTTCGAGAGGGATATCAACTATTTCATCCCAAACCAAGATCAAAATCACATAAACAATTGGCCTCGTGCTACTTTCCTTCAAATGTTCATTAAGCTACATTTATTTGAATCAAGTAATAAATACAAGTTCAGAATTTAGAAACGTTACTATACTCGAAATATAACTAAAACCAAATCATTTTCTTTATGAGAAATACTACAACAATCAGAATTTAAACTGAAACGACTCACGCATATACTCAGGATGTGTATGCCCACTGATATGCTGAAATGTAGAATGTCTTTTCGCCAACAGCTCCTTGCAGTTACTTGGCGACCCACTCTGATTAACAAAATGCTAATTTTGCTTCGAAGTTCCCATGTTGCAAGTTTTCGTCTCGTTGTGCCTGTTGTACAACGACCATTGCCGGTTCCGATACACCTGTAGTGATTTTACGTTGATAATGATGTGATAAGTGTCATCTCGTGCTAAGCTAAGCTAAATGGGGGTTTAAGGGCTTATTTCGCCCTATGACTATTCAGGGTATGTCTCTCTTTAGCTTCCTAGATTTTATTTTACTATTTTTTTATAAGCCGGGCTTTTGTTTTTGTTTTATCTTGGAGGCAGCGTGATGTGGCTTTCTATTTACTTATAATTGGAATATATACCGCGTGAGTCTTCTCATCCTGCGGATTGATAACTAGGTAACCCTGGATTTTACACACGATGCGAAATGCAGGTGCTGGCACCGTATCCATCAGCCCGCTGATTAAGGCTACGGTGGTGTCCGTTTTAGTAGCGCAATGATTAACGTGCTGGAAAGTCATTGTATAGGTTGGAAGTTCAAATCACGCTTGCGAATAAATGAGTTTTTTAATGAATATCTGTTCATGTTTCGAGAACGTTCTAGCAAATAATTATTTCTTTTCGAATGCAGCAGGAAACGAATTTGCCTATAAATACGAAGTTACAGCCGTTGCTTTCAACCAACCGTCGCTGCCTCTGCTTCTGTACGGAATATGAGTCCACCTACGCTGCCAGCCGCCTGCCCAGCGCCTCCGATGGATCTGGGACGGCAACCGATGCCGGCGCAGTCACAGATGGATGGACGTGACAGCGTCGTCATCTGTGCTGTGCCCAGGGATCTCCCACTGCCCTTTGTGCTGGAAGCAACACGTCAGCACTGACGCTCGGCAATACGGGCCTCACGCATCGCTTCTGCTAGAGATCTAACTTTTTTGGTCCACCTGCACCTGGCAACCGCATCGGACGTGGCAGTGGCCATAACCTCAGGTATGCTTCTACTTGGGAGGAGCCTGCGTGTTGAGACCACCAGAGGAGAACGTCCGGTGCCCTGCCGCCGCTGCTGTGCCTTCGGACACTCAGTGGAGGCTCGCTGCGCTGCACCCAGATGCCACTACTGTGGGTCAGGTTCCCTCACGGCAGCCTGCACTCAGCACGACCTTCGACGACGACGCCTCTTCTGCACCACCTGCTCTGAGAACACACATTTTACAGGACAGGCGCAATGGCCCCTGTATTCCCGGAAGAGAAAACAGCAGGCAGCCTGACGCAGCCCTCAGGAATGGGCTCAGCACGCGACCAGTGGCATCACAGAAACAGCACTCCACGGACTTCAAGGCCTCCTGTTAGCCATACAGGCAGGAATAAAGGACCTTTCTACCCAACTGGTTGAGCTACGCCGCGCCACCTTTACACGTCTCTCGGTTGTGGAGGCCAAGCAGCGAACCTCAGCCAGGGTTATCAGCGCACTCTCCAATAGAATCACTGAACTACAAGACGACGACGGGGTGCTCGCGTCTGCCCAGCGCAAACTGGAACGCATCGAGTGCCACCTCGTCGAAACTTCCACCGACGGCAGCGACGACCGACCAACACGACTGGGTGCACTTGGGGTCTCAGTCGCGGGGATTCGAGAGCTCCAAACGACTACAAACAACGCCATCAACCAGAACTTCAAAGGACTTCATGATCACATCAACCACCTTCAGGAAGGCTACACCTTAATCCGTAACTTCTTGGAAACACACGTGATGCCACACTCCTCTCAATCCTCTACCTTACCACATAACTCCTATCGAAAATCCAAGCTCCACTAATCCTTTACAATATCACCTGGAATCCCTACTATTCCCACCTTAACTTCGCTGCGGGGGCAGGCTGGGCTCCGGTCAAGTCTGTCTCCCGGCAATAAATTCTTACTCCCCTGGTGACCACACTGCGCCCCAGTCACACCGTCACCTTGGAATGCGCGGATGCTTTAGGCGGTACCGCTGCAAATCTTCTCCTTTCTTACTCCGGTGGAAGAGCTTTTAGTGGGTATGCGAATTCATTGGCGAGTCCCACACTCCCAGTTCCGACTCCCATCGAGTCTGGGGTTAGTGATTAAATCATTTTCTCCTTCACTCGAAAAAAATCGTGCTCACTGTGGAACAATGTTTCCGAATAGAGAGTATCTGGACATGCTGTTAATATACGGGTAAGCGCAGCAGAGGCAGTCATCTATAACAAAAGCTGTTTCCGCAGAGAGCACTTCCTACAAATCACACGTTTTTGCGAGTTGCCAACCGCCTTCTGGAATCAGACACAGTGCACAAGACACCACATCAACAAAGAGAGCACCCTATCTGAGACCAAGCAACGACGGATCGTGTAACTGACTATGTAATTCAGCATCCGCGTTGTAGTACGAGGGGTATTCAGAGGCATTTCAATATTAGCCTATTTTTCCGCGTGGAGAATACTACATATTGCAAAGTTTCACCCTTATCATCTTCAACTACACCAGGAGGTACTGCAGTCGAACCATGGACGGATAGTGGCGTTCGCTAGGTGGATCATGAGACAAGCTGAACAAGATCTACATTTTTGAAACTGTGTTATTTACAGTTGAAGCAGGGTTCCACAACACAAGCCATGTAAATCGCCACAACATGCATTACTGGACCACTATAAACCCACATTGGATGCGAGAGGCAGCGTTACAAGTGCAATGGTGTTTCAACGTTTGGGCTGGTATTTTCGGTGACCATCTAATAGGTCCATATTTGTTATCATGAACAACTCATTGGGAATCGCTATATTCACTTCCTACAACGCCAGCTGCCTACTCTAATAAATGAAGCGCCGTTGCAGAACCGATTAAGTATGTGGTACAGCATGATGGGACGCCAGTTTATTTGGCGTGTCATGTAAGGGCTTATCTCGATGCCCCTACCCTGAGCGATGGATCGGACGACATGGACCAATAGAGTGGCCAGCACCCTCAGCAGATCTAACCCCATAAGATTTCTTTTTATGGGGTTCTCTTAAAGATATCGTGTACCAGGAGCGGCCAATGACGTCCTCAACAACTCAGGGAATGCATTATCTTAGCTTGCCGTGACATCACACCGGCCATGTTGTGCCGGGTTAGGCTGACGATAATGGTTAGACTGAGATCTTATATCCGCCGGCATGGTGGGCAATTTGAATACCTATTACAACCACATGGAGGAAACGGGTAAATTGTAAGGGTTTATGTGTGTTTTGGTCCGATATTATGTCTTAGTCACTGTTTAATTTACTACTTTGGGAACCAGAGAGGTTCACAACGATCATAATATTGGCTTGCATACATTATCTAGTTTGTGTGTACATAGTGCATTTTGTAAACTCTCAGAACAGTTCATTGGCTTTCTTTTGTGTGAAAGAATAGATTTAAATAGTTAAGGTACTTTGTATGTACATAGTGCATTTTGTAAACTCTCAGAACAGTTCATTGGCTTTCTTTTGTGTGAAAGAATAGATTTAAATAGTTAAGGACTATTTAATAATGTCTTATGTTTGTAAGTTATAATTACAATGTTTATTGCATTTATTTATGATGTTCATCAAACCATATTCTAACAAGTAACAATTTGTGTTTTAATGAAATACACATAATTATACTAATTAAGTGAAACGACACTTCCATGCCAAACTATCAGTTCGCATTAATTTACAAAATATAAACAGTACCTTCAATTGGCAGTATTTGAACTTGGGACCTTCACCATTGAAGGCCAATGCACACACTGTTGCGCTACGAGTGCACGTCAGTGTACTCACAGCGGTGCAGAGCAGTAATTTCGGCCGAAATTGATACGACGCAATGCAGTGGACAGTGTTTCCGGCATAGTCTATACAACGTCGGGACTGCATAACTTCTCAATCCGCAGGCTTAGGAGACTCGCCCGGTGTAATATATAAAATTAACATTAATTTTACATTAATTCACATTATAAAGTTGTTGGATTAGTGTAACATATAAGAATTTTCTTGGGTTGCATTTCGATAGAGAAATGTTCGTTTAGCGCCAGTGTGCTCTGTTCAAGTTGGTGTAGCTTCCATTTGATAAATAATTGGCTCTGGTTTCCTTCTTCTGCGTCTTCAATTCTTTCAGCGGCTAAGTCGTGATAGACGTAGTCTACGTCGTTGACAAACAACTTTAGTGGAGCTATAATTTCTCTGGTATTGGTCTTGTTTCTCTTTTCTGGTTGTTGAACCATTTGTCGCCACAGACTTGCATGGCTGTTATCTTTTGTTAGGAAGGTCAACTGCTTGTTTGGGGTAGGTGATGCTGCGTTGTAATTCGATGATGGTCGGGTTTTCCTGTGTTGTGTGCTAATCATCGAGGTCAGTACAGCATTGAGGTATGTTGGTTCAAGGCTCCGTGATTGGATCGCTGAGTCTGCTGAGGCGCAGCTGGCAAAGGGCGTCGATTATGTGTCGTCGGCGGAAATTGTCTAATGGGTACTGTTATTTGCTAAGGGTATTGCGGTGAGCATACCCGTCCAGTGTAGTGATCAGTTCCTCGGCAAGTGGCGCAAAAGCGGCGGTATCGGGATAAATTGTACTCTGTATGTGTTCAGAGGGTACTCCTATGTCGAAAAGAAATATGCTAGCCTCTTACCTTATCAATGTCTATTATAATGTGTTTTGTAAGAATTAGAAATATTATGACCTAAAACATCACTTACAACGACGTAACCAACAAATAATATCTCACTGTATCAAGTCCTCCTTGTACTTACTACTCGCATAAATGCTGACTTTCTATTGGTCAGTCATCTTGTCGCCAGTGTCGCTACATTGTGAACAGAACATTACACTTGTTATTCGAATTGCGGTGTATGCCACGCAAATACACTATCTGATAAAAATATCCGGACACCCTATTTAATACCGAATTGAATCCTAGATGTCACGAAAGGCTGATCCGCCAACATAAACGGAGGCGGGAAGTACTATGCATTCAATAAATGAGCAGTCACAACGGCATAGGTAGGTCAGGAGAACTCAGTTACTTCGAACGTGGACTAATCATTGGTTTTCATCTGGGTAGCAAATCCACCAGGGGCATTTCAATCCTTCTAAAGCTGCCCAAGTCAACTGTTGATAATATGACTGTGAAGTGGAATCGCGAACGAACAGCCAAAACTAAATCAAGGCCAGGCAGACCTCATTTATTGACAGGCGAGGACTGTCGAGAAATGTGGAGGGTGGTTTTTAAAATCGTAAGAAATCAATCTAAGGAATCACTCGTGAGCTCCAAAGTTCTACCAACAGTCCATCCAGCATATGACTGTGTGTCGGGAGTTAAAAGGAATAGTGCATAATGGTCGAGCTGCTGCCCATAAGCCAAACGTTTTGATAGTCAATGCTACGCAACGCTTGTGAAGGTGTAAAGGATGATGCCATTGGACAGTGAATGACTGGAAACGAGTGATTTGGAGTGATGAATAACACTATTCCCTATGAACATCCAACGGAAGGATTTAGGTTTGGAGAACGATACCTGTCATCATGTGTATTGATAACAGTGAAGTATTGAGGAGATGGTGTTATGTTTTGGGAGTATTTTACGCGGTTTGGATGTGGTCCCCTTATGGCACTTAAGAAAAAGCTAAATGCGGAAAGATATGAAAACATTTTAAACAATTGCATACTGCGTACGGTAGAGGACCATTCGGAGACAATAATTGCCTGTATCAGCATGACAATGTACTTTGTCAAAAGTTGCGACTGTTAGGCAATTTTTTTTGTGGACAATAACGTTCCTGAAATGGAGTGGTCTGCCCAAAGTACTCAATGGAACACCTTTGGAATGAGTTAGAACGTCAACTTCGCTTCAGACCTCAGCTTCCGTCACTAACTACTGTGGTTTTGACTCTTGAAAATGAATGGCCTGTCATACCTCCACAGAAATTCAAACACCTAATTGTCTCCATCAGAGTTAAAGCTGTGATAAAGGCAAACGGTGGACTCACCCTATATTAATGTCCAATGACAGGGAATGTAACACAGGTAAATTCTAAGTACAGTTTCAGATAAGTGTCCGGATACTTTTGATGAGATTCTGTAACTGCTGTCAAATACTCTACACTGGTTGGTATTTACTGCTATCGATAGTACTGCTACTACCTGTTGGCAATATTGATGTTATTGCAAAGACATTGACATTGGCGACAGTGAGAGTGAGGAGCAGGCTTGACATGTCTACCGATTTTACAGGAGATTTACTGCGTTTTAGGAAATCTGCTCTACTGCTAAAAATGAACGCACTCCAAATCTCCTGTTTTTTTTTTTTACACATTTTCCATTTTTAAACCTTTTTCCCTTCTGGGCGTCTTTTTCAGGTAAGGCATTTCTATTCGTGTATGATAATTGGTAGTCCATTTTATAATCACTTATGTACACAAACATAATACTGCATCTCGATTGTGGCATTGTAAACGAACTTACTATTGGAATTTAAACTATGATGCATAAAAAAGTGGTTAGAAGATATACACTCTTAAACCGGACACTTGAGGTGACGAATGAACAATAACATTATATTCAGCATCTACCGGAAAGATTTCTCAAGCCTATTTTTCCTCACAGTAATTGCCTGCTAGCATTAAGGTGGCCATGTTTTTAAAAGAAGAAAACGGGACATTATAGTATTTGACTGAATGAAAAAATGTCTGGATAAAAAAAGAGTAAAGTAAGTATACCGATATTGGCGTTCCCCGTAATTTAGTTGGGCTACTTGCTATTTATCAAGTCCGTTTATACTTCTCACTTTTGTTTATACTGGCATAAATCTTGGGTGTTTGTATATACGTGCACTGTTTAGAATAAGCATTTTTTTATCCAAAGGAGACTCATCGCTGATGAAATTAGTTTGTTCCCTTCTATTCCTACTTCTAGGCACTCCTAGCATAGCAGACACATATGGCATGTGTTTGCTTGAAACAATTAAATGATATTACTGCACCTAATTTAAAATCTAAATTACTTTTTCAGTTTCATTGCAGTTGAGCCTTTAAGAACGAACAGAAAAAATCTGATGTGTTACACTCACATGACTTTCTCTACTCTTGTACAAACTATTTATACAAACGCTTATTCTCCATATGCTTCATGTTAATCGAGATAAACATTTGCAGACTCTATCTTATTGCTAATTTTCTTGTAGATGTAAGAGGAATATATATTTACAAGGGCAGTATACAAATACAGAAGCCTTTAAGCACATACATATCGCTTATTAGCTGGTTGCTAGGTGCAGCACCATTCGCTTTGCCACAGATTAATATTCTTTGCATATCGAAGACAAAAAAATGAATAACGAATTCCCATTTGAGAAAAGTATTAAAAAATTTAAGGGAATAACAATATCTCGAAAATGGTTCACTCAACAAAAAAATGTATATGACATAAATTGTGTATTTTAATGCGATCTACATTTTTTGTATAGTAAAATTTTGTCTATCTCTTATGGCTTACCAGTTATGCAAAAGTCGTTCACAATAAAGAATACTTTTGGAGACATTCCCAGGAAATTCAAGATATACATTTTATTTGTCATAAAAATATCTTAAACACTTTAATCAAAATCGTTAGAGCTATTTTTGAGAAAATTAAAATTTTCGAAAAATCTTCCATGTAAAGGGTACACTGGGGTGGGGGGATTTTCTTCAAAACCTTCGTGTCGCATCCTTGGAGGATGCTGAATCCAAATACCAAGTTTGGTGTTTATCCGACTGTTCGTATCTGAGTTATGCTGTTCACAGACACACACACACACACACAGACAGACACACACACAGACAGACACACAGACACACACACACGGACATGTTTCCAAAAATGCTTTTTTGGGTTCAGGGGTCTCAAAACATGTATTTCCGGTGAAATCTCGGTATCGAAATTTTGGGTGGAATACAATACTTCCCCTACTTACTATACGTAGTAGAGAAAGTAAAAAGTACTGTTCATCGTTTGCTAATGTTAAATTAGTGTACCTATGCTTTTATTTTTAACTACGCTGTGTGATACGGTGTTCACTGAACATGAGAAAGGGACAGAAGTACAATCAAACTTACAAGGATGAGTAGGAACAAGAAGATAAATTTAGTAGTTGGTTTAAGAAATCCAAAAAAGGGTCTAAATTTATATTTTGCAAAGCATGTGATTATAATATAAATATTTCATTGGATGGTAAGACTTCTTTGGAGAGACATGTAACAAAAAGAAACATGTTAGATCTATTAAACGGCTACTTGGACAGGAAATTCTATCATTTGCACATTCAATCCACAACATTAACTAAGTAAAAGAAACAGAAAAACGTCTTGTGGCTGTTCTAGCAGAACATAATATTTATTTTAATGCTTTGGAACATCTGCCCTATCTAGTTAAATCAACATGCTCTGATTCTGAAACTGAAGAATAACCTACATATATTTTTAACAAAGGCATCAGCTATTCTAAATAATGTTTGGGTGTTGAAAGTAAAGAAATTATATAATTATGCAATACTGAGAGAACATACATATTCCGTAATTGTGGATAAATCTATTGGAATCGGTTCTAAAGATTTGTGTTTGGTTGTTCGGTTTGATTGGCTGGATTTCGGCCTTTTTCGATCTAATATCTTAAGTTAATGCTATAACTTTTTACTTTCTCTATTACGTACATGGTAGGTAGAGAAGGTATTGCATTTCACCAAAAATTCGATAGCGAGGTTCCAACAGAAATACATGTTTTGAGGGTCCCTAAATAAAAAAATCTGATGTGTTACACTCACATGACTTTCTCTACTCTTGTACAATCTATTTTTACAAACGCCTATTCTCCATATGCTTCATGTTAATCGAGATATCGAGATGTCAATCTTATTGGTAATTTTCTTGTAGATGCAAGGGGAATATGGTAGCTTTTAAGCGATAGTCAAATATTTTAACGCTGGTTGCTATGTGGCGCATTCCATTCTCTTTGCATGTCCAGGACATAAAAAAATGAATAACGAATTTGAGAAAAAGTATAAGTATTGGAAAATTTAAGGAAATAACAAGCAATATCTCGAAAACGGTTCACTCAACAAAAGAAATGTATATGACATAAGTTGTGTATTTTAACGCGATCTACATTTTTTGTGTAGTAAAATTTTGTCTATCTCTAATGGTTTACCAGTTATGCAAAAGTCGTTCACAATGAAGAATACTTTTGGAGACATTCCCAGAAAATTCGAGATATACATTTCATTTCTCATGACATTATCTTGAACATATGATATTTTCATCAAAATCGTTAGAGCCATTTTTGAGAAAATTAAAATTTTCGAAAAATGTTCCATGTAAAGGGTATTCTGGGGTGGGGGATTTTCTTTAAAACCTTCGTGTCGCATCTCTGGAAGATACTGAACCTAAATACCAAGTTTGGTGTTTATCCGACTGTTCGTTTTTGAGTTATGCTATTCACAGACACACAGAGACACACACACAGAGACACACACACACACACACACACACACACACACACACATACACACACACACGGACATGTTTCCAAAAATGCTTTTTTTGGATTCAGGAGGTCTCAAAACATGTATTTCCGGTGAAATCTCGATATCGAATTTTTGGGTGGAATGCAATACTTCCCGTACTTACTATAAGTAGTAGAGAAAGTAAAAAAACATTTTTAGAAAAAGGCACGTGTGTGTATATGTAAACAGCATAACTCAAAAACAAAAAGTCGGTAAAACACCAAACTTGGTATTTGGGTTCAGTAGCCCCCTGAGACGCGACACGAAGATCTTCAAGAAAGTCCTCCATACCATACTACCCTTTACATGGTATATTTATCGAAAACTTTGATTTTCTAAAAATGGCCCTAACGACCTTGATTAAAGTATCATATATTAAAGATGTATACGTCATATAAAAGGTGTATCCTGAATTTTTTGAGAATAGCCTATGAAGTACACTTCATTCTGGAGAAATTTTGTATAATCTTGTATAACTGGAAAACGTTAAGCGATAGACGAAAACGTATTGCACAAAAAGTGTAGATGTCTTTAAAACACACAGTTTATTTTAAATAATTTTTTTGTGACTTAAGCCATTTCAGAGATATCCGTTATTAAAGGTCTGAATTATTCATTTCTTGGTCATTCTCTTAAAGTCCGGTCAACATTCAGTTGTTTCTCGCGATTGCATGGAGACAGTATGGAATTTTAAGACCAACATATAGCGCCCATATCTTAGACATTTGATTGTCTCATTTCTCTTTGTATTTAGAACGAAATGCAGCCATTTCTGCAAAGTTTTATTTGGATTAAAATGTAGTAGGTAGAGAAAAAGTAATAAGGCTTAGTAAGAATAATTTGTATGCCCACTAATAAAGATAGTGTAGAATAGTGTAGTATAAAGATAAAGTAATGTGAACATAACACATCAGAACATTTTTTGTTCCATTTATATGCCATCTTTAGCACATAAGGTCATATTGGCGGCTTTGCCTTTGGAACAATTGCTCATCAGAAATGATATTCACTTGTTTACTGTTGTGTGTATTTGGATTTGTTTAGGTTGGGTTTAGATTTAACTTGTACCAAAATGTGGCCTACCTACACTTTTGGCTTCTAGGTTATTTACAAAGACAGCCTAATTGGATTAGCCGCAGTTGGAACTAGTGTTATGATGGGTAAAAGGCATTCTTTACCTGTTCTTCTAAAAATTATATACCAAACTTGTTTATTATGATATTGTCACACATTCAACTTATGTTCATTTTATGCTTGCACTAAACTTCCGCGGGAAGTCGGCATGTTGCCATGGTAGCTCAGTGGTTAGAGCAACCGGTCGGAGACCGGGAGATCCGTGGTTCAAATCCCGGCTATGGCATTGAATTTTTCAGTCATCTGATTCTACCTTTCCAACCCTGTCCAACACACGGCTTGTGTGGAAGAACAATTAATTCCGTTAATTGACCTAATAGTGGTTGCAACTATAAAGCCCGGGACTTAAAGTACTTACAATAAATGTAAGTCGCCATTGGGGTATGGTATCTCAATACAATTTGAGATCTCCTTGTGGTTTACCGGGAAAATGCGAATCAGCTGGAGAATTTAATGTCGTGTCGGCATGTTGCCATGGTAGCTCAGTGGTTAGAGCAACCGGACGGAGACCGGGAGATCCGTGGTTCAAATCCCGGCTATGGCATTGAATTTTTCAGTCATCTGATTCTACCTTTCCAATGTGGGGATTGTTAGATATTGCTTGTAAGCATGGCACAGAAACTTATATCGGGTTCAGAGTGTCATTCTTTTGCAATTTTAGGTTCTATATTGAAAGCCACAAGTATAATATATGATAATGATTGATAATAATGTGTATATAATGGGATCGTATACTACTTTTGTGAACTAGAGCAGAATTGACATAAATGGTGAGTGTAATTAGTTTTCATTTATAATAATAACAATGATGATGATGATGATGATGATGATGATGATGATGATGATGATGATGATGATGATGATGATGATGATGATGATGATGATGATGATGATGATGATGATGATGATGATGATGATGATGATGATGATGATGATGATGATGATGATGATGATGATGATGATGATGATGATGATGATGATGATGATGATGATGATGATGATGATGATGATGATGATGATGATGATGATGATGATGATGATGATGATGATGATGATGATGATGATGATGATGATGATGATGATGATGATGATGATAATAATAATAATAATAATAATAATAATAATAATAATAATAATAATAATACAAAAAGCAAAATTGCCAATTAAAAAAAAATTTACTTCTATCTCCTGCTTTTATTTTGGCAGACGTGGTAACACTGGCGAGGATGATCGTCATAATTTGTTTGTTTAGAAGTTTTGAACTTCTTATATTAACAAGTCCTGATAAGTTTATGGAATGCTTGCTTCTGAGCATATTTAAAAGACAAATATGAGTTTTCAGCAGAATAACTTTTTTGCCACGTGTGACGATCAAAAGAGGCAATGTTATTCGTTACCACCAAAAGTAAACGGAAAGATTTGCGGCTTCTTAACCTTGAAAGTGGGCAGAATAGTGTGGAGCATGAACTCGTATAAAAATGTAGTGTTAACAGTTGCATGGTGGGGAGAAAGTAAACCGCTTAGTTTGAGGTAGGTGTTAACATTACCCAATTAGGCTCGCCCAATTGTTGTGATGGTTGTTGGCCTTGATTAACATTATGCTCTAGTTGTTTCCCCCACAGCGATGGCGATGTATATTTCCAACAGATGTCACTCTATGCTTAACACTCGCTCAACAGATGTCACTCTATGTCATACGTTTGACTAACGCAATACTGGCAACATATGAATAATTTCTGCTACCAAAGCGCCGCAACTCTACGACCACAGGGCGTAGCCGAGGGATCTTATATAACCTTAGGTTTATGTTAGGTTTCTTTTATTTATATAACCTTACGTTTCTGAATTCACGGAAGTTTAGGTTACTTTTGTTTTCAATATAAGCTTAGGCTTCTGATTTACCTTTATTTATATATATAACCTTGTTTAAATTTGTTACCAGTGGTTACATCAAAGCACGCGAGCGAAGCGAGCTTAAGCTTACGTTTCTGGTTCACGGGAGGTTAGGCTAGGTTTAGTTTTTTTTTTATATAAGCTTGTTTTAATTAGTTACCAGTGGTTACATCAAAACACGCTTGCTTTGCTCGCGTGCGTTCCTAAGCTTATGTTTCTGGTTCACGGGAGGTTAGGTTAGGATTACTTCTTTGTATATAAGCTTACGTTTCTGAATTCACGGAAGGTTAGCCTTAGGTTACGGTTTTTTTTTATGTAAGCTTGCGTTAACTGTTAAGGTAAAGCTACTTCTTTATTACAATGTTATTACAATGGAAATAACCTCTTAATAAAATATACTTTGACAAAAACTATTACAAACTTAAAACTTTGGTGCATATTCTTTTGCTGCTTTCAATTAGTGCATGGTGCAGCCAGTCTTTGAATTCGTTGCATTTTTTCAGCGGGAACAACACACAAAGAAAAACCAGAAGAAGAAGAAGAAAAAGAGCAAACACAACTAACAACAGTGCATCGCATTTCTGGTGGATTTTCATTTAGGTTAGCAGTTCCCACTATAAATCTTCTTGAACGAAAAAATGGCTACATTTGTTTTATTTCATACGCGATTCGCCTATGTAAGTAAAACACCGTCGAGGGGCGGGCAGGTGGGCACAAGCTATTGAACAGATCACATCTACTTCTAAACTCACTCACAAGGTAACTTATTCGCTTTTCTTGGGCTACTTTAAGCTATTTTGACGGGGATACAAGAGTAGCATAATTGCCTATCCAGTGGTATGGTGGAGATATCCGTGGCTTCTGCCGCAAAATTAAGAAAAGAGACTTGGTCTGAGACCACTTGCTAATTATTGACATCTCTGTCTTCTTTCTTTTAATCTCCCATTAAATAAGTTTACCAACCGTCCCTATTTTGTTAGCTTGTTTGTTTGATTTTATTCTTTAGGTCCACAGTGAGCATTGAACACATCATACAACGTAATGTGTATCATCAAATAGCAGCACACGCATATGTTTTGGTACACACGTATCACTTCTTCCCCCCCCCCCCCCCACACATTAGGTAAAACAGAAGAAATTGAGGTAACGGTTCCATAAATAATTGGCAAATCATTGGAAGTTTAGACGCGCAAATCCTACGACTACGTCCTGTCGTCGCTTCACAGTTGCGGCCTTCCTCTGCTTCTAAAAAATATTCCTCGGCTACATTTTGCGGCTTAGGATCCTTATTAAAGTCTCCAGCCTGGACTCTTATATCAAGTCTTTTCTGCCTGAAGTAAATCTTACCAATTTGATAGGCAACAAAGCCCATAATTGAGAGTAAGGTGCAACCACCACCAAAGCTACAGTATATGCCAAATTAAAGCCTTTATGTGTTAACTTGGCATTAAAATACTCCTTCAGATTATATGGGGTTTGAGTCACATCTAACAATTATACTTTTCACAGATACCAGGCCTTTTATATTCTACCAGATTCTTTTTTCAAAGGATATGTATTCATCCTTCAGTCACAATATGTGGGTTCACATTAGTGTGGCTTTCATTTTCAGTGCAACATCAGTTTGCTGTGTTTCTTCAGATATTTAATTATTGTGTCCCTTACAGAGAGCTTTTGACTAATAGTGACAAGTCGTATAATTGTGGTTAGACAGATGCACAGCCAATAATAATAAGAATAGCTCATTATTAAATTACTTATCATACAATAATATCAGATATGTCTAAAAATCCGTTGTTTCCTTTTCCACGCACACACGCACGCACGTGAAAGAAAATATGCAGAAATTTATTATTTATTAAAAAATTTAATACCCCTGTATCAGTAATGAGTTTGTATCATACTAAGCCTAACAAGGTGAATGTCGTTCTGTTGTTTTTGCCTGATATTATGGCTATAAAACTTTTTTCAGTTGCTAAAAGAATTTTTTCATAATATATAATAAGCAACTTAATATATAAGTAATGTTTTTTAATGTTTTAAAATGATTCCAGCAAGAGCTTTATTGTGAAAGATTTTAATTGATCTACTAATTACGCTTTTTTGCCACTTGAAAATATCTTCAGCTCCATTACCTCAATGTATCCATAGATAGGTAAATGTGAGTGAGAAAAACCAAGGTATGCATTTATCAAGCACTTTTCATTCACTGATAGTTTTAATTGGTTTAATATATAACCCAAGCCAATTTTGAATATAGCTGCTTGGTAGGAGCTCCCCAGTTCAGAGAAGAACCTTAATGAATGCCTAATATTTTAACTGATTTGTTGGTATGTTCAGTATGTTGCTGTAATTTAAAAATTATGTTTTTGTTTCTTGTTTCATTAATAATAAGCTTATTAACATGACACCAACAGCTTTATTCCACATAATTTCATTGTTTTCTTCCATGTCTACCTCATTGTTAATATAAGTTATATCATCTATATACAGTATAGTTTTATATACAATGAGCTCAAAAAGTGTTCATACACATAGGAAATTGCATTAAAATACCTGGAGGAATGGAGTGTTGAGAAAATATGTAGATAACATATAGTCATGTTCAGTAATGCATATTTTGTATTTGGTCATATTTTATATTACAAAATACATACAAATTAATTAATAATCTTTCCGTAATATAAACCAATACTATTATTTATGTCAAAAAGTAAATCTACACCTGCAATATTAGTAATATTTTTATAAACATATGCCATCATTCAATTATTGGTTGATTTTTGCTTTTGCTTTTATAACTGCCTCCAATCTCTAGGTCATCCTATGTCATCTAGGGGTACCATGGCAGCCTCTGGTTCCTAAGGTCGTGGAGGCCAATGGATTTTTTTCAGGCATAAAAATTAACATGACTTCCTTCGGAAGGGAAGTAAAGCTGGTAGTCCTGCGTCATAGATTTATGCCAAGAAAGAACCTAAAATTAAATTGAGTTTTATTTATGGACGCTCTTTAACTGCTGTGGTTCTTAGCGTCCCTTTCTATATTGGGCGTGAAAGACTGGAAATTTTGCTCAGAGGCCTCTTTATCAGGATTGAGGTTCTTTTATGTGCCATAAATCTACGACATGGGTCCACTGGCTTTGCTTCCCTTCTGAAGGAAGCCATGCTAAGAAATTTTACGCCCCCCAAAAATAATCCATCACCCTCTGACAGGTTTGAACCCGCGACCTTGGGAGCTAAAGGCTAGCATGGTAATCACTACACCATGGAGGACGACACCAAAGAACCTCAAGTCTGATAAAGAGGCCTCTGAGTAAAATTTCTGGTCTTTCACGAACAATATAGAATGTGACACTAAGAACCATAATAGTTAAAGAGCGTCCATAAATAAAACTCAAGTTTTCCAGTCTCCATGGCATTGATTCCATTAGCTTTGCTATTGTCTTTGGCTCAGTTAAATTCCATTCTTTTTGGAGTGCTTCTTTCAAGCTCTCTTTGCTGGAAAAACTGTGCTTTCCGATTCTTTTCCCCAAAATAGACCACAGATGTTCTCTAAGGTTGATATCTGGTGATTGGAATGATGTATGAAGTTGCTTTGATGTGTTTGTAAAGCAGTCACAAGCAAGTATTTCCAGCTGTATGTTTGGCAGCGTTATCCTACTGAAAAATAAAGCTATCAGTTGTGCAGCTTCCTTCTCTGCTGACCACTGGTTCACAGCAGCAGCGAATTGTCAGCAGAAGATTTCGAAAGTTGACGTTTGTCATATTTGGGTGGCTTGACATGTGCAGATGTGTCACAAGACCACTTACCTTATTTCCCTTCCAAAGGAAGTAATGCTATGGATTTTTACGCCCCAAAAAATCCATCGCCCTCTGCTGGGTTTGAACATGCGACCTGGGAAACCATCACTGGCACTGTTCACTTTCATTGTCCATTTTTACTTTCTCTACTACGTATAGTAAGTAGGGGAAGTATTGCATTCCACCCAAAAATTCGATACGGAGATTTCACCGGAAATACATGTTTTGAGACCTCCTGAATCCAAAAAAAGCATTTTTGGAAACATGTCCGTGTGTGTGTGTCTGTGTGTCTGTCAACAGCATAACTCCAAAACGAACAGTCGGATAAACACCAAACTTGGTATTTAGGTTCAGTATCTTCCAGAGATGCGACACGAAGGTTTTCAAGAAAATCCCCCCATCCCAGAGTACCCTTTACATGGAACATTTTTCGAAAATTTTAATTTTCTCAAAAATGGCTATAACGATTTTGATGAAAATATCATATGTTTAAGATAATGTCATGAGAAATGAAGTGTATATCTTGAATTTCCTGGGAATGTCTCCAAAAGTATTCTTCATTGTGAACGACTTTTGCATAACTGGTAAACCATAAGAGATAGACAAAAGTTTACTACACAAAAAATGTAGATCGCATTAAAATACACAACTTATGTCATATACATTTCTTTTGTTGAGTGAACCGTTTTCGAGATATTGCTTGTTATTTCCTTAAATTTTCCAATACTTATACTTTTTCTCAAATTCGTTATTCATTTTTTTATGTCCTGGACATGCAAAGAGAATGGAATGCACCACATAGCAACCAGTGTTAAAATATTTGACTATCGCTTAAAACCTACCATATTCCCCTTGCATCTACAAGAAAATTATCAATAAGATTGACATCTCGATATCTCGATTAACATGAAGCATATGGAGAATAAGCATTTGTAAAAATAGTTTGTACAAGAGTAGAGAAAGTCATGTGAGTGTAACACATCAGATTTTTCACTTCGTAACTTAACTAAACTCTCCATATGGGCAAGAGCAGTCCCCTTATATAGACATGGCATGCAAAGCAGAATGTTCTAGAAAGGGAGGCTACTAGAACATGCTGAAAGAAATGTGCTGGAACAGGAAAGTGGACATAATTAGCTATTGTTTCGATGGCCGGTTGAAGGCCCCACCCAGGTGCTGGGCTGGTAGCTGCTTACCGATGGCCTGCAAACAGCTTTGTTATGGTCACAGTATGTTCTTATCTGTTAGTTTGCTTTGTAATTTGTGCCTATCATTAGTCAAGTACAAAATGTACAGATATCTTTACTCTGAACATTAAGGAAAAGAGCTGATGTGTGATAGCCATATTATTTTCTTTATGCATTTATCAGCTCTCTGCCATCCATTTAAATATCATACTGTTCATATAAAAATGAATCCTCTATCCAGTTTACATTCACCATAAACAGTTGCCTAGAAATGATCCGATTAGGCAATGTGGACTTTATACAGCAATGCCATAAGTTCTATCAGTACTTTCAATGCATATAACTACTAAATGAAACTAAGCAAACCCATTAATATAGATATATTCTGAAAGAACACAAAAAATGCTACAGAATGAACACACTCTTATTCAAAATGATCACCATGTGCAGCAACACAGCAGTGAAGATTTTGAAACCACTCATCAATAGCTGGACTAATCATGTCCAGTGAAATGTTCGTGTCAGCTGATGTGAATGATTTTTTTAACATCTTAATATTGCGTGCCATTTTTTTTACATGCTATCGCCTTGAGCTTTTGCTACAGAGAATAATCCAAGTGATTGAGGTCCGGACTTCCGCTAGGCCAGTCAATAGCAGTGATGAACCATGGGACGTTGGTTGCCAACCACTGCTGCATAGGTTTTGCTTTGTGTGCAGAAGTGCTATCCTACTGAAAAAGCTACAATTTACAGCTTCAAATTGATATGCTCCTGCACACAAAGCAAAAACCACATGCAGTGGTTGGCAACCAGTGTCCCACGGTTCATCGCTGCTGCTTACTGACCTAGTAGAAATCTGGACCTCCAACCATTGGATTATTCTCTATGGCAGAAACTTGAGGCAATAGCATGTCAAAAATGGCGCCACAATATTGAGATGTTAAAAATATCAATCACCTCAATTGTCAAGAAAATTCCACTGGACATGATTTGTGCACCTATTGATGTATGGCCTCAACATCTTTGCCACTGTGTTGCTGCACATGGTGATCATTTCGAATTGGAGTATGTTCATTCTGTAGCAATTTTTGTGTTCTTTCAGAATATATGTATATTGTAGCAAAGCTAGCAGCAAGGATCGATTTGAGCATTGGGGCATTACATCAGATTTGTTAATCGCTAAGAAAATGTTGAAACTGTTATGCATTGGTATGCAGAGTCAGCATTGTCTTAAGGTATTTATACCCTGGAGGGTTAGGCCATGTAGTCTGTCACCTGCTGTTTGAATTTGCCCATGGCCAGGGATCATATTTGATGACATGACCAAGCTGCAAGGAGGTCAATCACATATCCCCACCCTAACTAGTTAACATTTTAGCAGTGCTCTTGTCTAGACAACAACTACCCCATGTAAGATGCTCAAGCATTAAGTTCTGTTCACATGGGCTTTCGCCCTGCCTCAAGTTGCCCATCTGTGGGCATTATGTACATTATATTTAAATACAGCCTCCAGTTTTGATGCATCCGCTGCGCTTTTATTCACTACCCCTACTCCAGAATGCTACCCCAGCCCTCCTAACCACCCTGGTACCGAAGCACCTCTATCTTTAAAGTATCCCCCTAGTGTAAGCAACTACTGGAGTAACCACCCCAGTAGGGGTTTACAATATGGTGGAGGTGCCGGACACATTTGTAGGGTAGTTACACCTACAAGGTGGCATAGACACTAAAGGTATAATTGTAATGATGGGAAGTCAGATATAGCTCTCCTTCAGTCAGGGGATACACTGATTTTTTTTTTTTTCTTCTCTCGTTATTTCCTCTCATGCATTTAACTAGTCACTGAGAAATTCTTTTCATTGTTTAACACACATGCCAACACTGGATGACTCATACTTGTTAAAACCAACCCTTCTACCCCTTACATCATGAGTTATATGCTGCTAAAGGCATGCCATAGAATGTAAGTTTTTCTCTCTTTCAGGATATGTATATTATGTTAGTATAGTACATACATATAGGTTATTGTGCATGGCTGAACCTGCTCTAGCCTTTACAGATCCACTAGCCCTATTTCTCAAGAGATTAGAAACCTATGCATAGAACTAGCGGCTACACGGGTGGAACCATTTAAATTCCAGCAATTTGTGATTACTGATTTGAAAGGAATTTCGAATGAGATCATGGCACATGTGGAGACGGCAAATCAAATGTGTCTCTGCTCTGGCAGGATCATTAACACTTCAAGTCCAAGTACAAGCAGGGTAGATAGGCAAATAACTATGAACAAAAGGAACGAACACACAAACACTGTTAGTAGTAAAATAGACTCACCTGTAGTAGGAGGCACAATTGCAGCCGAAGCATCTCTACACATACAGGTTAGTCGTCCACCATTGGACCCAGGTAACTTTTCAGGAAAACCAGGGGAGAGTATAAGAGATTATCTACATATGTTTGAGATAATAGCACATACAATAATTGGGCCGACCAGCACAAAACTCGATACTTACCATGTTACCTTAACAGTACCGCACTAAACTGGTGCAAGAGTTCACATACAGAAATGAAAATGCCCTGTGAGAAACATTAAAGCAGGGCTTGTTAAAAGCCTTTGTCCACGCGGCGGAGGAGGAAATGTTGGGAGTTTAGTTTAAGACAAAGGATGCAGGACCTTAGTGAGCCAACAGAGCAATATGCTTATGTGATATCTCTGTGTGACCTGGTCAATCCTAAATGTCAGAGAAGGTACGTGTCAAGCATATTGTGAGGGCCTTGAACCATCCCTAATAGAACAGTTGCTACCCTATAACCCAAGAACAGTGTATGTCCTCATTCAGTTCGTCCGTAGGGTGAAATCTGCCCACTACCTGGCAGGCAAGAGGGTAGACTTAATCAATGCACAGGTCACTCCCCTTAGCATGCCAGAAGATACCCTCCATAAGCATGTATCGGACATGGCGAAGATGATGGGTGAATTAGCGAACAGGTGCAGAGTCTTACAATGAACCCCCACTCTCCACCCCATAATTCTAATCCACAACGTCAACCTGTTAGGAATTACGAACCTCTGTCCAACTTTAACAGAAACACGTATGCTCAGAGAAGAACGGTATCCGCAAGGCCTATGTGTGCCTACTGTAAACAGGTAATTGCCAGACACGAAGAAGAAATATAAATTTTCATCCCCAGCTTCGGAGCAGTCATCCCCCCATGAGAGCTAGTATAACAGAAACCATCAATCCAACAAACACATTACAAACCATGGGAACATTAAATGGAGAAATGAGAATTGATATTCTCATAGATACAGGAAGTTCAGTGGGCATAATTAATGACAACTTGGTGGAGATAAGCAAGCCACCAGCACCCCCAAGTTTGATTTTGCGAATGGCAAACAACAATTTACTTGCTGCACAATACCACCTAACACTAATTTTCAAATGGATGACATAGAATTTAAAGAACAGCTATTGGTAGTAAAACATTTTCCACACAGTTTGTTGTTGGGCATGGACTTTCTTCAGAAACACCAAGCCGTCATAAATCTGGGTAATGACGTAATAATGCTTACACTACAGGATTATAAGAAGGTTGCCATAGTCCACCAATGAAAAGCAAGAGTGCCCACATGTGCAAATCACCTTGAAACTGATACTGAAGAGGAAAAAATGAAAGCAACATGTAAGCAGGATGTAGAACTTCCCCTGTTTATCGCTACACAGATAGATGTTAAAATACCGTCACTTCCCACAAACACATTATTGCTTGAACCATGTATCAATACCATATAGAAGAAACACATTAACTTTGTACCAGGACTGTATAATAATAGCCAGAATCAAAAAATACAAGTTCAGAACAATACTGCCACCCCACAGAAAATATTTAAAGGGACAACACTAGCACTCATACATGAGGTTGCACTTGTGCAAGCAGATGCTTTTATATGTGAAACAGCAAAATAAATAGACATCAAAGATGCACTCACAACTAGAAGCAGGACAGCCACAACAGATATGGAATTTGCTCGACAGCCCACTAACCTACAAGAAATTCAGATGACAAATATAGCAGAGTTCAAGGTAGAATTAACAAATACTACACCAATTAGACAGAAGCCATATATGGTATCCCATAAACATCAGGAAATAATGAATAATCAAATAGAAGAAATGAAAGAGGCAGGATAATAAAGGACTTGCAGATAGCTGGTGCCCACTAGTAATTTTGGTCAAAAGGAAATCAGGGGAATATTGTTTTTGTGTAGATTACAGAAAATTCAATGCACAGACAGCTGCATCCGCCTATCTTCTACCGTTAATAGATGACCTACTTAGCTATTTAGGAGGTTCAAGATTTTACTGTACACTTGATCTACTCAGTGCATATTTCCAAGTATCTCTAGCCCAAGAAAGTAAGAAATATTCTGTCTTTTGTAAGTCAGATGGGCAATTGGAATTTGAAACCTTGAGTTTGGGTTAGCAAATGCTCCTAGAGCATTCACTGAAACTGGAAATAAACTGTTAGGGGACCTGTGATACAAAAAAACACTCATGTATCTAGACGATATTATAGTGTTCGCAAGTACATTTCAGGATTTATTGGTGAACCTCGAAGCATTATTTAAGAAGTTAGAACAACACACGTTTCACTAAAACTCCAAAAATGTTTTTTTGGAATGAATAAAAGAAAACTCCTAGGATACGAAGTATCATTAGCAGGCATCAAACCCAATAAAGATAAAATTCAAGCAATTACACACCTAAGAACCTCAAGGAATGTTAAAGAAATACAAGGCAGGTTTTAGGTTTATTTTCTTTCTACAGAAGGTTTATTAATAACTTTGCAGCGGTCGCAAGACCATTGAATGAGCTAACAAAAGCAAACTAAAATTTTATATGGGGTCAAGAATTCCAAAAGCTGAAGGATTTAATGGTAGAAGCTCTGGTGTTGGCACACTTTATACCAGGGGACAAAACCCAAATAAATTGTGATGCCAGTATGCATGGCATCGGCTGTTTCCTTCTTCAGGAACAGAATGGAAAAATGCACCCAGTGGGCTTTGTGCTTAGCAGTCAAAGCAAAGCTGAAAAGAATTACAGCATTTCAGAACAAGAATTGTTAACGGTTATGTATGGTTTTTTTTAAATTCCGCCAGTACATTTATGGTTCCCAGTAATCGTAGTTACAGATCATGCATGCCTGTGCTGTTTAACTAAGCGAAGAGATTTGACAGGGAGATTGACATGTTACAGCTTAATGCTGCAAGAATTTGACTATACAATTCAGCATAAGTCAGGGGTTAAACATAAAGATATGATTGCTTGTTTAGGATGCCTGTAGATCTGCCTGAACCCAAAACAGCACAAGAGCAGGAAGATAGAATTATCTGCCTCATAGAACCCATAGAATTAGCTAAAAAGCAAGAGGGCGATCCCCAACTAAAACTCCTAATTCAAGCCCTAAAACAACTGGATACAGTGAATGCCAAACTAGCACGCCAAGCTGCAACATACGTGCTAAAGCTGTATATTCTATATCGGAAAAATGTGGGTGGTACAGGGTGTGAATATTATCGATACCTGATAGTTTGAAGCAGGAAATACTGTATAATAATCAGACAATCCACTAGGAGGACATTTTGGATTTTCCAAAACTTTTCACAAGATAAACTCATATTATTACTGGATAGGGATGAAGAGGGACATACAAAATTATGTAAAAAGATGCACTTCCTGTGAGCAGTGAAAAGGAGCAGTTAATCAGCAACCCGCAGGATTAATGCAACCCATAAAAATGAATATATAGGAGAAAGGTTTTGCATAGATATTTTGGGGCCTTTTTTCAAAGTCTAACAGGTGTAACTGGTATGTGATAGTGGCAAGTGACTACTTTTCAAAATACTTAAAGTTAAGGGCAATCCCAAAAGCTTCTGTTGTGCAGGTGGCCAAGTTTATTTTGGATGACGTCATCTGTTGTCATGGTGCGCTGAAATATATGCTATGTGACAGAGGATCAGTGTTTTGAACGAGGTAACACAGGAGTTACTTAAAATGATGGGAACGATTCCAACTTTTACAACAGCCTACATGCCACGAACCAATCGCCTAACAGAGAGGGTGAATAGAACGATTGCTCAGGTGTTCAGTAACTATGTGAATTTGCAACACACTGACTGGAATAGCAATTTACACCAAATTCGGTTTGCCATCAACACAAGCAGACAAGGTACTATGAAACTCACGCTATTTGAAATTCTATATGCATGGAAACCTGTGTTGCCCCAACGTTCAATTGCAGGACACCACTCAAAATTTATTTGTGCAACAAACACAAGAGGCAGTGTTAAGAGCGAGGGCTTCTCAGAATATAGCAAAGAGCCAGATGAAAAATAAAAGATTATACGATTTAAGGTGGCGACACGTTGAATATAAAGTGGGCGGCTTGATAAAGCTATACGCCCCTAAAAGGAGGGTAGGCAGAGCCACGAAACCTCTAATGAATTATATAAGACCGTACAGAATAATGAAAAAACAGAGTCCTCTAAATTACATGATAAAAGCGAGAAATTCTGTAAAACAACAGAATGTCCATGTTAGTATAATTTCACCATATTATGCCTAGAAGAAAGTTAAAAGTGCAAAAACAATGCAACACGCTTACTGCAGACGCACAGCGAGTAAACATAACTAATTGCCACATACAAATAAACAGAGTGAAAATTACCAGTGTACCACTGTCCATCAATACACAACTGAAGGTGTTGACATTCCACTGATGAAATGTGTTACACACCCCTCACCATGCTGCAATAAGGATGGAGGATAAGCCAAAACATACCAAAAAAAAAAATGAAAATAGAAAAAAGGTGAAATGCTAAACCTCAACAGTAGTTCTCAAATGCTTAAGATAGGTTAAGTAATAGGTTATAACACAACACTCAGTATGTCTTCAGACCTCCAGTATAGTTCAGGTTTGCTGCAAGTGATAATCTACATGATCCACTTTTTTTTTTATTCCATCTTGATAAAGGGAAGTATATCTTGAAGTGAAATACAATAGGAAAAAATGTAGCCCTAACATTATCTTCACATAATTAAGATATCGGATGCTCAGATATAAAGATTTGGACAAAGTGCATTTTTCTCCAAGGAGTTGAGGTTAGGAACACAATTTGATTAAGATTTTAAGATCAAGATTTGATTCAGATGATGAATGCAATGGGGAACAGGTGTGCATACTTATGAGAAGGTTTCATTGTATGTTCCTAAGTTTGGGGAGTAGAGATAGAAATAAGAAGAAAAATAGTAAACATACATACGGCTGGAGCGTCTTAGAAATGTCCAAGATTTAGTGGAAACCATAAGTCATAGCAGTGTTAATTATAGAATTAAATTATTTTAAAAATAGCCCAAGATACATATTAAGTGAATGGGAGCTGATCTCGCCCTCTTTTTTTTTCTTTCTCTTTTTTTATTTTTTGTTGTTGTTTGCAAGTGAGAACTATATGTTGACATCGGCAAAATTTTCCATGCACATTACACATACTTTAGTGCACAGAATAATAGATAATAATTGAATAAATCCCAAGAGAAAGGTTCAGACTAGTATGGCAATCAAGGTTTATAAATACTAAAATAAACATCCAAGGAAAATGTTTAAGACAGTGTAACAGGCAATGCTAAGTAAACCAATGTGCAAACAGGTAGATAATAAATGTAGCATGGCAGATAAGCAAGTGATAATCAACAACCTTAACTCACAGTAATGATAAATGCACTGGCATAGCACTGAAGATATAGGAAATTTTGAATCTTGCATGCTGTTTCAGTTGCTGTTGCAACCATTGTTCAGTCTGCTCCCTGTTCTGTTAGGCCAAGAACAACCCCTGCCAGTAGTGATAGTGACCAGGGTTGTCTGGACACTGCTTCCCTAAACCACGGTGTACCAGGCATCGGTGCCTTTGACCTTTAAGATGAGGAGGGGAAAAGGTCAATATTCAGCACCTGACAGCAGGTGGGCCCTCAGGTATGCCAATGATGAACAAGCTCGTAGATAGGGTGCAAGGAGACCTGGGCTACATTGGTACTCTCCTGAATAGCGAATTGCAGAGGTTACAGGAAGCAGCCATCGGGTTGGAGGAGATGAGTACAGGCGGACAAAAAGGGGTTTAGCCCTATTAGGTAACCTCATTAACTTTTGCTGTGATGTGGCCACTAGGTCTGCATGCTTGTCGCCACTGATAATCAACTGCTTGATCACTATGAAGCCCTGGAATCAACGGTGGTAGAGGACCATATATGGTTAACTTCAACAAGGACGCATTGACGTCCTACAATAATAAACTGGTTACGGCATTCAGCAAGATTGATCATCGACTGGGGCAAATCATGAGGGGGCCGAATGTAATCTTCAACGATATTCAAATAAAGTTGCAAAATGTATCTGACCAGCTGTATAAGGCATTATGGGAAGTACTGCAAAATGCAGAGGGCCTTGCGGATGGTGCTCTTTATGAAGCACGTTACTGCTCTGCCATAATCATCTCTTCCTGCTGGTGGTAATTCCATACAAAATATTCATTGAGGAACTATAGAAGTTAGAGAAAAGCCTTACTAACTCAGGGTTCCAGCTAGCAATACCTAGGGAAGAGGCACACTGGTATTTCGGCCTGGAAATTTCCACGTGCTCCATTAGCCCCTCCTATATTCTGATGACAATTAAGATACCCATTAAGCAAGAGGGGGCGGACTGGAAACTGTACAATTTCGTGTCCACCCTGTTTGCATGGGACAACGAAACATGTTCCATTATTCACGGTGCCACATATGTGGTCGTCAATGGAAAAACGGTCCGCCTGATTAATGGGACAGCAATTAAAGAATGTGATTCACCAGAAGACCACTCCATACTACATACGAGGTGTGATAAAAAAGTTTCTGGAATGACGTCATAAATACTACACAACAGTTTGTTTTGTCTAATCTGCACTGTCACCCTCGAAGTAGTCTCCTTGGAAGTTGATACACTTGTCCCAGTGCTTCTGCCACTGCTGGAAGTACCTCTGGAAGTCCTCTTCTTTGAGCATGTTCAGAGCCTTCTGCGATTCGCGAGGCATGACATCAATGTCCTCAAAACGGTGTTCTCGGAGCCGCATTTTAAGTCACGGGAAAAGAAAAAAGTCCACTGGTGCCAAATCTGGAGAATAGGTGGGATGGGAAACAGTATTCATCCTATTTTTATCCAAAAATTGGTGCACAGAAAGGACTTTGTACACGGGCGCATTGTCATGATGCAGGAACCAGTCACCACTTCATTTCTTCGGCCGTTTGCATCGTACATTCTCCCTTAATTTTTGCAGCACTTGTTTGTGGAACACTTGATTCACTGTTTGACCCTGTGGCACAAATTCCTTATGTACAATGCCTTTAATGTCAAAAAACACAAACATCATTGACTTCACTTTGGATCGAACTTGTCTGGCCTTTTTCGGGTGTGGAGATGAAGGACTCTTCCATTGTTGCTTCGTTTCTGGATTGTACCCATAAATCCATGTTCCATCACCAGTAATAATTTTCTCCATAACCTGTGGGTCATTTTGTAGCTGTTCTTTAAGATCTGTGCAGCCAATCACACGGCTTTCCTTTTGGTCATTTGAAAGCAGGTGGGGCATAAACTTGGCGGCAATTCTTCTCATGTCCAAATTGTCTTTCAAAATGCTTTGAACACTTCCAAAGGAGAGTCCTAATGTGTCAGAAAGTTCTCTTATTGTAATGCGCCTATCATTTAAGATCATTTCCCTCACCTGATTGATATTTTCATCAGTTTTGCTGGAACAGGGTCGCCTCGAATGATCTGCATCTTTAAGTGATGTCACATCACTTTTAAATTTTGAAAACCACTCAAATGCTGGAGTTTTTCCCATAACTTCCTCCCTATAAGCTGTTCTTAACATTTCATAGGCTTTACCGAGTTTAAAGCAAAATTTGATGTTCGTTCTTTGTTCTTCGTAATCTGACAGTTTTTGCTACGCAGAAAAATCGCAGCACCTCAAAACATGTGTTCACTTCAGAGCATCTACCTCGTCACTGCATGGTCACAGGAAGTCATGTAACCTCTCATTTTTATTGGAAAGGAACGCTGCATGTACATTCTGGGTAAGAATTACAGAAATCTCAGCCTCAGCATTGTTGTGAAGCCATTCCGGAAACTTTTTGATCACACCTCATACACGTTTGAGGTTTTCGAACAACTTCTTGCTTAGCTCGTTATGTGTAACTCAATGTTGTAGGGTATGATGGCAGAGGACCGAACGAGTTCTGCCCGTTCCAGTGTCATGCAGCCTCTAAACCAATAGTGACAGAGGTGGGGCTAGATGAGTATGTCATAACTCACCCAGTCCGCCCAGTGGAGATGGTATGCAGTAAAGATACCCACCGTGTAGTGATACTCCACGCAGGAACCCCGGGAGCAATAAAAATTAATTTACCCTGCTCGTGTACCCTAGAAATGAGGCATAGAATAACCATCCTGAAAAAGGTTCCGTGCACACAGAATGGGGAAGGCATCCTGCAAAAAATGCACCTGATTCCAGCAGGATAGTCAGCACTAGGCACCCTAACAATTCACCTGCTGGCAACACTGAACAGTTGGTGTTCACCAATCTTACGCAATGCCTAAACATCAATTGGTCACTACATATACCGCACTTATAACTGTCACATGCCCCATTCATAATGACGATACATGCCCCCGACAAGAATATACGTTAACCTCCCCTATACTGATGACATCTGCATGGACGGCTCTGCTAACAATGCTAGTAGCAGCCATGTTAATAAGAAAACCCGAGCTCATCTTAGCAACTAAGGTTCCTACAGCGCAAGCAAACTCCATCATACAAAATGAACTCACTGAAATTATGGAGATTATGTTTTTTTTTGTATAATAATCAAGGCCGTGGTGCCGTGTAAACTTGTTAGGAAAGTTTTTATGGAAAAATTCAGATGGCTCTAACATGCCCACGGAGGAACCACAATGACACCCACCACCACATGGAATTTTAATTGGAGCAACATGAACCGATGCCACATCAGAATTGACCCCAGCATAAAAAGCACAAAAAGAATGGAAGGATGAAGTATAAGGGTAAATAGAATACAGAGTAAGTAAGCAGGAAGGAGAGGGAAGTAATAGGTAGTCCCCAAAAGTCACTCAGCACACAAATGCAGCACTGTTACACATACAACTTTACGTGAATGAGTATCAAATGTGTTTTAACAAACAGAGACAGATCCTGCCTCAACGCACATTCAACTCGGAATGACCGTATGCAGACTGCTAGCAGCTACAAACCGCGAACAGGAATCCTGCTGACCAAGACGTTTTTGCAACACTCACAAAGCTGGACCTTGCACTAATCAGTGGCATATACGTACTCAGGTAATAGGTAATAACACAAAGAAACATGTTGAGGGGATGTCGAATCTTTCTTTTCGTCCTTTCCCCTTTCTTTCTTTCTTTTCTTTTTCTCCCCCCCTCCACAATACTAATAATATTATTATAGCTGCAATAAAATGTTAACCACTGATAAACAAGAACTTCAACATAAATGTGAAGTGTAGATTTATTTTTTCTCTTTGTTTTGTTGTTCGTTTGTTTTTTGTTGTGTTGTTTATATTGTTTTGTTAATTTGTTTTTGTGCGATAAATACTTTTTGTATCTGTGTGTATAAATTAACGTGATACATGAGTCTGTTGTTAGAGAATGTCCTCCAGGATGCAGTTATGGGGCCAAGGGGAGCTGCAGATGTTGGCAGCCACAAAGACCTCTCCCTAGGGGAAGTAATATACAGCAACTCCAAACCACAGTAATTCTGGAGCATAAGCATAGCACTACATAAGCAGCAAAGAAGAAAACACCAATCAACACACCAAGCATCACAACTTAACACAAAGAATTGTTTTATTGTACAGTTACAGACGGTACATTATTGTAGGATAAATTTGGTACAGCCATAGCAAGGCAAGCAGAACTTGCATGCAGTTGCATCATACCTGGAGAGTTGAGCTCAGATGTTTGTGTTTGTTCTGTTCATCTTTGTCAAAATTTGGGGAGAAATAGAGTGTCGGCAGGGGTACTCGCTTTTCCAAATTTACCTTTTCTTTGCTATGTTTAGACTCATCCCTTCTGAAGTGAAATCCATCTCAAAAAAGCCCTCTTGCTATGCATCCAGAGATGGCAAGGAAAAAGAACAACCCACAAGGAGGCCTAGGGTGGGGAGTACTCAGCATAAGTGCGGATGATAACAAGATTTATCACAGCAATGATCATGCCAGGCTAGGAGGAAGCAGTGTATTCTTAGGAAATGTCACTGCAATTTTTCGGAGTTGGTATGTAGCTGAATGAAAATGCCAGCTAGCATAAAACAGTTTAGGTGACAGAAAACAAATTGTAATCCTGTCACGAATATCCAAACTCAACTTACAGTGCAAAATACAGCTCCTGATTTGAAAGTATGCAGCAAAGAAGAGGTGAGGAAAATGCAGAAGGCCAGGGGTGTGCAGTTAGACTCACCCCTATGAGCACCAATCCTTAATGAAAATTGTTCCCCTGTGTCCAAGCCTTGGACAGCAGAGGACCCCCGAGCTAATAGGCCAAGTTTATAATGCTCTGCCCATATTGTTTTTTTTCTTCTTCAAATCCTCGTCTAAAGATATGACTCTAGTACCCCTAAAGTGATTGACTCTCTCCGTCTAACATTTAAATTCCGGGGTTGGAATTTGGGACCCTGGGACTGATGTAGCAAAGCTAGCTGCAATAATTGATTTGAGTGCTGGGAGATTACTCAGATTTGTTAATCGGTAAGAAAATGTTGAAACTCGCTTTCTTCAGCACTGTTATGTACTGGTATGCGGAGTCAGCATTGTCTACGTATTTATACCCTGGAGGATTAGGCCATGTGGTCTGTCACCTGCTGTTTGACATTTGCCCTCAGCTGGAGGTCATATTCGATATGACCAAACTGCAAGGGGCCGCCCCACACACACACATACACAGACAGTGAGTCAGTCACATTTTAGCAGTTCTGTCTAGACAGTAGCTACCCCAGGTAAGATGCTCAAACATTAACTTCTGCTCACATGGGTTTTTGCCCCTGCCTTAGGTTGCCTGTCTGCTGGCATTATGTACATTATATTTATATATAACCTCCAGTTTTGATATATCCCCTGTGTTTTTATTCATTGCCCTACCCCAGAACAGAATGTCACCCCGGCTCACCTAACCACCCTGGTACTGAAGCACCACTATCTCTGAACTACCCCCCCTCCCAGTGTAAGCAACTACTGGGTAACCACACCCAATGGGGGGGTTAGAATATTAATGGGTTTGCATGGGTTTATTTAGTCATAGTAGTAGTTTAGTATATGCATGGAAAGTACTGACAGAACTTACGGCAGTACTGTGTATTATGTGCAAGTTACAAAAATAGCATTCATCTGTTTGTACCATGAGGTGATTTTTGTCATGGCACACCATGTTTATGCTCAAAACAAATTTCAGTAATTAATAAATATCTTGTTTGTTTTTTAATGTTATGCTTTTCTCATTACAGGCCTTGCATCATTGATGGAAACAAGTTTGGGAGGATGGGAAATGAAATTATCTATGAAATTAGGACTGACCCAAAAACATTTGAAGACTACTTAAGAGATTGTGAATCTCTTGAATTTAATGTGATAAATGAAGAAGTTAATGAATCTATTGGAAAGATTTCAGTGCCAGATTTAATGTTAATAACTTCTGAAAACCGATATGGAGGCTGTTTCTCTGTCATAGATGTAAAGGGATTTACAGCTGGTGATATTTGTGTTACATTTGATTTGTTTTTTTTGCGAAAATATTCACTAAAAGAAATGAGATATCATCAAAATAATGGTAAAGTTGGAATGCACCCATACACTAAAAAAGAACACTTTTGTAATTCAATGTCTGTGGTTTTAAACAAGAAGAAGAAAGATCAAATCTCAGATGTGCAGAATGAAGAGGAATTTAGTGTAGCAAATTCAAAGAGTCTATTCACATGCTTGTCATGTGGTGATGATAAGGATGATAAAGCACTTAAACAAATAACATCAAATAATAGAAGTATTAAAAAAGCAGATACAGAGCTTAATCCTGGCATCCATAAAGAGTTTTGTGCAGGCATGAAGGAAGCAACCCTTCCAGATTTTATTGGTAATTACACCCTTATCATGAACACTCCTTATTCTATATATAAACATTACATACATTTAGATGTAGTTAAAGTTATCTAAGCCACCAGCAAATGCTTTTTCTTTGCAGTGGTGGAATGTTCCATCTTTCATTTAATGATTCTCTTTTGCTTATTGTAGACATCAAATGAAAGTAAGAGTGTTTAAGTAAAAAGCTGTTGATGAACCTCTTTAGTTGCTATTGCATTCATATATTTAGATTACTTTACAGTTTCAACATATGCATTCTGTTTGTGTTTCTCTGCTATATTTGATTAAAACAATGAATTTATCACTTTGCCTTTTTGTTCTCATATAAATAAATTCCATATACTGCAAAATCGTATTATCACTGATGATCCATAATAGGTTTTTAGCAGCTACCAGTGTTCATATTGTATATAAATTCAATGCCAATTTGAAGTTTATCTTTCCTTTATTAACTAATTATCTAAAGTGTCACAATTATATATCTTTGTTTCTGTATTTGTCTTTTTTATTCATTATTTTTAAACATTTTCCATGCTTTGTTTCGATGTTCTAAAAGGTAATCACCATGCAGGTATAGGTGAAGGTGTTTGTAATGGAATGTGAAGGTGATAGTTGAATGTAGAACATCTTGAGTCTAGTGATAAGTAAGGTTTTGAAATTGGGACCTTGTGTGCCTAAGCAATTAGTATTCAATGTCAACAAACACCTCCTACCAACACAGAGATAATGTCAATTTACTTGTCATTCTATCCAGTTCTATTTGTGCTATCTTCTTACAGTTGTGTTAGTAACCCTAGCATTTTTCTACAGAACATCCTATTTATCTCATCTATGCATTCCAATCCACAATTTAATCGCTATACTTCTATACCATACATAATTTTTGCCTCTACCACCATATTGTATACTTTCTCCAACCATTTAATGTTTATTTCAAGTAATCTATATTTACAACATCTAATAGCTGACATAGCTCCTTTTCCTTTTGCCAGTGTAAATTTTTTTTCTTCCTCCCATTTGCTGCCTCTATCTATTTTAACCCTTAAATAATTATGTTCTCGTGCTACTCTATATTCTTTACTGCAGCCTCCATTTTTCAAATTTACTTAATCCCCCCCTTTTTTTAATCATAATTGTCTTCTCTTGGTTCAGTCTTAAACACTGCTCTTTACAATATTTATCTATTCTTTGCAGCAATTCTTTTAAGCCAATCACTGTGGTTGTTCCTACCACTAAATCATTTGCAGAAAGTAATTCTGGAATTTGGATATTATTAATGGCTGGTGGAAGGTGGTTGTTCCTCCTAATCTCTAATAAAATATAATCTATATATATATATATATATATATTAAATAGTATTGGACTTAATTTGCCTACATGCCTAGGCCTTTCTTTTGCAGAATTTCACTAATTACTGCCCCTTTCTCTACCTTTACACAGAAAGTATTTTCATTATACAGAGCTCTGATGGTATTCAACATATGGCCGCTTACTCCTTTACTCAATTTATGCCGTAATAATTGTAGGTCTATTCAGTCATATGCTTTCTTTAGGTCTACAAAGGCCATGTACAATTTGCTTCTTTTATCATTTAGATATTTGTTTACTATTGTTTTTATAATAAATAAATTGTCAATTGCTCAACTACCAGTACGAAAGCCTATCAACATTTCTGAAAGGATATTGTATTCTTCAACCCAAGTTTTGTAGTCTACTCGCCAGTATACTTGTAAAAGTTTTTTCTGTTTGACAATAATGCAATCCCTCTGTAACTATTGGGTTTATCTATGCTACTGTTGTCTTTGTGTATAGGAAGTATAATTTCTTTCCTCCACCTTTCTGGTACATACCCCTTTATTTTAAAAGAATTGAATAGGTCTGCTAAAACGTTAAATCTTTTTGTTTCAGTGCACTATTCCTTAAGGAACTCTGTTAGCATGATTTACTTGACGCAATCATGGATAAGGTTATGTGCGATAGGAAGAGGGGGCAAACATCAGTGAAAGAGAAAATACTTGTTGGTAGAGATAAAGAAAATCTATCTAAACAATATGAGTGTAAAAAACATGTCATAAAGATGTTGGAAGAGAAATGCCAGAAAGTCATGGCAGATGAGCTTAATGCTTTGAGTGATGGGAAACGTGCTGAAGAGCAGCTTAAAATTCTGGAAACAATGTTTCTAATCTTCATTTTGCATCGCAGATCACTTGCATGTTGATGGAGAAATACACTTTTCGATTTCGGAGAAGTTCACCATATTCATGGATGGACACAAAATAGTAACATACGTGCAGTCACTTTCACCCACAATGTATGGGAAATCTGCAAAAGTGAAGAAGAATTGCCTTTTATTTTCTGAACACTCATGTATATTTATATATGCTCTTAACCTCAAAAGCGCTCTAGCAACACGATAAAATACACAACCAACAGATGCATGGTGAATGTGTATTTATAAAATTGCCTGTAATGCCAGAATTACAAAGAACTTTACTTAACCTGACATGAAGTTAAACTGCTGGTAAACTAAAGGTCTAATTGGCATGCACTTAACATAATGGGATTGACTCTTGATTGGTAGTTCTTTTATTATTTCGAGCTTGACGCCGATTGGTTCTAATTACCATGTGACGTCAAACTTCACATAACAAGGAAAAGTTTGACACTGCCAAACTCTTTAAATTATGTCTCGTTAAGTCAATCCTAAATATCTTCATTTAATACAGTGTTAGAGTGTTACATTATGTTAAATTCATCATAATGCCAGCTTAATTAATTTAAATGTTCCGATACGAAACACTCGCAGGACGCATAACAATAATTGAGGGATTGATTACAAAAACTGGAAATCCAAAAAGCTAATTTTTCATTCATTCATTCATTATCTGTTTACCCTCCTCTTATGTAGGACTTACACCCCCCAGGACTTACAGGCGGGTGCCTGGGGTCAGAGGCCCGTCGAGGAGCAGACACTCATGGATCAGACAGAACAGCCAGGATGGGGGATCAGCCCGATGCCTGGTATGGGATGAAGGAAGTAGATGAAACGAAATGTTGGTGAAATGGATGAAAGGAAAGGTGATGATGGAGCAGTTGGTGGAATGAATGGCGGGGGAAACCGGAGAACCCGGAGAAAACCCGCCCAGACGCCGCTTCGTCCACCACAAATCCCACATGCAGGTCCCTGGGATTGAACCCGGGCCGCCTCGGTGGAAGGCGAGCGGTCTAACCACTCGGCTAATTTTTCAGGAATTAAAAATAAACCACCTCCATCTATATATGACAACCAATTAGACTGTAAAAACTGTAGGTAATGTGGGATGTACATAGTCTTGTGTTCTATGTTAATTCATATGAAAATGATGAGTAGTTTTGTAGTAAAATGCAAAGAACTATTGGACTTGTCCGATTTTTTGTAGAAATAAAATATAATTTTTTTAAAAAAATGATATTCTTTTTATTATTTATTTAGCAAACATATGAGTATAGAAATAAAAGAATGGCTTCATGCATCATTTCAGTAAATATGGATTAAGGTATTCATGTTAAACTTAACTTAAACCACTTGAGAAATATTAATAAAATTCTAGTGGCAACACACTGTAACTTCACTCTTTCAAGATAATTACCTTAACGTCTTTTGAAGACACCTTGTCTTCATCATCAGCTAATTCAACATTAATATTTTAACTACTTCACTGTGTTTCCCTTTAATTGTTATGTTAAAACACTTAAGAAATATCTTCACAGCCATCATTATTATCACCCTCATCAATCTCTATGTTCATAACATTTTTTTCTCTATCACAGTAGTGATGAGCAGTACAGATTTCTTCATAGAAAGCCTTGTTCCTAGGATTCTCCAAATACTGAGTCAAATTCGGAGAGCTCAAGCTTTTTGCTGGCTGGATACTGGGATTACTGTTGTACAGTGGACATAGTTCTAAAATGTCTGTGATGGGAGTTTATGCACAAATGACATGCATATCCATGGACCATGGTATGAACTCCACAGCATAATGTGCGAGACCACTGCATCAATCCTGATCATTTACACCTGTTGCAGTTTAAGAGTGGTCTAGGAGATCATAGAAAGAAAGGCTTGGTAGCACTTTTCATATCAACAAAATCATAATATTTTCATTGCTTTCAACCTGAATGCATTGGGTAACTTGCGTGCTTCAAAAATCTTACTGTCCCATGTTTCGGAACTTCTGCATTTTTGTTTTCTGCTTTTTTGTTTCCTATCAGTGAAAAATCCTGCTCATTTGGCAAGTAGCTGTGTCTTCTTATTGAAAATAAATACGTAACCATTTGTAAATTTTGAGGACATGTACTAAGCAATACAATAACTGAACCATTATTTTGTTCTTGTTTTGACCAAGTCAACCATTGCTGAGCAGAACAAGGTCATCTGTATGGTTTTCAAGTAGAATGTTATTTATAGTTTAAAATCATTGCTATAACTTCATTTGGCCCCTTTCTTCATTTTCAAGATAGCGATATATTACCACAGAATCATCTGCTAGATTATGAATTGCAAACACATTATAACCATAATTGTCATAATTGGACTGCAAATGCAGTAATTTTTGTACTTGTAACTGGTGCTTCCCCAGTTCATCTTCAGCTTTAATTTTGTTGTTAAAAGAATCACATTACTTTACAGGTATCGGATCTAGGATACCTGAAATGTATGTTGAAATTACTGAAAACAGACCAGTAACTTTTGTAAGGGATATTAGTCTGATACTCATTTAAAAATATCTGATACATATCGGTAATAGTCAGATCTTCTGGCAAATATCTTTTATTGGGATTATCCCCTAGAGAATAGTGTGATTGTCTAGCCTTAAATGAGTCAATGTGGAATTCAGTTAAATGCACAATAGGATCTGGTGTCTTATTTGATCTATTCTTATGGGAACCTCGTTTATCTTTTGGAGAATGCCCTTCCATCATTGGCTTTTTGAATCTAGTGATTCTGTGCTTAGCTATTCCATGAAAACCAATTTACATATTGAAATCTCCCCACCTTCAGTTTAAAGCTTGTAAGAAAATGCAGCTGCATGATCACGTCATGCCTGCTCATCGGCAACCCTAGGTCACTTCCTCTGAATTAGGTGGAAGTAAATCGGTCCAGTGAGATGAGAATCCTGTGAATTTTTGTCTGTCATATTGTTCAAATCTTCCAGGATGGTTTTTCATCTCCCTTCATCAATTTTCTTGAAACACCTGAAACGGGAGCACCTACAACAATGAAAAGTAATAATTTTTCATGATTTGTTCCTGTAAACATATTGCATTCAGTACCAATATGGAGTTAGCTTTAAGATTGTTTCTAAGGCAGTAATAAAATTAATAATAATAAGAAAGTAATTCAGCAAAAATGTTTTTAAATTGCAGTTCTGTATAAGGATAAGCTCATGAATGTTTGATAAAATGGAATAAGTAGATTTAGTCAAGTTTATCAGACAATGCTTACAAATTGTGAACAAGCATAATATGTGAAAAAATAACCTACCTACAGTCATCATCAGTAATGGAAACTGCAACCAACTTTCCAACATGATTTATGTGTCCTTTTCCTTGAACTTCTCCATTTTTTATTTCTTCCTAGGCCACTGATATTCCTCCATGATAATATAAAAGACTACTACAGTATTTAGCAGTTAATGCATACAAGAATAAACTGAGATCTCAACAATTAAAATGTTACTCCGTTGATGTAGAATCTCACCAACACAAACACATCAAATATATTGTGGTAAAACTTCATAGGTTCTGAATTTGTCCACTTTTTGTCTGAATAGAAATGGACTTGTCCAGTTTTTGTAGAAACCCATGGTTTTCAACTGGCTTTTTCTCTGGACCTTAATATTTTTTAGGAATCAAATTCTACTATCAGATAGCACAACTAACAGTATGTCTTAAGACTGAATAATCTCAAAAGTCAATTTTTGGATTTAATCGGTTTTTGTAATCAACACCTCAATTGCAATTTGGGTTATAGAGCTGGATTCCTGTCTGAGTTCTGTTGCAAATTCTCTCTAAACAGGTTCAAAAGGCATGTAAAAGATTCTTTCCTAATACCGAAACGTTTGTCGAACTCTCTGTCTGTGTAAGTATCATATGGTTCTCGCATTCTACTATCACATTTCCATTGTTTTCTTCATCGAGATCATCAGTGTAATCCAAATAATTACTTTTTTCTTCAAGATCATCAATGTAATTTAAGTAATCCGTGAACTGTCAAAATATCTTCCTCCAAATACGATATGGTATTCTAGTCAATCGACAGGTTAATTCTCCATCCAGTAAATTCTAACGTGTATTTGTGCTCTATTTAATTCCTTAGTAACATACTAAGGTGCTCTCCGACATTTACATCTACAGTAATTTAATCTGAGAGTATCTGAAAGAAGTAAAATGCTTCGAAAATAGTTTACTCCCGTATGGAAGCCGCTGAGTGTTAACTTGAATTGTAGTTTACTATGAAATTAAAGCTTACTCTAGGTTGGTGCACACCACCCATAGTCAATTATAATGCCCATTACCATTAACATAGGTATATTCTCCATTTTCGTCTTCCCAGTATTTCCCATTCAAAATATCTAACGTTCTGATCACAAAATTAAAAAAAAAAAATTACGGCCTCTTTCAACAACCTTTCTCTCTTTTTGACAATATTTCACCATGTAATCAATCACTTAGAACATTCACATCCCTTTCTTCAATCCTAATATTACCCCATATCGTCCATTAATATTACCTCTGAGTTCATATATTTCTTCTTCAACCTCTCTATAAACTTTTCCACTTGATTAAGGAGGTCCGGGTTATGGATCCACGAGGGCGAAGGTGATTATATACTATTCCTATGCATACTATCTTTTTGTCTATTTGCTTGTCTTCCATTATGACCCATAATATTTCTTTACTGCTAGACTACTTTTCTTTTATCCCTTTACTTAAGGTCCTCTTTATAATGAACATAGCTGCTGATGCTCTGCTCTTCTTAGCTAGATTGCATTTTATGCTTTTTAGTTCTCCACATACCTTGTATATTTAAGAAATGTTTTGTGGACAGTTGTGGAATGTCATATTTTCCAGTGCAATTTTAGTGGCCACTGTTGGAATTTTCAGGAGTCGCCGCCACCATCACTTTTTTATATTTCTTAAATGTTGATTATGTCACATGCCGCTTATTCTTGTGGTTTTTCAAATATTTATCTTCTCATTTTCGAAATACTCTTTTATGTCTCTGGTTGTCTGTTATGGGCTACCTTCTGCTTGATGCCCAGGTCTTGTCTTGTCTTTTTTTTTTTAAATTGTGTTTAATGCTCACTCTTATTTCATAAAACATACAGGTGGTGACACTGGTAACACATGAAATGAAACAATAAAATGATAATTTGGAAAGAAAATTTGGTAAGGAAACATTCCAGGCCTAAATTTAGGATGCCTCCCTGGCATTTGCCAGCTATGATGACTGAGAAAACTGAAAAAAATCCCAGTCAGGGAGGATGGTCTTGGCTGGATTTGAACTGCAGACTTCTCGTTCATGCCCTGGTTGTTAGCAGAATGAGTAGCTTAATCTCTCTTTATCTTTCCTACTTATTGTTTTTTTTTCATTCTCATTTCTCTTTCCCATCCTACACTCCTTTCCTTACTTTCTTCAGTATCTTTATCCATAATTCCTTAGCTTTCCTTAAAGACTCCTCTATGGCCTTAAGTTTTGTCACTTTTTGACTCCCAAATCATCTTATATTCTACCAAACAATGGACTATACTTTCCTGTTTTCCACACATAACACATATTTCTTGTTCTCTACCTTTTAATCCCTTTAGGGACAGTGCCTCTGTTTTCATCTGTGCTAATCCTTCTCTTTCCTGTGTGTTACAAAAGTCAACATAACTAATACTTTATGTGTGGATACAAGGTTTATTTTCTGTGGGTATACTATTTGTTTGTGTTTTGGAAGGTTTTATTTTCAGGTGCTAATGTGATTTTCTGAAATATTTTTGTCTGTGGTTTATTTGCAACTTTTAAAAAAATGCACATATCTGTTTCTATTACAGTGGTGTGATTAGATATAGTTCTTTCTGTTTCTTGCAAATTCTAATTTTCTCATCTACATAACAATTAGTACACTTTTGTTGATTTCTTCAAATCCTAATAGTATGGGACATTTACTATTGCATTGCTTATTATATGTTTCTTACTTTTTCCATGATATAAAGAATTGCAAAATTTCTCTCTCCAAGTTATAGCAATTTCATTGATAAGTCCTTTTTACTTTCTCTACTACGTATAGTAAGTAGGGGAAGTATTGTATTCCACCCAAAAATTCGATACCGAGATTTCACCGGAAATACATGTTTTGAGACTCCCTGAATCCCAAAAAAGCATTTTTGGAAACGCGGGCGTGAGTGTGTGTGTGTGTGTGTGTGTGTGTGTGTGGGTGGGTGTGTTTTTTTTTTTTATCCGAACAGTCGGATAAACTCCAAACTTGGTATTTAGGTTCAGTATCTTCCAGAGATGCGACACGAAGGTTTTCAAGAAAATACCCCCACCCCAGACTACCCTTTACATGGAACATTTTTCGAAAATTTTAATTTTCTCAAAAATGGCTCTAACGATTTTGATTAAAATATCATATGTTTAAGATATTGTCATGAGAAATGAAATGTATATCTCGAATTTTCTGGGAATGTCTCCAAAAGTATTCTTCATTGTGAACGACTTTTGCATAGCTGGTAAACCATAAGAGATAGACAAAATTTTACTACACAAAAAATGTAGATCGTGTTAAAATACACAATTTATGTCATATACATTTCTTTTGTTGAGTGAACCGTTTTCATGATATTGCTTGTTATTCCCTTAAATTTTCCAATACTTATACTTTTTCTCAAATTCGTTATTCATTTTTTTATGTCCTGGACATGCAAAGAGAATGGAATGCGCCACTTAGCAACCAGTATTAAAATATTTGCTTAAAACCTACCATATTCCCCTTGCATCTACATGAAAATTAGCAATAGGTTTGACATCTCGATATCTCGATTAACATGAAGCATATGGAGAATAAGCGTTTGTAAAAATAGTTTGTACAAGAGTAGAGAAAGTAATATGAGTGTAACACATCAGATTATTTAAACTGAATTCATTTGGCATGGAAGAAGCATGTGTGCAAATACTAAAATAGGAAATTTTTCTAATTGAGGTAATTTTGAGACAAGCTAGTTAGTTCATGGTTGTTAAAATAAGTCGTAATTGTATGTGGGAGAAATTAGCAGTCATATGATTTTAATGTTTTGTTTCTTGTAGGGAACATTTTCTTTAGCATCAAGTGTGTGACTTGGTCTGCAGCTAGTTGGAAAAATGTTGTGCTGTGTAGTCAGGATAATAGTAAGATGGGACAAGCTGTGGTGTATTGGTTATTGTGTATTTCGTGGTCTTGGATTGAAACTGCTGCCTCCAATGTAGTTATGTCATGATTAGAATGATTTCTCTATATATACCAAATATTAGTTTCTAATTTAGCTTAGCTTTTAAATCTACAAATGCATGTGAGTCTGCTTCTAGTGTACATTTTATTTTGAGTTCCTGCAAGCTCGTGAGTTTTATGCCATCTATATTTCAGTATTGCTACATAGTATGTTTTAAATATATTTTTTTATTTTATATAATTTTTTATATATATTTTTATTTCATTTCAGGAGGTATAGTGCAGCATCATGAGGCAATAAAACAAATAAATTCTATGCGTATCAACATACTCAGTCTTTCTTTAAATCGAACTGTGGTCCATCAAGAAAATGGAAATTTGAAGAATTTCAGGAGTAACTGCAACAGCATGTGTCAACATATAGTTCTTCCATCCAAACCTGCTTACTTTGTGGAATATGAAATTCCAGGTTTACTGAATATAACTGCCAATAAAAGCGACATCAGCAGAAATTTTTGCCCTTGGAATAGAAGGATAATAAGATTTTGCTCTAGGAAACAAATGGGATCAGGTAACTGAAGTATTCTCAATTGCTTTTTACTGAGGGAGTTGTGGGAAGGAGTAAAAATGCTTCATGCCTCACTGTATTGGCATTTTCAGATTGAAAAAAAAACAATACCATTCATTCACCAAGATGAAAAAGTTAATTTAACTGTCTTATTTTATATAAATTATATCATTTGCATTTTAACTTCGGTATTTCACTTTCAAAAGGATATAATTGTAAAAGGCAATTCGTTACTATAAATAGTAAATTTAAGCGTTATTTAACAATTCTAGCTACTGCCATGGCATGCTTCTGTCATCTGTGTGCAAAGGCAGATCCAGAGTTGGGGCACCCCCTCCTCAGCAAGCTAAACATTAATAAAAAAAATAAGGCTGCAACATAGTGTCAACAACGTGTCATAAATAGGTTTGGTGGACAGAAAGATGGACTTAATCATTTAGATAAAAATGTGTGCTGAAAGGAAGTTGGTTTCTTTCACTCTTTGCATGAGTGCTCTTTTTTGCATAAGTAAATTTTTTTAAAATGTAAGTAAAAATACTAAGCATTGATTAATTCACAACTATTTTAGTATATTTTCCGTGCTGTAAGACTTTTAGAATATGAACCTCCTAATTTATTCTATCTTTTACATTTTCAAAGCTAAATTTTCTGGGGAGGATCCCCCCAAATCACCTGGTGCACTGCCATCCCCTCCCCCCCCAAAATCCTGGATCTGTTCTTGTCTGTTGCCAGAAATTTTTTCCACAGGAGTTCATTTAAATGCTTGTAAATCTGAAATTTAGGTTGTCACATTTTGATGCTAAGAACCACAGCAGTTAAAGAGCGTCCTTAAATAAAATTCAATTTAATTTTTAATTTAAACTGTATGTTGGTGTTGTTTTGGAATATGTTGTTTTCTTGATGCAGTTATCTGTATGTGAGGTTTTTGATAGAATAAAAATGTTTATTTTACCTGATGAGTTTTAAACCCAAAAGGGTAGAAGTACATTTTTTACTGCTTTAAATGTGAATTGTATTGATTTGTCTTGCAGATTTAAGAGCAAAAAGATGGACTTCTACCTTTTTTGGATTTCAAAATGGTCAGAGAACAAAATAAACTATATAAGATGAATCACCTTATTGATACAATGTCACTTATTGTTTTTTGAACAAACTAATTACTGGAGAACTCTCTCCCATCTTCAGCATTAGGATGGCTGCCATGTGGTGTTGGTGTTGTCCCTCTGATGACTTCGTGATGAATCCACTGAGGCTGTCCATTGGTGTGAAGTTACTATTCATAAGAGAAGTTTTATTTTTTAGCATAAATATTCTTTTGCATACTGTTAGCCCTATTGCATTTTTTATGTTTTAATAATTTTGTACCATACACTGTTTCATCATGTTTACTCAAAAAAATGTGCCTCAGCTGATTTTTCAACATTAAATTAGATGTTTCTAAAATGCTCTTTTTGCCTCATTTCACAAATGCCCTTTTGTTAGAAAAGAAAACTTGTACAGAGAAAAACATGGAGCTGCATAAATTAGTCTCATATAAAATCTCTTGTTCCAACTGTAACCAGATATATGTTGAAAAAATAAAAATATATTTGGAAATCTGAAAAAAAGACCACTTCAGAAACATAGGATATAAACATGAAATATCAGCTATGGCAGCACATTTTTGGAGTAAAAACCAGGAAAAAGAATATGATATAAAATAATGAAAATACATAAAAGATGCATTACAGCTAGCAGTATGGGAAACAATATTTAGACTGAAAAATAAAAGCTCCTAATGAATTTCACTCATAACTATGGACAACCTCAGTAGGTTCATCATGGAGTCACCAGAGGGCATAGAGAATACAGAGAGCATAGCACCCACACCACAATATGACAGATGTTCTAACGCTGAATATAGGAGAGGGTTCTGCTGAAGTTTGTTAAAAAATCTGATGTGTTACATATGCTGTATATTTTTCTCTACCCTCTTGTTTATTAACGAATATACAAGTTATTCTTACAAAAGTTTATTTTTCTTGCTACTTCATTTTAGTCAAGATAAATCTTTGCAGAAATAGTTAAATTATATATTTCACTAGGGAACAGAGAAGAGTGATAGTCAAATGTTTAACAACTGGATGCTATATGCTGGCCTTAAAATACCATACTCTTTCCATTCAATCGCAATAAAGAACTGGAAATCGATGGGACTTAAAAAGAATATTGAATAAATCAAAGAATTAATAATGGATATCCCAGAAATGACTGATGCCATAAAAAGGTTATTTAAAATAAATTGTGTGTTTTTAAAAAATCTACGTGTTTTGTGCAGTACATTTTCGTCTATTGCTTAATGTTTACCAGTTATACAATATTATACAAAATTCCTTCCGAATGAAGAGGATTTTACAGGCTATTCCCAGAAAATTCAAGACATATGTTTTATTTGTCATGTAAATATCTTTAATATATGGTATTTTAACCAAAATCGTTACAGCCATGTTTTAGAAAATAAAAAGTTTCAAAAAATATTCTATGTAAAGGATAGTTTGGTGTGGGAGGATTTTCTTGAAAAACTTGGTGTCGCATCTTCAGAAGGTACTGAACCTAAATGCCAAGTTCGGTGTTTATCCAAGTTTTTGAGTCTGCTATTTGAAGCAGTATTTTAATGCCTAAATGATATTAATTGTGTTTTATTATAATTAAATTCAATAACAGCCCACATGTTCCTTCATGTTCACAGATCACACATGGACCGTTTTCTAAAAATATTGTTTTTTATTCATGGGGCCTCAAAATATTTATTTCTGTGTGAAATATTAATATCAAATTTTTTGGTGGAATGCAATACCTTGTCTATCTACTATGCGGTAGAGAAAGTAAAAAACAGTAATTGAAATTGTGTCAATAAGGTGACTCATCTAAAATGATTTATATCACTTCACTGTCAGCATTCTCACGACTTTACAATGAAAATAAACTAACTTTTGGAATTTATTGGAAACTGTCACATACAGATAACATCAAGTAAAAACCTCTTCAATCTGAAACCACATCAACATGTCATTTTTAATAGCTTAACACACAGACTGGTAAACATTCCTCTTAACAAAAAAGAATTGATACAAAAATACCATAACAGCAGCACTTAATGGCTTTGACAGAGACTTTATTAATTGAAAAACAGCCAGAAGATCCTAAGAAACACAACCACCCTCAACAACAAAGACAGTACAAAAAATTCTATTTCCATCCGGTTAGATAATAAATTCGAAAAAAATGCCCAAGTTCTACAACATATCCTTAATGTCCAACATAAAAAAATCTGCTTTCATCAGTGCTCATGCACAGAATCCCAGAACAACAGAAATCTGATATTGACTTGATCAGTTGTACAGATTGCAGCCAACTATACGTAGGTGAAACAAAGAGAAACAAACCCAAAGAAAACAACATTTGAAACTTAGGTCAAAGCCTCTTGGTCCGAGTAGGGCGATACAACCGCACCAGATCACCTTGCTGGAAACCTTTGCTGTTGACATGCCGGTCGTAATGGGCCCTCATCTGGTTGCTCACTACCTGGATGTGTTGACAAAATTAAGTTAAATTGAGTTTTATTTATGGACGCTCTTTTCCTTAGCGTCCCATTGTATATTGGGCATGAAAGACCGGTAATTTGGTTCAGAGGCCTCTTTATCAGGCTTGAGGTTCTTTTACGTGCCTTAGATTAAGACACGGTACCACCGGCTTTACTTCCCTTCCGAAGGAAATCCATCGCCCTCCCCGGGTTTGAACCCGCGCCCTCAGGAACTAACATGGTAACCACTACACCACGGAGGACGACAGGATGTGTTGACGGACCATGAGGTTCTCCACATAGTCGATTGCTGCTGTCCTGTCCCAGGAGGCTCCCAAACATCAGATCGCATAGAAGACGTAGCTCCCTGCCGAAATCCAAGCTCGGTGGTGTCGTAATTGAGGAGCGGCAGACCAGCAAGTAAAGGGGCACCCTGACATCCCAGCCGCTCTGGAGATTATCCTTCCTCAGGTGTTCTTCAAGAGTCTTGATTTACCGCTCAACAATGCCGTCTGATTGTGGGCGAAGAGCCATAGTCCACACCACCAAGTTGCTCCAATGTATCCCTCACAAGGTTCGACTCGAAGTTGGTGACCTGATCACTGTGTAGCCCTAACGGTACCCCAAAGCGGCAGAACATTGACAGCATTGTGCTTCCTATAGCCCATGCAGAAGTGTGCTCGCCGTTCGAGGAACTGTTCCCCCACTGGGGAATACCAAGGGTCCTCGGACTCTACAATAATTTCCTGGATTTCATGTACTTCAGCATGTCCATACTTTCGCTTGCTTCGCCAGAGGAATTGCGAAGTGGTTGCTGGATAGGTTGGGCGCCTCCGGTTTCGACATGTGGAGTTGCTGCCGTAATTGCCATCCCCTTGGCTGAAGACAGACTGGTAACGCCTAAGAAGTTGCCGAACTCTTTCCAATTGTGTCTCAGTTAGATGGTCGTCCGCCCATTTTAGCAAATCCTACAGCCAGGGCCCCAGATCTTATGATGGTGCTTGCCTCTCCGGTCCGTTGCATGGCGATACACTCCCAGCGGGTTCGTATTTCCCCAACTTTGTCCCAGCTTGTCTGTCATGACTGATGTCCGCTGGATACAGCAGTCTCACAGCCACTTCTTCCCGGCAAGGTAACAATGCCCTGGCAACGCATAATCCATTCAGTGGTGTCTTCGCATCCAAAATAATTTTTCTTCGCCGCTAGCCTTTCAGACGTGCTTTCACAAGCACATTTCTTCGAGCACAACCACATCCTCCATCGGATCACTGCAGATCCCCGTATGCGTAGAAGCTCCGGAGCGTTACCTCGACTCGGCCAAGATGCAAGATTCTCCTTCCCAGTCAACCATCGCCTCGTGGCTCCTGAGGGCATCTATTCCCAATATCACATCCTCAGCCATCTCCGCTACAAACTCCCACAGACACACAGCACAGATTCTTCTGCCGTTGACCGTCGCCCGTCGCCTTGTGACTCCTGAGGTCATCTAGTCCTAGCAACAAATCCTCTGCCATCCCCGCGACGAACACCCACAGACTTACAATGCTTCATCCCATGGTCAACTCCAGCAGGGCCTCCACGGACAGGATATCGCGCCCGATACGGTCACTAGCTGGTAGGGCCGATTCGGTTTCCTCGGCGGCAAACCCTTCTAACGTCAGGATACAGTCACATTTGCACCTGAGTCCAGTAGTACCCGGCACAGCTGCGCTTGTATCCAGCTGTCCGCGACGAGGATGGCATCAATTCTTCTGCCCAACGTAGAAGCGTCATTCGAGGGAATGTAGATGATGGCGTCGACATGCCCACTCTGATGCTTATTCTTTTCCTGCCTGATCGTCAGCTTGGTGTGGATAGTCCTTCACTTCATGTCCTGGCTGCTGTACCCCCAACACACACATTGTCCTCCCTCTAGTTCCTGAGGTTGCGGGCTCAAACCCAGGGAGGGTGATGGTTTTTTTTTTCAGGCGTAAAAATCCTTAGCATGGCTTCCTTCAGAAGGGAAGTAAAGCCGTGGTCCCATGTCGTAGATTTACGGCATATAAAAGAACCTCAAGCCTGATAAAGAGGCCTCTGAGCAAAATTACCGGTCTTTAATGTCCAATATAGAATGGGGTGCTAAGGACCACAACAGTTAAAGAACGTCCATAAATAAAACTCAATTTGTTTCCCCAACACACAGTTAGTGAGTTTATGTAAATATTGGTCAGTGTAGATCGGTTTGTGGTAGAGTGTGACTAAGCATCCCATTGGACTTCTTGGCCACTAGAACATCCAAAAAAGGAAGTTGTCTGTTGTCCTCTAATTCCATTGTGAACTGTATACGTGGGTGAAGTGTTGATATGATGTAGAAATTCTGTCAGAGCCTGTTGTCCATGGCTCCAGATGGCAAACATATCATCAACGTAGTGAAGCCAGCATGTAGATTTCTGTGTGGCAGAATCCATGGCGGTGGTCTCGAAGTATTCCATGTAGTAATTAGCAATAACTGGGCTCACTGGACTGCCCATAGCCACTCAATCCTTCTGTTCAAAGAACTCCTGTTTCCACTGGAAGTAGGTGGTTTCTAGCACATGGTGGAATAGATTTGTGGTATCTTCAGGAAATAATCGTTGTAGAACAGTAACAATTTCTTGGACGGGCACCATTGTGAACAAGGAGGTAACATCGTTGGGCTGCATGGTCAAGAATTTCGGCTTCTCAATAAAATGTGAGGAATTCTTGATGTAAGAATCAGTGTTGCCAACATGTGGCTGCAGGAGTTTAGTAAGATGTTTAACCAAGTTGTACGTAGGACCTCCGATGCCGCTGACAATGGGGCGAAGTAGTACATCTGGTTTGTGTACTTTCGGCAAACCGTAAAGTCTGGGAGACTGGGCTTCTGTGTTGGTGAGTTGCCATTGTTTTTCCACGGGTATAGAAGACTGCTTAACAAACTGGTTGTTTTTACATAATATGCGTGAGGTGGTGTCACACAAGAGTTTGCTTTAGTTGGCTGGATCCAATAGTTGAGAGATTTTATGTTTGTAATCGTGATCGTTCATGACAGTGGTATTTCCCTTATATGCTGTGCAGATTATAATCTCTTTGTTACTGTTCAATGTTCTCAGGGCAGCTTCTCTTGTCTTGTCTCTCAAGAAAAAGGTTAAGTTCTAGTTTCGTGATTATGTATATCCTTGTTATAGTATTTATCAAAGTTCTCATATGCTAAGGACTTATCATATGCAAGTGGTGGCTCCTGTGCTGCAGTGTGAAAGTCATCTGATTGCAAACTGCCCTTTACATGGAAAATTTTTCGAAAAAGTTAATATAAAAATGGCTCTTAACAATTTTGATTAAAATACTGTATGTTTAAGATATTTTCATGACATATTAAATGTATATCTTGAATTTTCTGAGAATAGCCTCGAAGTCCTTGAAGTCCTCTTCATTCTGAATGACTTTTGCATAACTGGTAAATCATAAGAGATAGATGCAATTTTTCTACACCAAAAATGTAGATTTCTTAAAACACACAATTTATGTCATATAGTTTTTTTTGGGTGAACTATTTCTGAGATATTCCTTGTTATTTGTTTGAATTTTTCAATACACTTATTTTTTCTCAAATTTGGGATTCGTTATTTGTTTTTTATGTCCTGGACATGCAAAGAGAATGAAATGCACCACATAGCAACCAGCTCTTAAAAGATTTGACTATCTCTTAAAGCTTACCATATTTCCCTTGAACCTACAAGAAAATTAGCGATAAGATAGTTTCCGCAGATGTTTATCTCGATTAATATGAAGTAGATGAATAAGCATTTGTAAAAATAGTTTGTACAAGAGTAGAGAAAGTCATGTGAGTGTAACACATCAGAATTTTTTCTCTTGGCCATACAAAAAAGAATGGAATTTCAAAGCCATTACATAGCAACACGCTCTTAAATGATTTAACTATTTAGACCCCATTCCACAAGACAAAAAAGCTGGAATCTATAAAATCAATTGTTCAGATTGCAATAAAGTATACATTGGTAAGACAAAAAGAAACTTAGAAACTAGGCTAAAGGAGCACATGAGATGTATTAAATACAAACAAATGGACAAATCTGCAGTTTCACACCATTTTTGGATCACTAATCACAACATCAAACCCAATATTACATTAGTCAAACCAGCCAAATTTGCAGCCGAATTAGATGCATGGGAGAAGATCACCATTCTAAAACACAACACACATCTAATGAATTTTGATTTGCCGCCACCAAATCCTCTCTGGAAGTACATTTCTCCACCACAAGATGCCACCACAGGATCTAGTCCAAAAAACGGAAACACCAACAACACGGGCCAGTCGAGTTAATAACCTTCTGAGGATGGGAACAACGGTTTCCCGAAACATGTTAAGTGAGTAAACTTAAGTGATGTTAGTGTTACAATTTCGACTCACCTTTAAAATCAATACACATCACTGTTTCTAGCTTCTTTTCATTACAATACATACGTGATTTAACTATTGTTTAAAGTCTATGTATTCCCTTAATTATGTACCTACAAAGAAATTATGCAATAAGACAATTTCTGCAAATGCTTATATCAATTAACATAAAGTAGATAGAATAATAAACATTTGTAAGAATAGTTTGTACAAGAGTGATTAGAGAAAGTCATCTGATTGCAACACATCAGATTTTTTTACTTAAACTTTCAATTCTCCATGTCTCATTATTCACATTCTAACACTGTATGTTCAACACTCTACATAATGGACATTCACATTGCATATACACATTTTTGACTTTTTAAATTCTACACCCCAGTTCTTAACCACTCAATCCCTCTCTCTCTCTTCTTTACTTGTGTTGTGTATATATCTTTCTCTTTCCCAGCTGATTTTCATTGGGAGATAAAACACTAGGGATCTCTTCTCTGTTAGTTCATTAAATATGGCATAAGTTTTGTATTTCCATATTTTCAAACCTTTTTCTTATACCTGTCCAGAAATCTTTAATGTAGGTTTCTCTCTTTCTCTGTATATATCCAAAGCCGTTATCTACCAAAGTGATCCTTAGAACTTTTGCCTTCTTGTGTGTTTTTAAGCTCATTTCTTGATAATTTAAACACTGTTTTAATCAATTCTCGTCTAAATTCAAGGTCCTATACTAGTACTTCAGAGCTTTTTCTATAATTAGTGTTTTTCTTGCTGTTCTTCCCATATTTGTACAACCTCTTTTACTGCTGCAACTATTCATGTGTTAAATGCTTTTTGGAATTGTTCAACTGTCATTACATTTTTAACGGGGACGATGGGTGAAATTTCTATTTTGCACAATTTTAAAACCACATACTTAGTTTTTTTGTACACTTATTTGGGGTGTTATGTGGAACTATTTGGCAGAGTTTCATTTTTGTATGTCAATTAGTTTTTGAATACTGAAAATTTTCTTTCAAAAAATTTGCAAATTTTAAAATGAAATTCACTCCATACTTTTTTGAAAAAAAAGTTTGAAATTGTTTTTACAGAACCAAAAACTAATTTAGAAAAACTTCATGCTTGGGTTTTGTAATATCTTAACTTTAAGGGAAATCAAAAAAAAAAAAAGAAAAAAAGAATGACCTGCATAGCAAAAATCTCAAAATGTTTGCAGTCACTACATAAATTTTATTTTGTATCTCAAAAAGTACTGAGTTAATCCTGAATTCCATGTGTCAGTTTTTTTGTTATGCTTTATAGAATGTACTTTATAGAATGTACAGTAAAAATTTAAGTCTTCTAACACCTAATTTGTGGATGTAATTTTGTTTTGAATGAATAAAAGTGTAGCAAAAATTAAAGTGAGGAAAAATGAGTTGATAGGTTTGCTAGCAGTTAACCAGAAATAATGACTTTCAGACCTCCCTAGAAGTTTCCAGCTTAGATGTGTAATTTGTACTTTTGTTTCATTACTATGTACAAATACTTTTGACTGTGGTCATTACACTTCAGGTCCTTCACCAATGATGACAGTAAAACTGGTGTCCAATATATATTTACAGTCTTCATTATTTACAGCAGGTTTATGTTCACAATTATCTTCCAACTGTTTCTGCTTTAAATGTTTCTTTTGTACACCACATTCTTGCTCATCTAACCTTTCATCGTGGTATTATTTACACTTGTTTCTGGCTCATGTGAATGAAACAAGATATAATTTTATGTGTTACACATCATCTACTGGCAGAGCTGCTGTTGCTATGTTATACCGATCACGGTGGCTCAGTGACAAACCAAAAACCAACCTTCATTGAAAAAAATCCCACAAAAATGGCCAAAAAAAAACAACTGATTTTTTGCTTCATGCAGCAATATTATCACCTGCCACGCCTCCTCGGGGACATTTAAGGAGCGCAGAGCTTTAAATATGATGTAATTAGAGTAACTTCCAGGTACTGTAATGCTTTAAAACTTTGCATATATGCACTTCAAACCACCTGCATTTTTTGGTACAAAAAACACTAAATGTAAAATTTTGCCATTTTTGGTCCATTTTCACCTGTTTCCCCCCTTAAGCCAGGTGGAACATGGCTTATATGTAGATATGTTTTGTTTTATTATTTTATCCAATGAAAACATGCTTTCTTTATTATGGGAGTAGGGTATGTTGTGCAGGATTCAGAATGAAAACCCTCTGAGAATTATTTCAAGAAAACTAGAGAGAATGCTGACTGTAATCAGTATCTCAGATAGGTTGAGCAGAAATATAAGCAGAAACAAACCATCCAGAATTTAAACTGGATTCATTCCCCATAAGCAAAAAAGATTTGAAATGTTAGTGCAAGCAAAAGCAATTTACAGGATACTTCTACATGAAATATTTATTATTATGTGTTCATAAAAACTGCAGTGAAAATAAATGGCAATAATGTGTTACAAAAATCTAGAAATTCAAATATATTTCTTAAATCATAAGGATTGGGTTTTTTTTTTCCCCCTTTTCCTTTTCCTTATAGTTTGTATGCAGAGAACAGTGGATTAAACATTGAAATGGTCACTGACACACAAGGTTGTTATATAATTAACATCAGAGTTGTAGTATGGAGCCTCTGAAGCTAGTATGCTTTGAATGGTGGTGGTAGATAGATATTTATTTACTTTAAATACATAGTGCATATATATTTCATTTTACAGACTTCACCGAGTTGCTGGTTTCCTAAGGCCCCTATCCTCCAACACTGTGGTTATCGAGTCAATGGGCCCTATTTGACTGAATAAATAAATATTTATTAATCTTTGTAGATTTATTACAATTCAATAGTTGCTTGAATACGTAACCTACGTCTACTCCTATCATAACCTTTTCTGTTCTTTTCTAAATTGCCATGCTTCCAAGGGCTCATAGCTCAAACACCGTGGTTATCGAGCTATTGAGACCTTTTTACTAAACTACTTTTCAATAACTACTTTCCTTCTTACTCCTTATTCCTATATTTCTTCAGCCATCTCTTTCTAATTAAACCTAAATATTTTCCTACTTCTAATATGTTCCCCTTGCATTTAACACCCATCATCTTTCTACCTATAATCTCAATTGGTAAATTGTCCTATTTCTTTTTCTGCCATCTTTCCCTTGATTCCTTAGTTCCTTCACATTCTAGAATTAAATGCTAATAGTTATTATACTTTCTATTACATAGCGGACACTTTCCTTGGTTCTCTCTTTCCCCTAAGACTTTTAACATCATCACTCCTGTCCTCCCCCATGCAAAACCTTCTCGTGCTGATCTGTCACATATATCGACATATTTTTCTCTTTCCCACACCATTTTTAAATCTGTATATATACATAAAGAAGATTTAAAATTAAAACTACCTAAAGTTTCTTGTCTTTCAATATCTTCAATTCTCAATTTTACCCTTCTCCAGAACCCTTTCTCCAGTACCTGCCCCTCTCTCCAAATATCTCCATAACCTATTTCATTCAGGGTTCCTTCTATATACTTACATCAAGTATCCTCTTTGTTAAGTTTTAACTGCACTTCTAGGCACTGCTTTAACATATTATTATTTTCCAGTTCCTTAATTCTATACCAATATTTTAATACCCTTTCCACAATTTTTGCTTTGCTACCAAACCTCCCTAGCTCTATTTGGGCAACACCATTGGGTGAAGCCCTTGGTAAACCTAAAATTATTTTACAGAAATTTTGTGCACCTTGTTTACATTTTCCCACCCTCTCTCTAAACCCCAAATCTCATTCCATAAAGCATTTTAGCCTCTACTACTGCTCCTTATATTCTCTCCAACCATTTTATTTGTATCTCTGGTATTTTATCTAGGCAAGCTCTAATAGCTTTCATTGCCAGTTTTCCTTTTGTTAGTATCATTTTCTTTTGCTCATTCCAACTCCCATTACTATTTAGTCGTACTCCTAGATAGTCAAATTTCCTAACCACCTCGATTTCATTTCCTTGCCACCACCATATTTCATTCTTCCTTAACTTGTTCCCCTTTTTAAACACCATTATTTTTGTTTTCCTTGTGTTTATTCTGAGACTCCACTTATTACAAAACTTTTCTATTGCTCCAATTGCTTTAGTTAACCCGATATTGGTTATTGCTCCTGCAACTAAATCATCCGCAAATAACAAACCTGGTATTTCTTTATTTCCAATTACTGGCAGATGCCCATTTTCTATCTTAATTGCCTCTAAAATATCGTCAATGAATAAGTTAAATAAAATAGGACTTAACTTACATCCTTGCCTTAACCCTGTATTATTTGAAATAACATTTGTCATTATATTATTTGAGACCCTTATACAAAAGTCATTCTCTGCATATATTATTTGTAATGTTTCTATGAACCTGATACTTATTCCTATCTTGCTCGATTTAGCTCATAAGGCTTCCCTATTAATTGTATCAAATGCTTTTTCAAAGTCCACAAATAACATATACAACCTTCCCCTTTTGTTAGCTAAATATTTACTGACCATTGTGGATATCACAAAAATGTTGTCTATTACTCTCTTATTTCTTCTAAAGCCTGCTTGGAAATCTGATAATTTACCCTGCTCCTCTGCCCAAAATTGCACCCTTTCTGCCAGAACCCCAGTGTAAATTTTTCCTAACACTGCTAACAAACTAATTCCCCTATAGTTTGCTGGGTTATTCACATCTCCTTTGTTCTTGAAAATTGGCACCACAATTGCAGTTTTCCAACTCCTGGGTACAATACCCTCTTCAAAAATGAATTTAGTACCCTAACTAGCATCTCCAATCTATTCTCATCTAGACACCATGCTTTCCAGAAGTCACCTGGTATACCTGGTTGCTTTGTTTCTTTTTAGTCTTATAATTTGATCTCTTACTTCCCCTATTTCTATCCTACTGTCTAATTTCTCAATATAGTCGCAATTTGCCACTATCCGTATAGTTTGCTTCATTTATTGCTTTGCTCCCAAAAGATTTTTAAAATAATTAAGCCATTCATTTATACCTATACTATTCTCTCTCGCTCTTGTCTTATACATACTCTTGACTAAGGACCAAATTGTTTTACAATCATTAGCTGCTGCTGCCTCATGCAATTTTTTACTCATTTTCTCTCCCCATACCCTCCTCTTTACTTCCAACAAACTTTTATACCCCCACCTTTCAGCCATGTAATCTGCTCTTTCCTTTTCATCACCCGTTTGCCTCCATTTTCTCAGCTCCCTTAAAACTCTTCACCCTACATTCCTCATCATACCATCCCTTCTTCTTATTGACCCAATCCTCTTTCATTTTCATTCTTGAACCTGCATATTTCAATATCATATCTTGTTTTAATACAGCTTCTTCAATTCTGTTTTCTTTCAGCATCTCATCTACACCTGCTTCCCTTGTTCTCCCTATATCTGTCCCCAGTTTCTTCAAAAATACTTCTGCTTCCTCCTCCCTCCATTTATATCTTTCAATTCTAGTTCCCTCTTGTTGCCTAGCTTTGAAGCTTCCCTTATATGTACTTAGGAATTTTACCCTTATTGGAAAATGATTACTTGAACAAACTAAATTCAACACTTCAAAATCCATGATATATGGATCCAACTCTACTGAATATATCATATAATCTACCACACTCTGACCATTCTCATTCACAAAGGTAAATTCCCCCATGTCATCTTTCCCCTTCACTCCATTACACATCATCAAGTTGAACTCCTCACAAAATTCTATTTACTTCTTACCTTCGCAATTCAAAACTTTGTCTTTGCTCCTTCTTCGTACTATCTCATGCTCATCCCCTCTTAACTCATACTCAACATCTATTACATTTATTTTACTTACCCCTACCTTTGCATTGAAGTCCCCCATTATAATAAAACAATTATTTAAATATCTATTTGTTAATTCTTCCATATCTTGTCTTAACAAATTAAATAGATTGGGATTATAAAATTCCGAGGCACTTGGAGGGTTATATACCACTGCAACACACACATTTAGCTTGTTCCCAATCCCATTTACAACACACCACAGAACTGAATTTTCCCCGCTTTCACTACACATTTTCACTTTGACTTGCAAGCTCTTCCTAACAAATAACCCTAATCCACCTGATGCACGACCTCTTTCTTTCTTTTTTACTCCAGCTTTACCATAAAAATAGAAATCTGACACATCCACTGGAATATCCTTTGCTACCCATGTCTCTACCACTCCTATCACATCGCCTAATTTTAAGATCTCCATTATTTCTCCATGTTTTAACTTTTCAAACAACCCTTGTATGTTCCATGCTACCACCCCCAATGGCATTTCCTATACAGATCCCTTCCTCTCAAACCTGAATTCCTGCAATTTTGCTTTACTCCTAGTCAGTCGTGGCCTACCCACAGGTTCGTTCCCCACTGCTCCCTCTTCCACTTGCAAAATGCTTCCCCCTGGCGATGAAATTATGCTAAGCGCAGTATCCTTCCATAAATCAATCCCCGCCGCTGCTCCCAAGGCCATTCTGCACGAATCTTCAATCAGCTGACTTTCTGGTGTTACTTGTTTGACTAGTGACGTTTGCTGCACTCCTCCCCTCCGTTCCTCTCCTCCGCCTGATGACATTTGCTGCAGTCCTCCCCTCCGTTCTTCTCCACCGCCCGATGATGCTTGTCGTGCTCCTCCCCTCTCCATTTACCATGCTATCCATTCTCTGCCGCCTGTCCTTGGTTTCAACACGTGTTGCATTTCCCGGTGACGGTGATCTTCTCCAATTCAGCTGATGAATATCCTGTTTTCTATCATTTATCCACAAATCCAATCCTCACGTAGGCTTTGTCACCTCTAGCTCTTGCACTTCTCATTTCTTTTAACAACAAACTTCTTATTTCTCTCTCTTTCTTCCCGTAATCATTTTCAAGGAATATTCTTGTCCCTTTTAACTTTTTAGCATTAGATAGCATTGTCCATTTTATTTTCACCGTTGCTAACTTGACGATTATCGGTCTTGGGTTCGAGCCTCTTCTCCCCACTCTGAAGGTATCAATTATCTTTATTCCTAGTTTATCTTGACAAATTTCCTCTACTTGTTCCCAAACTGGTTTCTCTCTTGTTTCCTCTACTCCAAATATTATCAAGTTCCTTATTCTGCTCCTTTCCTCTGCTCTCTCCAGATTTGTTATTCGTCTGTTACATTCCATGAATTCTTTGTCAACTTCTCTTCAATTCTCCTTTCCATTCCTTTAAAATTAGTTATTTCTTCCGCGATACATTTCAGCATTCCCATAATTTGTTCTGTATCCGGTCCCGGGTTTGTCTACTCCTCCAATTATTAGTAGCACCATCAACACCAATGCATACCATGCCGTCCTTCCACTCTGTTCTCCCGGACATTTTCCACCCAAATTACCTCTTGCTGAATTAAATAGACTATTCTGGCTCTATATACTTCTAGTTGCACTCCCATTTCGCTGTTCTGCCGAGCGCGCATTCGGCATGTCTTCCTCCTCTCGCTTCCCGTCAGCAACTCTGGTGGTGGTATGATGGCAACTGTTTCATTGTCCGTATTGTGAGCAACCAATTCCTATATTGGCTATGGCACTTTCACTGTTTGTACTAAATTTTTGGTACTTCTACCAATGTCAAACACTAAACATGCAATTATTCCTTTGCCTGATGAGAATTTCAGTGTACTAGAAAATAAAAAAATACAATGCAAATTCTGAATACTTTTATTTATTGGATTTACTGTCCAAAAAGCTTTTTACACATCATCCCCTTAAGCTTATTGCAGAATTTTAAAGCATAGCACTTAAGGACTGATGCAGCATTCCTAAACTGTGTATGTTGAACGTAAAAAGGTGTACAATCATCACATGAATGAATTTAAAAAAAAATCATTTTTAGAGAAAGCATCTGAAGAAAAAGTTAGTTTTATTTATGGATGCTGTTTAATTACTATGGGTCTTAGCATCCCATTCTATGTTGGGCGTGACAAGATCAGAAATTTTGCGCAGAGGCCTGTTTATCAGGCTTGAGGTTCTTTGTGTGCTGTAAATCTATGAAACTGGTGCACTGGCTTTACTTCCGTCCCGAAGGAAGCCATACTAAGGATTTTTATGTCTGAAAAAAAATCCATCGTCCTCTGCCAGGTTTGAACCTATGACCTGAGGGACTAGAGGCTAGCATGGTACCCTTAGACCACAAAGGACGACAGAAAGCATTTTTCTCTGCATGTGCATGCATATACATGTCTGTGTTGCGAGAGTTATAGTGCTTACGTAATGTGTTTTACGTAAATTAATTAAAACTTGAAGATCTTATATTGTGTTTACTTCATGTGAGTGGAAGCCATCTTGTGACGTCATTCATTTGTTTGGTTTGTAGCTCCATCTGGCGTAGCAATTTGAATCAGTTTTTGAAATAATTCATTTTAAATGTCCTCCGGCTAGCTATTATCTTATCTTGGGTAGAATATGTATCTCTAGACAGGTTGTGAAGCGGAAAGGAATCTTTTATCCAAAAATTACACTTAATGAAGAAATTTGTTTTATAATTTTTATTGTCGAACACGTTCACTAACACTTTTACATATTGATCTGGATACTCGCCAAACTGAAACTGTTATAATACTTCTTACTGATCACTTTTAACTCACGTACTTCAACTTTGTGTATAATTAACTTTACCATATTTTAGATCTTTCATAAATTTGCTGCGCGTAACTTGACGAACTGACTGACTGAAGACGACGTGTAGTATATGAATGCTTTCGACGAACTGAAGGACTGACTGACGACGTGTAATGTGCTAGGAATTTTGATGAACTGAGGGGCGATCTACCTCTGACATGGCTTTATATACTCCCACTCCCCGACATGCCTAAAGATTATAAATGAACTGCTATTGGCTAATAAAAAGCGCCAACATTAGCGTCTATTTTAATATCCAATGAAAACCACGAATACATATTGCTTTTAGGGAAACATTCCAGAAGGTTCCACCGAAAACGCGCCAACATTACGTAACTTCCTTGTTCCCAATAATGATAAACAGCTCACCCCCTCGCTGCATTATTGCGCTATTATTGACAGTTTCAGTAAAGCCTTATAAATTTACTTTCCAACAATATTTACAATCAATAAACATCTGAAATCAATGTCACATAAAAATGCATATTCATATTACAATCATTATTTACATTTAGGTAATTTGTGATACAAATTACCGCATCAGTGTTCACAAATTATCATTCTTTTGAATTCTACTCTTTTGGGAATACACAATGAAGTTTTATGCATTTACGTGCATAAAATGAGTCCTCAATTACTCTAGCTTCACTTTATACCCAAAAACTTGTTGGAAATTGTTTTGGAAACACTTGTTTCCATCATCAGCAGACTCACTGGTGTGCTTCCTCCTTGGCTTTTATATGGCATTTTCTGGCTGGACGTGTGCAATTAGACCATTTTCATATGAAGTATCATAATTTAACAAACTGTATTTATTTTTATGTATAAATTGTTTTTCCCAAATGAAGAGCTGCATTGGATTTTGAAGGGCTTTTAAAAGCTGAAGTTTTTCTTTCAACTGATGATCTATGGACCAAAACCAAAAATGTTCTGCAACTGCAGATTTCTCAGTCTGTTTATATTTTATGTTTCTCGTGTGTTCTTTAAACCCTTTGTCCATGTTCTGCTTTGTCTTCCCTTTGTATGTTTTCTGACTATCTTGTCATCCAATTTCACAAATACCTTGTTTTTTCTACTGGAATTTTGTGCTTTGTGTTGGTCCTGAGTAAGCAATGCTTATTGACTGAGACTATGGTTATACCAAATTCTTTGAATAATTTAGCAAATTTCTGGAAGACCCAACAACATTTGGAAGATGAATTTTTTTTTTATGTTGCTTAGTGTTGATTAAGTTGTTTGTTTTTTTAAATTTCTTTATCTTACTGTCTAAAATCTCTTTTTTAAAGCTATTTTTATGCACAATTTTAAGGATCTTGCTGTATTCTTTGTTGTATTCTTTTGTGCTCAGGGGTATGTTTGTAGTCCAAAAGTGAGACTGCTTATTATTGGATATTTGTGTTCCCTGAGGTTGTAGCTGTCACTTTTAATGTAGTTATCCATGTGAGTGTCTTTTATATGGATGTCAAAGGTAATTTTATTCTGATAATTCATGATTTTTATGTAGAGGGGAGGGGAGCATATTATTTTATTCTTTTTCTATTGTAAATTTTACTGATGTATCGTGTAAATTTATTAGAGTAGTTGTCTCCTTAAACTTCTTGTGTACTATGGCAAAAATATATGCATGGGAATGCTTCTGTTACAAGTATTACATGAGTTTGCCAGTAAAGAGGTAAATGCATTGCCAATTACTAAACCACTTGTGAGTACAGTTTGTTCCAGAATATGAAGTAATTTTGATTGATGCACAGTTTGGTCAGAATTCATGTCCCTCTATTGCTTCCAGAAACAGCCACAGGAAAAGATTGCTAGAAACCTAAACATAAAGACATTTTATACATGGTGGACAAGGTAACAAGCTAGTGATCATGGACAGACGGGATTATGAGAGAAATCTAAAAAGGTAATTTCAAAAGTCCTGCACATGGCGCATGCGCAACTGTTACGGTGGCGTCATCAAGTTGAAAATGATGTCAGTTGTAAGTCAGACTAGGCTTGATGGTTCACATGGCTGTGTCGTGAGTAATTCAGTTTTAAAATGGAAGCTGAAAGTGAGTCAGGTCAGATCACACATAGTGAGCATCGTTCTTACATCAAAATCAAATCCCTTCATGGAAAGAACACAACTGAAATTTACAACACTTTGAGAGAGGTGTGTGGGAATAGTGTAGTGGATCGTAGCACAGCATCACGATTGTCTGCTCGTTTCCGTGAAGGTTGGGTAAGCATTGAGGACAACCCAAGAAGTGGAAGGCCATCAACTGCGACAGACTACACCTCTCAGATTATTGTTAATGACATTTTGAGAGAAGATGTGAGGAAATTGCATCTGAGGCTAGAATGTCTGTCACTTCAGTTTACAGAATCATTACTGAAAAGTTGCTGCCAGATGTGTTCCGCATGATCTGAGTGAAGAGTAGAAAGCAGGTCACAAAAGAATTGCTTCAGTGTTATCAAACAGAAGGAGAACAGTTTCTGAAAAGAAAATTGATGCACTTGATGAAACTTGGATACAAGATTTTGAGCCAGAACTGAAATCTCATCATCACAATGGAAAAGTTCCGACTCTCCATGCCCAAAAAAATTCTGCCGCCAACAATCAAAGGTGAAACTGATGATGATCTTTGCATATACATGAATGGAGTCATAGCTACAAATAGAGTGCTCCAGGGAAGTGTGTAACAGGCGTGTACTCAAGCTGTTTCTGCAAAATGTTTTGCACCCAAAAATTCTTCAAAGAAGCCCTGATATGCTTGCAGCTGGTGTTCTCAGTTTGCATGATAATGCAAGACCACATATTGCACTACCAGTGAGAGAAACGCTCGACAAATATGGATGGGAAATACTTCCCAAATTGAAGGAACCACTTTGTGGAAAACATTTTGACACAATTGAGAAGCTTCCAGTGAGATGACCCAAGTAATCAGACAGCTCAACAATGAAGTTGCCCTATCCGGAATACAGAATTTGCCAAAACGGGAAGCTGTCATAAGCAAGAAGAGATTATATTGAAGGCTTGTAAAGGTATTTTATAAAATAAATTATTTTCTTTACTTCTGTCTTACAGTGTGCAGAACTTTTGAAATCACCCTCGTAGAAACTATGTTGCATAGCAACGATTTTGAACCATTAAAAAAGATACCACACAAAAATGGACAAAAACACTACTATTCAATCTGAAAGATGGAAAAATCATTCTAGAAGATCAAGAAAAGAAAACTGCAATACCAAGCAACCCAACTACACCATGTTATATGGATTCCCCAAAGCCAGTAATAAAATGTGCCCCACCACCACCACCACCATCATCATCATCATCATCATCATCATCATCATCATCATAATCATAGACTCATCCACATACAATCTGGCAAATTTCTTACTTAAAACATTTCAGGACCTTTCCCAATCAAAAAGTTTGAACATAAGTATTACTTATGAGTTCATTGAGAAAATTAAAAGTATGGAACTAGAGAAAAATGATCTACTTGTTTCCTTGATGTCATCTCGTTCCCCAGCATATCAAAAGACAAGCTAGAGGATATATTGAAATAGGCTGCACTCCACAATATTAAAGGAAGCAAGAGGAGTAAAACAAACACTAACCAAACGGTGCATCAATCAAAATTATTTTTATTCGGGTATAAATTGTATTCACAGAGAATGGTTTAACAATGGGCAATCCACTTACCTCTTCTCTAGCAAACTTAATACTTGAGGTTTTGGAAATACTAGTAGCGAAACATTCCCACACATATAAACAACATTTTTGCCTTAGTAGACAACTTTGTTAAGGACGCAGTAACTTGATGCAGTAATTTGTGTCATAAATTATTTAAATGTAAAGAATGATTATAGTATGAATATGCATTTTTGTGTGACATTGATTTGAGATGTTTTGTTTATTGTAATTATTGTTGAGAAGTAAGTTTATACAGCCTTACTGAAACTGACAATAATAGCGTGCAATAATGCAGTGAGGGGGTGAGCTATTTATCATTATTAGAGACGAGGAAGTTACGTACTGTTGGCGCGTTTTTCTTTAGAATTTGCTGGAACATTTTCCCTAGAGCATATATATTCATAATTTTCATTGGATGTAAACATAGACGCTAATGTTGGCGCATTTTATTAGCCAATAGCAGCTCGGTTATAATCTTTAGGCATATCGGGGTGTAGGAGTATAAAAAGGGCTAGGTTAGAGGTAAAGTCCTTCAGTCCGTCAGTTCGTCGAAAACATTTGTACGTTACACGTCGCCTTCAGTCCATCAGAAATATTTGTACAGTACACGTTGGTTATCGATTCTCAGGTTACGCGTAGCTGAGTCATGAAAATTCTCAAGTGTTGTAAAGTTAATTATACAAAAAGTTGAAGTACGCGAATTAAGAATGATCAGTAAATAAGTTATTATAACAGTTTCAGTTTGGCGAGTGTCAAGATCAATGTGTAAATGTGATAGTGAATGTGTTCGACAATAAAAGTGTAAAACAAATTCTTTCATCAGTGTTATATTTGGATAAGAGACTCCTTTCCGTTTACACAACCTGTATAAAGAGAAGTGCTCGACCAAAAAGATCATAGCTAGCCGGAGGACAGTGAACCAAAAATTAAATAAAATAACAGTAGCATTCTTTCAAACAAAAAGTAATACTGCCGCAAATTGCTGACACCAGATGGAGCTAACAAACCTAACAAAGAATCACGTCACAAAATGGCTTCACCACGTGGAGTAAACACACATACACAAACATTATAAGTAATACCGTCGCAAATTGGCTCCCAAACGTGGGGCTAACAAAATAAATAGAACATTACAAGTATACCACTTCAAACTCTATTAAATTTACAATATACATCAGTAAGATTATACAAGAGAATAATGCTTTCCTTTCTTTGCTTAAAATCATGAGGAATCAGAATAAAATGAGTTTTGGTATCTATAGAAAAGGCACATACACACAGATAGCTACATTAAAAATTACAGGTACAACCCCAGGGGACACAAATGTGCAATAATAAACAGCCTCACTGCTGGAGTGATAAACATACCCCAGAGCATGGAAGAATAAACAAGATATAAGAAATTGTGCATAAAGATGGCTTTACAAAAGAGATTGTAGACAGGAAGTTAAAATTTAAAAAGAAGAAACAAATAAAGGAAATCACCACACTAATAAAGAAACCAAAAAGTTAAAAAAAAAAATTCACCTTCCATCCATTGGGCCTTCAGTAAGTTTGTTAAAATATTTAATGAATATGGTATAACCATAGCTCCAGTCAACAAGCATTGCTGAGAACCAACACAACAAAATTCCAGCTCTAAAATTATGAAATTGGGTGTACAGATTGCGGAAAACATACATAGGGAAGACAAAGAGGAACATGGACACAAGATTTAAAGAACACATGAAACATGTAAAATACAAATACATTGAGAAATCAGCAGTTGTAGAGTATTTTTGATCCACAGGTCATTAGTTGAAAGAGAAACCTAAGCTTTTAATAGCCCTTTGAAAACCGGTGGAACTCTCCATCTGATAAAAACAATTTATACATAGATATAAACACAGTTTACTGAATTTTGATGTCCCATATAAAATGATCTCATTGCACAGTATGTCCAGCCAGGAAATGCCATCTTCAAGCCACAGGGGGAAGCGCAACAGTGAGTCTAACCTGATGATGGAAACAATCGTCTCTGAAACATGTTGCAGAAAGTGAAACTAGAGTAATTGAAGATTCAATTTGTGTGTGTAAATATCATTCTTCTGTTTCTCATGACAACATGTAAATGATATGCCCCTTGTTCCTACAAAAAATGTATGATGAAACCATTTCTGCAGACATTTATCTTGATTAAGATGAAGTAGATTGTAAAATAAGCTTGTGTAAGAATAGCTTATAGAATAACATAAAAATGAATGACAGAGGCTAGTGAAAGTCATAGGAATGCAACATAAGACTTTTTATTAATAAAGAGCCCGTGGTAATATGCCTATGTTCTAGTGTTGTATTAAGTACTTGATTGTAATCATTTGTCACTGAGAACAATATTGTGTTTTGCAATACTGACACAGTGATTAACAGTTTAGCTTTTTTAAAGGTATTCCTACATGAAGCATTCCTTTCCATCCCGTAGGAGTCATTCCACATCAAATCGAACAATGCTTAACAAAAATTGACTGTCATGTGTTTAATGTTTTCTAAATTTCTCTGTGCGCTTTCTTATGACAAAAAATGTGTGTGTATATGTGTTCTAAAATACTGTTTAACAGTAATATTATGCCTGTTACTAAGTAACAAATTTTCAGAAATGATACTTTCTCCGGCATGTTTAATCACAGGTATTTTCTATCCATTTTATGTTGGAGACTTTGTAAATTTCTCATTTGAAAGCTCAGAGAGGAACTTCCTTTCTATATTACATAAATCATTTTAAACAAAACATATCTAAAATAAAGAGAGTTGAAGGTTGTTACACTACATCACTAAAATGTTCTAGTGATGTAGTGTAACAACCTTCAACTCGCTTTATTTTAAATTACTGTTACTAGCTTCTCAATCTTCAAAATTAATTAAAAACATATCTAGTTTAAAAAAAAAAGCTTTTAATTTTAGAATTTAAATTTAAGTATATCAACCATTTAAAAAACTGAAAAAAAAATCACTCTTCTTGCTCCATGTCTTTTATAACAGCATGTCAAATATCACAACAGCATTATTTCTGATTCGTTTGGAATTAAATTATTTAACTAGTCATGTGGTGCAGTGAACTTGACCTGGGGCTGGTGGACAGAGTGCTGCACTGTCAAGTCAAACTGGGATCCACTGTAGCTGACAGTGAATGGGAGGAATGATGCACACGGCATTCGAGTTCATTTCAAGGCACAGTGCTCTCAGGAAACAATTTATAGGCCTAAATCACACCTAGCATGGTTTATTTAAGTGGAAACCTTTTTTTTCCCTTCACTTTGAAAAGAATACAGTTTCATTATAGCTTCAGATATTGATGCTAGTACAAAACAATGCAGCTTTAACATGCCTGTTATTGGGTTTCGGTTTTCATATCTTGCCTCCAAAATATCATTGTCTTGTTTGTGCTGATTAACAATAAAAAATTAAATGTAATGTTTGTTTGTAATATGATTCTGCGCCTAAATAAACAATTTATTAGGTATTGTGCTAGGATCTTGTACCAGCTGGAGACTGGCTTTCAGTGCTAGAAGTTTAGTATTGTCCCCAATTACATCACAAGGCCCCTTACTTTGTGAAGTGGCAAGGAAATGCCATTCAGTGCCCACTCCAAAATCTTCCTCTTGAAAAGAGTGTGTTCACAAGTTTTTTTCTGTTCTTGTACTGAGCACTAGAGCCATAGGAAAAGTAAATTACTTTTTCCAGATCTCTTATTTCCTTCTTTAGGATGTTTGTTAACTGGTGGTGAAACAGATGAACAGTATTTGTGTCATATTTTAAACTATTAAACTAGTATGTCAATATAATTTTTTTATGTTTTAAGCTATTGTTTTCTTTAAGTAAATTACAAATGGTTGGATTGTTGCCTGCTTATTGCTCCTGGTTAATTATTCCTGAACGGAATCTTGTATGACAAAGGTATAGTTTTATGAAAAATCACAAATCACAATAAATTCTTTGCGCTTCAAATTTTATTTCGGTACAGATAAAAACTCAGACTGTTGTTGAGCTATAAAGGTGTGAGTTTAAAGATCTGATAATTTTGCGTACAGTTTTCCCAGAAAGTCTTCAACAGATGATTGTGTTATTTGTAAATTTGTCCAATCACCTGCTCTATACTTTTTTCTTCGAAAATATCCCAAATATTATTGACCAAGTTTTCAGTTCCTGGTCAGTTAATACATTTCCATAAATAGCAATCTGGAGATGGTGTTACTAATTTGAGAGAGACAGTCTTTATAATTACAGAGCATACTTGAATCCGCAGTAAGATGGGAAATGTTCATTCCATTTAGCATCAGTTTCACATTTTCTTGATGAGCGCAAAAACAAGCAGAGTGCATAAAATATACCTACACTGTTTAGATTTCAGTTAAGTAAATTTTGAGAAACCTGTTTTGATATCAGAACATACTTATCTTTAAACTGCGGAGGGTTTCTTTTAGATTGCACAAAATCAATCTCTTCAGTTTTTGAATTTTTTGTCCTTCTGCTTTAGCAGAAATATAATTCTTTTTTCACTTCCATAATGCTTAAATGTAAAACTAAAACTTTTTCCGCCATGAAATATTCTAACAGTTTACCAGATTTGGTTTCAGGAGTCGACAAAATGCCCTGTCTGAGTATAATGTTTTTGTTACCTTTATCGCTGGTTCGAAACATTATTGCCAAAATGTTCCTTGATTTAGTTGTAAGACCAGCTTTTGAAAATAATAAAAATCTTAATGTTTAAGTTTCAATCATCTGTACTATGAAAATTGTCCGCTTCTGAATTATTTTTGAATCCTGTTTTTCCTCTGGAACTGAATCACCATCAATACAAAATACCTTCTCAAATTTTTCTGTTATTTTTTATGATTTCTGGGATGATATTTTTTGAGACAGTTTTCTTTTCTTTATGTTTGATTTGCCTAAGATTGATACTAAACTACAGGGTGATTCGGTGGGATGTTCCACTTTTTAATTAGATCTAGTGTTTGACTAAATAACACAAAATAAACGTACCCAAGTGTAAATGAGAGGTTATCTCTGGGAGAAATAGCAACAGTTACAAGATGTGCTGGAAGTGTTCCCCCTCCTCCTGGAGACACATTCTTGCCTATTTCACCATGTTTACAGATACACATCTGAGCATGTCTATGTCAATATTCTTTATTTCAGCTGTGATGATTGTCCAGAGATCCTAGGTGGTTCATGTTGTGTTTCTGTAGACTCCTTCCTAGAGATTTCTCTCCCCCCCCCAAAAAAAAGAAAACTGTGCTGACATCAAGTCTGGTGTTCTTGGAGGCCACAAACTTTTAGAGATAACATAGTTCTCGAAGAAGTTGCTGATGTGTGCCATGGATTCATTAGATATGTGGCATGTGGCACCATTCTGTTGAAAATATCCCTGTGTAAGTTCGATGTCATCTAGCTGCTCCACGAATTTTGTGAAAATGTTCTTATACACATCTGTATTTACAGTTTCGTCAAAGAAAATGGTCTAATAATCCTGTAACTCAATATTACACACCACACTTCAACTTTTTCTGGATGAAGTGATATCTCATGGTACACATGAGGATTTTCTGTGAGATGAAACCAAGTTTCATCAGTAAACCACATCATTTTCAATATGTGTTGGTTTCTTTCCACAAAGTTGAATCAATTGCACTATTGCACACGCTTCATTTTGTCGGGTTCTTTCAGCTTGTGTACTGTTGTCACTTTGTATGACCAAAGTTTTGTATACTTTGCTGCTCTTTGGCACATCGTTACCGAGTAGCTGGTCTCTTGTGACAGACAGCGTAAAGACTTTTGTTGGGAGCGAAACAAGCGCTCACGAACATCTCCAGAGCGCTGTGGCATTAATGATGATGGATGGTGCTTGCCATTTTCACTGACTAATGAACCAGTTTTCTCCAGCTTCTCCACTAACCTTAGAATTGTCTTTCGGTCAGGAACATCATGAACACTGTACTCACATCTGTAAGCTCTTTGTGTGGTGGTAACGAATTGGTGAACCAATAATTCTTCACAATAAATACACACTGTTGAATTGTGTGCTCTATTTTAAAGGTTATGTGACAACAACAGAGAACATTGATATGTATTGTGCGAGAGAACTTGCTTTATGTAATGTCTTTTTGTTATCGAGCCCCACGTTGTGGAGCCAATTTGAGATAGCAACAAATTGTATATATGTTTTAAAACACCACGTGGTGGATAATGTTTCTCACTTAATGTTGCTTACCTCACGCGTGGAACCATATTGTGTGACGTCATTCGTCGGTCGCCTACTAACCCATCTGGCATAGCAATCTATATGAATTAGTTTTAAGGTTATGTATATTTTCTTCCGGCCAGCTATTTAGGTAGGCATTTAATTCCTGCAGGGCGTGAAGCGGAAAAGGAATCTTTTATCCAAAAATTACTAGTGAAGAAATGTATTTTATAATGTTTTATTGTCGAGCACATGCACTAACACTTTCACAAATTTATCTTGATAATCGCCATACTGAAACTGTTTCTAATAACTTCTCACTTCTAACTCACGTACTTCAATTTTTGTATATAAGTGACTTTGTAATATTTTAGATCTTTAATGATTTGCACTGCGCGTAACTTGGTGAACTAAGCGGCCAACGCGTAATGTACGGAGAATTTTGTATAACTGCAGGAGACGATGTGTAGTGCTTCGTGAATCTTGCCGAACTGGAGACGATGTGTAATGTATCGGGAATCTTGTTGCACACTGGGGGACCCGCTAACTCGACCTGACTTATTTATAGGCTTGCCTCGAGATACACCTAAAGATTATAAATGAATTACCATTGGCCAACAAAACGCGCCAACATTAGCGTCTATTTTACTATCCAATGAAAACCACTAATACATATTACTTTTATAGAATCTTCTGGAAGCTTTTTTTTACTGAAAAGGCGCGAAACATGACGTAACTTCCTGGTTCCCGGTAACGATAAACAACTCACTCCCTTGCTAAAGTATTGTGTTATTGTTAACAGTTTCAGTAGAGCCGAAAATTATTATTTACCATTAATAATTACAATTATTAAACCTCTGAAATCAATGTTACATAAAAATACATATTCATATTATTATCGTTAACCACATCTGAGTAATTTGTGATACAAATTACCGTCACATATGCCCCACTAGAAATATAATTATAAACATTTATAACCTGTTTAGAAATTTTATAATTTTGTTTTTAGTCTCCTAAATCTTGTAACACACGCTATTCACTTTCACTTAACACTTCACACGTATTTAACACACGACATATGTTTTATCTCGCCACTACTTACTGGCTCTGGTTTGATTTGTTTTGACATTAATCTGACGTTACAAACAAAAATTTTTTTTTTTTTTTTTTTTTATAGCATATACTTTACCCTAAATTATTTAACTAGTGTTACAAAAAAATGGTTTACTTTCTTATATTGTTACCAAAAATCTATCATTCAAGAATTTTTGTAATTTTAAACATTTACCAAAAATATTTACCCTGTACACAAATATTTACATCTCTTAAATCTAGCCATTGTTTTACATTTTCTGTTTGCTACATAAGTATTTGTTTCAATTATTTTTTTTTATTTATTTTTGTTATTCTGAATTTTATTTTAACAATACTTTTTGAATTGTATTTACGTATCTTTACTTTAATATCATATTAATTTTCAATCTTTGTATTCTTAATTTTTAATTCTTGGAATTGTATTTACGTACTTTTACTTTAATCTCATCTTAAGTTTCAATCTTTGCATTCTTAATTTTCAAATATTTTGTTACAGTTACTAAAAATTTAATTATTTATTTTTTTTTTTTAAACATTTCTCTTTTTTTTGTTTTTTTTTTTTTTTTTTTTATTTTATCATTTAATTTATTTCACTTTTCAAATGACATATATAAATAGTTAACCCTCTTACGTTCCAATACATTTCTCTGCGAGTCGTCTTTAACTATCCAGCATTTACTTTACATCACATTGCTATTTACCCTCCTGGATCAAATTGTGTGTGGCTAAACATTACTCGTAGCCGTAACCTAACCTTCAAATTTTTGTTAATGAATAACCTCTTGTATTCATATGACATTTCGTTCCCTGATAACATTTGAAAACAATCTACAGCTTCTTGAACAATACATCTTTTAACAACTTTCATTTTCAATTCTTCTACCATCTCTTTACTTTGAAAATACTCTGACAAATTTGTACTACACTGTACTGGACTGGAGTTTTCATTTTGAACATCTTTGTACAATTTACTTCTTTGCATTTCTGATTCTTTTTGCATTTCTGATATCTCCGCTCTGAAATTGACTTGCGCCTGATTTACATCTACATTCCTAACCTCTTTTATCTCTCTTAGCTCACTTGTCATATTACTCACTTGACTTCCTAACTCTATACATTCTACATTAACCTCACTTTTAGTATTAACCTCACTTTCTTTGTTATCTCTTTCCCTGCTCGTGTCTAGCATTTTCTTTGAAATTTCTCCTGTCTCACTTACTATTACTTCCTCATTTTCATCTTTCATTTCTGGCCTACTACTATCTAACTTCATAACTTTCTTTTCAATTTCTTCATTGCTTTGATCTACTGTTTGCTCTACTTTCTCATTCCTCCTACCAATACTTTCAATTGATTTCCTGTTTTGTTCTAAGCTTTTACCAATATCTTCCCTCAATTCTCTCTTATTCTGATCTAGTTTTTGTTCTAAACTCCTATCAATATCTTCTCTCAATTCCCTATTATTCTTTTCCATATTCTGAGTTAGTTTTTGTTCTAATTTCTCATTATTCTTAATACTATCTTCCCTGTTTTGATCTATTTTTTTACTAAGATCTTCCCTTATCTCCCTACTCATATTTCTCAGCATTTCCATAATCATAATAGTATCAGGATTAACATTTCCTGCTATTCTATTCTCACTTTCTGCACTAACATTTTCATCTTCAAACCCCAAAAAATCTGGGCTATTCCCTGTACTTTGTATTTGATCACAGCTAACTATTACACTATCTCCCTCCATAATTATTTCTTCTGTATTATTGGTAGCCATTGTTTTTATTATCCTACCGCTCCTCATTAACATTTATTTACCTTTTTGATGCTGTCTGATGCTGTAGTTTTGATGTCCAGCGTTCTGCCCCATTCTCCTAGATTTGTATGTCGCTTCTGCGTTGTTTCGTGATGAATCTACGTTGTCTCGATGTTTTTGTAGTTGATTTACCCTGCTGTCTTGGAATCTGCATCTTGTAGATCGTTCCACTGCTGCTTTCGCCTCTCTGGTTATTCTTGTTCCTTTCCTGGTTGTCTAGCCTTCCTTTCCTAGTTGTCGCTCCACGTTGATGCGCCAATTTGAGAGAAAACATTGCAAATTTTGTGTTTACGTCACCACGTTGTGGATAATGTTTCTCACTTAATGTTGCTTACCTCACGCGTGGAACCATATTGTGTGACGTCATTCGTCGGTCGCCTACTAACCCATCTGGCATAGCAATCTATATGAATTAGTTTTAAGGTTATGTATATTTTCTTCCGGCCAGCTATTTAGGTAGGCATTTAATTCCTGCAGGGCGTGAAGCGGAAAAGGAATCTTTTATCCAAAAATTACTAGTGAAGAAATGTATTTTATAATGTTTTATTGTCGAGCACATGCACTAACACTTTCACAAATTTATCTTGATAATCGCCATACTGAAACTGTTTCTAATAACTTCTCACTTCTAACTCACGTACTTCAATTTTTGTATATAAGTGACTTTGTAATATTTTAGATCTTTAATGATTTGCACTGCGCGTAACTTGGTGAACTAAGCGGCCAACGCGTAATGTACGGAGAATTTTGTATAACTGCAGGAGACGATGTGTAGTGCTTCGTGAATCTTGCCGAACTGGAGACGATGTGTAATGTATCGGGAATCTTGTTGCACACTGGGGGACCCGCTAACTCGACCTGACTTATTTATAGGCTTGCCTCGAGATACACCTAAAGATTATAAATGAATTACCATTGGCCAACAAAACGCGCCAACATTAGCGTCTATTTTACTATCCAATGAAAACCACTAATACATATTACTTTTATAGAATCTTCTGGAAGCTTTTTTTTTACTGAAAAGGCGCGAAACATGACGTAACTTCCTGGTTCCCGGTAACGATAAACAACTCACTCCCTTGCTAAAGTATTGTGTTATTGTTAACAGTTTCAGTAGAGCCGAAAATTATTATTTACCATTAATAATTACAATTATTAAACCTCTGAAATCAATGTTACATAAAAATACATATTCATATTATTATCGTTAACCACATCTGAGTAATTTGTGATACAAATTACCGTCACAATTGAAATCGAAGGCAAACATTGGTATGTATCAAAATTGACAGTAGTCTGCCATCTGCTGGCATCCACCGAAACTTTGTGCATCATTTCAATGTACGTACAATTTAAAAGTCATGTAAGGATGCAGAGTTATAGCTAATTAAAAAGTGGGACATCACACTGAAACACCCCATAGTATTAAAATGTGAAACATCTACTTTCCTTGATCTCATTTGCATCATTACTCCGATGTGAAGGTGAGTTATCAATTTAATTTAATTTACCTATCCGGTACTAGGTCCAGCAAGGCTAGAATCACAAATGTCACTCTTGTTTTCACTCGATCTGGAATTTGAAAAATTCTTATGACATAAGTCTCACACTCTTAGTTGTGGGGACAGTTCTACATCCTTTATTTTCAGTTTTAAAAGCATTTTACAAGTCACTGGTCGCAAATACTTTTTTCTTTTGAACATGTGTTTGTTAATTTTAAGGGGTTAAAGCAACAATCATACTTTTGTAGCGTTACCATTACAACTCATATTAAATATTTAACAAATATTCACAACTAAATTTAACTAATTAAACTCACAAATGACACAGACTGTTGTCTCTATCCATAAACTAAATATTCTAGACTGATCCTTTGTGGAAGGAAATGCCTAATCTGATTTGCCATGATAAGGGTTTGTTTGTATTTTAAATCTGGAAGTGATTCAGAAGAATAACCTTGGGTAGTTTATAAAGCTGTGAGTCGCTGTGCCATCCCCTCTGAACTCACACTCCAGTTGGAAGCTGCTGTGCTATATTATTATGAGGGGGATTCCTGCTGAGAAAACATTTTCTTATAAATATATATGAATGCCCTTTTGAAACTTTTCATATATGTACACTACTAAACACAGAATACATGTATATTTAAAAAACATTTTTGGTTGTTCATATACAACACAAAATTGAATTTGAAAAGTCCAAACTTCTGTGAAACTAATCTGTTGAATCAGATTCATTCTAGTATATGTTTAAAGTAGATTCCATACACTTTAAAGTGAGTACAATATGAGTTGAAAACGAAAATTTGAATGGGAGATAAAGGCAATCATATATGGGGGTGCATCCACTTTTTTGAAAATGTTGACTTTGGCTGGTATTCAAAATGTTGAAGTTAGGAATCAAAAAAAATTTACGTGTGTTCTATTTCAAAGCATCAAATGCATACAACAAATTTTAAAGAGATTTGATGACTTGGTGTTTCATGGGTGTTTGAGTTGACATGGAATGACTCATATAGGAGTTTTAACTCTGTTTTGAGCTTCTGCAATTTCATCTTATGACGATTTTTCATATTTACTATTCATTGAGAATACTATTTCTCAAGCTTCCTGTAGTTTTCTTTATGTTTATCTAAGTTTATTGATGTAGGAATACGTAACTTAAGAATGTAATCCAATTAGATCTTTGATGATGTTTCATTTGGAAGGACTACTTTTAAATTAATTTAATATTCATTATACAGCATTTTATGCATGTATTTGGTACCAGTATTACTGTAATTGATCCTGTTTTGCATTCACAGTTGCGAATAAAACACTGGTTTACCTCAGGGAAAAGTTAGATTGCACAATGTAATTTATTTATAGATGTTGATTCCCAGTTTCCTCTTTTTCAGAGATTTATTTTGGTCAGAGTTCTGTACATCACCTACCAAGAAGAAAAGGCTGTTGGCTGGAAAATTTTAAAGACTTGAAGATTGTGATGAAAGTTTTCCTTCGAAATTCAAATCAGCGTGTACCACTGCAAATTGGAAAGGCAGCTTTGGAAATGTGCAGTGTTATGAGCTCTGAAAGCTTAAGTTTTAGCTCTGAATCTCCGGTATTTTCATCGGTTCAAATGCCTCATTCATTTTGCATAGGAAAGCTTAGGACTAAAATAGAGCTTGGAAGAGATAGTAAATATTTCGGAAAAGAGTTCTTTAAGATTACAGTGAATAGAGGCAGTGACTCTGTGAAGGAATGGGGAACTAAAAAGAGTGAAGTACAAGAAAACAGTGAAGAAGTGTTTAAGGATTTGTATGTGTCAGAAAAGCAGCAGCAGGAACAAAATAAAGAAAACATGCCAGAACCTGAAATGAAACAGCAGTATGTAGAAAAGGTATGAATATACAATTTTCCGTTTTATTGAAAGATCCCTTAGTACAATGAACCTTTTAGTTTTTATGCTTCTGTTGCAGCTTCTGCTGTTGACAAAAACATTCTTGTTTGCTGGTGAAATGTGCAGCCGATGTTAAAAGCTGAGAATACAGTGGAACCTACCACCACAGAGTGAATGTTTGTCTGATTTCTATTATTCAGCAAGCCTTCTGGCAAATCCAGTTGAGTGCTATAACCTTAAAGGCAACTCAGTCCTGCAACTACTTTTATTGCAGGTTTTTAGCTCTATGTCAGTTTTAATTTATATATAGAACTTTTAAAAATTGTTTTAATTAAGTGTAGACTAAAGAAGTACAAATGAGTCAATCAAAGTGTAGACTAAAAAAGCAAAAATGAGTCAATCTTAAAATATTCAATGCCTGACATATTGGAACCAAGCATATATCAAGATTTTACTGGAAATGCCTATTTTGATGTTTCCCAAAGAAGAAGAAGAAAGACAGCCTTAAAAAATGTCAGAGAGAGAGGGAACTCCGAAATGACATATGCATGCAGCATAAATAAAAAATGAAAAGTTGTTTAAGTACCAAATTCCATACATCGGATACCATTTAAGCTTGGAGGCCAAAGATTAACATAATTCTCCCCCACCCAAGTAACTCATATCTGTTAAAATACCTTAATTTCCATTAAAACATACAATGTACATGCAGTTGTATTGGGACTCCTCAGAATCAGATATTTCAAGCCCATTTAGTACCTTTGATCATATTCAAGATTCATCACAGTTATAGGCAGTTTTTTTCCTTGTTCACAGTGAGAGTATAACAAATTGTTGCAAATAAATGTTTGTTTACATAACTTTAACTACCCCACGTATGGGAACCAATTTGCAATAGCACAAATTTACGTGTTTATAGCACCACGTTGTGGAAGCCAATTTGATGCGGTATAGCTTACGTATTCTGTTTTACGTAAATTATTATATCTTGAAGATCTTATAGTTAGCCCCACGTTGTGGTCGCCAATTTGCGAGATAACAAATTGTGTATTTGTAGCACCACGTTGTGGAAGCCAATTTACGAGAGCAAATATGTGTTTTCTTCACGCGAAGCCATCTTGTGTGACGTCATACGTTGGTTGGTTCATTTGTTCTGTTTGTAGATTCCTCTGGCGTAGCAATTTGTATCAGTTTTAAATGTCCACCGGCTAGCTATCATCTGATCTGGGTAGGCATGTTTTTCTTACAGGTTGTGAAGCGGAAAGGAATCTTTTATCCAAAAATTACTAGTGAAGAAATGTGTTTTATAATGTTTTATTGTCGAACACGTGCACTAACCATTTCACAGATTTATCTAGATAATCGCCATACTGAAACTGTTTATAATAACTTCTTATCACTTTTGACTCACGTACTTCAACTTTGTATATTTAACTTTAGAATATTTTATAAGATTTCTCGTACTTCTGCTGCGTGTAACTTATGACGAAATGAAGGACTGATTGGCGACATGTAGTGTACTGAGAATTTCGTTGAACTGCGGGATCGACGTGGAGTGTACGGAAAATTTTGTATAACTGCGGGGACGATGTATAATGTTTTGAGAATCTTGCCGAACTGGGGGACCCGCTACCTCAACCTGGCTATTTATAGGCTTGCCTTAAGATACACCTAAAGATTATAAATGAACTGCTATTGGCTAATAAAACGCGCCAACATTAGCGTCTATTTTACTATCCAATGAAAACCACTAATACATATTATTTTTAGAGAATGTTCTAGAAGCTTTTTTTACCGAAAAGGCGCGAAACATTACGTAACTTCCTGGTTCCCGGTAACGATAAACAACTCATCCCCTTGCTGCAGTATTGTGTTATTGTTAACAGTTTCAGTAGAGCCGTATATTATTATTTACCATTAATAATTACAATTAACAAACCTCTGAAATCAATGTTACATAAAAATACATATTCATATTACCATAATTATTTATATTTGAGTAATTTGTGATACAAATTACCGTCTCATATGCCCCACTAGAAACATAATTATAAATATTTATAACTTGTTTGGAATTTTATAATTTGTGTTTTTAGTCTCCTAAATCCTGGAACACACGCTATCACTTTCATTTTACACTTCACACGTATTTAACACACGACATATATTTTATCTCGCCACTACTTACTGGTTCTGGTTTAATTAATTTAGATATTAATCTGATATCACAAATTTTTTTTATAGCAAATACTATACCCTAAACTATTTAATCACTGCTACCAAATTGTTTACTTTAAGCTGTTGACAAAAATTTATACATCTAAGATTTTTGTAATTATTATACATATTTACCAAAATATTCACCCTCAACACAAATATTTACATCTCTTAAATCTAGATACTGTTTCACATTTTCTGTTTGCTACATAAGTATTTGTTTTGAATTATTTTTACCATTTTTTGTTATTTTGAATTTTATTTTAACAATACTCTTTGAATTGTATTTAATTTAATATCATATTAAATTTCAATCTTTGCATTCTTAATTTTTAAATCTTGGAATTGTATTTACGTACTTTTACTTTAATATCATATTAAGTTTCAATTATTACTTTCTTCTTTTCAAATACTGTTACAGATACTAAAAATTTAATTATTTTTTTTTTTTTTTTTTATAATTTATTTCTCTTTTCAACTGACATATAAATAATTAACCCTCTTACGTTCCAATACATTTCTCTGCAAGTCGTCTTTACCTATCCAGCATTTACTTTTCATCTCATTGCTATTTACCCTCCTGGATCAAATTGTGTGTGGCTAAACATTACTCGTAGCCGTAACCTAACCTTCAAATTTTTGTTCATGAATAACCTCTCGTATTCATTTGAAATTTCATCACATGATAACATTTGAACACAATCTACAGTTTCTTGAATGACACATCTTTTAACAACTTTCATTTTCAATTCTTCTGCTATCTCTTTACTTTGAGAATACTCTGACAAATCTGTACTAAACTGTACTGGACTGGAGTTTTCAATTTGAACATCTTGGTACAATTTACTTCTTTGCATTTCTGACTCATTCTGTATTTCTGATATTTCCCCTCTGAAATTAACCTGCGCCTCATTTACATCTACATTCCTAACCTCATTTATCTCTCTTATCTCACTTGAAATGTTACTCAATCTACTACCTGATTCGGTACATTCTACATTAACCTCACTTTTAGTATTAACCTCACTTTCTTTGTTACCTATTTCCATGCTCATGTCTAGCATTTTCTTTGAAATTTCTCCTATCTCACTTGCTATTATTTCCTCATTTTCATCTCTCATTTCTGGCATACTACTATCTAGCTTCGTAACTTTCTTTTCAATTTCTTCACTACTTTGATTTACTGTTTGCCCTAATTTCTCATAACTATGAATTAGTTTATCTAAGTTCTCATTATTCTTTTGCATATCTTCCCTCAATTCCCTACTCATGTCTAACATTTTCTGTTCCATATTCTCATTCATATTTCTCAGCATTTCCATCATCATACTAACATCAGAATTAACATTTCCTGCTATTCTATTCTTACTTTCTGCACTAACATTTCCTCCCTCAAATTCTACATTGTTTGAGCTTTCTTTTGTAACCTGTATTGAATTACAGCTAACTGTTACACTATCCCTCTTCATCATTGTTTCTTCAATATTATTAGTGGCCATTGTTTTTGTTTTCTAAAAAAAATTACTATATTCTGACCTTTTGTGACGCTGTCTGCTGATGTAGCTTTGATGTCCAGCGTTCTGCCCCGTTCTCCTAGATTTGTATGTCGCTTCTGCGTTGTTTTATGATGAGTCTACGTCGTTTCGATGTTTTTTGTATCCACTTATCCGCGCCGTTTGTCGCTCCTCTTGTTTCTGGAATCTGCGTCTTGTAGATCATTTTACTGCTGCTTTCGTTCCACGTCCTGATTATGCTGATCCTTTCCTGGTCATCTTTCCTTTCCTGGTTACTTGAGTTCCTTTCCTGGTCACTTTGCCTTCCTTTCCTGGTCACTTCGCCCCACGTTGGTGGCCAATTTGCGAGTATAACAAATTGTTGCAAATAAATGTTTGTTTACATAACTTTAACTACCCCACGTATGGGAACCAATTTGCAATAGCACAAATTTACGTGTTTATAGCACCACGTTGTGGAAGCCAATTTGATGCGGTATAGCTTACGTATTCTGTTTTACGTAAATTATTATATCTTGAAGATCTTATAGTTAGCCCCACGTTGTGGTCGCCAATTTGCGAGATAACAAATTGTGTATTTGTAGCACCACGTTGTGGAAGCCAATTTACGAGAGCAAATATGTGTTTTCTTCACGCGAAGCCATCTTGTGTGACGTCATACGTTGGTTGGTTCATTTGTTCTGTTTGTAGATTCCTCTGGCGTAGCAATTTGTATCAGTTTTAAATGTCCACCGGCTAGCTATCATCTGATCTGGGTAGGCATGTTTTTCTTACAGGTTGTGAAGCGGAAAGGAATCTTTTATCCAAAAATTACTAGTGAAGAAATGTGTTTTATAATGTTTTATTGTCGAACACGTGCACTAACCATTTCACAGATTTATCTAGATAATCGCCATACTGAAACTGTTTATAATAACTTCTTATCACTTTTGACTCACGTACTTCAACTTTGTATATTTAACTTTAGAATATTTTATAAGATTTCTCGTACTTCTGCTGCGTGTAACTTATGACGAAATGAAGGACTGATTGGCGACATGTAGTGTACTGAGAATTCCGTTGAACTGCGGGATCGACGTGGAGTGTACGGAAAATTTTGTATAACTGCGGGGACGATGTATAATGTTTTGAGAATCTTGCCGAACTGGGGGACCCGCTACCTCAACCTGGCTATTTATAGGCTTGCCTTAAGATACACCTAAAGATTATAAATGAACTGCTATTGGCTAATAAAACGCGCCAACATTAGCGTCTATTTTACTATCCAATGAAAACCACTAATACATATTATTTTTAGAGAATGTTCTAGAAGCTTTTTTTACCGAAAAGGCGCGAAACATTACGTAACTTCCTGGTTCCCGGTAACGATAAACAACTCATCCCCTTGCTGCAGTATTGTGTTATTGTTAACAGTTTCAGTAGAGCCGTATATTATTATTTACCATTAATAATTACAATTAACAAACCTCTGAAATCAATGTTACATAAAAATACATATTCATATTACCATAATTATTTATATTTGAGTAATTTGTGATACAAATTACCGTCTCAACAGTTTATTGTCAAATCAGGTTAAAGGAATTTGGCTCAAAAACATTATTAGCAAGAGAAACATATTTCATTGTACAGGGAAAATAAAGGCATACAGAATAACATTTTTTGAGCAGATGTAAATCTTAGGGCCAGTTTCACCAACCAATGTTAAAAACACTGTAACATCTTGTAACATAGTGATAAAACTCTTACATTACTTAAGTTACAGCAAGTTGTTAGCTAACATTTTGTTAACAATCAAAGACAACTGTGAACAACAAATTTTGAGAAGGCAGTGACTGAACTACACAGCTTCTCAGTGCACTCTGATGCACTTTTGTCTATGCATTGCAGAGTTATCTGTTTCAATAGCAGACTACTTATGTTCACGGCAATTGACTTGTGATTTTCCTGAGTGTTTGAGGCTAGAATCACTGTCAACTAAAAAAATCTGTATTCAGAGGTTCTATTTTTTTACTGTTCAAAAGAAGAGTTAATTAGAACTTGTTACTAAATAATAGGGGAATTATTGAGCAAAAAAGACTGACTGACTTAAATTAAAGAAGGATGTTACCTGGGAGAAAATCTGCTAGGAATTTAATTATAATGCATGCATTTCTCCCAGGTCCAGTTAGCAACTGCAGCAATTTTAAGCTAACATAAAAAGAGCACCAAAAAGCCCAGCTGTGAAGAGCAGTTATAATAGTTGATAGTTCAACAGAATGGTTAAGTGGACAGTACATTGAAACTAAAGCGGACAAAATGTGTTATCACTGATTGAGCATTAAGCAGACTCCAACAGAAATATGTTCACTTCTTAAAGTAATTACTTTGGAAATGTTCTGGATAAACCCACCTGCGATAGCTTTGGAAATTTCAACACTATCACCTACCATTAAATGAAAATTGCCAGTAGCATAAAATCTCAAGAATAATTAACACTTGTAGTAAAGGAGAAAGAGATACGTATATGTTGGTAGTATTCTAACCTTTCATATTTCTTCTACAACCCTGCTCTCATGACTGCTTTTGGCAGTCCGTATATCTTTAAAAATTCCTCCTCTTGCAGGTTTTAAAAATCATTATGATGTACAGAAACATCTGCTGTACCATTTTCCAACTTCCAAGATGTTAAATGTCTAAACACAAGGGTATGGTGATATTAACGTAGCATAAAGTTTAAATCAGTGTTATAGTTAACATTAATAAAACAGAATTTACATTAACTTTTAATGTTAACTACTTTAACATTGTGTTAAAATTTAACATGGTAGTATAAAATGTGCCCTTAGAAGGAAAAAGATGATCTGTTTGCCTTGAACATATTTGTTTATTTACTTGTGTTTATTTTCAGCCTTTGCTATTATACGGGCTAATTTACATCTCCAGTGGCCGAGGGTTCAATGTAATGAACTCTTATGTTGTTAGTAAATCATTTTGGAAAGAAGACATTGCAATAAGCAACATCTGCTGGGAAACTTCTGTTCCTAACTACAGTCTTCGTGAGGTAATGTGCTTTTTTTAATCTAGAGTTGTAAATACGGTGACTGAATTATTAATTACCCAATTCAAACTTTTCAACGATGTCTGCTTAAAGCTATTACAGAGCCTTCATTTGAATGCATGACCTATTACAGGCAATGGCATGACCTGCACTGCGCTGTTTCAGATAGGTTCTGTATCCCCTCCACTTCCCCTCATTTCCGTGTGCCAGGCTAATCAGTTGATTCAAAATCTTTGTACAGAGGTTGATACATTGTGAAACCATGTGGTTCAGTGTTGTAGTATGATATGATGCCAAAATGTCTGTATACTTTAGCACACAGAATCTTCATGTATGTTTCCTATGTGATAACAAACTCTTTAGAGAAATGAGGCAGCATTTAGAGACAGATTCTCTGCTATTCATGTGCCTCATTGAAAAATGGTTTTTAATATTATGAATAGATTTAGGGAAATGGGATCTGTTCTTGATAAGAAACTGAAAGTAAATTGCTGTGTTCTTACAGAAGAAAAACTGTGAAGAAAAAAAGTTAGAACAAAGTCCAAAGAAATCTCTGAGAAAACTTTCACAGGAATCAAGAATTTTCCAAACCTTGGCTTGGAATGCTGGTGCCAAGAAAATTCCTGTTAGGTGGCCATGCATTCAAACGAAGGTTCTATACATTAACCTCACCACTTATCTTTAGGTAATTGCAAACAGCATTTGTTTGTAAAATTGTAATTACATAATAGTATAGTTCCTTCTCCTGTTAGCTAACAAATATTTAAATCCACTGCTTTAAATTATTTATCTTTATTTTTTGTTTCATTTGTATAGCCCTCTTTAATCTGTTCAGTTATATTGGAGACTTTTAAAATAAACAGAGTTGAGGGTTGTTACACTACATCACTATAATATTCATCATATTATAGTGATGTAGTGTAACAACCCTCAACTCTCTTTATTTTAAATTATGACACATCACTGTTACTAGCTTCTAAATCTTCAAAATTAGTCAATATATTGGAGACTTTGATTTAAGAAACAACATAATATTAATTGTGACTGAAGGTTTCTTTAATGTTGATTTTACTCATTTTTAATATGAAAGATACTCTTATTCACTCCCATATTCATACTTAAGGACACTTTGGAGAGTAGGGAATGCATCGGACCTGTGAGCTCTGAATCGAGGAGCCAGAATACTAACCACTCAACCTCAGAGGCAATCTTCATTTTATTGTATTAACTTCCGAAACAGTTTTGCAAACTGTTGCCTCCATCAGCCAAGTTTCATCACTGTGCTTTCCACTATATGTGTTTTTCCAGATTAAAGGTAATTAACCCATTCAAGTCATATGATGAGCTGTACTTGTATAAGTGCCATGGCACTTAAATTGCACAATGAGCACAGCTGGCCTTTTCCCAGCAATTCCTCTTGTCGCATATGAACATAACTTTTGTAATATTTCATATTGTATCAGTATGCTGAATTTCAACTGTGAAGGAAGGATCATTCATTCTGTTATCCTCAATATTGCTTACAATTATGATACTAGAGAACTTGAAGGTGTTATGTAAAGCAGAAATAATTTAGAAGTTGAAAAATGATATTACAAAGATAAAGCAAATAATTTCCTTTTTTCAAGTCATTTATGGTCAATATTTGCAAATCTTGCTCTATTGTTATTCTTACAAATAGGAAAATTAACTAAATACTGCTCAAACAAAAAAGTAGCTGGTTTGATTTACATATGCTTTTTAAAATTTATATGTGGTATCATTGGATGTTTACAGTTATTTATGGAGGTTCACCATTTTCTAATTGTGAAAACCATGAAACTCTTGCATGTTTCTTCTTCTTCTTCAGCTTATTCCAGTATTACTGTCTGCTGAGTTCCTGGAAAGATGTCACAACAACTTCCTTATTGTTGAAGCATGGGAAAGAAAACCTGTTGCACAGGAAGATAAATTGATTGGCATCGCCAAGCTGCCTTTAAATCAATTTTTTATTGCATTCAGAAATCCACTGTTAACAGAACAGCTTATTCAAGCAAAGGTAGGAGCTGTGTAGAAAGTGTAGTTTTTATTTGCTAGAGTCTTATGGTGCAGTTAATTGGAATGAAAGAAAATGTTATGAAATCTTTAAAAGGAGCTCTTGGTTTCTTGTATGTTGAATTGAGTGCATTTCAAAGTAGAAATAGAGGCTTTACATTTTCCTTTAATTACAATGTATCTTGAACAAATGTCTGATGTTCATTATTTATACTAAAGTTCTTATTTAATATTTGCAGTATCCTGTGGTTGGTGTGGATGGATGGGTTAATGTTTTCAACCCTGTGACTAGAGTTCAAGCTGGACAACTTCATGCTGTACTTTGTTTGGGCACTGAAGATCAAATTCAGTTGTTTGAAAGAGTACGTGGCATTATGGAAACTGCCTATGTGCTAACAAGAATGCAAACCTCTAACTCCATGCATTATGACTTTTCATCAGTTGCACCAAAACCTAAGAACTTCACAGAAGCTTCAGTCACACAGTGTCAGCTTAACTCAGATCCAAAGCAAGTTGTATCACCAAGCAAGAGTGTTCATGGAGGTAATATTGATGAATCACCAAAAGAAGTGCCTTTGAATGTTCATCAACAAAATAAAATCAACCAAGAAAATGCCAACTCCATTAAAAACAATAATAAAAATTTAACAAACCCACCTGAAGCACTATTAACTAAACAACATGATACTTCATTTGTGCTGAATATGAATGCTAAACCTAATGGTTTGCAGCAGAATGTTGATGAAAATAAAAGCACCCGAAAATATGGGTCCTATGAATTATCACAGAGTGCATATCACGAAAAATTTGCAGAACACATTTTGGACACAGATTTTGACACAGACATTTCAGTTGTAGAAAATATCATATCCAGTGAACTGGATAAAGACAAACAGCAATCTAATTTGAGCGTTACTAAAGTAGTAGATGACATTGAAACTTGTACTGTCAAAAATCAGCAATGCCAAACTGATCTGTTTGTTCTTGACCTCCAGCATTATGGTCCAGATTTTCTGACTAAACATAAGAATATTGAACCCTTGATAATTAAACTATCCAGCAGAGGTCTTGAAATTATAGAAATGAATGAATGTAATGCTAATGCTGAAATACTAGATACAAAAGATTGTCATTCAAACAGTGTGAAGAAAGAAGCAGACAAGACACAAAATCAGCTACAGCTTACCAAAGACTTCACATGCTTTAAACAGCATGATCCTCAGTCACTTAGTAGTAGCAGTACTGGTGAAGCTACTTATGCTTTTGGCTTCAGTGGGGATAAGGAACATAATATGTTAAACAGTGGTGATGACACAGTTGCTCATGATAATAGAGGGGACTCGGTTAGTAAATTCAGCACTGAGAATTATAACAGTGCTAAGCAGAATAAAGATGGAGTAGGTAATGATCATAAAATGAAATCAGTAGGTGATACAGAGAGGGAAAGTAAAACTAACATGTGTAACAGTGATCAAAACTCAGTGAAACATCAGAGAACTTCAGCTGCAAATGGGACAACAAATAGTAAAAGACTGGATAGTCACTTAACATGTAATATGGTTGAATTTACAGTAAATACTGATCAAGCACATGCCTGCAATAATTATTTCATTGCTGAAGATGGAGAAGAAGATCATTCAGGGGATTTCTCTGCCAACCAAAGTAAATCTGCTCGTAACACTGGCAGTAATAATTTGCTTATGGGCAACTATGGTTTAAGTAAACATGCAGTAGAGAGTAATACTTCAGATCAGTCTTCTTTCAGTAGCAAGAAAAAACATGCTTTTGGAAATACTGTAGACAGTTCAAATAATGGTAAACAAGAAGTACCTTTAGGCAAAAATGAAACTAATCATCAATTAGCAAAAGATCACAACCATTTTAAGAATATTGAGACACCAACAGAAGTTTCAGACAATGCTGAGCTTCCATCTTATGCACACATTACTCCAGAATACTCTGTAGTGAGTGCAAGTAATAATTTTTGTGCTCGCATAGAAGTTGATGAGGCCCTTAATCTTTCACTCCATGAATCAGATGAAGCAGGAAGAAATGTTTATGTTAGCTTCCATCTAAATCATGGTTGTGCCAAGGTGATTATAGATGGAGAAATACAATTAAAGACTGGACTGCTGTTCACACCAGTTGTAGCATGTAATGGCAATCCTGTATGGAATTGGCATTGTGAAGCTTGGTTACCTTCAGATTTATTGACAGATGTAAGTTACCTATCACATAGAGATTATGTACCCCCCTTAATGATTTATCTGAAAAATTAGTAAAGTAATATATACATAACGGGTGCCAAGGAACTCTCTCCACAGCACTGTCAAACCCATGCCTGCTGCTAACACTCATGTTTCAGTTGGCAGCAGCAGTAGCAGCAGCAGGTAGACAGAGGTCATTGACACTTTCTTCACTGGGTGAGGGTAAATTGAAGGCTCTAAGTGTGCAGGGGTTGTCTTGGGGTAATCAGTGTATATTGCAGTGTACATGCATTTATACCAAATATTGAAAAGTGCAACAGTATACTGGTGGTAATGTTTGGTACTGAAAAGAGAGGTTTTTTGGTGGAACATATATTTCGCAAAGACAATTGGTTTACAGAAAATGTAAAACTAAAATTTCAGGCAGGTTTTCCTAATTCAAAGTGTCCAAATTGGGATACTGTTCAAGATTTGATAAATACATTTTGTGTGACCGGCTCAGTTCATGATGTACCAAGAACAGGCAGGCCTACACTTTTAACGGATAAAAACTTGATCAAATCTCGGATATAATGCTGCGTAGTCCAACAAAATCAACGTGCAAATTAGCTCAAGAAACCAGAATCTCTAAGTGGACAACATATAAAGTTGTAAGAGTTGTTCTCTTACAAAGTTACCGTGGTCCATGAATTAAAATAGATTGATTACGAAAATAGACCGCTGTGTTGTAAATGGTTCCAAAGGTTCTTAAATCGACTTCAACTTGAAGTTTTAAACAAAACTTTTTTACAGATGAAGTATGGTGTCACTTATCTGGCTATATAAATTTCCAAAACTTACAAATTTGGTTTTCAGATAATCCCAATGCAATAAGACAAACACTATTGCATTTGCAGAAAATTGGCGTATGGTTTGCCATATCACAAGAATGAATAATAGGGCCAATCTTCTTTGACAGTTCAATTAATTCTGATGTCTACTGTTCTGAGATAATTTACAATTTTATTGCTCAGTTTAATGATTAACTCAATTTTTGGGGGGAGAGAATAATAACTAAAGGTGTCTGGCCATCACAGTCTCCTGATTTGATTCCATCAATTATTTGCCTTTGGGGTGAAGGAAAATCTGAGGTTCTGAAGTGTACAGAACTAATTAAAACATGATAAATGAACTTAAAGTAAATATTAATTATCTGCAGTCAATTGCGCAAGAAGCTTTAGTAAAAGTCTTTGACAATACGTGTAAATGAGATGAAGTCTCCTTCAAACCCAAGGACAGCACTTCCAGCATCTCTTATTTGACTGTGGTGAGTACTAAGTTTATTGTTTGTTTTGTTACAAGTGCTGTTGCTAGCACCCTTACCAGCTTGTAGCCACTGTAGAGAAAGTTCCCAAGGACACTGTGTGTGTGTGTTTATATATATATATATATATATATATATATATATATTAAACTGTATCAGTAACAGCCAGATATAGATTAACTGTTGTGTTTTCTTAGTGCACTTAATATTGTGCAAAATAACAAAGCATAAAAAGGAGAAAAGCAACTTTGGTTGAGTCAACCATTGTCAGTTCTAGGACTGACATGTCACAGAATATAGTTCCATTTAACAAAGTGCTTGACACTTAGTGTGGACTCAGTTCACGATTTCCTTGCAACTCTTGAGTATCATGATTAGTTGCTTGAACCCATCAGTCCACATTCACATGGAAGCATTAACATTTGAAGACACCTTTTGAACCAGACACCTTGAGACAGAAGTGGGTATGTAGAATCTTTTGGAAAAGGAATTTCAGTTTTGTGCTTTTACTTTCTATAATTCTTTTATCTTACAATGTATTTTTTTCTGTTTTTCTGATATGAAATTATAAGTATATTGTTTTTGAGTGTCCCATTTCTGTTTAGATTGGCTTCAGGTAGAACTGTTTCAGTTAATAGGGTAAGAGGTGGTGAAATAGATACCTCATGTTCACAGGCAGTCAAAGAAGCTCTGATTCAGAACATGAAAAACATGAATATGGGAACAGACAGAAGAAGACACAGGGATGACAAAAAGTAGTTAGATTCTTTGTGGAAGAGAAAGTTTCTGTGGAGGCAAAAATTACATTGGTTTCTTCTTTTCCCATTTCACTTTTATTAGCCATCACAAAAGCACAATAGCAGCATGTATTCAACAGGAAGGAGCATTTCATTCACTGACAAGTTACAAACGGTGAGCTCTCAGGATATTGAGCCAACAGCAGCCAGCTTGACAAAAAGCATTTCATGCAGACCCTTGGGTATGGTCTGAATCCACTGCTTGTTCTGTCATGTTTGAGTTAATTTACTCACAGTTAAGGTGTTTCATAGGAAGGGCATGTATCACTCAATGCAGGCAAAATCATTTAATGAACTTCCTATGTTATTTTTCCTTACAGGGGGGAAAAAAAAAATTGAATCGCCTACAAATTTCATCATATTCATTTTTCACTGTTATTCAAAATGTGTTAAAAAAAACACAAGAAACAATTGATTAACATCAGAATGACTTGTGACCATAGAATATTGTTACATATAAAGTAAACTTTATGATCACATACAGATGTTGCTGTTGCCCTTTATTAGTATGTGATACTTCAAATCACCCTCCTAAAAGGTTGCAGTACAGCAAGCGTACTATATTTATAAAATAAAGCTCTGCATTACTCAGTGAAAAAATCTGATGTGATACATTCACATGGCTTTTTCTACCCTCTATTGTTTATTAGTGGGTATAGAAATTATTCTTACTCAAGCTTATTTTTCTATCTACTACATTTTAATCCAAATAAACTTTGCAGAAATAGCTACATAACGCATTTCATTATAGGTTCAAAGGGAACAGTGATGATGAAATGTTTAAGAGCAGGGTGCTGTAGTGGGAATAATGTGTAACACTACTCTTAGTAATTAGCACATACCTGACAACGATATACAGGGCTCTTGTTGTAGGTTCACTACATTGATGTGTCTCAGCTTTGGATAGTTCAGCAGTAGCTAGCAATCTTGGACTCCTGTAAAAATATACTTATTTTACATATATATCTTGGGTCATGATGTCGGAAGAGAATAAAAAAGATTTTGATTCGTAGAAAACAGATTTCCCTTTCCTTTTTATTTCACACAAAATAAAGAATAACTTTCATAAACAAAATATACTTTTCACTTTGTATTACACTTATACAGAGTATTATTTCACTGTTTAAGCAAATATAAATGATTAAACTGGTATTGATGTAATATTTTGCTTGCTGACAAACTCGACTTTGTCCTGTGGAGGCTAGCAAAGAGTGGGTTCCTAGCTTGGTTCACCTTAAGGTTTCATGTCACATATTATTATGGCAACTTGATTTTCTGCAATCCTATTGGTAGATGGGCCTGTCTCTATACATGTTTCACTTTGGGTTGTATGTAGGGTTAACAATTTGCTTGTCATTATTTTACATTATTAAGTTCACAATCACCTAAATGTAATTTTGATTGCTATGAATATTCGATACAATTTTAATTTTATTATACCAAGTTCTTTTCTGGATTTCTTTTTACTCTTAATTTACTGACATGCTTCTTTAAGCATTCTGTACACGTAGTTCAATATAACTTATGTGGCTATGGGTCTTTTGAAGAAAGATTTATTTTAGGAGGAGTTGTATTGTTCCGTTGTTGGGGAGCCAAACTTGATGTAGTTGCAACCACGTATGGTACAAAGTTTCCAGTGGCCTTCAACCCAATGTTCACTTTTCGGTGGTCTTCCCCCAAGTTTACTTCTCGGTGGTCTTCCCCCAAGTTTACTTTCCGGTAGCCTTCGCCCCAAGTTTCTTTCCGGTGGCCTTCACCCCAAAGTTTAGGAATCAACTTTGTATTTTTATGTTTCTTTAAATATTATATTTATATATTTATGTTTGCCTCGGCTGAGTCAGTATTAATTTGTAGAAACATGTGTCTCTTTGCAGGGGGTGATGCGGCTAAAGAATGTAGGCTTACACAAATTATAATTTTTACTTCACTCTTTTTATTAATCCTTCACACGATTAAATAACACTTCACTGATATAGAGAGCTGTGAGATTACTTATTAATTACTTGCACTTTTTAACTTGTAAACTTTATAATATTCTCGCTGTAATGAATTTTCGTCTCACACTGGATACATATTAAACTTCTCGAGGATGCGTCTCGTGTCCAGATAGGAACACTGTTTACTAGCAACTGACTTCTACCGCCTGAATTTGTAAATTGTTCTATTTCAAGTCTCTGATTGGCTAATCCTACTCCAATAGAATACTTTTATTTAACTTTTAGCCTTTCTAGTTGTTGATTGGCTATTTATAAACTGCTTTTGAATATTACATTATTATTGCAAGAATTACTAGTAACATTATTAAACTTTCCAATTCATTATTGCCACAAGATTACCTCATTGTTAGCAACTTTCGACCTCTATTCTCACAGCTCCAACATTGTTAAATTGCTTAATACATTCACATAACATTATTAAACATGTACATAATATAAACTAATACAATGACTGTTACATACATTTTATATGTTATTTATACACATATTGCTTTAAGGCGGACTGTTACTGAATTTTATATTATATAATTAGACTGAAATCATTTAAATGTTAAAAATACTGCCTCACTTTGTACAATAAACACATTCTTCTATAGATCTTCTGAGATGCTTTGGAGATGGGATGCTGCTTCAGAAGTACTTTGTCTCCTATCTCTGGGCTCCATTTCTTCAGGCTTATTTTTATCTTCTCCAACCTCTTCTCACCTTTTCTTTTTATTCTCTGGAAGGCTGTTTGGCATTTTTCTTCTATCATTAATGTGTTGGTGTCTTGCAGGAAAGGGATGTTGACAACTAATCCTTCTGGTTTTCTCCCCATCATTTCATATGGAGTGAATTTTGTGCTAGGATTTATTATATAATTTATGTCGTCTTTGATGGTTTGGTAGCGGTTGTACCACCCTTTATGATTCAAGTGGTTTAGGATTCGAAAGTAAATTCCTAAATTTTGCATAATCCTTTCACATGGGCTTCCTTGAGGATAAAAATTTGAGTTCTGTTGTTGGATAAAGTTTCCTTGAATAATTTACTTTTGTGTACTATGGCATTGTCGGACAATATTGCTTTGATTTTCCCATAGTTTGGAATCCAATCATTAATTAATTTGTTAACACAAGGTTCACTCTCTATGTTCCTGGCTGGGTAAATCTTTGATTCATTTGAAAGGAGTTTGATGCTCCTCATTGCATTTTTATTTTGTATTCTTTTTCAACAATTCACGCAATGGTGCCAGCTCCTGTGCATAATTGTATACAAATCTTGCCTCGTATTGTAGAATGCCTAGAAATTGTTTTAATTGTTTTGGATTCCTGGGTGCAGGTATGTCATCAATTGCTTTTACTGTGTCTGCATTCGGTTTGACTCCTTCCTCTGAGATAACATAACTTATAAGAGGATGTAACAGTCTAGGTACTACAAATGATAATAATTCAAATTTCCTTGCTTCGAGTAGAATTTTATGTTTTATTCAGTCTTTCTTCTGACCAATAGCTGTAGTGCACAACACATTATTTACGGGTATGTTTTGTATTTGTTTACAAATTCTACGAATAAGTTTTCTCAAATTACTGAATCACTTGCTCTAGTATCGATTAGTGTATTTATTTCTTGATCCCACAAGTTCATTGTTGTGGACCGTGATGTGTCCATTGTTGCGTGTTGTCACTACAAGAGGTTCGAGGTTTAAGGATGTTTGTTTGGCCGACTGGAGAAGGCAGCGCCTGTCGTCCTCCCTGTTCTAGTGGTTACCATGCTAGCATCTAGTTCCCGAGGACACGGGTTCAAACCCGGCAGAGGGCGATGGATTTTTTTTTCAGGCATTAAAATTCTTAGCATGGCTTCCTTCGAAAGGGAAGTAAAGCCGGTGGTCCTGTGTCATAGATTTACAGCATGTAAAAGAACTTCAAACTTGATAAAGAATAGAACACTAAGTACCACAGCAGTTAAAGAGCGTCCATAAATAAAACTCAATTTAATTTTAATTTTCTGCTTGGTCCCGGGCGCTTTCTCAGGTGAGGTACTCTAGATGAACAAGCCGGGTTTGCCATCTCAGCTCAGCTGAATGTGAAGGTTCCGGTAGGGCAGACACTCCTCTTGGCAGTGCGAGGCACACAGTGGTAAGATCACTGAGCTCAAACACTGCCAGGGATCACCAAGTCATCTCTATGAGGTCCCTACGGATAAGAGCAGATGGGAGATGGTCAGAGAGAGCATAGGATTTACTCCACTGATGAATGAGTCACTATCCATCCGGTTTAAAAGGATGCCACTTTGAGAGGAGCGAGAATCAGTTAAGACTAATTGCCTGCTTCTTTTTTCGAGTGGAGGAGAAAAACACATGTTATGTGCTAACCTCAGCCCCAATGAGAGTTAGAGGCTGAGAGTTTGGATCTCACCAATAGGTGGCTATCCCATTAGAAAAAATCCTCCACCAGAAGAAAAATGAACGAAAAAGAAGTAATTTGGGCAGGGAAATGCAGCAGTACCGCTATTGCGCCTGCGCATTCATGGAGCGGATATAATAACTGGTTCAATAAACCTAAGCCGGATGAGATGAGAGCCAGGATGCAAGCATGGCCTAGGCCTTACTTACACCCTTGGGAATTTGAAGTGAGGAATTAAAGGAATTGAGGTAATGCGTCTCCGGGTGGAGATCCCGTCTTACTGGTCATAATTTATTTGCTATGTTTTCCTGTCCTGAAATAAATGGATAAAGTCATTAGTATTATTAAATAAGCTGAGTTGGTTTGCTGCTTAGACCTCAAGCAGTGTTGAAACACATGTGAAGCTGTCTCCCCTCAGGGGAGGGTCATCGTTCTACCCTAGACGTTATGGTTTCGAGGTCTGGCGTCATCCTGAAACAATGAATTGTTTAGGCTACTTACTATTATTTGGCTGTAAGCCTCATCATTGATAGTGGTGGTACTAATTATACTAGTATTGTAATGCTTAGTGTTATCTTGGCGGTGAGCTGTGTGATTAAATTTGTGTAATTGTATCTTAGGACTAACTTAGTGTTTTTTCAATCATATCCATATGTGTTGCCTTGGTCAAATTTTGAGTGCCCGCCTACATTGCAGCCTATCCAATCGTGGCACGGCTGCACTCAGACTTCACTGGTGGGGGTGCCCCTCCCTCCAGGGCTGCCTTGGCTCTAAGAGCAAAGACTTCCATGCCATGGCTAGTTTTTGAGTTTTATGTCTAATTACATTTGTATTAGAGCATCTAGGTAGTCTTGGATATTGATCTCTGGTTCCCCCAGGCCAATATTTCTATCAAATAGGGATAGAGGACTTTATGTTTATCTCTCTCGTAATCTCCTAAGTTGTGAATAAGAGGGTTGAAATTTTTGTCCTTTCTGTTATATAAGTTATGCTTTATAGCTTAATGAATTCTTCTATGGACTGAAGCTTTAGCTCCTTGTGTACAGACTAGCGGGAGTTTCACTACAATCCTAATTATCCTGTTTTGAAGGATTTGTAGCCTATGTAGGTGTGACTTTGCAGCATATCCCCAAACTGGTGCTGCATATGTAATTATGGGTCTTATTAGCGTCTTATATATTGTGAGGCCCATATTTAGTTGAATTTGGGTGTTGATGTTTATAATAAGGTAGAGCTTGTTTAGCTGGCCATTTGTCTTTGCCTTTACTATTTATGTTGTTTCCAGGTGAACCATGACCATTAGGTTGTAACTCACGCTAATTATCTGTGGTACCATCTAGTTTGTTGAGCTTGATTAATGTACATCAGGGTCACTGTGGTGCGTGTGTGAACTATTTACATACATTTCCTATTTAACAGTGTATTAGTGCTTATGTGGTGTGCATCGGGTCTGTGGTGAACTTGTCTATCTTTGTGGCAGAGTGCCGCTACATTGATTAAGATCTAAGGTTCTATTATTGTGTTGGTGTTTGCATTTGTACATGGTTTCGCATTATGTGTTGAAATTAATTTATTTTCGCTTCCTGCACTTGCATTAGCCACTGATCAAAATGTCGAGCATCAAAATGGTCTAATATTCATTTCCCAAATTCTGTCTAGTACCGTCTTGAGTATTGTTTGGGTTTCTGTTGTCAAACAATTGTTATTATCTTTGTGGTGTGTGTCAGTTTGTTGACAATCTAGGCCATTGTTGCCACCTTTCTTTGGTGATCTTGTCCTTGAGTGTTCGTAACTGCTGCTGCCAATTCCATTGTCACTGAGTGCATGTGTACTTGTGTCTGGGAATTTGTTGACATTACTTTTTGAGTTTGTGTAATTCCTGGAATCTTAAATTATTTATTTGGGTATCTTGTCCTTGGTTTTGAGATGTGTGGGAATTTCTTGTGCTAATTTGTGTGTGGGTGCCCCTTTGTGGTAAATTCCCATTGTACCTCCTTGCTTCGTATGTTTTCCTGTAATTATTTCCTGTACGAGTATGAGATTATGCCTCTCTCCCTTTGAAATGTATTTATGTTTCTCATGGATTATTTCCATTCCTTTCTCTTTCGTATGTGTAGCTGTTATTTCTATCACTATGATAATGATTTTCTCTTTGGTTTGTAGCAATATTTTGGTTCATGTTTGTGTGTGTGATCCTTTTCATTCTGGTTTCTTCTTTGGAAATTTTGTGACTCAAATTCTGTTAGCGATTCTATCATGTGTGTGAGTCTACTGGTTTTGCTACAATTAAATTATTTTTTTTGCTGTGGTGGTAGTGTTTGATCATATTTGTGACAATTTCATGTTCACTCATATGCAGATTTACTAAATGTGATTGATCAGCAAGTTTCAAGAAATATTCGGTCATAAGTTATGTCTTGTTTTACATATCTACCTGTTGCGAGTTCAATTTTGAGTTTGTTTTGTTTCCCTGGACTCCAAAATCTGCCAATGAATAAGTTTCAGAAAATATTGTATGTCTCATGAGCTGCTGAAGTTAATCTTAACCATTCCGGCCAAGCTCCTTTGAGGCATTTCCTGATGATGATCAATCTGAGATCATTTGGTATTCTTTTAATTTTCAAATAATCCTTGATTTCCTTCAGAAATATTTTGGGATTGTCTCTGTATGAGTCATCAAAAGTTAGTGGTTTGATATCATTGAGTAAGGTGTTTGTGTAGCATGGGATGTGTTCTGAATGTGTGTGTGAGGGCATATTTGTGGGTACAAATGTTTGTTTTACATTCTCATGTGCATTTTCTAGGTTATATGAATAATTTTCTCTCTAATTTTACAGCTCTCATTAATTTCAGAAGCGTTATAATTATTTTCTAAGTTTCTAGGTTTTCATAAATTTGTTTTTGTGACTTCTTTGTTTGATTGGAGTGCAATCACTACTTTGTTTATGTGATTTGTATTTTCTTTTTCTTTCTCCAGATTTTCCTTTATTATTTTGATTTTATCATGTATCTCATCTTTGAATTGATGCATGTTATTTTTAAATGTACGTATCTCATAGTTGAATTGCATTTGTTTTTAATTTTGCGATTGCATTCAACTCTGCAATTTTGTCATATCTCTAGCTACTTCCTCTTTCATTTCTTTGGTTTGTTCTGTGACCATAGCTACATTTCTAACTACTATGTCTAACATTTCTTGTTTGTGAACATTAAACTCACTTGTTATTTTAGTTTCCATTTCTATAAAATCACTTCTTTGTTTTAGCATTACCTCATTTTAGTTTTCCTTAGGTATTTCTATTTCTTTGTTTACTTCTGATTTTATTTCTGCAATGACTTTCTCTCATCCCTGTCTAATTTAATTTATTAGTTTATAATTTTCTCAATATCCTGCTTGCTTTCTAATCTATTGTCTTCTACTTTCTGTTTCAGTTCTGAAATTACTTTCTGATTCTCTAACTTATTTTGTTCTATGGTTTCTCATAATTTTAACATCTGTCTCCTTTGAACTATTTGTAGTGTTATCCAGCAATTTGTTATCTATCTCTTAAACAATTTACATTTTGCTGCATTTTCTGGTCTAGTTCTTAGCTAAAATACTTACTTTTTCGTGCATTTTATGGTCAAAGTCTTTAGCTAAACTATTTACATTTTATTGTCTATCTCCTTGTGCTGAATTATCATTACTTTCTTTACATTCTTGTCTGCCGGTTTCAATTTTGTTAGTTATTTCTACAGATAGTGTGTTAATTATATGAATATCTGCCCTAATATTCCCTCATCTAATTTATCTCTTCCTCCTTTCGTATTGCTAGCTGAACTCCTTGTTGTTTTCTCCCCTATTTTTACTTTTTCTACTGTTTCTCAAAATCATCTACTTCTACTGATAAAAATTTTCTTTATGGAACAGTCTTACTTTTTGTTGTTATGTGATTGATATGAACTATTGATTCCTTTTAGCTTGGAGTCATGTGGTTATCGAATTTGTAATTTGTTTCTTGGAAGGGGGGAAGTAGGTTAGGTTGCCATCTTCTTCTCTTCTTTCTTTGTTCTTTTTCTGGAATCTGTCAGGATGTTACCTATTTTAATTGTAGAAATTATTCTGCTATGATGTTTCCTCTTTTCCTGTTCGATGCTTCTCTTCCTATTCAAGCCACTCATTGAGGAGCCACTTTGTAGTGGGAATAACGTGTGTTGCTACTCGTAGCAGTTTGCATGTACTGGCATCATGGCACAGAGTGTTCTTGTAGGTTTGCTACATTGATGTACCTCGGCTTTGGGTAGTTCAGCAGTAGTTAGCAATCTCGGACTCCTGTAAAAATATATTTATTTCTGCACATGTATCTCGGGTCGTAGTCTCGGAAGGGAATAAAAAAGATTTTGATTCATAGAACATTTTTCACTTTCCTTTTTATTTCACATGAAATGAAAAACAACTTTCACAAACAAAATATACTTTTCACTTTGTATTACTTCACAGTTTAAGCAAATATAAATGATTCAACTGATATTGGCATTGCAATATTTCGCTATATTACTATAGCAACCTGGTTTTTCTGCAATCCTATTGGTAGATCAGTCTGTCCCTGTACATTTTCACTTTGGGTTGTATGTAGGGCTAACAATCGCTTGCCATTGTTTTACATTATAATGGTCATAATCACCTTAATGTAATTTTGATTACTGTGAATCTTTGATACAATTTTAATTTTATTATACCAAGCCCTTTGCTGAATTTCTTTTTACTCTTAATTTACTCAATCTCATCCGATAAGCCTTATGCTTCTTTAAGCGTTCTATATATGTGGTTCAGTGTAACTTATGTGGCTAGACATATTAAAATATTGTCTCAGTGCTATATGCTGGCCTTAAAATTCCATACTGTTTCCATGCAATTGCAAGAAACTTCTGAATGTTGAAAGGACTTAAGAGCATGACCAAGAAATGAACAACTTGTACCTTTAATAACAGATATCTCGGAAACGGCTTATGGCACAAAAAACTTTATTGAAATAAATCTGATGTTTTAAGAAGGTCTACAGTTTTTTATGTATAATGTTTTTGTCTATTGCTTAATGTTTAGCAGTTGTACAAAATTATATAAAATTCCTTCAGAATGAAGAGGACTTCATAGGCTATTCCAGAAAATTCAAGATATACATTTTGTCATGTAAATATCTTTCATGTATGGTATTTTAATTAAAATCGTTAGAGCCATTTTTAAGAAAATAGTAAAATTCAAAAATGTTCCATGTAATGGGTAGTTTGGAGTGCGGAAATTTGGTTGGAAATATTTGTGTCACATCTTTGGAAGATATTGAACCTAAATATCAAGTTTGTATTTATCCGACTTCATTTTTGAATGATGATGTTAACAGATACACAAGGACATGCTTCCAAAAATGCTTTATTTGATTTCAGGGAGCCTCAAAATATGTATTTCTGATGAAATCTTGGTATCGATTTTTGGGGTGGAATGCAATACTTTCCCTGCTTATTATATGTAGTAGAGAGTCTGGTGTAGGCAGTGAGAGAGTGCAGACTGGTCGGCTGATAGAAATAGGGATTGACACACACACACGCACGCACGCACACACACAGAGCGGGAATTGGAAGCTTCGGAAGGATGAAGATCAAGAGAAAAGGAGTGAAAAGATTAGTGAAGAAATATGAGTAGTGATAATCATCATGATATTGTTGATGATAGTAGGAGTTGAAACAAGCCCAGCACCAGTCGAGATGGAGCAGATAAGAGAAATTTTGGAAACTTTACAAGGGGAAAAAGTGGAGAAGAACACAAGACACATAGAGGAGATGATAAGAGAACAGAAAAACAAGTGAACAGACATCCAGTTAGACGAATGCAAAAGAAGACTTGACAACATAAAGATTAGACACGAGAAACAGCAGAGGAAGAAAAACTGCATTTTCTACAGAGTAAGGAAGATTATACGAAATGACCTACGGAAACTATAAAAGAAATTATAGATAGAAACTAGAAATGAAGCTACAAGAATGGGAAGTAGAAGAGCGTTTCGACTAGGCAGAAGAAGCAGAGGACAAAGGCCAATTTTGAAAAATTCACTTCAATGGACATCAAATAGGAAACATTAAGAAACACAAGGAAATTAAAAGGTACCAGGGTTTTCATTAAGCAAGACTAAGTAGGAAAGAGAGATGAAAAAGGAACTATTACAAAAAATGATGGAAGTCAGGGTTGAAGGGAAAAAGCATTTGTGAAAGGCCTAGAATTGTTCATCGAAGGAGAGAGATGGGGTCTGAACCTGAGAGTCAGTGAACAGGATGGTGTACAGAATCAGCGAAATTATGAGGTTGATAAACATAAGGAGAGAGACAGCAACATTTTAATCGAAGTGGCCAAGGAAATCATGCTGAAGTCATTCAACAGGGAGAGAGGGGGAAGGGAAGAGGGGAAAAAGTAGGATCAGCTGGCAAAGGAGCAAAAGAAGTGCAGAAGGAGAAGCCAATGATGTCGGAAGGAGGCAGTGCAGAAGGGGAAATAGCGCAAAGAGAAGTAATTCAATTCAATTCTTTATTCACCTTATAAAATTGTTACAATTTATGGTTTCGTCAGTAAAGAAATCTTACAATATAAAAAAGGTTTGTATGTGCAAATTGTTACATTTAAATTTCAGATGTCAAGAACAAACTTAACACTTATTTATATGATTTCTAATACTTCAGTTATTGAATAATATTTGTGTTCCATTAAGATATTTTTAATTTTCTTTCTAAATCTATGTGCAGTAAGATCATCAAATCCTCTATTTAGCTTATTATATAATTTTATACCTTGATGGTCAATGGATTTTAGGCTGTTATAGGTTCTTTGAGTAGAAAGATGAATGTGTTTCGTTGTCCTTGTGAAGTAGTTATGATAGTCTTGATTTGTTTTGAAATCCTTGATATTATTATGTATAAAGCACACAGTTTCTAGTATATATAGACACGGAAGAGGTAGTATGTTTAACATGGTAAAAAGTGATTGACTGGGAGTATCCTGTCTTACATTAAGGATAACATGTATGATCTTCTTTTGAATTTTGAAAATGTTTTGAAGATTATTTGAAGCAGATCCCCAAAAGGGGATTGCGTAGCTTAGAATTGACTGCACATAGCCATGATAGGTAGGTTTTAAAGCATTAATAGTAATGATATTACTTAAGCATCTAAACGCAAATACTAGTTTACAGAGTTTAGCAGATAGGTGCTTATATGGTCGTTTCAATTCAACTTAGAGTCTATTGTTACTCCTAAAAATGTTGTTGATTTCAGAAATAGAGTTATTAAAAATTGAGATATTAGATATTACCTTATCTGAAGAAAAGCCAAAATTAATAACAATTTAGTGATAATTAATTGAGATTTAGCCAGTATTCAAGTTGGTTTATCAAGGTACTTACAACTTTATTTAATTCTGCTGAGCTTTTTTGAGTGAAGAGTAGATTTGTACCATCGGCAAACAGAACTGGATGACATTGATTGAGTGCCTTAGGGAGATCATTGATAAATAAAAGAAAAAGTAATGGCCCCATAACTGAGCCCTGGGGGTCTCCACATTTAGTTGCCTGTGATTTTGATTTGATAGAGCTCAATTCAACATATTGCTTTCTGTCTGTTAGGTAAGAGTTAATCCAGTTCTTGGCAATCCCACCTATACCACATTTTTCAAGCTTATTAATAAGTATTTGATGGCTAATGCTGTCAAAAGCTTTGGAGAGATCAAAGAATAAACCAAGGGCTAGTTGTATGTTTTTAATAGCCGAGTATATTTTGCTTGTAAATGAATATAAAGCATTACAAATTGACATGCCTTTTTGAAACCCAAACTGATTGTTAGTTAGAATGCTATGTTTATCTAAGAAATTAATAATTCTGTTATAGAGTATTCATTCTAGTATTTTTGACAATGTAGGTAATAAGGAAATGGCCTATAATTATTTAAGTCTGTTTTGTCACCCTTTTTGTGGATATGAATTACCTTTGCAGTTTTAAACTTTGGGAAAAGTGCCAGGAAGGAGAGAAGTATTGAATATGTTTAAGAGAGGAACAAGTAAGTTGGAAATACACGTTTTAATTAATTTACTAGAGAGATTATCAGGCCCTGCAGATGCACTGATTTTTAATTTGTTAGCAATTAGAATTAGGTACTTCAATTTCATTAGTAGGTGTTAAGAAAATAATATAATTAATTTTATAGATCAGATTTGTCTGATTTTGTATAATATTATTGAAATCTTTAGGACAAATAATATTTATAAAAGAGTCATTGAATACTTGAAGTATTTCTTCAATTTTTGTTGTTACATTCTGACTATGATGTAATTTCTAAAGAAGCTGTTCCTTTGAAGATGTTTTTGCTAGTTCACTTTTAACTACATTCCAAATCGCTCTAATTTTACATTCGGCATTTATAATGTATTTATATTATTAAGTATTTTAGCAGCATATATGACCTTATCTAGAATTTTACAATAATTTTTATAATAGATCTTAAAGTTAATATCCGATGTTTTATAAATTCTATATAGTTTTCTTTTGTTATTACAAGATGTAATTATGTTCTTTGTGATCCATTGACCAGGTTTCTTGGTTGATGATTTATACACCACTTCACATTTTTTTAGAGGGAAACATATTTTAAAGTAATAATTTACAGTACTATAAAAAGCATTAAGTTTGTCATTAACATTCTTATGTTGTATGACATCAGACCATTTCTCTTTAGACAGTTTGGCATTAAACATGTTGCTATTGGATTCACTAATAATGTTAGTATATTTGTACATTTTCTTAGTTTTACTATCCAAATCAATATAATTAAATTTAAGAAGTATACCATCGTGATCGGATATGGTTGTATCAACAACTTTGACATAAAATTGAAAGGTGTTAATATTTAGTGCAATTTGATACAGGCATGTATTCGAATGGTTAGTTATTCTCATGGTAGAGTTAACTATGTTCGTAAATGATGAAATGACATTATTAAATTCACTGACCTCTTTAGAGCTTTTTAAGAAATCATTGTTGAAATCACTGGCTGATATGATGGGTAGACCTTTTGAATTTAATATGCTTAGTAACTGGTCAAGATTATTTAAGAATATGTTAAGGTCTCCTGTTGGTGTTCTATAAATACATACATTGATGATATTGCAATACAGCAATTGTAGAACACAATGTTCAAAGTGTTTTCACAATTTAAGTGATTGGTGAGTGAAAAAGCTTTAGTTTTTTGGGCTAGATTAGATTTGACAAACACAGTAGCACCACCATTTTTTAATTCACAGCGGCAAAAGCTGCTGGCTATCTTATAATTATGAATATTGTAGCAACTTATTTCGTCCACTCTAAGCCAATGTTCAGTAAGGCATAACACATCAAGGCCTTCAAAGTCTGAATTTAACAATAATTCGTATTCGTTAATTTTATTTCTGATACAGTGAGAATTTTGTAACAGAATAGAACATTCTATATACTTTTTAACCAGGTTGTTAAGGAATATTATTTAGGTGCAAATAATTATTACTACTAGGGCAATGATGCATGCCTAGGAATACATTAGAGATCTTACCTATCTGTTTGGAATTACCATTTTTTGTTGAAAAACAGCCTTTGCTATAGTTACTGCAGTAATTTCTTGCCTATGCTATTAAAGTGCAAACCATGCCTTGTGTAACGTCTTCGGTCCGCATTATATGTACTAACTAACCTCAATTTTTATGACCTTTGCAAAGATTTGCTATATTGGTGTTGACTTTTTCTACACACTTGCAAAAGGGGGAGTCAAGTATAATATCATGTCTCTTTGGTAGCTTAACAATTATTATGTTTGTATTAGTAAGTTCTGGAATTACTGAGTTTAAGCTAGAAATTCCACCATAATCCTTATTAAGATCGTTAGTTCCTCCATTCAAAACAACACAGTCTTCAGAAGTAAAATCCTTGGTTTCTTCCTTTGCTGAGCTTACAACATCTGCTGCAGTTGCTCCTGGCTTCACTATGGCCTTAGCTTCCACATCTTGTTCAGAATCGTTTAATAAAGCTGCAATTCCTCTGGTATGGCTATCTCCCAAAATAAGTATCTTTTTCTTTCATTGTGTAAATTTCCATCTATTTTCCTCTGAGCTGATATTTGATTCCATTGTAAGAGTATTTAATATTTCGTATCTGTTCTCAACTGGTATAAGGTAATCGTCCTTCTGTATATTGAAAAGGTCAGATTCTGAATTCCTACGTCCTATTTTCCGTTTGGGAGACACTTTCCTTACCCAAGTTTTCGGTTGTTTCTTGAAAGATGACTTATTAGGCACTGTATCTTTGTGTTTCAGTTTACCTTTTAATGAATCTCTTTCCTTGCGCAAATTAGCTATTCCTTCGTGCGCAGTTCTGAAGTCTCTGTTTAGCATTTTAATTATTACGTGAAGCAATGTAACCATTTCTTTCTCACATATAACATGCTTCATAGATGCCAGGTTCATACCATCTTTGTTTTTCACACTTTCACTTGTAACCTAATTGTTGTTACATTTGCTAATATTTGTATGGTTTTCTTTACTTTTAATATTTAAGTTAACAGACTTTTTTGTTACCCATCCATAACTATCACTGTTTTCACTTGAAATTGTATGTTGACTTCGGGTCACCACTCCACATGCGGCCATCTTGAAAACAATAGTGACATGTGTGTTGAAAGATGGAGAGAGGGGGGGAAGTGCAGTGGCAGCGGGGGAGGGATTAGGTTGGTGACAAGCAAAAAAGCTGAAGAGTTTATACGGACAGAAAACTTAAAAGTAATATCAAGAGATGAATGTAGTATTATACAAGTAAAAGGAGTTCAGAGAACCGTAAAGGCACCGAGGGTAACAAGACAATGACATGGTTAGTAGTCAGGCAAAGAATTGGAGAAGTGCCGAAAACACCATTGGGGTAGTTTATAATCTGCCAGTATCTACAATCTCTGCCAAAGTTGGAGAAAGATATGGAGAAGAAACAAATATGCAGACTTTGAGTTTATTATAATGGGAGATCTGAATGCTAGAATTGGGGAAGAGAAGGGCAGTCGAAAGGAGGAGAATACTTAGAAGGGGGAGGGAAAGGAAGAAGCCAGGGAAGGGCTAGTAAAGACTGTCATAAGCTATGAAGGGAAGAAGTTGTTAGAATTCTGTGAGAGAAATAATGTACAAATATGCAACGGATCAATGAAGGTGGACAAAGAGGGAGAATTCACTTTTACAAACGAGAATGGACAAAGTGTAGTAGATTATATATTGGTGAGTGAAGGGAAAGAGGAAAGGATGGAAAGGTTCAAGGTCAGAAACGAGATAGTGAATAGTGGCCACTTTCCACTATTTTTAGAGATAAGATTAGCGGGGCTAAAAATAAAATCAGAAGAGGTGGTGAAATTAGAAATATAATGCATTTAAGTGGAAGAAGGAGAAAGATGAATACTTCAGGAGGGAGTTAAACTCAGAAAATTAGTAAGATAATAGAAAGAGGCATTGAGCTAGAGTTTACAGAAAATGACACCAAAATAGTCTTAGAATTATTAGAAAACTTGGTGGTGAGAGCAGCTAAGGGGATGCAAGTGGGGATATGTGGTACACAAGCGATAGAAGGTTGGTTTGACGATGAATGCCAAAAGGGAGGTATATAAGGACCTGATGAGTTGGAGAGGATCAGAAAGGGAGCAGGACAGGAAAAATTGGTTGGTCAACAAGTGGAGGTACAAATGTCTATTAGAGAATAAGAGAAAGGAATGGCAGGAAAGTTTAATTCTTAGAATAAAGGAGTCAGAGAAAAATAAGAATTGCAGGAAACTATTGGAATTAGTAAAGAGGGCAAGCAAAATGGGATGATGAAAACAGATCCCCCCAGGGGAGTGGCTGGAATATTTAAGGAAGCTGATAGGAAATAACAGCAAGTTAAGGTTAGACAAGGACAGGATAGTTAAAGTAAAGTGAGAAAATGAGAAACTGGATGGCAGATTCACAGAAAGTGAGGTATACCAACAGCTAAGAAAAGTCAAAAGAGGGAAAGTGATAGGGTCGGATGGTATACCTGGGGAATTTTGGAAGTAATACGGTGAAAAGAGAAAAGGATTAGAAATTTTGACAAAGATGCTGAATAAAGCAAAGAGATTCCAGCAAGCTGAAAAAACGAGTATAGTAATTCCTATATTTAAAGGGAAGGGAGGAGTGAACAAAACCGGAAATTGTAGAGGAATAGTCTATTATCCATATTGGGCAAAATTTATATAGGGATGCTAGCAGATAGATTGAGTGACTGGGCCAAGGAAGAAGGGTAGTTGTCAGAATTTCAAGCAGGTTTTAGGAAAGGAAAATAAATGGTGGACAACATATTGATAATGAATTCACTGGTGGACAAGTATCTAAGCAAGAAAAAAGGAAGAATGTACATGTTTTTTTGCAAACTTTGAAAAAGCTTTCAATACGGTAAACAGAGAAGCACTAATAATGAAATTGAGAATGAACAGTGTGAGTGAGAAATTCATAGGGGAAATTAAAATAAATATATATATAAGGGTATAAAGTTTTGTGTGAGGATAGGAGGAGAAGGAATAATAGAAGCAACAGAACAAAAGTTAGGTTTAAGGCAAGGATGTAAATTAAGTCCCATTCTATTTAACTTTTTTATAGATAATATAATTGAAAGAATAGAAAAAAGCAATAGGCACTGTCCAGCTATAGCAAACAGAGATGTACCAGGACTGCTATATGCAGATGATGTAACGGTAGGAACCATAACAGGTTTACAGAGAGCTATAAATGAGATACAAAATTCTGTGAGAAATGGGGAGGAAACTTAAATATAAATAAGTCCAAAGTTATGGTTTGTAAAAGAGGTATGAAATTAAGGAAAGATGAGCAATGGAACTTAAGTGGGGAAACAATTGGAAGTGATTCAGGAATTTGATTACTTAGGGGTGTGACTAAGTAGTAATGGAAATTGGGAGGCTTACAGTGGAAAGATAGTGGCAAAAAGCAAAGCAACTATGATAAATGTAAGAACATGTAAATTCAAATTGGAAATGCATACAAAATGGTTGGAGAGAGTATATGCAGCTATGTGGAAGCAAGAATGTTGTATGGAGCAGAAATATGTGGGGGATCAGATTTTATTTTGCAAAGAACTACTAGGTTTGCCACGATCAGCCCCGGGAAAAGTTGCTTTACTAGAATTAGAGAAAACAGAAGGAAAGGTATAGTGCTAGAAAGAATGACAACATTTTGGTATTAATGTTTGACAAGGAAAGGAGGAGATATATTAAGAGGCTGTGTGGTATAACAGGAGAGTATAAAAAATGAGAACAGTTGTGGAGCAGGGTTGAAGAAAGCATTGGAGGAAATAGGATTGAAAGATATATGGCTACAAGGGGAAAGGAACAGTCCAGGTTTTTGGATACAAGTGAGGGAAAGGGTGTAGGATATTGAAAGGCAGCAGATATGGAGAAACATAGGAAACAAAAACATTTCTGAAATTTTACAGGAAAATAAAACAGGAATGGAGAAGAGAAAGATACATAGAGCAGTGTAATATGAGACGGTAATTTGTATCACAAATTACTCAAATGTAAATAATTATGGTAATATGAATATGTATTTTTAAGTAACATTGATTTCAGAGGTTTGTTAATTGTAATTATTATTGGTAAATAATAATATATGGCTTTACTGAAACTGTAAGTAATGGCGCAGGAATACAGCGATGGGGTGAGTTGTTTATCGTTGCCGGGAACCAGGAAGTTACGTAATGTTTCGCGCCTTTTCGGTAAAAAAAGCTTCTAGAACATTTTCTAAATCAATATGTATTAGTGGTTTTCATTGGATAATAAAATAGACGCTAATGTTGGCGCGTTTTATTAGCCAATAGCAGTTCATTTATAATCTTTAGGTGTATCTTAAGGCAAGCCTATAAATAGCCATGCTCGAAGTTGGTCGCCCCTCAGTTATACAAAATTCTCCGTACACTCCACGTCGATTCCCCAGTTCAACGGAATTCTCAGTGCAGTACATGTCGCCAATCAGTCCTTCATTTCGTCATAAGTTACACGCAGCAGAAGTACGAGAAATCTTATAAAATATTCTAAAGTTAAATATACAAAGTTGAAGTACGTGAGTTAAAAGTGATAAGAAGTTATTATAAACAGTTTCAGTATGGCGATTATCTAGATAAATCTGTGAAAGTGTTAGTGCACGTGTTCGACAATAAAACATTATAAAACACATTTCTTCACTAGTAATTTTTGGATAAAAGATTCCTTTTCCGCTTCACAACCTGTAAGAAAAACATGCCTACCCAGATCAGATGATAGCTAGCCGGTGGACATTTAAAACTGATACAAATTGCTACGCCAGAGGAATCTACAAACAGAACAAATGAACCAACCAACGTATGACGTCACAAGAATGGCTTCCACCAACACTGAGGTAAACAAACAAGGTAACTAATACCGCTTTAAATCGGCTTCCACAACGTGGGGCTAACTATAAGATCTTCAAGATATAATAATTTACGTAAAACAGAATACGTAAGCTATACCGCATCAAATAAAAGAGAAAAAGAAGGGTTAATTTGGATGAAAATGGTAACAATATTTTTAAACAGCTTAAGAGGTAATTATAAAGGTATGTGTGAGTTTTGGATGGCAAGGAAGGTATAGAACATTATCTAACAGAATGTTAAGAGTTAAAAAAATGGAGAGAGAAACTCTGGGACAAGAATGGAATAATGTGGAGGTGATTTAGTTGCACCAAAAATGCTAACAAGCAAGCAGGAAGGAAGAAATATAAAAATAGGAGATTTTTTTAATAAAAATGAAAGAGAAATGTAGAAGTGGTAGGCAAGGTAAGATTAAATTAAATTTAATGAGGCTTTAGTAAAGAGAAGTAAAGGTTGAAGCAGTGCTGAAGGCCAGGGAGCTGGCTGTGCAACACAAAGTAGGGTTCCAGACATGTACATAATAAAATAGAAGCATGAAAATAAATGTAACAAATTTGTAAAGTTGTAGCTTGGAATGTGTACGCACGCGCACGTGCACACACACACAGGCGCACTCACGTGCACACACGCACATGTAGCAGAGAAAGTAAAAAGGCCCATCACTTCATAGTGAAAATATAACAGCAAGGTTGCACAAGTTTTCAATTTTTTCCTGAAGCAAAGTGTCATATATATATATATAGAAAAGGTGCTTAGAATTTGTTGATCAGTCAAAGAAACCAAGAAGTTTGATTTTTTGAAAATAAGAAACCATTTCCTTTGAGAGCCACATATCTCATTCATATTGTAATAGGGTGCTGGGGTTGCTCAGTGGTTTTGTTTGTAGCTCACGTACAAGGGTCTGTGGTTTGATTCTAGACTATGGGGTGGCTATTTTAAGTTACCCTTATGCAGGCCTTCACCGAATAGGGACAACTTGGGAATACTTATGTGAAATTTGAAAATCTGTGGTATTGGCCAGGACCGAAGTAGCATATCTTTGGCTTTCTGTGACAGAGGTCTGCTACTTGACCATAGCTTTTTTATAGGCAAGTTATAAACTTCCCCCAGCTGATTTTTTTTATAGGGGGGAGGAGTGTGTTTAATGTCCCTTATAACTAGGGATGGGAATCAAGATAGGTAGTTATGCTGTTTTGGCAGTACAAGAGCAAGGCACCAGAATATCAGGTAGTCAGGTAGTGTAACGTGTGCCTTTCCTGCCAGTAGTGAACCACTTTTACTTGCCATCCTGACTTCACATGTCTTCCCATCCATACTTTTACCTGCAGTCCTGACTTCATACATCGTAGTTCCCATTCCTACTTATAACATCTCAAGTCTACAGATATAATGAATAAGTGATGATTAATGGTTGCTCTAGGGTTCAAAGAGCTGAAAGACACTCTTTTCTTTTCAAAAGGGAAAACTCTCAAAATATGTTATTTGCTAACTTCCTCAACTGTTTCAAACATGGTCCATCTGCAGGATGAAGTGCAAAGGTTTCTGCCTATCCTAGAAACCTTAAAAGTAATTTCAGTAATGTAATGAAAGATATATGATTAGTTGGGCTACTCAAATGTTCAAACCTCTAGGTAAATATTAATATGCATTGTAAATATATTATTTGAGAAAACTTTCATGACTGCTGAATGTACAGATTTACAATTATGCTTGAAGGCTAGGATGTAATACCTGAAATTTCAGAGCAAGATCACAGCTGAGGATGTGTAGTTAAAATTTCACTAATTCTGATAAAGCTCAGTAAGTAGTTCTGATGTTCATAGTAAATAAACATGGTAGTTAGCCCAATTGCAAAACTTTTAATGTCCATTATAAACAATTTTCTAAAAGACACAAAAAATTGTCATTTGTAATAAGCTGTGCTGTGGTTTGAATATTTCATGTTGTCTTAAACCAGGAAACAGAGGCATAGCTGGGGGTTGGAACCCTCCCCTTTACTAAAAACAATTTAAAAATTAATGGCAAAAGTAGCTGCATCAAAATAATAGCAGCTTTCTGGGTTGGTGGGAATGAGATACTTCCTGATTGTATCACTGGTAGTGCTATATTTACGCTGCATGCCTTGATAAAAGTTATTTAAAAAATGTATCCCTATACATAAACCTCTCCTTAACATTTTTCTCGCTATGCTACTGCCAGGGAATAGGTAATTGTGCACAATCTTTAGATGGGTAAATGGTATTTTATGGAAAAGACTATTTGTTTATTTGTTTATTTGTGCTAGCAATCTTCCTTAGAATATGGCTATACATCAGCCCAAGCTGTTATCTTGCCATATTCTACCCATATTACACTCTTATTATAACATAAAAAATGATGATAATAATACAAATAGTAGTAAAAATAATAGTAATGATACCAATAATAATCTTATAGTAGTAGTAATAATAATAATAATAATAATATAATTACATAACTTACATCACTTGATGAAATTAATTTACATCTCCTTTTATTGTCCATAACCATTTCTTTTTAACTTTGGACAAGTATTCTCCTACCTTTTTACTATCCTTATTAAAAATTTTGCTTAAAGCTACTTTCCTGTCCCGTTTTAACCATTTCCCATTTATAGCTTCCTTTCTCCAATGCTGTGTACCTTTACAGTCAAAAATGGTATGTTCTAAATCTTCTCTTTCCCCACATATTGGGCACTGATTCTGTGGGACCCCATTTCTCATTCCTATTAATCTCCATACACCTGCTCGTGCCCAGGCAATACTTTCTCTTTGTTCCTTATTTGAGTTATCCACATACTGTTCTCTAGCCCATACATTTTTTATTAATATATATGATTCCAAGGAACTTTTGTTCCCAATGTTGCTAAATAAATTTTGTATCTCTATATCTTCAAACCTCTGCCTAGCTTCTTTCCAAAAACCCTTAGCATTATTTTCCCTCCTTCTCCAGATTTCCCCTAGACCACTAAAATGGTATTTTATGGTGGTCTGCATAAGGTGGTATAAGATGAGAAAAACATTGACCTAACAAATTTTGCAACAGGGCAATTTTTAAATTAGGTTAGAATCAACTAAATGCTCATACAGTTTCACTTGTCACATTTTTGTGTAGATTTGTTTTAGGAGTTCAACAATAATTACTGTTCATACAACTGTTACAGAGATCTAAGCAGTTGATTATGAAAATTTGGCAGAAAAACAATAGAAGTGATGCTGCAGATCCCTTGGCAGACATATTATTGGGACTTGCATCTATAGATCTTACAGTTGTAATGCTTGGAATGCCTTGGGTATGTGATTGGTTCAGCATAGTCAACTTCACAGGCTCTTGCATTGGTCAGATCAAGGTATAATATTTGTGTTTTCCTTTTTAATAATTATATATCATGCTGGTGTTTAATTGGTTGTCATATTACACATCAAAGCTTTTATCTTTTAAAGGGATGAAATAATATGAGCCTAAGGGTAATTGAGCTTGGAGATATCCAATATTTATCATCTGAGAATACCGGAAAACTCTGGGATAAATAATATTAAGGTAAATCACCCCAAACAACATTTCAACTGGAGCTCTTTGGATTATGAGTCAAGATGGTGGGTGCTACAAGGATGTTAAGAAGTTGTTCTCAGAATAAAATAGGAAAACATGTAAATGTGGATGTTACATCAGATACTAAAATTGGAAGTGACATTAAAAAGTGATAAATGTGACATAAATAGTGTTCCACATAAACCTTTGGATATAAGTGAAAAAACAACAAAAAAACAAAAGTGACACCGACGCTAACCTTACTGTTAGCAGCATGAGCAGGAAAGTATTGCTTCCTTACAAACCATTATAGAAATTCTGAACAAAGAATTGAATGTAACTAGAAGTGAAAATAATCGACTTAGAGGATAATAAGATATTATGCGAACATCTATTGGAATCTTTGGATCATCAAAATAATCTAACCTATTCTGAAGTAGTAAGGGGTGGATTGAATAAGCCTGTACCTAGAATCTCGCAAAATAATCAAAACAATGCAGATGGTGTTAATATGTAAAATTGATTTGATGCGTTGGCGGAAAAGTGTGAGAATGAAAATACTGGATCCAGCGAAAGCAATATTATTAAGAAAAATTCCAAAGTATCGCTATGTGATAAGCAAGATAAATATAGATGGTGAAGTGTAAACTACATGGGAAAAAAGGTAAAAAAGAAGCTTCTGCTTATTGGTGACTATTATTAAGAATGTAAAGGAACCTAGAATAAGAACAGCAGTAAGAAGAGGAATTAGGACGGATCAGCTGACAAATCTATTAGCCAGTGGGAGATTTGTAATCATGACAGAAGAAAATGAAGGGGACTATGAAGCAGTTATGTTACATGTTGGTACAAACTCAGTGCGGAATGTGATACCAGAAGTGCTTCAGAATGATACAAAAAATCTAGTACGAGAGGTGAAAAAGATATTTGTGCTAAGAGTCATCACAGACAAATGGATAAGTAAAAACAAAACAGCATACCTTGCATTTTTGGATCTACAAGCAGCCTTTGACTCTGTACCAAGAGTAGAGATATGGAAGGCACTATATAAGAAGAAGGTACCCTTAAAATTAATAAGGGTAATCAAATCTACATTTAAGAACGTAGAGGGCACAGTAAGGCTGAAGGGCAGAGCATCAAAACCTTTTAAGATAGAAAAAGGTGTTAAACAGAGAGATAGTTTAAGCCCATTATTGTTTACAGTATTTTTGGATGAAGTAATGAAAGCTTGTAAAATGAGAACAAGCAAGGCACTAGTGGGAATGTGGAATTTAAGACCTATATGCTGCCAGACTTTGGCTTATGCAGATGATATCGTGCTTATAACAGATTCAGAAAATAAATTACAACAAGCAATAATAGAATGGATAGAATCACTACAGGAAAGGGGGATGACGGTAAATCTTAATAAGAGTAAAGTAATGATGGTAGCTAGGACAGAAGATCAGATAAAGGAGATCAAGATAGAAAAAGAGGGAAGGCAGTTAAAGTTAGAGCAAGTGGAAAGCTATGAGTATTTGCGAACAGTGATAAACCAAACGGGTAAAATACAAGAAGAAATAAGAAAGTGTGTAGAGAAAGCTACTAAAACATATTATACACTAAGTAAATGTGTTTTTGGGAAAGAAGTAGTAGATAAGAGTACAAAAACTAAAGTATATAAAACAGTTATAGAACCGATACTTATCTATGGAAGTGAAAGCTGGATAATAACAAAAAGTGAATTAAGCATGGTGAATGCAACACAAATGAAATGCTTAAGAAGAATAGTCACAAAGACACGACAAGATAGAATAAGGAATGAAAGGATAAGAGTTGAACTCAAAGTGCCATCAGTAAATACAAGGATAGAAGAAAGACATTTTACATGGTATGAACATGTGAAAAGAATGGACACAGACCGGAAAGTATGCCAATTTTTAAAAGCAAGACCATTAGGAAGGAATCCGAAAGGAAGACCAAGGATAACCTGGGAAGAAGGGATTAAAAGAGCGGTGGCTAAAAGAGGAAAGACTTGGGATCAGTTTAATAGACTAGTAAAGGATAGGATGGAGTTTAAAAAATGGACCTGAGGCAAACCCCTGACACCACGATAGCAGTAGAACAGGGAAGTTGAAGAAGAAGAGGAAGATGTATTTAAGACATAATGTAAATCATGAAACAGTTAATAATCAAATTCATAATCATTTTACAAGAGGTAATACAAACATTCATGTCAGATCTCATGTCAGAATCCAGTTATTCAAAACTAAACCTACTGTTACTGCATGCACTTTTTATAATGAATTGCCTACATATATTAAAAACATAAATAATTTAAGTTGAGGCAGTATTTTTAACACTTGAATTATATAATATATAAATTCAATAATAGCCCGCCTCGAAGCAATATGTATGTAATAGTTTGTAAAAATGTATATAACAGTCATTGCAAATGCTTATATTATTGTAAACATGTTCAATAATTCTATGTGAATGCATTAGGTAAGTTAATGTAAGCGCTGTGAGAATAATAAGTGAGTTAACCTTGAGGCAATAATGAGTTTGAGAGTTTAAATCTTACTAGTCATGATTAGAGCAACGATAACGTAAAGTTTGTGACAGTTTAAAATTAGCCAATCAACAGCTAGAAAAAGCTTTAGTAAAATGCAGATATTCTATTGGACTAAGATTAGCCAATCAGAGACTTGAAATACAGAAGCTTATGGGTTTGGACGGTTGAAATATGTTCAGTTGCTAGCAGACCTTGATAGTGACCGGATGGAAGATGTTTTTTCTAAAGAAATATTACATATTTGTGTGAATCGTAAAATAAGTATACACGTTAACAAAATGCAAGTATTAAATAAAAGAATCTCACAGCTCTTGATATCAGTGTAGTGCTATTTAATTTGTGTCAAGGATAAATAAAAAGAAGTGAATTTACTTAAAATCTGTGTAAGCCTACATTCTTGTCGCACCATGCCCTGATTAAGAGAAACGTGTTTCTAAAGTAAGACTGACGCATCCAAGGCAAACATAAACATAAATACTGTTTATAGAAGCAGTTTAATAGCAAAGTAAATATTTTTATTTAAGCTTGGAGCGTAATAACTCAAATCGGCTTCACATACGTAGCAGCATATTACGTAACAAACAATCTTCTTCAAAATTGACGTTCATACATGGAGCTGATTAAATAAATAAACTCCTAGAACAATATCTTCTTCAAGTTGGCTTCTCATACGTGGGGCAGTAATAACATACTTCTTCAAGTTGGTTCCCATACGTGGGGCATATCTACTTTAAAGTCAGTTAAAAAAGAAACTGAAAAAATATTGTATTCAAGGTTGTTTTTATTCCATAAATGAGTTTATTAAAATGTGATTATTATGTATTTATGCATACTGTTGTATATATTATATCTTTTATTCTTTCTTTTTGTTTGTACTGACGATTTCATGAATTATTTTGTAAGTTTAATTGACAGATAATAAATGAGAATGAGAAAAAAAATATATTTCTATTCCTACACCACTCAGATTGTCTTTGAGAAAAGAAAGCTATTTTTCTTTTGTGTATCGACCCCGTGCTCCCCCCCCCCCAAAAAAAAAAAGATTCAGATGACAAATTTAATGTCTATAAGTATCTCACAATATCTCAAGTGGTAAGAGCATTTGTACAGAGAGCCAAAGATCCATGGTTGGAGTCAATGGTATTGAATTGTTCAAGTTTGATTCAAATGTTAAAAGAAAGTGTCTGATAAGACTCCTCTTATTTTACATTCACTAAATTCACATAGTCTCATTCCCTTCACTGTCCTCCATATATGAAAATGTGTACAGAATGAATGTGAAAGCTTCTAAAATAGCAAACATTTTTGTGTAGTAGTAGTAGTAGTAGTAGTAGTAATAATAATAATAATCAAATCACAATAATAACAATAATTCTTTACAGGTAAGTGTGAAGCCACAAGAAAATTTGGACCGATTCAGACCAAGCAGGATAAACACACTACCAGATTCTAGTGCTACAAAAAGTGTGATTGAGACATCCATCCTTCAGAATACAAGTTACCCGCAAACAGTAAACAGTGGCGTTGAAAGAAGTGAACATTATCATGCTAATGTGCAGAAAATTAATTGTCATCTTCCTAAAAGACCACAAGATACAAAGATGTGTTTTGTAAAACATACAAAAACTGCAAGCAAAGCATCTTCAGCAGATATAAAGGCCTTAAAACATGAGAAAAATATTCCACTTGAATGGGATTTGGATTTTCCAGAGGATGCCACAACTCTGCTTACTAGAGCTCTCTGGTAAGAATATTCAGAAAGTGATTATCATGTTGAAATAGGAAATATTTTAGGAATCTGCAATTGCTGTTAAGTGTATCAAGGCTCTGCTATCACTTTGTAATCTGTGAGTTGCCTTACATAATGTTACCTTTAAACATTAAACTCTAGAATAAATCTTATACTCTGCTACCTCAACTTGTAATTGTGAAAGCTTTGACTGGGCTCTAAGGCAACCAGTGTTACTATATAGACATGACCATGGATGAAGTTAATGGTTATGCAAATGATCAATTGTATCAGTGTCACTGTGTGAAAATATAGCATTCACAACAATTGACTTCTAACTACATATGGGGAACAGGAAGGACCCTGCCTTGATATATGTAGGAAATTTAACAAATGGAATGTTTTCTGCTTTACACAATTTATTAAGTAGTAAAAGGTTTTGTAACAAGCTTTAAGATCTTGATTTGTTCTATTTTGAAAAAAAACATGAATTGAAACTGGTTAAGTATTTTGATTCATATTATGAAAACGCTTAAAAACCAGTAATTAGAATTTAAGAACAATTAAGTGCTGTATTACAATCTCCAATTAAGGTTCCGGTTAGATATTAATTGCGAGCCAGGGCAAATTTTCATGTTACGACTTTTGGTTAACAGCTAACCCGGAGTTATTCTTAACAGTGAACTAATTGCCACCGTAGGTAGCTGTTAGTGTACTAACTTGGAGGTAACCATACAAAAATGGCATACCTTCAGCCTTGATTGATGGTCAGTAGCGATTACAAGGCAAAATATTAGAGCAATGTTTATATAACAGGAGGAAAGCCAAAATAATTATACTTCCAAAAGAGTAATATGCAGGTTTGGAATGAGAGTGAATTTTGTAAACATCAATTGTCAAGAGTTGCACTGGTTTCTTTAAGTTCTATTACATTTCTGCAATATAATACTTCCAGTATTATTCTTAGACATGGTTTGCATATTGTTTTATTTTTTTTTTTTAATTTTTTTAACATGAATGGCAGTAATATTTGCTTAAATATATAATGTAACATATTAACCCAATGCTCATGCAAGTAACCTTCACAAATTAACAGCAAAACTTAATCTTATATTCCAAAATGCTCTATTTTCCTACTAACGTATAGGAAACCTTAAACAAAACTCCATATAAGTTAATAACTCCAAAATCACCCAATATATTTCCACACTAATCTACAGGAGTATATTAACACCAAAATTTTACTTCACATAGTCTGTTTGTTTGTGGCATTTTCTTCTAAATGTAAGCATTTATTAATAACATCATTCAAACTACACAGAGCGTGTTAACAGCGAAACCTACACATTTAATATACTGAAATGTTTTAATCTAACAAAAGCGCTACATTATTCCTTTTGTAGCGATGCTGAGGTGAATGCTCAGACATTTTTTAAAATAGGGAGTTGAGGGTTGTTACACTACATCACTATGATAAACTTACTTGAACGCGTTTCGGGAGACGGCTTGTCCCCATCGTCAGCATTCTCTCTCAACTGAGAGAGAACTCTCTCAACTCTCTATTTTAAATTATGACACATCACTGTTACAAGCTTCTAAATCTTCAAAAATTGTGCTCAGACATTGCTTATATAATAGGAATAAGATCTTGGAAAAATAAATTTGAGGAGAGGGATGAGGAGGTTGAGAAATGATTCAGGTTAACGAAAATTGCACTATGGCTGCATTTTCTATCACACTTATGTTCTAATAACTTGTAGTAGCCTCACAACCTTTTCCTGATGTATGTTGTTTTTTAACTCAACAGACTTGTCCAAATTGTTTCTTAAATGTAACTGTCACATATTTCAATGTAGTGAAGTAAGCCTTACGGCTAATACCTCTGTGAAGACCTGCCAGAAATAAAATAAGTACAATACTAATGTACATCAGATAAACAATTTCATTCCCGCTTTAATCAGTTTTGAATGTTTTAACCTCAACACTAATACAATATGTGTTAGCATATGTTAGAATCAAGAGAGACTCCAGCATTCTCCACTACCAGTGCATTCTTATATTATATGCAAAGTCTGTTTTTCCATTAACCTAAATCATTTTGAGAGTGAAATCCCACATAAGCTAATACTCTGAAATGCTCCAACTTATTTTCAAATACACATATAGCTATCCTATATTACACTACCTCCAGGAACTATATTAAGAGCAAATCATTGTTTTTTAAACTCATCGAAACACACATCCTATTCCAATGTGAACTAAACTAATGGGATAACTCTTAGAAATGTGCCACTACCTAACCTATACAAATCGTAATATTAACAAGTATGCTTTATTATATTCCTGAATGCATCCAGTCTCAGAAATGATTGATATTAATCATGAAATTCCTTAAACTAATTTAATAAGATTTTATTATACACAGAAATCTAATGGACAACTCAGGAAAATTACAGTAGAAAGCTTATTTTAAATATGTAATGTTACAATTTTCCATAGGTGGTGTGAAATCACGCATGAAAATGCTGCCAACCATACCAAATTGATAACAAACTCCAGATTAATCATTCTATCTTGCGTTCATAATATGGAGCACTCCATTTAACCAACAGGTAGCAATAACTACAAGCTAGAAAACCTTAGCTTTTAACCGGAGATCGTAATACAAGCCCTAAGACAAATAACACGGACTTGTTTTGTATAACTATGCCATTTTTTATGCATTTAACCAAAGTAGGTTGCCTATGCTACACAGTCTGTTACAAAATGTAACTTACTCAAAACTGTGGCTTTACAAGCACTTTATCTCATTTACTTTCTTTTAAACAAGTCAGCCTTTATTAAACATCAGAAACTGGCAGGCTTATTTTCAGTACTTTAAGCAAAATGAGTCAAAGTTACCCCAAGTCAATGTCACTTCTTTGGTGTACCTCCATTTATTCGAAGATGAACTGCTGAATAAACTGGCAATGTTCCCATGCTGGCAAAGTTGTAGATATAATAGCGTTTCCAAGGCTTGGCAAAACCTGGGACTCATAGTTTCAATTATGCTGTCCCACTCGAAGACATACACCTTACACTCGACCATCACATGGCTAGCCCTATCTGGCCAGTCTTGCTGTGATGTTGATGCTCCTCTCGCTGGTTTACTACTAACAAATCAGTTTCCTCTCAGCTTTTATATGCAAAGTCAGGCTGGCATGGTACCAAGCCCTTTGTCTCTGGCCTTCTTTCCATGTGGCACATACAACACCACCACAAATCAAAGACTTAAGGCTAGTGCAAACCAATTTTCAGCTTCTGTAGCCTACATCTGGGTAGTGAATCTGTTGGAAAAGCTGTAGAATTTATGCTTTATCTACTTAATTGAACAATCACATTCATTACTGAAGTCAAGTATATCATTGTTGGATTCTGAGTGGCAGAATAATATGATCTAATTTACTGGTTTCTGTTCAAATTTCTATTGCTGAAACCGAAGTGATAAAGGGAACACAAACACATTATTATATACTGGTTAATTCCAAGTTATGTAGTTGGTTGCCTTTTAATAACAAAATATTTCTTGATTGTTGTTCATTGGTAGTGTAGATAAAAATACAAAGTAAATAAGTTTAAAGTTTAATAGAATGCTTTTATGCCTCATATGGTATATTTTGAAACTTTGGGGTGCAGGAACAAAACACACAATAATGGTGCAGTAGTTTGAACAAATGGCCACCATAATTAATCTGTTGTTTAAAACTGTAAAATCAGTTATATATTTATGCAACATTTATAGCCTTTTTCCCTTTCATTTTCTTTGTTCTATATCAGAACTTTCTATTGATGTGATGTGCATATATGTGTACATGTGCATGCACTTCATCATTGTTTCACATGCTTATCTTGTGTTAATAGGCAGAAGCTGTCAGAATTGGATGAAATTACAAAAAGGCTAAAGAGGAGATTACTGACAGTTACATCAGAAAGAGTTTTACCAGCAAGTCTTGTCTGGAAGCAAGAAGAAGCTTATTGTGAAAAGAGTGATCAAAAACAAAACTCCAGCGCAAGTGCAAAGAATTGTGCACAAATCTCTACTGAAGCCAAGGTTGACTCATCAAAGGATGGGTCTTATAATGTTACACATACCTCTCTTCACAGAAACTGCTACTGCACTCACTCAGGTACCACAAGTCAATTTCAACACAATGAAAATGCCTGTCAATTGAAACATTTAGATCATTTGTCTAATAAGATGAACTTCTCTAAATTAAGCAAAACTTTGGATAATGAAACCTCACCTGAGCAATTGCGACATCACCAGTTTGGAAATCAATGTCTGCAGTGTAATGAGTCTAATGCATGTTTGCAGATGGGAGAAAAGGATTTAGAAAACAGCACAGAGAGAGGTGTATACAAAGATAATGATGTAGAAGACTTTGATGCTTTAACAGATGTGTTAATGGAAACTGCTACAAAAGAATTAGATATAGCTAATGTTTTTAACCCATTACTTTTTCAGCACTTATTATTAAGTAATGCAAACCTTATTCAAAGAAGGTGCCAAAGAGACAAATGTAGCAAGCAGGAAAATGTGCTTAATTTATCAGATAGTCAAAATAGTGCAGAAATCATGTTCAAATGTGATAAAACATTACTAACAGTGTGCACCATGAAGGAAATTGATGATAAAGTGCAAGATAATGTTTCTTGCTCTTCAGAAAATAAGAGTATGCAGTGCAGTGAAAATATTTGTCATTCAGATCGTAATTCATTCCATAAAATGATTGAAATGGACAAATTTAAGAAATTAGGAAGTCACATAATTTCAGAGAAACAGCATTCATGTCAGGAAAAGCTTATTTCAAATAACAGAGACCCTGAGAATTCACTGGAAATCAGTAAACAATTAGCACCACTGACAGATGCTAGCAGCATAGCTGAATCATCTTTGAATGCAGTGAAAACTATTTCTAACTTGGAGAAACAGTGCAAATCACAACAATGTTACCAGCTTAAAATACCTATAAATGGGCAGTCTTATCAACACAAAGCCTCTGTCAGTTTTGAAAAGGAAGTTAATGAGAGATTTTCAGAAGAACAAGGATTAAGTGAAAACATTAAAACTCATAAAGAAGAAATTGAAAGCTGCTCTGAATTTTCTAGTATAACAAGAAAGCAGAAACTCTTGCAAGGTAATATGAAAGAAGTCATTGAAGTAGTAAACACCCAAGCTAAAAATGGAGGATATGACAATAAACAAAATCCACCAGATATGCAGGGGAAACGAAAGCAGAGATCTGTAGTTTGTCGGCTGGCCCCGCTGTTCTTTCAGGTATGGATTTCTTTACATTTAACTGAAGTTGTAGTTGCTTTATTAGAGTTATGCTTTCTCTATTGTAATCATTGCTAAATTACTACATATTTTTAAAAACTGTTAACACATGGAAGTCATTATTTTTCTCATTAATTTTTAACTAGATTTGAAATTTATGAATAATCTACTGGTGTACAATACTCCCATCATCATGATGACATGATGCCTCTTTCTTATACAAAATTGTTTGGTACATTGATTCACAGAGATGTAGCTGTAGAAACTATAATGAGCTATACTGTTTTTATCATTTTGGCATTCTGGTTGTGAGCAGGTATCCCTCTCTACTAGAAACAGTATATGGTTGATATTTTTCTCCATTAATATTCCTAACTAGTTCATAGAACCCATTAATCAATGGTGGATGTAATCTTGTTGGCAGTTTTGGTATTTTGTGTGTGACTTGATTGCCAAAGCATAATAGATGTTCCACAAGAGGAACAGCAATTCTAACATAGATATAACATAGATATCCAGGTAGGGGCTGCAGCTTGAGTTTTGAAGTAGAGTAGGAAAACATCAAAATCCTGTTAGCCCCAGGACTAAAAGGGCAGCATTTAAAAGAATTCTAAAAAATGAAAGCACTGATATATTTTTCATTCAGAAGGCAAACAGTAAAACATGCTTAAAACCAAGCAGAGTCTATAGAAACAGGAGGTATGGGTGATATAAAGCGATACAAAACAGAAAACTCACTGACATAGGAAAGGGGCCATTTTGGTGTTACTAGCAGTAATTCCCTTAATACAGGAAGCATTAAAAGCACAGCTGGTACTTAATCAACTGTAATGTTTATAGGATATGTTGCATGATTGTCTTCTTCTTCATCATCATCATCATCATCATCATCATCATCATCACTATCACTATATATCCACTGATGTGAGATTTTCTGTGGTATAAAATGTTAAATCTGAAATGTTACTAGAGTGAATTTTTTTGCAGAATTTAGTAAATTTGGCTAAAAATGCAAAATAATTGACGAAATGACAAAATTCACTACATTTGAATTTGGCATCAAATTGACCTTGAGCTGTGTGATAGAAAATGAAAATTGATATGATCATCAATCTTGATGAAAAGCTATGTTATATTGTATCAGTAGTTGCAATTCCAGCTGTATTCCGCCTCCATTCTTGCTTGCTTTAGTTCTTCATTGTAGTAAAGCTTCATGTGTTTCTTTGAAGGGTATGATGATGTGATGATGATGATGATGATGATGATAACGATAACTGAGTGGCCTCCTAAAGAGGCCTGCACGCAGGCTCATGGAACTGTTTGTGCTTCATATTCTTGGCATTACTCAAGTTCAATGGCCAGTATAAAACAGATCAAGTCCCTGATATCTGCCCTTCTTATCTCCTCAGGTTCCAAAAAGAAGGACCCTGTGTAAGCCCCATTATGTATAAATGTTTGCGCAGAGTGTTGTGTCCTGCAAGATAGCCCACAACTCCTCTGAGCCTTGATATGGTCATATTCAGGAGAAACTCACTCACTTCCCAGTCAGGTCCCTGTATCAAAGTCTGGCAGTGGTTTGCTTTACTCTTGCATATTTCAAGATGAGCCCTCGGCATAATCTGGGTTATCTCATACTTGACACACTGCAGAAGAGCTCAGGCCCAATAAAATTGATCCCTCTTTGCAAGAGTGTCTGCCATCTCATTTCCTTTAATACCAGCATGCCCAGGAACCCAAAGTGTAACTTCGCAAATGGTAAGAGTAACATCCTCTGACACTGCCACACCAATCTGGATGTAGTTTTAAGAGTTTTCAAATCTGCCATACTATCCGAGCAGATGTACACATCTGCTCATCTGCATGATATAGTATAAATGTGCATAGCACAGGCTAAGATCGCATAGACCGCAGCCTGGAAAACTGTGGCAACTCCAACAAGGGGAATAACAAGCCTGGTTCTAGGGCCCCAGGCCCCAACCTCTATCCTGCACCCAAGGCGGGAACTGTCTGTAAACCATGTCCTGCTCCCTGCCTTCAGGAGAGATCCCATCTCTGGGTTCCACTCCTCCCTGGATGGACTTAAATTATATCTACTCCCCATCAAATCTCCTATCATCAGGGTTGTTGGACACATCTCCTAAAGTTCGGAAAGGATCAGTGAGTGCCCTCTATGGGGTTGCTTAAAACACCATCCTGTAGAGTTCAGATGCAGTGTGCACTCATCGTGGCTACTTCCTTCATAAACAAGTGCAAAGGGGGAAGGTCCACCAAAATCTCTGAGGCAGACTTAGGGGTCATGCACACTGCCCCTGTTATCATCATAGATGCCAATCTTTGCACCAAATCCAGCTTGCCAACAACTGCCTTCACAAGAGAGGCAGTCCACCAAACCAGTACCGCATAAGTTATTGATGGTCTTATAACTGAGGTGTATAGCTATTTGACCACCTTAGGTCTCAGGCCCCACCTTAATCCTATGGATCTCAGCAGGCCCATAAAGCATTGTAGGTAGGCCTTCTTTACTTTATAATCAACATGCTTTTTTCAGCTCAGCCCAGCATCCAGAAAAACCACTAGATACTTAATGCTCCGGAAAGCTTCAGCTTCTCTCAAACAGATGGGGCACTGCCAAACCTGGCAGCCTCTTCCTCTTTGTGAAGATCATTATTTTAGTCTTGTCTGGATTAACACCATTCCTCCAGAGCATGCTCAGAGCCCTGTATGCTCCGAAACACTACTCAGAAATTTTCCAATTGCTACAAGGCATATGTCATTGGCATAGCTTTGAGCATGAATCCCTGCACTGTTGAGTCTATTCAGTAGTTCATCCACCACCAAACATCACAGGATAGGTGACAAAACTCCCCCTTGTGGGCAGCACGGGGCTCTGTTGCCCTCAAGGACTCAGGACCTCAGCATTTTCTTAGCTTGATCTGGGGTCCATTCTTAGCCCACTGTCCAGGTCCCCTCTAAAGGAGTCTAATCGGTCCAGGATTCCTGTACAGGCAGTCCTTTCCTTTTCCCTCAAGACCAAAGCGAAAATGCCTGTGGTAAGGAAGGTTTGAGACATACACTCCAATTCTTAATTTCGTCTAGAATTCTGAAGGACACTAGTGACAAGTCTAGGACCTCCTCCCTTAGATAATTCATAAAAGTCGGAACATCCCCTTGGTTCAAGATATGTTGAACACAGATACTCAAGCAGCTTCTACCCCTGCCGTTGATATCTGTACTACCCAGACGCTATGATGAGCTTTGGAGTCACAGCCAAGCAATAGGTTGAGGTTTCTATCCCTGCAATAAAGCACTAATTTCTGAACTCCTGAGGAGGAGGAGGAGGAGGAGGAGGAGGAGGAGGAGGAGGAGGAGGCGGCAGTCTGCCCTTCTCATACCTCATTGAGATTACCGCCAGCACTTTTGAAAGAAAGCTCAGCAGAGCCCAGGTATTACTGAGTCTTGTCAAGGCACTTGCTCTGAGTGTTTCATCAGACAAAGCACTGAAAATGGTAAAATTGTTTATATTTATTCCCATAATAAGACCTTGTCGAAGCCAGGGTTATTGAATTATGACATCTAAGTATACCTTGTTGGTTACAAGAGAAAACTCGCGAGACAGTAATACTGTGTTGCAAGTTGGCCCAAGTGAATAAAATCACTATAGTTTACCTTGCCCCACTTAAACCTTTTCTGTTAAGAGTCCAGTTCTCTAAAAGACACCTGGTCCTCCTCTGGGATAATTAAGGGGTGTAGATCCCCCTTTGGAGGCTGTGCCAGCATCTCCACTTCTCTGGTAGTTGCATTTATTATCTTCCATTTGTTCATTCTGCTGAGCAGGCCCCCTAAGCTCGGCGGTTTTAATAATGATACTCCTGAAGTCCTTATATGGAACTTCCGGTTTTGGAGACAGGGTCCGCTTCTCCACATCTCCGGTAGTCACAGTTCCTGTCTCCATTGCTACAGTCTTGGTAGTTGGGTCCCCTTTCAAAGCTACCTAAACTTTATTATAGACTTTGCTGGAGTCCCCTTTAGAGGAGCCCTCCAGTTTAATGGGATTAGAGCAGAGTATAACTCCCTCATATTAGGTGGGATATCTCGGGTCTGCCCAGGCAGAGCCCCACATGTCTGGTTGAGACAATATACTCTGAGAGGTTGTCAGATATCTCAGAGGCTCTGTTCGCAACACATCTTGCATGTTCCATGTACCCCTTCAGTACGTCGTGTAACGCCTTGGGGCTAGGGAGTTGGTTTGCTGTCTTCTATTGGTTATTCAGAGACAGGCCTGTCCAGCATGTCGGTAGTCAGCCGACACCACTGGTCGAATCCTGGCTATGCACTGCCTGCCGATGCATATGTCAAGCACCAGCTTTAAGGGCTTAAGGACTATTAGGTTGCTCTAGGGACCCCGGCTGCAGATTTGAAGGGTATAGTTTGCTTAATCTGTCTTCATCTTACATATAGCGACTTATTTTTGTGCCGAAGTGTAGTGAAATCGTGGTTACAGTGTTTGGTTATGGTCTTTGGCTGAGAAAAAGAATTTGCATTGGAAGGATTTTACATTTTTGATAAAGTAAAGCAAACTCTAATGTGGAGATACTACAATATGCACATTCATTGGCTAAGAAGAGATCCGTGTCTAAAACATATCAGTGTTAGTGCTGCGCATAGGAAGAAAATGATGGGAACTACATCGGGGGTTGAGCAACAAGGCAAATATGCCTGCAGCAAAATGCACTATAATCCAAAATGACAAAGAAGAATTTGTAATGTCAACAATGCAGGCAATCGTGGAGGCAAATATCCCATTGGAGAAAATTGATCATCCATGCTGAGAGAATGGATGAATAAACCAGGTTAGTGTAATTACCTAGCACCTAATATTCTTTTAAACAATTTTTTTAAGGTAATTATGCAGAAGATATTTACTATTGATTAAGATGTTTTGTGGGGACTCTGGGCTCATTTGAACATCATTTCACTTATTCAGCTTTTAGTCTTACGTATTATGTAAAGCAGCCTATTAATACCATATCCCATATTTTTAAGGTGCTGGAAATTTACCTATAACTGGCAGGCTAAGGGAACGCTACATACCTCAGATCATGAAAGAGTGAAAGAAGCTGTGAAGAATGAAAGAGTAGCAATTCTTTGTGATGAGATGACCAACAGAAAGGAGCAATGCATGTTGTCCTAATTAAAAGTCCTTGCCTGTGGAGATAGTACTGCTCAGAAATTGTTCGTCGGAGGATTGAAGGTTTTGTAAATGCTAATGCTAATGAATATTCACAAGCTATTTTCACTGTGCTACAGATACTTGGCATTCAGTATTATAATGCTGTGTCAATAACTTCTGATTCAGCGGTTATATGACCAAATGTATAAAAGCCGACAGAGGTTTGGTATTGAAAAGGATGGTATATACCCAGTGCTGGACTCATAAACTGAATTTATTATGGAATATATGGGCCACACAGCATAATGATTTGAAACACTGTATAATATAAGTAAAGCACATGTTTTTGAATACACGGAAGAGAAAAAAATGCATATTTTAAGTTTTTGACACATCAGTATGATGATGAACCTACCAAAGTGAAGGCATTTCTTATTTCCAGATGGAACTCTTGGTTTAAGAGTGATGATTATACCCAAGAATATCTCTTTCATATAAAGAATTTGCTCAGAGCATTGAAGGAGAAAGTGTAGCTGAAAGACTTCAAAGTCTGAGATAAAATGAAATTCAAACAATTCACTGCCAAGTTGTCTTTCTTGTTGAATACTGTTCAAAATGTTAGCAACTTTCTTTTAAATTTAGAACGCTCCCAGCTCCATTAATACATTTATTAAGTTCAAAATTCAGTGCATTCTTATTTTTTTCAGAAATCCTCAGGTATACTTTCAGGACTATCCCAGCAAAGTCAGGTACAGTTAACGACTGTGTTTAAATTGTGGGCAAACTGTGTATGAAAAATCTGATGTGATACATTCACATGACTTTCTCTACCCTCTATTATTTATTAGTGGATATACAATCTATTCTTATTAAAGCTTATTTTTCTACTTCATTTTAATCTAAATAAACTTTTGCAGAAATAGCTACATTACACATTTCATTGTAGATACAAAGGGAACAGCAATAGTCAAATGTTTAAGAATTGGATGCTATATGCTGGCCTTAAACTCCATTCTGTTTTCATGCAATTGTGAGAAACAACTGAAAATCTATGGAACTTCATAAGAATGATAAAGTACTGAACAAATAAAGGATCTTTCAACAAGAGTGTCCTATCTTTAACATGTGATAGCTGCCATTGTTATTGAGTTACAGCAATCATTTTTTTCATGTGGTTAAAGTTGTTATTGACAAATAGTCATGGAACGTTACAGCATTCAGCAACGCATAGAAATTGTGAAAATTTATTGTCAAAATGGATCATCTGTTCGCCAAACCTTCCGTGTATTGCGTGAAGTTTACGGTATGCATAATCGTCCCTGCGAGAGAACGATTTCGGTGTTTGATCGATAAATTTGAAAGAAGTGGCTCTGTCAGTGATCAAAGAATGCCTGTACGTAATCGATGTAAGTGCTCCAACGAAAACATAGGCGCCATTTGTGAGAGTTTACACGAGAACAGAAACAAACCAATTGCTCGTCGAGCGCAAGAATTGGGGCTTTTGCCAACCACAACTTGGTGAATTCTGCATCTGGAGTTTCACACTTACAAAATGGTGTTAACTCAAGCACTAAAGCCCAACGACCATAGGTTGCACCTTGTATTCGCTGACTGGGCTATGGAGCAATTGGAAGCTGACCCGGATTTTTGTCGAAAAATCATCTTCAGCGACGAAGCCCACTTTTGGATGGATGGTTGTGTTAACCAACAAAATTTAAGTGCTCCAACGAAAACATAGGCGCCATTTGTGAGAGTTTACACGAGAACAGAAACAAACCAATTGCTCGTCGAGCGCAAGAATTGGGGCTTTTGCCAACCACAACTTGGTGAATTCTGCATCTGGAGTTTCACACTTACAAAATGATGTTAACACAAGCACTAAAGCCCAACGACCATACGTTGCACCTTGTATTCGCTGACTGGGCTATGGAGCAATTGGAAGCTGACCCGGATTTTTGTTGAAAAATCATCTTCAGCGACGAAGCCCACTTTTGGATGGATGGTTGTGTTAACCAACAAAATTTCCGCTATTGGAGCAATCACAATCCAATGCAGATTCAAGAATGACCACTTTATCCCCAAAAGGTTACTGTGTGGTGTGGATTTGGTATGGTGGAATCATTGGTCCATATTTGTTCCAAGATGAAGATGGAGAAGCTCTAACTGTCAATGGAGAAAGATACCAGGCTTTTATAAGGGACTATTTTTGGCCTCAATTGGATGGTATGGATCTCAGAAACATCTGGTCCCAGCAAGATGGTCCACATGTCATACTGCTCTCAAAACAATCAATCTTTTGAAGGAGAAGTTATAAGGTTTCATCATTTTCCGTGGTGGTGATGTTAACTGGCCGCCAAGGTCATGTGATTTAACGCCTTTGGATTACTTCTTGTGGGGTTATGTTAAATCTCGAGTTTATCTCAACAAGCCAGAAACAGTAAATGAGCCAGAAACATCACACGTGTTATTTGTGAAGTTGGACCTAATTTACGTTCTTCTGTCATTGAAAATTGGGTCAACCGTATACGCGCAACCCAACGAAGTTGCGGCGGTCACTTAACTGATGTTCTCTTCCACAAGTAATGACATTAATTATGTTCCAAAATAAAAAAAGAAATAAATCTCTATCATTTATAGAACGTGTTGTATTTAAGTTCAAAGATAGGAACTCTTGTTGGAAGACCCTATAGAACCAATAATAACAGATATCTTGGAAATAGCGGATGCTACAAAAAGATTTGTTTGAAATTGCATGTTTTAAAGAGATCTATATTTTTTGTGTAGTAATTTTTGTCTATCGCTTAACATTTACCAGTTATATAATATTATACATAATTTCTTGCAAATGAAGTGGTCTTCACAGGCTATTCCCAGAAAATTAAAGATATACATTTTATTTGTATTGTAAATATCTTTAATATATAGTATTTTAATCAAAATTGTAAGAGGCATTTTTTAGAAAATCAAACATTTTGAAAAATATTCCATTTAAAGGGCAGTCTGGGATAGGGGTTTTCTCTAAAATCTACGTGTTGCATCTTTGGAAGATGATCTTAAATACCAAGTTTGATATTTATCAGACTTTTCTTTTTTGAGCTATGCTTTTAACACACACACACAGACCTTTTTCTAGAAATGCATTTTTTGGATTTAGTTGCCTCAAAACATGTGTTTCTGGTGAAATCTTGACATTGAATTTTTGGGTGGAATACAATACTTCCCCTACTTACTATATGTAGTGGAAAAAGTAAAAATCTGATGTGATACATTCACATGACTTTCAGTACCCTCTAGCTTTATTAGTTTGCAAACTATTCTTACTAAAGCTTATTTTTCTATCTACTACATTTAACATGGGGAACAATGTAGTCTGCCTCCACGTGGTGTTCCCTGGTAATGCTAAATGGGCTACAACACAGGCATGCTTCCCAAGCCAAATAATGCAGATCAATTAATCCCCAGTGCCAGTGGTGAACAACAACAACATTTAACACAAATAAACCTTTTCAAAAATAGCTACATTACACATTTCATTATAAGTACAATGAGAACAGTGATAGTCAAATGCTTAAGAACTGGATGCTATATTCTGGCCTTAAAATTCCTTACTGTTTCTGTGCAATCGTGAGAAACAACTATAAATCGATGGGACTTAAAGAGAATGACAAATATTGAACAATTCAAATCTTTAATAACGGATATCTTAGAAATGGCTTATGCCACAAAAAAAACTTATTTTAAGTAAATGGTGTGTTTTAAAGAGATCTATATTTTTGTGTAGTGCATTTTCATCTATCACTTAACGTTTACAAGTTATACAAGATTATACAAAATTTCTTCCGAATGAAGAGGCTATTCCCAGAAAGTTCAAGATATAGATTTTGTCATATAAATATCATTTATCTGTGGTATATTAATTGAAATCATTAGAGCCATTTTTTTAGAAAATCAAAATTTTCAAAAAATGTTCCCTGTAAAGGGTAATTGAGGCTAGGGGAATTTTCTTGAAAATCTTTGTGTTCTATCCATGGAAGATACTAAATTCAAATATCAAGTTTGGTATTTATCCAACTTTTCGTTTTTGAGTTATGTTATACATAACTCAAAAGTGTACCAAAAAGACACACACATGGACATGTTTCCAAAAATGCTTTATTGGTATTTCCAGTGTATTTCCAGTGAAATCTCAGTATCAGATTTTTGGGTGGAATGCAAACTTCCCATACTTACTGTACATAGTAGAGAAGGTAAAAAACTGAAATAACTAATGGAGTTTGATCCAGGAAAAATTGTGATAACCTCTGTTGGTGAGCTTTTTGACTCACGCAATATAACAAAAGGTGTTATAGGAAATAATTCTGTTTATTGACTTATGGAACAAATACCAATTGTGCAAGTACTACTTCCATCACAGTGTATACAGCCTTATACTGTATTTAGAGATTTGGTAAGTAACTGTTGCAGAACTAGCCATTGATATGATTTCTTGCTTAAAACCTGAGTATAAAGATTTTTTGAAGCTGCAGTGAAAGCTTTATGGGTTCCTATCAATAATGTAGATAGTGAGAGATCATTTTCAGCTTACTCAAAAGTCATGTCTGACTCCTGCTAATGTCATTTGCTGATTGAGAAGATTTATGGGATTCACCTCTTATTTAGTAAATCATTTTAATTTTGAAATATTTTACATATTTTGTAAAAATTAAGCCTGACATTTTATTGTAATATGGTCTTGTGTCTTACTTAATGTACCTTTCACCCTGGGACTAAAATGAAGAAATAGTGAAATAATGACAAAGTATAACAAAACATTGAAGTGGTATATTTGTAGATAGTTGGTAGATGCTTCGTGTTTATCTGCACCACGTATGGGAGCCAATTTGTCGCAGTCACTTCGTGTTATCTTATTTCTGGGCGCCTGTTATTGTTTTACTACCTTGAATGTTGGGTTCATTGTCTTCCGGCTAGCTATTATTTCTCAGTCGAGCATATCTCTTAAACAGGGTGTGTAAACGGAAAGGATTTATTACTGAAAGATAACACTGATAAAAGAATTTGTTTTTACACTTTTATTGCCGTCACACTTTATTCATTTCACATATCTTTTGATACACACCAGACTGAAACTGTTATGTTTTCTAATGTTATTATAATCACTTATTTGCCGCACTTTATTAATTCGCGTATTTCACGTTTATAACTAACTTTACGATGCGAGAGATTTTGTAGAATTGCGCGACGATTCTCTTAAACTTTGTGACGTATAACCCACGAATACTTATGTTGAACTGAACGACGTATTACACGCGAATGCTTCTGTTGGACTGTGCGACGTGTAATGCACAAATGTTTCTGTTGGACTGGACAATACTTGCCTCTGGCTTTAGCTTTTTATACTCCCTCACCCTAATATGCCTAAAGATTATAACCGAGCTGCTATTGGTTAATAAAACATGCCAACATTAGTGTCTATTTTTATATGCAATCAAAATATGCTCTAAGGAAGAAATTTCTGCCATTTCTAAGAAAAGCGCGCCAATATGACGTCATTTGCTTGTCTCTAATAATTGATAAACAACTACCCCCTCGCTCATTGTTACCCGCTCTTATTGTCAGTTTCAGTGAGGTGTAAACTTATTTCCTAACAATGCTTATAATTAACAAACATCTCAAATCAATGTCATACAATAATGCTTATTTACACTAAAATCACTCTGGCATTTACATTGTTGTGATACAAATTACTGCCACATATGCCCCACTAGAAACATAATTATAAATATTTACAACTTGTTTGGAAATTTTATAATTGGGTTTTTAGTCTCCTGAATCTTGGAACACACGGTATTTATCACTTGCACTTAACACTACACATGCATTTAACACACGTCATACATTTTGCCTTTATCTCGCCACTATTCACTGGCTCTGGTCTAATGTGTTTATATACATACATCTGTCATTACAATTTTTTTATAGCAAATACTGTACCCTGAATTATTTAGTTACTGTTACAAAATGGTTTACTTTCTTAGGTTGTTGACATAAAAATCTATACATTCAAGATTTTTAACCTGGTTCATTTTATAATTATTAAATATATTTACCAAAATATTCATCCTCTACACAAATATATTTACATCTCTTAATTCTAGACATAATTTCACATTATCTGTGTGCTACATAAGTATTTGTTTTAATTATCTTTACCCCTTTTTTGTTGTTTTGTACTTTATATTCAAAATACTATTTAAATTATACCTATGTACTTTTACTTTAATATAACATTAAGTTTTAATTATTACATGCTTCATTTCAAATGCTGTTACAGTTTACTAAGAAAATGTTCTTTTTCCCCTTTAAACATTTATTTTTGTCCAGAATTTATTAGTCTTTTCTCATGACATATATACATAGATAACCCTCTTACATTCCAATACTTTGTTCTGCAGTTCAGCTTTAACTATCCTGGATTTGCTTACTTTTTTGTTTAGCAGTCATTGTTATTCCCCCTCCTGGATCAAATTGTCTACGGCTAAGCATTACTCGTAGCTGTATTGTAACCTTCCAAAATCTGTTCATGAATAACCTCTTAAAGGATTCATATGAAATTTCACCCCCTGATACCATTTGTAACCAATCTAAAGTTTTCTGAACTACACATCTTTTAACAACTATCATTTTCAATTCTTCCGGTATCTTTTTAATTTGAGAATACTCTGACAAGTCTGTAATAAACAGTACTGGATTGGAGTTTTCATTTTGAACAGCTTGGTACTTGTTAATTTCAGAAGTTAGTTTTTGTTTCAAATCTATAGACAAAACTTTAACTTCTTCGGACAATTTATTTCTTTGTGTTTCTGACTCCTTCTGTAATTCTGATATCGCCCCTCTGAAATTAACTTGCACCTGAATTAAATCTGCATTCGTAGCCTCCATCATCTCTCTTAGCTCACTTGAAATGCTATTTATTCGGCTACCTAACTCTGTACATTTTACGTCAACATGTTCAAACTTAGTATCAACCTCACTTTTTTGGTTAGATATTTCCCTGCTCATGTCTAACATTTTCTTTGAAACTTTTCCTATCTCACTTGCTATTATTTCCTGATTCTCATTTCTCATTCTTGGTATACTACTATCTAGCTTCATAACTTTCTTTTCAATTTCTTCCCTGCTTTGATCTAATTTATGCTCTAATTTCTCATTACCCTTTTCCATGTTCTGATCTAGTTTTTCTAAGTTCTCATTATACTTACTAATATCCTCCCTTAATTCCCTATGATTCTTTTCCATATCTTCCCTGTTTTGTTCTAAACTCTTACCAATATTTCTCAGCATTTCCATCATCATACCAGCATCAAAATTAACATTTCCTGCTATTCTATTCTTACTTTCTTCACTAGTATTTCCTCCCTCAAATCCTACATTGTTTGAGCTATTTTCTGTAACCTGTATTGAATTACAGCTAACTGTTACATTATCCCCTTCCATAATTGTTTCTTCTGTATTATTAGTGGACATTGCTTTCTTAATCCTTCCACTTCTCAAGAACATTTAATTTCTCACAATTTTTTTTTTCTTTTAGGATACAAAATTTTTTTACAAATTTCTAACCTTTCTGATGCTATCTGATGATGTTGCTTTGATGTCCAGATTCCTGCCCCTCTCTCCTAGATGTATATGTCGCCTCTGCATCGTACTCTGTTGAATCTGCGTCATCTCACTGTTTTGGTATCGTAGTTGAATTCCCCTGTTGCCTTCTATTCTCGTAATTATGATGTCCACTCATCGCGTCGTAGGTCGTTCTGGTGGTTGTTTCTGGAATCTGCATCTTGTAGTTAATTTCACTGCTCCATTCAATCCACGTCCTGGTTAATTCGCCCCTTCCTGATTATTTCGCTCCTTCCTGGTTAATTCGCCCCTTCCTGGTTAATTCGCCCCACATTCTGGGTGCCAATTTGAAGTAGTTTATTTGTTAGCCTCACGTTTGGGAGCCAATTTGAAGTAGAATATACATAATTATTCTTGATACACGCCCGACTGAAACTGTTATATTTTCTGTTACTATAATAACTTATTTACTGCACATTATTAATTTGCGTACTTCAATTTTACGACGCGAGAGATTTTGTAGAACTGTGCGATGTGTAACCCGCGAACGATCCTGATGAACTAAGCGACGTATTACACGCGAATGCTTCTTCTGGACTGAGCGACGTGTAATGCACAAATGTTTCTGTTGGACTGGACAATACTTGCCTCTGGCTTTAGCTTTTTATACTCCCTCACCCTAATATGCCTAAAGATTATAACCGAGCTGCTATTGGTTAATAAAACGCGCCAACATTAGTGTCTATTTTTATATGCAATCAAAATTACGAAAACATATGCTCTAAGGAAGAAATTCCCGCCATTTCTAAAAAAAGCGCGCCAATCTGATGTCATTTGCTTGTCTCTAATAATTGATAAACAACTCACCCCCTCGCTCATTGTTACCCGCTCTTATTGTCAGTTTCAGTGAGGTCGTGTAAACTTATTTCCTAACAATGCTTATAATTAACAAACATCTCAAATCAATGTCATACAATAATGCTTATTTACACTAAAATCACTCTGGCATTTACATTGTTGTGATACAAATTACTGCCACAACATAATGAAAATTATGCAGAAAGTGACTTTAAAAAAAAAAGATGAAATGTGGTAAAAAATTTTCACTGAAAACACTATATCCATAAGAAATACAATATTCTTGCTTTTATCTACAGAGAAGCTTTTATACTGGGTGAAACACTTGCCTCTAGGTTTTTTTTGTTTAGTTTATGCAATCTGTCAAGTGGCACATCATTGTCTGCTTTAGAGCTAATATACCTAGGTACCTGTAGCGTATAGCTAAGTACATATTTGGATAGATAAAGATCCCACTTTCAGTGAAAAAGTCTATTAAAGATCCAAGTTGCTCTGGGTAATGTCCATTTCTGCACCACTTTTGTAGCCAATTTTATAAGCATTTACTATGTAATATACTTTGCTTTGTTACCCATCTCCAAAATCTCATATAATAAATGAAACTTTTATCACAAGGATCCAGTATTAAAATCACTCGAAAACAAAATGCCAAATCCATAAACTAAAGAAGTGATAGGCTACAACGAAATTAAGAAGTGTACCTATACCCTAAATGAAGAAGATGTTGGGATGGTCACATCACATAGAAGATAATTAAATTAATATTCCAATTTTATAATGAATTATGCCATATACATTTTATAAATCATAGATAAAAGTGTGCCATTTTATTAGCTAAGTTCAAACATTTAATAGCGATGTGAGTATAAGTGTAAACAACTGAATGTTCTTGCATATTTAAGTACCATAATACACAAATTCAGTTTGAAACTTCAGAGTAGGAATGGTTGATGTTAGGAACGTGAAAACTAAATGCAAATGACACTGATTTTAAAATTCTCCTTTAACACCTAAAAACATATTTTGCTGTTGAGATGTTTCCAGAAATGAATACATTTACCTTTCACCTTTGGTAAAATTTGGTAATGTAGCATCAGTTTTGTTAGATTACTAATTGTAGCGCCCTTGGGGTAGTTAGCTCGAGGGGATGCTTACAACGGGGGAAGTAAGCTGAGATGGTAGGCTGGGTCGGTACCAGGGTGGAAGGGTATGTGGCAAGGATAGTGGGGTAGCAAGAGGAAGAGACATCAAATAAGCACCCAGGGGTTGTACATGTATAAAAAGCTATGTTCTATATTCTTAGATAATTTGGCATAGCGCTAAAAATGCCCTCCGTAGAGGGGTAGTGCATGCAACAACTTAGATAGTACCATACATCTCTTACCTGGTAACTGGCGACAACTTGGCGTGACACTGATTGGAAAGTTGACTAGTTAGATTGGGGGTATTAGGCACCCGTCGAGTGTAGGCTCAGCGTGTTGGAGATGATTGAGACTCATGGCACAGATTCAAGGCCAATATACATATTGGCGATTTGGTGTCCAAGTCGATCCTTTCCTTATTTCAACATCTTTCGACATTTCTTGAAATCTAACGCAATCCCTGGGCCGCAGTTGGAGCTCTACCTATGGCCTGCTACATTATCTCCGAGGGCAGGCAAATTCCAACCTAGGAATTAAAACGTGAAAAGGAGGTAGCCCTTCACCTTAGGGGTATGTGATCTGCTTCATTATGGGATCATTAAAGAGGCTATAAAAACAAATAACCTAAGGCCTAGCCACATAGTCAGCTAGTTGGGAATAACAACCCAGGCTTGATAGCGCCTTTGTCTTCCCCGCTCCTATGCAAGACTCAGGAGTTATGGGAAAAGCCTTCTTGAGGGTGAGGATATCATAGGGGGATAGGGTTCCATGTCTTGGTCCTCCTGCATGTTCCTTGATTTTTCTTCCTGTCCATACTCCATGTCAGGAGCTGTACATCGCGCTTGTTCGTGCCCATGTGTCCTGCTGACGCTGCGATTCTCACGCCTGCGTTCAGTTTGTGCTGCGTTCTCACGTTCGCTCCTTAGCGGTGGCTGGTTATTCCGTGCTACTGTCGGTCGCACTGACCGAAGAGCTGCTTGCAATATAGCTACTTCTGCCGATCTTTGTTTGTGTTTGGGGTGTTCTATACCTTGGTCTCTTAATTGTGTCCTTGCTTCTCACTGGTCTTTGCTACTCTACTCGTACCAATTGGGGCGCAGCGGGATGGTTTTTAGGATGGATCTATTTTCGGGAAGGAGAAATACAAGATGGAGCGAGAATTGTGCGGGTTTAGTCTTTAGGGAAGAGTATGATAACGGGTGGGGAAAATAAATTCCGAAAATGGGTACCTCTGCCGATTATCTTCCTATCTCCCGAATTTTTTAAAATGGAGGTAAATAACAAAACAAACAAAACCTTTAACTACTCTGTAGGTATGACATGGTATTGTTAAGTCCTTGCACGTACTATCTCACTGTATATTTCTTCCTTCTTTTCCGTTTAAAGTTCTGATTACATTTTTGATTGACATGGTTGCATTAAGTGTGTAAAAAGTTAGTGTGTGGTGTTCTATGTGTCTTGCTTCCTTTCTTTCATCTCTGTTGTCCGAACTCCTCTTGGCTCGGAGGATGTCTGCTGTCCACCGTGGTTTGCTCGTTCTCCTGCACGCAATATACTCCTTTCGTTGGTCTTTCCATGTGGTAACTTCTCTGCGGGGAGGGGGTCTGAAACACTTAAACACTCATCTTACTTATTTGTTCATGGTGTATAATACTCCTTGTTTCTTTTCCTATCTTACCGTGGGGCTCCGTTTCCTAAATTATGACATGCTAGTGAATTACTCTCTTCCGCCTATATGCCCCTAACTCCTGTCTTCATGCCCTCTTCTGTTTCGAACGCTCACTACTCTAACAGAAAGAACCTCTTTAACTCTCTCTCCTTCATAGCCTCTACGGGTAAACCTTTCTCGGGGTGATCAGTTTCGATAGACTTTGTTCCCAGACTCCGTACCGGAGTATTTGTGTTCCTCAACGCCCTCGTTGGAACACTATTCAACGATGTGCATATAGGCTGGTCGCAGATTTTTTCCTGTATCTGCGAACACAGTATATCCACTTTCCTTTTCCTGTAGCTCCTTAGACTCGGGAAGCGCGGTTGACTTGCCTCGACCTTTGAACCATCCTTCCTCTACCTTACTGTTTCCTAGTGACCTCTTACAGAGCGTTCATGACTATTGCTTTATACCGCGGCCGCCTATATGGACACGCTGTACGTCTATTCTCACAACTATTGAGAACAAGTAAACAATTTTCCACCAAAAAGACCTGCCCAGAGCTTCACACCTACTTTCACCCTTAATTCCTGAGAGACATCCTCTTCTTTTGTGCGGAACTATTTGGTCATTTAATAGGAAATACCATCTAGGCTATTTTCCCTTATTCTCGTTACCTGGCCCTTTCGTGTTTCTATAGTTACCTTTTCTTGGCCTTCCTTCTCGTCGGTCCCTGCCGCTTACGCCATGGTAATTAACGCGCTGGTTTCCTCCCTGCAACATTGCTACACTTCAGTGACACCTAAATTAGTCCTTTAACCCCTGTGCCGTAATAATGACTCCGCGCTTCTTTTGTGTATCGTTCAATTTACTTTAGCTTCCTGCTGACTGAAGCATAGTTACATCTCTTTGTATCTGTATTGAAATATATGCGGTAAACCACCACACAAAAAAGATAACTCACTTATAATTACGTATATACTCTGATTACTTATTCTTATTACTGATCTATATTTATCTTACTACTAAGGTGAATATTGAGGAGAGTGAGGGGGTCTCTGTATTGCCTCTATTTTCTCCCTCTGTTGCGTTATCTTAGTTATTTAACTTTGTATATATTTACAACTGATTCCTGTTCCTTCGCATTCTATCTGCTGCAGCCGTCACTGCTTGCTAAGGAGTTGTTTTGCACGCGCCTGTAATAAATGCTACATCAGCTTTTCACTTCCTGCGTTTTCTTGCCCACTAATCTACGCGTCGCAGTCCGAGAGAAACCTGTAATCTAGGCGGGACGTATGTCGTGCTATTGATAGAGTTTTCACTACGCGCAACGTTGTGTGTGGCGTGTTACACATACACTGCCGTTTGTGAAAATGGCAACACCAAGAAAGAATTTCCCGAATAACTTCAAAATTGGTGGAAGTGTAGAAGAGTGCGCAAGCAATAAGTGATTAGGCTTGCAGAAAGATGGGGTACACGTAGGCCGAGCAGAGCCCTCTCATGTCGGTCTCACAAGGTCAGTGTTGTGCCCAGTGTAGTCAATGCAGAGCTGTCAAACAAGGTGGAAACAATAAAGTGAGTGCCAGTATGCCTCGTCGACGTCAAAGGGAGTCATATCGGCATGTGAGTGAGTTCGAACGGAGCGGAATGATCGGTATCCGGGAAGCGGGTTTGTCATACCGTGACGTTTCGGCTCGTACAGTGCATGCTACTACTACAGTGATGCGTGTGTGGAAGCAGTGGATAGATGAAGGTCGTACGCAGCGAAGAGCGGGTACTGGACCACGGAACATGACCACAGCACGGGATGACCGTCATCTTTTCCGCATGGCCATAACGGACCGTACAGCTTCATCCACAGTGTTGGCTCGACGCTGGAGCACTGCAACAGGTATGATCTTGTCTGCATCAACGGTTCGTTGCCGTCTGCTGCAGGTTGAACTGGTTGCATGCATGCCATTACGTTGGCTTCAATTGTCCAGAAACCACAAGCTCCTCCGACTGCAATGGGCACGTGAACACCGCCACTGGGGTGTTGAGTGGCAAAATGTAGTATTTTCGGACTAGTCCCGCTTCAGCGGTTCCTACAGTGATGGCCGCATACGTGTCCGGCGGTACCGTAGTGAGCGCAACCTGGAGGGCTGCATTGTTGAGCGGCATAGCGGACAAACCAAGTGTGATGGTTTGGGGCGCCATTGGTTACAACAACCGATCTCGCCTCCTACGAATTGAAGGCACTTTGAACAGCAACCGGTACCTAACAGTGGTTGTGGAGCCTGAGGAACTCCCCCCTGCTTCAGGCATCTCCACAGGACAATGCACGGCCACATATTGCGAGGATTGTGCAAGCCTTCTTCGAAGAGCGACGGGTACCGTTGCTTCCCGGGCCTGCACGTTCGCCTGACATGTCGCCCATCGAACATGTCTGGGATATGGTTGGTTCACGGTCCTCCAGTAACCAGTGTCACGGATTTGTGGGCTCGAATACAAACTGCGTGGAAGGAAATCCCTCCGAAACTTATTCAGAACCTTTTTATTTCAATGTCACGGCGTGTAGCAGCTCCAATTGCAGCGCATGGAGGCCACACCAAATACTGAATATTAGGGCTCAAAGGTCATGTATAGATTTGAAAAGTTTACCATTTGTTGTTTGTCATGCACCTAACCTGTGGTATTAAATTCATTGATACACAAACGGCAGTGTATTACTTTTCTCGACTGTTTGTGTCGTTACTCCGTTGTGAATTCTTTTCGACTGTGTTTCCTCTCGTTCCTGTGCATATTTCCACCTCTTCTTTTTTCCTCTGTTTTCATTTTTTGATCTGGTTCAGGCTTTCACTCCTTCGTCACGTGGTCCGTTTGCGTTGCCAAAATTAAAATTCCATTCGCTGCCGTTCGTGCTTCCTGTGGCTCTGCGGGGTTCTCGTTTGTATTTCTATGTTTAGGGCAACGCTTTTCAAAAATGGCGGACACTACTATTACGCTGAGCATTAAGAAAAGTATTTTAATGATTTCCATTGCCTTGTGTAATTGAACCTACGTTCACGTTCGGAATGTTTGTTGCTATCAACAATTCGGGGCGCCTGCGCTGTTCAAAATTTGTCGTCGATAGCTTGCTTTTTCATGTTTTTTTCTTTTGTAAGAAAATACTACTATCTGAGGTTGTTGCTTTTCATTTGGCTGCCACACTATTTTACTTTCTTTTAACTTTATTACCGTCGAAGCCATCACACTATACTAAAAATTATATCATTGTGTTATCGTGCTTTCCTGCAAATTCCTTATAGTTCTCGCATGCAAAATTTAACTTGGAAAACCAGCTCCATCTAATTTACGATTTGCCATGAATTATGTGGAAATAGCTTCAAAACCAGTGCTGAGATTAAACATTAACGTTCACAAAATCTTAGAAACTTATGCGATATTCTAGCTGTACTTTCAGCTTATACTACTATATAAGGCATAGGAAACTTAAAAACTATCATGATTCGTCTACGCATATTCCTTGGAGGCGTACACCATAACCTCAAAATCGACTTCATCATCAAAATTGTATTCCCAAACAGCTTCTGGGACAATATATTCTGTTCAGGTCTGAACGTTTGATATCTACAGTGGAGACAACAGGGTCGCATATCGGATTACCAGTTGAAACTCACTTAAGACTTTTTTCCTTGATATCTGAAAGCAGTTGGGTTCGCGTGGGTTGCGATCTGCTCTACAAAAATACTTAAATTAGGGCTCAAGGTAAAAAAAAAAAACATACTGCATTGCATTAAAACAAATTCCTCGAACGATTTTTAAACATTTGAGAACTATCATAGAAATTTAAAACCCTTCTGCGTTTTCTTTTCTTTCCTTCGCCCTCTTCATCTTTTTACTATCATAATTGATTATGAGGGCGCGAAGGACAATATACTTAATGATATGCGTAAAACATTGCGTTATTGTGTGGTGCTGGAAAGTGTAACGTCAGCGATCTTCCCTTCTCTTGTGTGTGTGTGTGTGTGTGGCAACTGCATGTTTTTTTATGCTTCCCGCTTGCTATGTGTATCTTGCAGTCTTTTACCATTTCCTTCTTCTCACGCGTAACATCGCGAAATTATGCTTATGTGCACGTTTTGTTGTTTTTCTGAATTCTTGCCTTTATCACATAATTCAAGGGACTTAGCTTTTGTGCTATCATTAACAATTTTTCATGGCTTTGCCTACTCTTCGCTTGGGGTACATAATTTCATCGGGTCTCCAATTCTGTCTTCTCCTTTTCCGATCATATAGACGTTTATTCTTCCTCTGACTTTTTCCCTATATTTTTCGCTGCTAGCGCTCTTAGTTTTAAAATAGAGTTTTTGGTTGCTACACAAATAAATTTTGTGTCGTACCATGTAGTTTCACATCAGCTGGTAGCATGGCTTTCGTGCATAGATAAGTTCAATTGAGATATATTTCGTGCTTCCTTGCTTACTGGTATTTATTGCAAACCTAATTTGATGCAGATTACTATCCCAGTTAGTGTGTTATGAATTTACGTAATTGCCGGTTACTAGAGCAATAGTTCTATTTGCTCTTTCTGTAAGTCTGTTTGTCTGTAGCCTTTGTGAAAATTGGAATTGTCCCCATTAGTTTGAGTAGTCGCTGGGTTATTTCGCTCATACACACTGCTGCTCTGATAACATGTATTTCGGCGACAAATGACGTCATCTAGAGTAAACTTAGCCACGTGCTCTAGCAATGCTTTCGGAATTGCGCGTAGTTCTAAATATCCGGACAAAAATTCAGTGGCGGCTACTACGTGTAGCACGGTAGTGTTATCACATCATCATTTATTAAAATAGCTTTCTGTTTTATCAGCATTCTGCTACAATATTGTAACTTTTCCCCATAACTTTATTTTAAACATAATTTATATAGGATGTACAAGAAAAGGTTATCCTATACTGATGTAATGCGCAATGAAAAAGTGATAGGCCCATTTCAAATACATCAAACATGAAGTGCCCCGGAGAATACAAATATTTAATATTTAACTAATGTGGTAAAGCAGGAAAGGAAGTAAATTTAATACTTCTACAATCCAATAAAGCTTTTAATTCTTGCATCCACACAATAATAATAATAATAATAATAATAATAGGTATATGCTTTGCCGAAACAGATATAACAACCTTCGACATTACAGTGAAAATGAAAAACATTTACAATTCCGCCCTCAAGCTATTAGTTTATCTTGCCGTAATTCCGTTTGATGCAAAGTTTTACAGTAATATAAAAAACAATTATTCTCGACTTATTCCTCAAGTTAATTCGGCAGACGCTCTAAATGTTAATTTTGCAGTCTACTTACAAATGTGTTTTAAGTTGAATTTTGACAAAGCCTAAGGTTAGCGTGTGCACGAAACGGCTTTCCTAAACCTGTCGCTAAAGTTTCTCTTCCCTACGACCGGCGAGCTCAGACAGATCTCTCTTCTCCACGTCCTCCATGCCTGGTAGTCTTCACCCCACGAGATCCTGACGTCATGAGGTCACACAATACAGCGAGCTATTACGTGCTGATGATTCCTCCTAGGCAGACACAAGGAATCCAATGCGTGTGGCGTTCAGCGTGCTGAGACGTTCTGATACTAGACGGTATAAATATGTCTATGAAGGGGGAGCCAATATGGCTCATACGTAACGGTTGCCTCTTTTCAATTTCGGGAAAGTCCTAAGGTGTCAGTCGAAATTCTTTCTCTAGATTAATTGACTTTTATGAACTGCATTAGTCCTGCAGCCCTCTGTTTAAATGACCCCTTTCGTTGTTGGCACAAAACACACCTTTTCACATAATTCTGTATATCCTTTTTCATCCCTGTCCAGTAATAGTGTGAATTAATTTAGTGAAACGTTTCAACAAATCCCAGATGTCCACCTAATGCGTCATCATGATTATTGTAAAGTATCTCCTGTTTCAGATCGTCAGGTACAACCAGTAAATGCATATCTGCTGTACCGCCTGCGTTTTTCGTATACAGTACATTGAATTTTAATACATGTGTTGCTCCCTGTCATGTTATTTGGCATTTGCCATGCACTTTTGTTTTAGAGCTTGTATCAGAGGTTTTAACCGGGAGTCCTCCTCTTGCTTTTGGGCTATTTCTACGGCTCTAGTAGAAAGGTAATCCTGTCCTCTTTCTCCTGTACTGCTTCAGGTTCCGGCGGATCTACGAGTATTCTTGATGAAACAGTCCGCCCCTTTATGTTTGGCCCCTGACTTGTGTGGAATCGTGTAGACGAATTCCTTCAGCATCAACTGTAGCGTGCAATCTTCTTGACATCCCTGACGTTGTACGGTCTATTACTATCGCTATGGGGTTACCATATATGTACTGGCGAAAGTTTGATAATCCATACATGACCGCTAGCAATTCTTGCTCTGACACACTGTAATGTTTCTCAGCTTTGCTCAGGCTCCTAGAAACAAACCCTATTGGGTGCATTTTCCCTCCCTGCTCCTGTAGAAGGCAACTCCCTATGCCGCGCATGCTCGATCACAGTGTATTTGGGTTGTAGCCCCTGGTATAAAATATGCTAAGACCGGAGCTCACACCATTAGGTCTTTTAAGTTTTGCTGTCCCTGGCTCCATACAAATTTTTGCTCGGCTTTTAGATCATTTAGTGGCCTCGGGACCGCTGCAAACTTACTGGCGAACCTCTGTAGAAGGAAACTAATCTTTACACCTGTCTCACTTCCTTGATGTTCCTTGGAGTTATTAGCTGTGTGATTGCCTGAATTTTGTACTTGTTGGGCTCTATGCCTGCTGCTGAGACTTCGTACTTTGGTAGTTTAATCTTACTCACTCCGAAAAAGCATTTTTGCGGCTTGAGCTTACAATCCTGATAGAGATGAAGGATGAAGTGAAATTAGAAGGGAGATTCGCCTGGCGACCTGAGAAAACCCCGAAGAAAATGTACATGCTCAACAAGGATCTTAAATGTGCACATGATGAAATAAGTGTGCTCAAACATGAAAAAGAGTTGTTGAAAAAACAAAAATGAAAAACCGATGGTTCAGGAGGGTTGGGCACGGGAATCGAACCTCCCGAATGCGGGCCACAGACCTAACCGCTTGAGCCATCCCGTTCGGTTAAATACTATTATATTGTTTAGATATATCAATACTTTCTTGTGTCGTTCTCCTTGGGCTAGGGGTACCATGCTAGACTGTATTTTCCGAGGTCGCGGGTTCAAACCCGGCGGAGGGCGAAGGATTTTTCCAAGCGTAAAAATCCTTAGCATGGCTTCTTTCGGAAGGGAAGTAAAGCCGGTGATCCCTTGTAAATTTACGACACGGAAAAGAACCCCAAGCCTGATAAACAGGTCTCTGTGCAAAATTTCCGGTCTTTCACGACCATTATAGAATGGGACGCTAAGGACCGTAGTAATTAAAGAGCGTCCATAAGTAAAACTCAATTTATTTTATTTTTAATGCTATCTGGTACCACAGATCTCCTAATAATTTGTTTCCAATCTCTGTAAAAAGCTCTAGATGCATTCGCTAAGCCAAAGCTGTCTCTCAAATTGAAATTGTCCATCCAGAGTGACGAAGGCAGAATATTTCTTACTTTCCTATGCAAGTAGTACTTGAAATTATGCGCTGAGCAAATCAAGCGTACAATAACGTTTGAAACCTCCTAGGTAGCAAAGCAGGTCGTCTTTTAAGGGTAGTGGGTATGCCAATGAGGCTATTTGTGCGTTGAGCTTCCTGTAGTCTACGCAAAACCAATATGCTCATTTCTTTTTAAATTCTTTCTAGGATGACTGGTGAGCTCCAGCTACTCTGTGACTCCATAATTATTCTCACGTCCTTCATTTCTTTAACTTGGCTGTTTAGTATTTCTCTCTGCTTATGGGACATCCTGTATGTTTTTTTTTTTTTTTGTGCTTTACTGGCATGTATTTGTTAACTATTTTAAATTCTGCTATGTCCATAGTTTGTTCCTTTAAGCTGGTCCCGAAAACATGCCTATATCTGCCTAATAGTTTACGCTACTGTTCCTGTTCCTTTCCCTTTCTTAGTTGCGAGTTAATGTTAAATTTCACATCTTTGATAATTTGGTTGGCGGTTTCGCATGTGAAGGCATCGGCTTGCACTAAGGCGACTTTGTATACGATTGCCAACATGGTATCTGAACAATATCTGGGGGTGGCGGCTTGTTTTGGACTTGGATCCTATGATTTCGGCTTTATCGCATTATACTGGTAAAATACTAATGTGTTTATTCTGCATCATGCTAATGCATGGCTCTAGTAATAGCATATTCGTGGGCAGTAGCTGTAGTTTATTATTCACTTATGTAGTGGTGAATGGGGGAAGTTATACATCTTGTTTGTACGTTGCTATGATTTTCGTTTCATGCTTATCAGGTTCGAGTGTGATTTGTGCAAGCGGGCACTCTTGCTTTTTCTTGCAGTTATTCTGACCCCTTAGCATCCTGCCATGCCACTGTTATTACACCATTGCTAAGATCTATGACCGCTTTGCACTTTTGAAGGAAATCCATCCCTAATAGCAAACTGTGTGGAAAATGTTTTATCGCCAAGAACTCTTCCTGAAATTCTACTCCACCCATTCAGAAATTAGTTTGGTACTGCACTGCAAGTAAATTATTGTTTGCTGTTCAAAGAATTAAACTTGAAGGTGCTGCCTGCTTATCTGTCCCTACCAAGCTGTCGTTTATAATGCTCATAGAGCTGCCTGTATCTATCAAAATGTCAGTGTTTTGTCCACCATTAATTGTTCATCTTATCTATAATGTATTTGCCAGATTTATAGTTTCCGATATGCTAGCCACCTCAGCCCTAATGGGGGACCATTGTTTCAAGGCTGGAGGTGAAAATTTAGATTTCTCCTCCACGTTTGACAATTTGCCATGATGTGCTCTATTCTCTTACAATAGCCACAAATAGGTATAATAGAGACTGTTCTCTTCTGACTGTAAAAGTTTTTACCAAATCTGGGCAGGGATCCATAGTTCCTATCTGGCTGATGTATGTTTGTGTTGGGGGATGGTGGATGGGAATTTGTTTGAATTTGTTCACCAACTTTGTTAACTCCTCCATCACTTTAGTCATTTCCTACATTTCTTTCTGTAAACCTTGTTCTTGCATGCTAGAAGTGGCTGTGCACTAATTAGATCAACTCTTTCCTGATAGACAAGTGCTGACTATTCTATGCACAAGTTGAATTAGAGCATCCACTGAGGTTTGTTAGGCAGTACCTGCTCTATGAGCAATGGTTTTAATCCTCTTATGATATGCTTAACCTGTTCTTTTTCTGGGGTTGACTAGATCGTATAGAGCTATCATGTCATGGGCGTATTGCTCCGTGGACTCCTTAGATCCTGTACTCTTTGTTTTAACTTAAATTCCAGCATTTCCTTTTCTGCCACGTGGACGTTGGCTTTTAATAATCCCAGTTTCAAGTTTTCTCATGGCGTATTTGGGTTCCTGTAGGCAAGTGTTTTATGCCAGTTTGACACTGTACTGTTAAGATAGCACGGAAAATATTGGACTTTGTTGCTCCGTTCAATTGTTAGCTCGTGCGATTATTTCTAATCTCTGCAAGTTCACAGATAAGGATTAAACCTATGAAATGCATACTAAATAAATAAAAAAATATAATAATAATAATAATAATAATAATAATAATAATAAATAAATAAATAAAACAATGGGCGAGTTTTATTAGGTAAGAAAATGAAATATTTCCTGTAAGATTATGATATGCAGACATACTGTTTGCTGCTGTATTGCATATTATTATGTTTCAGCACTCCAACTGCCAATAATGTTTTGTGAATTTTAAATTTCAGTATCACATAAGGACAACCAACCATACACTGTACATTTTTTTAATATACTATTACTGCTGCAATACAATGACTTATCCAAAAGAGCTAATCTGAAGTAATCTGTTGCAGTTGCACTTGAACTGTCCAAGTCATCACCAGGATTGATAATTAGTCGGTCATCAACAATGTCCACCATTCCCTTCAAATTCCACATTGTTTGTTCTTCTTGTCGAAAGCTTTCCCGTACTCGACCACTCCTTTCTTGCACACTTTATACTGCTTTGAGAAATGTCAGTCAATTCAACTGTTAAACTAAGAATACTGTGTAATGCAAGAGCAGGGTACTTTTAACAAAACTTGTTATACACATTAAGAACAATTCTTTTCTCACCACTTTTTAAGGCTTTTCCTTGCCTATGTTTCACTACAGTGGTATCACATGCTTCCGCCATTACTTAAAATTTACTCTCTCCACGTGTTGACTGACTGGAAGCAGCCATTGCTATGAACTGCACACACAGCTTATGCACTTTGTTACTTAAGGAATACTGATTAAATTACGTAAATTTCCATTCCTTAATAATAATAATAATAATAATAATAATAATTCATACTATGTTATTTATACAACATAGTATAGTTTCATATGATATTTTATACTTATATCAGCAATTTAACAGGGACTATTTTTGCTGGAGAAATGCGGTAAAATGTTCACAAACCAATCAGTGCCATTGTAACCTGTTGCTTTTGTTTACATTACCGGTGAAGTAAGGATGACAGACTTTAGTGTAATCGCCTGTTCACAATTTTTCCGGAGCATAGCTGAATCTGGTTTGCAGTTTGCGCATGTGCTGCTAAGTTGTTAGAAATTTCTCTTAAATCTCTAATGGCAAATTCTTAAAATTTTAATTGTTTACCCTGTACTGCTGCTAGCTCTGCACACAATTTTCTAATTTCTTATAATACGGGTCTGATGGGGTCTGTAGTGCCGAGAGCAGATTCTGCCATGCAAGCTAAATTAGAATTATGCTAACATGCTATGTGCCTGAAAGAGAAGACTTAAAGCTGTATGTATTATATCCTTAATTATTCAGGATACTGTATGCTCTTTAAAATATGTTGTGATGAAGGGGTGGGTGGGTGGATTCTAATTAATAAGGGTCTTCTAATAATGGTTCTGTGGGCCAGTTTGACCTATGGATTCACAGCTGGTGTGCTCCAGGTGAGGAGATTTATGTGCGAGCGTGGTAAGGAGAGGAGAGAGAGGAGAAGAAAAGGGGGGGGGGGAATTGGTGCTTTTGCCAAGGGGGGTGCTATACTTAACTACCCACCCTTATTATATCTGGTGATTCACCATAACCATAATTATAGTGCCCTTGGGGTAGTTAGCTCCTGGGGATGCTTACAACGGGGGGAAGTAAGATGAGATGGTAAACTGGGTCGGTACCAGAGTAGAAGGCTACATGGTGGGTGTGGCAGGGGAGCAAGAGGAAGAGGCATCAAATAAGTAACTTTATTACTGTCAATAGATTCATACAGAACATCTGACATTGCCATGAGCTAATTACAGTATTTATAGTGATTAACATTACAATATTTACAATGAATAACACAGTATTTACAATGATTAAGGAGCACATAGATTCACAGTTCATCAATATTATACAAACATTTGAGAATGACATATTTCTTTAGATTTCTTTTAAAACAATTCTTTTTACAGGATTTCTAAAGGAAGCTTAATATAAAGTATACTGCCTACAATATAAGGATCAGTATTGGGTTTTCTTTTTATTCACTGCTACTCTATGAAAATCCATACTATGTCTGGTGTTATGCTGATGTATATCACAATTTGTTAGCAAGTCTTGAGCTATTTACAGTTAAGAGTATTGTTTGATAAGCATAAAATGAAACAAGAGTTAGAATGTTTTCCTTAATAAATAAATTTCTACATGTTTCTAATCTTTTAATATTGAACATAATTCTTATACATTTTTTCTGTAATATAAATATTCTATTCATGTGTATCTGTGCAGCTCCACCCCAAACTTCCAAGCAATAACTGAGTTGTGGGAGAATTAAGTCCATAATAATAATAATTTTCATTGTGTGATCATTCACATGCCTTCTCATTAATCTAAATAAATATGTATATCTACTAGCTTTATTAAAAATATTATTAACTTTTTCTGACCAGGATAGCCTATTGTCAATTTTTAAGCCTAACAAGGGATGGGATATGGTCAGAGTAAGCTTATCTCCGAGGGAACTAATTTCTTTTACTTAATCTCTACCATCTAAATTAAATATCTGACTTTGGTTTTTTTCTGCATTTACTTTTAGTTTATTAGATTCAAATAGCATATTAATGAATGGGTACTAGGTTTGATGGTATTAGCCAAAGAATTTAAATTTTCATTCCAACAGAGTGCTGTGGTATCATTTGTATAACTGATTGTAGTGAAATTATTGCCTTTAGGGTTATCATTTATATAAATAATAAACAGTAAAGGCCCAAAACAGAACCCCTATGTTTTACCTCTGTGAAAGTTGATTTTACTCTATTTAGGTTGCAACCACTAATATAGTTTATTTCTGAGCACTGTAATCTTCCCGTTAGATAAGATGCAATTAATTTGTGAGGTTAGGCCTCTAATGCCATACAATTCAAGTTTATTTAATAAAATATCATGCCTTACGCAGTCAAAAGCTTTAGATAAGACCACCATTAGACTGCCTACTTTTGTATTCTAATTTATTTTTACCATTATGTCATGGATGAACGTAATTACAGCTGTTGAGGTAGAGAAGGATTTGCGGAATCCACGTTGAGCTGGAGTAATAATGTTATTTTTCTGTAGAAAGTTTTCCAGTCTTCGTAATATAATTTTCTCAAATAGTTTAGCTATACTAGAAGTTAAAGTCTATAGTTGTTGAATCATTTTTATTGTCCCTTTTATGAATGGGCTTAATGACATTTAAGGATATTGGGAAAAACACCTGCTTCAATGCTGACATTTATTAAATTAGTAAGTGGCTTTGCCAGTATTGTTTTGCACTGGTTTAATATTTTAGAGGATATGCTATCCCATCCACTGGAAAGTTTACCAGCCAAGCATTCAGGATTTTTATAATTACCTTTTCTGAGGTGGGGTACATAAGAAGTGGTTTATTATTACCTAGATACTGAGCTTGGACGGTTTGTTCATGTTTTTAGTTTATTCATTAGCACAGCCCATAAAAAATCCATTCATATGGTTACTAACCTCAACAGGATTAGAAACAACTTTACCATTTATACTCAAATTAATATTTTCATGTTTTTTATCTTGATTTTTGTGTTAATTATATTTCAAGCTATTTCAGATATATTGGACGAATTACAAATTTTGCTAGTGTAATAATCTGACTGTATGCTCTGAAGATGTTGATGATACGTATCACAATATTTCTTATATTCCTTGTTATAATGCTCAAGTTTAGTCAACTTATGTATATGTACTGTCCTTCATTTTATTTTTTAATATAATAGTTTCAGAGCTAAAGGCTACTTTAGGTGTCTTGTCACATGTTGTCACTTTTTTAAATATTGGGCATGCATTATAGTAATTTTTGTTGAAAATCTAATAAAATAAATGCTATTTTTTATAAGTATCTTTTTCCCAGTAAACAGGTTCTCAATTTTCATTATTAAGGCTATAATTTAAGGTTTAACATTTGCAATACCTATTAGTTGGAATGTCTTAGTCTTAAAGGCATTATGTTTATTATCTTCACTTTTAACTCTTACAACTTGGGCAAAATGATCAGACAGATAACTATTCTAACTTGAGCAGATTTTATGTTTTCAGACATATTACTAGCAATATGATCAACCACTGAAGCTGTTTTTAATGTTACTCGTGTGTAATTTTGAATGTAATCAATTAAATTATGAGCATTGAATATGTCAAGTAATTTTAAGTAATTATTAATGTTATTACAGTCTTAATGTTTAAGTTCCCAGCAAGCAATAACTTGCAATTGTGATCATGGAGTTCCAGGAGTTCACTTAGGTTATCAACAAAGCTACTGGCCAGTTCACTTGGGGACCTGTAGAATCCAAAAAATTTTATGTTCACCGAATGAGTAATTTTTATCCCAGTGACTTCAAAAACTTTTTCTCTAGCATTCACTGTGATTGGTGATACTTTATACTGATCTAGATGTTGTCCCTTGCAAAAATAGCTACTCCACCTCCTTTATACTTATCTCTACAAAAACTAGCTTGCAGAGTATAGGATTTGAAAGTTTTAAACTATAGGCTATCCTGGTTTAGGGCATGTTATGTAAGTAGAACTACACAAACTATTAAAAACGCTCTGTTGCATCCAGTTTGTTATTTGGATACTGTATATTAAGCTGTAATACTATTAATTCAGGTTTATTGACTAACCTAAAAATTACCTTCACCAGTATGCAAATAATTATTTTGGGTCCCCTCACATTCAACTTCCCTGCAGGTTTCTTTTTGCTGAACCTGTTTCACCTGCTGCTGCTTCTTGTGGATTACAATCTTCCTCCTGGTGTGCTATATGAATTTCTTCATGGGTCCCTCCCTCCTGGTTACTCCATCCTTTGCGAGAGTTATGATGATTACGTAGTTGTTTGGAGGGGTTTGCCCCACAGTTGTACGCCACTTTGAGAAAGTAGATTTCTCAATTTGAAATTTGTATATTAACCCCCACACTTGGAGACGATAAAGTTTGAGTTTTAATTTAAACTGCCCACATAATGAAGATACACTTTGAAATTGGTTGATGCTTGGGACGCCAAACTTTGTAGTAGTGAAGATGATGCTTGTTTTACGTAATATTATTTTTATCTGCCACGACCGCATGAGTCGAACTATAGAATCGAAAGTTCTTGTTCAGGTCGTGATATGACAAAAATTAAAGATGTCACAAAATTTACTTTTAAATTTCACTTCTTTTTATTTCTTTATACTTGCACATTTATAAAAAACACAACACTTTATAAAAGAAAAACTGTGAGCACTTTACGCATTATTAATGTATTTACTAGCGGAGAACACAATTTTTGCCATCTGCACGCTATCACATCACGTCCGCGACTGACTAATCTTAACGGTAAAAACCTTAAAGCTTCGGTAATGCCAGTCTCTTATTGGTTAATTCTAGTCCAATAGAATTTAAGTATTCAAACTAAAACTTTTCTTTACTGTTGATTGGCTAATTCCAAACTGTAAGTGAAACTTACGTCACTACCGATCTTTTCATGACTCTAAACACATTATTGTCACAAAAATTACATTATGACCTCATTATTAACAACCTAAAACATATTATTCTCACAGTTTTTGCACTATTAGAGTATATAAACATTTACATAACATTAATAAATATGTTTACAATAAAAAATAAGTATTTGCAATGACTTACATACAATTTAAATAATTATATACATATTGTTTTCAAGGTGGGCTGTTATTGAATTTAATTATAATAAAAATACAATTAATATTATTTAGGCATTAAAATACTGCCTCACCTTTCTTGCACCTACTAATTGCATCACAAAGTAGACTGCCAAGTTTGCCAGATCCTCTTCTGTTCAGATGGAGACCATCCAGCCAACAATTACCATCGACAATGATACAACCTCGTCTCTAACATAACCAATCCAGTCCATTATTCACTTCCTGCACATATCTCCAATTCACATCATGCCTGTGCAGTACACTACTAATTATTATTTCTGTTTGTGGACTGAACTCTTTTTATCTGGTCTACCAAATCCATTGTCTGCCCCATGATGTAATCCGGTGATACCCTTCTTCTTATGTTATTAGTTCCAACATGCAAAGCAATTATATCAGGCTTCACTTCATTCAATTTCACAAATTTCAACTGATGCTTAAGTTCAACACAAATTCCCAGATAACAATAAACATCGTGATTATTCTTCTGGCATTCATTTCCCTCATATCTTATGATGGAATCGCCAAAAACCATAACCTTTTGTTTCTTTACTTGGTCCTGTGGCTGGAAGTTTTTTTCTCTTCAGTGTTATCTATTAGACCATCAGATCCTGATTTATTTGTTGCATTTAGAGCTACAGATCTGTTGTAAGTGAGCATATTTGCACATCCTTCACTTTCCCTTACGTTTTTCTTGCTTGCTCTTCTTTTTACAACTGTAATATAACTATCTGTCTTGTTCAAGCATTTTTTGAGATCTTCATTTTTGTTTTTTCAACAACTCTTTTTCATGTTTGAGCACACTTATTTCATCATGTGCACATTTAAGATCCTTGTTGAGCATTTCAACAATCTTTTGTAGCGACACTATCACTTCAGTCTCACGCATTCCTCGGGCTATGGGCAATGCTACAATCACATGCTCATCTTAATTATTATAGGCACTTTTAAACTTCCTGCACTTTTATCTTCATTTCCACAGCTACTCTTGTCACTAATCTTTAGTTCTACAGTTTCTTGTCTCTTCTTTTCCACTGTTAATTTCACTTAATTCATGACGTCTACTACGGGTTAACATACCTATCGCCACCATCAAAACCTATGGTCTCTATTCTTAGATAATTTGACATAGTGCTAAAAATGCCCTCCATAGAGGGGTAGTGCATGCAAGAACTTAGTACTACACATCTCTTACCTGACAACTGGTGACAGAACTTGCCATGACTGATTGAAAAGTTAACTTAGGTTGGGGTTATTATATATATATATATATACCTGACAAGTGTAGGTTTGGCAGTCATAGATGATGGAGACCCACAACCCAGATTCAAGGCCAATACATATCTACAAGCTGATCAGGCAACTAGTGTTCTACAAGTTGGTCCTTTCTATATTTCAACATCTTTTGACACTTCTTGAAATCTAATGCAAATCCCAGGCTGCGGTTCAAGCTCTACTTATAGTCTGCTACAATATTTTCATGATAAGCAGAACCACCTTGACAGTCTATTATCTGACAGTGGAAATCATAAGAGAACAGCAGATGAGTATTTGATTTACTACTTTTAATTAATTATGAGATGTGGAATTGTGCAATTGAGAGTTTTGTTCCTCAGTATTTGCTCAAAATAAATTATTAAAAAATTATGCATATCTTGAACTAAAATATTTCATTTATGATTTAACATGACATATATCCATTGTCCAGTTAAAATACAGGGTGCATAAAATTTCAAATATAACTTTTAAAGAGGACTCCAAAACTCTCTAATGTTATAGAACAAGGATTGATGTTTAATCAGTGATGAATCACAACTTTGAAAATACACAAGAATCTTGTTTATCCGATCTTCATTAATTTGGATTTCTGGTTTATCCAGATTGACTTTTGCTTATTTTTTCACCGCGAAAATATGTGAGCCCTTTGATAAATACATATGAATGTATATGGTTGTAATGTGAGCACCACAGGTTGAGAACGTTAATATTTTAGGAGGAGAGGTAGTGTATTTCAATTGTTGGGGAGCCTTCGCCCCATATGTTTAAAAAACGTATTAACTTTGTAGTTTTGACTGTTTATGTTTGCCTCGGCTGTGTCAGTATTTATATTTTTTAGAGACATGAATGTCTTAGCAGGGAGTGGTGTGACTGAAGAATGTAGTCTTATACAGATTATAATTTTACTTCACTCCTTTTATTAATCTTGACACTATTTAAATAACACTTCACTGATATAGAGAGCTGTGAGATTTTTTTATTAATTACCTGCACTTTTTAACACATAAACTATTTTTGTCTCACTGAATACGTATTAAATTTCTCAAAGACGCATCATGCGTCCGGTTAGAAATGCTGTCTACAAGCTACTAACTTTAAATTTGTAAATTTTGCTCCATTTTAGTTTCTGATTGGCTAATCCTAGTCCAATAGAATACCTTCATTTAACTAAAGCTTTTTCTGGTTGTTGATTGGCTATTTTATAAACTGTCACAAAAATTACATTATTGCTTCCAAGAATTACAAGTAGCATTAAACCTTCAAATTCATTACCACCTCAAGGTTACTTCATTGTTAGCAACTTTTAACCTATTATTCTCACAGCTCCTACTTTATTAAATTATGTAATACATTCACATAACATTATTACATATGTATACAATAATATAAACATGTATAATGACTGTAATATACACTTTTTATATATTGTTACATACACATATTGCTTTAAGGTGGGTTGTTATTGAATTTATATATATTATATAATTAGACTGAAAATCATTTAAATGTTAAAAATACTGCCTCAAGGTAGCATAGAGATCATTTTGGTAGCACACTTCAGGCTAACAATAAGTACCATTACCATGATCAGTGTCACAGAATAGCAAAACTTAAGCATGTGAGATTACGTTTCATGACAGTCCTGATAGCATAGACATGTCATCTGCACGGCTTTCAGTTCTTTTCTCTCTACTTTTCCAATAATTCAAATTTCACTATCATAATCTGAGTTTTTATTCATTTAATATTTGTTTTCAAATTATCCAGATTTTCGTTATTTACCTCAGTCCCACCTATAAACAAGGTTCTTGCATACTGATACAGCATTAGCTATGGTAATATAGTCAACTTAGAAATGGCCATAAGTTTAAACCATCTTTATGATTCGACTAATCTAACCCTACAAGCAAAAAAGGAACGCCTTGTATAGTAATATTGGAACTCCCAATTAGAATTAAACCATATATTACTTTTGTGTTGAGCATTTTATTAATAGAACTTAGAAGTAATTATATATAGCATCAGTCATTCAATTATAGTTTTCTGTAGAAGGGGAGCTCTTTCTCTGCAAACTGAGCCTCCTTGATTCTTCTCTTGCCCATGTGCAAGTGTAAAATTACAAGCAGCAACCAGATCTGTCCATAATTTTCTAAAGAATTTCTAAAGCAATGTATGTATGACTAGGTTGTATGTATGACAAGTAAAGCAAGAATGTGGGTTACTTCTGAGATAAAAAGTTGCATTTTCTGAAGTTCTTTTATTTGTGATGATAGACATGAATTATGTAGGATTTTAATTCATAAAGAATTCATTAAGTTGTTATCCACATAAATATTTAAAGTTACTGATAGGTAAAATTTTCCCAGGAAATAGATGATATTCAGCAGACTTTTCGTTATTGCTCTTTATAAGCTTGCCCCAACCACTCATACATTAACAATATGCCCAATATTACTGACTCTGCACTAATGGTTAGTGGCATAGTCATCTTCATCCAGAACTCAACTCTTGGATCAGCAGGGAATTTTCTTTGGTTGGAATTATTCCCTAGGCTACCTGAAATCAGAACTATAAATGGTGTGTGCGTGCATGCGAGAGAGAGGTTAAAAGCAAACTTGGGGAACACATACAGAGATTTCAGGGCCACAAACTTAAAGGTTGCCATTAATTGCAAATTCAAAGCATTTACTCCATTCCTTTGTTACCATAATAGTCATATTAATATGCATATACTGGGAGTTCAAAAGTTATAGAATACAAACTCCAGGGCTGAGTATAGAACACTGAAACAAAACAAAAAGTTCAAGCAAACGTACGTCCAAAAACCAACTGTTTCCAAGATGTGATGTCATCATTGTGGTCCTCAATGCTCAATACATTTGCAGCCATTTTCAAATGTTGTTCATGCTCTTTATTCCAGGTATCAAGCTCCACATTGGTATTCAACAACTTCTTGTTATTATCCTAGAATTTGCAACCATTATCATGGCACCTCATATACTTTCAAATGAGATGGCAGATATCCATTTCATATATGGATGTACCAACAACGTTTGGGATGCTGTACAATGAAGCTTACCCTGACAGAAGGCAGCCAGACAGTTGTGTGTTCATGAGATCCCATCAGCATTGGTGCAGAAATTGTTCATTCGTATCTAGCATGAATGATATAGGTAGACAAAGAACAGTGTCCATCCTGGAGTTGGAAGAATGAGTGTTATGCAGAGTGAAGGAAACTCCGGGCACAAACCAGATGGATTGCAGCTACGGAACACATTGTGCGCAACCCCATTTGGCAGGTTTTGCATGCACCATAGTTGTGTTATTTACAGAAAGCGCAAGCCTTGAATGCATAGGACTTTTAAATATGAATTGGCTTGAGTCATTGGCTCCATGGGCAATGTGCAAATAATCCACTATTCTTCACACACATGTTATTTACAGAGGAAGCCGGTTTTACTCATGGCAGCATTAAGAACTTCCATAACCAACACATTTGGATAATGTGCATGTGATATATTATTCCTCATGCACAGGTTGTTGGCTATAGCAGGCTATACTCGAGAATCTGTTGTTAAGGTCCCCTGATTTGAATCCTCTGAACTTGTTTCTTTTGGGGACACTAAAATGCTTATTGTACTCCTGATCTAACATTCTCCAGGAACATATTGCCAATGGTTTTCAACTCATTGGAATGACGCTTTGGATATTTGAATGTGAAATATGTCAATGGGAAAATGTGCTGATGCCTGCTTACGAATGAATGTTGAGCATTTTATGTAATACTCTCTTTTTTCAGTGATAGTGTATAGCTGTACTCCAGAGCACCCATACTAGCAATGATGATGCCATATCTTTGAAATTGTTGGTTTCTGAACTATGTTTATTTGGACTTTTTGCTTTGTTTTAGTGTCCTATACTCAGCCCTGAAGTTTGTATCTATAGTTTTCAAACATTCTGTATAAATATTTCATCTGCTCATTTTCAAGAGTTATGCATATATATTTGGCTGATATTGCTTGTTAAAACTTATACCTCATGTCTAATTTTTTTATTGCTATATTCTGCTCTTTCAGAAATCCAGTACAAAACATGAATGACACCAAAATAGCAGGAATGTGAAGTAACACAAACTACTTAAATGAGAAGGAGCTGTGCTGCATAGAAGATAGAAAATTGACTTTGTGTCAACACTAACCATTCAAGAGATATGTAAATAGTAATTTTATATATCTAATAAATAAACGTATAAATGAATATATTAATTGTTAATTAATTAATTAACTACAATGAACCTTTAATCAAAAAACCTTGTGATATGTTATACAAATCCTTTATTGAGATTGCTGATGGATTGATAAAGAATAGGAGCAGGATTTTTCTCCCCCTCCAGCTAAGCTTAAATACTCTGCATTCTAGAAGAATGTTAAGTGATATTCTCTTAGGGATGTAGAGAAAAGAATCGTCTTCCTCCTTCATAATTTAGGCATTTGCCTATTCCAGTCTTATATTTTACTGAAGCCATCTTTTTTGGGGTCGTCCAATTGGTCTTCATCCCCATAGGTTTGTAACAAAAGGCTTGTTTGGGTATTCTTTCTTCTGGCATGTTGACTGATATTTCTTATTAAATATTATACCTCATGTCTAATTTCTTGATTGCTATATTCTGCTCTTTCAGAAACCCAGTACAAAACATGAATGGCAGCAAAATAGCAGGAGTGTGAAGTAGCACAAACAGTTTAAATGAGAAGAAGCTGTGCTGCATAGAAGAGAGAAAATTGACTTTGTATTAACACTAACCATTCAAGAGATGTGTAAATAGTCATTTTATATATCTAATAAATAAATGTATAAATGAATATGTTAATTATTAAGTAATGAATTAACTACAGTGAACCTTTTATCAAAAATATCTTGTGATGTGCTATACAAATCCTATATTGAAGTTGCTGATGGATTGATAAAGTGAAGATAGGAGGAGGATTTTTCTCCCCCTCCAGCAAAGATTAAATGCTCTGCTTTCTAGATGATGTAGAAGATGTTCAACCCATGTGTTTCTATATTTTTCTATTTCTTCTAATACTTTCAGCTATTCTCTGTTCTCTCATTTCTAACACGCTCCTCTCTCGTACAGCCCTTGACTGATCTTAAAAACCTTATTTCAGCTGCTTGTATCTTTTTTCTTGACAGTCCATGCTTCACTGCCATAATTTATCACTGGCACTGCCGTAATTGTATAAAATTTTAATCATGTTTCTCGCCTATCCTTATTTTTAAAGGTTCGTTTGATATTTAATTCACAATAAAATTGCTTTGGTGGACTTTGTGACAGTGATGTGTCCATAATTAGTAATTATTGAGTCGATTGTAACACTACATCACTTATTTGTTTTTATAAGCAATACATGTTTCAGGAGCTAATTGCTCCCATCCTCAGTTCCCTGTCAACTGCCCGCATCCTTTGTCTTGGTTGTAAGCTTGATCTCTGGTGGCGGTTGTGAGAACTTCTTCAAAAGTAAGTCTCCTGGTGGGGCTTCAAAATTATAAGTGTGGTTTCTGTTCTTCCAAATATAAATGCTTTCACAAGTAGTAAGTTCTGCTTTTCCTGAGTTGTTTTTTTTAGTACTTCTGGGTTTCTGTCTATGGTGTGTTTGTCTCTCCAAAAATGCCAAGCTACTGCTGATTTAACTTCCTGTGTTTGCTTTATGTAACTGAAGTGTTCTTTTGTTCTTGTTTTTATATTTCTTTTGGTTTGCCCAATGTATATTTTTTTGCAGTCATTGCAGCTTATCTGGTATATTCCTGGTTTGTTCTCCTGTGGGATGTCATCTTTTAGTTTGGAGTTTAGCAGGTTTTTTATGGTGTAATTGTTTTTTGCGGCCAGAGAGATGTTGTGGTGCTTAAAGATTCTCTGGAATTTGTAGAAAGCTGTTGGGCAGTATGTGAATTTTTTGAAGATCATCTTTTCTTTTTCAGTAGGGATGAGCGTGGTAACTTCTTTTATTTTCTTTTTGCTTACGGCTCTGTTTATTTTCTTGTACATTGTTTCTGGCCTGAATTCATTTTCTGTAGCTATGTCCAATATGTTGTTTAGCTCAAATGTGTATTCCTCTTTGTTCATTGGGACGTTGACCATTCGGTGTATCAGGCTGTTGAGTGCTGCATGCTGGTGGGGAGCGGGATTGAAAATGTCCAATATGTTGTTTAGCTCAAATGTGTATTCCTCTTTGTTCATTGACCATTCGGTGTGTCAGACTGTTGAGTGCTGCATGCTGGTGGGAAACGGGATTGAAAACAATACAGAAAACATTTCAATCCCGTTCCCCAACAGCATGCAGCACTCAACAGTCTGACACACCGAATGGTCAACAAAGAGGAATACACATTTGAGCTAAACAACATATTGGACATAGCTACAGAAAACGGATTCAGGCCAGAAACAATACACAAGAAAATAAACAGAGTCGTGAGCAAAAAGAAAATAAAAGAAGTTACCACACTCATCCCTACTGAAAAAGAAAAGAAGATCTTCAAAAAATTTACATACCACTCGACAGCTTTCTACAAATTCCAGAGAATCTTTAAGCACCACAACATCTCTCTGGCCGCAAAAAACAATTACACCATAAAAAACCTGCTAAACTCCAAACTAAAAGATGACATCCCATAGGAGAACAAACCAGGAATATACCAGATAAGCTGCAATGACTGCGAAAAAATATACATTGGGCAAACCAAAAGAAATATAAAAACAAGAACAAAAGAACACTTCAGTTACATAAAACAAACACAGGAAGATAAATCAGCAGTAGCTTGGCACTTTTGGAGAGACAAGCACACCATAGACAGAAACCCAGAAGTACTAAAAAAAACAACTCAGGAAAAGCAGAACTTACTACTTGCGAAAGCATTTATATTTGGAAGAACAGAAACCGCACTTATAATTTTGAAGCCCCGCCAGTAGACTTACTTTTGAAGAAGTTCTTACAACCGCCACCAGAATCAAGCTTACAACCAAGATGAAGGATGCGGGCAGTTGACAGGGAATTGAGGATGGGAGCAATTAGCTCCTGAAGCATGTAGTCGTTATAAAAACAAGTAAGTGATGTAGTGTTACAATCGATTCAATAATTACTAGTTCGTTTGATAGTTCTGCTGACTGCTTGACATTTTTGTATTGGAAATGTGATAAGAAAAGAATATTAATACAGAAAATTTCTGACTAGTGTTAACCTTTTCAGTGATGATTTACTTTTAAATAAATTATTCAAACTTCATGGTATAATGATAACTATACCTTTAAAAGCTATTACTACGTGATCTTGTATTTGTAGCTCTGCTGGCTGAAGCATTGAACACTGCAAGGAAGTATTATTTCAGTGTTGAAGGATAAGTAATAATAAAAATAATAATTTATTGCCCATAGACTCAATTACAAGTTGCGATCATTGCCAAGTACAAAGATAAAAGTTTGAAAAATTACAGAGTTTAGAGAATCATTAATATTATATACAGGATAGTTTTTACACTTTGTTGAAAAGTTACAGTAAAAGAAAATCATTAATATTATATACAGATCCTTTAGCATTCTCAAGTACAGTAGAATCCCAATAACTCGACATTCTGTATAACTCAACAACCTTTTTTTATTTTTTATTGTTAAACTAGACTAATAATTTCTATAATCCACTATGCTGTATATACAGTATAGGTAAATTTTAATTAGTGTACGTATTAGTGTTCATATTCATGCATATAAATATCCATGTGTTTTCCTGATCTGTTCAGGTATTTGGTATGGTATGGTGTTTTCAGATTTTGAGTTTATTTATGACACTAATTTGGTGACAGGTATTGTTATTTTTTTGGAAATAAAACCAAGCATTCTCCCTCACTAACAAAAGGGTTGACCACATACCTCGATATCTGAGTCAGAACATAAGCAGCTGGCAGACCATTGTCATGAAATCAAAAGCTTGCTGCTAATAATGCGTGTAGCACAAACATTTGTTCGGAAGGTTTGAAGGTTTATCGCTTTACTCAGTATGTACATGGTAAACTAAACTTTGTTATTTCTGGTTACAGTACAGTTTAGTTTCTCAGATTTCAGGTTTATTGTTAGTGTTGTGTTGAGTTTGTATGTGCCAGTGAAAATGGCCTACGTGATGAAGCTGCATGGTGGCGAAATGAGTGTGGGAGACAGTCTAGCATCACAAAATGTTTTTTCTACAAAGACTAATAATTTCTTCTCTATTCTATTCTATGTAAGTACGTATTTTTAAATTTACTTTTGCAGTAATAATTTTTAAGATATGTTATACTTTTCTGTTTCATATATTGTGCTAGAACATGCATTTATATAATTTGCAGTACATATTATGTTATGATTTTTGAATAACAGACCCCTTATCCCGTAAAACTGGACATTTCGGTAACCCAACACCCTCTCAGTCCACATTAGGTCGAGTTATTGGAATTACAAGAAAATAAACAGACGTTGAAAATTACAGTAATTTGAGAAAATCATTAATATTATGTATAAGATTGTTTAAGAGATATTTTTTTACATTATGTTTAAATCTAATGCTGTTGCTTTCACTTTTTACTTGAATTAGCAGTTGATTGTGCATATATAAACCAATTATAAAAGGATCTTTGTTTATAGATTTTATATTACAACTATTGTGGTGTAAGTTCAATTTACACTTTGTGTTGTGACTCTGTATTTCACAATTTATTTAGGGTTTTGCAATTCTGTCAAATTACTCTATATATGTACAGAGACACTAGAGTAAACATACTTACTCTTTTAAAGACTTTCTTACAGGATTCATGTCTTCCCATTTTGAGCATTGTTCCGATACATTTTTTTTTTTTTTTGTAGCAATAAAACCCTCTGGATAAGAGGGTATTACCATAGCCACCCCATATTTCCATACCATATTGGATGTGCGAGTAAATTAAGCCACAATATACAGTTTTCAGAACACTTATGTTACATGTTTTTGCAAACACTCTCAACAGGTACAGACCTTTACTGATTTTTTTTTTTTTTTTTTTACACAGGTTATCAATATGGTTAGTCCATGATATGTATTTATCTACCTGTATACCTAAGAATTTGTGCGAGGGGGATTTCTGTATTACTACCTGCAACGTTAATATGAAACAAAGCCTCTTTTTTCTTATTTCTTAGTTAAAATTTAATTATATGTATTTTTGCAGGGCTATTAGTGAGGCTTAAGGATTTGAAATAGTTATCTATCCTAAGGATTCCTTGGTAGCTAGTGACTGAAAGTTATGATCATTATTTGTGTTACAGATAATAGTAGTGTCATCAGCATAACTTATAATTTTACATTTTGCTAAAGGATAAATGTCATTTATGTAAAGTATAAAAAGTAAAGGGCCAAGCACTGAGCCCTGTGATAAACCATGTTTAACAATTTCAGCAGATTTAAATTTCTCTGTCTTAATTCCTTGTTTAAAATTTATTTCTGTGTATTGTATTCACCCTTTTAGATACAATAATAAAATTTGATAGCAACCTTCCCAATTCCATACTTTTCTAAGATTAATAACAATATATCATATTGGACACAGTCGAATGCCTTAGATAAGTTAAGGAATATGCTAGCATCTTTGTTTTTGTTATCCAAATTGCTTAAGATATTGTCAACAAAATCTACCAGTGCAGTGATAGTTGATATTGTAGTCCAAAAACCACACTGAAAGTCATTGAGAACATTATGTTTTACTAAAAAAGCAACAATTCTTTTCATTAGTATTTTTTCACACAACTTTGCAATTACAGAAGTGAGAGAGATTGGTCTTTAGTTTTACATAATTCTTTTGTCACCTTTTTTATGTATCTGAATAACAATGCTGATTTTTAAGCAGTCTAGAAATATGCCCTGCCTTAGTGATTCCTTTATCAGATAGACTAAGGGGATGATCAAAAAGTGGTTACATATTTTCAACAGCTTAGAGCTAATGCCATCCCATACAGTGGAATTTTTGCTCTTAAATCCATTAATTAAACCTAGGACCTCATCTTATGTAGTATCATGTAAATAAAGAGAGTTTACAAGGCCTTCTTTAGTTTTATAACCTGAAGTATCAGCAATATTTTTGGTACTATTTTGTCTACTAGCAATATTTATGAAATAATCATTAATGTGATTACAAATTAGCAATGGATTTTGTTCTGATTACGGATTAGCAATGGATTTTGTTCTACACTGTTATTGATAAGTAGATTAATATTATCTTGCTTTAAATTTTCTTTTTTCATGCTGTTAATTATTTTCCATGCCGTTTTTAGCAATTGCTTGTTTCTGAGCACTTGCTCATAACCTTCTGCAACTTAGTGTTTATCAGCTCACCCTTATATGCTTTTTTTTACTTTCTCTACTAAGTATATTAATTAGGGGAAGTATTGTATTTGTTTTGAAGCCCTCTGTAACTTCCCCCCCAAAAAAGACATTTTTAGAAAAGGGTCTGTGTGTGTCTGTGAACAGCATAACACAAAATATTTACATGACATATAAAATGTATATCTTGAATTTTCTGGGAATAGCATTTATTTGGAAGAAATTTTGTATAATCTTGTATAACTGGTAAATGTTAGATGACAGATGAAAACATATTACACAAAAAATTTCTTTAAAACATACTATTTAAAATAAACTTTTTTGTGGTTTAAGCCGTTTCTAAAACATCCTTTATTAAAGGTTCAAATTGTTTATTTCTTGGTCATCCTGTTAAAGTCCTTTCAAAATTTAGTTGTTTCTCGCGATGGCATGAAAATAGTATGGAATTTTAAGGCCGGCATATAGTGTCCAGTTCTTAACATTTGAGTATCGCTGTTCTCTTTGTATCTATAACAAAATGTATAATGTAGCTATTTCTGCAAAGGTTTATTTGGATTAAAACTAGTAGATAAAAGTAAGCTTGAGTAAGAATAATTTGTATACAATATACTCATATATTGTATACAATAGAGGGTAGAGAAAGTCATGTGAGTGTATCGCATCAGATTTTTATATTGTTTATATTTATGTTATTAGTGCTCAGATTTTTTTGATTTAGCTACTATGTACATGTCTTTCATTTATTTCTTAGCATTGTAGCCTCACTAAAGATTCTTACTTTGCATTTATCCAAAAGTTTGCAAGTCTTTTTTTACCATATGACAGCATGACTCGTTATGGTTTAGAATATCGTAAAACTTATTCCATTTATCATTTCTATTTTCAATGCTATACAATATCTTCCATGTTTCATTAGACAGGCAATTTTGTCATTTTAGAATATTAGGTTCCATATATTCCCTAGTGTCTCTTTTTTTAATGGAATCAGAGTTTCGCTAACGTAAATTAATTTTGTCTAAATATTGGGCATGATCAGATAGGTAAATAGTCATGTTACCAGCAACATATTAACCCTCCCTTAGGTTAATGATCATGTAGTCAATAACTGATTCTGAGGAATGTAAAATATTAACTGTTGCATAAAAATATTTTTATAATTGATTATATTATATGTTTTCCAAGTCCTAAATGCTGATGTAATACAAAACCAGTATGAGTCCATGTTAAATTGAAAAGTTAAGCTTAGCTTCCTTGGTATATTATATTTTGTTTCTTTTGGAAACATTTAATGTTCCATCTCTGACAGATCTTTAAGATGATTGTTAAATGCAATGATATTAAACATCATTACCTACTTTTATGTACAACCCTTAGCAAACAGGCAGCATCTCTGTAACTCAAAGTGCTGAACTTTTGCTCTAGTTGAGACAGATATTCCAGGTAAGATTGTGTGCTGATGTTTTTCTCTTAACCCCCCCCCAAAAAAAAAAATTAAAAACAGGTTTGGTGGCAGCAGCTTTTTCTTCTTGCTTATGTATTTATTTCTATTGAATGTCCTTGTACCTATAATAATGTCACCATCACTGCAAGAAATATTTCACAGAATCTAGGTATTTGTGGCAAGAATATTATTGACATAATACCATTTCAGAACTTAACCTCTCATTATGTATATGCTGAGAAAGAAGGCTGTTTCTTTAACATCTTTCTTTTTTTTCTCCTCCAGCAAAATAGTAAACTATAGATACAGGGTTTTGTAGGTTCTCTTACTCTTGCAAACATCTCTAGTATAGCCCTGTATTATTTCAAAATATTGAGGTTGACTAAATAAATTCCTGGTCTACATTTATTCTTCATTATAAGAAAAATCTGAAGTGTTACATTCACATAACTTCCTCTATCCACTATTTTTGCAAAAGCTTATTCTTCTGTCTACTTCATGCTAATTGAGATAAACATTTGCAGAAATGGTTACATTTTGTGTTTCCTTGGCAAAGGGATACATGAGGCTGAATCAATAGCAGAGCCTTAAGTGGGTTGCTATGTGCTGGCTCTTGAAATTCCATTCCTTGAATGACCACGTGAAGCAAATTAATGGCTACTTAATACTTAAAAAAAGGTTGGAAAATCCAAACCAGTAACAACAAATATCTGGGAAATGTTAATGCCTAATGTGTATATTTAATGAGAGATACACTTTTTGTGTAGTAAGATTTTGTCCATCTCTCATGGTTTACTTGTTATAAAAAATCATACAAAAATCATTTAGAATGAAGAGGACTTCACACACTATTCCCAGAATATTCAAGATATGTTTTACTTGTCATGCAGACATCTTAAAACTTTGGAAGGGTAGAATCATACTGACACATGGCTTGTGTGAATGAGCAATTATTATTAATTACCTTCTTAAAAGGATAGTTTATTATAGGTAAATACTAGAGAAAGGAAAAATATCACAGAATTAAGTATTATATGCTAAGAATTTTGTTAAACGTATCATCTATATTAAATAACATATAATTGTTCTTCCAATACATGCAGTCGATATAGACTCCTTCAGACATAAAACTATCCAGGTGAATTCTGTCTTTATATGTGTACATAGACTGTATTTATTAAAGAAAATTAACTTTTAAAGTTTTAATCTGTTCATAACGATAGTTATTCCCTAATACCCATATTGTAATCAATGTGCTGTGAGACCATTGTTGCCATCAGCTGCAGGATCTATTGTTTAGCAGGGAAAGTCCAAAGAAGTACTGTAAGTAGCAGAATGTTCTGGAATCACTAATATGAGGTTGGCTTTGGAACTTAGTACAATCTTAGGTGTCTCTAGAAAGCCACCATGTGTTTAAAGGGACAGCTGGTTGTGCAAGTAATCAGTCAGTTTAGTCAGCCAGTTCCAATGTCGTGAGATAGGAAACCAAACAAGTGAACCATTGATAATTAACTGTTCTTCCACACATGCTGTATATAGGCTAAAGTGGAAAAATAGAATCAGACTGAAAAATTCAATGCAATAGCCAGGATTTGAACCATGGTTCTTGAGCTTTCTGTGCTGGATCAAGCATGTAGCTACATCTTGCCAGGCTGCTTCTGCATTTAGTTACATTATATCACATAATCTATTTTATTATATAATCAGTTTCAGCACATTGAACTGAAAAAAGAAAATGGAGCATATGATTTGTATTAGTGACACAATTGCAAAAACAGTGGATATAAAAGTAATGAAATATAAATCATTGCTAAACTTAAAAATAAATATAATGCCACTGCTACAGCTTGAGTGCTATACCAGTTGTATCTGACAGCACATGGCTGCCCCCCCCCTCTGCCTGACGAAATGCTACAATAACCCAGTTGGAACTTTAATACTCTGAAAGATATACACTAATTATAATGGTGATAGTGTAATTGGTCATTCTGTGCATCACAGGAAAGGGGGTGAAGAGAAGTGAAATACCAACATGGGTGGCCAAGGTCGTTAAAGCATGGACTCCTGAGCAGGAGGTCTGTGGTTGAAATCCAGACAGGACCATCCTCTCTGACAGTTTTTTTTTTTTTTCCCCCAGCTTTTCTTCAGTCCTCATAAATGGCAGATGCTGGGGAGGTTGCCTTAAACTTAGGCCTGGAATGTCTCCTTTCCAAATTTCCTTTCCCAATAACCATTTCACAGTATCATCTGTGGTGCTGCATGCAGTAAGAATGGGTTTTAAACATTGTAAAAAAAGGGGGGGGGAATGGTTCAGATTTAATTGCATAACCATGTTCCTGTACAGATGCATTTCGCATTATTCAGAATGAGTAGTGTCCACAATGTATAGGAGTTCCCCTAATTGGCTGATACTGTAGATATATCTTTCAGGATAATAATTATTAAAACTAAAATTTATTACAGAACTCAGCGCATTATGATGAAATTTTTTTCTTTTCTGTTCTTTCTTCCCTTCTTAAAATGGCTATTATCTTTCCTCTAAGAAAAAAAGAGTTCCAAATAAGCTTCTCTGAAACGAAGCTTCTGTAACTCTTCATTTTGCATCAGAATGATTGCAGCATTTGTCCCATTGTGGTAATGCATAAATGAGCAGTCACGGATTTTCTGTAAACAAAGTCAGCACTGTTACATTAAAGGAAATGAATAAAACTTAAATGCATAAAACTTAATTATGTGCACACTAAAGAAAACAGCAACAATGTGAAAATAATTTAGATTTTTCATATTAAAAGCACTAGAGAAATAGAAACTTTCACTTGAGCATGTGTGTTTCACCTTGGTAATAATTAGACAGATATTTAATGCAGTTATCCATGGATCTTAAGCAGTTGCTGGTCGACTGGTCTTGGATTCAGTTTGGATGGTGAGATAGTGGCAGGTGGGGGGATAGGAAGGGAGGGCGTGTTTAGGTACTAGGATGTAGAATAGAGTGTAATATTTAAGATTGAGATGGTTGTTCACTAATAAATTGGAAAATACTTTTGTGTGTTTAACTTTTGGTTTTTTGCATGATATGTTTATGTTTCTGTAACTGTAATCTATTCCAATTATGTGCTCTACGCCACACCCAATTTGATACCATAATACCAAAAACATACCTCTTTCCTCTTATCTCCCATCTATGACTTCAGGGCTGGCTCCAGGAGTTTTGCTGCCCCATATAATAACTGCAAATGCTGCCCCTCCTCACACTTTTAGACAACTAATTTTTACGTGCAATCTCAGTCCTCTATGACTACTCATTCTCATACAAAGTAAATTTATATATTTGCAGGGGTAATCCATAAATAAAACTCATAAGGAGAAATATGTGGTGAAACGAGATTGTTCTGAGTGAAAGATAAAATAATCAAAGACTCACAATAAAAATGTTCAATATTTCAGGTATCCCCTTCATCAGGAGATTAAAAGACTAAAAACACACTTGACAGTCGGCTGCACTGGTAATAATCCACAGCATATTTGGGCCTGGACTTCTGTTTCATTTATGAGGAACAGAAGTTAAGTTCCGCTTATTTCATTGTAATGTTACATGCCACATTATGTGAGTGAGGCACTCTACCATTTGTAGTTTAGTTTGCGGCAGTATTTCAGTAGCTAAGTGGGAGGGTTGAGGAGATTTCACTGGTCTTTGGTTTGTTGCTCTGCCAGCCTCATTGATTTCCTTCCTTTGCGCCTACCCGCTCAGGTGTGTTACTTAGGTTCAGGAGCGAAGGGTAAAAAATGATTAACAAGAGTCTCTTCTCAAGTAGGGTTTATGCAGATACACAATTAATACATATACAAAATCACTGTTTAAAAATCTCTTCTATTTAATTCCCTTGCTTATTATCCTATCACAATTAGGCCTTTGGAGATAATTCCCACATTAAATAAATCTCTTTGTCACTTGCGAGCTATCACTATTTCACCCATAGATAATGAAACTTTTACAGCATGCATTATTTCATTTCTAAACTGGGGTATTGTATTCTGCACCATGGCTTAGCTGCCCGTGCCTCCAGGATGCTGAAGTTCTCACTGTACACATGGGATACAGATATGTCATTTGCTATGAGTTTTTAGAACCATTCAGAATTTTCCCTAATAGTGATGTTGGTCTCCTGGTCCCTGTCCATCAGCAGCTTTGAGATGCATTCTACTGGCCTTCACAGGTGGAAATTAAATTGAGTTTTATTTATGGATATTCTTTAACTACTTGTTCTTAGTGTCCCATTCTATGTTGGGCATGAAAGACCGGAAATTTTGTTCAGGAGCCTCATTAACAGGCTTGAGGTTCTTTTACATGCCATAAATCCATGACCTGGCTTTACTTCGCTTCCAAAGGAAATTGCACTAAGGATTTTACGCCCGAAAAAAATCTATCGCCCTCCATCGGGATTGAACCTGCAACTTGGGAAACCAGAGGCTAGCATGGTACTCCTAGACCATGAAGGATGACTTCACAGGTGTAGTATGTAGAGCAAGGAGGAGGTGTGTGTATCTGTTTATCGTTTTGCACATGCAGTGGCATCCTGTTTAATGTGTACAATTCTAGATTATTCACATATGAATAATTAACTTTAAGTAATAGCTTACTTGCCATCACTTATAATAACCATGTTTAAATATATAACTAAATAAAACCCTGTTTTGCACAACATCTCCACTAAGAATATTTTGAATATCAACATACTGTAAAACTGAAATACATTATACCTTTTACTCTCAAAGAGGACACATTTATTAGATTATTGGAATCATCTGTCCAATCTAAATATGAACTAAATGTAAAACTGAAGTGAATTATACATTTTACTCTCAAAGGGGAGATATTTACTAGAGATTATTTTAATAATCGGTCCAATCTCCATTCTTGTCCCGTATCTGATTTAGCCACTTAGGCATTGAATCACTTAGGTCCTGGAAGAACTCTGGCTCTAAACGCAAATGTTCCCACTTTTCATGACTGTTTCAGGAGACGACAAGTTATTCGTACCTCGGTGGCTAAATCAGGTATTAGGCAGGAATGGAGATTGGACATATTAAAATAATGTCTAGTAAGTGTGTTCTCTTTGAGAGTAAAATGTATAATTTACTTCAGTTTTACGTTATATTGTCATTAAAAAAACCTTTTCATGGAGAAATTGTACAAAACAGGGTTTTATTTAGATGTATATTTGGATTGGACAGATGATTCCAATAATGTCTAGTAAATCTCCTCTTTGAGAATAAAAAGTATAATGCATTTCAGCATTACATTATGTTGCCATTAAAATATTTTTTCGTAGAGATCTTGTGCGAAATAGGGTTTTATTTAGTTATATATTTAAACATGGTTATTATAAGTGATGATGAGTAAAGCTGTTGCTCAAAGTCATATATTCATATGTGAACAATCTAGAATTGTACATGTAAAACAGGATGCCACTGCATGCTCGAAGTAAACAGATACAACACCTTCTCCTTGCTATACATACTCCATCTGTGAAGGCCAGTAGAATGCCTCCCAAAGCTGCGGTGACGGCATAAATGGAAGCAAGTGTACCATGTGTGACTCACGTGTTTTTGTCTCCAGTGGCTTGTTGGCAAGTCCAGCTCGAAAGGAGCTCTTCCTATTAATTATAAATTTAATATAAAATCTTATTTCTCATGTGCTGCTGTATTTTGTCTCGGGTATTACTTTTAGTGTGTGCTTATCTGTTTGGACCATGTGGTATGGGCATTGTCCATAATAATAATAATAATAATAATAATAATAATAATAATAATAATAATAATAATAATAATATGGGATGTTAAGATCTAACTGATCCTTAAACCATCTGTAGAACTGCTAATGGTTAATGTCTTCGTGGTAATCCCTAGATCTCGAATTGAAAATCAGTAAGTTGCCATAAAAAATTACATGCTCCAGTAAGGACAATAATAAAGCCCTGTAGGTGACTTCATGGAGCTTTCAATTTGTCATCAGTACAGCCCTTTAATATGATTTGGCCAGCATTTAACCACTTTTCAGCCCACCACGCTATTTCCCTCAAATTCTTATTTTGTATTTATCTTAAAAATAAATTTTAGAGCTTCAATATTGGATCCTTTGAGTACAATTTTTCTCTTATTTATTGTCTTCACCTCACGGAGGATCTTGTTCAAAGAACTAAAGCTTTCTTGAAATAGCTCTGCTTCTTTACATGAAAAATAAATTTTTCAAGTATAATAGCCGTAGATGTGCCTTCTTATTGCATTTAATCTAAAGTTGTGCAATTGAGCTTCTTTGGAGTTAAAAGCAATAATTACTAACAAAGTAGGCTAACAGCACAAGAAGTAACTGAACTCACAAACAATGACTTCCATGATCCACTAGGGCGACAACTGACCTGAGAGATTCACAAGTCACCAGTGTAAGCAAATAAATTCAAGTTGGTGGCTTGATGAAACACTCCTGTTTATAAACATGATGTTTATTGCTGAACACCTGATGCACATGGGATATTTTGATGATAATCATCAATGAGGATCGCATCCAAATCACTCCGGTGCTTCATTTGTCACCAGTTTTATAACACAAAATCTGCAGAAAGTTACAAGATTTGTAATTCCAACATATTTTCAGATATGAGTCATTCCATGTCAAGTCGCAAGAATTTTCACAAAATTTGACCATCATGGAATTAATTGTTCTTTCACATAAGCTGTGTGTTGGACAGGGTTGGAAAGGTAGAATCAGATGACTGAAAAATTCAATGCCATAGCCGGATTTGAACCATGGAGACCTGGAGATCCGTGGTTTCAAATCCCGGCTATGGCATTGAATTTTTCAGTCATCTGATTCTACCTTTCCAACTTTGACCATCATGTCTCTGATTCAGTTCAAATTTTGTCCATGGATTACAAAAGAAAGTGAATTATGTTTTAAATTATTTTTTTTAAATTGTAGTATCTTAAAAAATTATCGTGCAATCCAGCTTGCAAAAAATAGCACACCTCTCTACCTTTAAATTAGAATATCTCACAGGCGATAAGGGATTAAATTATGTTATAAAGTGCAATGCAAAGCTTAATATGTGGTCTTTTACTTAATATTTATTAATATTGATATAATTAATTATCTACATCAATTTTAAAAGCCAAACAATTTTAAAACTGTATATCCCTATTAGCCCAGAGGTTTAAATTTCTATAAAAAATATAAATAAATTCCTTGTAGTTTTTTTTTGTACATATTTGCATAAAATAAAAATGGGATCCTGCGTAGTTAATTTTAAGTAAAATAACTTAGAAAGCAGTGCATAGTGCAGGCTGGAGAGTAGCAGCAGCAGCCTTGCCATTGGATGCCATGTCAGTTGTTCACAGCACTTGCACTAGTTTGTTCACTGTAACTGTTAAATTTGGCATACAGTTGAGAAACATTCGAACTTGCAATCTTATCCTATGTGAAGCAACTTAATTACAATTTAAATCTGCACTTTTTTCCCTTTAGGCTCAAATGAAATCCATCTGGTTATTATTGCATTATTGATTGATGGAATAAATGAATTTAGCTCTAAGGACCAGGGATTGCTTTCACATTGCTGTATCTTGCCTTGAAATGTTTACTGTGTTCAAAACCACTTCTGGATTATTCATGGCATTGATACTTTATAGCACACAATATTTGTTAGCAGTGGTACTTTAGGAATGTTTGTTTTTCAACATGCATTACATAGTTGTAGGTCTGGTGACAAAGTTAAGTTTATAAGTATATTGCGGGTAACTTAGCTTAATGCTTTCTGCCTTAAGTTACGCTTGAAAACATTAAATGAATTGAAACAATAGTCATACCTATGATTCTTCAGTTCACTCATTATGCACTTTCATAAACCACAGAGCTAAATATGAACTTCTAACACAATAAAATGAAACAGTGGAGAGAGACTTTATAGAATATCAGATTCCAGTTGCTAAGTTACACCGAACACCGGAAGTGATAGATAGCCTATCACGTTTGTACTGCATAATGCATGCTGTTGCAGTGTGAAGCTCTCAGTCATCAATGTTCTAAAACCCTGTATTCTTACACAAATAAACTGTTTAAAAGCATACTTCTATGGAAGATCCCATCCTGATATTAACAGATTTAAAACAAAATATATCACAAATTCCTTCTGTATTTTTTCCAGATTTTAATATTGGGGGTTAAGTATGATATTGCAGTTTAAAATATTCATACTTGAAAAAAGTGAGTGTTTTTTTTTATTCCGAATAGTATTTTGAATAAGGAAAACCAAAATCCTTTCATCTACAATGCGACCTATTGTTCTTATCCTTGACCATTCTGTATTCCGGGAATAATTTGCATTTATGTAATGTTATGCTTGTATAAGAAAAATTTTAAGTACGCTGTAAATCCTAAAATAATATGATTTTCTGCAAATTATAAAATGCGTGCCCATTTATTTTATGTGTAGAACACTTAAACTAAAATTTAGAGAAAGTTATGTTTTATGTGTGTTCGGTTTGAAATGAAATGACTTATATCTTGATCATGTTTTAAGATTTTACTGCCTTGGGAGGTGGCACAGTTCAACCCTTGCCTTGAGCCAGCCCTTTATGACCTCACTATGCCAAAATGAATCTAGGAACTCGGCCAACCAGCTACCACTGAAGAAGTGTGGATAACCCTTTGAAACAGCAGTCCACTTATTACCAAGATACAGTGCATGCATGTCAGCAAGTTTCTATTGGGTCATTCCATGTCAAATCATCAAGGCCCACAACCTGACCAACTCGGATTTTTTTTGAAAATTTGTGAGTTGATAGCTCTTTACTACTGCCAAGTTTTGCATTTCTCCCAAGGTGGTGTTTTTTTTTTTTTTTTTTTTTTTTTTTTTTTTTTTTTTTTTTTTTGTGGTGGTGTATCAAATACAAACAAAAATAGCTTTTTTATAAATGCACTACTTAACTAAAAATGACACATCTCAGCAACGCTTTAAGATAAATTCACAAAATTTTGTTGGTAAATTCTATAGATGTGACTGTTTCAACCGTTTTTCAGGTATTTAAAAAAAATTCATTTTCATCTGAAAACATATTTTTTTAACACCTGTATGTAAAATAAAATGCTTGGATTGAATACCTATATTACATTTTACTCGGTCATAAAATAAATGTGTGAATTTCAACTTGGGATGACAATGGGTTTCAGAAATAAAAATTATTATGCCATAGCATGTTTATGCTAATCGCAGAGTTATTGGCACACAATGTGCCAATATCCATTATGTAAAATATTTTAAAGTTTCGTTCTTCTTGCTTACCCTTTGCCATTGAAATAAGATCGTTGGATCATATTTGCATACAAGATACTGTTATTATTTCAACTACACTTGAAATCTGCTTAGTAGTAAAATTCCCTCCGTAAATGGCTGAATACAGGCACTGGAATAGATTTTGCAAATCTTGAAGTTAAAAGTCTTTCCTCTTCAGTATAGTCTTCTTTAGTCACAAAAACAATATTAATGTTTGTAAGATGGTCCTTTGTCCAATGATACAATTCTGTTGGGGTTTTTATCTGGTTCTCCAAAGGCCTTTGCAAACTAGCAGGAGCTGCAAGCCTCTTGGGTGTCTCACCTATGCTATCACATGCTCTTTTACCATGACTAGTGGCAAAAAAATGCCACTCTGCAGGAAACCCAAAATCTTCCTATGCAATGTAATATTCATGAAATTTTTCTTGTTTTTGTACTGAGCTGAAGAGCCATAAGAGAAATATGTTATTTTCTATGGTGAATTAAATATTTATGTTTTAATAAATTGAATAAGATGTCTTGGGAATAGGTGAATTGATGTAGTGTTATGTTTTAGGCAGTCTGAAATTATTACTAAATTCTTGATAGAGTCTGTACTGCATAATGGTTCTCTATTTATTATGAATGGATGAATGGTTGCCTGCACATTGCTAATGGTATGCCAGTATTTCATCTTGAATAACAAAAGAATAATTTTAACCAAAGTCACACAGAATTAGTTGGTCTGGCTGATTTGCTGTCACTCAAGAACTTGCTTTGCTCAGATGATACAACAGAACAATTCACTAATTTGCCAAGATTCTGTAAGAAACAGTCAAGAAATTCTTCACTGGATTTCGCTATTGTCTCAAGCATCAACCTTCAGCCATGAGCTTGTATGCAAACAATACTGAAAATTTTTAGAATGTCGTGTTTTCTAAAAATAAATGAAATTTCTTTATATTTGACAGCTACTTTCTAATGTTTTGGAGCTTTTATAATTTCTATAAACTTTACAATAGAGTTTGTTCTATTTGCTTTAATAGCTTGTTTTTTATCATCATTTAAAGATTTTGTGTTCACTCAAAAATGAATTCAACCTATGATTCTTTTGTGATTTTAAATCATCAATAACTCCCTAACAATGTGAAGATTGGCTTAGAAATGCATTTAGTGAAGAAGCCCCATCTAAGGCAACAATTTATAATTGGTACAGTGAATTCAAGAGAGATCAGTTTTTTCGGAGTGATGAATTTTGTGAAGGATGTCCAAGAACTGCTGTTACTGATGAAAATATTGCCGCTGTTTGAGCAATGCTTAAAGAGGATCGACAGACATCTTATAATTTACTCGGGCGACATTGAGCATTAGTATGAGTCAAATCCAAAAAAAATTTAAATCAACAGTTAGATGTGAGAAAACTTTGTTGTCGATGGATTCCACATAAATTGACTCCCGATCAAAAACAACAACACACTGATTGGTGCAGTAAAACGCTGGAAAAATTCCAAGGCAGAACTTTAATTTGATGTAGAATATTGTTACTGGTAATGAATCTTGGATTTATTGTTAAGATCCTGAAAAGAAAAGTCAATCAGCTCAATAAGGCTTTCGAGCAGAATCTAAACCTATAATAGTCTGATGTATTCGCAGTCCTGGCAAGAAGATGGTTGCTAGTTAGTTTTTTCTAAAACAGGCCATATTGCTACTAAAGCGTTAGATAGACGTGCTGTTACTGCTGATTTGTATACAAGTTTCTGTTCACTGCAAATTTTTTTAAAAAGTGTGTGAAAAATGCCCTAAAGAAAAAATAATTTTACATCATGACAACACATAGTCACATCCAGCAAAATTAACAACTGAGAATCTGGATGCCCTAAAGGTCAACACCATGGACCCTTCACCATACAGCCCTGGCCTAGCACCTTGTGATTTCTTATTGTTTCCAAAAATAGATAAAATGCATGGAATCACTTTTTGTCATCAAATGAAGCAGTGGAACATTATAAAACCTTAGTTTCTGAAGTGTTGCATCATTGCTTTAAGGACTGGTTTCATCAAATGCAAAAATATATTGATATTAAAGGGGAATATTTGAAAAACAATATTATCATTCAAATTTTTAAAACTAATCTTTGTTTGATTCTCTAAAAATGTTCAGTGTTGGCCTCGTATGTCATTGATTCAATGAAATTTTCATTTAAACATTTCTTTAAAGCTTTTCTTATATTTGAAGTTCCAGGCCATTCTTTACACTTTCCGATAAAACATTTAATCTGAGGACAATGCATACCATGTTAGCCAAGAAATGTTGATAATTTGGAAGATAAAAAGGATTTTCAAAATATTCAGGCATGCCTACTTTAATAGCTCCTACCATGAGTTTCACATTCTGTAGATAAAACACATGCACAGGACACATGTTACACTTGTTCCTGCTAAAAAGTAGTTTCTTGGTCTTAGAGCTGCGAATTTTGAGAATCCTAACTTTAGATCAGGATAGGAAACTAAAAACTGCATGTTAGCTCATTAAGGTTCCACAAAATTAACCTTTTCTGCTCATGGCTTTTTTCCCCCACTTTCTTTAATTGTGACATAATCTTTCTTTCCAGGCATTATTCTGCTTATGTCATCAGAGCAATAAAGTGCCTTAATTTTATTGGCAACAATTGTGGGTAAAGTTCTTCCTGGTTTGGGATTTGGTGGACAAAATACCCTTTTCTTTTTCTAGTTTTCTAGCCTTTCAAATCATGCATTCAGAACTAGGAAACTCCTTAATTTTATTTATGTTTCAGCTTTTAGGTAGCAATGTTAGAATTGTAATATTTTCACTTTTGTTGGAATTTCAAATTTTTTCTTTTAGATGCATCAGAATTTTCGAATCAGGACTCAATGAAGGTCCTGGCTCATCCTCATCATAAATTTCAAGTACTTTTTCTTTCAAGACTTTTTCAATTTTTTCTAATTTTTGTTTCTTATATTCTCTTGCAACCTTTTTTGCTTGACAAAGGACTCACCTAGATCAACAAGACTGGTACTTATTGCACTTACATTTGCACTAGAGTTGACATATTCATCACCAAGTTCATTCTCTGCAACATCTTGTGTAATTTCAAGTTCATCTGCTTGCACTTTTATTTGTTTGTGACACATATCATACTCCTTTTGTTATGTTGTTAAATTCGGAGAAATACACTATTCATCCATGTGAGAACACCTTTTAAATTTTTCCTGTAATTAGTATTTTCTGTTTTCTCAAAACGATTGCAGCAAACAGTTAACTTAAAATGCAATTCCATTTTAATCACTACATCATTTGACCCAACAATGTTTTATACATGTGTGTTCATTTCTCTGAGTCATTTGTCCCTTCTCCAGAACTTCTACCATGCCATATCAGAATGTGTATGCTGACAAGAAACTGTCTTATGTACTGCAAAGGCAAGTACTGCAACATTTTCAGGGATGCTTTTATTTATAACTCAAAATGCATATGCATCCCCAGACTGAAATTTATTGCAGTTAAAAAGTAATATGTGTACACTAGTATGACAAGTTTTCATAATTATTGTTGCATTGCATCAACAGTTAAAATTAAGAAAAAAAGAATAACAATCAGAATACTCGAACTACTTTTAGCGCATTTGTTAATACACCAATAGGAAGCCTGATTCATTAGCTATAAAATGAGCTGTCATTTTGTTTTTAATAAGTCTAGCCTGAGTTATACAATTTTTAATTAACTGTTGCCTGTTGAATTTAATTGTTTTCTTCAATTTTCAAAATAATAATAATAATAATAATAATAATAAACAAAATCTGTGTCTAAAACTGCAGTGAATTTTGGTATGAAAAGTTATTACCTTAGTTTCCACATAAAGGAATATGTATATAACATTTCATTGAAATCAGAGGTGGTGTGGTTAAAAATCGTATTTTTCTTGTCGTGGAATGACCCTACTTCTCTAGTAGTATGAAGATTGATAAGTAATGCAGCACAAACAATATATATCTAATATTACTTTTCTTCTTTAAACATGTTCAATATATTATTCAGCATTCTTGTTTCTAAGTATTCAAAATTTATTCTAATATTGCTAATAATGTCCCTTTCACAGGTAATATTGCCTTATGCACTCACCTTTCAAAAAACACAATGGTTCATCTCATAGCGTGGTTTCCACTGGTGTGCTTTCTTTTTGTGGAAATTGAGTACAGTAACTGATGAGGAGTCAGTATTAAACTAGAAAGCTGTTATTGAGTGTTTTAGCAACCAATAACAATATTGAATATGTGAACAGTTCTTTCCATGCAGACATGTACACTATGTGATCAAAAGTATCCGGACACCCCACGAACATACGTTTTTCATCTTAGGTGCATTGTGCTGCCACCTACTGCCCAGTACTCATTATCTGCGACCTCAGTAGTCATTAGACATCGTGAAACAGCACAATGGGACGCTCCGTGGAACTCACGGACTTCGAACGTGGTCAGGTGATTGGGTATCACTTGTGTCAGAAGTCTGTATGCAAGATTTCCACACTCCTAAACATCCCTAGGTCCACTGTTTCTGATGTGATAGTGAAGTGGAAACGTGAAAGGACATGTACAACTCAAAAGCGTACAGGCCAACCTCGTCTGTTGACTGACAGAGACCGCCAACATTTGAAGAGGGTCGTAAAGAGTAATAGGCAGACATCTATCCAGACCATCACACAGGAATTCCAAACTGCATCAGGATCCATTCCAAGTACTATGACAGGCGTGAGGTGAGAAACCTTGAATTCCATGGTCGAGCGGCTGCTCATAAGTCACACATCACGCAGGAAAATGCCAAACAACTCCTTGCTTGGTGTAAGGAGGGTCAACATTGCACGATTGAACAGTGGCAAAACGTTTGGAGTAACGAATCACGGTACACAATGTGGCGATCTGATGGCAGGGTGTGGGTATGGCGAATGCCCGGTGAACATCATCTGCCAGCATGTGTAGTACCAACAGTGAAATTCGGAGGTGGTGGTGTTATGGTGTGGTCGTGTTTTTCCTGGAGGGGGCTTGCACCGCTTGTTGTTTTGCGTGGCATGATCACAGCGCAGACTTAAATGATATTTTAAGCACCTTCTTCCTTCCCACTGTTGAAGAGCAATTCGGGGATGGCGATTGCATCTTTCAACACGATCGAGCACCTGTTCATACTGCACGGGCTGTGGCAGAGTGGTTACATGACAATAGCATCCCTGTAATGGTCTGGCCTGCACAGAGTCCTGACTTGAATCCAGAACATCTTTGGGATGTTTTGGAATGCCAACTTTGTGCCAGGCCTCATCGACCTACATCGATACCTCTCCTCAGTTCCACACTCCGTGAAGAATGGGCTGCCATTCCCCAAGAAACCTTCCAGCACCTGATTGAAAGTATGCCTGCGAGAGTGAACGCTGTCATCAAGGCTAAGGGTGGGCCAACACCATATTGACTTCCAGCATTACCGATGGAGGTGCCACAAACTTGTAGGTCATTTTCACCCAGGTGTCCAGATACTTTTGATCACATAGTATGTGTAGTATAATAATAATAATTTGCTTCCAAAAGGTTATATTAATAAAGGCAATTTTGTTTTAAAAAAATCAACTTTTACTTACTCTCCATGTTGCTAGTTCTCTTTTGTTGAATAATGTATGCTCTGTTCTTTCTTTCACCATACAGCTCCTACAGAGAAATGCTTTATTTGATTTATGCCAATAATCTCCAGAAGGTACATTTCCACATCTGTTGCATACATCAATCTGGATAGGATCACATCTTATGTCTACAGCAGGAGCTAAACATTTCTGCTTACCAAAGCTGTGATAAAATGGAATCTGTAACTTTTTTGAATCATGGAGCTTGTAAGAACCAGGCCTTAAAGAGAAAGGATAAAATGTTTGTAAGACATATCTGCTGTGTTTGATTATAGTTATAGATTAATAGTGTGGTTCATTGATCTTGTTGTAGAACTGTTAACAGATTGGAATTAATTGTTCTTTCACACAAGCCGTGTGTTGGACAGGTTTGGAAAGGTAGAATTAGATGACTGAAAAATTCAATGCCATAGCCGGGATTATTTTAACAGATTATTATGCAGCCATTGCAAAAACAAGTTAATAATGTTAAACAATAACACTGTTCTCAATGCTCATGCAGGTGTCACATTGTTGATTAGGCACTTCAAAGCTGTATGAAGATACCTTCGTGCAAGCTCAGTGTATCAAATTACTCATTACAAACTTATTTACTTTAGTAGATTAATAAAACATAGAGTAGTAGATGTATACTAGTCCTAAGTTTCATGCATGCTCTTATTGTAGTAAAATAGTGTGTATGTGCTATTCTTGTGAAAATATTACAGAGCTGCATTGTAACACAGTCTTGCAGATCATCATGTTTCCTATTTTAATAAACACAAGCCTGAAGAGAAAGATAGTGACAGAGTAAAGGAGTTTGTGCTACTGCAAACACTGTATAGTGTTCATAAGTATTGTATAGAAGCGGTTGACAGCAAAATTAGCTTTTAAATACTTAGGAAGGCAACACATACAGACAATTACATTAAAAATAACAGTTATAACTCAGGAAGTCATAAATTTGCAGTATTTAATAGTCTGGCATACAGATTGGTTAACATTCCTATAATGACACAGAATACAAAACAGAATTGGACCACATACTGAGTACAGCAGTCACCAATGAATTCAACACACCATTATAATAAAGAAAATGAATAAATTCAAAAGACAAGAAAATTACAGAAGTCTTTACACTCAAACCAATCAAAACACAATACAGTTTCCATAAATTTACATACCATCCACATCTCTACCACAAATTTGAAAACAGAATTTTCAGAGAATTCAACATAAAACATGCCCCCAGAACAAATTTAGTATTAAGAATCTCTTAGGTTCAACTTTGAAGGATCAAATCCCTCCTCCAGAAAAAAAAGTCAGGAATATATGCCATAGAATGCCTAGATCGTAACATGAAATACGTTGGAAAAACTAAAAGAAGTATTGAAATGCGCAAAAAAGAACATTTTAGGAACATTTGCCAAAAATAAACTGAAACAGCCATTGCAAATTATTTTTGGGAGAAAAACCATGAAACAAACCCAGAGGTCAAACTATTAAAAGAAGTCTTTAAACCTATGGAACTGCCACATGGGAGAAAATCTACATTTTAATGAATAAGGATATCGCCAAAAATTTTGACATCCCAGCAGAGGATAACTTTATCAAGTACATAAACTACTCACCAGATGCCACCACAAACAGGCAGACACAGAACGATCAAACAAACACCAACCAGTAGGTGAGCAGCTGACAAGAACAACAGATTCTCGAAACATGTCCAGGTACTGTGTACTTTAGTGAAGGGAGTAAATGAGTTTTTCTATTCCTCGCTTACTTTCATTGTATAGTATTTTGCATATTGTAAAGTTTATAACTCCAGCAATTGCAATCATCTGAACAATGATCTATTTACCATTATTTACCACTATCTGTAAAACAATTTATAATGCCTCAAAATTATATGGTATTGCTGATTGCAGCTTTACAGTTTGATGTATTCATAGTAGTCAAATGAGCATCGAAGTTGTTCAATAAACAAGCTCATGTGCCCATTACTTCTTAGTAAACATTACCATGTGCTCTTAATCATCTGCTGTTGGCTGTAGCTTAATTAATATTTAGTTGGGATTTGTATAAAAAAATGTTGGGAAAATATTGAATTAAAATTTGGAAAATGTGAATAATATGACTTTATGTTAAGAAAAATAAAGTGCAATTTGTTTGTGTTGGTTTTTTCATATTTTCAGGCGATTGTCTGTATTATGCCCACATTTTAGCTAATGGTCTGTATTGTCTCTTAGTTAAAATGGTCTAGTACAACGAGAAATAAATCTCAGTACTATGGGAAGTGATGTGAGCATGCTATATCTTAGGGGACTGGGAAGTGTAAATTGACAGTGTGACATTTTGTGTTTTCAATGGGAAAAATTCTGTTATTCTTTCTGATTCAGAATATATATATGGATTATTGGCCATTTGAAGCATTTTATCCTTAAAAGAAGTTAAATGGACTGTCCATAACTTTAAACCTTGGAGTTCCATGCCCTTTTTGCTAAAACTTTTAATATCTTGACACATATCTGTTAAAAGGTCATAAAAAATTAAATTAAATTGAGTTTTATTTATGGGATGCTCTTTAACTGCTGTGGTCCTTAGCGTCCCATTCTATATTGGGCATGAAAGACGGGTAATTTTACTTAGAGGCCTCTTTATCAGGCTTGAGGTTCTTTTACGTGCCGTAAATCTATTGTACGAGACCACCGGCTTCACTTCCCTTCCAAAAGAAGCCATGCTAAGAATTTTTATGTCCGAATAAATCCATCACCCTCCACCGAGTTTGAGTCCACAACCTCGGGGATCTAGAAGGCATCAAAAGCTTCATTTAAGGAGCCGTGGGTCAAAAGCCATAGAACTGCAAATCAAGAGGCAGCTAATTATGATTACTCCCCTTGAATGCACTAATGTTAGTCATACCTTTGAAGTTAAATTTCAACTGTGATTATCTCAAAACTACATATTTTTAAACACATATTTCTTTTTCTCAATAACTGTAAGTGCTCCAAGGCTGAAATTTTACACATTTTGTGAGAAAATCTATTACATGCACTGAATTAGAGTTATATTTTAAAATATATAATACCTTTTTAAAAAATTGAGAGTTTTATTTCAAATTTTAGATGTAAATTTTGGTTCATTCCTTTCACAGAGAAAAAAGAAATTTTAGAACCAGAAATACTATTGGTACTAATTTTCTCAGTTCAGTGGTATGAGGCAAAACGTCTTCATATGTAGTAAAACTGTTAGCTTTCTCTATCAACTGGTTTCTAAGAAAAAGGAACTTAAAGATATCTAATTTTTACCCTTTATCTAGCAAGCCCTTTTTAGAAGTTATTCCTTTTTAGGAAAAACTCCAAAACATAGAATTAAGAAAATTTAAAGAGATATGGATATATACATACGCTGACAAAACGTTTTTTTTGTACATTGATCTGTCAATTACAGCCATAGGTATTTACGTTTCTTTGCTTAGCAGCCTGTCCATATAATAATAACATTTCTCATTCCCTTTAGTAACAGTTTTGCATACAATGCTTGTGGGCTATAGGCCCTTTGCATAGTGTTTTCATTAGTGGGTGCATTTGCAACTGGGAAGCACTTATTAACATCACTTTAGCCACTTTTCTGTCCTGTCCATGCATGTGCAGAGGAATCATTTTATGCATAAGAGTTTGAATAAAATTTGTCAATGCATTTCCAATGTGGTTGAAATAGATGTAAAATTAAGGTGGTTTTCTATAGAGAATCCCTTAAGAATTTTATTGATTAGTGACCATTATACTTTATAACTTCGTGCAAGTGCTGTATGATGGTCACTAATTGACTTAAACTCTTCCCAAAGTATTAAATTACACCATTGTTTTTAGTCTCTTAAAACAAAGAAATCCCTTAAGTGTTTAACAATATTGTGTAAGTGAAATGTTAAGAGTTAAAATTTTATGTATTGTGACTGACTGGTATAAAATTATTTGAACAGTTAAGTAATATGAAACTAATATTGAAGATCATAAATTTCCAAGCCCAGTTGATTACATGCTTACACATATAGTCCTGTGGTGTCACTGTTGCAGGCCTGTTCAAATATTATGATGTTATTGATATGTCACAAAATTATTTATTAGCTTTATTAAGAAATGTTTCAGTGGATATGTTCATGTAAAAAAGCTAAAATGTACCCTTGTTGTGTTTATTGGTAGGCTCTTTTTGGATCATTTGTTTTGTGGAGCTTTTTCTTTTTGGATCTCATTTTGACCCTCATGTTGACCCCTCTTTTGATGGAGATGAATGTCTACCAGTCTAAAGCTACACATCTAGGCTGCCACATAATTTTGAGGTAGGAAAAACCCGTTTCCAGCTATTTCAAAGGTTCAAAAGGTCCATAATAAAGCCAAACAGAATGACTTTCTAAAATGAATACCTTAATCCTTGACCTAAAACCCCTAATGTGCCAGAGATCCGTACCCTAGTATAAGGATGGCCTTTGACAGTATATAGGTTTAATCTGATGGAAATGGTACAAAATTAAGGGCAACTAATATGGTTAATGTCATGCTACTGTGCAATTTCCTCACACATGAGAGACAGAGAGAGAGTGTGTGTTCAATGCACAGTGCAGCCAATTAATTAAAATAATCTCGGCAGATAGGTAATAGAATATCAAGGAAATCTGAAAAAGTTTGTAGGACGAAATGTTTCCCAAAATATTATAAAATGACATTTTTCTGTTGTGCGTTGGATTATTACTTACACTTTCAAATGCAGAAATTTGTTATTTTTACAGTCACATTAAAGATACAGGGTACAAAGTTTCATAAATTTACATCCTATCTCTACTACTATTAATAGTATTTAATTTCATTTTGCATCTGTGCCAAAACACTCTAAATCTAACTGCAAAAGATTTTGATAGTTCAAAGTGAGGAAAAATAGAAATGGATGGGATAATAAGAGCAGTCAGAGTATCCAGATTGGAAAGGAAAAAGAACGAGGAAGTAAGAGATGGCCAGGGATTATCCATGGGTAAAATTAAATTAAGTTTATCTATGGACGCTCTTTAACTGCTGTGGTCCTTAGCATCCCATTCTATATTGGGTGTGAAAGAGCGGTAATTTTGCTCAGAGGCCTCTTTGTCAGGCTTTCTTATACGTGCTGTAAATCTAGGACACGGAACCACCGACTTTACTTCCCTTCCAAAGGAAGCCATGCTAAGGATTTTAACTCCCGAAAAAATACATCGCCCACCACTGGGTTTGAACCTGCAACCTCGGGAACTAAAGTCTAGCATGGTAACCACGGAGGACATCCTTGAGTGGTTACCACGAGAAAGAAGGAAATGCGCATGGCCATGGAAAGCTGGAGCAAATCAAATGATGAAGGATCGATGTATGCAGATGATTGATTGGAAACATCAAGGGGAATTAAGGGCAACTGCTGAAAAGTAGAGAAGCCCTCAAAAGCAAGCAGAGGGTAAAAATGGTCCCTTAATTAACTACTACCAATCAATTATTATTTTACCTCTGTCGCTTCACAAAAAAATTATTCTTACCCTGGCAGATTAGTGACTTCTATTGTGATGCGCTCAGATGATGAATTAAAAGGGTACTTGTTCTCTGGACTTGCTTCAAAAGCTGAAGGCAAACTGTAAGTACAAGGTGCAGGATTTGGATCATGTATAGGCTTCATCCTCTCTGCAAACCGAGCTACTGCACCCTTCAAACTTCTTGGCTGCATAGATCAAAATATTGAAAATTATTAGAATAAGGATTGAAATGATATTACGCTTAAATAAAGATAATATTTATACTACTAGCATTTAATTTTTGTTTTTTTCTAACAAATATCAATTGCAGCATCATGAAATGCATTTTTTAGGTAAAACCACAGTACATATACAGTAGAGTCTTACCGATCCGAGGTAATGGGGGAGTAAACGTACTCGGATTTGGTAAAACTCGGACTATACAGAGCACCACAGGAAAACCCATTAAAGACTAAATTAAACCAAAATCCAATCAAGGTGAAGTTATTTACTGTAAATTTTTGTATAGAAATATACACTATGTACATGCATGCACATGGGGTTATTTTATAAAAAAAATCTGATTTGTTATTACACATGACTTTCTCTACTTTTGTACAAACGCTTATTCTCCATATGCTTCATGTTAATCGAGATGTTAATCTTATTGCTAATTTTCTTGTAGATGCAAGGGGAATTTCTAGCCTTTAAGTGATAGTCAAATATTTTAAGAGGTGGTGGCTATGTGGAGTATTCTATTCTCTTTGCATTACCAGGACAAAAAAAATGAATAACGAATTTGAGAAAAAGTATTAGTATTGGAAAATTTAAGGGAATAACAAGCAATATCTCGAAAATGGTTCACTCAACAACAAAAATGTATATGACATAAATTGTGTATTTTAATGCGATCTACATTTTTTGTATAGTAAAATTTTGTCTATCTCTTATAGTTTACCAGTTATGCAAAAGTCGTTCACAATGAAGAATACTTTTGGAGACATTCCCAGAAAATTCGAGATATACATTTCATTTGTTATAAAAATATCTTAAACATGTGATATTTTAATCAAAATCGTTAAAGCCATTTTTGAGAAAATTAATATTTTCGAAAAATGTTCCATGTAAAGGCTAATCTGGGGTAGGGGGATTTTCTTGAAAACCTTCGTGTCGCATCTCTGTAAGATACTAAACCTAAATATCAAGTTTGGTGTTTATCCGACTGTTCGTTTCTGAGTTATGCTGTTCACAGACACACACACGGACATGTTTCCAAAAATGCTTTTTTTGGATTCAGGGGGTCTCAAAACATATATTTCCGGTGAAATCTCGGTATCGAATTTTTGGGTGGAATGCAATACTTACTCTACGTAGTAGAGAAAGTAGAAACAGTCTAAGCGTCTTCTGCTTCAGGATACTAAATCGCTTTTGTGCGGCAATGTCACGCCATCGTTCAAGTAACATGGTGTCGCACATTGTTGCCTCCAACACAGCAAAACCCTCGTTATGACTCGTCTTCGGTGTTCTCTCTTCTATGTCTTCCTCCGCTTTCTTCTGTCGGCTCATTCAACATCTCAACAATTGATGTTTCCTCAAGTTCAAACTGTTCATCATCTCCTCCGTGGTAGTGGTTACCATGCTAGCCTCTACTTCCCGAGGCGAAGGGCAATAGATTTTTTTTTCGGGCGTAAAAATCCTTAGCATGGCTTCCTTCGGAAGGGAAGTAAAGCCGCTGGTCCCTGTCATAGATTTACGGCACGTAAAAGAACGACCTGATAAAGAGGCCTCTGCCTCTGAGCAAAATTACTGGTCTTTCACGTCCAATATTAAACGGGACGCTGGATCACAGCAATTTAACTGTTATCCATTCCGTAACTTCGCTTTCGCTACCACTTGGAAGCTGTGCGATTAGATGTGACAGGGGTACATCGAATTTACTCTCGCCAGTCGATTTGCTCTAAAATTTTCTTCCACGATTTCACAAGTGTCTCAGGCTCACTTCATCCCATGACACTGCTAACCAATACACTACGTCCCTCGTTTTGAAAACTAGTGATGTTTCCGTCCTCTTCCGTTGCTTGTAGAGGGAACTGCAACAGGAGGCGTCGATACATTTTTTTTAAGCGTTCCAAAGCCCCCTGATCCAGTGGCTGTATCAAACTTCTGACAGGCGGCTAAAACAAAGCCCGAATTCCATCACATTGCACTTCCTCTTCGTCTGGATGCGATCCAGCGTTGTCCCTCAATAAGATTGCTTTACTAGGCAAACTATTTTTCTTCTAAAACTTATTAGTTTCCGGCACATATTTTTCATAAAACTACTTCTTAAATATCGCTCTGTCCATCCAGGCAATCTTTTGGTTCTTCTAAGAGATAGGCGATGCAGAAAAGGAAATGTCTTTAAGAGCTCTAAAGCTTCGCAGACTTGCCTATGACGAAAAGCTTTAATTTTATGTGTACCTAGTGCATTTGATGCAGCGAATACTATCACTCTTTCTTTACCTTTTTTTTTTTAATGCCAGGGGCATGACCTTCGCGTGAAGCAAGTGTTTTAGAAGGTAATATTTTAAAGTTGATCCCTGTTTCGTCACAATTGTATAACTGATCATTTTTCACTTATTACTTACAAGTTCAAATTTTTTACAGAAATTCCCGCAGCTTCAGAATCGCCGGAAAGCTTTTCTCCACAAATCTCGAGCTGTCGTACACCATACCTATTCTTCATCTCTGTAACCAACCTACACTCGCACTCAGGGCGGTATTTAGAGGGGGTTCTAGGGTTCAAGCCCCCCCGAAACTTCTGACAGTTTTATTTATTTAAATTCATAGCAAACCAATATGGGAAAATGTCGTTAGATAACAATAGGTCTGTTGCTAGTAACACATTTACAAGAAAAAGGGAAACTTAATATCTTCGCCTTACATAGGTAAGGTGACCATACATTCCAGTTTTCGATGCAGTCTCCATGTTTTGTGCTGTGAGGTGGAATATCCTCATTCCGGTGAGTTTTTCTTGTCTATATAATGTCTCCAAGCAATTTTCTTATCCATGTAACGTCTATATACTACGGAGTAGGTACATGGTAACTGTGGGGTACTGTTAAGTTTAGATCTACTTGTGGAAAACCCTCCCCGAAATTTTTTTCTGGGTACGGGCATGCTCGTACTGAAATCGTCTTCACCTTCTTTAACCTTGTTTCTAAAAGATGTTTTTTCTTACAACATTGGGCTGGAAATTGGACTTCCCTTCTGCCTTTGTGACTGAACCAGATAGTGTTTCACTAGGTTTTTTTTTTTTTTTTTTGTATTCTGACCACCTCATACACTTTCTTTTAAAGGAGTTACATGAACACTTTGTTGAAGAATACTTCTCCAGTTTATCCCTGTTTCATCACCAGTCTCCACTGTTACTTCTCCAACACCGTATTCCGCTGCAAAATTTTAATTGTCTCCCCTTTTTCCAGTCTTTTTAAAGCTTGTAATTTCACCTTTAATGGTACAAATTTCCTCTTGCACTTAGCACTCATTGTCGAAACAAATTAGGAATAAAATGTGCAACTACTAACGTACACTAACCACAAAGAAGGCTGCCAACATACTAAAATAAAACGCCTTTAATTTGACACAATCCTGCCTTGCTGCTTGGGCTGCAAGGGATACTTTTCCTCTCAACAAAACATGTGTTAACTATTAAGGCTATCTGCTTTCTTATAAAAGCTGTCAAAAATTTGCAGTTATAAACTAGTCAATGTGTTATTATTGTAGCTGAAAAGTATTTCCGATTGGTAATGCTTACTACAATATATGTAGTCGGCATGTTATTGCAGCTGAACAGTATTTCCGGTGGGGAATGCTTGCTACAGTGTAGGCACGTATTATGGAAGGGTTTTCTCAGTTTTCGGCAAGCCCCTATTGAAAGGAAGTTAATCCGTACCAGGTAACACACATTCTATAAACAAGAGGTACGGAGGCGCAAAAGTATATGGATACGTATCAGGACCGTGTAAATCGATGGGTAGCCTTTTGTTAAAGAAAAGAAAAAAAAAATAGTGTCAAGTAGCTCGTATTTATTTTGCGAGACACCTGTACTACTAAAGCCCATATTAAAAAATAATTTTAATTTAATTGTAATGCTGTTTTATACACAGTTGACTTGAAAATGAGTTTATTAAATATTACATTTAGTACATGATAAAATCATAACTGTTCTAAGACAATCCTGTCTTCACTATTTAATTCTTATACATTCCATATTACTACAAGGCAAAATAACGACCAAGTGTTCCAAGATAATCATGAATCTTGTCTTCACTTTTATAATTCTTACGCTCCATGAGAGTTATTTTTATGTGCTTCTGAACCCAAAGCTTCTTTTTATGGTTTTCCTCCACAGGCTGGCTCAATGTTAAGCCAGTTTTTCTAAATCAGCTTGTTCGTTTTGGAATTCACTTATAACAAGAGTCAATGTTAACAGCTGGAAATGATTGTGCAACTGTTTGCTAAAATTGTTAATGGAATCTTAGCCAAAATATTTTAATACATGTTCCATAATTCTAGGGAGCAACTGCTCATTGTCTACCTTTCGCAGGTCTACAATAAATGTAATCAAAATAACCAGCAATTGGCAATATAAGATATTATGGCCAGCAGCATATGAATCTTTCTGAAGTATACAATCATTTGAATCCTTGTGTGCAATTTGCAAGGCTGTATTTTACAATATGCTGATAGAGAGGGGAGGTCCGAAGCCGCAGGGAAACTCCACACGCTTCGTCTCAGCGAAACTACAGTTCACGTCAAAGTAATGATAAAAATACAGTAAAGATTGCGTATCTTATTGTAGATAATAGGGCTGACCTTATTGAATCCAATATACGGCAAAATCATCTAATAAGATAGTTAAGGAATTACAGCGATACTAATATTTCAAAATTAATATGGATATCGTGGATGTATATGCCCACACTTAATGTATGGTATTGAAATTTTGGGGTGCTTTTGCTAGAACACAGATTAATCACTTATATATCAAAATAAATCCATTAGAATCATGTTGGATCTAAAAGTGAGGGAATATTGCAAGGAAACCTTTATTAATAAAAGAATATTTACCATCTGCTTTCTGTATGCATATAGAGCAATAATGTTTGTAACAAATAAGTATAAACCAACTAAAGACAATTACATTCACAACACAAGAAGTAACGTAGCTTATAAGTGTAATATAAATAAAAGTATGCCCCAAAAGATGTTCAATTCTTTGGAACTAAATTTTATAATAAATTGCCACTAGAATTTAAAATGATTAGTTGATACTTCAAAATGACAATTTGAAAGGAAATTAAAACTATCTTGACGACCAAATGTTTTTATGATTTAAATGAAGTCTAAATTATTGTCTATTCTATTTAATATAATTTGTAAGTTGTATAGTACGTCTAAAATTACATATCCAAAATCAAATGTATTGATGAACTGGATGAGATAAATATCGTCTTCGTCAGAGCATTGAGGAGGAAACATGATACGAGTATACAACTGCATTAATGCTGATTTTGCTGTGTTGATTAAAGGTATTTAAAATTCACACATTCTATGCACCAATGAGCTGTTGCAGTGTGAATTTAATTACTAAAAATAGTGTTGCTCATTTATTTGCTTATTTGTACTAAGCTCTTTACAGTGTATAAATGGCCTGAAGCTAATCCAGGTTCTGATGAATAGAAAGCAGTGCTTTCTTCAACTATTGTTAGCTCATACATGGCATTATCAAACTGATTATATTTTATAATTAACAAATTAATTTGTGGAAAATACTTCGGTTTACTTTACCAACCAGATCAACTTCTTCTTAACTCTAAATAAGAACTATTCTGAATTAATAATCTGAGATTGTTTACATACTTTTTAATTGACACTATTTTTGCAATCCTCAAGTATTTATTTTGAATAAAATGTTTCCTCCAGATATCCATTGTTTTAGCTTTATTTATGGATGCTCTTAAACTGCTATGATCCTTAGCGTCCCATTCTATATTGGGCGTGAAAGACCGGAAATTTTGCTCCGAGGTCTCTTTCGGCCCCCCCCCCCCAGGGACTCACCTTATGTGAGTACGGGTTTGGTGGTACCCGGGGTGCCCGAGCCACTCATCGTCATCATCATCCCTCCACCCTCGTCCGGTCGAAGTGGGTTCGTCCTTGTGATGCAGTAATTTGTATCACAAATTACTTAAATGTAAATAATGATTGTAATATGAATATGCATTTTTATGTGACATTGATTTGAGATGTTTCTTGACTGTAATTATTGTTGAGAAGTAAGTTTTTAATGCCTTACTGAAACTGTCAATAATAGCGCGCAATAATGCAGCGAGGGGGTGAGCTGTTTATCATTATTGGAAACGAGGAAGTTACGTAATGTTGGCGCGTTTTTTCCTTGAGAATATTCTGGAACGTTTCCCTAGAGCATATGTATTCATAATTTTCATTGGATATTAAAATAGACGCTAATGTTGGCGCGTTTTATTAGCCAATTGCAGTTCAGTTATAATCTTTAGGCATATCGGTGTGTATGGGTATAAAAGCAGTAGGTTAGAGGTAAAGCCATGTCAGTTCATCAAAAATCTGTGTACACTACACGTCGTCTTCAGTCAGTCAGTTCGTCGAAAGTATTAGTACGGCATACATCGGATATAGATTCACAAGTTACGCGCAGCAGAATTATGAAAGATCTAAAGTATGGTAAAGTTAATTATACAAAAGATTGAAGTACGTGGATTAAAAGAATTATCAGTAAGAAGTTGTTATAACAGTTTCAGTTTGGCGAGTGTTAAGATCAATGTATAAATGTGATAGTTAACGTGTTCGACAATAAATGTGTAAAACAAATTTCTTCATCAGTGTTATATTTGGATAAAAGATTCCTTTCCGTTTACACACCTTGATCAAGAGACATGTTCGACCGAGAAATAATAGCTAGCCGGAGGACAGTAAACAAAAATTAAATCAAATAACAGTCGCATTCTTTCGAACACTAATACTGCCGCAAATTGCTAACACCAGATGGAGCTACAAACCGAACAAATGAATGACGTAACAAGATGGCTTCACATGAAGTAAACACACATACACAAACATCACAAGTAATAACATTATAAGTAATACCGTTACACTTGTGACCGGGGGACTCAAGGTAGGCTCTCATGCGTTCTTTACATTTCGTTCCATGCCGCCCCTCGCCATCGTTCTTTCTTGATCTCCCTATTTACGAACATTTCGCACCAAGACCATTCATTCTTGCATCTCTTTTCCTTCCTCGCCTCCTTGCGTGCGAAACGCCCACACAGTTTTGATTTCTTTTAATCCTCCATGGATACAGCCTGACGGATACCCGCGCACTGGGTGAGTGGGCAATGGCGTCATCCCCACCACCCGGGGTCGTCATGTAGGGTTTGTGTTCGTATCCGCTGTTCAACTGCAGCCCCGCGGGGGGCCATTGGGTCCCTCTGTCTATGTTCTGGGAGGTGTATGGATAGGCCACTCACCCAAGCCGGGGTAACGCCTGGGAAGTCAGAGCCCGAGGTCGGAGACGGTTGCAATGGTGGAGGATTTCTTTCGCTATGGAGCCCTCTTTCTCCATTATAAATAACAAGCGCCGAAAAGTCATTGTAACAGAAGTAGCACCACCGCCATCTGGTTATTACTTAGTGATTACCCGAACTGAGGAAGGACAATCTTTCGAGAAGGTGAGCCCCTTTGTAATGCAGAAGGGCATTGACTCAATTGCTGGTCCGGTTCATTCCTGCACTCGACTTCGAAACGGTTGATTGTTGGTTCAGAGTAAGTCCGATCAACAAAGTAAGACCTTGTTGCGCGCTACGCTTCTCCACGGTTATCCCATCCGTGTTGAGAAGCACCGCACTTTGAATTCCTGTCGAGGCGTCGTTACCACCCATAGCCTCGATGGTATGTCGGACGTTGAACTGATTGAATATCTTTCTGATCAAAAGGTGACAGCTGTTCATCGAATGCAGGCTAAACGCGACGGAGTATTGGTACCCATTCGTACCCTGTTTCTAAATTTCGATGGTGTCGATCTGTCTACGAATATCTCAGCAGTGTACGAACGCATTGCGGTGAGGCCCTAATTCTAGACCTCTGCGTTGTTTTAAATGCCAACGTTTTGGGCATAAGCAAGCCTCATGCAAGAGTGCCGTTTCCATCTGTACCTCTTGTAGTCAGCCCTCACACGATGGTACCTGTGCATCAGCCCCCGTCTGCGTCAATTGCCGACTGTCCGCGGTACTTGGACGAGAAGGAGATCCGGGTGAAGGAGAAACTCTCCTTCGCTGAAGCCCGGAGGCGTTACCATTAGCGCCAACCTTCGCTTCTGCGATCAGGTGCATTCAGTTCTGTTATTGCCTCGCCAGTACCACTGAGAGATGCTGAAACTCAGACCTGGGCCATGACTGCATTGACCGCCACTACCATCCGGCCGCCCATTTCTGCCATAGTTACCAAGCCATTTAAAGCTGGTCCTAAGGTTATGAAGTCCCAAGGCACTGATAAGAAGTCAAAGCAGAAACTACGTAAGGAAGATTTTCTCAAAGAACTTCCGCGTGCGCGCGGTGAGAAACGTTCACTTCTCCTCTAAGGTCGCAGTTCCAGGATGCTCCTGGACCAAGCCGCGCTCAGCGGCCCCCCTCATCCATTGCCACCCAGAACCGATTCTCGGCGCTTGAATCGGTTTCTGGCATTGAGCGAGTGGGCCCTCCCTTCGAGGAGCCTATGGAGTCTGACCAACTCCATACCAAAAGCCCGAGCCCCAACGTTAAGCAAAAAGTTATTTTTAGCCGCCCTTCTAAGTAAGAAGTTTTTCCCTTTGATTCATGACTATCCTGACCTGGAATTTACGTGGTGTAAGATCGCATAGGGCGGAACTGCAACTTTTATTGCGTTCCCATTCACCTATGGTGGTGTGCTTGCAGGAGACTAAGATTCACCCTCACGATCCTTTTGGTCTCCGAAGGTATACTGCGGTTCGCTACGATCTTGAACCAGATGAGGGTACTCCTGCTCATGGAGGTGTCATGTTATTATGCGTAACGACGTCATTTTCAAACTCTTACGTCCGACTTGCAAGCTGTTGCCGTTAGGCTTCAATTACCCGGCTTTTTCTTTTCCGTTTGCTCTGTGTATTCACCTCCATCGTCTCCCTTCGCTCACGCGGACATTCGAGATCTCCTGTCCGCTCTCCCAACACCATTTCTTCCGTTGGGAGATTTTAACGCCCATCTCCCCATGTGGGGTTTGCCAAGGGCTTGTGCGAGGGGAACTCTTCTTTCCGACATTTCTTCTCAGTTCAGCCTCTCTATCCTCAATACATATGAACCTAGTTTTCTTTCTGATTCTTCTGGTACATTCACTCACTTGAACCTTGCCGTTTGCTACATCCAGCTTGCTAGTCGTCTGCAGTGGAACGTCGTCGCTGACACCTACTCCAGCGATCATTATCCCTGCATCGTTTCTCTTTTGTCTCACCACGCCCAGCCTTCCAGAGCACCTACCTTCTTTAAAGCCGACTGGGGATTGTATTCCAGCCTCGTGTCATTCGTGGAACGAGCCCTTTACTGACGTGAACCAAATGGTGCAGTACCTTACGTCTACGATCCTATCTGCCGCCGAACGCACCATTCCCGTTCGTCCTCCCACCCTCAGCGTATTCCTGTACCGTGGTGGACCGAGGACTGTCGGGACGCCGCTCGTGCCCGTAGAGCTGCACTCAGGGTGTTTCGGCGACATCCTACACTTGATAATTTGGTTACTTTTAAACAATCGCGCGCCAGGGCTCGTCGCATTATTCAGGATAGCAAGAAGGCATCTTGGACTCGTTTTGTCGAGTCTCTTAATCGCTTCACGCCTTCCTCTGTTGTTTGAGATAAACTTCGTCGCTTCTCCGGTAAAGTGTCGCATTGTACTGTGTCTGGCCTTCAGGTTTCCAATGCCACCATAGTAGATCCGGCTGCCATTGCTAACACTCTGGGTGCTGCCTTCGAGGCGGTTTCCAGTTCTGGCTATTATTCCGCCGGCTTTCGCGCTCAAAGACCGGCTTGATTCTGTGACCTATGGTTTTCGGTCTCCAAATCAGGAGTGCTATAATGAACGTTTTACAATGAGAGAGCTGGAGCACCTTTCAGCCGACGGTAAACTCTTTCTCTTACAGGTCTATAACCGCATTTGGCAAGACGGCGTTTTTCCTTCCGTTTGGCGCGAAGGCACCATTGTCCCTATCCTTAAGCCTGGGATGGATCGCCAGCTACCTCCTTATCTCCGTCACCAGTTGCATTTGCAAGGTGATGGAGCGCATGATCAACGGGCCGTTGACATGGTGGCTTGAGTCTCAGAAACTTCTAGCGAACGCTCAGTGCGGATTTCCTCCCCACCGCTCTAACATCAACCATCTGATCTCTGTCGACACATATTATGAATGGGTTTCTGAGAAAGTGTCAAACAGTTGCTGTGTTTTTTGACCTAGAGAAAGCTTATGACACTTGTTGGAGGGGCGGCATTTTACGTACATTGCACGCATGGTATTTATGCCGTCGTCTTCCCATATTTCTTCGGGAATTTATGACGGACCGCGTCTTTCGTGTACGTGTGGGCTCGGTTTTATCTTGTTTTATTCAAGAGAACGGTGTACCGCAGGGCTCTGTACTCAGTGTCACACTTTTTGCGATTGCTATCAACCCCATTGTTGATTGTATTCCGCCTGGCATTTCATCGTCCCTTTTCGTTGAAGATTTTGCCATTTATTGCACTTCACGGTGGACCTGTTAGCTCGAACGCCATCTCCAGAGCTGTATCGACCGTCTCTACGCCTGGAGTTACGCCAACGGCTTTAATTTCTCCGCCGAAAAATCCGTCTGTATCAATTTCTGGCGCCAGAAGGCTTTCCATCCGCCCTCTCTCTCCTTCCATTTGCAGACGAGGTGAAATTTTTGGGGTTTTCGATCGAAAGCTGAGCTGGACTTCGCCATTTCGTTTTTAAAAGCAAAGTGTGACCGTTCTCTTAATCGTTTACGTGTTTTAAGTGGCACATCCTGGGGAGCTGATCGTACCATCCTTCTGAGTCTATATCGCGCTTTCGTCCGATCCAAGCTTAATTACGGGTGCATTGTCGATTCATCGGCACGTCCGTCGGTGTTACGTCGCCTGAATGCCATTCACCATCGTGGCATAAGAGTCGCTACAGGGACCTTTCCAACCAGCCCGCTATCCAGTCTGTATGCTGAAGCTGCAGAGCTTCCGCTGTCCTTCAGGCGTGAGATGCTTTTGTGTAGCTATGCCTGTCGACTCTCAAGCTTGCCTGACCATCCGTCTTTCGAGTTATTTTTCGAGGAATCGCTGGATCGGCAATATTTAGTTAGCTCCTCTGCATTGCTCCTTCCAGGGGTTCGATTTCGACAGCTTCTTCGGCATTTGGACGTTACGCTAGCGCCAGCCCTTCCCAGGGGGAAACGCGTTTTCCCCGGTTGCGCGCTGAGGCCCACTGTCACCTTGGGTTAACGTCGATGCCGATGAATAAGACCCCTTCTTCAGTTCTTAGATCAGCGTTTTTAGAACTTCAGGTACAAATCGGGAACTTTCATTTTATATATCCTGAAGGATCTAAGACTAATGTTGGAGTAGGGTGTGCCTTTGTTTTTGGTCAACATAGTTTTACCTTTCGTTTACCGGGGCAATGTTCGATGTTTACCGCCGAGCGTTTTAGTATTTATCAGTCACTTTTATACATCCAGCGGCATGAGTTACGGCACTGTGTTCTTTGCGCAGACTCCTTGAGTGCAGAGTATTAACGCGCTGTACAGTTACCACCCACTCGTACAGCGCATACATGATCTCCACTCGCTCGGTGTTTCGGGCATCAGCATCTCCTTCGTGTGGATTCCGAGTCATGTGGGCATCTCAGGTAACGAGTCTGCCGACGCCGCTGCCAAATCGGCGCTTTTATCACCCAGATGTTTTACCTGCGTTGTTCCCTCCTCAGATTCATATGTTATTTTACGGCACCGCATCCACTCGCGTTGGCGCGATGAGTGGGCTACCCTTAGGGGGAACAAGTTGCGGGAGGTTAAACCTCTCCCAGATGTCTGGGCCACCTCTTCTCGTGCTTCTCGGTCGGGAAGAGGTGGTTTTAACACGACTTCGTATCGTACATTGCGTTTTTAGTCATAGACACTTGCTTAGTGGTGATCCCGCACCACTGTATGACCAGTGCTGCACCCTTAACGGTGTGTCACATTTTAACAGAGTGTCAGGTTTTAGCACAATTGCGCCTTCATGTGTCTCTGCCTGTTGGTTTAGCCGACATTTTGGCAGACGACGCGTATACTATAGAATGTCTTACGTTTTATCCGTGACAGCTGCTTTAGTCAACGCATTTAATGCGATGAGCGTCTTTTAGTTTTGTGATTTTATATTGTCCATTTTAATGGGGGGCTGTTCTCCTCTGGGGTCATATGACGCTCCGGTCCCTTGGCTTCTACAGATCCTAACGCGTAGTCTACTCTTTTATTGTTTGATTTACAGACTTTGATATGCATTTTATTGCTTCGACTAAGCGGGTTTGTGTCCCGTATTTTAATTTCTGGATTTTAAATTTTATACATTGTAAGGGCGCTGATTACCTTAGCTGTTTAGCGCCCTTAACCCCCATATCACCATCTTTCGGTTCTTTTACTGCTGTAAATCTACTACACGGGACCACCGGCTTTATTTCCCTTCCGAAGGAAGCCATGCTAAGGATTTTTGTGCCCGATAAAATCCATTCCTCCGGCGTGGTTGAACCTGCGACCTTGGGAACTAGAGGCTAGTATGGTAACCCTAGTCCACGGAGGATGACTCCAAGTATCCGTGCCTTTACATTCTAATAGCATTTTAATTGCACCTTCTTTATCCCTGCTTCCCTCCCCTCTCTTTTTCTGTTCCTTGTTTTAACGCTCCCCTGTAACCTATCAGTCTCCAAACTCCCCGTTTAAACCACGCAATACCTTTTCTTTGATCTCTCTTACACCTCTCGATATACATCTCTTTCCCATCATTACTACCAAAATCGTTATAAAATTTTTGAGAACATTGCCCGTAAAGCTGTCTTTCGCTTCCAACTGGTATCAACTAATTGCTAGAATCCTGTCAACATAATCTCTCTTCCGTAGCCATAGTCAAACTTACTTTTTATTGTAAGTTGGTGCTTAATTTCACCTTAACCAATTCTTTGAGTGAATACACTTTTCTTGTACATTTAAGCAATCTTTCAAAATGTGCCCCTGTGGTAAGCGTTAAATCCTAAACCAGTATTTCAGCACTTTTTCCATAACCATGCCTCGCAATCATTTTGCTAATTCTAACACAGCTTCTTCCCCTGCAGAGTTATATGTAACTCTTAAAACCAATTTACAAAACGTTTTCAGTAACATGTCCATCTTTTCCCAACCTTCCTCTGCATCCCAGATCTCTATTGCATAAGTCATCTTGACTCCACTAAAGCCTAATAGATTCTTTCCAGTCATGACACATTCGTCATTGGGGCTACGAACAGGCGTTTACTAAAAAATTTCAATGCTGATTTTCCTTTTGCCAACGCCGTTTGTTTATGCTTCCCCCCATCCTCCAGTGCTATTAAGTGCTATACTCAAATAAATAAATAAATAAATAAAATTTTTCACAATTTGAATTTCTTTGCCCTAAAATAACCAGCTCTCACCTTTTCTTAGTGTGCTATCTTTTATGAATACCTTAGTTTTGTCAACATTAACTTTAAGGCCCCATTCTTTACTGTACCTGTTAATTTCATTTACTGATTTTCTTAAAGCTACCACTGTGTATGAACTTACCCGCAAGTCATCTGCGTAAACAGCTGGGAGTTTTCTTTATTATTAATAATACAGCCTTACAGATATCTTCTGACTTACAAGACAACCAAACTACAAACGGGAAAAGGAATTATTAATTCTTGTAAGTCTGCTCTAATAATTTCTTTTATTTGTTTATCCTTTTTTACACCTAGTCATTAATTGAGAGAATTTGGTCTGATCCTTGGCTCTGTTCTCTGTGTATAGATTTCTTTGAATTTTCATGGTCAGGTAAGTGAACTTGTGATGAAACTGTTCGTTAACTCTGTCCTTAAAATGTGTGCAAGTGCAATTCTAGGATGCTCAGCAGCTACATGCCTTTATCACTTTAAAAGTACTTCAGATTCCGATTTCTTTTTGATTTGAGCATAAATACGTTCACTTTGTTTTAGGACACACATGCTGTTGCCTATAGGCTGTGAAAATAGCATAATAGCAGTAACTTTGCAAGTCAGTGTGCAGTTCAATAATCTTTTGTGTATAAAGTACAATCTCTAATAGATAAACCCATTCAGCAGTAATTTTCTACCTTCTCATGATGTACTTACTTATGGATTTTGAGGCATTTTGTTTAAAACTACGACAACCATTAAGCATATAGCACTTCAGGAATAATAAATAAGCTGCATTAGGCAAAAATGGTGAATGATTTCTTGGGAGAGAAAAAAAAATAGAATCGTTTTCTGGAGCAAAAATATTTGGGAACAAAAGTCATTTGGAAAATTTTTGTTGGAAAAAAATTGAGAATAGTAGACTAGGAAAAGAATCGGAAAATGAACATGAGTCTTTTTATAATGTGGTATTGTAAGGGGAAATATATTAATTGAAATGGGAGAATAACATTATGTGAATGTTGCATATTTATTTATTTTTTCTATTTTCAATTCAATTTAACCTAAACATAAGTTTGTTATTTATAAGAATGGCAGCGGACACAGCGATGTGTGTATGAAAAAGTGTTCCTATTTGTCCATCTTCGGTATGAAGGCAATAAATCATATCAATTCTTCACAAATTTCTTGCATTTTTAATACGCATATGAACAGATTGACTAATTCTATCACAGCCTACTAAACTATATTCACTCTTAGATTGATCCGCGGCAAAACAAACCCACGTAGTCAGTGCACCGTGGTGCAATACGGTAGCAATGCGCCCAGAAAAGTAGTCCTATGCTAATCTCTGAATGTTAGAATGAATTTATCCTTAAATAGTATAATATTCTATATAGATACCTAAGGTTTTATTTAACGCTGATTTATACTGTAAAACAGAGCTACAAGTCCCATGACGCAATTCGTATGAGCCACCTGACATCCGGGTAGGCGCAGAATATTGTTTACACAGAAACCAGCAGTTATATTTAGTGTCATGGCGGATGGTGAAATTGCTCTTGTGTTTTCGTCGAATTACGTAAAGCATTAGCCGCGCAAACCATTGATAGTGCTGAAAAAAGAATAATATTGAATCTTTATTATAAGTTATGTAAGAAATATCCAACATTTTCCGCGAAACAAATGGTGAAATTAACTTCTGAGTTCACCGGTGTTTCGAGTACAAGTATAAACAGTGCTTGTGCAGAAAAATCTGAAACGAAAAAAGTGGTTACACCTGGGGGGGGGGGGGAAAGAAAGCATATGAAATACGCGATGCAAGAATGCATTTGCGTAACAGTGCACAATTTCTTTTATAAACTGAGCCGCCAACAGTTAATAAAGTGCCGCTTCCAGAGAGCGAATAAATTGGGTTATCGCATACCTGTTACTTTATTTTTCGCTCATTTATTTCAGAATTAACTATTATATGTGCAAACGTTTATTTTGTTGCAACTATCAATCTTTTAATCCTTAACAGAATATGCTAGTCACCGTTTCAGTTGTCGAAATAAGGACTCTGTTCTTTTTTGCACTACGTGCCGCTTGTACTCGCCACATGACCCGAAAGTGCGACAGTATTTCTAGTGCGAATGGCGGAAGGATAATTTATAGCGGTGCACTGGTCACCTGGGGTTTGCTTTAACGCGGATCAACCTAAGAGTGAATACAGAGTACATATCTGGCCTGCGCGCTCTGCCGTCAAGGCATGGTCAGGTGACCTAGTGCAGGCGGCGAACGTTGGAAATGCATGTTTGTATTGCAGATTTTCTATCAGTGAATAAAGCAGTTCTCCTGTGCATATTTTGAGTTATTTCACGTGTTAAAGTATTCGATTTTACCCCCACTTCTACGGATTGCAAACCACATTGGGGTAAGTAAAATATCTGGTATTATAGTTATCATATCTGTTATTGTAGTATGTTGCAGAAGTATAGTTGGTTATATCTGGCACAACTTGAAAGTAACTAATAACTATTTGTATGCCTTTATCAGAGAATTATATTGTAAATGTATAAAACAACAGTGTTTTCCTCGTATTTTCAGAGCTGCAATGCCTTTCAAGTGTTCAGTACCAGGTTGCAGATCGAATTATGAGCCTCCGTATGTAACCCGCTTTACGTTTCCCAGAGATGAGGAACGACGAAAATTATGGCTAACAGAATACCCAGGCAGAATTCTGAGTTCACTGACAATGCTAGAGTCTGCATTAGACACTTTCCACAAGAAATTGTTATTCGAGAGGATAAATGGCAGGATAAAGATGGGCGAGTGCATTTCATTCCACGTGCTAATCCTTGCCTTACTGATGATGCTTTTCCTACAGTTGTTAATGAAAGCACACCCCACTTAAGCTTTTCACTTCCAAAGAAAAGAAGAACAAGGGAGGAAAGGGAAGATGAAGCACTTCAAAAAGCCCTGGATCAAAGTTTAGCTTCATATGATAAGGAATTAGAAAATAACAAGTTACTCACATATGAAGATGTAACAAGTTATATAACAAATGTGTGAACGAGAGAAAAGATTGGACACTTTCAATTAGTGTTAGTGCTATTACAGCGCTAAAAATAAATACAGTATCAGTGCCTTACATTGTTAGTAGTTTTGTGGCTTCTAGTGATAGGTGCTTTAAAGTGTATATAGACAAAGAATTGAATCCTAATGAACTGAATCTCGAATTTAGTGTTATATTGGAGAAATCTCAGGTGGATGCATTATTTGAATTGTGTAGTGTGCCTATGTCAAACTTTAAAGGAAATAAACTTGCTGCAGTAGTGAAATTTTTAAAAGAATATGAGGTGCTAGATGCTGGTAAAAAAGTGAGGTTAAGTGTCCTTACAGAGCAGATAGAACTATTGTCCTTTAAGAAGGAAAGGTACAGATTTTCATCAGATCTTCTTAGGTTGGTTCTGAGAATGTCCCTGATATCTCCTGCATGTTACAGAACCATATGTTAGTCACAGGTACTAACTCTTCCACATCCAAGTAAATTAACAAAACTGGCTGCCAGTCTAAATGTAAGTGATAGCAATTTTAATATTAGCAATTCCTACATTGTTGGTCGCATTTGTTCCTTGAAACCTGACGAAAGATTTGTAAATGGTTTGATGGATGGAGTTTATATTTCACCAGAGTTAACTTTTAAAGCTGGTGAATTGGTAGAAACTAGTGCAACAAATACACAATTGCTTGCCAAAATAGCCCAAGTGTTTTCAGTAAATGCTGCATTTGGTAATTATTCAGATGTCATTGTCATTTTGCCAGTCAGTAGAAATTCTGGGGACTTCTTACATGCTACTGTGAGTAACATTCTCTGCAAACTTGGCAAACTACATGTAACAGTAATCAGTCTCATAGCTAATTAATCAGATCAACAAATCTTTGTTTCACAAATTCACGCCACATACATTTGGTTATTCTTCAGTAGTAAATCCCTTAAACCAATCACAGCCTCTGCTTTTGCTCTATAATATTTTGCATATTTTCAAAAATATAAGGAATAATTGGATAAACCAGAAAGATCTTATGTTTAATATTCCTGATTTTGAAAATCCAGATATAATTAAGAGTGCTAATTTTTGTCACTCAGATCACTTTAGCACAAAGAAAAGAATCAATTGCTGAAATTTGGTCATAAGTTAAATGCAAAAGCTGTCTATCCATCAAATATTGAAAGACAGAAAGTGAGTCTGGTGTGTAAAATTTTCAATTATGAAAATATTAATGCCCTCTTAGAATTCAATGATGGTCATGGAGAAACAGCAGAGTTTTTAAATATTATCTTAAAATGGTGGAATATTGTAAATGTTAAGTTTCTAGATAAGGATGTAAGGTATAAAAATGCTGATTACAAAGCAGTCTTTGGCATCGAGCAAGAAGAGTTAATTTTTCTGAATAAATTTTCAGCATGGTTGTGCAATTGTGAACATCTCTGTAGGGGAAATGTATACCAAGGGTTGTCTAGGCGCACATTTGATGCAATAATGCAGACATGCTCAGGCCTTTATGGTTTAGCAAATTATGCTCTAACAGAATTAAAAGTAAACTATGTGCTGTTTGGCAAGTTTCAAACAGATCCTCTTGAAGAGCGAAGTCTTTACCGTCAGTTGTCAGGCAGTAATTATTTTATCTCTCTCCAACAACTATTTGAGAGTGAGAAAAAGATCAGAATTAAAAATTTGCTTTCATTTTCATTAAAATGGAAACATTCCAGTAAAAAGCTTAAATGTGGGCGCAGAATCTGAAAACAAAAATGTTCCATCATTGCTGCCTTTTTGTGAAATATAAATTGAAATTGCAAAACCAGTGGATAATGATGTAATGCCTATCGTGTTTTACATTGCAGGTTAATGTGCTTTCAAGGTAGCAAATGGTATAATGTGCCCCAAATGCATTGAGTTATTGATTTTAAATGACACTTTAGGGTTTGAATTTGAAGGTGCAGCAAGGCTGATTGATTCCTTAAGTAGAGGTTCTCTAAAGAAACCCACAATATATTGCGTAAAAGTAACGTGGTTGTGTATCCAACTATTTCAAGGCTTAGTCAAAGAGTGTTACGATGATTTTATTAAAATCAGTAATCATTTTGCCTTGTGGAAGAATTTATGCAGTCCCTATATAGTAAACATTATGGATGAAACCAGAGAAATGATCGTCAATCAATGCAACCATAAATTGGAAGACTATTTTCATGATGTATGCTGAGTTATTTGCAAAATTATTCTAAATAATTACTCGAAAATGGTAACTGAGGATAAGAAACAAAAGTCTTGTGATAAAACAAAAATAAACAAAACTGACCAGTGTGAGAATTCATAAGAGCATTTTGTGCTTGCCAAGAGGAAGGAAACAATATTTTCAGTATTTCTATTATATTTACAAGGAATAATTTGTGTATTTAAAAGCCAATTGTTTCTGTAACATGAATTATTGTATATATTTTATAATAAACACACTGAGTCTATCTGACTTTGGCTCCACATCATATATTTCAGTAATTTTACTCATTTTACTAAACTAATAAGTGTGTGGCAAGCTTTAGTATATTGCCAGTAGTAACATTAGCAGATTTAGTCAATGGACTGTTAGTTTTTATGTTGACTTTAATTTTCAGTAAATACAAAAGAAATCTTATAACAGTTTGTCAGTGTGTATTGACTTGTACAGTGGTAAATGAGAAAAACTGCTCCAATATATTAAATAAGTGCAGAATATTTTAATTTTTATTGCGTATTCACAGCATTCGAGTGGAATAATTATAATCATATCCCCAAAATGCTTCTTTGTACAATTTTGCAATCCTTAATTTTGCTATTCCTGTTGTAATGAAATATACAAAGCATGAGAATAAGTTTCTACAGTACTAATAAAATGAAATGTTTGATATTTGTGTTATCTAGCTGTTTATTTTCATTCCATTTGAAGCTGAGCTTGTAAACATATGATTATATAAAGGTAAGGAGTTTAGTGAAAATAATATTTTGTCCCAAAGCACAGATGTTCAGAGTATAATTAAATTCAAAATTGTCATAATTTGTGCCACATTCTTTGTAATAAGTGAATTGGCTTTTATGTGCACCTGTATAACTTAATGCTGTTTAACTTAACTGCATGGTAATTATGTTCTGTTTTAATTTCCTCATTTATTATATTATTAAAATAAAGTACCCATAATACTGCTGCAGTTACATTATTTGATAGGCTCATAACGACTACAGCTACACATGCTACTGTGTTTATTACTTATACCACTATTTTTTCAAATCCAATACATGCACAAATACTTAAAAGTCATGACTGTTTTTATAAACTACAATCAATTATCATTATTTCTTTAATGTTATCGTTATGTTGTAGTGGTGTCTAGTTGCTATTATTTTAAATTAACTTAGTTTTTTATTTTTACGTTCCTCTGTCTTTTTGCTTGGAACTGTGGAATTCGTTGCCCGCCGCCTTCGTCTGCCGCCATATCGAAATCAGCGTCAGGTCTGTAGTGCAGTGGACTGTGAATTCTATGGAATGGTAAAACGCGTAATTTAAGGACCAGAAACATTTACAGAGGTTTGTTGTACCAGCTCCTCGGCCTGGTCAGCTAGTCTACAAGGCACCAGACTCTTAACGGGCTCTGTCTGCCAACACAATAGGTAATGCTTACTAAATATTACAAGCAGGTGTAATCTCGTTCCTGATCGGATCGCTGGACGTATTTAAATTTATTCCCGCTAGGATCGCTCGATCATACCTTTAAGTCGCTGTGATAATTATATATTAATCTAAGTGAATAATAAGATTGGTGTGTGCGAGTATTAGTAGCTTTTTCTCTTCATAAGATACAACTTACACAGAACACTTTTTAAAACAAAATGTAACTAGAGAAAAGAATGTTTATTGCCACCCACATTCCCGCCAAATAACTTTGACGGAGTCGATGAATCTTTGGGGAAACTGAACTTATAAACTGACTTGGTCCTTTTCAAATTTGCTTCAAGTACTAGAGGTGGTGGTGCGCAACTGGTTTACCTGACCTCGTAAGAACCAAAAGGAGTTTATGACACTGTTCTCGCTGTAAGCGATCTATGAAAATTGTTTTGACTTTCCTATGGATTTCAACGTCAAAGAAATTATGTGTTCGTTTCTTTACAGAATAGGCGTCTGAGTAAAAAGGTTCAGGCGATGGTGTTGCAGTACCTTAGCATACAAAGACATGTTAAGGTGTTGCAAGTTCCTTTGAGACGGAAAACAGTTCTGTTCCATGTTTATAGGTCTGGACTGGTTTAAGTGAACGGATTATGTCCTGCAAATGTCTTACAAAGTCTTTGAGAGATGTCAGGAAAGTCCACGAGTAGTTCACCTGGGAGACAAATTGCAGTGTCGTAGACTAATTCAGCCGATGAATAACCTGTCTTCTTTGATTGCAGTGCAAATACCTAACAGCATTAGAGGAAGGGAATCCACCCAGGAATGTGCCTTAAGCAGATGTCATTTAAGGACTGCCTTCAAGATCCTGTGTTGGCGTTCAATCAATCCATTAACTTGCGGGTGATAGGCGGTTGTGGAGTTGCTCTGTGAACGTAGGTACATGGCCGTGGTCTTGAACAGCTGACTTTCGAATTGGCCTTGATTTGTTGTGATGCATGTTGGAATACCAAATCTTCAGAATCAATAGGAAATTATGTTCTAAGCTACAGTTTCGGCAGTTTTATCTTCTGACGACACAGTTTCTAATCAGCAAGAGAACCTGTAAACAGTTAAAAAGCAAAGAAATCCTCTACAGAGGGATAAGGTTCCAATAATGACCACATTGATTTGCTGAAATCGCTCACTCGGTACAGGAAATTCTGCTAGAACTGATTTTGTGTGCTTGTGAACTTTACACTTCTGACAGGCCTGGGTCCACGTTTCACAGTCCTTCGTGATGATCGGCCAAATGAATCTTTTCGAGACCATCTTTGTTGTCGTACGATTCCCAGGATGCGACAAGTTATGAATTGCTGAAAATACAGCCTTGCGGAATTCCTGAGGTATGTACGGGCGAATGTGAGCGATTGATATGTCACAGTAGACTTGTTTCGTAGAATTCGGCAGCTGAAGCGTTACGATCCTCAAAGGAGTATTCTTCTGCAAACTCTCCAAATCAGTCTTCCTACACGTCAGCGATGACGCAATTAATGGGTTTGGGAGAGTCAAGGTGCTTATGTGTGGTAATGCATCTGCGACTGCATTCTCTTCTCTGGTGATAGTGAACTCGGCGATATATTGTAATTGCCGGGCTGTGCTTTGTTCAAATCCTGCTGGAATGCATAGACCAGTGGTTTATGGTCTGTGAGGATTGTGAAATTCCGTCCTTATAAATATTTTAAGTGTTTGATGGAGTTGTAGATGGCTTCAAGTTCACGATCGTAAGCGCTGCATTTCATCTGGGTGTTGGTTAGGCTTCTGGAGAAGATACTAAGTGGTTGTTTCACACCGTTTATTTCCTGCTGAGGTACTGCCCCAATAGTGCTGTCTAACTCGTCGGTAAGCAGGGTCGTCCTCCGTGTTCTAGGGGTACCATGCTTGCTAGCCTGTGGTTCCCGAGGTCGCGGGTTCAAACTGATAAAGCCTGATAAAGAAGCCTCTGAGCAAAATTTCCGATCTTTCACGCCCAATGTGGAATGGGACGCTAATAACCATAGTAGTTAAAGAGCGTCCACAAATAAAATTCAATTTTTTTGGTCGGTAACCAGGGAGAGAGGGGGCTTTGAGTTGCTGAAGAGCAAGGAGTGTTGCATTGCAAAGAATTTCGTTGACCCGGTAAAATCAGTTCTTCTTTCATCTGTTAAATCCAGTTGCTTGGTGCTGTTTTTCTTGTGTCCAGCTAATATGGTGGGAGTAGGAATAAAAGAGGGCTTTCAAATCACCTCTAACATGATGTAGAATCCAAGTATGTAAAACACGACTTTAAAAATTGGGCTTGAATCAGTGTATGCGTGTACGTATCATCGTGAATTATAAATGTGGTCTAATGAGAATGTAGTGAACAAATTACTATTTAAAAATAATGCATGCCTCTAAAAATCAGAACATCGATGCTTGCTATGAGAACCTTTCATACATTTAAATTACAGTATTAATATTCGAGATAGTTGCGTGATTATCACATCATATCAAAGTATAATGCAAAAGCGACCCCCATGGCTAAGACTGTTAATAAACAGAGGCAATGCATGACTTCGAAAACATTCCGATGCTTCAGTATGCAAGAGAAATAATGAAATAACGTTTATACTATTTAGAAAAAGCGAGACAGTAAAAACTCGAAAAAAGTTACACCTCTAAGATAAAGTCCACGCTCCAATAACCTCAACATAGAAATTTACTGTTAGAAAAATTATATAATAAGGTGAAATAACTCTACGTTAAATGGTACCATATAAAAATGAAAAATGGTGCTTGTTGCTTCGGTATCCAAGTGAAAATAAAAAAGACATGTACCTATGCAAAACTTTAATGCACCTAAATTGCGTTATTAAAATTCGAGACAGTTGCATGGTTATCTCATCATATCAAAGAATAATACAGAGGCAATGCAAGCCTGGAAAACATGCACGGTACTTCAGTTCGATGAGAAATAAAATAACGCTGTTATAAGCGAGACACATAACTAGCTAATGCAAGACAGTAAAAACTTAAAAGTATGATAAAGTCCATCGCTGTAGTATTCTCAAGGTAGAAATTTACTGTTAGAAAAATGTATAGCAAAGTGAATCACTTCTACGCCAAGCGGTACCCTCCATATTTATAAATGGGGCCTATTGTATGTTAGGGAAAAAACAAGAGATAGGTCTGGTAAAAATGCCCGAGCGTAAAAAGGCACAGCGATCTCTTTACAATATAATTACCTGTAAGTGGTGGGTAATGACATGTTGAGGGAAAGAAGCGACGAAATCGTGATCTAAATGCACACTGACTAAATGCACACTCAGGCGTGTACTTACTGTACGATAAAAAAGAATGTTTGCTCATGTACACACGAAGATAATGGAATTAAAAAATAAAAAACACTTGCTATGAAGCAGCAAAAATGTTCACGCCCCTTGAATGTAAGCCACCAATAGCCAAAGAACTGCTCACGCATACATGATCTAAGAAGAGAAATATGAGAAAAGAAGTCTGAATGTAGAACACCCCCCACTATTTAAAAATTACGTTATAAAATAAAAGACATGCAACTAAACGTTTAGTATCTATGCAGAAGAGACGTGTGAGTAATATCTATGACATAACATGTGAGCCACGAATGGTATGAGCTTGGTCGATATTTCAAAAGAAAAGAGGTCAACAAATAGCTCAAATAAAAACAAGCGTGAACACATATATCACTCCAATTTCACCATTGTTCGAGAGAGGACAGGAAACATGGATAGTTGGTGAACAATTTTTGTTATATGTCTGAAAAAACATTCGGTGCAAGATCGTTTGTATAATAATGTACAATATATGTTCTTAAATGAAAGGATTCTGTGTTGTGTGTTTTGTCGAGAATATATACTGTAGTATATTTCTGTCAATAATTTCTTCATGCAAGTCTAGCGAAACTAAGATAATTCCGCTGACCAAACATAAAAAATGCTTGTACTAAAATCCTGTTGAAACACGTCTGAATATTACAGATGACATAGTACACCAATTGAATAAAATGGGAGGAGTTAGGGCTATCTTACCTACCAAAACACTTGCGCATTTGGATTTGAACGTTCCTTTAAAGATAAACAGCCTGAAAACTGTGTGTACAAAATATGGAGAGCGCATTGTGTTAATTCTGGATCAACATTAAATCTTTCTCCCCGAGCAATTTAAAAACATGTCAGCAGAACAACAGGCTGCAATTAATTCAGGAAGATACCAGCTTGTATATATGGGTCAGGAAAATTTTCCGAGCGTATACAAAAGGCTGTATTTTTTACAAGCAGAGGTGCGAACAAACCGTTTATAGACTTAATAATATGCTGCAATAATGCTAGTAATTCTTATAGCAAGATAATAATAAACCAGTTTTTGAAAAAAAAAATAAAACAGAAAAGAATGCATGGTCATAGATTTATTTAAAGAAAATGATCTTGGAGAAAATGTCAGTTTCGGCTGCTTTTTGTTTTTAAACAGAAACAATTTTTGTATTTATGCATGTGTTAAGTGGAAAAATTTTAATCTCAGCTTTGAAGTTTTTAAAATAATGCTTTAAATACATTTGTAACAATCTGATATTAAGATAATTGTGTTATTACTTTCTCTACTACGTATAGTAAGTAGGGGAAGTATTGCATTCCACCCAAAATTCGATACCGAGATTTCACCGGAAATACATGTTTTGAGACCTCCTGAATCCAAAAAAAGCATTTTTGGAAACATGTCCGTGTGTGTGTCTGTGTGTGTGTGTGTCTGTGTGTGTGTGTGTCTGTGTGTGTGTGTCTTTTAACAGCATAACTCAAAAACGAACAGTCGGATAAACACCAAACTTGGTATTTAGGTTCAGTATCTTCCAGAGATGCGACACGAAGGTTTTCAAGAAAATCCCCCCACCCCAGACTACCCTTTACATGGAAGATTTTTCGAAAATTTTAATTTTCTCAAAAATGGCTCTAACGATTTTGATGAAAATATCATATGTTTAAGATAATGTCATGAGAAATGAAATGTATATCTCGAATTTTCTGGGAATGTCTCCAAAAGTATTCTTCATTGTGAACGACTTTTGCATAACTGGTAAACCATAAGAGATAGACAAAATTTTACTACACAAAAAATGTAGATCGCGTTAAAATACACAACTTATGTCATATACATTTCTTTTGTTGAGTGAACCGTTTTCGAGATATTGCTTGTTATTTCCTTAAATTTTACAATACTTATACTTTTTCTCACATTCGTTATTCATTTTTTTATGTCCTGGACATGCAAAGAGAATGGAATGCGCCACATAGCAACGAGCCTTAAAATATTTGACTATCGCTTAAAAGTTACCATATTTCCCTTGCATCTACAAGAAAATTACCAATAAGATTGACATCTGAATATCTCGATTAACATGAACCATATGGAGAATAAGGGTTTGTAAAATTAGATTGTACAAGAGTAGAGAAAGTCATGTGAGTGTAACACATCAGATTTTTTTATAATTAACTTAAGAAGTTTATTCATAATTTTTAAGGGAAATTACATTTGCAACAATTTGATAAATACGGAAAATGTGTTAAATGAACGTGTAGCATATACACATCAAATACTTTTTTAAATGACATATGCCGATAATAGATCATTTTTTATGTATGATGTATATAAAACTTGTTGCAATATCGCTAATACTGAATTATATCATATTTCAGACAATGACATGTCTAGTTTCCGAAGTCACGGGTTCAAATCCAGCGGAGGGTGGTGGATTTTTCTCAGGGGTAAAAATCCATAACGTGGCTTCTTTCTGAAGGTAAGTAAAGCAGGATGGTTTCGTGTCGTAGATTTACAGCACGTAAAAGGACCTCAAGACTGATGAAGAGGACTCTGAGCAAAATTACCGGTATTTCATGCCCAATATAGAATGGTACGCTAAAGACCATAGCAGTTAAAGAACGTCCATAAATACAAGAACTCAACAAAAAACCAGACAATGGCAGTTCAACTCCAGCAGTGCAAAATACGGAGAGATCCAAGGTACGTCTACCAAGAGTTTGATACAATTTTGCTGAACAAAAGAAGAATGCATGTTGGAAAATTAGTAATCTCAGTTTAAGTAAAAGCATGCGTTTTTTAATCAAACTGTAAAAGAATTATGAACAAATTTTTTAAAAAGAAAAAAATAATAATAATCATAGAAGGAAGTAGTGCATGCTTACAGCATTACCGATGGTAATATTATTACGAATGTGCGAATATAAAAAAATAGTTTCCTTTTCAGACTTATAAAATATCAGTTTTTGAATTACAGCTGAAAAACGCCATTTCTTACACATTTTACTTTAAAAACGTTAATTGTTCGAATGCATGTGTTAAACCCATGTATTTTGTAATATCAGCTTAGAACATTATTTTAAAATCAAACACTATTTACCAAAAAGATAAACCCAGTTTAAGAAAAATCATGTGTTGTTTAATCAAACTACAAAAGTGTTTTAAGAAAAATAATCATAGATACAAGACAGTATGTCTAGAACACTATGGACGATATTATCATGAATGTGCAAATAACAAATTATTTTTTTCCTTTTACAAATTTAAGGAAATAAGTTTTTTGAATTTCAGTTGTTAAGAATATTATTTATTTACACCTTTTTGTATCAGTACCAGACTCTGCAGTAAAATAACAGGACATCCACAGAATGTTAAACACTACCGAAACCATGAGCAAAAAAGTTAAGATTTAAGTTCAGTTATTGTTTGGAAAATACTGAATAGACAGAAGCTCTTATTGTTTGCATATATGTGTTAAAACCGATATTTCTAATTTCAGCTTAGAACACTGGTTTAAAAGACGTTGACTAATTACATTCCAACAAAGTATTCAGTTGATATTACTAAACATGAACTTGTAGCGTATGAAAAAAATAATATTTTGCAAACAGTTTGTCAGATTAAGATAAACATGCATATGAAACATTATTTGTGTACAAATTTGTTTTCTAATCACAGTGCAAATAGATTTTGGCTTAAAAAGGACACATATCAAACATGCGAATAAATTCGAAAGAAGTTGTTATTGCTTGTATACATGTGTTAAAAATGGACTTTTTCTAATTTCAGCTTAGAACCCTGGTTTAAAAAAAGCATTGTATACATTTGATAATTACTAAAAAATAAACTTGTAGAATGTTAAAAAAATTTGAAATAGATTTCAGCTTAAATATAAAAAACACATATCAAACATTATTCGTGTATAAAAACAATTTATTCTTATATTGCAAATAGATTTCATCTTAAAATTAAAAAAAATTGTTTTTCAAATAAGTGAATGGATTTTTCAGGTTGAACAGGTACCAGACATTTCGATTTAAAACATCTTGAATTGAATTGAATTCTTGAAATCAATTCATTTTCCAAGTATTTTCCCGTTCTATTTGTAGTATAGGGTTATTCAAAAAAAAAAAAAAGGAACAGACTTTAAATATGTAATTCTAATGAACGACAATAGATAGCGACACATACGATATATCATTAAATAGAGGAAAGTTCAAAGTTTTAACCCACATCTATTAGTTCCATTCAGTGATTACAGCGGCGCTGTGTTTGTTTACGAGTAAATGGCGAAGCCACAGGAAGTCATTTTGTGTGCTGCATTATGCAAAGAAAGAATCCATTGTTTCGTTGCAACAACGAAATGCACGTTGTAAGTTCAACAACAGCCTTGTCATAAAAATTACAGTTGATACAATAAATTTGTAGAAGATGGTTGCGTATGCAAACGGAAAAGCACTGGTCGTCCTCGTATATCAAAGAGTACTCATTTTGAACACATAATATAAAATTTCGAACTTTTCTCTATTCAGTGATGTATCGCCTGTGGCGCCATCTATTGTCATTCATTAGAAAATAAATATCTAATGTATGTTCCTTTTTTAAGAATAACCCTGTATATGCAGACATTGAATCAATACTCACAAAGGTGCATTCATTTCAGCTCTCTGTAGAGAACAGTTGGTCGAGGTCCGTGCGGCGACACGAAGCAGTGTCAATATCTCTAAATCTCGTATGTCAATATGACGATTCCTTGGCAGAATTCAGAATCTATAGAGGTCCTAGTGCGATCCAAGATTTTTTCAGTGAATTAAATCTAATTGTAGACGATGTAATTGATATTTACTCAAAAAATAAAGAAATATGGCAGATGATCATGAGATGAAATTCAGAAATACTGATTATTGTCATCTATGTGAACATAAATTTGAGTCTGGCTGCCTAAAAATCAAAGATCACTGTCACATCACCGGAAAGTTTCTACGTCCGGCACACAATTCGTGTAATCTGAACAGTAAATTATCATATTTCGTACCCATCCTTTTCCACTGTTTATCAAATTAGGATTCACATTTTCTCGTGAAGAATCTCGCTTACATCGATATCCTATATCTTGCATTTCACAAACATCAGAAAATTATCTATCATTCATTAAGAGATATACATCCAGTGGAAAAACTATATTTCAAATTTCTTGACAGCCGTTGTAGATTCCTGGGTAATAAATTGAGCAATTTGGTTGATATGTTAATCCCCGATGATTTTAAAAGTACAAACAGCATACAAAAATGCCGTACATCAGCAGCTAATGAGACGCATACATGTATTTCTATACATATATTTGGATTATGTAGAGAAATTGAAAGATAGCCCACTACCGTATATATCACAATTTGATGACATAACAGACGGCTATTTACATGCACAGACAGTATGGAGAGAATTAAGTATCAGAAATTTAGGCGAATACACCGATCCATACCTTAAGGCTGCCCTTTTTTTTACTGCGAAGGACTATCCGGGCAAGGGCCACAGCCCAAGCCCCCTCCTAACCCAGGATCAGCGCCATCCGAGCGGCTCTCCAACCGGGGGGAGGGGTTCCCATGAGGCTAATACTTTGTTTCCTAAAAAGGACCCCTCACTTTCGCGGGATTGGAAGTGGATGCAGCACTTACGCGAAATCCTCGGTAGGGCAGCACTGCTATTGGAAGACATTTTTAAAAACTCAGAGAATTGTGTATACATTTATATAAACTAGATCCATATCATTATTATACTATGCCGGGGTTGTCTTTCGATGCAATGCTCAAGACAACTAAAGCTCAATTATTCTAATCACTGACAAAGACATCTTAGAGTTTTTCGAATCAAGAATCAGGGGAGGGCTTTGCACGGTGTCCAGGCGATACCTCAAAACGAATAACAAGTATATGCATGAATACAACGAGTCCTTACCAGCTAAATATTTAGCACTTTTAGGTTCTACTAATTTATATGGTTATCCGATGTTTAGGGATTATATGCCTTATGGTGAACTTGGGTGGCTAAATTGAGATGAAATTAATACAACATATTTCTTAACCGTATCGCCAGATTCGGAAACGGGTTATGTGCTCGAAGTCGATTTAAAATATCCTAGATAAATCCATTACTATCATAATGACTTTCCACTGTGTCCAGAGAGTGAGATACCTGCGAAAGATAAATACAGAAAGCTGCTAGCAACACTATCAGATATGTCAAACTATGTTTTGCATTACCGTGCTCTACAGAATTGTGTAGAATTAGGAATGAGTTTGAAATACATACTCAGAGCAGTGGCCTATATACAATCCTTCTGGTTGAAAACATATATGGACTTGTAAGCTGCAAAACGCGCTGAAGAAAAATAAAAATTCGATCAGAATCTATGCACAAAAATGAATAATTGCGTTTGTGGTATATTTATCGAAAATGTACGCAAGTATGACGATTTTCGTCTTGTTACCAGTTGGAAGCAAGCTCGAAAATAATTGTACGTCAAGAGTTTTTGCGTTACGCAATATTTGACGACAACCTTGTGGAAATCTAACTGACAAGAGAAGAAATTCACATGTGTTAGCCCGTATACATAGGACAGGCAATATATGACATTTATAAGTATGTGATGTACGACTTTTATTATAACATTCTGAAAAAGAAGCTAAATTATCTGACTCTAAATTACACGGATACCGCGTTTTTTCTTTTTGAAACTAGTACAGATGTTTATGAATTTATCAAAACTAATATTTAGCATTTTGATACAAGCAATTACCGTATATTCGATAACTCTGGTAAACAAGAAGCTAATGGTTAAAATCGAAATTGTATGCATACCGTTTTGACAAACAGATTGTTAAAATTTCGAAAGGTGTTTCAAAGACAGCAATGTCTTCAATAACTTATGATGATAACTTATCCTGTCTCAATGACATGAATGTAGCGCATTTCTCTAAACACATAACATTCATAAGTTATAAGCACGACGTTCACATAATAGAAATGAACAAACTTGCATCGAGAGGGTTTGATACCAAACGTTATATGATTGAGAAAACGCATAAAACTTTAGCTTGGGGACATTATTCTACTCCCGCAGATCCTGATACCTCTGAGCACGATTGTCATTGTTGTAAGTAAGCAAAAAAATGTTTTTATTAAGTGATTGTATACTGCTTCTCGCTGAAGTGAGAATTTGTTTTTGCGTTACTGAATGTGTGCCATTTGATGTAATTCTGCTTAAGAACATTTTTATTGTACTTCTATACTGTTTTTAGCTGAAAAGACAATTCGTTTTGCATTATTGGACAGGTACCATTTCATGTAATTCTGCTTAAGAACATTTTATTGTGCTTCACGTTTATTGTGTTTGCTATCTAGTCAAAGCTTTTTGATTTTATTGTACTTCATGTTTATGGTGTTTCCTCTGTAAGCAAGTTTTTTACATATGTAGAGTTGTTTTTAAATGACATTTATTGTACCCAATTAATACAAGTCTTGGAGTAACACTTAAAACAATACAGACTCGCATGCAGTGTAGCATCCTGCTTAGATACTCAATCGTTGTAATTTTTAACGGAAAAGGGTTTTGCTTATTTCTGAAATATACAATTAATACAAGCTTGCGGATAAAATGAATGTAAAACAAACTCACATATCATGCTTTTAACTGCAGGATCACATATCCTCATGCATAAATAATTAATATTTAGTTCGTTTAACGGTAAGGGGTTTTTATATTATTTTATGGTTTATGCCATTTGCTGTGTAATCAAACCGCTGCTTATTCCTGAAATACTACTACATGTGGTGTATACAATTGATGCAAACTTGGGGATAAAATGGTGTAAAACAAGCTCACATGCCATGTTATATGGGATGTAGCATCACATATCCTCCCGCGTAGATGCTCAATTTTAATTGTTTTTAACGGTAACGGCTTTTTAATTGTTATAATGCTACTTTAAGTTTATGGTGTTTTCTATGCAAACAAAACTATTTTAGTGTTTTTTCTATGCTATCAGAAATACCACTAAATGTATTGTACACAATCGATGCAAACTTGGAGATAAAAGTATACAAAACAAACTCACATGTCATGTACTATGGAATGTAATATCAGATATCCTCCTGGATAGATACTCAAATTTGTATTTATATTTTAACGGTAAAGGTATTTTATTACTTTATTGGTGATTTAAGTTTATGGTGAAATCATATGCTGTGCAATCAAACATCTTTTTGTGGGGATAGGCAGAATTGCTTTCTAAATAATAAATCATTTCATTTTGGATTCTTTTGTTTTATTTTTAATAACAAAAAGTACAGCACATATATACCACATCCTGAATCCATAATTTTACATGTTACTTTCTATTCACTGCAATTAGTGTCTTAGTTGCATCTTCTATACTACAGCGTACCCTTCTATCCATTCTCTTCCTAGGAAGCATAGCCACTGAACGGGTAACCTGTTCCCTCGTCGACGTAGTACCCTTTATATGAGATATGTGTCAGGGTACCGAGTTCTTAATAATTCATGGCCATAGAATTCAGCTGATATTTCCTTTCCCTCGTCATCTTGCAGACGATAGGTGGGTGGGACTCTGTCTAACCCTGACAATGCGAAAATTTTCAATCTCCGGGAGTTTCTCTTTTCAGTTCTTAAATATCATGGCGATACACCGTGAGGAAATCGTTGTTCATGACGTCGCGAGGCTTCATCTGAATCGTCGAATGGTAAGTATTGTTGTAGGTGTTAATGGTTCTTGGCAAGAGATCCAGCCATTTTTAGTAACCTCTAGCCCAAAACTCCCTATGCATCATAGTTTTAAGCGCTCTTATTAAACGTTCGACAGTAGCAGCCTTTATGACACTGAATGTACTGTATGGTCATTAATTATCTGAAATGCTCATTGTAACATTCCATGCCATTATGGAATTAAGTATTCTTAGGTGGTGTGTATCCAAATCCTCCAGCATATCTAGCATTGCTTTTGTAACATTCTCTCCGGTCTTGTCTTTCACAGGTATTGCATAGCCCATTTTTTGAGTAAAAATTAACAGCAACAAGAACATACTTATAGTTTATGTTTTGTATATGGTATCATTTCAATACTATATATTTGCAATAAGTTATTGAGGCTTTTACTAACTACTTTCCTGCGAAGTAATCTCCTTCTGGTGGGGGAATGTAATTCAGTACGATGTTTCGTCCGACGTGCTATGTTTTTGAGGTTTTCAATTCTGTGATGATCTCTTGAATTTCCGACGTATGATTCAAATTGACGGCCTCCCTCGATGCAAATGGTAATCTGAGTCTGCTAATCAGAATATTAGAGTCAGACCAATAGACGTAGTCCAACTTCCTATCCGGAACGTGCTCGTTCCATAGGAGATCTGAACTGGTCGTATTGCCGATTAGTTTGCGTATGATATTCTTATATTTATGACCATTGTTAGATCTTACACGACCGCTCCTGCTGTAGTCCTATCTGTGAACTACTGTCCGTGAGGTTTAAGTAGTGTGTTCCTTTTAGACAGAGAAAGGAATACTCACCATTCCTCTCTCAATCTATGGTGACACAGGCAAAGCAGATACACCAGCCAAACACGCATCAGTGGCGGGGTGCCTCTCCTACTCCTCTCTGATCGGTTGTTGTTCATTCTCCGATTCACCATCAGAGACTTAAATGAGTCGTCGTACTCATCTTCCGATTCCGGTTCTTCTAAATTTATGACTAATCTGTCCGTAATTTCATCTACCAGACCACCTTTCTCTCAGTAAAACTGTTCAGTGTTTTGCACATGCTCACATGCCCTTTTCCAGTTGTCTGGAGTCACTTTTGTAATCGCATTATCAAACAACGATTTTACATCACCACTTTTAAATGAAATATTTTGTTTGGCAACGTCGTACTTGACTTGCGCCTACATAGCTTCTATAACGTTAAAATAACAGTGATAAGGTGGCAACCGTACTATGGTATGTCCATGCATTTCTGCTAGTGTGTCTATTTCATAAACTTTGAAATTGTCTTTTTCAATTTAATCAACTCATACAGCACTGGTTTTGTCGCTCGGGGATCAAACTCTATATTTCTATTACGGAGCCATTCCTGCATATGGAATTTGAGTGAAGATGAAGTGGGTGCTTTGTTAATTTCTATGGAATGATGAGGGGCATTGTGCATAACGATCACACTATTAGAAGGAATGTTAAGTAGCAATTTATTAACAAACCAATCCTTGAAAATATTGTTATCCATTTCTTCATGGTAGTCTTTATTGGATTTTGACTTAAAAGTCAGCAAGGCATTAGGAATGAACCCTGTTGAACATCCAGCATGTACAACTATAAATCGTTGTCCTTTGCCTATTGGTGTTTTAAGAGGAAAATCATTTTCATCACCGTCACACTTCCACATCTTATTTCTCGTATGGTTTTTATTTACCCACGTTTCGTCAAGGTACACTATAGACCTACCAGTAGCCCTCAGTTCCCTAATTCGTCTTAAAAACTGAAATCGTTTAGAAACAAATCCATTCGTTCCATTAAAAAAACGTCTTTCTTGCGAATTTTTGGTATAACTGAAATTAAGCTTTTTAAGAATTTTCCTAACGACCACACGCTTCCTTTCAGTAAGTCTTGAACTTTTAAAGTCTCATATATGTCCTGCAAACTAGGCAGAAAGTCCATACGATATAACCAATAAATTGTTCGCTTAATAGCAGCTGCCGTGAATGAGTCTATTTCTGTATTGTGCGATCTCCTATTCGAGCGCTTCTTGCCTGGAGTATGCAATCTATCGCCACTAGCTTCAACATATTTGTGTTCCTTTAAAATTCGCTGGACGGAACGAGCAGAACTACCTGTAGCAGCAGCAGTTCTCTCAACTATACTTGTCACTGAAATAGTCGGCTTTCCACATTTCAACGCGTCTCATTCATCACTGAAGAAACTGTGAATTTTAACTACTATTTGCCTACCATCTGATTTTAGAATTTTCTCTCGAGACCCAATTTGAAACAATACAAATACAACCAAAACTACTAGAAAATAATTCAGCATTATATCCATATGCTGTAACACCGAAACCATCTTGGGTATCGTGTAAAATCACTAAACACCAAACTCACAGTTCCACAGATCATACGCCACTGTAACCTTCAGTCAGCATACAATAGAAGCGGGAGGGATGCGAGCTTCTACGGGTCTGGAATTTCCACAAATCGCAAGAAAGAAGCGGTTGCTGTCCCACCCGCTCTGCTAGACAGGGACAGCACTCTGTGTGAAACAAAGACAGTATAAAATCTGCCAAGTTAAACCTCACAGAGTTTAGAGTTTGTTTCAAAATCTGTGAAAAAATATCCAGATCGTCTTCCATATAGGATGAGCCCTGAGGTTCAGCCTGAATAATAGCTCGTAGAGCCCCAGGCTAGCTGCATAAGTCTATCTCCTGTCTGAACACGGTTATCTGCAAATCAATTAATTTATTTCCTAGCGTGCCCCGAAGGTAACGTCCAGATCGCTGCCGCTAGACGTTCGAACCTTCTTCAGGTAATTCGCAAGGGTGTCTGTCTCCACGATTTCTTCTTCTTCGGGGCGAGAGTGGGATGTGCTTTTCTTGATTCTTTATTATATCCTTTAGAAAAACGGTAACGGGATGGAGAACCTCAGGCATTACACACTGGGTTTTGAACATGAGACGCTTTAGGGAACGCAACTTTTCCCTTATCGCCTTAATGTGTCGTTGGATTCCTTTAGTCTGATACCTTATACATCCATCTTGAAATTAATGCGCATTTAAAGCTGCTGCTGTCAATATATAGGAAATTTACAATTTTATACTAACAATATGTCCATTTTAGCACGATTAGCTGGAGGTGCGAAGGTCAAATTATCGTCTATCATAAGCGGTGCCGGATAACTTTCAGCTACCTTACCCTTTATTGCAAACATTGTATCGTTTCTCATATTGGGGTGCGGTGATGAGATCATGAAACAGACAATCACCTCTTCGACTTGTATTTGAGTCCCGACGATAACACATGTCTCTGCGAGCTACCCCTGTACCGTTTCGTTTTCGTTTGTAATGTAATCATAAGCTGTTCTCTCATTTGTCCTAAAATAGCATTTATGACACCCACCCTGCGATTTAAGAATGTCAACATTATTCATAGTTGAGGTTAGGTACCTATCCAGCGAGCTCTGTCAGTTTACCATTATTTCCAGATGTTTACTTTCTCTACTACGTATAGTAAGTAGGGGAAGTATTGCATTCCACCCAAAAATTCGATATCGAAATTTCACAGGAAATACATGTTTTGAGGTGCACTGAATCCATATAAATCATTTTTGCAAACATGGCCGTGTGTGTCTGTGTGTATGTGTGTCTGTCTGTTAACAGCATAACTCAGAAACGAACAGTCGGAATAAACCAAACTTGGTATTTAGATTCAGTATCTTAAAGAGATACGACACGAAGGTTTTCAAGAAAATCCCCCCACCCCAGATTAAGCTTTACATGGAACATTTTTCATGAATTTTAATTTTCTCAAAAATGGCTCTAACGATTTTGAATGAAATACCATAACTTTAAGAAATTTTTATGGCAAATGAATTGTATATGTCGAATTTTCTGGGAATGTCTCCAAAAGTATTCTTCATTGTGAACGACGTTTGCATAACTGGTAAACCATAAGAGATAGACAAAAATTTTCTACACAAAAATGTAGATCGCGTTAAGATACACAATTTATGTCATACATTTTTTGTGGAGTGAACCATTTTCGATATATTGCTTGTTATTCCCTTAAATTTTCCAATACTTATACTTTTTCTCAAAAGGGAATTCGTTATTCATTCTTTTTTGTCTTGGTAATGCAAAGAGAATGGAATACTCCACATAGCAACAGCTCTTAAAATATTTTACTATCGCTTAAAGCCTACCGATTCCCCTTGCATCTACAAGAAAAACAGCAATAAGATTAACATCTCGATATTTCGATTAACATGAAGCATATGGAGAATAAGCGTTTGTAAAAATAGTTTGTACAAGAGTAGAGAAAGTCATGTGAGTGTAACACGTCAGATTTTTTCTACTGCAGCAACAAATTCTTGAGGCATACAAGCTAGAGTTCTGTTTAAAATTGTCTGCGTTTCAGCATGTTTCTTTACAACGATATGTTGTAAAGTAAGCGTGTTTCGCACGTGTATGTGCGTCAAATTTCTTTGTTGCGGCATCGCTATCGTCCACGGGATCGGCTATCTCTCTTATTCGTTTCTTTCGAAAGGAAACGTTTCCGCTCGAATCGGGAAACGGCGTGCGTGCATTTGTGTAATCTATCATAATTTTTTATTTGGAAATCATGATCGTGATCTGGAGGCAATAGCAGCTTCGTTCTTATGGTATCAAGAATGACATTATTTTCTGCATCGCGTCTGAAGGCGTATTTACTTAGGTATTCCATTAGCCTCTCATGTTGACCTTCGAGCGATGTTTGCACGTGCTGCCTAAGCATAGCTTCAAATTCGCCCATACGCTGATATGAAGACTTTTCTGTGAACGTCTGCATTCGATGCTCGACGACAGTCGTAAGCGTATCAACAGCGTATTGTCGTTGCATTATTGTGTTCTTTGGCATCCTGAGTATTGCGTAATCGTTTTTTCTTGAATTGATAGTTTGCCGTGTCATCTCGATATATGATATAACGATTAAGCATACCCCTGGAAAAGAGGATCCTCCGTGATCCGAATCTGTCGATACCCATAGCTGGAATGAGAAATACACTTTATTTATTTACTCTGATAAAGACATCGAAACTGTTTCTGTATAGTTCTTCATTCAGCGGGAATTCAGGTACTATGACGACAAAGAGTACCGAGTTCGATTCGTCACTGCTATCCCACACTTGCTTACACAGCTCTCTGAATTCCACATGAGACATATCAGTATTCAGTAATCGTCGTAAATATGCTTTAAGTTGAGATTATGTTTTCTGGAGAGTACAATCATATTTGCATTGTCTCTAATTAGATGTTTGGGTACGTTCATATCATTGTGCTAGGTATACGGCATTGACGTTGCAGTGTCTACCCATGCTGTAATGAGAAGCTATCTTATCATGTTTCTCATTGATGACATCATCGAATATGAATATCAAATATTCTCTGGCTTCGGAGGTTTGCAAAAAATATACCAACGTTCTGACAATTCTTCGCGAATGCGTTCTTGATCTATGTCGAAAATGGCACAAGGTGGTCCATTGTTGAACGGCGTCTTCGAAAACCGTACCGGGTGTTGGTCAGCAGGTTGTATGTTTCCAATCCCATACCAACCGTCCATTGATCACGCGTTCCATCACCTTGCAAACGCAACTGGTGAAGTAAATAGGATGGTAGCTGGACGAAGATGGCGGTCCTTTCCAGCTTTCAAAATGGGCATGACAGTGGCCTACTGCCACTTTTATGAAAAAGTGGCATCAACACAATCACGATTATAGACCTCGAGTAGGAAAGCCTTATCTTCATGAGAGAGCTTTTGCAACATTTGTACATGGATACGATCAGGCCCTGATGAAAGAGCGTGTTCTGTCCCCGCCATGGGGAAGAGGTCATTGTAATCTTCAATATTTCCTGAACAAAAAAGAAACCTTGAGATTCCACCTGAACCTTGAAAGGAACTCCTGTGAATATTTATCTGAGCTAGTCACTTGAGCGAAAGCACGGCCAAATGTGTTCGCTGCGTCAAATATATCTGCAACAGCTCCTGCAGCTGTTTTAAGACCGGCAATTGGCATGTAGGTCGATTTTCCGGCACGCGCCTTAAATTACCGCAAACGACAGAGGAAGGTGTATGTCGATTAAATGAAGCTACATACTTGCTCCATGATGTCGTTTTGATATTGTTTATAATATATTTAGACTTGGCACATATTTGCTTGTATTCAATTCGGTTATCGAGTGTAGAGCGGCGCTGGGAAACCTTAAGAGCACGCCTGCGAGCACGAATGGCATTTCGGCACTCTTCCGTCCACCAAGGGACTGGAAATTGGCGAGGGTTGGCAGTCGACCGTGGAATAAACTGCTCAGCAGCAGAAAGAACCTCGAAAGGTTCTCGAACCGAAGCTTTCAATTGGAAAGTGGTCCTCAACTGTGGAGGAAATAGAGCAGGAGGTTTTTGCCCGCACCGTCAGAACGACAGTGAAAAAGAGGCAGGATCCTTATCCGTTAAAGGTGTTAGCCCGTCACCACAAAAGGGCAAATTGATTCGACCGCCGTTGTCCTCAGAGTATTGGACCCTTAGTATTAATAACTTATCCCATATAAATACTATAACTATCCTACAATGAAATATACGTGGAATTAGAACACATCGACCAGAGCTTGAACTTTTATACTAAAGAATAATCCTTTGGTCGTATGTTTGCCAGAGAATAAGCTTCGTCCGCAAGATAGCTTTCAAATCAGGCGGTATACACCGGTGTGGTCTTACACCTTAAGAGGGTATTCCTGCACACGGGGACACTATGATGCTCATCAGAGATGATATATTTGTAGTATCTGTATCCATACAGTCTGACATCCAGTCAGTGGCTGTAAACATTAAACTACCATCCGTCCGATTTACCATTTGTAACATTTATCTGCCACCATCCGATGACCTCTCCCTCACTGATTTAGGAGATCTAGTTTCCCAGTTACCAACGCCTTTTCTGTTGTGGGAGACGTTAAAATCCATTAACCTCATTGGGGCTCACCTTGGGCTTGTGCGATAGGTAAATTAATTGCGGAATTTTTGGACAATAATAACTTGGCTCTTCTGAACACAGAAGAGCCTACATTTCCTTCAGACTCCTACAACACTTATTTACACCTTGATGCTGCAGTTTGTTCACCACAGTTAGCAGTATCCTGGAATTCTATCTCTGATTTACACTCTAGTGACTACTTTCCATGTCTTATTAGTATCTGAACACAAGATATATGTTCCACACGCCTACCTAGATGGCGCTTAGATCAAGCCAACTGGAATCTTTACTCCCAGTTGGCTGTGTTTAATTACAATGGGAACGACTGTGTGAATATTTTGGTCCAACATCTCACAGAGAAGATTCTTTCGGCTGCAGAGCAAGTTACTCCACGGTAGACTGCCAACCCTCGCCAATTTCCAGTCCCTTGGTGGACGGAAGAGTGCCGAAATGCCATTCGTGCTCGCAGGCGTGCTCTTAAGGTTTCCCAGCGCCGCTCAACACTCGATAACCGAATTGAATACAAGCAAACATGTGCCAAGTCTAAATATATTATAAACAATATCAAAACGACATCATGGAGCAAGTATGTAGCTTCATTTAATCGACATACACCTTCCTCTGTCGTTTGCGGTAATTTAAGGCGCGTGCCGGAAAATCGACCTACATGCCAATTGCCGGTCTTAAAACAGCTGCAGGTGCTGTTGCAGATATATTTGACGCAGCGAACACATTTGGCCGTGCTTTCGCTCAAGTGTCTAGCTCAGATAAATATTCGCAGGAGTTCCTTTCAAGGTTCAGGTGGAATCTCAAGGTTTCTTTTTTATTCAGGAAATATTGAAGATTACAATCCCCTCTTCACCATGGCGGAGACAGAACACGCTCTTTCATCAGGGCCTGATCGTATCCATGTACAGATGTTGCAAAAGCTCTCTCATGAAGATAAGGCTTTCCTACTCGAGGTTTATAATCGTGATTGTGTTGATGCCACTTTTTCATAAAAGTGGCAGCAGGCCACTGTCATACCCATTTTGAAAGCTGGAAAGGACCGCCATCTTCGTCCAGCTACCATCCTATTTACTTCACCAGTTGCGTTTGCAAGGTGATGGAACGCATGATCAATGGACGGTTGGTATGGTGGTTGGAAACTCAACCTGCTGACCAACACGCACTGCGGTTTTCGAAGACGCCGTTCAACAATGGACCACTTTGTGCCATTTTCGACATATATCATGAACGCATTCGTGAAGAATTGTCAGAACGTTGGGATATTTTTTGACCTTGAGAAGGCTTATGATACGTGTTGGCGAGCAGGGATACTACGTTCCCTTCACGCCTGGAACATTCGTGGACGCTTACCACTGTTCATTCAGGAGTTTATGAAACGCCGAGTTTTTCGAGTAACGGTCGGCTCGGTTTATTCGAACCGTTTTGTTCAGGAGAACGGAGTACCTCAGGATTCGGCACTAAGCGTTACACTGTTTGCTATAGAAATTAATTTTATCTGTAAATGTGTTCCTCCAGGGATATCGTCATGCTTATTTGTAGACTACGACTTTGACGTTTATTGTATTTCTCTGCGTATGCCGTTTTGGAACGCCGTATTAGCAATGCTTAGATAATTTTGAAGAATGGAGCTCTAAGAACGGCTTTCGTTTCTCAACTGAGAAATCAATCTGCGAGAACTTCTGGCACCGTAGAAGACAATTACCACATTCACTCCGATTCGGTTCCAGATTTACTACCATTCGCAGATTCGAGGAGATTCCTGGGGTTGACGTTTAATAGGATACTTTGCTGTTTAACACATATAGTACAGTTGAAAGCGCAATGTGATTTTTCTCTGAATATTTTGCGGATATTAAATGGCAAATCTTTGGGAGCGGATCGGACTATTTTCCTGCTACTGTATCGCGCACTCATCCGATTAAAATTAGAATATGGGTGTATCATTTATTCCTCAGCACGACCATCTGTGCTCAGGAGATTGGACGCAGTTCATAACGGTGGCATTCGAGTAGCTATTGGTGCTTTTCCCACTAATCCAGTTATGAGACTTTACGCCTAATCTGCAGAATCGGCAACCACGGAACCCAGTGCTAAAATACCCCGGGTAACGTCGGAAGACTTTAGGTTTATTGTGTGAAGAGCGGTTCTCTCGTGCTGGCACGAGGAGTGGTTGACTCTCCGCGTAAATAAGCTTAGTGTGGTAAAGGACATTCCAATAAACTGGGTAACTTCCTCTCGTGTATCTCGTCTTGAGGAGGTGATTTTAGTCCGGTTGCGTATTGGTCACTGCAATTTTAAGCACGGTTATCTTTTTAGGGGTGACCCTGCTTCTATTCGTCCGCTTTGTGACGAAGGTCTTTCGGTCCGTCTCGTATTAGTAGAGTGCATTGCTCTAGCACATCATCGGGACATTCTACAACTGCCGGACAGTGTTGCAGAGGTCTTAGCGGACATTAAACAACGGTTGATAGGATTTTCAATTATTTGTCAAGAGTAAATTTCCAAATGCGGATTTAGTCTTCTTAATAGCAGATGTTTCATATTGATAAGTTTATTTTTATATATTTATGCATGACGTGTGCTATGTTTTTATATTGATATTTAGTTCTGTGTTTTGCTATGAATTTTATATTGATATTTATCTCTGGCTTTGATTGTTTATTCAGCTTTATCTCTGGCCTTTGCCATGAAATTTTCTACTGATCTTTATCTCTGGTCTTTTCCATGATCCATTTTTCAAGGGCGCTAATGACTTAGAAGTTGAGCGCCCTTAAGCAAAACAAAACCTTAACAAACATTAAACAACTCATCACTGAGCTCATTTGGAGAATTGCTTCGCTTACGCTTCCTTACTTGAGTTATTGTTGACTCAGACCTGAGTATTTGGCTCTGGGATTTTACTACCGGTACGTTATGCACTGGATAACCTGAAAATATGCTGGGTACACTGCCTGCTTTCAAAATGCTGTATTTTAATCCAGATCTATTGTCATCGTCTTTAAAGTGTTCACCGTACACGATAGAAGTGTCTGGAATTGTGTTTGGAACAAAATCTTAGCGTAAAGTAACACGTAGCCATTCATCCTCAGTTTACTATCAACAGGGAATTAATTTATTCCTTTAGTTTTGCCCCTCGCGTTTTTGCAAAACGGAACACAAGAATACGCATCTGAAATGTAAAGAAAACGTGTAACTCTCTCGCTTGAAATATGCCATATCCTAATGCGAACGTCTATATTATTCAGTTTATAATGAGCCTGGTCTATCGCACATCAAATGGATCCTATAAACTCGTACCTAACTAAATTCTTTACAAAAATGCTCATTCTATCAATTAGCGGTATAATACAACAAGCATAATAGTTGCCTTTAAATACTTCAATAGATCTCCCCGAAACACGCAGTATACGAATATACAATGCAGTGTACATTTGTTTCGAATTAACACTTGTTACACTCTTAAATTAAATAATACATTCCACTTGTTTCTCATGATTAACAAAGTTTACCACGAGCATATCAGACTTAGCCACAGCTGATTTATTCCATTGCGGGCTTCGGAATGCCTCAGTAAGACGTTCTGTTACGACGGACCGCAGTGCCAATGCGGAAAGAATGCGAAATTCCAGAAAAACGCTGTTTCTCGTAAGCAGCAGGAATTTTCCGAGGCAGAAATGGAATACACTTGGCCATGGTTACATTCATCGTTGGCCTAATATTGCAAGGGGCGTTGGAATTAATAGGAGTCAGGAAATGGAGGGCAAATAGAAAAACCTCTTATGAAGCTACTTTTGAGCGTAAAGTACTTGCTTATGCCTGCTTTCTAATGGTAACGAAAGGCAGGAAGAGGGTTTTCAATCTAGCAGAGAGCAACGTTTGCATATGGCGGCAACAGAAATTGGCGTTACTTGCAACCAAAGCTCGCAGAAAGGTATTTGTAATACTGCCAGTAGTTCGTATGTAACATAAGTATCTCATGCTCACTTTAATAGGTAGTGGTAATTTCATTGTCATTGACCATATCGTGTAACAATAGGCTGCTTATAAATAATATGTATATTCTGAAAAGTTACTTACAAATCCACTATTATACGCAATAAATTTATTCTATTACTAATGCGCATTAGATTCGTCAATCAACTATTTTTTTATTATTTTGTGTTTCAAATTTGGAATACGCATTAGATTCAATGACGCACAAGATTCGCGTGAATGCAGCATCGTTTAAGAGGACCTCCACGGCGGCATGGTATAGTGCTAAATGATTCCGGAACAACAAAAACCAGAAAACTAATGATGGTACAAAATATTAGTGAAAAAGATGCAAGTCCCTTAGGCCACAACGTTATTCAAAATGAAAACACTATTGCACAGTGGAAATTTACTTGCAGAATTGTGTTTTAAGTACTGTACAATTAAGCACCTACATGACAGTTCTTGATATGTTTCTGGTTTCAACAATCACAGTCTGAAAATGTTTACAATGCCATGTTTCTAAATAAAAATGAAATTTGTTTTGTATTTCACGGCTAATTTCTAACGTTTGCGAGCTGATTGCCGTGTAGTTTATTCGATTTACTCTAATAGTTTGTTAATTATCATCATTTAAAGCTTTCGCGTTCACCATTAAACGAATTTGACTAGTGAACATTTCCGGGCTAAGATTAACTCGTAAAATTGGTATAGAAACGCATTTGGCGAAGCAGCCCCATCTAAGGCAACGATTTATAATGGTACAGCGAATTCAAATCTTTTCTTAGTAATGAATTTCGTGAAGGATTCCCAAAAATTGCTGTTACTGATGAAAATGGTTCCATGTTCGAGCAATGCTTGAAAAAAATAGATCGACGGGCATCTTAGGCATTTATTGGGGCGACATTGTGTATTGGTGTGAATCAAATCCAAAGAATTTTACATTAACAATTAGACGTGAGAAGACCTTGTTTCGAGGGATTCCACATAAACCGACTCCCGATCAAAAACAACAACGCAATGATTAGAGCAGAAAAATTCTGGAAGAATTCCAAGGCGGCACTTCCAATTTGGTTTGGAATATCGTAACGATGGTGATGAATCTTGGATTTGTTGTTATGATCCTGAAAAGAAAAGTCAATCGGTTCAGTGGGTCTTCCGAACAAAACTTTAGCCTACAAAATTCCGACGAATTCGCAGTCCTTATAATAAGGTTGGTAGTTTCTTTTATTCTATTTTTTCCCTTTAAAATGGGACATATTGCTACTACATATAACATTAGAATATAGACGTACCGTTACTTCCGTTTGGTAGAAAAATGTCTGTTTACCGCAAATGTATGAAAAACTTCTTGAAAAACGCCCAAAAGGAAAAATAACAATACATCATGACAATACGTCGTCGCATACAGCAAAACTAACAACTGAGTATATGGGTGTCATAAAGGTCAGCAACATGAATCCTCCACCATACAGCGTTGATCAACTCCTTGTGATTTCTTTTTGTTTCCAAACGTTAGCATAGAATACTTGTAATCACCTTATCGCCATCAGTTGAAGAAGCGGAACATTATAAAAACCTGGTTTCTGAAGTGTCTCAGGAAGAGTGGCATCTCTGCTTAAGGATTTGTTTCATCGAATGCAAAAATTATTAATGTTAAAGGCAATATTTTGAAGAACAATAAAATAATTTAATTTTATTAAAACTAGTCATTTTATTTTCTAAAAATGTTCAATGCCGCCCTTGTAATTCGCAATTAAAGCTACTATTAGCCACTAGTAGTACTATAAATTGTAGGAATCTAATTTGATAAATTAAATGTTACTTCATGCAATTAAGCACTTAAGTAATAGCTATTACCTTGTTAAGAATGTTGTAAAATGCTCCTGTGATATCTTTATTATATTTATCGGGAGAAATTGTTGGTATATTTTCGGGCTCATTACTGCATCGTGAACTAACAGCAAACCTTTCTTCTCCAGAACCAAAGCATATTCTGGCCTGCACAACTTTTTTAACCACATAGTCAAAACCTGTCGAGAAAAATATGTCATTTATAATTATTATATACAGAGTGTAAGGAATTCTAATATTTATTTCATATAACTATTACTAACAAAAAGTATACCAGCATTTTATTCTGTAATCAGCTGTTTTAAAAAATAGCCATTTTTCCAAATTAGATAGTTTATTCCAAAAGGATGTACTAGTATGAAGATAATAGTTTTTTACTTTTAAGATGGATAGAGTAACCTATTTCTGACCTGGTTTCGGTAGCCTGTATAATGTCATATAGTTTCGGTAGCAACTATATGACATTATACAGGATCTTGAAATAATTAATAATTTTCCGAACACCGTTTTGCAACGTAATGTGGTTGGAGATATGTGCAACATTGGTAGGTCAAGATAGGTCAGTGTGAGAACTGGCTCATGGACGTAACCAACACAGCACAAATGAACTGGGAAGTGCGGGGACTAATGGTTTTGTTTTCGACAGGACCCATAATCCAAACAAGACGAATGTTCTTTTTTGTTTTATTTATGTACGCTCCTTAACTTACTACGTTTCTTAGCGTTTCATTCTATATTTGCGTGAAAGACCGGAAAAGCCCAATGGCCTCTTTATCAGGCTTGAGATTCTTCTACGGCTGTAAATCTACGACACGGAACCACCACTTTACCTCCCTTCCAAAGGAAGCCATGCTAAGGATTTTTACACCCGAAAACGTTTATCGCCCACCGCCAGGGTTCAACCGGCGACCTCGGTAACTAGAGGCTACCATGGAATCCCTAGACAACGGAGACGACGACGACGACAAAAGGGTGGTGTAATGTTTTGGCTAAATGAGAAGTAAAACTTGGTAGCTATTGGCCTACACCTCCAGTATCGAAGTAATACCTTCATCATACAATAAGCCGACGATAAAGCACACCAGGTTTATGTCAGCTCCACTAGAAGCTGAGTCATTACTAGACTAACATCGTATTACGCATTGAAACTCACAAGTTTAATGATAAAAGAACCCGAGGTGTGTTTAGTGCATAATCATACGTACAGCACAAGGTGTACGAGATGCCAGCTCTTTCAGGTCGTGAATACCTTGATAAAACGTATCTACGCTCATGAATTACGCGCCATACAGCGAAAGTGAAACCTGTGTACGCAGACCTACTTCTAGGTTTGAAAGGCACAGTTGCACCCCCGCTACCAGTTACCCGTCGCTAGCAGCTACGCGCTGCGACGTTGCCAGCATGTGCGTCTTATGCTCTTGAAAACCTAAAAATATCCGCAGAAAATGGATATAGAATGAACTGAAAGATACAAAATATGCTCCAAATTATTATATCTGTAACTGGTTTAAATTAATGTAGCGTCTTCTTTCCGCGCGGTATTGTTTTGTGTTGTCATTAAGCATATAGAGTTTGCAATAGATACAGTCGAATAAAAATTGGAACATTGCCATAAAATTATTTCCTTTTCATAAAAATACCAATTTATGCTATAAAAGCTATGCAAAGAAGAGACATTTTTTTAGTTACCGTAACGGATATCAAAAAGCAGAAAATTTGCTTTCAACAGAAACTGCCTACCTATCATTAGGGAGGTTTAGAGAGTAAGTTCTGTATTAATCTACAAACACAATTTTATTTATTTTCCACTTCGCTTTGAGATCTCATCGAGTAAAGATTGGCAAAAAGAAGACAGCTCACACCGGAGCCGCCATGCTTACCTCCCTGGTGGGTAGAAAAACTCCCTGAGGAGACGAGGGCAAGCTTACCGCCGCTTCACGGCTACCAGTCGAAGCGGCTAGCTCAAGCACGCCCCCAGTCTAGTCAGTCACTCGCCGCCTCATTGCCTGCCACCCGCTTCCCCGACCCTGACCAGCGGTGTAGTCTCGTTCCATTCTTGATCTGGTCGCCCTGGCCGCAGAAGGCCAGAGGCGCTGAGCGGAGCTGAACAGCAACGTGGCCGGAAGCTGTAAATGATCTCCGCATACCACGGCGGAGATAAATTAAATTGAGTTTTATTTATGGACACCCTTTAACTACTATGGTCCTTAACGTCCCATTCTAAATTGGGCGTGAAAGACAAAAATTTTACATAGAGGCCTCTTTATCAGGCTTGAAGTCCTTTTACATACCATAAATCTACGACACAGGACCACTGGCTTTAGCCATGCTAATCATTTTTACGCCCGAAGAATTATGGGTGAATCAATGACCTCGGGAACTAGAGGCTAGCATGGTAACCACTACACTATGGAGGACGACACCATCCTCGTAGAATAGAGTAGACGTAATGTATGGTAGGGGAGGCTATTTAGATCGCGTTCGGATGATCGCCACCAGGGTTGGCGGATACGGAGCCTGCCTAAAGAAAGAAAAAAAGTTAACGCCCAAAACCCAACAGACATTAAAATCCTGCATCAAAATTGCAATAGGGCAAGGCGTAAACGACAAAGAGCTAGAAACCCAATTCATCAGCACGCAGGAACGTGATAACCACACAGATTAGAGAATGCTCAGGCAATCAATGAAACCAAACTCTCGAAACTCTGAATTCTCAAATAAACGCGGTTTGGCGAATAGTGAAATTCCCCACGCACACAAATACTAACATACCACCTCTAATTAATAACCTTAACAGCACTGTAGCCGAAAACCCTCAGGCCAAAGCTGAAGTCTTTGTTTCGACCCTCAAGACACCCTTAGGTCTTGCGCTATAGTGGTGCAAGCCAACCAAAGTTAAATACAAAGTATTAACGAACTAAATGAAATAGACTGTTCGATCACACATAATAAAATGCGTAAATCAGTGCACGTGAAATAAGCCGGATCATCGCTCATCTTCCCACAAGGAAGGCCCTGGACCCTGATAAAATAGACAATGTGGTACTTGAGAATCTCTCACGTGAAGCAATATTATTTCTAGTCAAAATATTCAAGTACTCCCTTGACAAAGGTAGACTTCCACACCAATGGAAAGTGGCAAAAATAATTATGCTCCCAAAACAAAAGTAAAACTTCTCATACCCACCAGCTTTAGCCCATTAGTGTATTAGACAAAATTGGTAAGGTACCAGAGGAAGGACTTCAATAAGAGAAATTCACATAGTGTTAAAAGCACTTTACTAATTCCGCAGCAGTTTGGATTTAGGTCAAAACACTCAACGACACTTTAACTCTCACGTCTAACTGAACTAATTACTAAAGGATACAACACGAACAAATCAACCGACGCCATATTATTGGGCATTGAACACTCTTTTTATAAAGTATGGCATGCGGGTCTCATTCACAGGTTTAGGTCCTCGCATCCTCGCAGTCTCTATGATCGCCCTAATCAAAGACTACATTAGTGAACTTATATTTCGAGCAACGGTGGAGGACTCCTCTCCTCCCTTACGCTTACTAGGGCGGGAGTTCCACAACGGAGTTTTCTCAGACCGACACTTTTCAATGCCCGACATGCCCAAATTTAGGCGTACGGAAAAGTACATTTACGCCGTCGATACGGCGCTAGTAACGCAGTCAACACAGACACGGATCTTACACCTACGGCTGTATACCAGAGCCATGGTATACAAATTGTTGAATTAGTGATCACTAATAAATGCCTATCGATGATTTTAACAAGAGTACAGCATTGACTACCCAGACACGCATAATCGCCTCTGACTTACAACGGCTCAAGAACTGAATGGGAGAACCAAGCAACCTACTTAGATGTAACCACGGAGCAAGGTCTGCCTAGAGAAAGGATATATGCTTTAAGCGCAAAGGGCAATGACCAACTAAACAAGCTCTACCCAACTATTAACATTAATAGTTAACTACAACTAAATATGAACCTCGCAATATACAAGACCCTACTAAGACTCATAATGGCATATGCAGCCCCAGTTTGGGGTCATGCTGCAAGACGAACCTACACAGACCGAAAACCCTTCAAAAAAGGAATAATTAGAGTTATAGCGAAGCTATCGCTGGTAACCCCGGCTTACCTCGTATACGAGAAGCTAAAGCTACCTCAATCGAAGAATTCATTAAGCTTTAAATTATAACAGAAAAGGCAAAACTTTAAACCCATTTATTCGCGATTTAGGTACATATAATAGCGAGAGAGATAAACGCAAAAGTCCTCTAATATTATTTGATAGAAGTATTGGCCTGAGGGAACCAGAGATTAATATTCAAGTATACTTAGGCGCTCTAATACGAAGGGAATCGAACATATTCCTCAAAAATTGTCATGTCATGTCACTCTGAAAGACTTCACAGTGACCCTTGAAATCCTTGCTCTTTGGAGTCAATGCGGTCCCGGGGGAGGTCCCCCACCGAATGATGCCTGAGTGCAGCCGCACCACAATTGCGTAGGCTGATTATGTGGGTGGACACCCAAATTCTACTAAGGCAAAACTAATGGACCTAATTTGTACACAGAAATGATGTATAATTGTTTTGTAAGAGAAACCAATTACAGACACAGCTCTCTGCCGAGATATTACTAAACATTATACAAGAAACGCACTTAGTACTAATCACCCCAAATGACACGGCTTGCAGTCAAGATACGGTATAACAACAGCCAAATATTTTATTGTTTCAGAATGACGCCAGACCTCAGCGCATTGACCCATAGGATAGATAGACGACCCTCCCCTAAGCGGAAAGTATAGCATTACATGTTATTATAACACCGCCTGAGATCCAAGCACCTAACTCAGTATTTACAAGCTTACGCTAATAACTATGTCCATTTATTTTTCAGGATAGCAAATCAACGTCAATGAAATTGTTAACCCGTAGGAGGGCGTCTCCAACCGGAGGCAAATCACATCACCTCCTATAATTCCTCACTCCGTATTCCCTAGGGCGTAAGTAGGACCTCGGTATGCTTGCTTCCTGGTTCCCATTTCACCTGGCCTAGGTCCAATTTTGCCGGACAATATATCCGCTCTCTGAACGCGCAGTTGTAACAGCAGCATTTCTGTAATTCCTCACATGAATTACCTCTTTCCCTTCTTGTTTTCGTTCCGATCGAGAGTTGTTTTAGTGGGCATGACCACTCAGGCAAATCCCATACCCGTAGCTTTAGCTGCGGTTAGTGCATAAGAAGCATTTTTCCCTTCACTCGAAAAGAAACGCGAAGGTAGTTAATGCCATGCACTCAACCAGGCAACATATCTCCTGCTATATCGCACGGTTATGCATCTCAGGTAAAATTGGAAACTCGAGTTATTCATTCTTCCTCTTCAACGTTCCTCGAGCATAGGATGACCGGTCCTCAGCTGACCGTACCGCTCTGCATATTCGAGCTCATCAGCATAACTCCTGACAGCGTGTCTCCGTGCAGATTTGTGAAAGCTGTTTAGACACGGTTTTCACTACTACAACCTTTACACCCAGTTGAAGATCCCATTCTGCTTCTCAAGCTCGTCAGGTTAGGCCCTGACAGCGTGTCTCGATGCAGATCTGCGGAGCCAACTAAGGCAAAGGCCTCCTGTTCTCCTTAGTGAACCTTGACGTAGTTCATCCAGACACGTAGCCAGAGTGTCTAAGTCCTGACAGAGGACTACAACAAGTAATTCTGTATTCATGAAATCCTGATAAAATTTCAAACACAGAAGACTACCGCTCTGACAAAGGACTTCTTTCAACGAGACAGCACCAGTAAGAATCTGAGCAGGTATTTACTCAACGATCACCGTACATAAATAGTGCAGAAGCCCCTTTGAGTGTCACGAGTTCAAAAGATTTGGGCGCGTTACCTATTCCAACAACAGCCTCAGCTAGGTAGCCAGACTCGTGGAAGAGCCGCCAAGGATCCATGCTCTCTACTCCCTAAGAAACAGCAATGGGAGTGACAATACTTGTGTATATTTAAGATGAAGGACTAACGGCAGTCAGGCATGTCTACGATCAGCTCATTCTACTATTCCAGCGCCGAGTCAACCAATCACTTCTAACACTGACTCCTATAGGGCGATACAGTGGCCACAGCAGCTGCAGAAGAATCCAGCTAGTGTAACTATAAACATTTTTCTTCGGCAATGACTACACCAGCGGCCAAAATGTGGTGTATTTGAGTATTCAGCTTTCAACTTTTCAAAACCTAGAGTCACGGCAGTTTACATGACCTCGCCGAGAATTAGTTCATAGCAGTCTGCAGACTAATTATTCTCTTTGCTAGCAGTTTTACCTTCCGACAAACGTTCTAACGAAACATTCGCGCTTGCATTGTTACCGAAGGACAAATATGAGAAACTGCTATTTTTCGCACGATGGAGAGGGTGTATAGGTTTCCAGGGACCCAGTAATCTCAGTGGAGGTTTCATCTCTAAAGTGGAAGACTACTTCTCATCGACATAATCATAAAACATGTATCATTTCATATCACTCAACATTCTACACTCCCAACCACAAACCCATGTTGACTGAAGTCGTCCTCCGTGGTGTAGTGGTTACCATGCTAGCCTCTAGTTCCCGAGGTCGCGGTTTCAAACCCGGCAGAGGACGATGGAGATTTTCGGGCGTAATAATCCTTAACGTGGCTTCTTTCGGAAGGGAAGTAAAGCCTGCGATCCCGTGTGGTAGATTTACGGCATGTAAAAGAACCTCAAGCCTGATAAAGAGGCCTCTGAGCAAAGTTACCGGTCTTTCACACCCAATATAGAATGGAACCCTAAGGACCACAGCAGTTAAAGAGCGTCCATAAATAAACCCAATTTAATTTTAATTTGTGTTAGCTGAAATCAACACTAGGTGCCGAGAAGTGCACGGAAGTGTGTGTTAAACAAAACACGGACTCAGTCCTTACATCGTTCTAAAAACCAAGTCACAGACATAACCCCTCTAATCCATACGTCCTCTCGGTAAACATGTACATCCTAATACGCCACTTCTTCGCAAAAAATCTAATTGAGTTTTATTTATGGACGCTCTTTAGCTGCCATGCTTCTTAGCGTCCCATTCTTCATTGGACGTAACAAACAGGAAAAGTTGCTCAGAGGCCTCTCTAGTAGGCTTGGGGTTCTTTTATGTGCGTAAATCTACGACACGGAGACACCGGCTTTACTTCGCTTCGAAGGAAGCCGCGCTAAAGGTTTTATGCTAGAAAAAATCTATCGCCTTCCGCCGGGTTTGAACCCGCAACCTCGGGAACTAGAGGCTGGCATGGTACTCCTAAATCACGGAGGGCTGCACTTCTTGGTAGATCACATAGCCCACCGCATTAAGGAGTTGGCGCCTTAAGTCCCTTGATAGACTCGGTGAGTAGAAGGTACAAGCGCAGAAGACTAATGACGAAAATGGACATAACCTGTGGAGAGAAACGGAGGATGGAAAGGAAAAAACAACTCAATTATCAAATAAACGCCATCTCCTCTCCAAGTTTCTCGAAGCTATAATATATAGACAAAAACAGATCCATCTGACGACTATCTTTAAAGGAGTCTGAGGTTAGGAAAGGACTCTCTAGAGATCTTATCGGAACATTTTCTTCAAGAAGTCTGTGGGTGTCTTCTGAAGTCTTTTCCCCCTCCTCCAGTTTGGCAGCCTTCCTTTTAGGACGTCACTGTTTCTTCCCAAGCGCTATAGAGCGCTTTCGAAAGTGGATGGAGGAGCCAGTGATTTTATATCCAGGCTTGTAAAGGATGCGGCAAATATGTTCAGCCACCTCTCCCGCCCACCCTTCGAAAGTATTCGAAATAGACGGTTGGTGCCTATCCAATTCTGCATAACATTCAGGGTGTTCCCACATAAAATTGGGTATTGTTCCGGGCACTGGCAGTCCAATAGTTGCTGTGCATTACGGAGGACGCCGTCCTCTATTTCTAGAAGATGTTTACGCCGTTGTGTGAGAACTAATTGGTGTCTTAAGTACTGTACATACTACCCCAGCTCGAAATTCTACCAGCTACGTACTTCTGAACGAGCGAGTTGGCTCCATAAATTAAATTGAGTTTTATATATTGATGCTCCTTATCTGCTGTGGTCCTTAGCGTCCCATTCTATTTTGAGGTTGAAAGACCGGTAATTTTGCTCAGAGGTCTCTTTATCAGGCTTGAGGTCCTTTTATGAGCCGTAAATCTACGACACGGAACCACTGGCTTTACTTCCCTTCCGAAGGAAGCCATGCTAAGGATTTTTACGCTCGAAAAAATCCATCGCCCTCGCCGGGTTAGAACCCGCGACCTCGGTAGTTAGAGCCTAGCATGGTAACCACTACACCACGGAGGATGACAAGGAGTTGGCTCCGTGATAATAACATGTGAAGCTTGCATTTGGAAGGCCCCGCATTCGATGTTAGGTACTCCCGTGCATTTCTGTGGCCTGTCTACCTGCGGCTTGTAACCTCGTTGCTCCTTCACTTCCTCCCTTCCTCCTGAGGGATGGTAACCACAATAGATCTTCCATAAGTCACAGTGAGCGAGGTGTTCCCCTCCGTTTTACACCCAACACATACTTCAAACATTGCGCGTATACATATAGAGGCCTTTCTGTGTTATTACCTATTCTAAATAGGCTTCTTATGTCACATTTTGTATTCATAAAATGTCAGCGTGTCACAATATATCGACGAAGTCCTGCTGTACAGGGTACATACATCGACAGAGAGAGAGAGAGAGAGAGAGAGAGAGAGAGAGGAGAATGAGAGAGAGACTTCAACTTTCTGGATCGGGGAGGAGGATAAGCAGAATAAAAATGTAAATTAAAGAGATTACATTTTTGTTATCTTAATCTTTATATTCCTGGAACGACCCTGTGGAAAATGTAAATAGAGCCCTTAGTCTCCGCGGAGCAGTGATTCTGCAACTCTGATATGTAATGACTCCTCGAGCTGTACTGCGTTGGCATAGCAAATTCTATTAATCCGGCAAACCCGCACCAACCTCATAATAAGCCGCAGATTACTGAACTATCACGTGCCAGCACCGAAGAACAGAATATAAACGCTTCATTAACCATCTGGGCGTGAAACTAAGCAAATACCTAAAATGTAGGTAACACATAGAGGACCTTGTAATTGAGGTCGAGTGGCAATTGCTTCATTGTACCCTAAAGCTGCATTCTGGAATGTCTATTCACTTAAAACTTAGCATTTTCCGAAGGATGATCTTTAACATGCATGGCAGATGTAATTAGATACCGCAAAGCGAAATTATAAAACAATTACTACTGGAGGTTTGCATCTCTGTGTTCCTTACATAGCATGCAGTCAGTTCTGGTAAAAATTAAGTCAATCCTAGCAGCAGCTAAAAGCTGAAAACGTTTACAACCTCCCTTGAGCTTATTCGGATTCAAAATTAGAAACATTGAATCTCATTAGCGCCACAGCAATGAGTTGCTGAATTCTAATGAGCTATCAAGGTACCGCTTTCGTTCGAACCACCTAAACCAGAATCATTGCGTACAGTGACTCTACCTCAAACCATAGTCACCCTAAGATCTTATCCTGACTAACAATTAAACCCTTCTTGGGCAGGTACGTTACTCTTCACTTGGACTGTCCACAGATCCCCATAAAATGGATTGTACTTATTTCAGGGATATTGTATATGCGACACTGTATCCCATTGTTCCCATTTATATCACTGTTTAGCCTAAGGGAATATAGGCCTATTTTCCAACTAATGTTTCCGCTGAACGAAAGCTGCTCTCCAGTTCCATAAGGAGATTTTCAACTTCATTAGTACAAACTCTGTTCCAGGCACTGCTGAAAATTGCAGGTAAAATATAATGTTTCTATCCTTTGTAAACCAGTATTCCACGGAATATAGTTACACACGATAAATATGTCTCTCTTCGTAAAACGAAACATAACAAATGTAATGGAACACATGTTGACATGCCTTCACGTTCGTATTGATCTGAAAGGGCAAATTATATGCTACTAACTTCTTTCTACTAAGCGATGAATACATATACATTTATTCTTAAACCTTTAAAATAAAATTCAAGTGGAAATACATTATAACACTACGTCTTAGTAGTAAAAATGATATGTTTAAATGCTAAAACTGATTGAAGTACATGGTTAATGATGACATCTATGACCATTTACATAAAGAGCTAATAAATGAAATAATAGAGATGATTAATTATGACATTTATAGTACCTCCAACGGGTTTGCATACATTATTAGATAAATTATGTTAATGTTGACATTTATGGGTTTGGATGTACGTTTAATTTCATATATGGTTAATAAATTATTTTTATGACCACGTAAATGGGTATATATGATGGCGTTAATAAAGAAGGGTCTAAATACCATTTGGATAATCGATCCGCATAATTAGATCATAAAATAACGGTATCATACTCTATAAATTAGAATCATAGAACGACCATATCCCTCGCCCATCCCATTTTTCGTCTGTATCTAGAAGACCTGCATATACCCGGACCCAGCCCGCTTGTCGGTCATATATAATTTGCATTATATCAATTTGTATACAGAATCTGTAATAAGGAATTGAAGCATATATACTGCGTTATAACATATCAGCATATCCAACGACATCATTATTTTCCGAATATCCATAGTGGTAAATGAAAAAAGGGAGTAAAACTATAATAAATGAAATTATTAATTAATACACAGATAATTGCAAACTTATGAAAATATAACCACGGGCCTGTTAATTGTATAGAGAGGAGAGATACGGAGAATGGCAGCGACAAAGAGTGAGGGGAAAGAGAGGGAGGAGAGGTGGAATGAGAGCGAGAGGAGATATAGAGATAGATGAATCCATCCAATGATACATTGGGCATTAAAATAAATATTGCAGCGCGCAAAACTACATACGCACGCAAGTTGAGAGAGAGAGAGAGGTATGGAATCCAAACACGGATATATTGTTTATTTGTTTAAATATATAACGCTGAATATACATAAATAAACACATGCACGTATACATACATTCATTCACACACAGCCATGTGCACACCCATACTTAGTAAACATCGAGTCATGCACAGTTATTCAAGGAATGATCAAATTTTAAATATTCATCCATAATGAACGGCAGTAGAGACACATATGGTACATCGCTGGATAAAGGAAAGTTTAAAGTTTCATTTTATGCACTCAACATCAGCACAATTTTTATGCGACAAACTTAGAATCCGCAGTCAATTTCTTTCCCCTCACGAATTAACTGATTCCTGATTGAATTCACTGCTGCAAATATTTGGTTTCACAGATCTTGAAGAGTAGCAGGCAATAGGTGATTTTGGAAGACATTAAGCTTAACAAGGTCATGTTGCCCAATTCTTCCAATCCATAGCCCTGAAATTGTGTCTTTCAGATACTGCCGCACCTCGTGACGGAAGTGAGGTGGAGTACCATCCTGGGTGAAAATAAAATCATCCCGATCTTGTTCAATTTGTGGAAAGAACGTATTTTTGAGTATGTGCAGATATGCAATTCCAGCCATAGCCTCCTACACAGAAACAAAGGGTTATAAACTTTGTGGACAATAATGTCGCAAAACACATTCAGCGTTGTAGAGTCTCTTTTATTGTCTATTACTACGCCGGGATTTTCAGTCCCCGAAATTCTATGGCGATTCAATTTACCAGGGATATTAAACGTTGATTGATAAGAAAAAATAGCCTTTCAAAAAAAGTGTGATCTTCCGAATTTTGCAAATTTCTAATAGATCTTCATGATCGCCAGAATACTATGTCTCAAAAACTGCAACTTGTACGGCTTCAGATTCAAGCTTTCTTAAGCACACATCATATCGTCGGTTGCAGAACTCTGAGTTCTCTGCTTCCTAGGGATACGTTCGAAAGGAATTTGGATACGCTCAGTATTTTCATCTGACGCGAGGACGAGCATTACCTTTGTATATGTAACCATCTTCTATGAATTTCTTATACCAAATGTAAATATGCTTAGGATGAGCCGACTCTTTGTTGAACTTGCAACGAAATGCACACTGTACTGAAACAATGGATTCACTTTTGCATATTACAGTATATAAAAGGGCTTTTCATATGGCGTCGCCATTTTATCGTAAACAAACTACGGGTCGCTGTTATTATTGGCTGGAACCAATAGATGTAGGCTTAAAACGTTGATCTTTTCTCTATCCAGTGATGAGTCACACATATTACCGTCTATTGTTTATTAAGGGTTAAGAGTTAAAATCTGCTCCTAAATTATGAACAACCTGTATATTACGATCACACGACATTTGTATTCCTTAACTAACTAGCGTAGGCCGTGCTCCCTATATGCAGTACCAACTGGTCTTAAGTGCACTTTCAACAGCCCGAGGTGCTAAGACTCTATTCCTACTTGAGTACATAGTATGACCATTTATTCAGCTACTAAGATAGGCTGGAAGCAGGAGAGGGGTGGCTGATGAAGCATTGCATATAAACTCATTACTTCATGGGATAGGTTAGGGTTTAAAGCATGTACACACGCACTGTCACACAGAACTTGTTGCCGGAACGAGATTTAAATATAGAATATAACCATGCAGGTGAGCCTTTAAAAGATCCCTGAATTTAAAGTTAAGCTATTGACTCGATACCCTTAACATTTAAAATAGGGAAGACAGGTAAATGGGCGTTCGCGAGTGATCCAAATAAAAATTATTTTTAAGGAAAACCCGTTTTACTCTCTTGAGGGTACAAAAATGATGTGCAATAAAATATGTATATTAAGAAGATATTCTAAGGCTTAGAAACGTATATTTAAAACAACCTTTGCTAGCGAGGGACCGGAAATTGATACCATTTAAAATATATATGCGGACAGCAAAAATCCGATACTTTGATTTAGAATTGAAAAAAAAGAAACATTGATTGGTTTATTTAAAAAACCTGTCTCGCAGACAGGTAATAATACCGGATAGCCTAATGACAATAAACTAAATACTTAACAGGCATTTCTATACATTTTAAACAAAAAAGTCTCTATGCTTGGAATAGTTGCAATGGAATATATACTTATAAGGCAAAGGATTTAAAATAGTTGAGTACTTTTAAATTTTTGCCTTTTTAAAAGTTAAAAAATCCTAGCCTTAAAATAAATTTAGGTTCACGTGACCACAGGGAAGCAATAACAAAGAATCTGGTTTCTGGAAGAAAACATATGTGACTACACCGCATAATAATTGAGTAACTATAAATTGCGTTCCTAGCATTCAAAAAAGTTAAATACATAGGTTTAACAGGTTTTACAAAATACGGATGACGGGTCCTTTTTCTTAACATTGCATAACCTAAACTTTTAGATACAAAAAAAGAATTTAAAACTGAAATGAAGCTATAAATAAGGCAAATTTAAATCTGATGTGCTTACCATTGTGGGAACCAGGGCTACAGAGCATGTTCAAGAAAATATTCTAACGAATTTGTTAAGATGAGTCAGTAATAAGAATATAAGATATTTTAACCAAAAATGGCTATGAAAAAATAATACATTCCACACCTTCCTAACAAGCTCAAACAAGTCTAAGGCGTTATTTGTACATAGACATCTAATCAATTATTTAATGATAGCACATTACTGCCTCTCCTCCACATTCCTTCCTTTGTATCCAGAACATCTGCATACAATTGAGGCGATTAGAATAATAACGGCAGATTCCCAACCAAAGCTCATTTTGAGATAAATGTCATTTTCCGTTTTGTTCCAAAACGTAGAAATAGTTAAAATTACGACTTGATATTTTCTGGGTATTTAAATTGGGGTATTTCAAGTCTATGTGCAAATTCTTGAACCATTGTGATTAATAGTTTCTGTGATTTTGTGTTGTTTATTAGAACAAAACACATACAAAACACACAAAATTGTGTAAAATTGACTTTTCCTTCATTTAACATTTGAAATACCTAATCCAGCTCTATTTCCAAATCTTCATATTTTTCGTCATCATCAACAACACCATGACGAAGACTGTTATAAAAATCATAATAATGGTATATACACTGGTGTGCAAAACCTAAGGACGAGATGAGTAAAGCAACATAACAAATTAACTACTTGGTGGAAGTAGATGAAGGTGCGGGAGCATGTTGCTAGAGGTCTCTCACACGTAGACAGGAAGCTGGACGTCGCACGGCGTGAGTGTAGCGATCCTATAGTGCCAAATAGTGCGAGAAAAAATAGGCTGATTTGTTATACAGAATTTGTTTCAAGCAGATATTACACATTCTGTGTACAATTTTATAAAACGTAAATTATAGATGAATACAGGTGAACTGTGGACAGGAATATGCAGGTCTTCCAGATACATAGGAATGTAGGAGGAGGAGGATGATATGGTGATTTTATGACATATTTATATAGGTGTGACATCTTTTATATGAAATCGGTATTTTATGATGTAATTATGCGGATCTATTATACAAATGAGGTTTAGACTCTTATCCATTAACATTATCATATATACCCATTAACGTTGTCATAAAATGAATAAATTAACCATTTATAACCTTAAATGTCAGCCCTAACCCATAAATATCAACATTTATATAATTAACGACCTAATTCTGTATGCAAACCATTTGGCGGTATCATGACTCTCATGATGAATCATCTTAACAATTTTATTAGCATTTTATGTAAATGATCGTAAATGTCATAATTATATAATTAGATCGGTTTTTGCGTATAAACATATCATCTATGCCACTCGTCTATCATCCAATTCTCGCATACTGAGTTGAGCTTTTATTATGACCGAAGCTGCACGTCAAACGCACATATATAAGAATATTCCTTCTTACTATTGTATCTCACTAGCATAAGGAACGTTGGAGAATAGTGCGGTAGCATGGGGATATCATGTAGTATATGACTATTACAGGACAACAGAGAGGGACAGTCCACTCACCTCGACCCAAGGCGGATGTTTTCTGGCTACCAGCCCCCAAGAGGAACGGATGAACGAAGGAACCGCAGGAGGCTATAGGCCGCAGGAGACTGGTCACACAGAGGCGCAGAGTTCCGTAACGATGAAGATCCCAAGCTTCAAGACCCGATCTTATCGTCGGGCTGCTCAGAGAAGGCTTTCTTCTAGCGGAGTCGGGGAGAACTCGGCTCAAAGAAGGTTATTATCTGGTATAGCCGAGAAAAGCTTTCCAATGAGCAAGCATCTGCGCTATCTGACCGACACCTACTCACACCACCCAGCCTCGAAGCCCATCTGAAGCTACCATGTAGTACAACTCTATAGGCAGCAAATTACCAGCTCATGCGTAATGTGAACGAACGTTTCTGTACAACAGTAAAAAGATAAAAACTAATGAAATACTTAAAACAAAAGAAATAAATCACAGCGTCTTATGGATCCTTTCACGGATGGGATGCTGAGGGCCTGAAACCTGTTCAAGGTGGGATTAGGAAATAATTTTGGGACAAAAATTCTGAAAAAGGGATGGTAATCTTTTTCCTTACCGAAGTTTTAAGGTACTAAATTGAGATCTATTTATAAGACTGCATGCCTAGATAATATTGTCCCGTTTAGGCAAACTTTAGGTCTGCTTTTCTCAGTTTCATATTTATTTGTATTTCAGGCATTCGTACTTAAAAACTAATAAAAGTAAAGTTAATAACCTTTAATTTAGTAATTGAACTATGTTCATTCTATACATAAAATATTTCATAGCTTGCAGCTTTTAAATCATGTATATAAATTGTATAACATTTTAACTATATTTTTTAAAATGTAAAAATACAATACTTATATTGAATTAAGAATGTTGTGTTAGAATTATGCAACACAAGAAATTATGCGACACAAGAACATTTTTCAAAATGAATTACGGGATTATAACGTATTACGTGATATAAATTGCTCCGTCCAGTTGTATAAGCACTTGAACTGCTTTGGAGTTATAGGTCAAACCATGTCAGAATAGTCAGGGATAAAGTTTGATTGCTCCTTAATTTTACTGAACTTTTAGATCACCGACATGCGATCTTGAGGGCAAACTTCTTCAGTTGTTTTTCAAGGAGGTGCTTTAACACTGAAATCGCTGCTGGACACGCAATGCTGCCTACTTCATTAAATGGTATTAAATTGCTAGGAATAATACCATATTTGTGAAAATGCATATCGTAAATATAAGAGCAGTAAGATAGCATTTCACATTAACAAATAATAACGCCTCTCCATTTACGTTTTTGTTAGAAAAAAAAGCATCGAAATCAGTGCTTTCCCTCCTCTTTAATAGCGTTTTTCTTAAAAAAATATATGATTGTGTTTTTGTTTAAATCATTTTGCTTTGTAATCTGCCAGATAAGTTTCAATATTTGTTATGGTAAATAAAAATGTAATAAGAATTAATTTAAAATTTGTTCGTTTACTGATAAATGTGCAGACCACATATACTTTTAAACTTGCCATAAACATAAATTTACATATTAATGAGTGCTTACAACTATTCTGCCGCTCCTAACAAGACATAAACATGCAACTTCTAGATGCTGTGAACCAAGGCTGCCTAAAGGGAGATGATGTCAGGGAGGAGACATATTAGGGTACTTGGAAGAACCTACCTCGTATTAAAGTGACACTACAGACACTATATAGTGACACAGTATATTCCCTGCTCTATCTTTCCATTATTGCATAAATTATATAACACTTAATGACAAACTTGCAAAGTTGGGCCCACTAATATTAATTGTCGTACAACTTTAGAATGTGAGTGAATAGCCACCTATTGTGAACCAATGTCCATTACTAGGGATCGGATTTGTCACCGATAAATACTTCCCACAATATTCTCCGTTGTAAATATATTGAGCAATGCACCAGTTAGCTTTAGAGGATACATGCGGATCGTTTAATGAAAAATCTGATGTGTTAGACTCACATGACTTTCTCTACCTACTATCGTTTATTTCTCTATAGCTTCTACAAACTATTCTTAAGAAAGCTTATTTTTCTATCTACCTCATGTTAATCAAGATAAAACTTTGTAGCAACAGATTCATTACACATTTCGTTGAAGGTAGAAGCGAGAAAGAGGAAACCGAATCGATAGTCAGATGTTTAAAAACTGGATCGCTATAGGTATGCTGGCGTAGAAATCCCGTGATCTTTCCAGAAAGCGCGAGAAATAACTGAAATAACCAGCACTTAAAAAGAATATGTGGTGTTGCGTTCACATGACTTTCTCTACTCGCTCTTCTAAAGTATTCATACAAAATCTTATTCTTCTATCTATATACTTATTGTTAATCTATACAAGCTTTCATTACACATTTCGTTGTGTGTGTGTGTGTGTGTGTGTGTGTGTGTGTGTGTGTGTGTGTGTGTGTGTGTGTGTATAACAAGAATACAGTAGCCTAAACCGTTTGTCAGATTTTTAAAAAGCGGATTGTTGTGCAATGGCTGAAATTCCATGCTCTTTGCATGACCAAGAGGGGGAAAACAAACGATTAGCGACCTACCACTGGAAATAATCTGATGCGTTCCAATCATGTGACTTTCTCTACTCACTCTTCTACAAACATCTCTTACAGGAGTTTGTCTTTTCCTATTTATTTCTTGTTAACATAAATAAGCAAATAAGCTTTCAATACACATTCACACATTTCGTTGTATGTATAAGAAGGATACAGCAGGCTGAAACGACAGTCAGATACTTTAAAAGCCGATCGCTATATGACGGTTTTGAAACTGCATACTTTTTGAATGGTTACGAGAAAAAAAATAATAGCGACTTACCACTTGAAAAAGTTTAATTTTAAAATTCAAATCAATAATAAAGAATATCTCGGAAATGGTCAAAGCTACATTTTTTGTTTGACATAAATTATGTGTTTTAATAACATCTACCTTTCTTGTGTAGTAATATTTTGTCTATTTCTTAAGGCTTACCAGTTATACAAAATTCATTCATAATGAAGACTTCAAAGGTTATTCCCAAAAAATTCAAAATATGCATTTCATTTGACATGCAAATATCCATATGTTATTTTAATTTAATTGTTATAGCCCTTTTTGAGGAAATAAAAAGAAACGAAAAATGTTCTTTGTAAACGGTATTTTGGGGAGGGGAGATTTTCTTGAAAATCTTAGAGTCTCATCCTTGGAACAAGAACTTAAATAGTAAGTTTGATTTTTAACCGAGTTTTCGAGCTTAGGTTATGCTGTTCATAGATAGGCACAAATGTGCGCGTGCATGCTCCCAGACAGACAGACAGACAGACACACACACACACACACACACACACACACACACACACACAGGCTTTTTCTAAAAACGCCTCTTTTTTTACGGAATCTCAAAACATGTATTACCGGTGAAATCTCAATATTGGGTACTAAGTAGTAAAGGAAGTAAGAATTATAAGCATTTGAAAATTCAAATAATAACAAAAATGTCTTAGAAGTGGTTAACGCCACAAAAAATGTTGTCATTAATAGTGTGTTTTAACGAGCTATAAAATGTTTTGTGTAGTAAGATTTTGTCCCTCTCTTACGGTTTACCAATTATACAAATGTCATTCAGATTGAAGAGTACCTCACAGGCTATTACCAGAAAATTCAAGATATATATTTTATTTGCCATAAAAATATCTTAAACTGGTATTTTAATCAAAAAGAGTAGAGTCTTTTTTGAGAAAATAAAAAAATAGATTTTGTTTTTCAATTTATATGCTATCTAGCTTGGGATGGGAGTACTTTCTTGAAAATCTTCGTGTCACATTCTTGGAAGATGCTGAACTTAAACATCATGTTTGGTATTTAAATGAGCTTTCATTTTTGAGTTAGCTATTCACACGCACACACACACACACACATACATACTTTTTTCTAAAATACTGATGTGTTGTATTCATACGACTTTCTCTTTTTTCTATCGTTTATGTTTATATACCATCTACAGGCTATTCTAACAAAATATTCTGATAAAAAACTATTTTCTATCCACTTCATATTATTTGAGATGAACCATTACAGAAATAATTTCCGTACACATTTAGTTGAAGGTTCAAGGGGCATAGAGGAAACCGAATATTATTATTATTATTATTATTATTATTATTATTATTATTATTAGTGAGTAACAAGTTCTTCTTAGGAAAGTTTCTTTTTCTATTTACTTAATTTTAATAGAGATAAGCCTTTCCGGCCCAACACTGTGGTGTGGGGCTCCCGAGTTCGAATCTCCGTTATCATGAGTTACCGAATAAGGGTTTTTTTTCCGGTGTTTTCCCTTATGTTGAAAAGACGAAGGTCTGGTAACTTTAAGCTCTATGGACTCCTGGTTCATTTGAGCATCATTTCACCTATTTCATTCATCGTCCGATATGACTAACCGGTTAAAGACGCTTAAAAAAATCTTTCCGGAAACAGCTGTATTACACATTTCGTTATAGATACAAAAGGATTGGCGCTAGTCAGATGTCTTAGAGCTGGACGCTACATGCTCGAAAAAATTAAATTGCGTTTTATTTATGTACGCTCTTTAACTTCTACGGTTCTTAGCGTCCCATTCTACATTGGGCGTGAAAAACCGGAAATTTTGGTCAGAGGCCTCCTTATCAGGCTTGAGCTTCTTTTATGTGCCGTAAATCTACGACACTGAACCACCGAATTTACTTACCTTCCTAAGTAAGGAATTTTAAACCCGAGAAAATCCATCGCTTTCCGCCGGATTTGAACCTGCGACCTCGGGAACTAGAGGCCAGCATGATACCTCTAAGCCACAGAGGATGACACGCTGGCTTTAAAATTCCATACACTTTCCATGTCAATGTGAGAAACAGCTGAAAATCGACAGGACTTAAAAACAATGATAAGTATCGAATAATTCGAAACGGCTGGACTCGTAGCTCAGACAGTAGAGTACCTGCCTGCAGCGCGAGGGGTCCCCGGTTCGATTCCCGGCTCTGGAGTGGGAATTTTTCACGAGCAAAGATTATTCCCTATCATTCCCAGAGCCTGTAAGTGTGATTAATAGTGTGGGTGTGGGTGTGGGTGTGCGTGAGACCTAATGAATAAAACTCAGTTTGCCAGAAATCCGACAACAAGCGAATACGAGTTAACACCATTGCCTATAGCCAAAATGTTACAAAGGTAAGGCCGCTGATAAGACCATTGTAGTTAAAGGCGGAGTATAAATGGAACTTGAAAAAATCAATCATTAATAATGGATATTTTGAAAACGGTTGATGCAACAAAAACGGCATTTTGAAATAAATTGTGTGTTTTAAAGAGACCTACATGTTTTGTGTAGTACGTTTTCGTCTATCGCTTAACGTTTACCAGTTATACAAGATTACATAAATTTCCTTCCGAATGAAGAGAACTTCACAAACTATTCCCATAAAATTCAAAATATAATTTTTTTTGTAAATGTCTTTAATATATCGTAATTTAATCAAGACCGTTAGTCATTTTTCCGAAAATCAAAAAATTCAAAAATTGTTCCATTTAAAGGATAGTTTGGGGTGGGGTATTTTCTTTAAAATCTTGGCGTCGTATCTTTGGGAGTACTAAACTTAAATACCAAGTTTGGTATTTATCCGACATTTCGTTTTTGAGTTATGCTTTTCAAACACGCACACACGGACATGTTTCTAAAACTGTAGGGCCTCAAAAATGTATTTCCGGTGAAATCTCGGTATCGAATTTTTTGGTGGAATGCGATACCTTCTCTACTACTATGTACGTGGTAGAGAAAGTAAACATTACAATTTGAATTCATACCGTAATTCACATAAATAACAACGTATATCTCGGAAATAACTGATGTTACAAAACAAGCTACTTGAGACAAACTATGTACTTAAAGAGATCTACACTTCTTTTGCGGTACTTTTTTTCTTCTATCTCTTATGGTTTTCCAGTTATAAAACATTCCTTCCAGATGAAGAGGGTTTCAGAAGCTATTTCCAGAGAAGTCAGGAAATGCATGCATTTTATTTGTTTGTAAATGTCTTTAAATTAACGTATTTTAATAAAACTCTATAGAGAAAGTTTTGATAAAATCGAAAATTTTGAAAAAGATCATGTAAAGGATAGTTTGGGTCTTTTATTGAAAATCAAAATCCCGCATCTTTGGAAGACGCCGAATATAAATACCACGTTTTGTATTTACTTAATATCTCGTTTTTGTGTTGTGCTATTCACAGACTTACACGTACCCTTTTCTAAAAATGCTTTTTTTTGTTGATTCGGGGAACCTCAAAAAGTGTATTTCCGATGATACCTCGGTATCGAATTGTTGGGTGGACTGCAATACTTCCTCTATGTACTATAGGTAGTTAGTAGAGAAAATAGAATCAATGCAATGAAAATAAATTAATAATTAAATTCTGTAAAAGTATATTAAAATGTAATGTATAACAGCTAAAAAGTCGAAATTTTAACCATGGACAATTTAAGATTAAGTTCAATGAACAATGTATTAATATCATCTTTACTTGATACAGGATGAGGCACTTGAAATTACCAGCTCATTGATTTTCTATAATTAGAATATCAACGGGCTGTTTTCGTTAGACTGAAGGGCATTCAAGCGCTAGGAGATCTAACCTATAGTTATTTATTTTTTTATGTTACTGTTCTACTCGTACTTACGGTAAGTAGAGGGGGTATTGTATTATTTTGAAAGTTCGATGTCGAGATTTCGCCGGAAATACATGTTTTGAGGCTCTCTGAACCAAAACAGTTTTTAGAAAAAAGGTCTGTTTATGTATGTGTGGTCAGCATAACTCAGAAACGAAAAGAACAAATAAAATCATCACAGGTTGTACAAAGGAAGGAGATATACAACCTTATTTAAATTTGTGAAATTACTAGTTTCCTAGAAATAGAATTGTGCTGAAAGAATTCGTGTTCAAACCGTCGGAGAGCGATGGATTTTTTTCTCGGGCGTAAAAATCCTTAGCATGGCTTCCTTTGGAAGGGCAGTAAAGCCGGTGGTCCCGTGTCGTAGATTTACGGCACGTAAAAGAACCTCAAGCCTGATAAAGAGGCCTCTGAGCAAAATGTCGGTCTTTTCATGCCCAATGTAGAGTGGGACACTAAGAAACATAAATTAAAATTCAGTTTAATTTAATTTTAAACTCGTGTGTTTGAATGCTCATCGTACAAATCAGTTCTTCTCTTTCAGGACAAAGGACTATTTGAAATTACTGCTATCTGTATCAGGAAAATTAATTTTTACTTTTTTTCCAACTCCTAGGGATACTTTCTAAATTACAGTCGATAAAGCATGGTTTATGTTTAAATTAAATTGAATCACCAAGGTTCTAAACACTTACGTCACTTTCTATATTAGATACAACTCAGGATTCTTTTACCCAATGCACTTACATCACATCTTAGGTACAATACTCGTATTTGCCACAGTAAACGAGAAAATGCTAAAACTATTTTGATGATAAAGACAAAATATAAGCATGAATTATTGTTAAAAATAATATTTTATGTTGCCTGGAGAAGATTCTCAGAACCGGCTAATGCGTTAACGTCTTCAGCGTCGCAGGCCGATTGCCTTCTTGTCTATCCTCTCTCTCTCTCTCTCTCTCTCTCTCTATCTCTCTCTCTCCCTCTCCTTCTCTTTCTCTCAGCTTCAGTTTAAATGGCTAAGATTCATACAAATGTCAATTCCTGTGGGAAGGGTGCGTTTTAGAGACCCCTTCACCATCTCTATTAATTTTGTTTCTACCGTAACCACTGAATTGAAAGTCGACTTACATCATCTTTTTACTTTCTCTATCACGTACCCATGCTAGCCTCTAGTTCCCGAGGTCGCGGGTTCAAACCCGGCGGAGGGCGATGGATTTTTTCGGGCGTAAAAATCCTTAGCATGGCTTCCTTCGGAAGGGAAGTAAAGCCGGTGGTCCCGTGTCGTAGATTTACGGCACGTAAAAGAACCTCAAACCTGATAAAGAGGCTTCTGAGCAAAATTACCGGTCTTTCATGCCCAATATGGAATGGGATGCTAAGAACCACAGCAGTTAAAGATCATCCATAAATAAACTCAATTCTTCTATCTAGGTAGAGAAAGTATTGCGTTCCACCCAAAAATTCGACGTGGAGGTTTCGCAGGAAATATGTGTTTTGAGGTCTCTGGATCCAAAAGATGGCATTTCTGGATAAAGATCCGAGCGCGCGTGCGTGTGTGTCCGTTAATATCATTACTCATAAACGAAATGTCGGATAATTACCAAACTTCGTATTTAAGTTCAGTATTTTCCGAAGTTGCGACACGAAGATTTTCAAGAAAATCCCCCATTCCAAACTACCCTTTATATGGAAACATTTTTGTACTTTTGATTTTCTCAAAAGTATTCCTAACAATTTTGATTAAAATGCCATATATTTAAATATTTAATGATAAACGAAATATTTATCTTGAATTTTCTGCGAATAGGCTGTGAAGTCCTCTCCATTCGGAAGAGGTTTTGCGTAAGCTTGTTAACTAGTAAACCATAAGACATAGACAAAATCCTACTACACAACATTTGTAGATCTCTTTAAAACACAATTTATTTTCAATAACTGCTTTTGTGACATCAACCATTTCCGAGATTTCAATCGTTATTGGTTTGCATTTTTTCCATACTTAAGCCATTTTTAATTGGTCATAATTGACTTGTTTCTCGCGATGTCATCGAAAGAGTAGATAATTTCAAAGTCAGCATAGCGACCCGTTTTTTTAACACTTGCCTGTCGCTTAAGCCTGATGTATCTCGCTTGTATCTTCAACGGAATGTGAAATTATAGCAAGCGATTATTTCGAATGACAAGAAGTAGGAAGGGAATAAGCTTTTGTAAGAATATATTACATAAGAGTGGGTAAAGAAAGTGGATAATGTGAATGCATATAACACCATAATTTTGTTTCAAGCAATTAGTTTTTCAAGGTGGTCCATACTCACTATACCAAGTTTATTTTGCTTCTTTGTCATTGTAATTTCGGGACAAGTACTGATTGAGATTACTGGAATTTCTATTAGATATAGCAAAATCTGTTTAATCTGGAAGTTGTGATATCAAGAAGTGATGAATGTTCAGTCTTACTATTTTGAACCAGTTTCATTAATATTAAGGCTAACTTCCAGTTAGGATTTCGGCCAATACTTACATCATTCCTTCCATGGAGGACTGCTTGACCACTTGCTATATTATATACCCAAAAATTACTAATACACATTCTTACGATAATGTAGCTGTTACCCAGTTAACACAGAAATTTTAATGTTGTTCAGCAAAACAGGTGGCCCAACGGCGCCGTATTTCAGGTGTGCAGATATCCCTTCGTGCGGGATTGAGAGTTGCTGGAATCAACGACGCAATTCCAAGCAAACCAGGTCGGAGAGAAACTGGCGCATAAACATGAGCGACCTTCGTTCTACCCCTCTTGCTTGTCAGCGAAAACGATGAGCGGATCGCGCTCATTGAGAGGCAGCTCCCAGGCTTGTACCATTCCGTGATGATAGATGAGAACAGTGTAAACAGACCGAAAATGTCTTAAGAATATTTTCCACTTTAGTTACAAATATTTTATTTTTGAGGGAATAAACTCCTGCTTAAATTGACAAATAATTAAAATGTCCTTATTTGACCGATCAGTATATGCCCATAGCTTTTTTTTTACGCTTTTCTTGTCTAACAATACGTATTGTAGAGTTAAATCAAAACATTAAAGCGTCTTAACGAAAACCATGCCAAAATGAGAGCACGTAGTGTCTCACTGCCATTTGTTCGTTTGCTATAATAATAATAATAATAATAATAATAATAATAATAATAATAATAATAATAATATGTCATTGTTATTATCATTGCTAGTTATTGTTATTCATATTATTGTGAGTTATTATTACTATTGTTAAGCATTATACGTATAGCAGAATAAATCAAAACATTATAGCGCCGGACTAGTGCGTACGCAGTTCATAGCGTTAGTAATGCCAAACGTTATCGATGGTTTCCTTTGTCGTCCTCCGTGGTGTAATGGTTACCAAGCTAATCTCTAGCTCCCGAGATCGCGGATTCAAACCCGGCGGAGGGCGATGGATTTTTTCGGGCGTAAAAATCCTTAGCATTGCTTCCTTCGGAAGGGAAGTAAAGTCGTGGACCGTGTCGTAGATTTACGGCACGTAAAAGAACCTCAAACCTGATAAAGAGGCCTCTTAGCAAAATTACCGGTCTTTCACGCCCAATATAGAATGGGACGCTAAGGACCACAGCAGTGAAAGAGCGTCCATCAATAAAAAAGCTCAATTTAACGATGGTTGTTTAACTCTATCGATTACTGTTTTATTTGACTCAGCGCGATTTCAAGGTCCTTATTCGAGCTACGGACCTACAGTTTATTTCATAACTGATGAGCTTAGGTTTTACACATATGTCATTCGCGTCCCATAAAGAGGCACTTGACATTTTGACAGAGTAGAAAGCAGAAGGGAATACTATAGTGGCGGGCTATAGAGTAACACTGTCTGATCAGCCCAATGTCTAAGCGTGTCTTCCTCACACCTCAACCTAGGGCTCGATAAACACTGTTTATAGTGCCTTACCACAACCCATGACGTCATTAGAGGTATTTCAATTTTTGTTTTTGTTCTTTTTTTTTCCTCAAAAGTTGAATAGCTTCACGATGATTTGAACTTGAACCTCAGGAATAGTACGCTAACTCTCTACGACTAAGCTAAGAGTGCTGCAACTTCAGACGATGCAAAGGATGGGTCGTTAAGTTGCGAACACTAGTTATCAGTAGAGCACTAGCATTTAGAATTGCTGTAACAATACAAGTGGTCTTTACACAGAAAATTTCTAAGTCACTATCCCCGAGGGTTGGAGGGAGGGGTACCATGCAGCTTTATGTGTTGCGTTGATGGTGGTGACTGACCTTTACTCCCTACTTTACTCAGGTAACATAGCTGCAATGCACTCAACCTCACGTCCAACGTCCTAGCTGTTTTAGCTCTAGTGATCAGATGGCTGGTGTTTCTGGCTCATTCAAAAACCATGAGTACAGCCGGTTCCAAATGCTTTCCGTGCCAGTGTTTGTAGCATGGGGTTGGGAGGTAAGCGAGGCGTCTTATCGAGAGGTTAAGCCAGGTGCCTTAGCTCATAATTGCTCTACAAGGTTGGGTAATGCTATAGTGCTAAAGAAAATATCATTCCAACACATTTTCCTTAGAATTGGTTGTAAGAAAGCAATAACTGTGAGAAAAAAACAGCAATAATATAACAGCACAGCAACATAAACAATATACAAACTAATCTTTCTGGGATTAGAGGCATCATATCATTGTATAATAAGCAAGTGTTAAACAAAATGGTTTGGTTTACAATATTCACTACTTCCTCTACCCATTATCACCTAACATATGTTCTTTATTTATCATGATATCCTTATAAAGTATGATTTTTCCGTGCACGTTACCTTAATCGTGACAACAATTTACGCCATAAATTATTTTAAATTACAGTCTAAGTTACACTTTTCCCTATTTGGTTGCATGCAAGATGCCGTAACGACAAACAGCTGATTATGTATACCACAACTCTACTTTTTATTTCTCTACTACGCACTTACAGTAAGTAGGGGAAGTATTGCATTCTACCCAAAAATTCAATAACGTGATTCACAGGAAATACACGTTTTGAGATCTCCTGAATCCAAAGAAAGCATCTTTACTTTCTCTAATACGTAATTACATTAAGTAGATGTATTGTATTCTACCCAAAAATTCAATAACGTGATTCACCGGAAGTGCACGTTTTGAGACCGCTGAATCTAAAGAAAGCATTTTTACTTTGTCTACTACGTAGTTACAGTAAGTGGAGGAAGTATTGTATTTCACCCAAAAATTCAATAACGAGATTCGCCAGAAATCACGTTTGAGACTCCCTGAATCCAAAGAATGTATTTTTAGAATGTGTGTTCTGTGTGTGTGTGTGTGTGTGTGTGTGTGTGTGTGTGTGTGTGTGTGTGTGTGTGTGTGTGTGTGTGTCCGTGAACAACATAACTCAAAAACGAAAAGTCGGTTATAAACTAAACTTAGTGTTTAAGTAAGGATTCGACACGAAGATTTTAAAGAAAATCTTCCAAACTACCCTTTACAATGAACATTTCGCTAATTTTATTACTTTTACAAGAATGGTTCTAAGGATTTTTGTCAAAACATATATGTTTAAGTTAGTTTCATGACAAAATGTACATTTTTAATTTTCTAGGAATAGTCTGTAAATTCGCGTTTATTGTGAATGACTTTTGATAATTAGTAAACCTTAAGAGAGAGACAAAATCGTACTGCAAACAAGTGTAGATCTTGTTAAAGCACAACATTTATGTCAAATAACACTTGTATTGTGTTCACCTATTCTGGAATATTTTTGTCATCTCATTAGTTTGAATTTTCAAATGTGTTATACTGCTCTCAACTACAGATCACTATTGTTTTTCTATCTTCCTTTCTTTTTCGTGTTCATGCAAACAACAGAATTTCAAAGCTATCACCTAGCGATCATCTTTGAGGGGTGTGGCTATTGCTTATTTACACCTACAACAAAATATGTACATTAGTCATTAAGGTTTATCTGTATTAACATGAAATAGATGCAAGAATAAGCTTTGTAAGAATAGTCTGTAGAAGAGTGAGTAGAGAAAATTATGTGAATGCAACACATAATTTATAGAAACAGCTCCGTATGCCTGCGTGTCTGTGAACAACATGACTCCAAAACGAAAGGTCGGTTAAATGCCAAACTTGATATTTAAGTTCAGCATCTTTCAAAGATGTGACACGAAGATTTTCAAGAAAATCCCCCATTCCAAACAACTCCTTACATGAAAAAATTTCCAAATTTGTTATTTTCTCAAAAATGCCTCTAGCGATTTTGATTAAAATTCCCTGTTTAAGACATTTTCATGACAAACAAAAATATATTTTTTGCATTTTCTGAGAAGAGCCTCTCAAGTCTTCTTCATTCTAAATGACTTTTGTATAGTTGATAAACTGTAAAAGACGGGCAAGGGTTTACTACCCAAGAAATGCAGATCCTGTTAAAGTGCACAGTTTGTCATACATATATTTTATGAAATTAACTATGTCAGATATTTTTTGTTATTGCTTGATACTTTTTGTAACTGGGAAGCCGCTATTCCTTTTGTTTTTTGTTGCGGTCATACAAACAGCATGAAATTTCTCAAAGCATCATGTAGTGACATGCTTTTTGAAAATGTGACTATCGCTTTATCTACGTATCCTACTAAATGTGTAAATGTGAACTTTTTCTTTTGGTATTTAATTAACGTCCTTTAACCGGGTAGCCCATTACGGATGGTGGAGGAACAAAATGATTAAAATGATGCTCAAATGGGCCCGAGGTCCCCAGAGCTTAGCCTTACGTGACATTCATTTTCTCAGGATAAGGAGAAAACCCGTAAAAACTTTATCCAGGTAACTCACTCTAACCGAGATTCGAACTCGGACCTTTTGAATGTGCGGCATCCCCCACACTACAGAGATGGACCAAATGTGAATTGAAAATTTATCTGGATTATCAAGAAGTAGATAAAAAAATAAGACTTAGTAAAAATAGTTTGTGAAATGGTAAGAATATAACTCATTAGATTTTTCTCGTGATATTGTAAAGAGCGTGGAGTTTCAAAGGCACAACATTAAAATTTGACTACCGTTTTGTCATTCTTGTTATACTTACCTACAATGAAGTTTGTAATGACAGTTCATCCCAATTAACAAGAACTAACTCTTTCACACAAGCCGTGTGTAGGCAAGGTTGGAAAAGTAGAATCAGACTGAAAAATTCAAGCACTACGGATTTTCCAGTTTCCGTCCAGATGGCGCCGCGGTAATGCCTGCGGCTCGCATTCGGGAGGTCCCTGGTTCTCTTCCCGGGACTGCCCACTCTGACCCTAGATTTTTGCGGGAGTTTTCCGGATTGGTCGAATGCTGGAGTGGTTTCTCTCAGCCCCCGAATTTACTGTCCCTCCATATCGTTGCATTCCTCATTCCATTCTTCCTTAATCCCGTTAGGTCTGTTTCGGGTTGGAAGTGTCAACGATGGTGTTCGAGTGCGACGTGGCAGGCAAAAAGGATGCTCTCTATGGAACCTTATCCATCTCTCGTCTTCGGCTTGTTGCCGGGGTATACGGACGCCCCCGTTCGGGGGCGTTGGGCCCTCTGTTTAAGGCGGGATCCGAGGTTTATGTGCCCGACTGTCGGGGCGTCTCAATCTGGAAACTTTGGGAGCCCTGTCATTGCTGTGCCGTCAATCCTGGTTCCGGCCGCCCGGTGTCTCTCACCTCGCCCCTCCATCCCAGGGACGCTCCCTCGAGGGGCACAGGTACAATATCCTCATTCACTGGATCGGTGCCGATCCCCTCCATTACACATTCCATTCCATTCCAGACCCGGGAAAAGAAGCATCTTAAGAATTCAGAATGTTATTTCCCAAACTTCCCCCCCTTTCTTTCTTCAGATTTTTAATTTGAAAGCAATTGAATTTTCAGAATAGAGTGCTTTCAAATAAGCAACCAACTGCAACAAAAGCACACCAATCCCCTTTGCATTAACACTTTCGTGTCACTATTTTGAAAAGTTAACTTATATGTTATCCTAATCGAATAAAACAGTTACATAGAAGCTGCATATTTTGCGCTAAACGTTGTTTCCTCGTGTCTATTAACATTTTCCTCTTTTAGATACCATAGCTGTTTTACTCTACGCCCACTATACGTTTGGCACGAGTTTTTTTCCTTGCTCTTGTGAGTGTGTGTAAGGGGGAAATTGTGTTTCAAATGAAACAATCTTTATTCGCTTTTCAGTATTAAACGCAGAATATATCTAATTTTGAAGAAAATTGAGTGTTGCACCTAATTGTGCTCAAACTCCTTCAACAGTTTGACATTAATATTACTTTTGCTTCCGTATTTTTAAAACTTTACTTGCATATTATCAGAATTGAATGTGACAACTGTATGGAACTGCACACTTAGCGCTAAATGTTGTGATCAAGCTCTATGAAGATTAAAAAGCAAAACAAACTTATATATTTAAGATAATAAATACCCTCTGCTGTAGGAGTTCGCGTAGAGCAGTCCATTGGGTGGTAATTACGATATTATTATTACTATAACAAAGGTTAACAACAAGATATATATTATGTGAACCTTGTTTCTCAAGAAAGTTACTGAATAATGTATCTTAAACCTCTGTAGCACCCATATAAACGGTGCTATTTTTTATTTTTAAACAGCATATTATATAGAGAAAATGTTAATTTATTTCGCTTGGGTAGATCTAGTAAAGAGAGAAGTGTTTAGTTTCGTCTTCTTTCCTCTTATAGTCAGGTCGCTGAATTACACGAGTATGCGCAAACGTAAATGTGACCTTTGAGACGATACCGGCGCTTACTGTCGGCTATAGCCAGGCATGATTAGTCGAGAAGACATTCCTTCCCCCTCTTTCTGTTCACCCTCTGGCCTACTGGAAAACATTTGGAGCCTTCTGTACATGGATGTTGTTTCCTCTACGGCGAAACGCGACGTAATGCTGTCGCAGTTCGGAGACATTATAAAGAAAGTTTCCCACGCGTCGCTCACTATTAGTAAACGTTTACAATCGTATCGTGATGTGAATGCGACTAGAAGGAACATTGACTATGCAAGCAACAAGAGAGAGAGAGAGAACTGGTAAGTGAATATTAAGAAGTCGTACAGAATGCACGGCATTATTTTGAGGAACATCCTACGCTAGTAAAAAAGGGATAATTACTATATTTATTATTATTATTAGTAGTAGTATTGTTGTTGTTGTTAAAATACTCAAATACTTTGTCAGGTATGAAACTCTTCTAATTTTGTGCTTTGTAGGTCAAAGAAGAGCATCTATAATATAAGTGTTTCAAGATTTTACAAAGAATTGTTTAAGTAAGGGCGTGGCATCCGTATAAAATTCACCTCAACCAACAACCAGAAGACAATGATTTTAGCCACAATGTTGATTATTGTACGAGGGTTAAGCAAATACCCCTGACTTTCTTGAAAAAAACTCTTTGGAGGGAGGGATGCTATTTCAGCAACGATGCCACTGTAAATAGACATAACATGCACTACTAGGCCTCTCACAATCCTCACTGTTTTGGAGATGCTCACATACAAATCCATTGAGGCTTAAACGTCTGGTGTAGTATTCTTGGGGATAACATTATCGTACCTGTGTTTCTCCCATCCAGATTTAGAGGACCACGGCATTTGGAATTCCTCCAAACTGAGCTTCAAGATTTTCTTGATGAGGTTCCGGTACGACTGGCGGTACAACACTGGTTACAACACCATGGTGCATTACGAATCTACCGGAGTCTATTTGAATCAAGAGTACCCTGAACGTTGGATCGGCCGAGGTGGCCCCTTATCTTGGCTACCAAAATCTCCTGACTAACCGCTTTAGATTTTTTTCTTTTGGAACCACAACAATAATATTGTGTCTCAATCAAACCCGTCATTGAAGAGGTCTGACGTCAAAGCATGTGCATCTGCCACACCAGCGGTTTTCAGGAACGTCCATATACACGGAGACGGTTAGAACATTGTATCAATCAACAGGGCCAAAATTTCGAACATCTATTCTATCAGTGAATTCACCATAACAGTACCGTTAGATGATAATGTTAATGATAGGAATAGAATAATAATAATAATAATAATAATAATAATAATATGAGGATAATAATGTTGAAGATTGTAATAATAATAATAATAATAATAATAATAATAATAATAATAATAGCAAGCGAAACATTACGTGTTCTCATGTTTGCATGGTTTTCGTCACAACGCTTTAATGCTTTGATTTAACTCTTAAATACGTATAGTCCGTAATGTTAGACAAGAATAGCTAAACACAAAAAAACTACGAGCATATACTGATTGGTAAAATAAAGAAATTTTAATTATTTGTCAATTTAAACAGTGAGTTTATTCCCTCATAACTAAAGTCTTTGTAACTGAAGTGAAAAATATTCTAAGACCTTTTCGGTCTGTTTACACTGTTCTCGTCTATTATCACGGACTGGTACAAGTCTAGGAACTGCCTCTCAATGAGCGCGATCCGCTCATCATTTTCGCTGATAAGCAAGAGGAGTAGAACGAAGGTCTCTCATGTTACTGCGCCAGTTCTCCACTGACCTGTGTTTGCCTGGAATTGCCCCGTTGAGTTCTGCAACTCTTTTAACGCACGAAGGGATATCTGCGCAGGTGAAATACGGCGCGGTTGGGCCACTAGTATTATCTCTTTGGTTACTTCGACTCTTTGGTTGTCATTTTTAACCTTTCCATAGGTTTTTAAGTCTTCTTCAAATATACTTCACGTTTTGTTCCAAATTCGGTGGATTTTCCTCTACGATATTTCTGTCTTTTTACTTTCTCTACTACGTATAGTAAGTAGGGGAAGTATTGTATTCCACCCAAAAATTCGATACCCAGATTTCACCGAAAATACATGTTTTGAGGCCTCCTGAATAAAAAGGTGTTTTTGGAAACATGTCCGTGTGTGTGTCTGTGTGTCTGCCTGTGTATCTGTGAACAGCATAACTCAGAAACGAACAGTCGGATAAACACAAAACTTGGTATTTAGGTTCAGTATCTTCCAGAGATGCGACACGAAGGTTTTCAAGAAAATCCCCCATCCCAGATTAAACTTTACATGGAACATTTTTGGAAAATTTTAATTTTCTCAAAAATGGCTCTAACGATTTTGATTCAAATGTCATATATTTAAGATACTTTCATGACAAATAAAATGCATATCTTGAATTTTCTGGGAATGTCTCCAAAAGAATTCTTCATTGTGAACGACTTTTGATAACTGGTAAACCATAAGAGATAAGCAAAATTTTACTACACAAAAAATGTAGATGGCGTTACAATACACAATTTATGTCATATACATTGTTTTTGTTTAGTGAACCATTTTCGAGATATTTCTTGTTATTCCCTTAAATTTTCCAATACTTATACTTTTTCTCAAATGGGAATTCGTTAATCATTTCTTTTTTGCCCTGGTAATGCAAAGAGAATGGAATACTCCACATAGCAACCAGCTCTTAAAATATTTGACTATCGCTTAAAGCCTACCAATTCCCCTTGCATCTACAAGAAAATTAGCAATAAGATCTGGATATCTGGATTAACATGAAGCATATGGAGAATAAGCGTTTGTAAAAATAGTTTGTATAAGAGTAGAGAAGTCATGTGAGTGTAACACGTGAGATGTTTTTTTATAGAGGCCACGAGTTTTGCTTGTGTGCTGACAGGAGAAATTAAGTTAAAACTCCTACTTTTGTGCTCTTTGACAAGAGAATCTATTTTTGTTCTCAATACATTTTGTATAAATGGTACATTTTCTTCGTGTCTTAAGTAAATGAAAACTATTTTATTTGCGGATTATATTTACTTGTGTCGTGAGATTGAACGGCTGGAAAACAACTTGTGTTTTGCTTTGTTTCCTTTGTTGGAAATTTAATATTTTACTTCCACTTTTTTTTCCCTATAAGTGTTTTCATCCATTTACCTATCTTATTTAATGCTCTGCATAATCTGCCATCCGATGTATGAAATGTTCCCAAGAAAAACTGTTTATAAACACGAAAGGTTCCATTGGCATTCCGTAAATGTTATAAATTAGTAAATTGCTATCAGGCTATAGTTGATTTCCGCGCCTCCTACGTTACGCCTCGCCTTGGTGAATTAGACAGCTCGTATGGTTCATCATTTTCAAAAATTGTCAAATATTTATTTCTTTTCTTCTTCATTAAAAAGAGCACATGCCTCATGGATAGAATCATTACTAGCCGCCGTCTCACCATCAATACCACAACCACAACCAGCGTGTGGTCACTGCAACTACCACCAACCCACCACTATCGCAATCTTCTACTTCTTCCCCCTTTTCTTGTTCTTGTTATTCTTCCTCCACCACCACCACCACCACCACTACCACCAACCGTCATTATCATATTGTCATTATCGCCACAGCTCTCTACTACCTAAGTTACCGCCCTCCACACAATCTTGGCCACAGTAGTAGCATATAGAGGTATTCTGGCTCACTTTTTACGTTTGTATGGGAAAAGATAGGGAAAACGAGGGTAGATGCGACGGTTCATGGAGGAAAATGCGTTTATATGGGGAAGATAGGGAAAACGTGGACAGATGACAGGCTAGGCAGATTCAGTAGGAGGGGGAATATGGACTTATATAGAGGAGAGATAGGGAATACGAGGAGAGGTACTAGACTAGACAGGCTTGAAGGGTAGAATATGGCTTTTATATGGGAGAGCTAGCAAACCGAGGAGAGGTATTAGGCTGGGATGGTTTGAATGGTAGAGTATGCGTTTATATGGGTGAGATAAGGAATACGAGGACCAATACTAGACTAGACAGAGGCTGAAATAGGGGAATGCGCTTTATATGAGAGAGGTAGGGAATGCGAGGAGAAGTGCTAGACTAGACAGAATTTGAGGTGTGAAGTATGTGTTTTTATGGAAAAGATAGGGAAAACGTGGACAGATAGTATGCTAGACAGATGCTGAAGGAGGGGAATATAGGCTTATACGCGAGATATAGGGAATATGAGGAGAGGTGCTAGACTAGACAGGGCTTGAAGGGTAGAATATGGGTTTTATATGGGAGAGCTAGAAAATCGATGAGCGGTATTAGGCTAGGACGGTTTGAATAGTAGAATATGCCTGTATATGAGGAGACGAGGAAAACGAGGGTAGATGCTAGGTTGAGAGAGCCACCAAGGAGGAAAATTCGTTTATATAGGGCAGATAGGGAAAACGAGGTGAGATCCGAGGTAGAGCAGGTGCTGAAGGAGGGGAAACGCCCTTTATATGATAGAAGTAAGGAATACGAGGAGAGATAGGTTAGACAGAGGTCGAGGTGCTCGATATTCGTTTATGTGTGGAAGATATTGAAACGGAGAGAGATCCTATTCTAGGAGAGAGATGAAGGAGGTCAACCCGCTTTATATGAGAGAGATAGGGAATACGAGGAGAGATACTAATCTAGACAGGGGTTGAGGAGTAGACTATGCGTTTATATGGGAAAATATAGGAAATCGAGGAGAGACTAGGGAGGTTAGTTTTGATGTATGTGTAATGTTCGTCCATGCATAACATCATTTAGACTCATTGACTTTAATATTTAACGCTAACTAAGTCTATATTGCGTTCTAACTCCCGGTATCGCGCTTCTAAAGGGCTGGACGCAGACCCTCGATGGAAGTACCCCGCCGCGCGTATTTTGATTGATTAATGTAATTAAACGCTGGTCGTCGATCGATGAACACAATTATTCCAGTTAAGTATTTCTTTAATGTTACAGTATAAAGAGTAATTCGAATAGTATCGTATATATGTAGGGTAAACCGGTTGGTATCACAGGTGTTCATGGTAATTCAGAGCAACGATTCGTACCAGAGCTATTTAAGATAATTTTCATATGATTCAGGTAGTATGTGGGGTTTTTAACTCATTTTAACAGGTAATTCAGGTAGTGTCCCAGGTATTCATGGTAATATAGAGAGTAATTAGGATATAAACATTTCTCATGCAACGTTACATCACGTTTATATACTTTTTCTAAATCTTACAAACTTTTTATATTCTAAGCAGTGTGCGAGACGGAGTGGGATAAACTGCATATTGGTTTACAGTGAAGTTATATAGAAGTATTCTAAACTAACCCACACCGAACGCCCTAACCTATCTCTACCTTGACTTCTCATTGTCTATTCAAACCTATCATCATCTAACCTAACCAACGTAACAAGACGTAATACCACGTAACATAACCACGTAACAAGATGTAACGTAACCAACAAACCTAACCACGTAACAACACGTAGCAACCATGCAACCACGTGTCATAACCACGTAACATGACGTAAAACCCTGTGACATGACGTAACCAGAAACGTAACAAGACGAAACACCGCCTAAGCTCCATAACCAGAGATAACCTGGAGTTTCTTTTAATGAAATTGCGGCGTTTTATTGGTTTTATTATTTGAGAGTCACAATTGAAAAGATTTACATCAACATACCTCTATTTTAGTTCGTTGTAGGCGCCTCTTCCCTTCATCTAGACTGAGACTAGCACTAGGATTGCTCCTAATGACAGGGCTAACGCCTCCCCTACCATCTTCTTATTCTTTTTTATTCTTTAGGTGTATACACATCACATGGGTAAACTCCAATTTTTTTAAAAAAAATTTAGACTCACGGAGAAAACCTTCATCTTCGGCTTTCATTCTCTTAAGCACTATTTGTAATGCTGTAATGCCCCTGCATATGTCGTTATGCCATTCTCGGCAATAACTCTTTTATGGTCGTATGGAGTCAATGTAATTTGATTCACTTGCACTGTGGCAAGAGCATGCTGTCGTGACAGGATCAGATTCATGGGCGTTCTTATTATTTCTCTGGTTTTAAGACAGTAGGTATAGCTACGGCTCTCGAATGTGACGTACTGCTTAATAGCACTACGTTTTATGCCTTTAATCTTTTTATCATTGAGCCGTGGATATCTAGTGCATACATCTTAGGTCATAGTCCGGCAAAGAGCTGGATGATTTTACTATTAGCTTCATCTTTAAATTTCCCAAGCACCTTCTTTTTTAGAGCTGAATAGTATATATGACTTGTAGGATAACCAGCTGTATCTGGATGCTCAAGAAAACGTAGCTTGTCCTGGTACACATCTTCAGTTCTCACTCGATGAATGAATGAATGAACCAGAGTCCATATACATAAGCTTCAGGTTTTCAGCTCAATAATACGGTAACAACAGATAATAGTGATAGTGGTACATTAATCTTGGAGATGTCCAATACACTCATTCCAATGTACATAGGCTTGTTGAACACAATCTGACGGGATGACATATGCACAGCAGCTAGGTTGGTAGCATATATTTTTCGATCGATAAACGTAGGCTTGGCAATTAAATTTTGCAGATTCTTCTCGTTTGTCAGCAACCATATATCCACACAATTACGCAGGTTCTCCGTAGTTTTTCCGAACATAGCATTGTTGAACGGTTTGTAGAGATCCTTCTCAAAATAATTTGCAGTCTGTTGTCGTAGTCTGTTGTTAAATACCACATACTGTTTTAACCACTGCGACTGTCCGGATTGTAGCATACGATGGATTTTTCTTAGCCGTAGACCATGATTAAGAGCCTGCTTCAGTCACGTAATTTGCTACATACTTCTTACGAGGTCCAAGATGGGTTATCAGTTTCTTTGTAGTCGAGTCCTTAAGCTTCATACACTCGGGCGGAAAGGTAGATCGTTGTGTAGATCGTGAAGTTCTGCAGGATACTCGATGTCAACTTCTAATAGGTAACCATGAGCATCATCTTCTTGTAGTCTTTCTAAGTCGATTTTTCACGTGATATCCACTCAATTCCACCATAGGGGAGGGCGTGACACATTGTGCAACCATATTGGTTATTGGCGTATTCATATGTAATAAATTGGGTTGGCCTCGACGGATCATATTTATCCATGTAGGCGTCATTTGCTTCGGCATACCGTGGAAAACCTGACATAAACCTCCTCTTATGCCGGATTCCACAATGCGTAATTGGTCATAATCCTGTAACAATTCCAGCTGAATTCCAGTATACATCAACATGACGTTCCATGTAAGTCCTGGAGAGGTGAAATAATGTGCAGGGTCGACTATGTATGTTTTGAGGGGTTGATCTCTAAATATCTCAAAGACATCAGCTAGAAGAAGTACATCAGAGATTAAGTAGAGGTCGCTGTTCTCGCACAGGTCTCTTACATTAAATAGCTCCCATACATTTCTAGCATGATTGTAGTCATCATCACTAATTTCCTCTTCATTTCATCTATTATAGGAGTCCTTAAGAGGTAAGCAGGTTTCGTTCAAAACACCCCATGACGTGACGTAATCATAGGTAAATACACCCTTACGAGTCATAAACTTTAACTTGTTTTCTCCGAAGTGTTTCAGGGTACGTGTTAGATTTTTCACCAGCTTATCCAAGCTTGTACTGAGGAACCGAAAGCTATCCACAAACCGAAGCTTTATATCTCCTACATACTTGGAGAATGATATATAGCTTTCTTCAGAGCTAGGAATTACTTTCACCCGCTCACTTGTATACATCCCAACTCCTTAACAATGATGTGTGAGTCATACCCACTGAGGTTGTGCATGAAGACTGGAATATATTAGGTGTTTTGCAGGCTAAATTACATTCATTATGTAGACTTCCACGATATTCACCACTGATGTGATCATGGTCGCGTACTTTGTAGTTATCTTCAGTAAAGGTTTTTCCACACAAGTAGCATGCTGTAGAGGAGTTGAAATCCATCTGCTGTTGATCTGTAAGTTTCAGAGGCATGCCAGATTTGTACATATTATTAATTTCTTTTGCAAGGAACGACAGATATTCCATAAACTTCTGAGCAGCATCAACACCACGATATACATAGGGATGCTTCGGAAGACCGGTTTCCAGATGTTCAACATCGGATGACGGTTTAACGTAAACACTGAAACTCATGGGTACATGCTTCTGATAAGCGGTTGTATATGAAGTTTCTGGATTTGGTGTAAGCGTATGACATGGGTCGAGAATGCTTTCAAAGTAGTTTCAACATCCTTTCAAAATTTTTAAACTGTACAATTGATTTATCCTTGGTAGACATAACTACCCTTGGAACACCACGTTGATTACAGATGGATGCATGTTCTGGTAGTTTTTCGAGTCCACTTCGTCCATATCGACCATCAAAATGTGTAAAACAACGCTTACAGGTGTAAACACGTTCCTTACATTTAGTGTTCTGACGTCGAATAAGTTTTTCAAAATTATTTATATAAACATAGTGATGTTTGCCATTACTGTCACTCAATAGTAGGAGGTCACGGTGTTCAGGTAGTTCAGTCTCAGCGACCTTTATAGGATACACTTCGTGCTTCTCATCCAACCCGAAGACGTTGATAGACATCCTGTTAAGCTTCTCAAATTTAGATATTTGGGAAAGCGGAGTTGGATATGAAACGCAGCTAAAGCCATGTTTATTTTGAAGTTGCTCGTATTTGCTCACCCGCAGCGCATTCTTCTCATCGAATTTGGCTAATACAGAATACATAAAGCTTAGCTCATCAGTATAATTCTGGATGTTAATGCAGGCATTTCTTGCTTCAACAGATGGAGGCAGGAGTATGTAGCTACTTCCTCGTAACGGATTGTACTTGTTAATACGAAAGTGAACCCCTTCCACAGCAAGCAGAGCCCAGTTTTTGCCCTTAAGTTGTGATTCCTACATGTCAGTAACCAACCTCATCATTTTCGTTTCCAGCATAGAGTCCAGATCCGTTTCTAGGAAAACGGCTTGATTTCGGGTTTTAAATGTTTTGTCGCAGGTTTCTCCGATACTGTTAACAAATATACACTCAGCCAGTAGATTAATCTTCACACTCTTGTGAATACCAAGCTCTTTATGTACAGCCTGGATTATCCGCTGTTTTGCCTCATGCAGGTACATATTCATATCCTTAGTTGATTCACAGCACATAAATAATGATTTCAAGCATCCATCGAATGAAGTTTCATATTCTTTCATGTCACAGTCATCCATTGTAGATAATAGCTCTTATTTTGTATGTTCTAATCTACGTTTTTTCTCAGGTCTGTTTATTTCGCACGCATTTTCGTGTCGCCGGCCCTTGTAACTGTCTTTGAAGGTTACATTACAATATTTACATTTGAAGATTTTCTTACAACGTTGCTCATGCCCTCTTTTATCATACCCACGTAAAAATGCCTTTCCACATTTACCACAAGAATATCCTGATGCACTAGGGACGATATCCTTATATGAGGACTTATTCATCTTTACTTTGTTGTAATAACGGATTAATCCTTCTTCAAGAAAATGTACGCCTCTTCGCCTTGATAACACTTTAGAAAGCCGATTATTTTCTGAGAGAACAACGATGTTGACACCTCGGAGATAATTAGCAGAATGAAGTCCAATGCCCGAGATCACCCTATTTATAGAGGAGGCACGAACCTTTTAGACCAATTATATAACGTATTAATCCTTCTTCAAGGAAATGTACGCCTCTTTACCTTGATAACACCTTAGAAAGTCGATTATTTTCTGAAAGAACAACGATTTTGAAACCTCGGAGATAATTAGCAGAATGAAGTCCAATGCCCGAGCTCACCCTATTTATAGAGGAGGTACGAAACTTTTAGATCAATTAATACTAAAATGGTGATTAAGGTCTAAGCTCCTATACATCAATACGCGTTACACAGATATTCGGATCTATCCGTAGGTCTTCGCGCATGTTCATGTGTTTAGAGAGGCGCGCAGAGATGTTCGGGTATGACCGTAGGTCTCAGTGCAGATTTGGGTGCTTGGTTCATGAGGGTGATGATCAATCCATCTACCGAGCAAGGGACAAGTATCTTTGAGCAAGCATTCACCATACGCCGCGAAACCTAGAAGCACAAAGATGCGAATGAAATAGAATGAAAGGGAAAGGAAATCGTGGTAGCATGCATCACTCCGGCATTCGCCTGCAGACCAGCGAAAACCACGAAAACTCCGAGGCTAGAGTGAGCGACCGACGGGAATCGATCCCGGGAAGCATACGTGAAAGATGCAAATGAAATAGAATGAAAGGGAAAGGAAATCGCGCTAGCATACACCACTCCGACATTCGCCTGCAGACAAGGAAAACCAGGAAAAATCCGAGGCCAGAGTGAGCGACAGACGGGATCGATCCCGGGAACCTAGAAGCACACGTGAAAGACGCAAACGAAATAGAATGAAAGGGAAAGGAAACCGTGGTACTACACACCACTCCGGCATTCGCTTGCAGACCAGCGAAAACCACAAAAAATCCGAGGCGAGAGTGAGCTGACGATGGGAATCGAACCCGGGACCCTAGAAGCACACGTAGCACCACGTAGCACGTGAAAGACTCAAATGAAATAGAATGATAGGGAAAGGAAATCGTGGTAGCACACACCACTCCGGCATTCGCTTGCATACCAGCGAAAACCACGAAAAATCCGAGGCTAGAGTGAGCGAAAGACGGGAATCGATCCCGGGAAGCACGCCTGAAAGACGCAAATGAAATAGAATGAAAGGGAAAGGAAATCGTGATAGCATACACCACTCCGGCATTGGCTTGTAGACAAACCACGAAAAATTCGAGGTTAGAGTGAGTGACCGACGGGAATCGATCCCGATAAGCACACGTGAAAGATGCAAATGAAAGGTAAAGGAAATTGTGGTAGCACACACCACTCCGGCATTCGCTTGCAGACCAGCGAAAACCACGTAAAAAGCCGAGGCTAGAGTGAACGACCGACGGGAATCGAACCCGGGGCCCTAGAAGCACATGTGAAAGACGCAAATGAAATAGAATGAAAGGGAAAGGAAATCGCGGTAGCATACACCACTCCGGCATTCGCTTGCAGACCAGCGAAAACCACGTTAAAAGCCGAGGCTAGAGTGAATGACGAACGGGAATCAAACCCGGGACCTTAGAAGCATACGTGAAAGACGCAAATGAAATAGAATGAAAGGGAAAGGAAATCGCGGTAGCATACACCACTCCGGCCTTCGCGTGTAGACCATTGAAAACCACGAAATATCCGAGGTTAGAGTGAATGATCGACGGGAATCGATCCCGGGAAGCACACGTGAAAGACGCAAATGAAAGGGAAAGGAAATCGTGGTAGCACACACCACTCCGGCATTCGCTTGCAGATCAGCGAAAACCACGTAAAAAGCCGAGGCTAGCGTGAACGACCGACGGGAATCGAACCAGGGACCCTGGAAGCACACGTGAAAGATGCGAATGAAATAGAATGAAAGAGAAAGGAAATCGTGGTAGCGTGCACCACTCAGGCATTCGCCTGCAAATCAGGGAATACCACGATAAATCCGAGGTCTGAGTGAGTGACCGATCGACGGAAATCGAACCCCGAACCCTATAAGCACATATGAAAGATGCAAATGAAATAGAATAAAAGGGAAAGGAAATTGGAATCGATGAGAAACTACTAGCGTTCGGCTGTCAACCAGCGAAAACCGCGAGTAACCTAAGGTCAGAGTGACCGACCCTACGGGAATCGATCCCGGGACCTCCGAATGCAAATCACAAAAGTTTACATGATAAAATAACAATTTAATCTATATTTAAATAAAATACTTCCTAATCATAAACCCAGTTATCGCCTGAACCAAGCCTTAAAAACAGGTTTATCCCATACCAGTCATGACAATACTCTATCTCCGCCATATGATGTCACACCTGGAGACAGGCCGTCTGGGCACAGTCCATCATATTTAAACACGCTTGATTTCTATCTGCTACACCAAAAGAGAAATATTCTCGCACGATCATTCAGACAGATATTTTCATTCAATGCCTACCAACGTTGCAGTCGCTAATACCGTCCATTCAATTCATCCTTTTCATCTTCCCCTCATTCCCCCAAAGAATCAGTACACAATCAGTGCAAATTATTTTGAAAAGGATCTCTACAAACCGTTCAACAATGCTATGTCCGGAAAAACTATGAAGAAAATGAGTAATCGTGTGCTGACAAACGAGAAGAATCTGGAAAATTTAATTGCCAAGCCTACGTTTATCGATCGAAAAATATATGCTACCAAACTAGCTGCTGTACATATGGCATCCCGTGAGATTGTGTTGAACAAGCCTATATACATTGGAATGATTGTGTTGGACATCTCCAAGATTAATGAACCACAATCACTATGATGTGTTGTTACCGTATTATTGAGCTGAAAACCTGAAGCTTATGTATATGGACACTGGTTCATTCATTCATCGAGTGAGAACTGAAGATGTGTACCAGGACAAGCTACGTTTGCTTGAGCACCTAGATACAGCCGGTTATCCTACAAGCCATATATGCTATTCAGCTCTAAACAAGAAGGTGCTTGGGAAATTTAAAGATGAGGCTAATGGTAAAATCATCTAGCGCTTTGTCGGACTATGACCTAAGATGTATGCACTAGATATCCACGGCTCAATGATAAAAAAGATTAAAGGCATAAAACGTAGTGCTATAAAGCTTACGTCACATTCGAGAGCTATACTGACTGTCTTAAAACCAGAGAAATAATAAGAACGCCCATGAATCTGATCCTGTCACGACAGCATGCTCTTGCCACAGTGCAAGTGAATCAAATTGCATCGACTCCATACGACGATAAAAGAGTTATTGCCAAGAATGGCATAACGACATATGCAGGGGCATTACAAATAGTGCTTAAGAGAAAGAAAGCCGAAGATGATTTTCTCCGTGAGTCTACAATTTAAAAAAAAAAGGAAGTTTACCCATGTGATGTGTATACACCTAGCAGACACCTGATGAATAAAGAAGAATAAGAAGTTGGTAGGGGAGGCCTTAACCCTGCCATTAGGAGCAATCCTAGTGCTAGTCTCAAGCCTAGATGAAGGGGAGAGGCGCCTACAACGAACTAAAATAGAGGTATGTTGATGTAAAACTTTTCAATTAAGACTCTCAAATAATAAAACCAACAAAACGCCGCAATTCACTAAAAGAGAACCGAGGTTATGTCTGGTTATGGAGCTTAGGAGATGTTACGTCTCGTTACGTTTCTAGTTACGTCATGTCGCAGGGGTTACCTCATGTTACATGGTTACATGATTACTACGTGTTGTTACGTCTTGTTACGTGGTTACGTGCTTATGTTACGTGGTGCTACGTGCTTATGTTACGCGATGTTTTGGTGGTTACGTCTTGTCCCGTGGTTATGATACGTGGTGTTACGTCTTGTCACGTGGTTACGTGGCTATGTTAGGTAGTGTGACGTCTTGTTACGTGGTTATGTTACGCGGTGTTAGTCTTGTCACGTCGGTTTCGTGCTTATGTTACGTTGTTTTACGTGTTACGTCTTGTTACGTGGTTACGTTTTTTGGTTACGTTACGTCTTGTTACGTGGTTACGTTTTTTTGTTACGTTACGTCTTGTTACATGGCTATGTTACACAGCGTTACATCTTTTGCGTGGTTACGTTTGCTGGTTACGTTACGTCTTGTTACGTTGGTTAGGTTAGATGATAATAGGATTGAATAGACAATGAGAAGTCAAGGTAGATAGATATAGGTTAGGGCGTTCGGTGTGGGGTTAGTTTAGAATACTTCTATATACCTTCACTGTAAACCAATATGCAATTTATCCCACTCCGTCTCGCACACTAACTGTTTAAAATATAAAAAGTTTGTAAGATTTAAAAAAAAAAGCTGATGTGTTACACTCACATGACTTTCTCTACTCTTGTACAAATTATTTTTACAAACGCTTATTCTCCATATGCTTCATGTTAATCGAGATCTCGAGATGTCAATTTTATTGCTAATCTTCTTGTAGATGCAAGGGGAATATGGTAGGTTGTAAGCGATAGTCAAATCTTTTAAGCGCTGGTTGCTATGTGGCGCATTCCATTCTCTTTGCATGTCCAGGACATAAAAATAATGAATAACGAATTTGAGAAAAAGAAAAAATCTGATGTGTTACACTCACATGACTTTCCCTACTCTTGTACAAAGTATTTTTACAAACGCTTATTCTCCATCTAGTTCATGTTAATCGAGATAAACATTTGCAGATCCTACCTTATTGCTAATTTTCTTGTAGATGTAGGGGAAAATATATTTACAAGGGCAATATAGAAAAACAGTAGGCTTTAAGCACATACATATCTCTTAATAGCTGGTTGCTAGGTGCAGCACCATTCCCTTTGCCACAGATTATAACTCTTTGCATATCCAAGACTAAAAAAAATGAATAACGAATTCCCATTTGAGAAAATAAGTATTGAAAAATTTAAGGGAATAACAAGCAATATCTCGAAAATGGTTCACTCAACAAAAAAAATGTATATGACATAAATTGTGTATTTTAACGCGATCTACATTTTTTGTGTAGTATTATTTTGTCTATCTCTTATGGTTTACCAGTTATGCAAAAGTCGTTCACAATAAAGAATACTTTTGGAGACATTCCCAGAAAATTCAAGATATACATTTTATTTACCATAAAATATCTTAAACATATGATATTTTAATCAAAATCGTTATAGCCATTTTTGAAAAAATTAAAATTTTCGAAAAATCTTCCATGTAAAGGGTACTCTGGGGAGGGGGGATTTTCTTGAAAACCTTCGTGTCGCATCCTTGGAAGATACTGAACCCAAATACCAAGTTTGGTGTTTATCCGACTGTTTGTTTCTGATTTATGCTGTTCACAGACACAAACACAGACAGACACACAGACACACAGACAGACACACAGATACACACACGGACATGTTTCCAAAAATGCTTTTTTTGGATTCAGGGGTCTCAAAACATGTATTTCCGGTGAAATCTCGGTATCGAAATTTTGGGTGGAATACAATACTTCCCCTACTTACTATACGTAGTAGAGAAAGTAAAAATTTAAGGGAATAACAAGCAATATCTCGAAAATGGTTCACTCAAAAAAGAGTGTATATGACATAAATTGTGTGTTTTAACATTTTACTACATTTTTGTGTAGTCAAATTTTGCCATCTCTTATGGTTTACCGATTATGCAAAAGTCGTTCACAATGAAGAATACTTTTGGAGACATTCCCAGAAAATTCGAGATATACATTTCATTTGTCATGAAAATATCTTAAACATATGATATTTTAATCAAAATCGTTAGAGCCATTTTTGAGAAAATTAAAATTTTCGAAAAATGTTGCATGTAAAGGGTAATCTGGGGTGGGGGATTTTCTTGAAAACCTTCGTGTCGCATCTCTGGAAGATATTGAACCTAAATAGCAAGTTTGGTGTTTATCCGACTGTTCGTTTCTGAGTTATGCTGTTCAGAGACACACAGACACAACACACACAGAGACAGACATGTTTCTAATTTTTTGTTTTTTGGATTCAGGGGGTCTGAAAGCATGTATTTCCGGTGAAATCTCGGTATCGAATATTTGGGTGGAATACAATACTTCCCCTACTTACTATACGTAGTAAAGAAAGGAAAAAAAGTATATAAAAGTGATATAACGTTGGATGAGAAATGTTTATATTCTAATTACACTCTATATTACCACGAATACCTGGGACACTATCTGAATTACCTGTTAAAATGAGTTAAAATATCCACATACTACCCGAATCATATGAAAATTTTCTTAAATAGTTCTGGTACGAATCGTTGCTCTGAATTACCATGAGCACTTGCGCTACTAACCGGTTTACCCTACATATATACGAAACTATTTAAATTACGGTTTATACTGTAACGTTAAAGAAATACTTAATTGGAATACTTGTACTCAACGATCGACGACCAGCGTTTAATTACATTAATCAACGCACATGCGGCGGGGTACTTCGATCGAGGGCCTGCGTCCAGCCCTTTAGAGGCGCGTTACCGGGACGTTAGAACGGAATATAGCCTTAGTTAGCGTTTAAATCTTGAAGTCAATGAGTTTAAATGATGTTATGCATGGACGCACATTACACATACATCAACACTAACCTCCCTAGCGTCTCTTATCGTTTTCCTATATTTTCCCATATAAACGCATACTCTACTCCTTAATCCCTGTCTAGATTAGCATCTCTCCTCGTATTCCCTACCTCTCTCATATAAAGCGGGTTGACCTCCATCTCTCTCCTAGAATAGTATCTCTCTCCGTTTTTCATATCTTCCACACATAAACGAATACCGTACTCTTCGACCTCTGTCTAACCTACTACCTCTGCTCGTATTCCTTACCTCTATCATATAGAGGGCGTTCCCCCCTCCTTCAGCACCTGCTCTACCTCGGATCTTACCTCGTTTTCCCTATCTCCCCCATATAAACGCATTTTCCTCCGTGAAGGCTCTCTCAACCTAGCATCTACCCCCGCTTTTCTCCTTTCTTCATATAAACGCATACTCTACTATTCAAACCCTCCTAGCCTAATACCGCTTCCCGATTTGCTAACTCTCCCATATAAAACCCATATTCTACCCTTCAAGCCCTATCTAGTATAGCACCTCTCCTCGTATTCCCTATCTCTCGCGTATAAGCCTATATTCCCCTCCTTCAGCTTCTGTCTAGCATACCATCTGTCCACGTTTTCCATATCTTTTCCATAAAAACGCATACGCCACACCTCAAATTCTGTCTAGCCTAGCACTTCTCGTATTCCCTTCCTCTCTCATATATGGCGCATTCCCCTACTTCAGCCTCTGTCTAGCCTAGCATCGGTCCTCGTATTCCCTATCTCTCCCATATAAACGCATACTCTACCATTCAAACCCTCCTAGCCTAATACCTCTCCTCGGTTTGCTAGCTCTCCCATATTAAAGCCATATTCTACCCTTCAAGCCCTGTCTAGTCTAGTACCTCTCCTCGTATTCCCTATCTCTCCTCTATAAAATCCATATTCCCCCTCCAACAGAATCTGTCTAGCCTATCGTCTGTCCACGTTTACCCTATCTTCCCCATATAAACGCATTTTCCTCCTTGAACCTTCGCATCTACCCTCGTTTTCCTTATCTTTTCCCATATAAACGCAAAAAGTGAGCCAGAATACCTCTATATATGCTAGCCACCGCCATCACCGCCGCTGCCGCCAGTATCATGAAAGTTATCACTATTCACTGTTTTATTGACGTTTTAAAATGAACTATACACCAACTGTAATAATCTTCCCATTACCATCCCACTGCCGGCGCCGACGCCGCAGCCGTCGCCGCCTCCACCACCATCTCCACCATTATTATTACTATTATTATTATTATTATTATTATTATTATTATTATTATTATCATCATCATCATCGTAATTTACAGCATACTTGACAACTAATACACTAATTCTAACAATAGACAGTTTGCAGTCTGTTTATAAATGCTCGATAATTCGTCTGGCACATTAAAAAACCCTAAACTACTACTACTACTACTACTACTACTACTACTACTACTACTACTACTACTACTACTACTACTACTACTACTACTACTACTACTACTACTACTACTACTACTACTACTACTACTACTACTACTTAAAATGTTATCGCGTTTAGAGCCTAGTAAAAGTTGGTAAGAGAAGAAGAGGAAGAAGAAATAAGAACACTGTTGGAAAGTTGCGTCAGGTTTGAAAAATTCAATACTACGGTCGGGGCCTGAACCACGGATCTTCGGCTCTCCATGTCGATGCTCTTACAGCTCAAATCGTGGCAGTGAATTTTTCAAATATGGTTCATCTTTCCAACTTGCTGCCTTCACATGACTAGTGTGAAGAACATTATTAAGTAGAACACAATGTTTACACTGTACATACCATCCCTCCACTCTGACTTGTATTTCACCGTTCGCAACTTTTGCTTAGAGCGAGTCATAGACAATCCGTGTGGTTCTCATCTGTCTTCTGCAAAGTCAGCGAATTACCGACAAGCCAGTCATCACGAAACTTGTAATCAGTTCCACCCCATCCCCCGCCTACCCTCTCTCTGCTATGTATACCATCGCGTGCCCAATAGTTTTAACTTCATTCGCTCTTATGTTTCTTCATCGGATTTTAATGCACCGAGTTCTAAAAGATTACTTTTGCCAAGAAAGGTGGTATGAAACCTGCAGTTATTCGAGCAGCAGTTTATGCTTTTCGCTTACGCTTCCGAAACATTTGAAAATAACTTTCTAAAAGACATTCCACAACCTGTATTAAAACGTCTAGGAGTAGTTATACAAGACTTTAAACATTAAGCTAATAATGAATGATTGAAATAAAAAGAGAGATAAGGAACTCTTATGGTCTCCACTCAGTACAATCGCTGCTGCAAATCTTATACTGTTGTTCTTTACTATAATCAGTAGCATAGCCAGAAAAAAATATTAAGGACGGTTAGTAAAAGGTGTAATTTTTTAAACAATTTGTATCATTTGAAATGATAAGTATGAATTTATCGTGAGTTGAAATACTTAAACAAATCGATTTTGCATTTACAGATTAAGGTGCAGCAATTGGAATTAAAATTAGGATAGGATGTTTTGCATATTCTAAGCGGCAAATGTGTTATGACATGAGAATTAATGGCCACTGTGAAGTATTTTATATTACCACTGTAGTCCATTTTATTTCAAAATAGGGTTTCTAATGATGTTCTAAACTGGGAGTTATTGCACTAGTTTGGAAACCACACAAATCTAGCACCGGAACGAAAGCATTCCCCAGATATATTAACATGGTTGTGCCCTCGCATCTAAAGTACTGTTTTTCTTGCTATCATCTTTGGCGATACTGTCTAAGACATGCGGCGTAAATATAGCGCTATCAATGATACGATTAAGGACTGTCTCGTTTCCGCCAACCTACAAATATGCTATTATTTTAACGAAGCTATTTTTACTATTAATTTTTACATTTTTTAGCAAGGGGGTTCCAACTCCCAAAATCTCTTCGTAGCTACAACTCTGATTGCAATGCTCGTAACGGATCCAGAAAGTCTAAAGGGAGGGGCTAATTTATTTTATACAAACACTACTGCTACAGGATAACGTACATTGGACAGCTTTTACCTCCAAAATATGACGTTTCCCAAATTTACTACCATAACATCAGTGATGTGTATGGAGATCATTATTATGGAGAAATGGCAAAGGAAACTATAGTGGTGCACTGTGTCCTAGGCAGAATTAATTATTACTATTATTATTACTAGCATTAATTAATTTAGCTACAGCATTTTAATCAATACGTTTTTAAAAATATATTATATTTGCCATACATTTTATAAAATTATAAGTATAATATTAAAAGAAGTGTCTGCACCAGCAAATATTTGACCATTTCGGATTCTGATATATTATATCAGATGAATCAATTGAACCTATTTTTCGCATCTATGCAACCCGCAGATTACAGTCTTACTTGAAAATATCGCTCATTTATCAATCAATAATTTGTTTTCTAGCTCTGTTGTGTCAAATACAGTTAATCGTTCTTGGGCCTACCTGATATCAATGACGAAAAGCTCCGTGAACACTAATAAGCTGACAAGAGCTAAAACAAATATCTTTCGTAGACTAGAACCCAGCTTGATATTGAAATGTTTCGTATGAGAAAGCTCAGTAGAGGGTTGCTGTGGTTGAGTGGTTCGACGTCAGTCTATCATGAGCTAAATGGATGTTTCGTAGTTTCAAATCCCCTATAAGAATAATTATTTTGTTTGTTTCTGAAAAGGCACTTAATGCCGCTTCATATGCCTTTATTGGAATTTAATCCATTACATTTACCAAATCTTTACACAAAAAATTGCAAAATAACAAGAAAGAAAAAAAAGCAATGCATAGTAACTACTTAGTTACATATTAATATTTTAACACATTTAAAATTGCATACAAATATAAACTGAGTTCAAAAGGCAGTTGCTTAGTGAAGCAAGTGCTTAAAATGTCGTCCCCTTTCTTTAGTACAATTTGAGCTCGCTGTTGCAGAGAAGTTCTTGTGTGCTGCAATAGGTATGTGTGGTGTGACATGCCTGCAGGTTTCGCTGATCAGCAACGTTAATTGATTTAGGTTCTGTGGTTCTTCTGTACAGACCCTTTCCTTTAAGTTGCCCCACACGAAGAAATTCAGTGGGTGAGATCAGGAAACTTAGCGATAGGGCCCGTCGTCCAATTCGCTTTTCTGCATATACTCCGTGAAAGTAATTCCATACAATTGTGGATCAATAAGGGGGCGCTCCAAATTGCTGAAACCACATTCTCGCCCGTTTCATCAGCCGCACATTTTCTAATAACAGTGACAGATATTTTCAAAGGAACTGAAGATATCGAATTTCCGTGAGGTTACCTTCGACAAAATAGGGTCTTGTTAGTTGATCGCCTAGGATTCCAAACCATATGTCGACACTCCATTGCACCTGAAGCGCAGTTTCTCCCACCCAGTGTGTGTTATTTGCATTTCAATAGTGCATATTGTGGTGGCTCACAGTTCCGTTATTGCAGAACGTGGCTTCGTCACTAAACAGCACATTACTTAAGAATCCCGTGTCAGTTTCCACCTGTAGCAATAACCGTTGCGAAAATGCCACTCGCGCTTGATGGCCACGTTCATAGAGAGCCTGATATACCTGTAGGCGGTAGGGATGAAATTTATTACGGTGCAATATTCGCAACACTAATGCCGCTAATGTTCATATTCCGTGCTATGACCCTAAAACTGGTTGCTTTCAATTGTATTGCGCACAATTTCTTCATTATCTCCAGAAATCACTGGAGCATCCCGAGCAGGAGGTGCCTTTTTGATTGAACCTTTTTCATGCAGGCGCCTTTTATTTCTTCGAAACGTATCTTTAGTTGATCTTCCTGGAAATCGCTCTTGGTATAGGCATCTTGCTTCCATTGCATTACATAATGCTTCACCATATTCACATATCTGTCGTTTGAATACATCGCTGTGTATGCTTTATTAACAACTGAGCCTAGAAAGTTTAGAAGTACTACAAAAAACACAAAAAGTAACGTCATGCTAGATTTCGATGCAAGTGCCTAGACACTTAACATTTTGAAAGATGCATAACTTGGTTGAATGAGCCAAGTTTAATGCCGATATTAGCAAAGTGCTTTAAACTATGAATTTATTTCCGTATTATTATGCATGTACAGAAGGCTCCAAATGTTTTCCGGTGGGCCAGAGGGTGAACAGGAAGAGTGGAAAACAATGTCTTCTCGACTAATCATGCCTGGTTATAGCCGACAGTAAGCGCCGGTATCGTCTCAAAAGTCAGATTTACTCTTGCGTATGCTCGTATAATTCAGCGACCTGACTCTAAGAGGAAAGAAGACGAAACCAAGTACTTTTCCCTATCCAAGCGAAATGAATATGTTGTTTAAAATACAAATATTGCACTGTTTATGGAGGTGCTACAGAAGTTTAAGGTACATTATTCAGTTATTTTCTTGAGATACAAGGTTCGCATAATGTATATCTTGTTTTTAACCTTTGCTGCTGCTAATAATAATAATAATAATAATAATAATAATAATAATAATAATAATAATAATAATAATAATAATAATAATAATAATAGTTACATAATTACCACTCAATGAACTGTTCTACCCGAACTCCGACAGCAGAGGGTATTTATTATCTTGAATATAAGTTTGTTTGCATTTTAATCTTCAAAGAGATGATCACAACATTTAGCGCTAAGTGTGTAGTTCCATACAGTTGGCAGATTCAATTCTGATAATATTCAAGTAACGTTTTAAAAATACGGAAGCAAAGGTAATGTTACTGTCAAATTGTTGAATCAGCTTGAGCACAATTAAGTGCAACATTCAGTTTTCTTCAAAATGAGATATATTCTGCGTTTATTACTGAAAAGCGAATAAAGACTGTTTTATTTGAAACATAATTCCCCCTTATACATACTCACAATACAAAGGAAGAAAAACCTACCAACCGTATAGTGGACCTAGAGTAAAACCAGTTATTGCATCTAAAAGGAGAAAATGTTAATAGATACGAGAAAACAACGTTTAACGCAAATTATGTTTCTATTTAGCTGTTTTATTCGGTTAGATAACATATAAACCAAATTTTCAAAATAGTGACACGAAAGTGTTAATGCAAAACGCTTGATGTGCTTTTGTTGCAGCGGTTCCTTATTTGAAAGCACTCTATGCTGAAAATTCAATTGCTTTCAAAAGTAAATTTGCTTTCAAATTAAAACTCTGAAGAAAGAAAGAAAGAAAGAAAGAAAGAAAGAAAGAAAGAAAGAAAGAAAGAAAGAAAGAAATAAAGAAAAAGCTTGGTAAATAACATACGGTGTTAGACTTAGATACTTTGTATTATGATTTACATTCAGAATTCTTAAAAAGCTTCTCTTCCCTGGTCTGGAATGGAATGGAATGTGTAACGGAGGGGACTCGCCCCGATCAGTAAATGAAGATATTGTGCCTGTGGCCTTCAAAGGAGCGCCTTCGGGATGGAGGGGCGAGGTGAGAGACACCGGACAGCCGGAACCAGGAGTGGCGGCACAGCAATGTCAAGGTCCCCAAAAGTTTCCAGATTGAGACGCCCGACAGTCGGACAGGCAAACCGAGGACACCGCCCCACATAGGGGGTCCAACGCCCCCAAGGGGCGGTCCGTATACCCCCGCAGCAAGCCAAAGAGAGACGGATAAGGTTCCAAAGAGAACATCCTTTTTCCCTACCACGCCGCACCGGAAAACCATCGCCGACACTTCCAACCTGAAACAGGCCTAACGAGGTTAAGGATGAATGAAATGAGAATGTAACGATATGGAGGGACAGGAAATTTGGGGGCTGAGACAAACCACTCCATCATTCGCCTGACGACCGGAGGAACACCCGAAAAAACCCATGGGTCAGAATGGATGGTCTCTGGGAAGCGAACCAGGGACTCCCGAATGCGACTCATGCGTTACCACCTGGAGGGAACCTGGAGGATCCGTAGTGCATTGAACTTCTCAGTCTGACGCTACCTTTCCAACCTTGTCCTACACACGGCTTGTGTGAAAGAGTTACTTCGTGTTCATTGGGATGAACTGTCATTATAAACTTCATTGTAAGTATAACAAAAATGCTAAAACGATAGTCAAATTTTAATGTGGTGTCTTTGAAACTCCACGCCCTTTACTTTACCACGAGAAAAATCTAATGTGTTGTATTTCCACCATTCTACAAACTATTTTTACTAAATCTTATTTTTTATCTACTTCTTGATAATCCAGATAAACGTTCAATTCACATTTGGCCCATCTCTGTGGTGTGGGGGTATGCCTCACATTCAAGGGGTCCCGAGTTCGAATCTCGATTAGAGTGAATTACCTGGATAAAGTTTTTCTCCGGGTTTTTCCTTTTCCTGGGAAGATGAATGTCGCGTAAATCTAAGCTCTAGGGACCTCGGGCCCATTTGAGGATCATTTGAACCATTTCGTTCCTTCACCGTACGTAATGGCCTACCCGGTTAAAGGACGTTAATTAAATACTAAAACAAAAAGTTCACATTTACACATTTAGCAGAATACGTAGATAAAGCGGAGTCACATTTTCAAAAAGCATGTCACTACGTGATGCTTTGAAAAATTCCATGCTGTTTGTATGACCGCGACAAAAACAAAACGAATAGCGTTTCGCAGTTGCAAAAAGTATCCAAGCCAAATAACAAAATAGTTGGAAATAGTTCATTTCAAAAAATATGTGTATGAGAAACTGTGTGCTTTAACGGGGTCTGCATTTTTTGTGTAGTAAAACTTTGTCCATCTTTTACAGTTTACCAATTATACAAAAGTAATCCAGAATGAAGAAGTCTTGAGAGGCTCTTCTCAGAAAATACAAAAAATATATTTCCTTTGTCATGTAAATATCTTAAATACAGAGTATTTTAATCAAAATCGTTAGAGTCATTTTTGAGAAAATAAAAATTTCGAAAATTTTTCCATTAGCTACAGACTAATTTACAGACTATTCCTAGAACATTAAAGATATATATTTTATTTGCCATGAAAATAGCTTAATCATATGTATTTTGATCAAATTCGTTTAAAAATAAAAAATGTGGAGAAAGGTCCTGTAAACGGTAGTTTAGGGTGGGGGAATTTTCTTTAAAATCTTTGTGTCGCACCCTTGGAAGATATTAAACTTAAACACTAAGTTTAGCTTATAACCGACTTTTTGTTTTTGAGCTATGCTGTTCACGGATCCACACACACACACACACACACACACACACACACACACACACACACACACACACCTACCTCCCCCCTCACACATTTGGACCTTTTTCTAAAAATATATTCTTTGGATTCAGGAAGTCTCAAACGTGATTTCTGGTGAATCTCGTTATTGAATTTTTGGATGGAATACAATACTTCCTCTACTTACTGAAACTAAGTAGTAGACAAAGTACAAATGCTTTCTTTGGATTCAGGGTGTCTCAAAACGCGTATTTCCAGTGAATCACGTTATTGAATTTTTGGATGGAATACAATACGTCAGGGCGGCGCTGGGGCCGAGTGGTTAGACCGCTCGCCTCCCACCGAGGCGGCCCGGGTTCAATCCCAGGGACCTGCATGTGGGATTTGTGGTGGACGAAGCGGCGTCTTGGCGGGTTTTCTCCGGGTTCTCCGGTTTCCCCCGCCATTCATTCCACCAACTGCTCCATCATCACCTTTCCTTTCATCCATTTCACCAACATTTCGTTTCATCTACTTCCTTCATCCCATACCAGGCATCGGGCTGATCACCCATCCTGGATGCTCTGTCTGATCCATGAGTGTCTGCTCCTCGACGGGCCTCTGACCCCAGGCACCCGCTTTTAAGTCCTGGGGGGAGGGTAAACAGATAATGAATGAATACAATACGTCCTCTACTTAATCTAAGTGCGTAGTAGAGAACAGTAAAAGGCAAAGTTGTGGTAGAGATAAGCGACTATTTGTCGTTACGGATTTCTTGCATGCAACCAAATAGGTGTAACTTAGACTGTAACTCGAAGCAATTTCTGGCCTAAATTGTTGTCACGATTAAAGTAAGGTGCACGGAAAAATCATACTTTATAAGGGTATTATGAAAAATAAGAATATATTTTAGGTGGTAACGGGTAGAGCAAGTACTGAATATTGAAAACCAAACAATTTTGTTTAACACGTGCTTACTATACAATGATATGATGTCTCTAATTCCAGAAGATTAAGTCTCTATATTGCTTATGTTATGTTATTGGTGGTTTTTTTCACAGCTATTGCTTTCTTACAGCCACGTCTAAGGAAAATGTGTTGGATTGATATTTTATTTAGCATTATTACATCCTATTACCTTGTAGAGCAGGAATGAGTTAAGACACCTGACATAGCTTCTCTATAAGACGCCCTGCATTCCTTCACCCAGCTACAAACACGTGGCACGAACAAAATTTGGAGCCGTCTGTAACATAAAAATGCATGAAGCATTCTCATCTGTTTCATGCAATTTATTTGCAATTGTCATACAATAATATCTGGCTTTATAATACTTAATCATCGGTCGAAATAAGTAAAATAGAGGATAAAAAATAGTTCGACCCATTACCGCATATTCAAATATGTAATATCAGAACACCGCTCTGGTCGAAACTGAAAAAACCGCTTGATCATCACAACATTATAGGCATTAACCCCGCCACAACCAACCCGCTTGCCGCGGTGCATGTTCTTAATATGTACTGATTCTGTGCGTGCTACGCAGTAGCAGGGTCGGTTTGTCCTCCGTAGCAATGGTGGTCAGTACGAAGGGCGCTCATTAAAGCGAAGGGCTCCCACGCCAACAAATTATTTCAATCCTGAATGGGAAGCTGCGTACTTCTTTATGGAATGCAGTGGTAGTGACATTTGTTTAATTTGTCACAAAAATTTCAAGTGCTGAAACGGGTTAATCTTCAGCGACATTTTACTACACTGCATGCTAATGATTATTCAGGTTTTGAAAATAAAGACTGCACTGCAGAGATACAAAAACTCAGAGAAAAGGTCACATCGCAAGAAGAGGAACAGGAAGAAAGAGATTGCGGCACGAAAGAAACTTCAGTATGTGTGAGTTACGAGATGGCACTAGAAATAGCCAGGTGTTTTAGTTGCTTTTTGGACAGTCCACTTATTAAACGATATATGCTTATAGCTACAAGTAAATACACCCTTGACAGTGCTAATCAGTTCGGGAGTGTAAGTCTGTCACCTACTATATCACGTAAAATTCAGGATCTAGCGGACAATCATTACGGGCAACTTATTGAAAGAGCAAGAGAATTCGTTGCATTCTCTACTGCCATTGATGAGAGCGCTGGCATATAAAGTAAGGCTCAATTGTGTAGTTTTTTCGTGGAGTGAATGACAACTTGGAAGTTGTGGAAGAAATGATGTCAATGAAGGGCACAACAACAGGGCCAAACATTCTGAACTGTGTAGTGGATGTTGTAGAGAACGCAGAGATCTCATGAGATACACTTGCATCGGTAGCCACCGATGGTGCTCCGGCTATGGTTAGTTCACACAACGGGTTTATGACTCTCCTAAAAATAAACTTAAAAAAGAAATAACATCGATCCATTGCATAATTCATCAGGAAAGCTTGTGTGTCAAAACAGTGAATGTAAACAATGTAGTGAGTCTGATAGTGAAGGTTGTAAACAAACTAAGGTCCCACGGTCTAAAACACAGACAACATAAAAGCGTCATAGTAGATTTGGAGCATGATGTTGACGCAGGTATTCTTTCTCCCCCACGTTTTGGTTCTTCTTTCGCCACGGCTGCTTCAGCATGAAACCTTAATCTCTAGGTATGCGTGGATGCGTACAGAGAAACACGAACGTTTTCTTGAAACACTTTTATTTTCACCATTTAAAATAAAACTTAAGGTTTGCCGATCACTTTTAAATGCATACGATGCTACTGTGTCTTTACCAAGACAGAAGATTATTAACTACAGCTGAACGTTCTACCCCCTTGCATGTTCGCCGCCAAGGTTCACAACTCGATGGGAATGTCGTCCAGTTCTCACCGATCGCTCAGGACAGAATGAATTTCACCACCGCGCTACAAAGAGGAAAAACTCCTAAATTCCCCTCTCTCCCCTCAAAACTCTCCTCAAAATTAGCGTCATGAAGCCTCTAATGACCTTCACATCCCGGCCAGTGCAACTGCACCCATTAATTCCAAGAAAAACTAGCTTCAACTGTTTTACCCTTTATACCTGGGGCTGGCCCTAATTAGCCAAACTGTGCCTGTCTGGTCTTTCTGTCGCTTTTAACAGTCAACAATTTTCCAATGCTTCTCCTTTTTATACATACACTGATATTAAACATTTTATTATTTATTTTAAATCACTATCCTTCTCAGATTATTATGATAATTATTGACTTTATAATTTTGGCTTCAAATGCCCCCATATACATTTCATATTATACAATAATATTACAATGTGTATGTCTTGCCCGAAACAATTCCCTCTAAGCAATTTCGCGATTGATCCGCAAACCTTGAATTGATTATATGATTCTTTTACAATTAGTCAACATATAAGTTTCTTTACACTGTTTCCAATTATGTTCCTTCTACAAATATGTTGGTCATACATATGACTTACCCTTCACATGATTCACTTTAACCATTATTATACATAATTTACATTCACTAACATCATTCAAATTCAAACCATTATTATATGAAATTTACACTGAATAACGTATAGTATTCAAATTAAACAATGATTATATTTTGTTTTCTGTTATTCTGAATGGAGTACATGTTTTTGTTTTTTTTTGAGAATATTATTCTCTTTCTCACTTCACATTCACATTGTGCACTGATCACTTTCACTTCACTGTTTCTCTTATATTTATTTTACAATTTCCATAACCTAATGATATTTCTATATTCATGCGCTAACGTTTGTCAGAAAATTCACACAGTTTGCATTTTATCAGGAAAATTCAATGATTTGCAAATTCAATGATTTGCGATAAGGTTTCATAAGTTGTTTGTGCCGTTTACCAATAGATTTATTAGTTTTTATATCTACTAACTCAAAAGTATGTTCGCCAAATTTAGCAGTAATAATTACCGGACCTTTATATAAGAGCTCCAACCTATGATTTCTTCCTTTTAATGCACTGGCTAATTTGTAATCTCTGGCAAGCACAAGGTCTCCTATTTTCGGTTCCCATTTATGCTTTCGCTTCTTTACTTTAGATTTCCTTTTTTCTGATTTTTCTTTCAACCTGTCAACAACAATTTTAGCTCTTTTTTCTTCGGATAATGGTGATTGGTTTCCTTTAATCGTTTTTGTCATTCCTTTAAAAATCGGTTCAGGTTCAATTCCTTGCATTAATTGTATTGGTGCGAATCCTGTCGTCGCATTGATGGTGTTATTTATTATCTTTTCTATCACATTACAATACCTTACCCAATTTCTGTGATTATTATGAGTCAGTACACGAAAATAGATTCCAATGTCCTTCAATATGCGTTCTGCGGGATTCCCAGATGGAAAATAAGAGGAACAATGATAGAGTTTTATATTCAGATTCTTTAAAGTTTCCCTGAAGATCTTACTGCGATGTGTAGTAGCATTATCAGTCAACACAGCTTCTCTTTCTCCATATTTTGGTGGGCCCAAATGACCTAGCTGTCGACGGGCCCTTAAACCCCACACCACCACCACACCACATCCATATTTTGGAACATAATCATTAACAATTTTGCCTACGCAAGTTTTGCTTGTGATATTTCTAATTGGGTATATTTTTACAAATTTTGAAAATACATTGTACAACACAAAAATATATCTGCATCCATATTGTCCTTGGGGCATTTCCCCGTGTGCATCCGCAGTAACTAAAGCATTCTTTCTTTCCCTGTTAATGGCTTGCGGTTCCGTATCGTATTTTACATTAAATGGTTTAGCTTTTTGACAAAGTTCACATGTTGAGCATACCTGCCTTACTTTCCTGGCCAGTCTTTTAATGTAAAATTTCTCACTTATTGCCAATATTAATCTGTCGCTCCCCGTATGTGCTAATGATTTATGGTATGCTATAATTAGCGTGTTCTGTAAGGACTTCGGCACAATAACCTTCCATTTTGGCTCTAACCTGCCATGTAATTTATACAGTTTACCCTCATACATTCCCAAATTATCTGACATATTGTTGGTAATCGGCTTTGCATTCTCCATTAACTTCTTAAGTTCCCCGTCAGCTCTCTGTAATTAGGCTAGATTTCTTAAGTGTTTCGATAAGCTCTGTCCTTCTACTGTATCTAAGTATAAAATTGTGACGTCATGCTTGTTGTCGTTAAGAGTACCTGGTATTGCTTCGTTCCCTTTCATTCTTGACAATAAATCGCTGAAAATATTTTGTTTTCCTAGTATATGTTTTATCACTATTCTATGGGATGTTATTTCATGAATATATCTGGAAATACGTGTATTGATCAACTTACATGAGTGCATAAAAGCTAAGCTCACGTGATTCGTATATACAATTATAGGATGATTGAAAACATATTCTCTGAATTTGACCAAAGCGAAGTAAATAGCGGCTATCTCCTTTTCTGTTGTGCACGATTGAGATTCAGTTCTGGAAATACTTCGTGATGCTACTGCAATTAAATGATTATTTTCATGTTCATCTTTTTGTGTTAAAATGGCTCCGTATCCTTTGCCTGTTGCGTCTGTAAAGATGACATATGGAAGATCTGCCCGTGGTTATTCCAACAAAATCGACGCCGCGAATAATCTTTTAACCTGCTCCACTGCTTCGTCTTCTAAAGTCCCCCATCTCCATTTTGTATCTTTCTTTAACAATTCTCTTAACGGAGCGACCACCGAGGCAAAATCTACGATGAATCTTGACTGATAATTTAGGATGCCTAAGAATCGTCTAAATTGCTTTCTTTTTCTTGGCGCAGGAATTTTATTTATACTCTCTATCCTGGCTGGGTTTGGTCTAATTCCTTCTTCAGAAATAATGTATCCTAAAAATTCTGTCTGCTGGATAAAGAAAGCTGTTTTACTGGGTTTCACTGTCATGTTTGCTTCTTTTAATTTGCTTAATACATACTTTATGTGCTCAAGATGATCTTCAATGCTACTTGAAAATATCACAAAGTCATCGACATATTGTGCCACAAATTTCTTTAAAGTTTCTCCAAAAATTTCATACAATGCCCTTAACAATGCACTACCGCTCGTATTCATCCCAAACGCACAAACTTTGAATTGGTAAAGCACCCCAGCGTGCAAAGATGCAGAATTCTTTCTTAAATCCTCTCTCAACGGTATCTGCCAAAAAGATGATGTTAGGTCCAAAGCTGAGAAGAATTTTCCTTTACGTAATTTATCCAAGATAACGTCACACTTTCAGGTCTAAAACGATCCGGTTGGCAATGTGCATTTAATTTTCTTGCATCTAACCTTACTCTAACTTTTCCATTATTTTTGTGAACTATACACAGTGGATTTATATATTCAGATGTTGAAATTTCAATCACGCCGTCTTCTAACACTGATTCTATAACTTTGTCTACTTCGTCCATAATAGCACATGGAATTGGTCTCGCCTTATGAGCATATGGTTTAATGTCAGTCATTTCAAAAGAATGAGTGTAATTTATGCACCTTCCCGGCTTTTCTGAAAACACTTCCTTATTATCCATTAAAATTTCCCATAATTCCTTCTTTTGTTTCTCATTCAGTATACTAGCTTGATTCACCTTATTTTTCAACAAATTTTCTGTTTCGACACAGTCATGCACTCTATCGTACTTAGTTACATTCTTATCGTTCAAGCTTAATCTGGGATTTTCTTGGTTTTTTTCGCCGTTATTAATACAAAATTTCTCATGTTCTCAGCAGATTATATTTTCTTCATTAATTTCATGGCAATTCTCTAACCCTACTTCTGCTAATTTCATAGCTCCAATGTTTATAACTTCCACAAAGAATGTTTCCCCTTTTATTTCTTCCTCTATCGCATCCCTGGCAATTATTCCTGAACTACTGTCCTTCAACAATGATACGACTAAGGTGTCTTGTTTTGTTTCGAGCTTCAAAATTTTGTTTTCAAAATCTATAATGGAATTCCATGCGTATAGACTATACAACCTTTTATTATGTCTGTTACAATCCTAGGTACTATTAAAAATAACATCTCAATAATTTGCTTTCCGATTTCAATATTCATCATAGCCTGAAATCTTACTCTTTCTTTTCTTTTGCCCACTGCTACTGAACAATATATCCCATGTACTGATAAAGACATTAATTTTAAACCACTGTTTATTAATTCTTCATAAAAAATTTGTGAACAAACTGTAGTGTTGGCGCCGGTGTCTATTATTGCACGAAATTGTTTGCCATTAAGGCCAATATTTATCCTTAGTGGATCAGTTAAAATTTCGCTTTCTTCTGGCCTATCTCTCCCTTGCTGATGTTTCTCTATCATTAGTTGCCTTCCATTATTCCTACTTTTCGTGTACTTCTTATTATAGGAATGGTTCCCAATCTTCACTGAGGCGAAGTTGATTGCGTTTGGAGTTTTCCGACACTTTGCTAATTGCTCCTGTCCCAATATCGTTATGCGAATGTCCTGGTTTCGTTTCATGACGGTAATTATTTCCCATTATTTGCCTTGTAGAGTTTATTGCGTCAATCCTATCTTCTTGACCTGGTGAATTCCTACCACTTCTAATTCTCGCATCCTGTCTTGGGGAACTTGGTTTATACCTACTGTCATAGTCATTGCTATAATTATCTTCAGAATAGCGCATGTTTCTAGGTTACCTTTCCCTTCTATCATAATTATACCTGTGAGTATGTACATAATTTATTTGTGCTTTCTGTCCTCTTCGGTAATTTTCACCTCTTCCCCTATAATTATTTTCAAAGTTATTCCTTCTGTTATCATTGTAGTTATTTTTCGGTACAGGCCCATGGTATCTATCTCTCACATCAAAATTTCTGTCATTTCCTTGATATGCCCCCTGCCCGAAAAATGTTGTAGGACTTCTTTCTTTCTGCGTGAAATTCCTATCCTTAATGACGCCATATTGATTTCTGTTTCTCTCCAAAGCGATCAACAAATCTATCATGGCTGCTATTGTAACCAGTTTTGCAATAATTATATAATTTTGTATTGTTTCCGGAAAGTGCGCGGTTACTAGATTTATTAATTCATTTTCTCCCATCGGTGGATCTAGCATCTTAGATTTTCTTGCCACTACCATGAAATAATTCACCATAGACTGGTCCTTAAGGGAATCGTACTTGCCATTACTGAGCTCTAATCTTATATTCACTTGCCTGCTTGCACCCCAATATCTGTTCAGAAATAGCTCTTTAAAAGCCCCGTAATTGTTATCTAGCCCTACAGACAATTCTAGCCAATTGAAAGCATTACCTTTAAAACATTTTCGTACTACAGTCATCTTGTATTCCTTTGGTATATCCTTAACATTAAAATATTCCTGCATGTTGTTAATAAATGCTTTTGGATTATCTGGTTCCTCGTCCTCAAAAATCGGTGGTGAAATTGCACTGAGAACATGGTTAGGCCATTGAAAAGGTGGACCGCCATTTCTATTTACATTTGTACTCGTACTGTTGCTGGAGGTACTTGGACCTAAATTCAGCATCGGAAAGTGAGCTGACGCATTCTGCGCTGCATCGTTCCTTACTGTTGCACTGCTTACATTGCTACATGCTGAACTACCAATATTGTCTGATATGCACACTTTTTCTAACCCATCCTTAAGTCTATCATTTACATCATCTATTCCTATAGCAAGTCTCCTACTTTCTCTTTCAGATTGTTCTAACCTGTTTCTGTATATTTCTAGTTCTTTGCTAGTAGCTTCCCTTTCTCGAACTAATTCCTGACTTAATTCTTCCCTCAATTTTCTGTTTTGTTTTTCTACCCTTTCACTAAGCTCTTGTCTTACAATTTTGACTTCTTCTCTAACCTGTTCTTGATTTTCCCTAACCTCAATTCTCAAGTTTTCTATTTCATTTCTAGCCTCCTCCTTGAAATTTTCTAAGACTTTCTGCTGGTTCTCAATTTTCTTCACAATTTCAGTTAAGTTTCTTGTTAAATCCTCCCTTAAACTTTGATTATTAGCTTTTATCTCATCCCTTAATTCTTTCTGACCCTGTTCTATTACACCCCGGTTAGCTTTCATCTCATCCCTTAATTGTTTCTTTAAACTTTGATTACCATTTTGTATCATTGACATAACTAACTTTAACATCTCGTTAGTTCCGTACTTCCCCCTGGCTGTTCTACCTGTTTTTGTACATTCCTAACATCTACTCTTTCTACTACCTCATTTACCGTTCCTTAACTGCATTTACCACCGGAACACATAAATAAATTTACACTCAGTACCTTTTCATATCTGCTACCTGCAACTGCTGCTTCGATGTTGTTCCTGTTGTCCTCCTCGTTGTCCCGGTCTCCTCGATGTCTCCGTCGTTCAGCTTCTCCGTTGTTCGGGCCCCACGCTTAGGAGGCCATATGACGCAGGTATTCTTTCTCCCCCACGTTTTGGTTCTTCTTTCGCCACGGCTGCTTCAGCATGAAACCTTAATCTCTAGGAATGCGTGGATGCGTACAGAGAAACACGAACGCTTTCTTGGAACACTTTTATTTTCACCATTTAAAATAAAACTTAAGGTTTGCCGATCACTTTTAAATGCATACGATGCTACTGTGTCTTTACCAAGACAGAAGATTATTAACTACAGCTGAACGTTCTACCCTATTGCATGTTCGCCGCCAATGTTCACAACTCGACGGGAATGTCGTCCAGCTCTCACCGATCGCTCAGGACAGAATGAATTTCACCACCGCGCTACAAAGAGGAAAAACTCCTAACTTCCCCTCTCTCCCCTCAAAACTCTCCTCAAAATTAGCGTCATGAAGCCTCTAATGACCTTCACATCTCGGCCAGTGCAACTGCACCCATTAATTCCAAGAGAAACTGGCTTCAGCTATTTTACCCTTTATACCTGGGTCTGGTCCCTAATTAGCTAAACTGTGCCTGTCTGGTCTTTCTGTCGCTTTTAACAGTCAACAATTTTCCAATGCTTCTCCTTTTTATACATACACTGAAATTAAATATTTTTTTATTTATTTTAAATCACTATCCTTCTCAGATTATTATGATAATTATTGACTTTATAATTTCGGCTTCAATGTGGTTAAAACTAAACTGAGTTTTATTTATGGACGCTCTTAAACTGCTGTGGTCCTTAGCGTCCCATTCTATATTGGCATGAAAGACCGGTAATTTAGCTCAGAGGCCTCCTCATCAGGCTTGAGGTTATTTTACGTGCCCTAAATCTACGATACAAGACCACCGGCTTTGCTTCACTTCCGAAGGAAGCCATGCTAAGGATTTTTACGCCCGAAAAACTCTATCGCCCTCCGCCGGGTTTGAATCCGCGACCTCAGGAACAAGAGGTTAGCATGGTAACCACCACACCACGGAGGACGGCGCATGATATGGTGATATACCATACCATACAGAAGTTAGGTGAGTCAGTCGAGGTAAGGTTTTAAGTAGATTCTTCGAATAATTGGAGGAAATACGTTTGTTCTTGTAAATGTGTGGAGAATCTATTGCAGACCTCGCATTTGTGGCCTATATAGTGATTGTTTAATAATTTGGATGTATCGCTTCAAGGGGAAAACAAATTAATCACAGACGTGCTTTGTAGCATCGAAGCTTTCAAAAATATGCTGTCATTATGGGAACGTCAACTGTCAAACGGTGATCCTTATCATTTTCCCTGGTTGGAAAGTGTGATCCATGATACTGATTCCCTAAGGTGGGATATTGTGCACTTTCTTTCTCGTGCGTTTGATGCAAGATTTCATGATCTGAGGAGCTTAAAAATGGATTTTGATTTACTCGCTTTACCATTTAGCATGAATATTGATGATGCTCGGAAGGATGTTCAAATGGAGCTTATCGTCTTGAAATGTGACATTGAGCCGACAGTTATAGAAACAGAGGCAGTTTTCTAGATTTCTACAGCGGATTTCCTCATTTGCACAGGCGTGCGGCATCTATGATTGCAATGTTTGGTTCGACCTATGTCTGCGAAGCCTTATTTTCAATGTTGAAACGTAATAAAAATCCTCAGAGAAGCAACATCAGTGATCATAAGGTTATTAAAAAGGGGATATTTTGTCGAATTATTGGGCATTGGAAAAAAGAGATTAACTCTATAGGTCATAACAAATAAATTTAAAATTAAGAAATATATCGATTTGAAAACTAGCAATGAATTACTATGGAAAGGAATTATAAGTAAAACTATAGGGTGTGCATTAAGGGTTCAGAGTTCATGTCTCCAAACGTGGCGAATATTTTGAAAACCAAAGATGTCAGAAACCAAGAGTGTCTACCGAAAAGAACTGAACGTACATATCAAATTCTTGCTTTGAACATGTTTTCACTACACCGTTTATAATCGTTTTTAATTTGAACTCCTGTTTGTAATATTATCACTGTATAGTAAGTTTTATTTTATTATTTTATATTTTTGCAACTTTTCTAGAATAAAAATTGTGCTAACTTCCACCAATAAAGTACCGTTTCGTTCTTATAGTAAAAGATACTGCATGTATATGCTGTCATTTGATCGTACTGGACTAAAGGCTAAAATTAATTTGTATTGGGTTGTTTTGCTACAATTTAATACCAAGTACAAGAATAATATTAAACCATGTATAACACAATTATTGACTGATTCCTTCCCTACTACCCTATCCTTAATATTTTAATGGAAACGCAACTACAGATTTTTACCGGACGCCATTGCGTGAAGTAGTGGTTACTCATAGCATTATACCTCGGCGGCACAGACCAGCGACCTCCAGTAACTACCGCGCACACCGTAAAGATACGATTGCTTGGGAATAATTGGTTGTCGCTGCATTAGCATTTTAAACTCCAATGCTGGTTGAGGTTTGCGGGAACTAGCGCTGGCTTCGTAACTTTATTGATATAACTTATTGGTGTAATTTTGAGCTTCTGTTGGTGTTTTATCTTCATTAATAACATGGCTCATGCTATTACGCTTGCTATACAAACTAGTAAGCGCTGTGGTATATGCCTGAATTGAATTATTAACCTATTTAATGTTTATTGATGTAACTGTACAACTCCTTATTGTTGTAAGCGTGTCTTTAATTGGTCGTAACCTATCACTTTCCCTTTGCATAGATCCGCCATTTTGTTTTGCATTATTTTTAAGGTGGATACACTATGATAGATGTTCGTTCAACAGGAGTTTTCGGGATGCATGTGTGTACGAATGTAAATCACTTATTCACACAGTTGTTAAGCCGCCTTCTGTCAAATTAGATACATAATGAGGTGTAGAGAGAACCGTCAAAAAAAAAAAAAAGAGAAAAAATAAAGAAATGGGGGCAGGTGATTCACCTTGTACATTTATAATAACTGCATTGGTTGACAAGCGCTAGTTTGTATCTGTCAGAATTTGAATGAAACCTTATTTTCCTCCTTATAGTAAATGAAGATTATTATTTAGGAAGCATTCATTTATCAATATATATTTTAATATACACGATAAGCGAAGTAATTAAAAGTATTCAATGGTCAGCTGAACCTCATGGCAGTAAAAGGTTTACCAATTGATCGAAAAGAAGCTTGCGGCTTTTCTGGTCAAGCATTCAATTATAGATAATGCGCTTTTTCATACCTGTAATCCAATAAAATGATGTTACAAAAAGTGTTATCACTCCACTGGTAGTAACTTGTTGCACTGTTTGCATGTCTTAATTTGATTATGGATATTTACAAAGACGGTTTTATAAGTGCTGTAAAAGAACCTAGGTTTACCAAATTACACTATGAGTTTTGTTTGACATGTGTTGTAAGAAAAAATTCTGCCTTATGTGCATGCTAAATGTCGCACTGCTTTTAGAATTAAGCGCTCACTTTCACTTAAACCCACCATTGTACCAATTTATTTTGGCAATTTAGTCTTTATTGTCAATTAGCTGTTGTCAGGAGTTATAGTTTTTAACCAGTTTATACTTGCAAAGTATAGGATATCTAAACATATTGTGCAATACAGCTGTGTTTGGGGAAAATATCTTAATCTGAAAAAAAATCCCGTTTCTCTCCTTTTAAAATTTGCTTCCCAACTTCGTAGTGTAATATATTCGGACTTCCAGAATATCTGTTTACCAATTGCATGGGACTTTTGCGTCTCTGCCAAAGGCAGCTACCCTCCTCGTTAATGGCCGCTTTCCTGCCTGTCCGTTCTTGAACTTCCGAGCAGTCACCAATCTAAATTTGTTCAAAAAGATGCAAAGACAGCTTGACTTTAGAACTGCGCAGTTTTAGGCACAAACACCATCCAGTTCATCTCATTCATGACGAATTTACGAGAAAGTTCCGAAAGCAATTATTTTCTTTTAGAACTGCAATTGATGTTGTGAATAAATTTGGCACTACTTCAGTGAAAAAAAAAACAAATAAATAAAAAGCGCGAAATTGGGAAATTGGTCCAAATCTTGAACCTTTGCCAACAAAATCGCTAACAAAATTAACATAACAAGTTGACGGTCCAATACCTGAAGTACATAAAAGAAAAAATTGTTAGAAATCAAGCCATATAGGCGTATATGACAAAGGATCCCGTAACAGTTATGTTGCATGTGAGTAATTTCTTTCATCAGTGACAGAAGGGTTAACTAATACATAGTTTATGTCTTTGCAGAGGAAGCGTGGTTCCAACCAAATGGTCGTGTGAGATGCAACAACTTTCGCTATTGGTGTTTTGAAAGTTAAAATTGAAGTTTGGTGTGCGATTAGCACCAGACATACAATTGGTCCGTTTTATATGAGCAGGTGAGAGAGAGATAAACCTGTGATATTCTGATTCCATTTCTTTCACCTGAGGGAAGAGGAAAAGTATATGGCGGTTTCAACAGGATTAGACTACCGTTTATTCAGCAGAGGTCGTGGGTAAAATTAGGAATAGCGTGATCAATGCTGATCTATGATCCTCTCGCTGGCCAGATCTAATCAGTCTGTGATTTCTATTTGCGGGTTATAACACTGGAAGAACTCAAGGGAAATGTAAGAAATCTTGCAGTGTAAGGAACTAAACCGTGTTATCAGAATTTGTTTATCCGATACAAGTTAATTAGCTCAGGGACGACAACATTTCCAGGATTTACTATAGACTAACAGTTTTTACATAGTTTTAAGACGCGAGGTAAATATACAAGCACCCGACTATGGCATGTCTAGGTGCCTAGATGTAAACTCCTGCACGTGTGCTAAGGATATATTCTGGAAGCCTGTACTATTACAACACGGGGGTGTGTACAAGGGTGGCCCTAGGGCGGTGCGAACGGTGCGACCGCACCGGGCGACGTCTTGGGGATGCGCAGAAAACGCAAGGATAGATCGTCTGCGCAAAATATAAAACCCAATTACCTTATTACTACTTAATCCTACCCGCCAAAATAAATTCTATACAACAGTGAGCTGCGTTGTGCGTATTTCAAAGGTATACACATATAGTGTGAAATTCGCACTTAACGATATCGAAATATTAAGAGTTGAAACCAATATCTATACATTTATAATTTGCCTGCAGTGCATAAAAAACAAAGACTGTATTATTGCTACCGACCATCGTGAGTTGTTTCCACCGCCACACCGCGCCGATCGCCGGCTGTGTTTCTTGGCGTTCATTCGCGTGCGGGTGCATGTGTATTGTGATTTGTATCTGTGTGGCGAGCTTCCAGTGAATTGAAACGTTAACATTACTTATTGTCGCAACATAAATACTGTTATAAAATGTATTCCGTCCTTCGTGGTGTAGTGGTTACCATGATAGCCTCTAGTTCTCGAGGCCGCGAGTTCAAATCCGGCCCAGAACGATGGATTTTTTTCAGGCGTAAAAATCCTTAGCGTGGCTTTCTTCGGAAGGGTCTCGTGTTGTGGATTTACGGCACGTAAAAGAGCCTCAAGCCCGATAAAGGGGCCTCTGAGCAAAATTGTTGGTCTTTCACACCCAATATAGAATGGGACTCTAAGGACCACAGCAGTTAAGGAGCGTCCATAAATAAAACTCAATTTAAATAATTTAATTTTGTGAGTATACTGATTGTTGTTATGTAATGTAACTTGAAAGATATAGTAACATGATGTTAGAAACAACATCATGTTAGACATATTTGTTTTTGCGTAGATAATCATCATACCTAAGCTGGTCTAAGGGCGACTTAACATCTAAGGGCGTCAGTTTAACATCTTCAATTTGAATTAGTTAAGCATGGTTTGTTATCTGCCTAAACGATATATATGTATATATTGTAAATACATTATTAAAAACGCATAGCACAGCGCCTTTCTGGCTAAGTTCAGCACGGGCGGTAAAACAGCCAATTTTTTTTCTGTGTTTCTCATGTCAAAATTCCGTTATGTTGAAACAAAGATTTTACTAGGGATATCTACCCAATCACCTTTGACCCGATGCTACAAATTATCTAAGTCTGTTTACCCTACTTTTCCTCGGCCGATGCTCATAAAATGGCAAAAAAGCAGGATGTGCCTGACAAAATTCGAGTGTCTAGTCACCCTAATTAAATTGAGTAGGTGGTGAATAGATCTCGCCTTAGTTTCTAGGTGTAACCAGCTACAAGTGTGTGTGTGTGTGGGAGATGGAGGAGATAAGAAGGACCTTAGTCCCTTCAGGCAGCAGGTATTAAACCTAGGAGTTCACCTTACTTCGACTGTTGTGCAATGCGCGTTGCCTAAGCCAATTTATGAGCGACTTGATTCATCTGCACATTTTAAATACCTTCTAATACAGGGGCGGCCCTAGCAAGGTTTCCAGATGTGGCGCCTCCCTGTAGATGCTAAACTGCACATTGAGACTAAAGATAACATACAGTTTTACCTTCACTCCACGTACATGGTAGGTATTGCATTCCACCCAAAAATTCGATATCGAGATTTCACCGCAAATACATGTTTTGAGGTCCCCTGAATCCAAGTGAAGCATTTTTGGAAACTGTCAATATGTGTGGTGAGTGTATCTGTGTGTCTCTGAACAGCATAAATAAGAAACAAAAAGTTGAATACATACCAAACTTGGTAATACAGTTCAGTATCTTCCAAGGATGCGACACGAAGATTTTCAAGAAAATCCCCTCACCCCAGCTACCATTTAGGGGGAACATTTTTCGAAAATTTGTATTTTCTAAAAAATGCCACTAAGGATTTTGATTCAAATACCATATATTAAAGATATTTACATGACAAATAAAATGCATATCCTGCATTTTCTGGAAATACCCTTTGAAGTCCTCTTTATTCGGAAGAAATTTTGTATAATCTGGTATAATGGGTAAACGTTAAACGATAGACGAACACGTACTACACAAGAAGTGTAGATAACTTTAAAACACACAATTTATTTCAAATAACTTTTTTGTGGCATAAGTCATTTCGGAGATACCCGTTATTAATGGCTCGAATTGTTCATTACTTGGTCATTCTCTTAAAGCCCTTTCATCATTCAATTGCTTCTCGCGATTGCGTGGAAGCAGTATCGAATTTTAAGGCAGCATATATAGTGTCCTGTTCTTAAACATTTGACTATCGCTATTCCTTTGTATATATATAACGAAATGTGTAATGTAGCTACTTCTGCAAAGGTTTATTTGGATTAAAACAGAGCAGGCAGAAAAATAAGCTTTATTAAGAATAGTTAGTATACCCACTAAAAAGAGACAGAGGGTAGAGAAAGCCATGTGAATATAACACATATCTAATTCTAAAAGAGTCTTCCGGCCTGATTTGCCGTGGTCTGCTGGAGTAATTGGATCCAGACGTTTCGTCCACTACTGCGGTGGACATCATCAGTGTCGTGGTCGAAGTCTTCTTGGTGAAGGTACAGTTGTGTCTGAGGCGTCGACTTTTTTTCGAGTGGAGGAGAAAATGATTTAATCACTTACCCCAGCCCCAATGGGAGTTAGGGCTGAGAGTGTAGGAATCTCCAGTATGGCATACCCACTAAAAACTCCTCCACCGGTATGGATTCAGGTATTGTGCAGCAGTACCGCTGTATATATTGGCACGACGCTACGCAGTATCAACACCAGACTAAACGAACACAAGAGATGCTGCCGTCTTGGACAATTTGAAAAGTCAGCGGTCGCAGAACATGCTATAGAAGCGGAGGGGGAGCATGTCATCAAGTTTCAGGACACCAGCATTCTATCTAACATCCCACACTACCATGCTCGACTACAGCGCGAAGCCATAGAAATTTATAAGCATTCCAACAGCTTCAATAGGAAGGAAGAAGCCCTCAAGCTCAACAAAACTTGGTACCCCATTATCGATGACATTAACAGACAGTCAAACAACGCGAACCAATCAGAATCTAGTAGCGCCGAGTATGCAGCTAGGCCCCTCCCACCTACCGCACTGCCTCAGCGAGCCCCGAGCCAATCAGAGAAGACCCCCCATGTATAAATACCGCATCCCGGACAGTCGACGGGCGACGACCTCGACTGCCGGGCAAATTGCCAGCTGCCGATTCCAGCCTAACTGCTCTAGGTAAGCAAACGGCGAACTAGCTGGGCAGGTCAATACGGCTACAGCCAACGGTAACATACCGGTTCACACGGCGCCCTTCGCATGTTCAGCCCTCTATTGACCGTGCTTTTTAGCACCCACTAGCCGCCTCTGTCTCTCCTGCTATCTCTATTTCTTCCTCTAACTCTATTAGCACTAAGCTCCCTGGTAGGCCCCTAGCACTTAAGCTTTTCACTCTTCAAACTCTTCTTCTTCTAGAAAATAAGAATAAACCTGCCTAAGTAGACTTTCGAGCAGAAGATCCTGTAAGCCTGCTACCTGCCTTTTTTAAGGACAGTAGCAGGCAAATAAATAAAGCGTAAAGCACCGCGGCCTTTCTTAAGGCAGGTGACCGCTTACGCAACCTCGCCCAAAGAAAAGAAAGAAAGGGGGGAAAAGAGAGAAAAAATGGTAGGGACAAGAGGGAATCCAGCAAGGAGCAGCTCCCAGGAGGAACGACGGCAGCCAAGGACGTGACCGCAGCAACTCCCACAACCGACGGCCCCATCCAGACACCGCCGCCCGAGACGCAGCCAGTAGACGGCACATTTACGATGGGATCGCCGAATGAGAGGAAGGAGGATAACAACCAAGCACCAAAAGGACAGAGCACCGCAGCGCCACCCAAGGGGGAAACCAGCAGAGCAAATAACGCTTACCTTAATAAGGAGCGCAGCGACATTCCAAAGGTATTCGTGGCGGACTACTATGACAAAAGTATGCCGGCTCTACTGGGGGAATTCGACCAAATCTACAAGACAGGACCCTACAATTCCACCCCCAGAGAAGGCTACCACGGTTTCGAATTTAAAACACTAAACGATTACAACAATTTCAGCAGATTCTGCAAAAACAAGAAGGTTCCATTCCACATAACGCAACCTAAAAATGCCAGGACCTTCAAGGTCGTCATCAAAGGCCTCTACTCAAACGCGGAACCGGCAGAAATAAAGCAGGAACTTGAAAGTCTAGGACTAGAGCCCCTCAAAGTGAGCAAACTGTTTTCGCTTAGAACCAGATTGCAAGTACTAATATTCTTGGTGGAACAGGCCACCATTGAGACGTCAGCGGCGCTTAGACGGCTAACAGATCTCTTCCACTGCAGAATCAAGGTGGAACCATACAGGCCTCCCAATGGTCTGCCGCAGTGCGGGAGGTGCCTCAGGTTTCGACATCTCGCGCGAAACTGTGAGGCCCCCCAAATCTGTTCGCATTGCGCAGGCACACATCACCACTCAATCTGCCCAAATAAGAGCCAGCTCAGAAAATGCGCTCTATGTGGGATGCAGGGCCACGGAGCGAGATGGAGGGGATGCAAGGCATACCTGAGACTTGCCGGTCCCAGCATCCAACAAGCACCACGCACCATCCCTCCTCACATGAGAGGAATAGTGAGCAACGAACGAGGGACATATGCGGATGTCGCAGTAGGAAGAAACAACACCGCACCTAGCTCACAACCACCAAGCGCGGAGGCGCCCGCACCAGTACAGGCGAGCCAACACAGCCTACAAACGACTACCAAAACCACAACCAGGCATAAGCAATCTAAAGGCTCCACCAGCAGCGGAACAAAGAAAACACCGGCAGCAGAACCAGCCACGGAGCACGATGCAGCATCGCGCCAGAGGAACCCCGAACACCACGCGAGCACTGTACAGGAAGTACAGGAGTACCTGAACACAGAAGAACAGGTTAAAAAACGTAATGCCATACAATACCCACGCCACTTCAAAAAGGCAAAAGACATCACCTCACTGAACTTCGATGATTACAACAAAGCCCAGCTGTACCAAATAGGAAGAGGGAGCCTAACCCAAGGCTATGAGTTACCGCTGGACCTGCACCACAGACTCTTCGAAGATGACCCGGTATGGAAGTCCAATAAGCGCGAACAGCACGCACTAAACTTCATCCAAGCCATCACAGACTCGCTGGGGAACCTACGCCACCTTCTCCTCCAAACTGAATAGAGGTCAACAAGCTAAGAGAGAAAGAACAAAAAAGGGGGAAAGGAAAAAAAAGAAAGAAAGAAGAATAAGAAGAAAAAAAGAATGGCGAACTTAAACATACCCACAACACAACAGCACTGGAATATCTTCTCAAAAGTCTTGGACACGGAAATCGCGCAAGCCCCGATCCCGATTAGCCAACTCACAGTAGAGCACGCAGCTGTGAAGCCTTAGAAAACGCACTGCAACGGGCAATGAAAGCAGCAATCCCAATCAAACAGCCAGAAACAGCCATGCACTTACCTACCCTCCGGATGTAATCGCGCTAATGCATGAGAGAGACCACGAAAGACGCAGATGGCAACGCACCAGAAACCTTGTCCACAGGGTCAACATGGCGACACTAAACAGCGCCATCAAAACGCGCATAAACGCGCAAGCCAGACAACAATGGGAAAACACGCTTGAACACCTGCAACCTGGAAATGCCAAAGTTTGGCAGCTGGTCAGGACACTAAAAAGGCAGCCCATAAACGTACCACCACTAAAAACGCATACCAATAACCAATACGCGGAAAGCGCCGAAGACAAAGCCGAACTACTAGCAGATACTCTGCGACAAACATGCACACCGAACGTAGCCAACAAAACCCAGCATTCTGCGATGATCTGGAAAGAGGCCTGCAAGACACACTTACCACTCCCGCACACAACCAATGCAGAAAAACAAACCCAGGAGAGCTAAAGTGGATCATAAGACACCTTAAAGACCATAAGGCACCAGGCCCGGATCAGATACCTAATTTGGTACTAAAACGCCTGACACCCAAAGCACTTATTCTGCTAAGCGACATAAGTAATTATTGCCTTCAAAAAGGTTACTTTCCCAAATGCTGGAAACGGGCAAATGTACTCATGTTCCCTAAACCAAGCAAAGACAGAGCTGACCCAGGCAACTACAGACCAATCAGCCTGCTCAAAACCACCAGCAAGGTAGTGGAGAAGGTCATACAGAAACGCTTGACGACGCACATCGCGAAACATAATATATTAATCAACGAACAATTCGGCTTCCGCGCAAAACACTCCACAACATTACAGCTAACACGTACCATCGAGCACATAACTCGAGGCTTCAATGAAAATAAATCGACAGGAGTCCTATTCCTGGATGTACAGCGGGCCTTTGATACCGTATATCACGCAGGAATCATCAGCAAACTAAACGACCTTAACTTCAACGATGTAATGGTCAAACTCATTGCACACTACTTAACCGGCCTAACATTCGTGGTCACCAACGAAGGCAGGTGCTCGGCCCCCCGGGAAATACTCAGGCGTCCCACAAGGTAGTCTGCTGGGACCCGTGCTCTTCAATGTCTTTGTCAACGACATCCCGAAAACCACAGGAACGCAAATCTCCATTTACGCAGACGACACAGCCATCTTTGCACAGTCCTGGAAACCTGGAGTGATTGTACAGAGACTGCAAAACTCTCTAACAACTCTAGAACCGTGGCTGACCAAATAGAAAATTAACGTAAACTCAGCCAAGTCCCAAGCGGTGCTCTTTTCCAGGAGAACTAAACACCACAATAAAACCACTCCACTAAAACTACTTAACGATACCATAATTTGGAAAAACAAAGCCAAGCACCTAGGGGTAACACTGGACTCGAAACTCACATTTGCAGAACACGCAACGGATGTCAGGCGCAGAGCAAATCAGCAACTAGGCGCTTTATATCCTATCCTCAACCTCAAAAGCACGGTGAGCCAGCATATGGGACTGATACTTTACAAAATCCTAATTAGGCCAGTTATGACATACGCCGCACCAGCGTGGGGCCACTGCGCACCGACACATATCAAAAGCCTTCAAGTGCTACAAAACAAAGCTCTCAGAATAATTGCAAAGGTACCAAAAGCAGTCCCATTGGACTTACTTCATGATGACACCAGAATGCATACCATAGAGGAATTTATCAAGAAGCTTGCTGCTGACATGTACAAACAAGCCCAAACCAGCAGAAATCCCCACATTCGAAATCTAGGTCAATATGACGCCAGCGCAGACGAACACAAACGGCCACTATCGCTGTTCGACAGGAAAATCCCCTTAAACCGCCATTCCAATGAAGATAACACAGCCATCATTGAATACCTTAACAGCCTAGTGCCAATCTGAGACCCCACACACAGCAGAAGCCTTGAAGACCCCGGGCGGATGGCATCCCCCCACGGGGCGGAACGGGCTGAAAGGGCAGCACCCACCAGGACATGAGCGGCATGTACAGAAGAGGAACTCAACTCATAGCACACTGCCTTCTAAGGCAGTCATGTAGAACAGTAGCTCCTGCAGCTCCAGCAGCGCCTTTATTAAGGTAGACTGGGAGCGACAGAAAGAATGAAATAGAACTAATAAAAAAAATTAATAAAAATTAAAAAAACAGATTATTATAGTAAATAAATAAACAAATATATACATGCATGTATATTTATCCCTGTGTAAATAAGATGCTTATCCCCTTTCCTCATGTATATACCCTTTTCCATCCCCCTTTATTGCAGGACCATCAGCAGTACGCTGAAGATGAACCACCTCGGCTCCCTCTCCGGCCGAAGCCATCATAAACCGTACGTACCATAACTGATTACTTGGCATGCCACCTAGCACCTCAATCCTCTTAGCATGAGCATGACTACCACCACTAACCATAGGTTCCTGGTCTGAGCTATGCCAAGGCCAGTACCTAACCTCTACTCTGTCTGCATACTCTCTTGTATGCAGGCTCCTTTTTAGAAATCACCCACTAACATTCAGTTTGCTTCGGCGGTACTGGACACCAGTTTACCTTCGACTTTCCCTTCCATCACCGTAGAGTAGTTAGTGCATGGTAGGGGAGACGATGTATATCCCTTTCGGATGATCGTCACCTGGTGTGGCGGAGGCGGGGCCACACACAAAAAAAAAGTCGACGCCTCAGACACAACTGTACCTTCACCAAGAAGACTTCCACCACGCCACCGATGATGTCCACCGCAGTAGTGGACGAAACGTCTGGATCCAATTACTCCAGCAGACCACGGCAAATCAGCCCGGAAGACTCTTTTAGAATTACGAACACCGGCCGTGAAAGCCTACGCTTACTCATAACACATATCTGTTTACTTTATTAATAAATCAGAAATTTATTATTAATTTGAAGAGGATTATTTAAACTATGTCGCCCTCATAGCCGTGGTCGCTGGAGCGTGTAGCATCGGCGCTCCGCCAAGTTGTGGGTCGCGGGTAAAAGTCCCGCAATGGGCATGGGTGTTTGTGTGTGTGTGTGTTGTATGTGTAATTGCGGTAAGGGAAACAGTAAAACACAGTAATCATAAACTGGATAAACAAGGGAACTTTTTTTAAAAAAAAATAACAACTATGGCACAGGAGTAGCTTATATAGAGGAATTGTGGCACAGTTTTCTGCGTTTATATGGGAAAGATAGGGAAAACGAGGTTAGATGCGGCGGTTTACGGAGGAAAATGCGTTTATATAGGAAAGATAGGGAATACGTGGAGAGGTGCTAGGCTAGACAGATGCTGAAGGAGGAAGATACTTTTATATGGGGGATATAGGGAATACGAGGGAGGTGCTAAGATAAACGAATGTTAAAGGTGGAATGCGTTTATACAGAAGAGATAGGGATTACGAGGCTGATGCTAAGCTAGACAAGGGTTGAAGGAGGGGAACGCGCTTTATATGAGAGAGTTAGGGGAATACGAGGAAAAAAAGCTAGGCTAATCAGAGGTCGAGTACAGTATACGTTTATATGGAAGAGGTAGGGAAAACGATGATAGATGTTAGGGATCCTGGTTAAAGAAACTGTAATACAAAGAACCGCATTATTCAAGAGCTTTAACAACGAAAGGTCTAAGTATAGATCATTTGTATGGTATGTATACCTTTTGGTTGCACCTGGGGGTCATAAATTTTATTGATTATAATGGAAAGCTTGACAGGTAAGCAATTAAGTTTGTCTATCACCTGTCAAAATGAATAATGGGGATAATAAATCATGCCTTCTGACAAAAGAGGAGATATTATTGTCTCCATTCAATTCCCTGCACGTGTGCACTTTTAGGAAGGCCACCTGCAACAACCCTACCTCCCAGCCGCATTGTTTGACGAACACGTGCAAAATAACAATAGAGCAGGCTGGAGCAGAGCTAACAAAAAGATGGAGTAACAAAGGGAGAGATGCTATTGTCTCCCTTTCTATTGATGCTATTGTCTAAAGTATTTATTACGGCTTAACGGTTTCATATTTGTTATTGCCTGCCAACCTTTTTTGTTATCTCCAAGGTGACTTTGGCGCTAGTGTCGCCGGATTAACATAAATGGTGGAAACTTTTAAATAATATTTATTGCAGCTTATCGGGTTTGTTTTCCGACATTCCTACCACGTTTTTTCCTAATCTACAAGGTGATATGGCGCTAGTGTCGCCGGATTTTTTTTAAAATATTTTTTTCAATTAAAATAGATAAAGCATTTATTACAGCTTAACGGCTTTGATTTTCAATAATCCATGGTACCTTTTTTTCTAATCTCCAAGGTGGGCTTGGCGCTAGTGTCACCGGATTAACCTAGTCGGTGGGAATTTTTTTATCCCAACAGCTGCAATCTTAGTTCCAAGACACTTTCGGCGTCAATTTTTTCCCGCCTTTTTTTCGTTAAACCAGCGACACTAGCGCTTAATACTCCTGGTGGCAGGATTATCGTTAATCCAACCGGATAAACTTTAATATGTACTACTTACATACAAAACATTCATTACAAAACAATGACAACAATGAAAATACATAACAAAATATAACATTTTAGATAGAAAATAATTCTTTCTTGTGTAGTGTACCTAAGATTGTATTATACACATGTTTTCCAAAATTTAACTTTTGTCACATCTTTATTCGACAGCAATCAATAAAGTGTTGTGTAGTAACAACCAGTTAAGCGCCAACTCAGTTTCAGACGAGCTTTTTTGCGGGAGTTAATAATAGGCGTATCGTTAAGTGATCCGATATTTTCCAACTTGATTTAAACAGTTTTAAGTTTAATTTTTTTCGCATTTATCTGTGTACCTTTACGGAAAAATGAAACCTTTTAAAGTTAAGTAGGAACATCTAAGTGGTGTACATAAAAGAAAGAAGAAGCGAGAGTTAGAAAAAGAAACAAACAAATTAGTGAAAATAATAATTAATTTTCTCTTGCTAGTGGTACTAACAGTGATAGCTCGGCGGTTACATCATCGTACAGATTATCAGTTAGATGTAGATGATGGAACTAAAAAGTTCTTTGTTAGACAAAATCCTTATCAGCCAACGGGTCCATGCTAACCAGGAAAATAAATCCTTCTCCACTAAAGATTACAAAAAGTTTACACTGACAGGACAACGAATTTAAACAGAATGGTTGTGTTAGTCATCTGAAAATGACTGTTTGTTGTAAATCGCGATGGCTCTTTGGAGAGCCTTCCCTCAGCTTGTAGGGAAGGTGTTCGAGATTGGTGGTGGCTAACTAAAGTGTAGTACGATACGAAAATAGCTACGCGCATTTGAACACATGCGTTGTTTTCAATTCGTGGCGTAAGAAAAATACAGTTCACGCGAAAACTGATTCAGAAATAAAGAAACGTGAGAACGTATGGAAACGCCCTTACCTGTATTGTGAATATGACGTTAACGCTGGCATCCAATAATCTATCTTTTTGGGAGCATAGAGAGGAAAGAGGAAAATTAAACAGTGGAAGCTTTTCAGCAGTCATAGAACCTCTCGCAAAGTACGATCGTGTATTACACGTTTTAATAAATAAACCAAAATTAACGCAAAAGTACCGTAGCCCTTCAATTAAAAATGAGTTAATAAATTTTCTATCCTGTGCTGTTGAAAAACAAACTATTAATGACATTAAAATTGCCCCATTCTTTGCTATTATTACAGATACAACACAGGACATCAATTAACACAGATATTTAGACATATCACAGTTTCACGTAATACCACTTGTGACGTGAAGTTAAGTGGAAATTTTCGTAAAATAAAAGATCAAAGAGCATTGGGAATAGAAAAGGAAATACTAAGTGCAGTAGAGAAAGGGACTATGGGACCTAAGGGACTAAAGGGACCTAAATGCCGGTACGTCAGCTGTATAACGGTTGTATTAATTTGTCAAACGTGTACAAAGCTGTTAGAACGAGTATTCAACAAAGGACTGAAAAATATGTGCATTGTGCAGCGCATGATTTAAATCTAATACATTACATTCAAGAAGTTAGGTCCTTTTATGACTCTGAAACTTGTAAATTTTCATCAGTCATAGTTATTAATGGATGGTAATGTTTGGTATCTTTGCGTACCTTAAAAACGCTTTGCCCAACGCTTTGTCTTCGAGATACCAGTCTGGTAAAGCCCTGCGTTATGCTCATGTCGATGTACTAAGGCTCTGTCAAAAATAATATTGATATCTAAGAAAAAGGAAGAAAGAGAGCATGATGTTGGTTTGAAAATCCAATTGGAAAAACTTTAATTTATTTTTCAGATAGCGTTTCAATCAAAGATTCTAGAATGTACTGATTTAGCATATCAGATTATGCAATAGGAAAATGTAGAGCTTGATAAAGCGTGTTCTCTTGTTCAGAATAGTACAGCGATAATTTATCTTGCTATTGAAATAATTTTGAATAAGCAATGTCATCAGCTACATATTTGGCAAGAAAATGGGGCATTTCACTACAATTTGAAAATAATAATTTGAAAGGTGAAAAAAACATTTTAATGAATTGTGTCAGGACGAGCGGTTATTGGATCAAAATATGTATTTCAGAAGCATTGCTTTTAATGGCTGTTTCTACATGTAGCCCAGTTAAAAAGCAGATTTGAGGGTATGCCTAGTGTTAACCATTTCTTCAAAATGATCTTCCCAAAATTTCTAAATTCTGCTTCCGACGAAGTTTCACAATGCAGCCGTAGTTCTTCAAAATGAATATGAAAAAACATTTATCCAGTGAATTCACAGACCAGGTAATAGGTTTTAAAAACGCTCGGAAAAAAAGAAATAGCCCCATTAACCTCTGTAACCGACTTAACCAAACTGTCAGTAATAGACAATTCAATCGTATCTGCTAGCATTTATGAACTGACTTATTTATGAGATTTATGCACAGTATTACCATTTTGCAACGATTCCTATTGCTGTTTCTTCGGCCGTTGCTCACTTTCGAAGCTCAGACTTATAAAGAATAATCTACAGAATTCTATGACCAAGACAGACTTAGTGAACTCAGCCTTCTCAGTATCGACAGTGTAAGAGCTAGATCCGTTGATATCAGAGAAATCATCAATACTTTCGCATCACAGAAAGCTCCCCGCATGATCCAGTTTCATTAGAGACCAAGGTGAGTTAATGAAATTTTATAAGTACAAGTATGTCAAACAGCAGATAGAAACAGTACATGCTTATTGAATTTAGATTGTCAATCACTATAATATATTTAATTTTTAATAACATTTATTAATACTTTTTAAATGTTCTGAAAGTAGTAAATAAAAATCCCTTTTTACTTTTTATTATTGTATATAAACTAACTATACTTTTTATAGACCTTGACTGGTCTTGGCAAGTTTCTAATATATATTTATATAATAATAATAGTAATAATAATAAAAGAGTAAAACATTAAAAAAACGTTTACCCCGCACTGAAGTGCTTGCGACAGCAGGTCGCTGCTAAGATTGTCATCTTGAGTGAGATGCCTTAATGGTGTGTCTGGGAAATAACTTGCGTCAATTAGGGATTCAATGTCCCACCGGCATGTTGTCACAGAGGCTCAATGGTTAAGCAACCGCACGAAGAACCGTGTACAAATCCCGTCTGTGGAGTTGAATTTTTCAGTTGGCTCTATATTAATAATCCCTTTCTTTATATGATATGGAAATGTACAACACATTGCATTAAATTTATACTTCTATCTGCTGTAATTAAAGTTATATTACTCATAGGTTATATATTTTGTTTTCGGGAGTCCTGATTTTGATTTTTGCAGGCGGGCCCGTATTGCATTCGTTACGCCCCTGCAGTGGCGTACAACTTGTTTACTTCTCATTTTACTTTTTAAGCAATCAGGTTTCCACCTGGAGGAGGCCTTGCCTCCCTCAGTTGGCGACCAACCTAAAATACATAAAGAAACAAATTGAGTTTTATTATAGACGCTTCTCAGCTGCTGTGGTCCTTAGCGTCCCATTCTATGTTGGGTGTGAAAGATCGGTAATTTTGCACAGAGGGCTCTTTATCAGGCTTGAGGTTCTATTACGTGTCGTAAATTTACGACACGGGACCACCGGCTTTACTTCCCTTCCGAAGGAAGCCATGTAAGGATTTTTGCGCCGAAAAAAGCCCATCGCCCTCCTCCAGATTTGAATCCGAGTCCTCGGGAACTAGAGTCTAGCATGGTAACGACCACACCACGGAGGACGAGCGCGATCAACCTGAAAAGTCTATTTCGCCTGCTCATGTGATTAGTCTATCTGGTAAGGAAGGGGAGACGGAAAAACGTGTGCGGATTGGAAGGAGGAAGATTAAGGGGCTCTCAGGCACGCGTGCAAGAACGATAGATAATGCGGGGTCGAAGGAGACACGCTGGACTACGGGGGCGAACATGGCTGCATAGAATATTCATGCGATTGCCACTGCCCTTAACCAATACAATTAGTGTCTGGGGTTGGGTTTCAACTAAGGGAATTTTACTAAGTTAGCAAGTTCACTAACTCCAAAACGTTATATCCCCAAACATTAATTTTGCAAGAACATTTTCCTAATTTGTATTATTAATTCTAAATATCAGAATTAAATTTGAAAATGTCTTAGCATTGCAATGCAACATACAATTTTGTGTAGTTAATAAACCCTAATTTTGTACAAGCTGTGAACTTTGGCTTTCATTTTCACAGTTTCAAGAAGGAGGAGTTAATATATCTGGCTTCTGGGTGATTCAAATAAATCATATCCTCATTTAATAGACTTAGCACCATTTTCGCACATGTTTTATATGTTGCAGCCCATTATTGGTACATTATTGCCCTCTGCTGCGCAGCCTTCAATTGTTACTTCTTCCGCTGTTCAAATTTCTAGCCATCGTGTTCCTGTCTCTTGTATTATTATTTTTGAGTACTGTAACAACTCCAGCAGAAATATGAAGGAATGACAAATTTCGCATACTAAAATTACAGCTTCATTACTTAGGTTGCACAGTCAACACCTAACACTGTTGATGATTATAAGCTTAGCTGTGTTTAAAAGCCAGAAAAATGTTTTACATAAACAACGGACCAAAATCGATTTACAGTAATACTTTCCTGCTTGTTTTTTTCAGTCATATTGAATTTTGAGGTGTATACAAACGAAGGACTTCAATAAGTAGAAAATTATATTTCATTCAGTACATCACGCTGCAATGATAGTCGCCCTCAATGGTGTAGTGGTTACCATGCCAGCCTCTAGTTCCCGAGGTCAAATTGAAATTGAGTTATATTTATGGATGCTCTTTAACTGCTGCGGTCCTTAGCGTACAATTCTATATTGGGCGTGAAAGGCTGGTAGCTTTGCTCAGAGGCCTCTTTATCAGGCTTGAGGTTCTTTTACGTGCCGTAAATCTACAACACGGGAAAACCGGCTTTACTTCCGTTCCGAAGGAAGCCATGCTAAGGATTTTTCTGGCGTAAAATGATATTTTAGGTCGGAAGGTCGGAAGTTCAAATCGTGCCTGCGAATAAACGAGTTTTTTTTATTAATTTCTCGCATTTATTTATGATGTTCATTAAAGCATACTCTACAGGTAACAATTAATGAAATTCGCTTAATTAAACTATTAAGTGAAACGACATTTCCATGCCAAATTCTGAATTCTTTAAATTTACTAAATATAAAATCTACCTTCAAGGCAGTACTTTAACCTGAAACCTTAACTACTGAAGGTCAACGCGCACACTATTGCGCTACGAGTGCAATTCACTGCGTACACAGCAGTGTAAAGCAGTCATTTCGGCCGAAATTGGTGCGACGCGATGCAGTGGACAGTGTTTACGGCATAGCCTGTACAACGCCAGGACTGCATAACTTCTCAATCGGCAGGTTCAGAAGACTCACCCGGTATGTGTGTGTGTGTGTGTGTGTGTGTGTGTGTGTGTGTGTGTGTGTGTGTGTGTGTGTGTGTCATGCTTCTCTCCTTTAAGTTGTCGATAAATGTGCTGTTACTGCTGATGAATGTTCAATAGCACTTATTGGCCTTCTGTGTATACAGGATGGTACATGACATTAACCACACAACGCATTGCTACTGTTCAAAGTGAAAAGAATACTTCGGGAAATGAAAATGGAATTTGAGTGCAGGAAATAACTTCTTGCCGCAGAACCATAACCGGATAGGGGAACAACGAGCGTTGCCGATACCAGTGAAGTTTTGCCTGATCTAGCTCAAATATTGCAAGCAGTTCGTTATATGTGTGCTAAAAATAAACCTAATGACTAGGTGCAATTAATTACTAAGAATAAACATTGAAGTTGGCTTCCATGTTTCAATGGTATTAAAAACTGAATTGCCAATTAACCGCCTCTATAGTGTGGGAGTAGCTGCCTGCCTCACATTCAAGAGATCCCGAGTTCGATGCTCGGTTGGGGTGAGTTACGCGGATAAGGGTTTCCCGGGGTTTTGCTTTATCCTGAAAAGATGAATGTTTTTCTTTACATAGCTTTAATTAAACTTTAACATCTATGAATTCCGGGCTCACTTAAGCATCATTTCACCTATTTCATTTATTCATCTATGACCAAGCCGGTTAAAGGACGCTAAACTAAAAATAAATAAATAAATTGTCATTTGCGAAACAAAGAGGCAACTTATGAACCCGCCGTTTCGCACGATACACTTTACCATTCACTTGTTTTCTACTCTTTTCTGTCATTAGGCATTCCCTTCCTTTTTTTTTTACAGCCGGCCAGCTTTTTGAGCTGTACTGTCTGACAGTGAAACAAATTATTAATTAAAATACTCCCGAACAACTTTGTTGTTTAGACAATCAGCGTAGCCCAACTTTTTCGCTGCTATCAGCTGACTGCTCTCGACTATCTCCCTGACTCAACTCAACAACAGCTTTTTTTTTCTTTCTTTTTTCGAGTGAAGGAGAAAATGATTTAGTCACTGTGGGACTCATAAAAAGTCGGCATACCCGCTAAAAACTCCTCCACCGGAGATAAGGAAAAGGGGAAAAGAGGGAATTCACTAGTGGAAGTGCGGCAGCACCGCAGTATGCACCTGTGTATTCACGGTGTTGATATTGACCAAATCCCTACTTGCGCCCTTGGGAATTCGGGGGTGAGGTGTGAAGGAAAATTATGAGTGGGATAATGTGGCAGTAGGCAAGCTCGACTTTTGAGTTCTTTATTTATGGACGCTCTTTAACTACTATGGTTCTTAGCGTCCCATTCCATATTGGGCGAGAAAGATCGGTAATTTTGCTCAGAGGCCTCTTTATCAGGCTTGAGGTTCTTTTACGTGCCGTAAATCTACGACACGGGACCACCGGCTTTACTTCCCTTCCAAAGGAAGCCATGCTAAGGATTTTTACGCCCGAAAAAAAGCCATCGTCCTCCTCCGGGTTTGAACCCGCGACCTTGGGAACTAGAGGCTAGCACGGTAACACTAATCCACGGAGGACGACAAAAAAGCTCGACGAAGCTCAACTTGGCGCCGCGATGCGTGAAGCGTGCTGCTGTTCAGTAATTCCTTGGGTGCCTTTGGCGGCCTCTGGGCGCTGCGTCTGGCCAGTACGGTAGTTCTGTGACTGGTTGGTGGAACTTCCTGAGGAACTGGATAAGTTCTTCTTTGACGGTTCTTTGTACTGTGTTGCCGAGTTGGTCGATGTGGATATGGAACTCCGTATTCTTCAGAGTGTTCTGTAGCTGTACTGTGGACATGGACATGTAGTTGTTCGCTTTGGTCTGGAGCTCTCGAAACCCCTCGACTGAGGCCTCAAGGGCTCCCAGTCGCGTGGGTCGGTTATTACTTCCATCTTCCGCATCATCTGGTTCGACGAGATGGCATTCGATGCGTGCCAGCTTGCGCTGGACCGATGCGAGAATCCCGTCATCACCTTGGAGGTTTACGATCTGCTTTGAGAGGGCGCTGATTGCTCTGGCCGAAGTCCGCTGCTTGGTCTCCTCTGCTGCAAGGCGCGTGTTGGTTGCGCAGCGTAACTCAGCCAAGCGGGAGGTGGAACGTTGCCTGCATTGCAATCAGAGTGGCTTGCAGATCTTGTGTTTTAGAGCCAGGAGCTGTTGGTTGAGGCTTGGCCCTTCCACAGGGCGGCATCGACGACGACGGAGGCAAATGAGTGGCCATTGGCAGTGTAGCTGATTCAGTTGGTAGCTTGCTCCGGGGGTACAGGTGGCATTGAGCCTGCTCTGTGAAGTGTGTATGCCCGGAGCAGGTGGCGCAGAAGCGGCGACGTCGTCGGAGGTCGTGTGCGGTGGCGTTTGCTGTGAGATAACCTGCCCGCAGTAATGGCACCGAGGTGCAGCGCTGCATGACTCCGCTGTGTGACCGAAGGCACAGCAGCAGCGGCAGGGTGCCTGCTAGCCTTGATACGAAAACGCTACCCAAGCAGAGGCAGGCTCGATCCTAAGGCCGCCTAAGCGTCCGAGGCGGAACCCAGATGGAGGCGAACCAGCGGCGTTGGCACTCTGTTTGACGTTATTCGGGAAGTCCCAATAGCAGTGCGCTAGTGGTGCTTTGCAACTTCAAGCACGAAGTGCACTGGAAGATCTCTAAGCACTCCACAGATGACAGCACTGTGTCGGCCATCTGAAGGAGGGTGAGTCTGCGGTGACAGTGGACTCGCTTCCGCGGGCGGAGGTCAGGCGTCATACAGCCCTGTGGAGGAATAGCAGGACTCGTGGCAAGCTGTGGTGCTGGAAGATCAGGCTCCTGCGTTGCAATGATGTAACTGGGCGAAGAAAAGGCCGAAGCGTTGTTAGGCCTAGACAGCGGTGGAGGCGAAACAGACCGCCTGGCGGATGCCGGGGCAGCTTAAGGCAAGATGGCAGTGTCTGCGGCCGGGGTCGGCTAGAGAGTGATGAGCTTCTCAGCGGTAGCCGGGGAAGTAGCAGTGGTTCCTTCAGCGGCTCGGAGATTTCTTCTCTTTCCCATTTCGGTGAACCTCGTCGAAGCGTAGAGATGTTGCCTCTGCGGAGGTCACGAAGCGAAGTGTACTGTATCTGCCATGTTTGAAATGAAAAGGTATGCACAGCTCACGCTAGCAGCCCCTTGTATGAACCCCAACAAGGAGGGTGGTTCTCTATCGTGTTGCTCCTCAAAACTGCAGCCAAAGTAATTTCAAGGTGGGGAGCGCACATAAAGGATTTTTCTTACGCCATTATGGCTCAGACTATCTGTTCTAGAGGCCAATATTTCGTGCCCTAACAATCACACGGCCATGATCTATGTGTACCACTATTCTCTTAATCGGGGCAGCTTCTGGACGCGGTAGACTACATCCTCAATTCCCATCACCACAAGGTACGGCCCTTGCTAGAATGTTGAAGCTTGGGGCAAGCCCCAAGATCCGTGTAGGGTGATACAACCATATCAGCTCACCCTGCTGGAAACCTGACTATTGGCTTGTCGGTCGTAAAGGCTCTTCATCCGGTCGCTCGCTAGCTAGATATGTTTGCGAGCTATCTCATGTTGGTCTTGAGGACAGTCCACGAGGTTTTCCTGGTAGTCGATTGCTGGCTGTTCTGCTCCAGGGGGCTGTCAAACATGAGGTCGCATGGTAGACACAGGTCCCTGGTGAAGACAAAGGTGGCTGTTGTCAACTAGGTGGTGACGTGTATTCACAAGCGGTAGGTCAGCTAGAAAAGCGGCACCCTGAAATCCCACCCCTCAAGATTGGCCAAGACCTTCCTCAAGAGCTCTTATAGAGTCTTGATATGCCGCTCAATCCTGCGCTTGACTGCGGGTGAAGAGGTGTTCTGCCTGTCTTGTGCACTCGAATTCGCTCCAGTACTTTCTTAATCAGGTTCGACTCGAGGTTGGCGCCCTGAACGCTATATAGCTCCAACGGCACCCCAAAGTGGCAGAACAGTTCTTCCGTTAGGCAGTTCGCGATCGTCTTTGCCTCCTGATTTGTGATGAGTTACACTACCGGCCACTTGATGAAGCAATGCATTACCACCAGCAGTTATGTGTTTCTCCTATCGGTCAGGGGAATAATCCAGATATATCGATGACGAGGCATTCAAAGAGTGCTCCCAGCTTATACTGCTGCATGCGACCCCGTCTGCTGGTCTGTGGGCCACGATTTGCGAACATAGATGACATTGCTGGCATCATCTCTCAGCGTCGCCGTAGCCCCAAACAGCAGCACTTTTATCAGAGCTTGTCGATTGTTCGGTTTGGTCCAAGATGTCCTGAAGTCCTCGCACATACTTACTTCTCCTAGGACAGATGTCACCTTACTCCTAGGGAGGATCGGCTGCTCTCTCTGGGTCTTCCCGTTCGGTGACTCCCAAACTCTAAACAACGTACCTTCCATCGTCTTCAGTGATTCCCATTAGGCCCAGTAGGCTGCATACACCAAAATCCTGGGTACGATGTCTACCCAGTTCGGTCTATCCCCTGCCTCCACTTCTCTCAGGAGCGACCCCAAGTCGGCGCCAGTTGCTCCCTCCTCAGGCCTGCGCTATCCTACCAATCTGCAGGCACCGCCGAAATCATACAGACAGCGGAGGTACGCTCCGTCTCCCCTTAGCGCAGTGGCTCCACTCCTCTAAGCAGGGTCTTCTTGCCATACGAACAGCACTTAAGTAGCTCCACCTTCTCTAGTGTTCTGATGTAAATTCTTGGACCCAAATTGGAGCCTCTGGACCCAAAGGGATGTCTCACCCCCTAGGTTCCTTAAGCTCAACAGCAATGTGAGGGCAGACCAGTCAGTCCTAAGGTGAAATGGCTGCCGTACATGTACTTATGGAAGTGTTCCAGCGTCTTTACTACTACGAGGAGTTCCCGCCTTGCAACACAGTAGCTCTTTTCCGTCATGGAGAGTTTCTGTTCGTTATTACCCGCTCCTGCAACACCTGGACCTGGAGAGTAAGCCTTCAGTGCCGCTGTCGCTGACGTCGGTGTCCACGTAGAACTGGACGCCTGGATGTGGAAAACCTAAGATAGACGCACTGAAGATTGCTGACTTGAGCGCCTGGAATATGTCTTGAGGCTCTTCTGTCCACATGTAAGCCTTGTATTCTTCTGTCAGATGAGTGAGAGGCTTCGCGGTGTTGGAAAGGTCTCTGATGAAGAGCGGCGGTAGTATCTGCATAGGCCCAGGAAACGGCGCAAATCTTGTTTGTCTTTAGGGTTAGAGCAATCTCTCACAACTCGAGTCTTTTCCGGATGCACGACCACTCCACTTGTTGAGACTTTGTGGCACAAGCAGTTAACCTCTTTGCAGAAGCGCCGACATTCCTTCACATTCAGCTTCAGATTACCTGCCTGCAGTCTCTGCAATATCTTGATCTCGTTCTCGAGATGGTCTTCGAGGATGCTGCCAATGACGATGATGTATTCCAGTATAGTAGGCAACTATCGTATGTTAAGCCCTTCATCACTGGCTCCATGAGGCACTGGAAGGTGGCTGGAGTGTTGCAGAGGCCAAAGGACATAACGAGCCCTTTGCCTGTCGAGAATGTGGTCTTCTCCTTGTCTCTCAGATCTAGAGCCATCTGTTAGGACCCTGATTTAGGGCCATTGTGATAACCACTAGGCACCAGCTAGATTATCCAGGATGTCGCAAATCCGGGGTAAGGGAAGGCAGTTCTATAGAGTCAGAGCATTCAGCTTCTTATAGTCAACGCAGAAGCGCAGCTGGCCGTGCTTCTTCACTAGGACTACACGTGAGTACCAAGGGCTTCTATAATTCCCCTAAATGTCATGTCGTTCAGCATATCCCGTACCTCAGCATGCTTTGCTATAGGAGCTAACCTTATTGATTGTGGATATGTCGAGCATCTACGTTGCTGACGTGATGGAGTATTCAGTCGGTGCTGTCGTAATCCTCGTTTCCTTGGCCGAATACAGACTGATATCGTCTAAGCAGATGCCGCACTCTCTTCAGTTGTGCTGCTTCCAGAAGGACCTCCTCAGCAAGTCTTCCAGTCGGGGCTCTAAATTTTACGTCAATGGTGGCTCCTCGGATCCGTCGGCCGGCGATGCACTCGCGATTGGCTCGCACTTTCCTAACTCCGTCCGGGTCTGTGTATCCCGATCGCTGTTCGAAGGATGCAGCAGCATGAATCCATTCCGGCAAGGCAACAATGCCTTGGTCACGCATAATCCCTCAATGGTGTCTTCCGGTCCAAAACAATGTTGCTTGACCGCTGGCCTAGCAGGCGAGCCTTCACCACCACTTGGTTGCTTGCGGACACAACCACATCCCCTGTCAGGAGCACCCTGCAGATTCCAGGATTTTCGTTGAGGTTTCGTGTGTCACCTCGTCTCAGACGAGTCGTAAGGCCCTACTGTCGACGCCGACTGTTACTTCGAAGCTCCGAGGACATCCAACTCTAGTATCACATCCTCGGCCATCCTTGCCGCGAGCACCTCGAACACCCACAGGCCTACAATGCTCCGTCCCAGAGTCAACTCCAGTAGGATCTGCTCCACAGGCAAGGTATTTCTCAATGTCATCACTAGGTGGTGTGGCCGATTCAGTTTCATTGACGTCACGCCCTAGCCACGTTATATCTGATGAAGGCCAGGCCGCACATTGTATAATAATATCCGGCACGACTTTGCTTTTATTCAGCCGTCCGCGACAACACTGCCATTCATTCTTCTGCTCAAGGTACGCAGCGTCATTGGAGGGAGTTCTGAAGACAGCCTCGACGTGAGCCATGCAGGTCCCTTATTCATTTCCCTCCTACTTGTTGGCTTGGTTTTAGACTGTCCTTTCACTAGCAGTCCCGGCTGGCCACACCCAACACACATCAATTGAATCTTTTGGTACTCGTCTCTGGCATGATACTCTGTTCCCCTCGTATCGGAGATTACAGTTCCTCAAGGTGGCATTACATTCAATAATACAACTTAGTAAAATATTCTTGCGAAATTAATGTTTGGGAATGTAAGCTTATGAAAATTCTCTTTTTGAAACCAAACCGAAAGCATTAAAGCTATTGGTTAAGGACAGTAGAACTAGCATGAATATCCAAAGGTGCCATGTTGGACTCCGTAGTCCAGCTAGTCTATCCCTTATAGTATTTTAACTAGTTGTCTAAACTATTTGGCTGTAACTGCTTGCCCATATTTAACGCTTAGAGCAAGTCGATAAGTTAATTCAATTCTAAGCCTTCCATGCAGCATTCGAAATGTGCGCAGAGTGTTAAAATACTTCAAAGGTATTAAGGACTGCTGTACTGTTTATGCTAATAATTCTAAACCTATTCAAGGCTGTGATGATGCAGATTACGAGAATCACTCAGATAGGAGATGCTACTCAGAATATGTATTTGATTTTTGTGCTATTGCTACCTTGGAAAAGCAAGAAATAGCAAACTGTAGCCTTGTGAACCATGGAAGCAGAGTGCATTGTCTTAAGTGAAAGCTGTAGGGAACCTTTGTTTCTCACAAAATAGTTTCTAGAATTAAAAGGTTATGATGAATGAATTCAAGTTGTTCGTACGAAAGCGTAGTTCATGTTACCAATAACACTGGATATCACAAATATCTATCACCATTTTGTGAAGCAAATAATTTAGGATAAGTAGTTAACCAAATAATTAGTATAAAGTGGAAGATATTATGTTTGCAGGTATGAAAAATGATGGACCCACCAAACCACTTTATAAAAATAAGTATGTTAGATTTTTGTCACATTTATATATGCATCAGTATCAGTTGCGGACGCTGAGCCCTTCTGCTGACGGTGCTAACCACAAAACTCCCCAGGGGCCTACTACGATAATGCGAGAGGGCGCTCCCGAGGTCAGTCACACTATCGATTGGGTTCCTCCAAGAGGTGAGAGGCCTTATGATAAACGCCAAATCAACTTGGGTCCACAAGTGTTTTGACCAACTAGCAGTCACCTCCCTGAAAACAGTTTGACGGATACCGCTGTACAGGACGGAGGAAGGGAGTCGCAAGAGATGACTAGGTAACGCGTAACTGCCAGCCCTAAGTATCATTAGAAACCTTTTTGTATCCTCTGACAAAGGTCAGACCCGGGTAATGGCCATTAAATGAGCTCTTACACTCCTGAAGACGATTGGGTCCTTCTATCTATAAATTGGGAGGTAAGACCCTAGCGTGAGCAACGTTCAGGCCAGGACTCACCTAAGCTGAGGTGGCGCACATGATGTGAGCATGCCATCGGAGAAATTTTTAATGTTGGAGGATTAATTGCTCTGAATTCAAAAAATAAAAACATAATAATAGTAAATGAAAAAGAAGTAGTCGAGTAAAGTGGTGCTCGCTATTTAGTTATTGCAAGAACTGAGTAAGGAAAGAAATTTTATACGGTGAATCCATTAATCGTTCAAAAGAGTCTGGATAACATTGCTGGTCCAGTTAAATCATGTATAAGATCTCGCAATGGCACACTCCTAGTTGAAGCACATTAATCATCCCAGGGAGCGAGAATACGGACACAAAAATGTTAGCCAGCTACCCTGTACGGGTTGAAATGCACAAGACCTTGAACTACTCGCGCGGTGTGGTAGACACCCGTGCGCTGTCCAACGAGGAAATGTTGAATAACAAGGTGATATATATATATATATACATGGGTATATCGGTTTCAGCAGAAAGGAGTTCGCGCCCACTCGTACCCTGTTCCTCACCTTTCATTTTCCTCAAAGGATTAAGGCATAGTATGAAGTCATTGAAATTAGGCCGCATATCCCGACCCGCTGAGATGCTAGCCTATAGATCCCGAAGTCGCGGGTTCAAATCAGCTGAAGGCGATGGATTTTTTGGGCGTAAAAATCCTTAGCATGGCTTCCTTTGAAAGGGAAGTAAAACCGGTGAACCCCCTTCGCTGTAAATCTACCATTTACGGTGTAGATTTACGCACGTAAAGGAACTTCAAGCCTAATAAAGAGGCCTCTGAGCAAAATTACCGGTGTTTCACTCCCATTATAGAATGGGACGCTAAGTAACAGAGCAGTTAAAGGCGTCCATAAATAAAACTCAATTAATTTAACTTTACCGCTGAAATGTTATGAGTGTTAGCGCTTTGGATGTACTAGCTATTTTTGTAACGGTGAATCTGCATACGTTAACTGCGGAGACATCCCTCACCGCAGAGCATATGCATAAGCTCCAATGGGTTTTAACTCCAGTGCTGAACACTTATCTATTTCCCGGAAATGCTTCCGTTTTTCAGAGAAAGGAGCGATTCAGGAGATCCGGGTTATGGGGAATGTTTCCTTCTCGGAAGTCCGAAAGTTCCTGTGCATCCGCCAACCTTCAACGGCGAAATCCGGTACCTATAGCTCAGTTGCAGCTAAACCAGTATCGAGTAGGGAAATCGCCAGTCAGAACAACGATATTAGCTGGGCCACAATTTCAGAAAGGATTATCGAAATTAGAACACAGGCAAAGCCTTTATAATCAACACCCAAGACAGTATCAAAATATGCCAAGTCCGTTACTGAAAAGAACACATCAGTAAAATCTTCAGTGAGAGCGTTGATCTCAACACATAAGACTAGTAAGTCATTAATATATAATGGATGACCTATAACATTTAGAACTAGCTACGACAGAAACGAATTCCTTTAAGTGACATGTCTTCATCCATAACGTTAAAGGGTAAAACAATTTAGGATCATTGCTTGGAGATCATTTTGTGAGAAACCTTCCGTAAGGCACTCATATCGCGATCTACATCTTATCTGATCTCAATTCCCAATCGGTTCGAGGCTCTCGAATCGAAGTTTGCTATTGGAAAAGGGTCTTCCCCGTGGAGGAGACGGAGCAGGAGAATTCTGTCCACACTGCTTGAACGACATCCATGTGTAGATCAAAATTCGATCACTGTAACCGGACAAAAATTCTAAAAAACAGGAGTGGATACTAAAGGTAGGCATCGTAGACTTCCGGTATACCGTCATCGCAAGATCTATGTGAGATGTCGCACATAACCAAGGGGGGAACACCCTTTCCCCCTTAGCAAACATGCTAGGCATTTCAATGTCGTGGTTTCATAGAAGCTCCCGGAAAAGAAAACCTACAGGCCTTTGATTAATGGGGCTATTTATATAACGTTCGTTCAGCGCAGTGTGAGAAAACAAAGCGAACGTTGGATGTTTAGGAATACGTTTAAGCGCACAGCCATAATTTCCCAAAATGATTTCATACCGATAACGCAGGGGAGGTTCTGCAGATTCGGCGTAAAGACTCATAACTGGGCTATTGGGAAAAGCACCAATAGCCACTTGAATGCCCCGGTTATGGACTGCGTCTAATCTCCTCAGCACAGATGGTCGCGCTTAGGAATAAATGGCACATCCATAGTCTATTTTTGATCGGACCAGTGCGCGATACAGTCGCAACAAAATAGTCCGATCCGCTACCCAAGATTTGCCATTTAATATCCGCAAGATATTCAGAGAACGGTCACAACGCGCTTTCAACTGTGCTATATGCGATGACCAGCTAAGTTTCCTATTAAACGTCAACCCCAGGAATCTCGTCGAATCTGCGAATGGTAGTAAACCTGGACCGAATCGGAGAGAAGGTGGTAATCGTCTCCTACGGCGTCAGCAGTTCACGCAGATTGACTTCTCAGTTGAGAAACGAAAGCCGTTTTTAGAACTCCAATCTTGGAGATTAAGTATTGCTGCATACGGCGTTCTAAGAACGGCGTACGCAGAGAAGTACAATAAACGTCAAAGTCGTCTACAAATAAGCAGGACGATACCTCTGGAGGAACACAATTAGAGATAGAATTAATTGCTATAGCAAACAGTGTAACGATCCCTGAGGTTCTCCGTTCTCCTGAACAAAAATGTTCGAAAAAACCGAGCCGACCCTTACTCGGAAAAAGCGGTCCTTCGTAAACTCCTTAATGAACAGTGGTAAGTGTCCACGTATATTCCAGGCGTGTAGGGAACGTAGTATCCCTGCTGGCCAACATGTATCATAAGCCTTCTCGAGGTCAAAAAATATCCCAACGGTTTGACAATTTGTCATGAATCCGTTCATGATCTGTCCACACAATGACACAAAATGGTCCATTGCTGAACCGCGCCTCCGAAAACCGCACTGCGTGTTGGTCAGCAGATTGTGAGTTTCCAACCACCATACCAACCGTCCATTTATCATGCATTCCATCACCTTGCAAATGCAAATGGTGAGGGAAATAGGACGCTAGCTGGACGGGGCATCAACCGAAACACGATTATCGACCTCGAGTAGGAAAGCCTTACCTTCAGGAGAGAGCTGTCGGAGCATTTGTACGTGGATACGATCAGGTCCTGGTGCTGATAGTCGCAAAGATGAAAGAACGTGTTCTAACCGAGCCATGGTGAAGAGGCGATTATAATCTTCAAGATTTCCTGAACGAAAAGGGAAACCTTGAGATTCGAACTGAGTCTTAACAGCAAGGAACTCGGGCAAATAGTTATCTGAGCTACACACTTGAGCTGAAGCACAGCCAAATGTGTTAGCCATGTCAAATGTATCAACAACACTCCTGCAGCTGTTTTAAGACCGGCAATTGGCATGTGGGTCGATTTTCCGGCCACACGCCTTAACTTATTCCAAACGACAGAGGAAGGTGTATGTCGATTAAATGAAGCTACAAACTTGCTCCATGATGTCTTTTTGCTATCCTTTATAATATATCTAGACTTGGCACGCAATTTTTTTGTATTCAATTAGGTTATCCAGCGTGGGGCGAGGCTGGAAAACCCTAAGAGCACGCCTGGGTGCACGAATGGCATTTCGGCACTCTTCCGTCTACCAAGGGACACCTTGCTCAGCAGCAGAAAGAATCTTTCTGTGAGATGCTGGACTAAAACATCCACACAGTCGTGCTAATTGTAATTAAACAGAGCCAACTGGGAGTAAAGATTCCAGGTGGCTGATTATAAACGCCATCTAGGTAGCGGAGTGGAAAATATATCCTGTGGTAAGAGACTAATAAGACAAGGAAAGTGGTCACTAGAGTGTAAATCAGAGATGACATTCCATTGCAAAGAAACGGCTAATTGTGGTGAACAAACTGCAATATCAAGGTGTGAAAGAGTTTTTTAGGAGCCTGAGAGAAATGTAGCCTTTCCGTTGTTCAGAAGAGCTAGGTTATTATTGTGCAAAATATCAGCAATTAATTTACCTCTCGCACAAGCCCGAAGTGAGCCCCAAAGAGGGTGATGGGTATTAACGTCTCCCACTAACAGAATAGGCTCTGGTAACTGATAGACTAGATGTTCTAAATCCATGAGCGATGGAGGCAGGTAAATGGAATGGAGGCAGGTAAATGTTACAGATGCTAAATCGCATGGATGGCAGTTTAATCCTAACAGCTACTGACTGGATGTCAGACTGTATGGATACGGATTCCACAAATATATCATCTCTGATGAGCATCACATTGCCCCCGTGCGCAGGAATACCGTCTTCCGGTGTGAGATCACATCGCGCTAGGGTATATCGTCTAAGGTGAAAGCTGTCTTGCGGATGGAGTTTAGTCTCTTGTTAACACACGACCTAAAGCTCATTGTTGAGCAAAAGTTCAAGCTCTGGTCGATGTGTTCTAATTCCACGGATGTTCCATTGTAGGATAGCCATTAGAATTATAACGGGATAAGTTCTTAATCGTAGAAGCTTACTACGTTGTGGAAAGCGGTGGTCGAATAAATTTTCCCGTTTTCTTTGGTGTCCGGCTAACACCTTTAACGGAGAATTTATCCTGCCTCTTTTTCACTGTCGTTCTGGCAGTGTGGGCAGAATCCTCCTGCTCCATCTCCTCCACAGGGGAGGACCCCTTTCCAATAGATAATCTCGGTTCGAGAACCTCGAACCGATTGGAAGTGGAGATCGGCGAAGATATAGATCACCGATCTGAGTCCTTCCCAGAAGAGGATCTCCGAGGAGATGTTTGTGGACTATTCCCTCCCTTGGATGTTCCGGGTACAGACTTTGTATTTTCTTTCAGGAAGTCAGTTCGGTCATAGCTGGTCTTAAACTTTATCTGTGATGCATTATAGCTTACGGGCTTGCCAGTCTTATTGCTTGAAGTAGATAGTCTTGATGCTGAATTTACTGAAGGGACATTTGCAGGTGGTGTAGCATATGTAGATGTGGATTTCGTGGGCTTTGGAAGTGATTTGGCTACGAATATCTTTTCTGGAATTGTGGCCCCGTTAGTATCGCTTGTTTGAGTTGCGATTTCCCGACAAGGTACCGGTTTAGCTGTAACTGAGCTATAGATACCGGACCGCGAGACAGGGGGTTGGCGGACTCGCAAGAGTTTCAGGGCTTCAGAGAAGGAAACCTTCTCCCTAACCCGGATCTCCTGAATCGCCCTTTTCTATGTAAAACGGGGTCATTCTCGGGAACTACACGGATGTTCACCACTGCACTTAACGCATGTTGGAGCTGATATACATGCTCCCTCGTGTGAGAATTCTCCACAGTTAACGCAGATAGCTTCACCAAAACAGAAATCACTTGTATGACCACAGCGCTGGCCCTTATAGCATCTGAGCGGGTTCGGGATATATGGCCTAACTTCAATGATTTCATACCCTGCCTTATTCCTTTGAGGTAGTTCTACCCGATCAAAGGTAAGAAACAGGGTACGAGTAGGCACAGATTCACCTTCTTTTCTCCACTGAACCTGATATACAGATGTCACACCTTGATCCTCTAGATTCTGTTGAATCTCCTCATTGGAGATACGTCCAATGCGCGGGTATTTATTACACCGCGCGAGGAGTTCAAGGTCTTGTGCATCTCCACTCTAACTGGATAGCTTCCTAATAATTTGGCTTTCAAGATAGTCGCTGCCTGGAATGCTGAATTTGCTTCAACCAGGATCGTGCCATTTCGAGTTCTAATACAGGATTTTACTGCACCAGAAATTTTATCCAGACCCTTTTGGATAGCGAATGGACTAGCTGTACTGAACTTTCTTCCTTCCTCCGTTCTGCTGATAACTAAGTAGCGAGGACCACAACACTCGGCTACGTCTTTTACGAGTATTTTGGTATATTTTTTGGATTTTTTGTATCCATAGCGATAAATTCCTCTGATGGCATGCTCACATCCTGGGCGCCACCCCAGCTTTGGTGAGAGTCCTGGCCCAGACCTTGCTCACCTTAGGGCCTCACCTCCCCTATATATAGATAAGAGGGACCCAATCGCCTCCAGGTGATTAACAGCTCATGTAATGGCCCAAACCCGGGGCTGATCTTTATCAGCGGATACGAACACAGTCATACAGGATGCTCAGGGGCTGGGAGTTACGCATTACCCAATCACCCCTTGCGACTCCCCTCCTCCGTCCCGCGCAGCGGTATCCGTCAGACTGTGTTTAGTGAAGTAATTAGAAATTAATCAAACACGTTTATGGACCACAGTTTATTGGGCGTTTGGCATAAGCCCTCTCACCCAATCGAGAGTGTGACTCAGGACCCCTGTAGCGCCAATCCCGCACCTACCGTAGTAGGCCCCTAGGGGACATATTGGGCGAACATTAGGAAAATGTCGGCGGAAGCTTGCACCATTTGATAAAAGCAGAATTCCCCCGAGTATGCTCTTTTCTAATTTAATAAATACAACATACACAAGAGGAAAGACAATTTTAGGCTGCCACCAACACTAAGACATCATCGAATCAAGACACTTTACTTACTTCTAGAATAATTGGTAAATAAAATTATTAATATAGCCCGGGAAAGTAAAATTGTATCTACAAATTTAAACATACAGACCATTATTCAAGAACCTATCAGAAGATGGGAACGAATGAAAGGCATTTCTACATTAACCGCATTATTACTCTTACATAACACAAATAATATAAACATTCAGAGACAGAGGAAGACCAGCATGTGGAGTGAATAGAAATACGAAAGAGAAGAAGAGAGAGATGCGGAAGAAGCAGAAGAGAATATAAACACAATATAAATATAATACACTCAAATAGAACAAAACACGTGATTGAAGGAGGTACGACCAGGAGCTAAAGAAGGGCAGGAGCAAGTTACCGTTAATAACCTTACTTAAATTTACAACTGAGAGAGGCAGCACCAGAGATGGCATGAGGAGAGAGGACAATAGTGGGCCGGGTGACGACGGAGAGGGACGACTAAAGCAGAAGGGGAAGGATGAGGGCTCCACATCTGGTGAGAAGTGGGAGGGCAGAAAGGGAATTTTAATTTGAAAGCGAAGTGTAGTGATTTTTGAGTTGTATCTATATATAGTCAATATTTTAATATTTATAATATATACTTAGTGAAGAGTAGTGGAAATAATGGTTTTAGTGTTTCAGTTTCAATTTAGGCACGTAGAAAGATTATAGTGAAGTAATAACGAACAGTGTTTTGTTAATACATAGGTGTTATGAATAAAATTCATTTATACATGTAAGTATGGGCGTATTTAAGTAATGTGTGTTTTGATGTGAAAAGTGAAATGCAAGAAGCGGTGGAATAAGTAAAGAAGCGATAAAGAATAAAAAAGATGGAATTTTGTTTAATCAATTACTATTTTAAGGCTTTATTTGATAGTAAATTTAGTTTAATAATGTGACATAAGAAATGTGCTGGGTACCAGTATATAGGTTGCTGCCGGCTACTGGCGGCCTATTTTTAGTAGGTAGTTATAGATTTAAATTTAAAAATAAACTGGATACCAGTTATTTTATTACGGGATACCAGGAATATGTGATACTTAATTTACTGGTTTTAAAAATGTATGAATAAATTTAAAATATAAGAATGCATATAAAATAAATACACAGTTATTTGTACAAAATAAGTACAAAATAAATATACAGTATGCAATAATATAAAGCTATTTTATTACCGGATGCCAATAATGTATGATATTTAATTTATTTGGTCTTAAAAATGAATGAATAAATTTAAAATGTAAAAATTAATATAAAATAAAGTTTAACAATGTATGTATAAAGCGAGGAATAGAAAGCTAATCAAAGTATAAAGATGAACTAATAAAAATTATATAAATTTAAAGTAACTGAACATAAAATTGATAAATATGTTTTATTCGTATTTAAGTGCAACGGTTAAGATTTTAATAATTAATGTTTTGGCATTGTAGTGTTAATTATGGTTTATATTATATTATGTTTTATTTCATTTTCTATCAATATTGTATTTATATTCTGTTTTTATTTTATTTCTTTATTTATTTCTTTGTTAAATTAATTTTAATTATTTTATATATTACTTTCTCTACTACGTATAGTAAATTCTATACTGAGATTTCACCACAAATATATGCTTTGAGACCCCTGAATCAAAAAAGCATTTTTGGAAACATGTCCGTGTGTGTGTGTGTGTGTGTGTGTGTGTTTGTGTTTGTGTGTGTGTCTGTCTGTCTGTCTCTCTGTGAACAGCGTAACTCAGAAACGAACAGTCGGATAAACACCAAACTTAATATTGAGGTCCAGTATCTTCCAGAGATGCGACACGAAGGTTTTCAGGAAAATCCCCCACCCCAGATTACCCTTTACATAGAACATTTTTCGAAAACTTTAATTTTCTCAAAAATGGCTATAACGATTTTGATTAAAAAATCACATGTTTAAGATATTTTCATGACAAATAAAATGTATATATTGAATTTTCTGGGAATGTCTCCAAAATATTCTTCATTGAGAAACGACTTTTGCATAACTGGTAAACCATAAGAGATACACACAATCTTACTACACAAAAATGTAGATTGCGTTAAAATACACAATTTGTCATACACATTTTTTTTGTTGAGTGAACCATTTTCGAGATATTGCTTGTTATTCCCTTACAATTTCCAATCCTTTTTTTCTCAAATGGGAATTCGTTATTCATTTTTGTCTTGCAAACAGTATTAATCTCTGGGAAAGAGAATGGTGTTGCACATAGCAACCAGCTATTAAGAGATGTCTATGCTTAAAGGCTACTGTATTTCTATACTGCCCTTGTAAATATATATTCCCCTTACATCTACAAAAAATAGCAATAAGATAGAGTCTGCAAATGTTTATCTTGATTAACATGAAGTAGATGGAGAATAGGCGTTTGTAAAAATAATTTGTACAAGAGTAGAGAAAGTCGTGTAAGTGTAACACATCAGATTTTTTTACTTATTTACTTTAACTACTTAACTTAGAATTGGTTATTAGTTTTATATACGTATATATATATATATATATATAAAATATTGTGTAGTAAAAGTATTTAGAAAAAGTTAATAAAATTAAAAATCTGGAATATAGGCCCTGGTTTAAGGAATTATGTACCAAGGTTATGTATTACTGACTTTTATTCATTTATATTTTTTCTTCAAGGTAGGGGTAGCCGTTACCTTTGCCGCCTCCATTCTCAATCTGGCCGTTAGAGCTTCGTGTATGATCTTGTAATCGCCGTGCGTCAGACGCTGTCGTATTTCGGCTCCAGGAGTCGACAAAAGTGTAAGTAGCTTCCTGGGACATGCAACGGGACGGGATGTTCACTATAGCCTTGTTCACTAGCTGTTCAATTGCCAGGGCGAAATTCCTGCAGCGTCTCCCCTGGCTGTTACAATCTTGAATTGAACTGACTACGTAGGCTACAGCCAAGCGAAGATTCTCGAACCGGTTTTCGAGAACCTTCTATATGACTCGGAATGATGCTGACATCCGAATTGCATTCAAAACCTCTGCTGCCCGTCCCTGTCAGCTAGCTATCAGCTGTGTGGCTTTCTCTCCTGCTGATCATCAGTTGTGGGCCGTTCCGTCGTATTTGGGTAGCTTGACGCGCGCAGATGTGTCGCGTCTTAGTGTCTACACTTTAGGTTTGTTCCCACACGATTCAGAATCGATTCCGAATTATCTGAGTGTGCGCAGTAGCTAAGTGGCGTTCCAACACGACAGAGAATCAGTTCAGAACCAATTCTGAATTTCCAGTTTGCTGTTCCAACGTATTTGGGAACTAGTTCGGAACGAGTGAAATCGGTTCGTGATTAAGAATAGGAATTGAAAATTCCAGACATGCGCAGATTGTATGGTCTACAGCGCATACTCAGTTAATTCAGAATCGATTCTAATCGCTTGGAACAAACCCGACAGAGAGTATTGAAAAAGCGACATACTCTCTGTATTCAGTAGAAAATAAATTTGAATATGTAATTTATTCCTCCATTCGTGTTTATTTCTCAATACGGAATAGCAAAGGTGTTTGGTAAGCAGTTGCTCGCTGTTGAGTAGTATGGCGACATACTTGAGGAAAAGAACAAACGTCTAACAAAGCCAGGGAGCAAAAACAGCGTTCAAAGATAACAATAATGAGTGATTTAGAAGGTGACAGTGATCTTTTTATTGATGCATCGACTTCCGAAGAAGAGGATTATTTCCAATTAAACATTATTCCGTTATTTTGGGACATTTACCCCTTTTTGGCACCTTTATACCATTTTCCCCAACCATGCCCATAATCCCCTTTTTTCCTTTAAGTTTCATTCCAATTTATTCTTTAACTTTCAATTAAAGTCTCCTCAGTTTGCTGTGTACGTGCGAATAGTAAGTCTACCTCTTTCAGTAAACGCCGCGCGGGAATTGAAAGCACACCCGCAATAATGGAAAATAATTGTGTGTTCGACGAAAACCTCTTTCTCTCACTTTACTGCTATAAAGTAGCCCGCACTAATGCAATTGACAATGAGTGATTCTATCCCACCAGAATCAGTAGCCTGCTGTTCGTGAATGTGAGTTTGTTGCTGTGAGAGACGTCATCTGTTTGCGTGGAGATGAAGCCTGGTCAGGCAGAGATGACAATAACCTCAACCGCGCAGTTCTGAGAATTATTAAGACTGGGTTATAATTCACAAAACAATTATATATAAAGAAATAAAAATTTCAGCCCAATTGAATGGATAGTTTAGAAAATAGCAATTTCAGTTGTGCATCCCCTTAAATAAACCAGCACCTTATTGTGCCTTTTTTCAACTTATTTGAGCACCTTTTCCCTTCCTTTTTTCATCTGAAATTTGCAACTAAAAATCCTAACCATGATCATAAGCATACATTGGTACCATGTAGTTTTGTATTATTTGCATTACATTCGGAATGGAATTTATGTGGGGTGTCATTGTCTCAGAGTGTTGGAGTTTTAAATTAAACATTGTGTTTAGAAGTTTCTGTACCAGGAAACCTAATGTTAAATTGGAATTGTGGTAAATTACTTTTTCCGGGTTCTGGTTTAAATATAATATCTATATATTACAATTGTTATTCGCAATAACTCAGTATCAATGGCTTTAAGCCGATAAACGAACGCGATTTATTTTTGCTCGAATATTAGGACTGGAATCAGTATGAAAGAAACGCTTACGATGAACACGTATGTGTGTGTATATATATATATATATATATATATATATATATACACACACACATACGTACATCGGCGGAGTTTGATTTCATTCATCAACGCTGTAAACGTAGATATTTGATCGTCTTCTGATTGACCGTGCAACGAAGAAGGCCGTGACAGAACGCGAACGGTTCAAGTAGTGTTCCAACCACACAGAATTCAGAATTAGTTCTGTGAGCGTACCGGACTGGCGCATGTGCATTAGCATGTGTTGGAATTAGTTCGGAACCCGTTCAGAACCGTATGTTTGAACAAACCTTTTATGTCCTCAAGTCTCACGCCAAGCTTCCTTCCAGCATGGCGTTCAGTTCTTTGGCGCCGCCGTCGACTCTTTCTTCTAGGACGTTAAGACAATCCCCAACGTCCTTCAGGGCGTTAACGCGTTGGTCAAGATCATCCACCTTTCCTCCAAGCTTTTTCATGTCCACGTTGACCAGCTGCTCGTCAATTTTGGTCGATTGTCCCATATTTATCTTGGGCACTTTCGTCTGCACCTTCTCCATTCCAAATTCCATCTTCATCTTCTCCATAGCGGAATTTACTTTCGTTATTTAATTTCCCATCTCCTCCATTGAATTTCGGAATTCTCCTCGAGGTGTAGTGGTTACAATTCTAGGCTCTACTTTCCGTTCTCTCTTCTATCTTCTTCACTCTGGATTTCATAGTTTTGATTTCAGCTAGTAATTAATTATTGCCTCCATCGTACCTTTAATTTCAATTGTGACGTTTGGACTTCACGTCCAACAGTAAAAGAATACGGAACTTGGACAGTATATTTATCTCAGCGTACTCATGCTGAGCAGTTCTACGGCGTCAATCTGATTGAGAACTTCATGCTGAGCAGTTGTACTGGTATAGTCGTCATGAACACACCGGTTAGCACGAGACAGTTAATATGAAGCAACGTTAATAACTTCAAGAAACTATCGTGTCTGTATTTATGTAACGATTTGCAGCTTTAATTAATATAGCCACCAGTAGGTTTATATATAGCGTGCATGTTAGAAAGGCTAAACAGTATATGCTACCATTGTGGCACGTCATAAACCTACTTCAAGTGAGCAGTTGTCCGAAGTCAAATAAGACTTTGGGCTAGATATATTACTCCGTGGGAAATCTCCAGTATGTAACGTTTGATGCGCTACGAGACCAGCATCCAGCGTTGGATTCCGAATGCGGCCATACCCAGGCGGATATACATACATCAGAAGACCATCGAAATACCATGGAAAAGACGATCTTTAGTTTCGACTGTATTCGCCTCCTCAACCACACTAAACGGGTAATATTCGCTTTATTATTAAAGCTTCAAGTTAAAGTCATCACAGATAGTCAAATGATACTGAAATTTCAGGAAGAGTGATGGATTGTTTTAAATGTGGGTATTGTCCATTTCATGTAATGTAACATATTAATAATTCAACTGTATATTTCCAATTTGTGCAGGGTTTTATGTTGGGAAGGAATTCCGAAATAGTGGTAACAAGAATGCTACAAGTGGACGTATTTGGTATAAAGATTAATAGTGACTTAGAAACATTTCACCACGTTACGTTAAGGGAGTTAAATTCAAAGATTTGTATTCCAAGGTGGTTTATCCCACAGAACTTTGGGGAAGAGAAAGAATGTAGTTTATATATATTATTCAAATTTAGTATATTTTATATGTATTCAATAACACAGTAAAGCAATAATATAAAATCTTGGGTTATGTAATTTTAAGATGTCATGCTGTATCCTAATTCACAATTTAGTGCATGGAAGCCAACAAAGTTGAAGAGTTCAATGCTAGTTAAATTGAACATTTGTACTTGTTCGCACCCTGGGGATAACTTGATCCATTAACCCAGGCTTAGCATGCGGGAGTTATTCTTGAACTGTGATTGTAAAAATAACTCGAAATAGGTCATTACTGTAAATTGGTCATGGTTTGGGTTGAACCACTGAGCAAGAGTGTGAATGGCCGCGGAAGCTGTGGTGGGGCGAGACAGAAGTGGTAGCAGAAAGCGCTGTTTGCTTCCAGTAGTATAATATTACAAAGTGCCAATGCGCTTATTGAGATTAATATAGTTAATGGTAGCTAATGGCCATAGAATGCAAATTCAGGCAGATGTGAAACTTGCTATATTCGTATTACGAATTATGAAGGTATTGCATGATACGTTGTAAAAATTGAAATTGTGTATATGGCAAATTTAAAATGGATCCTTTATTTCAGTTGGAGGCATTAACTAAGCCAGAATTACCTCATGCGTTACTGACACGAGGAGTTAATGTCGAAGAAACAGAAACATGGCCATCGTTGCTTCGCAAGCTAAAGGTAGTATTACAAGAGGAAAATTCATATGCATCGAGAGCAAGCTTGTCCGAGGACCTGAGTGCTGAACTGCTTCAGGGTGAGCTAAATTTATGTTCGTTTGAGCAGCAAGTAGATTTGTTTGCACAAACACAAATCACTTATGCTAAAAAAAAGGCGTTTAAAGGACAGATTGATTTGTTGGAAAATCATATTATTACGTATAACTGAGAAAGGGAACGTGCCATATAAAGTCAAATTTCAACGTTTAATAGATTCAGTTGTGTAAATTATTGACAGTGTTAATAGCTCTGTATTTGCAAAATGTGACATTCAAAATAAAATGGAACCAAATTAGGAGAAATTGGCTATTGGAATAGTGAACAAATATGGTTCTATAATAGATAAAATTGTAATTCCTTATTTCATTTGAAATTTGCAAAAACGAAATTGCCAAATCCATTTCAGGAATTGTTAACTAAAATGCCAGAATGTAATTTGGATTCACCTATACTTATTTTATATATGCTATTATGGTTGGTAGAACGAAAGCATACTGCTTACCTTATTTGATATTAATGAGATTTCTTTGCTAACAATATTGAAATCTAAATTTATTGTGCCACAATCCGCAGAGTGAATTGAACTACTTAGAGTTAATGCTGAATTTCATGCGGCATTTATAAGCCATTAGTTGTCTAAAACACGGCTTCATGTCTTGACTGGAGAGCATTACTTTCATTCGCAAGTTGAAGACAAATATATCTCCGAATTTGCTAGGAAAATTAAGAATATCTCAAGATCTTTGTTACTTCCGTATTCGGAAGAAAAATATTATTGCACGTATTGTTAAATTCAAACCATCCTGAAATTAGCGCCATTGCTATGTCAGGTGTTGGGGGGAAACATTTGCCAATTTGAATCGAATCATTGTGAGTCATAGACATACGAATCAAGTAGGCAAAGTAGTCGTCAAAATTTTAGAAACTCATATGGATGATTTTGTCATAGCAGTATCTAAATATGAAAAAAAAAACGAAGTGCTTCCAGGATTGTAGTACTGATAATACTACAGTTTGTGTACAGTTAAAGAGTATGTGCTATTTTTGTGGCAAATTAGGTAATTTACAACGTGACTGGTTTTTGAATTGTGCAAACGAAGATGCTCAAAATACGTTTTGAACTCCGCGTAAGGATGCAGGATAATTAATGTGTGGGAAGAATCAAACTTCTCTCAGTATATCCTTATTAGGAGAAGTGAATACAGTTACCTTTGTGCGAGTTTTAATTAATAACATTCACACGTTTGCTTTATTTGATACAGAGAGTATCACGTCATTGGATGATTTGGATTTTGTACCTATCTCCGCAAATGATATAAACTGCATTACACTAGCGGATCAGCCATTGCATACTTATGGTACCGTTAAATTGGCAATTCGTATAGGCCCATTTCGGTGGAGTTTCAGTGTTTGTGCTTGAGAAACTGCCTTTTTCATTATTATTGGTGCAGATTTTTCAAATGTACTGTTTTTGGTGTTGGATATATTATCCCAAAAATTTTGTTTTCATTTAAACCACAAGTTGAATTAAGAAATTAATTGTGGTAATGACCCATTTCTTGAAATTCCCATTGGTTTTTATCTTGTAAACTGAAATTAATGCTGACAAAATAATAGTACTTTAAATAAGGAAAACCACAATGCTTTTATCTGCAAAACGATGTATTGTTCTTATCCCTAGCCATTCCGTATTCCGAGAATAAATTACTTTCATGTAACCTTGTGCGCGTATAAGTAAGTTGTAAATCCCAAAATAATTTGATTTTCCGCAAAATATAAAATACGTATCGATTTATTTTATATGTGGAACACGTAAACTAAAATTCAGAAAATTCAGGGAAAGTGATGCTTTATATATGTTTGGTTTGATATGGCATTATTCGTGTGTCATTTTATTATTAGGTTTAAGTTACTTTACATGTAAGGGGTGTCATTAACAGCATTGGCAGTTACAAATTTATTATCCTAAAACTGAATAATAGAAAAAAGTTTAGTTTTGGCGATCATTTTTTCTTTTTTGCGGCGGGGGGCGGAGGAGGCTGTGAAGATTTAAAGTTGTGTCACTTTGAATTTCGAAGGGCGGGAAAAACGAGAGGCGTCGACTTATTCCACAGAACTTTGGGGAAGAGAAGGAATGTAGTTATTACTCAAATTAAATATGTTTTATATGTATTCATTATCACAGTAAGGCAATAATATCAAATCTTGGGTTACGTAATTTCAAGGTATCATGCATCCTAATTCACAATTTAGTGCATAGAAGCATACAAAGTTAAAGTAGTTCAGTGGTAGTTAAATTGAGTATGTGTATTTGTTCACACCCTGGGGATAACCTGATCCCAGGCTTAACACCCGGGAGTTATTCTTGAATTGTGATTGTAAAGATAACTCGAAAACACGTCACTGCTGTAAAGTGGCCTGAATTGGGTTGAATCACAGAGCAAGAGTGTGAATGGCCGTGGAGTTTGTAGTGGGGTGCGGCATACTCTTGGCACAAGTGTAACAAATTATTACTCCAAATGCTGCCGAACAACTTTATTCGTCGTTTAGACGCTCAGCGTAGCCCAACGTTTTCGCTGCTCTTAGCTGTCGACTGCACTCGATTGTCCTTCTGACTCAACGCCTGACGTTAAAGATAGACCACTGCTTCATTACGATTTTCAATGAAGGGTGCCGAATTACGTGGGCCGGGCTGAGCCGAATGACCGAAAACCAGGAATGGTATTGCATATATATATATGTGTGTGTGTGTGAGTGTGTGTGGATATTGCATTAGTAATAAACAGATTGAGGTGTTATGCACTTAAGAAAGTTTAGATAAATATCCAGTGAAGAGCTAGTTTCTTTTTTTACATACTAGTGAATGGGATAAGTATCATTGAGCAATTAAATAAGCCAACGTTTCAGAGAGCATGGAGCTACAAAATGTTTGCTTATGATAAGAAAAAAAATAATCTGAAGCTTTACATTCACAAGCCTCTAACTTTTACTATGGGTATTACAACTACAGAGTGTCCCAAATTGATGTATACACACTTTGAAACGTTATTCCTCAGCAAAGAAATGAGACAGAAATAATTGTTTTGTGTCCTATTCCTTAAACTTCCTTAAGCCCGTACAAGTTAAAAATGTCCAACTTCTGCCACAGTCCACTTCCAACAGCGACGTCGAACAGAGTGACATACCATCTGGATTGTTGGTAATGGAATAGCATGATGGCATGTTCAATATAATCTCTCGTTTCCTATAGTGTTTGCGTTTTTTTTGGCGTACACCATATTTTTTAAAGTTTCCCAAATTTAGAAACCGAGAGGGGTTAAATCGGGAGATCCAGGCGGGAACTTCGTAGCACTTCCTCTTTGTCATTTCCATCTCTGATTGAATGTGCGATCGAAAAAATCTCCCAGAATGACATGGAATTGAGGTAGAGCCAAGTCTTGTTGGAAGTAAACCTCATTTTTATTAGTAGGGCCCAATTACTCCTCTGGAAGACACACTACACCATACGGTTACTCCTGGAAGATTGACGGATTTGCTTCAACGATGTGTGGGTTTTCTTTAGTACAATACACATAATTATGCCGATTAATTGTGCTATTATGTCTGAATATGGCTTCATCTTACCAAACAATTCAGTCTTGAAGATCTTCCCTTTTGTCACACTTGCTCACGGACCACTCACAAAACTGCAGTCGCCTATATGGCTCGTCTTCATTTAGTGCGTGGAGAAGTCTAGGAATGTAAGGCTTCCATTTTTGACAGAATTCCATGAACACTGGTTTTCTTGATACCAATCTCATGAGCACATTGCCTCACTGAACTCTTTTGGGATCGAGCAAACACCCACACGACTACATCAGCACTCTCGTTATCAGTGGCACTTCTCTTTCTCCCGCACTAACTTTTCAACACATCCTGCACCGATCCATCGGCTTCAAACTTGTCTCGGATTCTTGTTATTGATACCATTGTTGGTGGTGGTGTCCAGATTCAACCCGTCAACTTCGTTGAACTTCGACAACATCTTCCATTTTCCAATAACGCTTCAGTAATCACTTACGTTCATCGAATGATAATCTCACCACTATTTCGATTGTTTATAAACACATAAAGAACGACGAACGTGCTGCAATGCTTTCCCAGTGCCTTCTGGATCATATACAATAGAAGTTTTGTTTATGTCTCATTTCCTTCCTGAGAAATAGCGTTTCAAAGTGTGTACACATCAATTTGTGACACTCGGTATTTTTACGAAACCTTATTTTTCTACCTACTTCATTTTAATCGAGACAAACCTTGGCAGAAGTAGCTATTTTACAAATTTCCTTATAGATAAAAATATAGCAATAGTCAAATGTTTAAAAGCTGAGCCTTAAAATTCAATACTGTTACCATGCTATCGTTTGAAATAACTGAAAATCGACAGGACTAAGGTATTTATTCCACGTTTCGTTTTCCAGGTACGCTGTTCACAGACACGCACCCACACACACATACACACGTGTACCTTTTTCTAAAAATCTGATTTAAATTTACATGCCTTTCTCTACCTTAAAACGCTTAAAAGTACGTATAAAAATTATTCTTACAAAAGTCTATTGTCCTATCTACTTCATTTTAATCGAGATAATCCTTCTCAGAAATAGCCGCATTACACATTTCGCTACAGATACAAAGGGAATAGCAATAGTCAAAATGTTTTAGAACTGGGCGCTATGTGCTGGCCTTAAAATTTCATACTCTTTCCATGACATCGCGAAAAATAACTGAAAATCCACGGGAATTTAAAAGAGTGGCTAACTATTGAACAAATTGAACCATTAATAACGTATATCTCGGAAATGGTTATACCACAAGAAAAGGTATTTGAAATAAATCGTGTGTTTTAAAGATACCTACATTCATTCGTGTAGTACGTCTCAGTCTATCGTTTAACGTTTACCAGTTATACAAGATTATACAAAATTAAGAAGACTTCACAGGGCATTGCCAGAAAATTTAATATATACATTTTATTTGTCATGTAAATATCTTTAAAATATGGTGTTTTAATCAAAATCATCACAGCCGTTTTTAGAGAATTAAACATTTCGAAGAATGTTCCTTGTATGGGATTGTTGTGTGTGGCGGTTCTTGAAAATCGTCGCGTATCCTTGGAAGGTATTGAAACTAAGTAGCAAGTTTGTTATTTATCCGAATTTTCAGTTTTGAGTTATGCTGTTCATACTACATGCACACGCGCGCGCGCACACACACACACACAGACTGTCACAAACGCACACACTCACACACACATACTCACGCACAGACACTCTCATGCACAGATAGTCACACACACATTCTCTCTCTCACACACGCGCACGGACCTGTTTTCTAAAAAAGTCTTTTATTTTTAAGGAGCCTCAAAATGTGTATTTCCGATGAAATTTCGGTTTCAAATTGTTAGGTGGAATGTAACACTTCTCTACCTATTATGCGCGTGGTAGAGAAGGTAAACATGATTTTTTATTCAAGGGACCTCGAAACATGTATTTCCGATGAAACCTCGATACCGAATTTTAGGGTGAAATGCAATACATTCTCTACCTACTGCGTATGTAGTAGAGAAAGTAAATACACTTATTGTGGTTGCATGTGTAAATGAAGTAGAAAGAACTGAATCCATAGTCAGCTGTTTAAAAGGGTTCACTATATGCTGGATTTAAAATTCCACACTTTTGCTATGACGTCGCGAGTAAGAGGTAAAACTAGACAGAACTTTTAAAAAATTACAATGTATTGAAATTCAAACCAACATTAATGGATACCTCAGAAATATCTAATTCCATAAATAGAGTTATTTGAAATAATTGTGTGCTTTAATGATAGTAAACTACAGATAGAAATGTGGCATGAAGAATGAACAATGAACAATAGTATAATAAGACGGCCGACATAATGTGGCATCATTTTTACTTTCTCTGCCACTTATATGGTAGGCAGAGAACTTGATGCATTCCACCCAATAATTGGATACCGAGACTTCACCAGAGGTGGTAGAAGAGGGTGTATGTAGATTAAATGAAGCTACAAACTTCCTCCATTGTGTCTTTTTGCTATCCTTAATACTTCGTCTAGACTTGGCACGTATTTTCTTGTATTGGATCGGTTTATCCAGTGTAGGACAACGCTAGAAAATAAAGACCTTACTTGAACATTCATAGGTGAAGGTTAGTAAATACCTGACCACATAATTTTTAACTTCCATTGGCTCACAGAGGGCCGAATGAACAACCCCTAACAAATTCTTGGCTTTGTTTCTGCGGGATTTAGAAGGTTTCTGTGCAAAATTCCCTTTGATACATGAAACACACTCTACAGACATGTCACCGTCAGAAAAATCTATACCTTCACAGATACCATCTCTAATTACTTTTAAGATTGTTGGGTGAAGGTGACCTAACCTATTATGCCACAATTTGTAGCTACCTTACTTTTCTTTTATCAAATTGGCTTTCTCTGTTTCACAGTCTAAGTAAAACAGTTTCCCTGTTTTAGAAGCAGTTGCTAAAACTGTTCCCTCCATTAAAAAATCAAAATCACTTACAATTGAACAGCCCGTCACACCAAATACATCAGTACTACCTAATCAACTATTTTGCTCACCGACAGAAAATTAGCATTCATATGTAGTAAAACAATTCATTAGTTATTTTTATGCACTATCATCCCTTTATAGGATCACTAGCATATAAACTTTACCTGTGCACTTAACTCTTCTTGATCACTTTCACACTGTTCGATCCACTTTTCATTGCATATGAGATGACTTGTAGCACCTGAGTCTATAATCGATATATTGTCAAATTGTCTTCCCTTCTGCATCTGATTTTCAAGGTTGTGAAGAATGTCTTCTGATCAAGCTTCTTTCCTTGCGGCTTTGATTTCCTGTCCGCTGGGTTGCGAGAGCTTTCCTCTCCAGCTGAACTTTGTTGTTTTTGTTTCTTCTTTGTTGGACAATTCCTGATGAGACGTGATGATCCATACCAAAGTTGTTGATTTTTTGCTGTATATGTTGCTGAAGTTTGACATTTTCTGGAAGTTAGAGTTGGGGTGAGAATGAAAAGTAACATCCCGTGATGACTTTTCTCCAGTCTCATTGATATACTCCATTAACTTCTGCGCAAACATGTGACTACTAATTGTCACTCCACAATTGTCGCAAGTTTGACGCATGGGTTAGAAACGATCCGGTATTCCAGCTAGCACCATTACACCAACAAATTCTTTATTAAAGGCTTTCCCATGGAGCGTAGCTGATCGCTGATGTGGATAAATGCTTGTATGCACTGGTTCATATTTGTGAAATTTCCAAGTCTTAACTGACCGAAATTTCGAAGTAGTTTTGCTCCTACTGTTAACTCCATTGTCTTAATATACTTTTGAGAGTTTCTCGAAGCTTCCTTCGCCGTTTTTGCTCCTTTAACTAGGGATAGCAAGTTTGTTTCACCACAAGACCCACCTTGATTAGAGTCTTAGCGTCGTGTTTCCTTCTGGTTACTTCACTAGTATTATCTCCATCTGGTTACATCACTAGTACTATCTTCAATGCTTTTCCAAACTCCTACATCTCTAAGATGGAATGTCATACCCGTTATCCAGTCTAATAGTAATCCATTCTCCTTTCAAGTCGGAAGATTGGCGGCAGCGGGGCTACGATTTTAGTTTTAGTTCTATTTATGGACGCTTTTTTAACTACTGTGGTTCTTAGCGTCCCATTCTATATTGGGCGTGAGAGACCGGGAAGTTTTCTCAGAGGCCTCCTTATCAGGCTTGAGGTTTTTTATGTGCCATAAATCTACGACACGGGACTGCATACTTTACCCCCTTCCACAGAAAGCCATGCTAAGGACCTTTACGCCCGAAAATATTCATCGCCCTCCGCCGGATTAGAACCCGCGACCTCAGGAACTATACGATAGAGGCTACAATGCCATTACAACTTTCACTGTCGGTCAGTAATGCAATATAAGTGCATAAAGACACAGCTTACTTCAAACATATTACAACCGGCGCATTGAAACAGTGTGGGTCCATAACCTGTTAAGTTTAAACTCATAATATACCAGCAGTAAACACAATGCAATGCACTAGTGTATGCATATTACTTATTTATACTAGAGTAACACAGAAAACAATACAAAACTGGTCAAACGACAATTACAGGGAAGGGCTTGGTGAACGTACTCTGCTGCCATCATAGCAAGCCTACTACACAAAACAAGAGGCACTCAAAGTGCCTTCTATGTAAATCTATCTTGGCGGTAAATTTGAATTACATAAATTCCATAATTATAACCACCATATTTTGAGGAGCGAATCGACTGGAACAAAGGAATTTTTATATATGTATACTAGAGAGAAAATTTGTATGTGATAGGAGGGGTGGAGGATAATCTCTAAAACTAGTGAACGATGTTGGTAACCCTTTTACCATTGAAAAACCCTGTTTTTCATGACCAATATAGGTTATAAATGAGACTTCTAATTTCCACTTCTAAATACTACAAAATATACATAACGCCTGGTTCCATGTGTCGCGCATTTCGCTTTGTCAGTGCAGCACCATTGTGAATTAGGCATTATTCTATAATTAAATAAAAATGGTTTATCGCTGTGTACCTTACTGTAGCTCAAAGCAGAAGAAGGGATGTGGCTTGTCATTTCATTTTATTTATAAAGGATAATGAATTAAAACAGACATGGTGTATAGTAACTTGTCAACAAACAGCAACATGTATTTTTTCTGTCAATTAAGGAAGAATAATTAATAGTTCAAATCTCTAGTAAGTTCAATACACGGCTTTCAATGCACGCACATTGTATTAGAATTAGGAGTTGCGAGGAGTTTACAAGTGTTTACATATCACTTAATATTGTGTCCATTATACACCACTACCCTCGTGATTTTCGAATACCTTAAAAATGCTAAATAAATCCGCTGTAGCGTGGATTCTTTATAACCTTCATGTTCTGTATATAATTCATTATTATTCCCGCTATCTTAACCTTCAAATAAATCACTCACGCCCATGTGTACCATTCTTGATCAAGGTTTGGCCACGGTCAATTCGAAATTTGGCCACATTAAACGTGATTTTTCGATGCACGGACAATGATCAAAGTTAAAAGGGGTAGACGATTATAATCAACTTTGACCGCGGGTGTTGGACCGACCAATTCCGTTGTTACGGCCAGTTGGGTAAAATGGCTGCCAGTTTTGGTTTTCTTGAAGACATTAAGGATGAAATAATGCAGCTGGATTGCTTAAATCGGGACCAACGTCAAAACCTGATCCTTGTAGAAAGGAAAATTAAAAAGTAAATTGAGCTTTATTTATGGACGCCCTTTAACTGCTATGGTTCTTAGCGTCTCATTCTATTATGGGTGTGAAAGATCGGAAATTTTGCTCAAAGGGTGCTTTATCAGGCTTGAGGTTATTTTACGTGCCGTAAATCCACGGCAGAGGACCACCAGCTTTACATCCCTTCCAAAGGAAGCCACACTAAAGAATCCATCGCCCCTATCGGGTTTGAACCCGCGACCTTTGGAACTGGAAACTAGCATGGTGCCCCTAGACTAAAGATGACGTCTTTTAGAAAGAGGCCCTTTAGAAAAGTAGGGAGACAGGAAAGTTGAAGAAAGATTCCGCTAACAAAGGATACAGTGTGATGGCTAGTCAATGAAATGACTGGGAGGTTAGAGGTTTCTAAGAAGCGCAATCATACGTTAGAGGTGTTTTTAATATTTTAATTGGAGATACTTATAGCATCCACCGAACAACGGCGTTGCGTATTATCAGTGATGTGTCAGACATAATTGCTTCTTTTTGTTTTCGACTCCTTTCGGGGCAGAATTAAGAATTCATCTAGTCGATGGATTTCGTGTGTCGTGGAAACTTTGGACTTTACACGCATCATGACTCAGTGTGCTGGAGGAGATAATGCAGAACTGTTTCTTAACGAAAGTCACAGTTTCGTTTAACTACCGATTAGTAACCATAATTTATTAATCAGAAACATAGCAGCAATATGGCCTGGATCTGTGCATGACAGCATCAAACTTCAGAACTGGCCATAGAATACAGCTTGAAACTGGGGAAATAGGACACAAATTGGGAGGAAAAAATCCATGTATGCAAATCTTACTTGCTCGCTCCGCTTCTCAGTCCATGGAGTCCTGCAGATCACCGCTACAACATGTCACATATTGAAACCGGAACACTGTGGAAAGACAATATGGGATATGATAAATGAGATTTCCTATACTATCGGTTAAGATACGATGTGGCTTGAAAAGGACAATGGCAATAACACCGCTACATCCCTTTTGTACAATATCGCAGGAACCACCTGCCAGATGGCCTTGAGATGCTCAACCATTATGGAGAAATTGCATGCTATGAGAAAAAACGATATTGGAGATGATGAACCTGTCCCTAAAAGAGAATTAATGCATCATAATGATGGTTTGACTGGGAGAGCACTTCGCCAAGCCTTAATTAATCAACTTTTCCATTGAGGTAACTGAATTAATCTTATTTTCAATTTATAGACCATTTATTTTTTATCAGAATAGATATATTGAGCATTTTATACTGCACATTTCACCCATAACTCCATTATTAAACTAAAAATAAACTAGCTGAAAACTTAAAAAAACATTTCTTGTTCTTATGCAATATTAATGTAATATTAACCCTGAAAAACAAATGCCATTCACCACATTTTATTTTCTTCCAGTATTTAATTTTTTCGTTTAAATGCAAGAGCTTTTAATTTTTTCGCATTTGCTCTAATGTTCCTTTTTCATGACTCCTAGCTGAGTTTTCAAGAGCTCGATTCTTTCGTTCGAGGTTTCATGTACCGAATACTGGCTGTGGGAGGTTTCGGAACGAACAGCGGCGATGTCACTAGTTTGTGGGGTGATGTAGATATCGACTCTTCTGGAGCCTCATTTCTAGTGCTACCTCCACTGGTGGTACTTCATAGGTAAATGACGAGTTTGATGACAACGGTCCGGGTGCTATTACCACAGCTGGGGTGTTGCTATCACCAGTAGTGTGTGCGACATCCAGAATCATCTCAAAATATGCGTCGTCGCAATCGTTTTTATTTTGCAGTGATTTTATACAGGATCCTAATCCTATTATTTGTAGAAGTCTTGGATTCTGCGCCTTATACGTTATTTACTTCTTCCCTCCACCTATTTTGTATGTCTGTACTTTCTGATGGAATACCTTTCCTTGCTCTCTGTTTCAAATTTTCATAGCATATCTTTAGTCTTCCTGGAATTCTCTTGGTGATAACTGAAAATAAGCGAGGTAATATAATGGCTATCTCGATTCTAGTTTAACTAACTACCTCAGGAAGAAGTTAGTATGAAACAAATCCTTCTTTTATATTACTTGTAATTTATTATTACATCACTATTTTTTTTAAAAGAATGCAAGTCACCATTTTAATCACGTTAGTCAAGGCTGTGTGGCGCAAATAAAAGCGGTCTGTCTCCCGTTTCAATGCAAATGCGATATTTCCGTTGTGTATTAATATACATTTCTGTTAAAATTGGTCCTTGAAATTGAATCCAGCTACAGTATACAACAATTGGCAATTTTTATGCAATAAGCGATAGTTTGTATAGTTGGCGCAGATAAATGTGACCCATGTAAGTATAGAGTAAATACATACTAACGAATGACAAACATATTGCTGAAATGGACTCATTTACTGAAGACATTGGAAGTGGTCCCCTGCCGCATCAGTACACAGTTGTGCACCTCTAACCATATTCAGATATACCCGGCGTAAAGTTCCAATATCGATTGCGGCAACTTCACGGATATGTCTTTCATTTCCTGTATTGTGTGTGGATTTTTTTCCATAGATCTTGCTCTTCAAATATCCCCAAAGGAAAAAAAATCACAAGTTGTTAGATCCAGGGAAACTGGTGGCCACAAATTTTTTTACATACTTCCATACTTACCTTCCCTGATAAGTTGAAGGTTCAGCCAATGGTGTTCGCTGTGGTTATCGTAATTAATGGAATTAATCCTCAAGATCCAGCAACGTTAGAGCAAACATTACCGCGAAATAGAAATGATATAAGAATGAACATTCTCTCATCAGCAAGAACAGGATGCATCAAAAAGCTAAAAAATTTGGCAATCTGGAACTCTGAGTTGATGTAGTGACAAATTACTTTACCAGCACAGGACACAGTAAAACCATAAGGTCCCTTGGTTTCAAGATTTACCTCAGATTAGGTTAAGTTTAATTTGGATTTGATAGTCGTAACTGGGCATTTACCAATATCGCTATTCTCCCGGAATGCACTAATATGGCTGGGTTGACAATTTCTTCCGCGCATGTGCAGTATAACAAAATGGAGTAATTTTTTGACAGCGAGGTATTTTTCTACTTAAGAAAGTCACCCTCCTTTTTATTTTCGATTTCCGCGTACCGCCGAAAGAATTTCGAATGACGCAGTATTTCAAAACAAAACAAAGCGACATAGACAAGGAGCTTGTAATTAAAATTTTGAGCCCATTATACAACACAAAATAAAAGGATTTTCGAAGGAATGTTATCCTAACACGATTACTAATCCTAAACCAACACAAATACACTCGTGATTTGTTTCAAAGTTTCATATTGTAGCTACGGTCTACAATTCGTAATTAATTACTCACGTTGAAAATTATTCAATATACAGCCATGTCAGTGTACATGACTTTTAGGTAGTCACCTTATTTAGTCGGTCTGGGTAGCTCAGTTGGTTAGGCCCTGGCCTTCTATTCCCAAGGTCGCGCTTCAAACTCGACCCAGGCTGATAGTTTTTAAGTATTCTAAAAGCAACAGCTCCATGTCAGTAGATTTACTAGCATGTACATGAACTCCCGTGGGAAGAAATTCCGGCACACTGGCAGCGTTGATATGATCCTGGTAATCGATAGCATCGTTAACAACCAAAACATTAAAAAAAATTCTGTGTTACACTCACATGACTTTCTCTACTCTTGAACAATCTAATTTTACAAACGCCTATTCTCCATATGCTTCATGTTAATCGAGATATCGAGATGTTAATCTTATTGATAATTTTCTTGTAGATGCAAGGGGAATATGGTAGCTTTTAAGCGATAGTCAAATATTTTAACGCTGGTTGTTATGTGGCGCATTCCATTCTCTTTGCATGTCCAGGACAAAAAAATGAATAACGAATTCCCATTTGAGAAAAAGTATTGGAAAATTTAAGGAAATAACAAGCAATATCTCGAAAACGGTTCACTCAACAAAAGAAATGTATATGACATAAGTTGTGTATTTTAACGCGATCTACATTTTTTGTGCAGTAAAATTTTGTCTATCTCTTATGGTTTACCAGTTATGCAAAAGTCGTTCACAATGAAGAATACTTTTGGAGACATTCCCAGAAAATTCAAGATATACATTTTATTTGTCGTGAAAATATCTTAAACATATGATATTTTCATCAAAATCGTTAGAGCAATTTTTGAGAAAATTAAAATTTTCGAAAAATCTTCCATGTAAAGGGTAGTCTGGGGCGGGGGGATTTTCTTGAAAACCTTCGTGTCGCATCGCTGGAAGATACTGAACCTAAATACCAAGTTTGGTGTTTATCCGACTGTTCGTTTTTGAGTTATGCTATTCACAGACACACAGACACACACACACACAAGACACACACACACACACGGACATGTTTCCAAAAATGCTTTTTTTGGATTCAGAAGGTCTCAAAACATGTATTTCCGGTGAAATCTCGGTATCGAATTTTTGGGTGGAATGCAATACTTCCCCTACTTACTATACGTAGTAGAGAAAGTAAAAAATGTTTTCACTGTATTTAAGAGAGTGCCGCAAACTGAGACTTGGCCGCCATTTTAGTTCTAAACAGCTGAGTGAATTACACGCAGCCTTGTGGAGTAATGCAGAGAAATTAATAAACACTTTGTTTCTTTACAATTTTTGGGCAGACTAGGCATTGAGATAATACCTTTATTGGTAGAAAAAGCAGAAAGAATATAAAAAACAATGCAGTTTGGAGGTAATGTTCGGAAATGTAATATTAATCGTGCACGGAAGAAACTGGAATTTTAAATGCGAGTGTAAGTGTTCTCATGTTTTCGCGAACGGATTGGATTTAGGATTCTCATAAAGAGAAGACAAGAGTGTAGGAATCTGTCCCGGTATCGGTGTCCATTGACTTTCAATGAAGCAAATTCTTGATCGTTGTATTTTCCATTTGAATTAATGACTTCGATAATATACATTAGAACACCGATTAATCTTTGTAATGGAGGGGGTGGGATTGAAGGTTAACAAAAAATGGCGGATAATCCATCTTATTTAACCTAAACACTAGGTGTAAAATTTAGTTTTATTTGTGGACGCTCTTTAACTGATGTGGTCCTTAGCATACCATTCTATATTGGGCGTGAAAGACTGGTAATTTTGCTCAGATGCCTCTTTATCAGACTTGAGTGTCTTTTACGCTAAGGGTTTTTACGCCCTAAAAAATCCATCGCCCTCCGCCTGGTTTGAATCCGCGACCGGAAAATATATGCTAGCATGGTAACCACGGCACCACGGAGAACTACAACAGTAGTTTGAACAAGCAATTACAAACACAAAAATATCTAATATTGTACATTCACATGATCTTCTCTACCCTCTGTCTTTATTAGAGGGTATACCAAGTATTCTTACTAAAGCTTGTCTTTATATCTACTACGTTTTAATCCAAATAAGCCTTTGCAGAAATAGCTACATTACACATTTCGTTACAGACACAAAGAGAACAGCGACATTCAGATGTTTGAGAACGCTATACGTTGCCTTAAAATCCCATACTGTTTCTATGCAATCGCGAGAAACAACTGTATATTGAAAGGACTTGGAGAGAATGTCCAAGAAATGAACGATGTAGGCCTTTAATAACAGATCTCAGAAACGTCTAATGCCACAAAAAAGCTTATTTGAAATAAATTGTGTGTTTTAAAGAGATCTATCGTCTATCGCTTTACGTTTAACAGTTATATAAGATTATACAAAATTCCTTCGAACAAAGAGGACTTCGTAGGCTATTCTCCGAAAATTCAAGATATAAATATTATTTTTCATGCGATATGTTGTTCATATATGGCATTTTAATAAATATCGTTAAGAGCCATTTTCAGGAAATAAACAATTTCGAAAAATGTTCCATGTAAACGGTAGTTTGTAAGATTTTTGTTTAAAATCTTCGTGACGCATCTTTGGAAGATATTGAACCAAAATACCAAGTTTGGTATTTATCCGACTTTTCGTTTGGAGTATCGTCTATCACAGACACACACGGACATGTTTCAAAAAATGCTTTATTTGGATTTAGGGGCCTCAAAGCATATATTTCGGATAAAATCTCGGTATCAGATTTTTGGATGGAATGCAATACTTCCCCTGCTTACTGTACATAGTAGAGAAAGCAAACAACTCACTATACACAAGAGTTCTATGTTACATTTCTTGTATATTTATAAAAATGGCAATAAAGGTTATTGTTCTCCCCGAGACAGAGCTGCTCGGTAAAAGCAGGACCCTCTGTTTCTAGAAGGTCCTGGTAAAAGTTTACAGACGTAATTCCGTCAAACTAGCACAAGAGCGCACGCTTACTCACTCGCATCCATTTTTCGTCAATTTTGTAGGAACATCGCTAGGCGACAACTGTACATTATGATTAGTACTATTGTCTGATTGCGTGACCTCTTTGAGATTTGAAACTAAAATTTAAGCACAGGGCACCAAACATAGTTTCATCCTTGCTGCACTCGTAGGTTTAACCTTCAATTACAGCTCAAATTTGGCTGTAACGTATGCATGTTGTTGCCATATCTATTATATCTATAGGTCACATTCATTTCCAAAACAAGTTCAGTTTTGCCGCGTACAGGGAATTCTTATTACAGAAAGCTTAAAAAAGATGGTTAATGAGCTCAGTGCCGGTTAATCGAGTGATGGATGATCGAGATTTTTCTGTATGTGGCACAGTGAGAACCATTCCGAACTAAAAGTCTAGTTATTTCTGTGTTAAATACGGATCTATATTTTATTCTTTAAACTCTGAAATTATTATTTGTCGGTAGGTTGGTCAAAAACTATGTGTGTTTTAACTGACATTAAAATTAGAATTTGTTAGTGGTATTTACTTATCTTTAGTGTTTATAACAGAAAAACATTTCAGGGCCACAAACTTAAGTTAATGAATTTTTCATTACCTACATGCCCACTTGGCTGATTTATTTACTTTTACAGTACTTTCATGACCAGCGAATATCCTGCTTTTGAAGAGTTACGAGTTTCGATTAATAACCTTCTAATGAGTCAACATTTTGAAATTCACGATTTAGCTTAGTGAAACCACTGTAAGTTTCCATAAATCGTTTACAAATAAGAAGCATATTTATTCCCGTTGTTTGTAGCTTACCTGGCATTAAAAATAATTTAAAATGCGGCTGAGTCTTAGATGGTTGCGTCTTCCCTTCATGTTACGGATTTTGCTGCAATACCACCAATAGTGATGCAACGACAGTCGTTCAGTTCCTTTTATGACCATTAGGAGATTTTAACAAATTTCGTATTTTTAGAAGTAAAATTTAGTTCTTTTTTAATTCTCGTATTATACTTGCACTACCTGAGAAATTACTCAACCAATCTCTATAACTCTTTATCGTTTATTTCCCAAGAATATATGACAGTTTATTAAAAACTGATGGTTCATTTAAACGAAAACTGTGCAATCAGCTGATGGTATTCCAGAGAGCTGTTTTGCTCATTTGTAGCAATATATTATAGCATAAGCAATTGGTGCTACGAAATTGTAGTTCTAAGGATAAACGAAGGTACCAAAATAAGCATAAAAATGTTTGATATACTTCCCTCCAAAACTACTCAACACATTCTCATCAGCAATTGTGTAGTAGCTTGTATATTATACAATGCCTTACCTTTAGTTTGAAAACGTTTAAAACATCATCCAGAATACCATAATTAAAATTAAAGGTTAATTTTACTCTTGCAGCGTGCGCGTACTAGGATATGGAAAGTTTTGGTTTTACAATTCTTCATAGCCATTGTTCCACAAGGCAAACAGTGTTTTAATGCCTTAGTAATTGTTTCATTGGACCATTCGAAACAATGCATACTTTCCCTTGTAAATATTTTTATTTTACCTGATGAAAGCACATTATCAAACACTGTTTCATGCCTTTGGAGTTCTGATTTCAGTTTATTAATTTCTTTGCATGCAGTCTTTAACGTTCACTTGAGCTCCAGCTATCTTTTAACATCTGTTGAGATATCATCTGCTGTGACTTCTACAATTTGTGTGACTTGCAGAATGTCTATAATAGCGGCGCTTTCATTAGATGAGGTTAGTTCTGCAACAAAATGTTTATTTTGAACAATCAATGAACACTTATAGAAATTATTAAAATGAAAGCTTTTGTTTTGTAACATCTAAAGGTGGGCAGCTTAAAACCCATTTGTGCTATAAGACTATAGGTACATTATTACATTTCTAATTTTAAAATATCACATTGGTAATCACATTAGGATACATCCCTTTACTCTTTCCAATATAATAAGGTATTTATTTTTGTTATATTGAATTGTCGCTTTTGGCAAATAAGGTCAAGTTTGCAGTTTTGAATGTGGAAAAACTCATTAACAACAATATAAATTTGGTTTGAACTATCATATTTTATTTCCATAGGTTTTTCTTCTTTTAGTTCCAGATACATTCACCTCTTCATGCACTTTCAGGTTCTAGGAAGGATGTGGGTTAATCCTAATTAAAGAAGAGCTCCCTCCAATCAGAATCAAAACTGGGACCTCTAGATTTGGAGGTTAGTACCATTACCACTAACTTTCAGACGTAGATACATGTATAATGCAATGTCTCACCAGCATTCACATTTTGAAGATACACTGTCTATATTGGTATTGCTTTTAGGCCTTACGCTTGTCCACCATAATATTTAAGAGCCTTCGTTCAAAATTATGCTTAGTTCTAACTTAAGCATTAACCTTTACCGTCAGAAATTGTCTTCAAAGTATGTAATACTTTATACATCCTCCACAGGCCAATAACCTGAGCTGAGCATTAACAGATAAAGTAAATAATTACTGCTAAAGCTTAGAATTTTAGCATGCACAGATTTCAGACATTCTTAAATCTTAACAATTAATACAATAGTAGATATTGGCAATTGTTAAATACCTGCAAAAGGTCTTTTAGTTAGGGTATCCTTGCTGCTGGTAGTTTGCAATGATCAAATAATATAAGGACTGCATTCCATCTGAGTAATTTCTTTCCATCGGCTCGTTGTTTTTCAATTTGATCATCAATGAAATGCACGTAGAATATCAAGAATACAGTCATTCATAGTTAAACATACCCCAATAAAAATGGTTTGAAACGTTTCCCCTACATGTAAATGTCGACTTAGTTTAAACGAAATTAGTCACAATCATTTATTTTCAATTATCATTAATTAACAATAATATTTATAATGGGAGCACAATTATCCACAAGCTTTAAATATTACCAAAAATATAATATAAAACTTTATGGTAGATAGGTATCTAACCTAATGTGTAGCAATACAGGACGGTATTATACATATTACACTGGTTTCCTTAACATCTACACACTATCCATTGTCCAAAAAGAACGTTTCAAGGTAATCTATGTAAGAATTAATATATTGTATAGAATATAGAATTGGTATATAAATTATTAATATGCCTTACCTAGTAAATGTGTGTGTTTGGTAGAAGATTTGTTCTGCTAATATTTCTAATCCACTGCGGTCTTCAATTCTTTTTGCTTCAGGCAACTGATAGAGTCTTTATCCCTTTTGCGAACTATTGCAACACTTTCACTGCACTAAAGCCAGGTATTTAGATAAAAATCACAAGTCAATACACATTAATATACAAATGCTCACTATCCGATTTGGAACGAAAGTGGCGCATTCGGCGATGCAAAGGATGATGGTTCTCAAGTGGCATCGCGCGATCCTAGAGACAGTATACGCAAACGTTCCTGAACCCGACCAGGAATGTGATTACGCCAGCGGGATGTATCTAGCAGGTAATGACCCTGATGGCCTCCTACTCATTTTCACGAACTCAATGTTGAACTCGCAGGCAGGGTTAATTCCTGTAGTGAGGCGTTCGTATTTCTCCTACTATATCTGTACGGTGTGAGTGTAGGTATCTTCGTCGCTAGATTCTAACTCTATAATCTCTGGACTCCCAGCAAATACAACTTTTTTTTTTCTTTTTTATAATTACTGTTTCTGTGACTTATACCCTTATGATACATTTTATTACGTTTTATATGATTATTTATGTACTTGTTTTCTTGTTTAACAAGTCTGGTTGTTTCATGTGTTTCTTATGCTTTGTCTTTATGGCAGTCTAGTATGAGAAAGCAATATGTTTTCTTTCAAAATAAAGTATGCAGAATGGAACGCTCGACCGCCAGGAGTGCCACTGTTCCTTTTCCCTGCCCCAAACCCACTTTAGAGAATATAATTGAATGGAAAATATTACATATTTTTAAGTACTATGTAGAAATCATGTTTGATATTCGGCTTTTTGGAATTTAGCTAAGCATTTTGAAAATAAGTTTTATGATCTAATTATTCCTTAATATGACTGGTTTCAATTAACATTTCGCAACTATTTATATATAGTCTTTCTTCCTGCTAATACATATTAGAACAACTTTAATTTACAACTGTAGGCACCATTGTTCCTGCTAAAACACAGGCTAATGAAATAGAAGGGTTGCAAGGTTGTTTAATCATTTTCATGTATATTTCGTCTACATGTTAGTATATAATTTCTCAACGGCTTCGATGTCTTCCCAAGCGTATAAAATTGCATTAACAAGTGCAACAATCAAAGAATGGAAATTAATGTATTCAGTATATAAAAGGATACTATTTATCACCTATGAATTGCTATAGCTAATCAATGCATAATTACCTTCCATGCCTCATCTGCCTCCAAACATTATTAAATTTTGAATGCCAATAGAACTTCAAAAGAATTTTCACAGGTTAAAACACTACATCATTCTATTTTCATTTGTTTCCATGGGAAGCTTCGTTGTGTTTATGTTAATACTGCTTTATGTTCATTTTAGGGAACTTGGATTGAATTCTCCCTCCAATTGCAAATTTTCAAAACGGGATGTGAGATTTCTATACACTACTTCACTTTGAACCTGGAAAATAATTTTATTTTGTATAAACAAATGGGCTTTGGTCGCTGAAAACCACTTTTCAATCATAACGAAAATTTGCGAGGTTACTGCTTTTGTTTGCTTTAAAAGGTACTGTGCTTTTTTGTGATATATAATGTTTCAGCTTTAAGTGGGCATACTAAATTTGAATGAAAAGAAATTGTCAATAGTGTTTGACACCTTTATATACATTTCAAAGTTTCATTAGAATAGTACTATCGATTTGCATTATGGCAATACAGCAGGGGCGGAGATGGACTCGGTTGAGTCTGGCGACTTGAATCTCAGTCTGCGTGGTATTCTAGTGCAGGCTGTTGGTCGATCGGGATGTACCTCTGCGTTATGTATGTTACACATGGATCCCGTCGGAAAAGGTGGAGCTGTAATGTGCTCCGTGAACGTTTGAGCTATATTGATGGTAAAGTGTGCTTTTGTCAGTCCTCTTGCAATTTACCAGTATCCTGGAATATAGAAGAATGTCGCTCTGTATTGCACTAACGTCAATATGCAGGTTTTCAAATAGAAAACGATTTAGCAGCATAATAATGTCGATATCGAACTGACTTGCCATTTTGTACGCATGCAGTGCATATTACGTGACACATGATCGGGTGTGTTACGATATTCGCATCGTAGAGTTGCAAATTGAGTTAATTAACTGTTTTCACTTAAAAATTTAAGAGAGAAAAGCGTTTCTTTGATCTCGATTATAGTTATGTAAATTGTTAATCTGTGAAAACTGCGTTCCAAGGACAAAATAATTTTTCTGTCTAGTTGATGCAGTTAAAGCTATTTTATCTTAATGTGTAAATGTCACAGAGTATTAAGGTTAAAATTTTAATTGTTATAAATTTTCAGATGGAGTTTGTAATTATGAACCTTCATTAACGTTGCGTGCCTACAAACTACAACCACCATGACTACTTCCTCGGAGGACGTACTGCTGCAAGTAAACCAGGTTCGATACAAGAAGGGCGATGGAACACTTTACGTTATGAATGAGCGCCTGGCATGGATGATGGATCATCGGGATACAGTCTCAGTGAGCCACAGATATACAGATATTAAAAGTAAGATGTTTAAAAACATTAAAAACTCTCATTTTAATCAACACTTGCAAACGTGCTAGTGTTGTTGATACACATTATATAGTTCCCTGGTTGATTTCCTGATCATTTAGTTTCGATTGATTACCCCAAGTAGCAACTACAATTTTTTGTTCTTAACTGGAAGCTCATTTATAACATTAAAAATGGGTTTACTGCTTTCCCAAGTGGCAGTCGGCAGAAATAGACAAGTTTTGAAGCTGGACAAATGACTAACAGGAAAATGTAAAAAAGGAATTGGTCCAATGGCCCTACTCATAATCTTGATAACATAAAACAATCTATCAGTAATACCACATTTTACTTATTTATTTTTGAGTTGTCCAACTTAAGCATAATTACCCTTAAAAGCACTACAGATATTTGCCCATCAGTCCATTTAGTAGTCAGTTTCTGTTAAATATTTTGATGACTGTCCCTTTGTATTTAGCTATAAACTCACTTGCAAGCATACTTGCCCTCGTGTCTTTGCCACCTTGTCTGTTTAACTACAGGTAGCATGCTGAGATCCATGATTTCGTTATTTTACTGTTTGGTTTAATTCTAATACGTAGTACATCATTCTTATTTGTTTTCATCCACCTCCCAAGTATTATATGTGGAATATTGAAATTTTGCAGAAAAATACACTGAAATCTTTTTCTTCTACTTGTCTGCATTATTCAAGAACACTGGAATGAAATGCAGATGTTCTTTTTTGCACCCAGATGCAGTCTGATATGGAAGAGAAAAAATAAGCCATAACTCATATTAATCCATATTTGTGTATTGTAATACAACATATTAATGACTTTTGCTCTTAGTTGGTCTTCAACAGCAATGGAAGTGATGTCTTATATGTCCTAGAGATGTCACTGTATGTCATCCTCTAGCTCTAATGCAATGCTGGCAACATGAATAACTAATGCTGCCAAAGCTGGTAAGATACTCAGCCTCAAGGCGTAGCCGAGGTATTGAGGGCCCTCAGCCTCAAAGCTTAGCCGAGGGATCTGCGCGTCTTAAACTCTAATGATTCACGTTGGCAGAAAGGTTAGCCTTCGCTTATTTTGCAGATTTCACTTATTTAGGTTGGTAATTCCCATTTCACGTGTGTTTTAGCGGGAAGATGGCTACGTTTGTGTTCATAACGCAATTTTCCTATAAAAGTAAAACACCTAAAATGGGCGGGTAGCTGGACACAAGCTATTGACGAGAGCACATCTACTTCTAAATTCACTCGGTAATTTGTTCTCTTTCCTGTTGCTTTTATAAGCATTTTCAATGAAGACCAACTAACTTTAAATAACCAATATTAATGATGTTAAATTTATTAAAAGCATGTTCTAAATTGGTGTAATGCATGCATACTTGGATTAATATAGGAAAATTGTTTTCTCAACAAAAATACTTAGAGCATGATGTGTGAGTTGATGGCATTGTTCGGAAAAAAATTATTGCTGTGACTAAATTAAATTGAGTTTTATTTATGGATACTCTTTTAACTGCTATGGTTCTTAGGGTGCCGTGCACCAACCTGGAGTAAGCTCTACTTTCGTAGTAAACTACTATTCAAGTCAACACTCGGCGACTTCCATGCGAGAGTAAACTACTTCCAAAGAATTTTACTCCTTTCAGACACTCCCAGATTAAATTACCGTAGAAGTAAATGTCGGAGAGTACCATCGTGTAGTATGTTACTACGGAATTAAATAGAGCACAAATATAGGTTAGAATTTGCTCTTGCGACCTGGATGGAGTAACTAACCTGTCAATTGAGCTAGAATACCATATCGTATTTGGAGGAAGATATTTTTGATGCGTTCATGGATTACTTAGATAACATTGATGATCTCGATGAAGAAAACAGCGATTACTTAGGTTACATTGATCTAGACGGCAAAAGAATAAAACGGAAATGTGATAGTGCTATGCGAGAACCATATGATACTTATACAGAGAGAGAGAGAGAGAGAAAGTTCAATGAACATTTCGATATTAGGAAAGAATCTTCACACACTTTTTGAACCTGCTTGGAGAACATTTCAACAAAACTCGGACACAAATTCAGCTCTATAATTCAAATTGTAATTATTGTTATGCGTCCTATAATTGTTTCGTACCGGAATATTTCAGAAGCTTGAGCCGGCATTACGATGAATTTAACGTAATGTGACAGTCTTAAACTATATTAAATGGAGATATTTAGAATTGACTTACGAGATGTAACTTAAAAGTTTGGCATCAAACTTTTCCCTCCTGTTACGTCAAGTTTGATTTCACATGGTAATTAGAACCAGTCGGTACTAGCTCGAAGTAATAAAAGTACTATGAATTAGGAGTCATTCCCGTTAGGTTAAGTGCATGCCACTTATACCTTTAGTTTACCAGCATTTTCATGTCACGTTAAGCAAAGTTCATCGTAATCCCGATATTACAGGCAATCTTATATATAAACGTTCACCACGTGTCTGCTGGCCATGTATTTCACTGCGTTGTTAGAACGCTTTTGAGGTTAAGAGCAAGGTACCTACACATATAAATATACACGAGTGTTAAGAAAATAAAAGGCAATTCTTCACTTTCACAGATTTCCCATGCATTGTGTGTGGAATTGACTGCACGTATGTTACTATTTTGTACCCATCTATGAATATGGTGAACTTTTCCGAAATCAGAAAGGGTATTCTCTATTAACATGCAAGTGATCTGCGGTGCAAAATGAACATTAGAAGTATTGTTTCCAGAATTTTAAGCTGCTCTTCAGTATGTTTCCCGTCGCTAGAATTATTAAACTCGTCAATCACAACATTCCAGCATCTGTATTAACATGTTTTGGCTTTTGTGCATTACTTGGGTCCTCATTGAAAAAGTTAATAAAAGTAACATCTCGTGAATCAGGAACCTAAGCTTTTATATATATAACCCTAACCTAACCTCCCATAAATCAGAAACGTAGAAAACTAATAAACCTAAAATGAAAAGTAATTAAGAATGCATGTAATGAGCATTGGCGGTACTTTGGTGTTCTGTGGTATCTCACTGGCTTTGAAGACCAACGTAATACAGGTTATAGCACGTTTTGTGCACTCATATTGTTTAAATGGATTTTCTTTATTTCTACCAACAAACATTTATCTCTTTCGCTGACGTTTCTCCCCTTTTCCTATCGCACATAACCTTATTCATGATTGCATCAAGTAAATCGTGCAAACAAAACAATACCTTCGGGAGTAATTAGCTCTTATACAGAGAGAGAAAGTTCAATGAACATTTCGGTAGGTATTAGGAAAGAATCTTATACACGCTTTTTGAACCTGCTCAGAGAACATTTCAACAAAAGTCAGACACAAATTCATCTCTATAATCCAAATTGCAATTATTGTTATGCGTCCTATGAGTGTTTCGTACCGAAATATTTCAGAAGCTTGAGCCGTCATTATGATGAATTTAACGTAATGTGACAGTCTTACACTGTATTAAATGGAGTTATTTAGAATTGACTTAACGTGGTATAATTAAAAGTTTGGCAATGTCAAACTTTTTCTTCCCGTCAAGTTTGATTTCACATGGTAATTAGAACCTATCAGTACTAGCTCAGCTCGAAGTAATAAAGGAAATATGATTCAAAAGTCATTCCCATTACGTTAAGGGCGTGCCAATTATGCCTATAGTTTACCAGCATTTTCATGTCACGTTAAGTAAAGTTCATCGTAATCCTGGTATTACAGGTGATAATATAAATAAACGTTCACCACGCGTCTGCTGGTGGTGTATTTCATTGCGTTGTTAGAGCACTTTTTAGGTTAAGAGCAAGGTACCCACACATTAAATATACACGAGTGTTAAGAAAATAAAAGGCAATTCTTCTTCACTTCCACAGATTTCCCACAGATTTGTGTGTGGAACTGACTGCATGCATGTTACTATTTTGTACCCATCCGTGAATATGGTGAACTTTTCCGAAATCAGAAAGGGTATTTCTCTATTAACACGCAAGTGATCGGTGATGCAAAATGAAGATTAGAAACATTGTTTCCTGAATTTTAAGCTGCTCTTCAGTACGTTTCCCGTCGCTAGAATTATTAAACTCGTCCACCACGACTTTCCAACATCTTTATAACACATGTTGGCTTTTTTGCATTACTTGGGTCTTCATTGAAAACGTTAATAAAAGTAACCTCCCGTAAATAAGGAACCTAAGCTTATATTACAAAAGAAAGTAAACCTAACCCTATCCTAACCTCCCATAAATCACAAATGTAAAAAACTAATAAACCTAAAATAAAAAGTAATTAGGAACGCCTGTTGCGAGTGTTGGCGATATCTCACTGGCTTTGAAGATCAATGTAATGCAGCTTATCACACGTTTTTTTACACTCTTGTTTAAATGGATTTTCTTTATTTCTACCAACAAACAATTATCGCTTTCGCTGACGTTTCTCCCCTTTTCCTATCGCATATAACCTTATTCATGATTGCATCAAGTAAATTGCGCAAACAAAACAATACCTTCGAGAGTAATCAGCCCTTACTTCTGTAGTCGTAACTAAAAGAGTAAATTGCAATTGAGCTCTCCAACATGGTGTCCCATTCTATAGTACCGCTGTTTTATCTCCAGCTCTTGACATTTAGCGCGACCGAGAGAGGTAGTGTTGCCAATTCTTACCCCTACTCTGAACACGTGTGTATACCTGTGCCATCTCTGATGAAATAGTTGCCTATGTTAGAGTATTTAAAGTATGGAGATAGCATTAACAGGCAACTTAGCAGTAAATCGCATGCACACAGAAAACAAACTTCACCTGGACTAAAGCAAACCACTACTGACGACACATGCTTCACTTATAAGAAAATTGGCAACACAGCCCAAACTGCAGTGTACGCACCGGAGAGGGAGCCTGTAATTGATCCTAGCAGACAACTTCCACCCTTTGCTATGCGAGTCAGCTCAGCACTGCAAACCTTGCCGGATCGTTTATTCTTTTCTTTTGTGTTGTGGTTTATGTTCAGCAAAGCTTTAAGCAACAACAGTAGACTATATTTATTAAAGACTTAAAAGAAATCACATTACAGTCCCCATTTATCTGTTGAAGTGAATCAGAATAGCTTCCTTTAGCATGGAAATTCACAGCGCTAGTATTGCTAAAGGTGGCCATTCTAATGTATACCTGTCTCTTTCTTTACCCTCATGAAACATCAGGGCCAGAAATACAGCGGCGTAGACTGTATCAGGCCTTATTTGGCTTGACATGGGACCACTGGCTTTACTTCCCTTCTGAAGGAAGCCATGCTAAGGATTTTTACACCCAAAAAAAATCCATTTTGAACCTGCGACCTCAGAAACTAGAGGCTAGTATGGTACCCCTAGACCAGAGGACGACTATTGCTGTGACATTAAAATTGTTATACATGATACACCTATGAAATACCTATATATATGAGAATTAGTAATAGTATTTAATGCCCATTCTTAAATACGGCACCACAAACAGTGGACACTGGTGATACACGCAATCAAATAATGTTAGAGAAAGGAATGTTTTTGGGAAGCCAACATTCCAGGCCTAAGTTTACGGTACTTCCCTGGCATTTACCAGTTATGATGAGGACTGAGGATAACCTGGAAAACATCTGTCAGGTAGGCCGGATCTGGTAGGTTTGAACAGCAGACACCTGAATGTGAGCCTCAGATGTTACTGCAGGGCCATCTTGTTCATATATGAAAATTAGGTTACCTCAATCTACTTTCATGCTTTAGGGCTAAATAGAACATTCAATTATACTCTATTATCACTTTCTGAAAGAAACATATAGATAGATATTATATCAGTGCTATTTTCTAAAATTGTTCTCTTATTTTCTATGCTATCGCCATTTTGTAACACATTTCATAGAACAATTTATGTGCATTAGTACTGTAAGATTTGCATACTGTTTTGCTCTATAATTAAAATTCTCATTTAAATTGTGGAGAGCATTTGAGAACAGCTCTAGTTGTTTCATGAAAAGTTTTGATTTTGTAGTATGTGCAATACTTTAGTGGAGGTTATTATGCAGAACTAGGGCCGCTCAAGAAAATCAACGAATTCTGGTGTTAATGGTAGATTCTATTATGCTGATTACGTTTTTACCAATTTTGTTTGTCGGAAAGGTTCTGTAATGGTGTTAGACGCTAATTTATTGCATGCGCGTAGCGATACTTATTTGCAGGTATTTATTAAGAATGCTGGCTAGAAGGAGCAGGATATGGATAAAGAAGCTTTATGACACATTTGAGATGTAAACATATAGTTAATATTAATTTGTAGTACCTAAAACCTGGGTTTCATTGTCGGAGGAAGACGTTGAATGTTATGCTCTGTAACAATGGCATATGTTGCTCGAGCCTGGCTACCGTACCACGGGTTGCTCTACGTTAACAGCTGTTCAGTGAAGCGAGTAGCGCATACTTTGGTTAAGATTTCTTGCGAGAGATTAAAGGAAACATTATATTAGCTTAAGTATAGCTCCTTTTAATTTTTTGCTGTTGTACTGGTACGAGCATGTTCCAGACCGTGCGGTGGAAAGAGATGTAATTCTATTTATACAACCTAAGGTTTCTGATTTATGGGAGGTTAAGTTTAGGTTTTTTTGTTTTAAATAAAAACTCAGGTTAATCGCGAGCGTGCGTTCCTTAACGATGGTTATGATTACCTATTTATAAAACCTAAGTTTTGTGACTTTCTGGAGGTTAGGTTTATTTTATATATATAAGAGCTTAGGTTTCTGAATTCACGGAAGGTTAGCTCTTTTTTAATATTTACTTAGAGCTTAGATTTCTGAAATCACGGAAGGTTAGCCTTAGGTTAGCTCTTTTTTTTATATAAGCGTAGGTTTATAAGTTCACGGAAGGTTAGCCTTAGGTTAGGGTTTTTTGTTTTCTCTCTCTCTCTCTCTCTCTCTATATATATATATATATATATATATATATATATATATATATATATATATATATATACATATGTGTGTATATATGTATATAAAAGCTTAGGTTTGTAAATTAGCGGAAGGTTAGCACTAGGCAATTTTTTTTTTTATATATACTTAAAGTTTGAAAATGTTTAAGGTGTGTTAAAATGTTCACTATAAATAACACTGAAGGATCATTTAAAAGTTGGGATTCATTGAAAAGTTGTAACAGATTTGTTAAGTCTTGGAAGTTGTTGGCAAAAATATTTTCTGTTTTCTAGATTTAATGCGAGGTTAGCCGTAAGGTTAGTGTGTGTATATGAACTGGTGGTAACAAGTGTGTTTGTAAGAAGTTTGAAAACTCGCTATTTTCGTGCGTTCCACTAATATTGATGGGTTGGCACTTTCTTTCGTGCATCCGTGGTTTTAACAAACATTGACATTTAGTGATTTATTTCTTATACAAGAATGTATAGTAATAGTGGAAGGCGGGTGGTTTACAGGCTTTCTAATTATTAATGCCTACTTTTAAACTGTATAATATAAGCTTCGGCTTTTTGCCTAAAACTTACCCTTTACAAATGGTATGGAGGATCAGCTGTCCAGCTGCTTTGGAGAACATACGGAGTTGGTGGCGGAGATCTGGATAGGTTCGCTTGAACATGAATTCAGCGCGGTACCCGCTGTAGTGCATCTTTTTACGGCCGTACCGGGGAACTTTGGATCGTACCTCCCTCCAGGCACATTCAATGTTTTGCGTGTGTGCCCCCGTATCAGAATCCACAAAATTAATGCTGTGGTTAACTGAAGTGCAGAAAACCTTCGTCTGTAAGGCAGTTGTAGGCTTTCCAGCAATCGCTTACTATTGTGCTGCCTGGTAGAATGTATTCCTTAATTGCAGTTAAAAGAGAGGCACTGTCGCATTTTTCTATGGACACCACAAAAATGTTTAGTGGATTTTCGCGTTCTACCCCTCCGAAAATCCACTGCCCCTCAATTACACGGCCACAATTGTATTTCCTTTTGCCCACCTTTGCTTCGTTGATTTCCACAGTAATACCAACTCCCCCAATTTGCTTTATGTTTCTGAAGCACCAGTCTAAGCAAACTTCCCTGGAGAATGAAGACCAGCCCACCACGGTGTGTGTAGATACACCTAGTTCACGCTCAAAATAAGTTTGTCGTGGTGGATCTCGGGATAGCCAATACTCTACGAACAAACACACTGTTTCTAGTGTTAAATGTACGTGGGAGGTGTTGTTCATAAACAAAGGCCCTGAAGCTACACTCTTTCCTCTTCTTTTTGCCGGCGCTAACTTTCTTCCTGCATCTGAAACTTTTTGTGTTCCAGTTTGTACTTAAAGGAGCACCATAGCTTTTACAACTACGGGTATTTGATAGCACTCCGTGATTAATCAAAAACGATCATAGTTTTTCTGTATACGGTAGGTTTTGTATGAACGTAGTTGCTGTAACTACACACCCGTTACAGGTATTGAAGCCCAATCCTTCCGAAGTGCAACGCAACTGGCATTTGTCACCTATCAGGGTGTTTCATGTTTGGTCAATCACATGTCGCCCTTTGACCTTGTGACGTATGAAGTTATGAATATGGAGAGTTAGCGGACAGAGGGTAAAACAAATTGACGATTTCAGTAACTCCTCATCGAAGCCGAAAGGAAGTAAAATTACGATTTTATGGTCTGAAATTTCGTGAATAAAGGAAAGGAAGTGAAAATTTACGCTGGAAGGAAAATACGATTTTATTGTTTCGTAGTTCTTGTCATGTAAATTATTGAATGAGCAACTTGGCATGAAGCCTTCACAGCGCAGTGGATAACATGTTGGATTGTAAAGTTGGAGTTACTCGGATCGAGTCCTCTAGAGTTAAGCTGAATTGTAAAATAATGTATGTACATGTGTAATTGTGTAAGATAGTGTTAAAAGGGTAAGAAAGGAAAGGACAAAGAGGAGGAAAGAAGATAAGATGGGGGAAAAAGGGAGAAAACTAGAAAGTAGGAGTTACTCTTTGTTATGACAGTTCCCCACCCAAAACCCCTCATTCCCACAGTTGTCCCGTTAGTGTGCAAAACAGACATAAGTCACGGTAGAAAATGCTGGCGACCCTAGTTCTGCATAATCCAATTTAGAAGTGTGTTATAAATTGAATTGCTGTGTAACTCTGTAAGCTTATTTTACTATGTATATAAGAGGACTATTAAGTGCTCTACAATTATGTTGGTTTCTAAACAGATTGCTAATGGTCCTGGTCCAATGAAATTTGTAATTGTTTTGATCCATGCCATAAATGGAAAAAGAGCAAGGTAGCTGTCTGCCTGGTATTATGGTTGTGCACTAATAGGTTCATAGTAACATTACTGTAACTTGTGGTTGTCCTATATGGGTGCCAAAATATGTGCATGGACCTAAGTTTGTGGTTCAATGCTGGCAATGAGATCTCTATCCTCAGGGTCTTGAAGAAGTAGTTCGTTATGTGTTACGTAAAGTATTTACATAAACTTGAAGATGTTACGAGTTATTACGTATTGTTTATTTAACTTGAAGAAGATGTATGCTTATGTAATTGTACTTTATGTAATATTTATTTAGTTGCATTTAAGGAGTTCCTAGAACACGCTTTGGGAGTCAGTTTAAATTTGTTGATTATGTAATAGTTACTGTTATTACACAATATGCTGTTACGTATGAGAAGCTGATTTCAAGATGTGATTTTGTCATTACACTCCAAGTTTTACACTATAATATTTAACTTTGTTATTAACACTGCTTCTGTATATTATTTATGTTTGAGTTTGCCTCGGCTGCATCAGTAATGTTTGTAGAGTCATGTGTCTTAAGCAGGGCGCGGTATGACTGATTGTAGACATCACATAATTTAAGTTTTTAAATTCACTTCTTTTATTAATTCTTGCACATTTTTATAAAGCATTACACTTTTTAAGAACTGTGAGAATCTTCAATACTTTCACTTAGCGCGTATACATATTTTACGATTTACACGTAGAGAACACATCTTCCATCTGTTCACTACCAAGGCTTGCCAGCAACTGAGTAACTTTCAAAGAACTCGTAAGCCTCGGTATTTCAAGTCTCTGATTGCTAATTCTAGTCCAATAGGATATTTGCATTTTACTTAAACTTTTTCCTTGCTATCGATTGGTTAATTTTTAAACTGTAACTGAATTTACCTTACCGTTGCTTTAATCATGACTATTAATATTTCAAACTCTAAAACTCATTATTGCCACAAGGTAACCTCATTGTTAGCAACTTAAAACTTATTATTCTCACAGCTCTTGCATTATTAAAGTATATAATATATTCACATAACATTATAAAACATTTATAATAAAAAATAGTCATTTGCAATGACTGTTACATACATTTTAAATAATTGTTACATATATATTGTTTCAAGGCGGGCTGTTATTGAATTTACTTATTATAAAATACAATTGAAATTATTTAGGTATTAAAATACTGCCTCAGTCTTGATGAGAAAGGGAGCAGGAAAGAAATTTTTGATAGGAGGGGTAAACTGTGATACGGTAATTTGTATCATAAATTACTTAAAGGTAAATAATAATTGTAATATAAATATGTATTTTTATGGGACATTGATTTCAGGTGTTTATTAATTGTAATTAATAATTGGTAAATAATAATATATGGCTTTACTGAAACTGTGAACAATAACGCAAGAATGCAGCGGTGGAGTGAGTTGTTTATCATCACCGGGAACAAGGAAGTTACGTAATGTTTCGCGGGTTTTCGGTAAAAAAGCTTCTAGAACATTTCCTAAAGTAATATGTATTAGTGGTTTTCATTGGATAGTAAAATAGACGCTAATGTTGGCGCGTTTTATTAGCCAATAGCAGTTCATTTATAATCTTTAGGCGTATCTTGAGGCAAGCCTATAAATAGTGTAGGTTCAAGGGAGCGTCCCCCCAGTTCAACAAGATTCTCAACACATTACACGTCAGCCCACCAGTTCTACAAAATTCTCCGTTCATTTATTTCGTCAAGTTACGCGCAACAGAATTACAAGGACTATTATAAAGTATTATACAGTTAAATATATAAAGTTGAAGTACGTGAGTTAAAAGTGAGAAGTTATTACAAACAGTTTCAGTATGGCGATTATCCAGATAAATCTGTGAAAGTGTTCGTGAACGTGTTCTGCAATAAAGATTATAAAACCAATTTCTTCGTCAATATCATTTCTAGACAAAAGATTCCTTTCCGCTTCACACCCTGCAAGAGATACTTGTTCTACTAAGATAATATGATAGCTAGCCGGAGGACAATATACAAAACTTTAAATTCTTTCGAACCCTAATTGATGCAAATTGCTACGCCAGATGGAGTTAAACGAACCGAACAAGGAGTGACGTCACACAAGATGGCATCGCGTAAAGAAAAACATATATTTGCTCTCGTAAATTGGCTTCCAAACGTGGTGCTATATTAATGTTAAACACATAAGTAACATTAAAACAGCCGCAACTGTCACACAAATTGTATAGTTCAGTAGCAAGCCTATATTCACTTCTTTTATACACCAAGGGCCGGTTTTACCAACAGATGCTAAATGTTAACACATTGTTAAACTGATTTAACACTGAAGTTAACACAAATTCTGTTTCATCAAACAATGTTAACTTTAACAATCTGTTAAAATCGGTGTTAAGTTAACATCCCCATACCCGTGTGTTAAGGCGTTTAGCAAATGTTAGAAATTGGAAAATGACTGCCGCAAACCAAGCTGTTGTTGCGAGTTTGCTACGATTAGCATTTTTTAATGTCATTCCTAACAGAAGAGTATTCGTACGTCATAATAAATTTGAAACCCTTAAAAAAGAGGAATTTTTAAAGCAATATAGACTGTTCAAGAGACACAAACATGGTTTTATGGGAAAAATACGAGAGGTTAGAATACTACCAACAGAAGCATGCCTCTTTCTCCTATAATAAGTGTTAATTAGGTACTTAGATTTAATGCTACTAACATTTTTCATTTACTTGTGATAATGTTGGAATTTCCAAAGCTACCGTTTGTGGGTTTACCCGGAAGATTTCCAAAGTAATTGATTCAAGAAGCAAACAGTATTTTTCTGGTCTGCTTGATTAATCAGCGATAACACACTTTTGTCCACTTTAGTTGCAATGCAGTGTCCACCACCAGTTTTAAACCGTCTTAAAACGCTCTTCGCACCTAACGTTTCTGGTGCTGCACTTTATGTTAGCTAAAATTGTCGTAGTTGCTTACAGGACTTAAGGGAAACGCGTTCGCTACAATTAAATTACGTGGATTTTGTTCCAGGCTGCAATCTTATCCTTTAATATAAGGACGTCAGTTTTTTCGCACTTGACAATATGTCTGTACTTATTAACCAGATGATAAGTAACGCGTTTCAAACAGTGAAACATTTATTTCAGTTGACATCAGGAGTCTTAACCTCAAACAACTGGGAACATCACATGGCCAGTGCCATGAATGTAAGTAGTGGTGGGCTACTTACACAGAGAGCGCGGCAATACGTAGACAAAAGTGCATCGGAGTGCATTCAGAAGCAGTGTAGTTCAGCCACCGCCTTCTCGGAAGCTGGCGTTCGCAGTGTTCTTTGACGTTAAAAACATGCTAGCTAACAATTTGCTGTAAAAGCTTGATGAAATGCAAAAGTGTTAACCTTATGTTAAACTTTGAACAACTAGTTAACAAACAAGAGATTAGAGTAATTTTAACATCGGTTGGTGAAACCGGCCCCAAATAATTAATACAGGGATGTACGTTTCCAAAATGAATATTTGTGAACAGTTTCCACACAGAATAAATATGCACATCCTTTTCACTTGTGTCTTCTATACTTTTTTCACTATAAGTTGAAAGGAGAAGTAAACAAAACTTAAATGTATCACTCTGCCAAGCACACGGCAGCACCACGTGGAGGATGACAGGAACTAAGTACCCGTGAGAAGAAATTGCTTCAGACAGAATGCGAAAACAGTATATTGCGCAGCTTGGGGATCGTTAGCTTTATACGTTGTATGTCTTTTTCCTATATTTTGCCTTGCATTCTCAACTTCTAACACACAATGCTAAGAGTAGACAAAAGTTATACCTGAACAGTTCTGCATTTGTGGATAAAGGTACTGGATCAAACTGCTCTTAACTTCAGGCTTTAGAAATCATTCAATGACTAGTATCACTATACCGCTTTTGTTTTAACCTTTTATGAGTCAACAAGTTAAGAAAATGATTAGCACTATAGGTTAGAAAACCACAGAAAACAAACAAATGCGACCCAAGCAATCCGAGCAACAATTCTGCATCATCAACAAAGGAGGTCAATTATTGCTAAACAATGGCCAACAATATTCAGTGTCGATTAAACGTGGGTATGTTTCACAGACTTTGTTAAAAGCATTTAACGCAATTGTCTTCTTTCCATTTCCTGCATATATGTTTTCCAGAGTGGCAGAGGTTCTCAGCCATGACACTCATTTTATCAACACATTGCAAAAGTGCACTGGCGGCTAATCCAGAAGGAAGTGCTTGCGCATAGCCTCTTAAACCTTCTGCTATAACGATTCATTTAGTTATAGGTGAATCTGAACAAACACATTTTATTTCATAAATTGAACTGTTACAATAATGGATTTTAAAAATTTCTCTGCACGAGAATAATCACAAAATGCTATGATCGGAACTGAACTGTTTTATATAGAGGAAGAGACGAAATGCTAAGCGGGAAAAGTTGTAGTTTGGCCACCAGCCAATGATATGCTCTCTTGTCAGGTGGTTTTATTTACAACTCCTTTAAACTTAGTCAAACACTTTAGGTGCAGAGTAATAATTAGTACTATTGTATGCACTTCATTAATGTAAGCAGACATACATACCCATTCACTGGGAAGTGTTTACATTACCACTCTTGTCTAATAAGAGATTATTAAGATGAACTGCTATTGGTTGATTGGCCATGCTTTCATTGGTTACTTGGTTATAACCAGAGTGAGCATTTTTGTTCCCAAATGTATTTGGAAGCTAATTGGTTAGTATTGCCTGGAAGGCGGGGGTCAAACCCGGATGCTGACTGCATGTTTCGTGAAGCTATGGAAGGCACATTTTGCTACTGGAACATGATGAGCATAAACGTAATTGCTACTAAATTAAAATTGTTTGTTCAGTTAAATGTTTTACATATAAATGCACTAACATTTCTACACCAGAGCATCACACAGAATGTTATAATATTAATAATATATAAAGTGCACTATGTACAAAATATAACAAAACACACTATGCAGCTTCATTTGCAATAGTCATTCTTTATACTATATATGTACAGATTAATATATAAAACCAAAAACATTCTATTTCACAAAACCAATCCTGTTACGGTGAACAAATCTCTACATTCTGAGGTTATGAAAAGCATATTATTTCCATTGTCACTTAAAACCTGTTTAAACTGTGAAAATGTTCTCTCTATGTCACACAATGTCCTAGGGGCAAATTTAAAGTATCCCATATATATATACTTGTTGTTTAATACCCGACTTTTATCGTTCTTACTGGAATTTAAAATAACTGTTTTCTACATTTCAGTAAAGCCAGGATTTTTCTAAGTGACACTTTTAAGTTTTTGTTTGGTAATGTTGCTGCTAGCCTCTCCCTGTCCTACGTCACCTCGCTAAATCATACCAACGTTGAAGCGATTAAGAACACTAGAATGATGTGTATGTTGGCAGTGTGGAGAATGAATGTGAGTTATATGCAGGAACGGATGTGTCGAATTACGGTAGGCGCGAAACGGATCGTAGGAAAAGCTAATCTTCATGATCAGGAAAAAGGGGCCCTGTGACGGGGTTTTTATGAAAATGCTTATACATTTGCTAAAATGAATGGTATTTGGTGCTACGGGATATTTAAAGTATAGCGTTTGTCAGTCACACTAGTATTGGAACTGTGTGTTGGTTAAATAAGCAAATATTACGATATGTTACATTTTAAGGTTATTTACCTGTTGGGGAATTGCTCGAGGTTATGATTTAATAATTATTTGAGGTTAAATAAGCGAATATTACGATATGTTACATTTTGAGGTTATTTACGTATTGGGGAATTACTCTAGGTTATACGGTATATAGCTTAGCCAAGTTTATTTCACCACAATATGAAGATGCCCTCATTTATTCTGCAATTGTACTGCTGAATTTTATATTTTGGGTTGAATTAAGGAATGTAATGCATACGCAACATGCCACTATCAAATAAAGCTGGTGTGTTGCTAACAGATAATACATATGACAGTAAAAGAAGTAATAAAAGTAAATAATAATCGTAACTTTATGAATAATTGTCAGTCCAACCAGATCTTCACGTGATTAAGCAACCAATTAAAATGCTAAGATAAATGAAAGCAAATAATGCGTAATAGTTAGCCATTTTGAACAATGACTTTCCCGTGGTCTTCTCCGTCTCGTCGGCATTTATACATAATGCCAACATCATCCTCATAATGCGTTACTGCCACTTGCATATTTCTAGTGATATTTTAATTTGGTGTGTTGGCAGCATACAGTGATGTAGGACAGGGAGAGGCTGGCAGCAACATTACCTTTTGTTTTACATGATCAGGAATAGTCCGTTGGCAGCTCTGTTGATTCCTTCAGAGATTTGTAGAACCTGTCAGGAGCAATGAGACATATCACAGCCAGGCTTTTCCAGATACATAATTGTTTGTGGTAAGATATTTAAATTGTCTGAAATAAATATAAAGTTTTGGTAAATTTGTTCTGAAACAAGCGACTTTACAGCTTTAATGGCAGAAGAACTTGAACTGTCAAAGAGGTTAATAACTTTAACTATATTTCATAATATTTGGCATAATAGAAACAAGCATCCAACCAAGTATACCATCACATAACAATTGGTTGGGAGGCTTTGCCATTTCAGGTGCAATGTCCTTAAGCTTAGACATTATATGGACCTTTCAAAAACACTTTAACACTTGATGTAAAATTATTAACATACTGAAATTAGCACAAACTTCCTCTGCAACCCTGTGCAAAGCATGTGCTAAACAAGTAAAGTGAATAATGTTTGGATAGAGGTTCTTCAGCTCTTTCCCAGCTTTTATCATGTAAGATACACCGTCAGTAATAAAAAGTAATACATTGTCTCGTTTTATGCCATCAGGCCACAAGAGACATAGAATTCTCAAAAAGTTGATCAATTGATGCATAGTTGGCTTTCTCTTATACTTCACACATCAGAAGAAACTATTGCTGGGTCCATCGCATGACATAGTTCCAAACATAACATGTACAACATGTCTTCCAACAGTATCCGTTGTCTTGTCTATGGACACCCATATGTTGTTGTTGCCTACATCATTACATATGCTACCCAAAGTTTTGTCATATAGCAACATTGTAGATAGTGCCTATGCATTGTACACTCGTGGCACTTTCCTGTTTGAATTTTTCTCATTGAAATTCATAAAATATTTATTTTCTAGTTTCGTAAAAGGTATGTTTGCACAAGTCGTCATTTTGCACAAATCACCAAAAATTGTGACTTGTCATTAACATCTGCATCTGAAGTTCCTGCAGCATGAAACAACTCGAAATGTTCCATATATTTTGTACTGTCACAATGTATTTTTATACCAGTGCATTTTCTAACTTTCAATTCTACTTTGCAGACCTTACAAAATATATTTCCATTTCTTATACTGAAATAGTCTTTACCAAATTCTAATACAAACGTTTCTAGTGTACATCTTGCAGAACGCATTCTTTTGAAAGGCAACATCAAACAAAAAGAAAGAAATAAAGATTGATATGCAAAAGGGTTAAATCTATATATAAATTAAAGTCTATCGATCATCTGAATAAGAGAAACTTATATGCAGAATGTGTTTTACTTAAAATATATGTTAAAATTACAAATAATGTGTAAATAAGCAGTAATGCAAATAAAGCATGTTTTGCACAAATCTATAATATAGCTTTATACATTTTATAATATACAGATGCAACTTACACAGTCATACTCAGATCACAATGAAGTTGTAAACTATTTTATCACTTGCTGTTGTAAATACACAACCTTAACAGGGGAGCACCATGCTCTATGTGCAGGACAATCCTCTTGTCTCAATTACATCACTACTAAACCACTCCAAACTACTTAATCAGCTACATGTTTGGGAACAAAGGTGCTCTCTCTGGTTATAACCAATTAAATTACCCTTTGATATTAGAATACTTCCAAATCCTCATCTTCTGATCTTTCCAGAAGGAATTTGTTTAAATAAATTTATGTCTTGTTAAAATGATAATGAACAGAGTTAATAATATCCATGAATTTGACTGAATTAATTAAAAGGTTTCATCTTGCTGGTAATGAAAGCATGTACATTATATGCACAAATTGAAAGCTTTGACAAATTACGTTAAAAGATATGGCAAATTTGGATGTTAAGTATCGAACAAACAAATTCGATTTCAAACTGTATGATTCATTAATGAATATAAGCATTCTTGTGCAACAGTGAGGAAGTAAAGAGTTTTCAAAATCCAATTTGGTAAATATTTCACGGCAGCATGACCTATTAGCTATGACAGACTTATGGCACATTTTACCAGCCTTTATTATTGCCCTTGTGTTGTATTAAATGTCATAAGATTGCTAATTCAAATTTTATGTTTTACCTCTTCAAGGTAAATTGCTGACAATCACCTGTATTGCCATTTTTCTAACGTAACATAGCACTCATCGTTTAGTGAGTTTTTGTGTAATTGCTTATTAAACCTATTGTTTATATTAAATAAGAGGGATTATCTGCCATTTTTGGTTAACCATCAATCCCACCCCCTCTATTATAACGGTTAAATGGGGTTATATTTTGTATCCAAATCTTTAGAACCATGTTTGAGCAAATAGAGAATACAAAAGTGTTTCAATGTAAAGGGTAGTTTGCATTGATAGAAGTTTCTAGCTAAACTTTGTTGTAACTTTGGAAGATGGTGACTTAAATACCAAATTTGATATTTAACGAACCTTTCGTTCTGGAGTTGTAGAGGTAATACACTTTCTCCCTTTTTACTTTCTCTACCACTTACATAGTAGGTAGAAATTTGAAATATTCAGTGTACTAAGCCATATACAAAACATAAGAGAATAAGACTGGCATTCATTCCTGGCTCTTTATCAGTCATATTAATAAATTACAATATTTCCTTAGTTTAGTTCTTTATTTCTTACTTTGTTTATCTCTGTTCATTGTCCAAATCCATTTATTTAACTTCATTTAAATATTGCCCTGAGCTCTTACTGTCCTTGTAAAACATTTCATTTATAACAGAATTTCCTGTAATCCCCATATTTCTATGGCGTATATCAGTGGTGGCGAAAATGCGACTCGCAAGGCAGTGTGACTCGCAGGTGCCACTCCTTTTCTAGTCGTCTCTGCATTTGTTTTCCATGTGCTGCTGAGTGGTGTAGTGCATATTGCATATTTGATGACTCGAGAGAGAAAGGCGTTTTCGCCACCTTTGCCCTACATCATTTGCCTCCATCATATATACACCATGTTCCATTTATAAGTATAATAAAAGAAACATTTATAATTTCAAAACTATGCATACAAATCGGTTAAGGTTGATACCATTTGAAAGAGGAAGTTGGGAAGTTTTAATCGATTGGTGGTAAGTTTAAGACAGTCAGCATCGTGCGCGCATGCGCAGATCACTGCATGGGAGAATGCATATCAGATCGTTCATCAGTCAGCATGTGGACACCACAGCAAAAAGTCTTTTGTGTGCTAGCATTAGCAGAACATAAGTCGGTAATTCTTGTGCAGTGCCTGTTTCGTCATCAGTACAACTTTAGATCGAGGGAAGCCTTCAGGCGTACGTGTCAATAATGAAATGGGATAGGCAGCTCAGAGAAACGGAAAGTCTGGTGTCAAATGCTGGTGAACATTCCAAGCGTAAAATGTCTGAAAGCAATATTGAGCGCATACATGAAACATTTCAGAGAAGCCCGCAGAAATCCATTTGCAAGGCTAGTGTGCCGCTGAATATCCCACCAACAACAGTGCATGCAGTGCTCCATAAAAAATTGTGTTTGTGAGTGTAGAAGCTGCAACTTCACCAGAAGATTGTGCCAAATGATAAATGAGCACGAAAATGCTTTGGGGAAACAATGTTGGAAAAAGCAGACAATGACTATACATTTCTAACTCATGTCTGCTTTTCAGATGGTCAACGTTCCATGTCTGTGGAAAAATAAACAGACACAATTGTTGCATCTGGGGGTCTGAAAATCCACATGTTGTGTTTGAACACAGTGGGATTCCCCTAAATGGAATGTTTGGTGTGGGATCATGCATGACAGAATCATTGGTCCCTATTTTATTTGCTGAGAAGACAGTCACTGCAAGCACGTACTTGTATATGTCGCAGCTGTATGCTGTGCCTCAACTCCCTGATGGAGCAATTTTCCAGCAAGATAGGGCACCACCACACTTTGCCAACATAGTTCGTACATTCTTGGAAGACTGTTCACTGGAAGATGGATCGGAAGAGGATCACTGTACATCCATGGCCTGCCAGATTACCAGACCTGACACCACCTGATTTTTTTCTTGGGAGGGTTTGTTTAGAATCAGGTCTACAGGACACCAGTATGATTTGGCAGACTTATGACAGAGTTTATGCTGCTGTCGACATTGTTACACCACAGATGCTTCAAAACACATGGATTGAGGTTGAATACCGTTGGACATTTCCTGTGCAACTAATGGCCCATGTGAGGTTTATGAACCATAAGGTAAAAAAAAATTACCAATTTTCACTGATTTCATCTCCAGATTCGTTTTAGTTCAGAAGTTACAGCTATTTCTTTTATTATACCTATAAGCAGAACACCTTGTACTTTCTCTATTCATTTAATATTTATATCAGGTATTCTATATTAACTACTTCTAATGGATGACATAGTCCCTTTTACTGTTGCTAGTGCAAACTTATGTTTCTCCCATTACCAACTCCATCTTTAACTCCTAGATAAATACAGTCTCTCACTATCTTATATTCTTTATTTTCTTCCCTACTTTCTCACTCTCCCCCCCATCAGTGACACTTTGCCTGTTACTACTAACAAGGGTAAGTTACCCCTTTTCTTCACTATATTTTCCACTTCAAAATACTTAAAGCCCTTGTCATCTCTGTTCCCATTCTTTGCTTTGCTGGTTGGTCAATTGTTCTGTTTGACATCACACGGTCATCTGTTATTTTGTCCCTGTTGGCCACGCATTTTGCACTACTCCCTCCAATGTTTGCTGATTCCCTCTTCTGTTCATGGACTGCGATCTTTGTATGTCATTTCCTGAATTCACCACTAACAACTGCTGATTAATTTCCTCTCTGTCACGCCGATAAGCTCTTGTGTCCATCTTATCCATATCTGATATTTTTTCTCTGTTGACCCAAAGCTGTAGATTTCTAGGCTGATTTCCCCAACGCTCTTGTTTCTTTTTATTTTTTTTTAAATTAAATTATATTACATTGCATTGCTCTCTTGTTCAGAAGATCTATGATAAAAATATCTGCTACTTTCAGTTTCTTGACTCTTCTGGGCACTTCATATACCAGCTGAACTGTTGCTAGCTTCATCACTATTGTCCTCTTCCCAGCCCGTCTTCCAACTCTGAAAGCCTCAACTATTTCCCATCCATGCATCTTCATTTCAAACTTCTCCGTCATTATTTGTGTTACTTCTTCTCTCATTTACTCCTAAGAAGACCAAATTGAATCTTCTCTCTTTTTCCTCCAATTTTTCCATTTTTTTCTTTAACTATAATTCCCATTCTGCTGCACTTGATCTCGGACATCCTCTATAATATCCTTAATTTTCATTTTGTCACACAACGCTGTTCCATGCCTTCTGTTTTCTCATTGAGGTTTCCCAGCATTCCTGAATTGCTTTAGGGCCAGGATTTACTTTGATTCCTCCAATCACTAACAATATCATTAGCACATACCCAATAAGCAGTATATTTGACATTCACTTCCCAAAATCATTTTTATTTCCCACAAATTTCATTATTCTCCTAAGCAATCCAATTCTCGTCCTATAACTGCTATGTCAGCTACCATTGTTCCTTCTTTCTTCAGACTCAGGAGCTCATCATGAACACATCCTCCCTCCCTCACTGCTGGCTTAGCATCATAGTAGGTAGAGAAGGTATTGCATTCCACCCAAAAAATTCAATACTAAGATTTCACCAGAAATGTGTGTGTGGGGGTGTGTGCGTGCGTGTGGAACAGCATAACTCTTAGGTGGCAAAAATGGGACTCTTGAGTCATTTGAACTCGCAGGGGCCGCTCGCTCTCTGACTTTCTGTTCATTTGTTTCTCACACGCTGTTATGCGATGTAGTGCTTGTAGCATATTTGGTGACTTGCAGGAGGAAGGCATCTTTGCCATCCCTGGCATGACTCAAAAGCGAAAAGTTGGATAAATACCAAACTTGGTATTTTAAGTTCAGCATCTTCCTAGGATGCGACACAAAGACTTTTAAGGAAAATCCCTCCACCCCCAACTAACCTTTATATGGAACATTTTTTGAAAATTTTGATTTTCTAAAATAATGGCTCTAATGATTTTGATTAAAATACTATATATTAAAGATATTTACATGACAAATAAAATGTAAAGCTTGAATTTTCTGGGAATAGCCTGTGAAGTCCCCTTCATTCGGAAGGAATTTTCTATAATCTTGTATAACTGGTAAACGTTTTGATTGACCTAAACATACTGCACAAAAAATGTAAATCTCTTTAAAACACACAATGTTAAATAAGTTATATTCTGGTATCAACCATTTCTCAAATATCCATTATTAATGGTTTGAATTGTTCATTACTTGGTCATTTTCTTAAAGTTCTGTGACCATTCAGTTGTTTCTCGTAAATGCATGGAGAGTCTGGAATTTTAAGGCTAGCATATAGCGTCCAGTTCTTAAACATTTGACTATTGCTGTTCTCTTTGTATCTATAGTGAAATATGTAGTGTAGCTCTTTCTGGAAAGGTTTATTTGAATTAAAATGTAGTAGAAGTAGTAGCAAGAATAGTATGTATACCCACTAATAAAGATAGAGTGTAGAGAAAGTCGTGTAAATGTATCACATCAGATTCTCTCTCTTGAATTTTTTTTTTTGTAATCATTTAAATCTCATCTAATTTTTCGATGGAGTACAGCACTTTCTTTACTTACTATAGATAAATGGTCGTAAGCCAGCAGCGAGAGGGGAAGGCTGTGTAACGGAGCAAGCACGGAAGAACAACAAAAGAATGGGAGTGGATGTACAAACGTACAGATGCAGAATCGGAAGTTTTGGCAGGAAAAAAATAAGAAAAGACGGAAAAATAAAAATGGAAATTCAGATATGGAGAGCCATCACGATGATAATTATGATTTTGCTGATAACAGGAGGAGTAGAGCAAAACCCGGGACCAACAGAGACGAACAAAATAATGGAAGAAATAAGAGAGATGGGAACGCAACTAGGAAAAAGGATGGATAAAAATACAAGAGAGTTGAAAGAAGCAATGAAAATACAAAGAGAGGAAATGGAGAAACAGACATCAGAATGCAAAGAAAGAATAGCTGGGATGGAAAAAAGATTTGAAATGGATAAGAGAAGAAAAAACTGCGTAATATTTGGAGTGGCAGAGGACAGAAGAAATCTGGAAGACACGGTGTATGAAATTATAGAAGATATTATGGGAATACAGATGTTCGGCTGGGAAATTGAAGATGCGTTTAGGATAGGAAAGATGGGAAGAAAGCCGAGACCTATTATTGTGAAATTGACAACAATGAGAAAAAAGTGGGAGATTTTAAGACAAACAAGAAGACTAAGGGGGACAAAAATATTCATAGAACAGGACTATACAAAAGAAGAACAAGACCAAAGGAAGGAATTAATTAAAATGAATGAATGAAGCAAGAGCAGTAGGAAAAAAAGCATATCTAAGAGGGCTACAATTAATAGTGGAAGGTGAAAATTGGAACATGAGCATCAAAAGAAACGAAGCTAGAGGAACATATGCACTACAGCAAAATATAGACCGACTGGAAAACACAGGACAGAGACCTGAATAGAGAATGAAATCATCAGCAGAATTTCAGCAAAGTCAAACATGGGTGAGAAGAGGTCAACAAAATGAAAGAGCGACAGCTGAGCAAGAGGACAGAAGAAGTGGAAGAAGCAACTTTGAAGAGAGACGAGAGGAGGAGACAAGGGAGACACATCAACAAGAGACAAGGGGAAGGCAGGAAGAAGAGTTGGTAGTGGTGGGAGAAAGCGAAGAGGCAACATTGGTGAACGAAATAACCGAGAGGGAGGAGCCAGAAGAAGGAGGGGCGGCAGCAGGAATTGTGCTGAGTGAGGGTAGGGAGGCAGGGAAAAGCGAGAGTGCAAAGTGGGGAAGTGTTACTGGTAGGGTCCATAAGTGAAGCAGATGAAACAAAAAAAAAAGAAAGGTTCAAAATTTTTAGCCAAGGATTATATTCAGCTTAAGGATGTAAGAGAAGAAAAGGAAATGGAGCCTCGAACTACAAGATACGGGAAAATGTTGGAGAGTTTTAAATTCCAAGAACAGCCAAAGAATAAATAGGGAAAGGGGCTAAAATTAATGTTTTGGAATGTGGAAGGGCTAAGAAATAAGATAGGTAGCGGGGAAATGAAAAATATTATGTGTTCTATGGATTTTGTAGGAGTAGCAGAGACATGGTTGGGAAAGGATGAGGTAGTAGAAATAGCAGGTTTCAAGTTTCTAGAGAAAAAGGCAAGGAAAAGATGCGGTAGGGGAAGAGCATCAGGAGGAGTAGGTCTGTTTATAAAGAATGATTCGGAAAAAATTATTGATATAGGAAAAAATGTAAAATAGAGGCACCAATGTGCTATGGTCAATAATTAAGCAAAATAATGGGGTAAGATTAGGAATAGGGGTGGCATATAACCCACCAGAAACATTTTTTTACGATAGTAACTTTTATAGTAAATTAGAAGAAGATATGGAAGAAATACATGCCACAGACATGCGAGATTAGGAGAAAAGAATGGAAGGTTATTAGGTAAAGAGCCGATACAAGAAGATAGGGATGTGATAAGGCCAAGGAAAAGCAGGGATGTAGCAATTAATAAGGAGGGAAAAAAATTACTAGAATTTTGTGAGATAAACAACATGCTAATATGTAATGGATCAATGAAAGGAGACTAGGAGGGGGAGTTTACATTCGTAAACATAGTAGATTACATGATATGTAGTGAGGAACTGGAGGATAGAATCACCACATTTAAAATAATAAACGAAGTAGTAGGTAGTAGCCATTTCCCATTAATGATGGAAATAAATGTTCTGGAACAGAGGGTAAAGAATAAGGAAACAGCTAAAATAAAAACAATAAAAGTGTATAAATGGAGAGAAGTACTAAAAGAGGAATTTGTGAAAGAGTTAAAGTCAAAGGTAAGTCAGATTGTGGAGTGTGGTATAAAAATGGCTATGGATGAGGGAAATTCAGAAAAAGTGTTAGTTACTAAAATTATTACTAACAAGAGCAGGAGCAGGGATGGAAAGAAGGCATGGAAAAGGCCAAGAAATTAAGGGGTGGTTTGATGAAGAATGCAGAATTAAAAAAAGGAGGTATTTAAAGAGCTTATTAGTTGGAGGTGGTCAGAGAAAGAAAGGGATAGACAAAATCTGATGAAACTTAAGGGGGAATATAAAGGTTTGCTTGAGGGTAAGAGGAAAGAATGGCAGAGAAGTATAGAAAAGAATCTAAAGGCAGCAATAGAAAGTAAGGATAGTAAAAAAAATATGGGAAATAGTGAGGATGATGAACAAGAAGAGAGGACAAAAACGACATTACACCGAATGAATGGATAGGGTACTTTAGAAGGCTAATTGGAGAAGGGAAGAGAATAAAGTTAGACATAAAAGAGGTAGGACAAGGAAGAATATTTAATGAGAAATTAGACAGTAAAATCAGAGCTGGAAGTTCACCAGCAAATAAGGAATATAAAAAAAGGTAAGGCAGTAGGAATAGATGGATTACCAGGGGAATTCTGGAAAATATATGGGGAAATGCAAAGTGGGCTAACAGTGATGACAAAATTATTAAATAAAATTAAAGAAAAGAGTGATGTACCAGAATGTTGGAAAATAAGTATGGTGGTACCAATTTACAAAGGAAAGGAAGGAGCAAATACACCAGAGAACTATAGGGGAATAAGTTTATTATCATAATTAGGAAAAATATACACAGGTATACTGGCCGACAGATTAAGAAGCTGGGTTGATGAAGGAATACTGTCAGAATATCAAGCTGGGTTTAGGAAAGGTAAACAAACAATAGACAACATATTTATAATAAAGACTATAATAGATAAATACTTGAGCAGGAAAAGAGGAAGGATATACATGTTTTTTGCAGATTTTGAAAAAGCATTTGATACAATAAATAGGGAAGCATTAGCATATAAATTAAGCAAGAAAGGGGTAAGCAAAAACTTTATAAAAGAAATCAGAAAGATTTATGAAGATGTAAGATTCTGTATAAGATGTAAAAATAATGAAGTTACAGAAATGACGGAGCAAAAAATAGGATTAAGACAAGGGTGTAAATTGAGTCCTATACTATTTAATATATTCATAGATGACATATTAGAAAGAGTGAAAGAAAAAAATCTGCACTGCCCCATAATAGCAAATACAGAGATACCAGGTTTACTATATGAGGATGATCTTATGGTTGGGGCTATAACGGTAATTGGGTTACAGAAAGCAGTCAATGGAATACAAGAATTCAGCGAAGAATGGGGAATAAAAGTAAATATAAATAAATCAAAAGTTATGGTATTTAAAAGAGGAAATAAACTAAAAAGAGAAGAGAAATGGCAGATGGGGGGTTTAAAATTAGAAGTTGTCAAGGAGATGGATTACTTGGGGGTGAGGATGAGCAGTAATGGCGAATGGGGGGCGCATAGCAGGAAGGTTATGGCTAAAGGAAAGGCAGCAATGACAGGAGTAAGGATGTGCAAATATAAATTGGAAATGCCAACTAAATGGCTAGAAAGAATGTATGAAGCATTGGTAGAAACAAGAATGCTATATGCAGTAGAAATTTGGGGAGGATCTGAATTAAGCAGAAAAATAGACCAGAGCTACGGAATGTTCTGTAAAGAGCTATTGGGGTTAACAAGATCAGCACCAGGGGAAGTAGCATTAGTGGAATTAGGAAGAACAAGAAGAAAAGGAGTGATACTGGAAAGGATATTAAAATTTTGGTTTAGGTGCCTGAGAAAAAAAAAGAGGAAATTTTAAAGATATGCATGGAACAACAAAAGAGTATGAAAAATAAAAATAGCTGGTGGACAGGGGTAGAAAAAATTATGGAGAAGATAGGAATGGGAGATATCTGGAGAATAGGAGAAAGAAATAGCAATGGTTTCTGGATAGCAGTAAGAAACAGAGTGGAGGACATAGAAAGACAAGAGATTTGGGGAAGCTTAGAAAATTAAAGGTTGCTAGGGTTCTATAGATTAGTAAAAAGGAAATGGGGAAGAGAAGGGTATGTGAATTATTGTAATAGAGCAGGAAAAGAAGCGTTTGCATGGATGAGAACAGGAGCAATGTACTTGAGAGGGTTAAGAGGTAAAAAAAATGGAATTTGTGAATTATGCGACGACAGCGAAAGCACAGAGCATTATATGTCACAATGCAAAGAATTAGCAGAATGGAGACAAGAAAAATGGGAAAAAATGGATAGGAAAATAGTAGCAATTAAAATGCTAACGAGAAAAGAAGAAAAGCAAATTAAGAATATGGGGGACTTCTTAAAGAAAGTAAAAAGAGAAATGGATTACAAAAGTAAGAGAGATAAGAAAGGTAGAAAGGCAAATGGAGGAAGGAGAAGATGGGCAAATAGGGATAAAAGGTAGTAAGGAATGCTTAGAGGAGCCAGAAGGCCAGGGTGCCAGGCAAAAAGAGTAGCATAGCTGGCAAGGAAATTTGTACATATGTTAAGTTAGTTTATAAGTGGAACATTGTAAAAAGAATTATGTAGAAAAATGTACAAATAAACTATCTAACTATCTATCTACTATAGATAAATAGAAAAAAACAGCTATGTTTCTTTCACATCACTTTCTGTAACCACTGTCATTTAATTTTATATTACTAATCTATGAAACTTGGTTTTTATATCTGCTTCATATTGTGATGCAGTGGCTGTGGCCCAAGATTTTGGAATAAACAACGATAGGTAGCACTTGCTAGCATAAACACCCCCAGAGTTCTGACAGCAGATAACCAGAGTTTTCTGGAAGTTTTTCCTTCGTCAGAATGTGCATCAAAATACTTCTAGAATGTTCTGTGGAAAACTCCATTGCCTATATAAGTGAGTGTTCTTGCGAATTGAGTGAGTAAGTGAATTGTTGGGTAAGTTTCCATTGCTACTAGAAGTGCAATTCTCTGAGCGAGTTTGTGATTACTGTTTTGATGTGCAGTGAGTGTTGCTGCAGAATGAGGAATTAAAGTCTTGTGTTTGACTACTCAGCGAGTGAACTTTCTGGAAGAAGAGGCTACGTTATGAAGAAGTGAAATGACGAAATTGAACTAGTTCACATTAGTGAAGTGATAATGTGAACTAAGTGAAGTAACAGTGAAGTTGAACCAAATAAAAACAGTGAAGTGACATTGAGAAAATTGATAGCGAAAAACTTGACAAAGTCGCCTAGATGTCAGGAGTGCGATAAAAAAAACAAAAAGGAAATTTTTAAAAAATTATTGGCTGAAATGGAGGAGAAAATTGTGAGTGAAATGAAGATGGTGAAACCTGAAATGCAGAAGATGAAGATGAAATATGGAGTGTAGAAGATGGAGATGGAATTGAAGGGTATTAAGGAAGAAATGAAGACTGAAGTGAAGAAATTGAAATCCAATCTCAGTGGTGACATCAACTCTGTCAAATCTGAGATAAAGACAACAGCGAAAGCCTGAGAGATGACTTGGCAAAGGAGTTAGAAGGAACTAAACATGACATGGAAGGTAATATTAATGCGGTGGAAGAGCATCTAGATCAACAAGCAAAACGGCCAGACAAACGAAAACGAGAGGATGAATGAGGCTGCACGGAACGAGTGTCTGGGCCAGTAGATGACGGAAGTGCAACTTGCAGTTGGCTGGGATGAGAAGATCTTGAGGAGGGAGCAACTGGAGGATTGAGACATAGGATCCTGAAGGATAAGGAATCTGGTGTACGGCCCATGGTTGGATGTTTCTCCCAGAGGCTGACCTATAAGAGCTGTTGGTTGCGTGGTACTCCCTGGTAATCATGAATGGTATATTGAAGAGAATGCTACCAGGGGCACCTGGATGCAAATGAGACCTTGAAGCTATGTCAACGATCCTATTGGTTGCATGTTCAAAGCAATGTGGAGAGATGGCGCCAACAACTGTGCCACAGGTCCTGCGCCCTTGTCATGCATTCTGTGTCGACCCCGATGGAAGTTGATGGAACTTCATTGTGATTGCCTTGCTGCAGATTGTGGAGATGGACAGCTCTAAGGAGGGAGCTCTGTGATGCAGTGGCTAATACCCAAGGTTATTGGGAGGTCGGCATAAACAATGATAAATAGTGCTTTGCCAGTTTCTTTCCCCCTGGACTCGTGTTCCGGTTACCGAGCGGAGAGGTGTGTGTGAGGGGGAGGGAGAGAGCGCGATTTATGCTTTATTAAGTGAACTGCATAAACATTATGAAATCCTAAAATCAACAATGAAAATTTCAAAACTGAAACCAAAGTTTATAAGGAACTATACGAAAAGAAGATGCAGGAAACTCCAGCCAAGATCTTTGTGCAAATAGCTGTAACTCCAATTCCTGACCAGAAACATTCAATTTCAGAAAACCTTGGAAGCAAAGTGCCATACAGTTTTCATATCAACAAAGATGCAGATGTTAGAGAAATCCAAAAACCGTTACATGTTTGAAACCCGTTAAAGAGAAAATAAGAATCAGAAGTCTGTGTACAGCAGGAAATAATTTAATTATGTAAGCAGAGACCGAAGAGGACGTAACGAAAATTTTAAACAGTCAAAATCTTAAAGGAAAAGATCTAAAAATTGACCATCCAGGAAGAAAAATCCTTTAATCATCATTTATGATGTCATTGCTGGAGCAAAAGATCTTATAGAAAACATCTATAAACAAAACTTTGTGAATTATATAAACAAAGAGGAAGTTGACAGTGAGTTCAAATTTCAATTCAAGACAGAACCAAGAAATTGAGCAACTGTTTGGCATGGTGTTTGAAGTTTCTGCAAGGTTGCATAAATGAATACTCCAAGAGGGGAAGATTGTACTTAGACTTCCAGTCTGTTAATGTCAAAGATTTTATATCAGTAGCAATGTGCCTTAAATGCTATTACTACAGTCATGTCAAAGTTTTGTAACAAACAAAAATACATGTTTGGACATTGTGGAGAGGAAGATCATGACAGGAAAGATTGTACAAAAAAGGAGCAACAAGCGATCTGCGTTCAGTGCCATAAGAGCAATAATAAATCTTGCAAATGTCGGGGCAAGCAAGATTGCCCAACCTATCGTATGTTTTTGGGTAGTCATCTTCAGTACCAAGTGTGAATAATAACAAATGGAAATGACAGAAGCATGATACACCAAGCAGAATATAGGAGTTATAGACCACAAATTAAAATTAAGCAAATTAAAAAACCACAATGAAATTGGGATTCAAACCGATGAAATATCATTTCAAGACAATATGGACAATCCAAACCTGAACATAATTATAAACCATAAGGATACTTTTGAGGATAAAGTAGATGAAGGCAGGAAACTAGAAGCCATACCATGAATACCACCAAAATTAAACAAGAAATGGGAATTGAAAATAGAAAAATAATAACAATCGACAGTTCCAGTTAAAGAAGAAAAATAGATGTTGATTATAGTAGAAGATGAATTTAGTGAACAAGAAATTATAAAAAGTCACGGTATGGTGGTTTTTGCACTTTTTATGGAAGGCGAAAGAAGAGAGAAAAGAAAAAAAAAAGGATTTTCAGAATATGCAAAATAATGAGGACAGTGGATGAGGAGGAGGAGAAGAAGAAGATCAAGAAAAAAGAAAAATGACAATAATTGAACAGGAAATCTTAATACCAGTAGTTAAAAAATTAAATATAAATGCATGCAAGGAAACGGAAAATAAGCAAAATTTGACTGAAACTGTATCAAGGCCAGCAACAACATGCAACATTAACAAAATTTGTGCCGATTTTGATATATCATTGCAATCGCAGCCTTGAGGCACGTTCGTAGATTGCATTTAAATGGAGAATCGACTATTTTTCCAATGCCAGATGCAAGGATGGATTTATAAGTCCAAAACGTACCAACCAATCCAAAAGACTTGTTAAAGTTACTGGAAGTTGCTTTTAAAAGAAAATATGATTTTTTTAGATCTTGAAGTTTATAAATACTTTGTTGTATGTTATGGGCGTATTGCCTTCGATAGCATCCAAAGGTGGCCACATTGTTATGCTCAGACTCAACATGTTGGAGCAAATTATCCTAAAAGCCCTATTCCTAAACCTAGCAAACTGATCTTTCCAACAATGGCCCACCAAGCAGTAAATACTCCTTTTAAAAATTAACATACCACTATTAAACAAAATACCAATCATTTTTTAACACAATTACAACAATAGAGATAATTTATTTGGTTCTAACATCAATTAGGTAGCAGTATTAAACAGGAGGAAAAAAAAAGGATAAAACCTACATAAAAAACTAGATCCAGAAAGGCACCAAATGTGAGAATTAAGTGAAGAATAATTTAAGACTGGAATAAAACATCACTCATTTGCTAATACAGGATATGTACTTCTTAGAAGACACAATGGAAGATTACGTCGAATTTAATTATAAATTAATCAAGATAGGACAAATTAATGCACAACAAAGCAGATTAGTGATGTCAGAATTAAAACTAGGCATACTTTTTTGTATTCAGGAACACTATTCTATAAATGGTAAAATTACACATATTCTCATCAAAGCAAGAGTAATAAGCACTGGAAATAACCAAGGGGCAATTGTAATAAATAACCTGTAGGTGCAAATAGTATAACACAAATAAATGATTCTCACACAAACTGCATTGAAATTACCCATGAAACTGGAAAATATATTCTTGCTAATCATTACTTCCAATGCAGCCATCACATTGAACCAAGTATACCAAAATAAAAAATATAAATAGAATTTTTACACATGACAAAATGTTACGTACATTGGATGCCAATGCAAAATCAGATTGGTGGTATAGTACAACCAAAGACAAAAGGAAAGAGGAACTTGAAGCAATTTTGGAATTTAATCTGATTATAAAAACGAACCCCATAATTCAACTTATGAAAATCATCAAGGAGCAACTTCTAATGTAGAGTTAACCCTGTGCAATTTTAAAATCGATAACAAAATCACAAATTGGAAAGTAGAGCAAGACTTTACTCCCAGTGATCACAGATTGATATATTTTAATTACTGTGTAGAAATACCCACAATGGGCGTGTTAAATTTAATAAATTAAGCTACAATTATGCACAAGCACTTTGGGAGGTGCGATTGATTTATGGCTTACGTAGTTGTTAATTTAGGTGATGTGTTTTTGTTGACAGGTGTTTTTTTGTTAGCCCCACGTTGTACGCCAATTTGCGGGAGTATCTTTTTAGTGATGTGTTTTTGTTGTGAGATGTTTCTTGTAAGCCCAGCGTTTTGGCGCCAATTTGCGATAGATTTTTGGCCTACATAAATATTATTATGTAATATTTGCAAAAGTGTGCTGTTATGTAATTATTTAGCTCCACGTTTAGGACGTCAATTTGAAGAATGAAATTGAGCCTTGTATTTGTTGCCAACTTTGAAAAAGTTATTTAGCTGAATGCTGGATATGAGATGTGAGAATCCCCACGTATGAGTGTCAGTTTGAGAATGTATTTAGGTTACGTAATGAAGATACACTTTGATGTTGTTGATGCTTGGTACGCCAAACTTTATAATGAAGATGATGCTTGTTTTACGTAATATTATTAAAGTTATTTGCCTCGGCTGCTTTCAGTTGCACTATAGAAACACAAGTTCTTTTAGGTTGTGATAAGACAAGAATTAAAATACGTCACAGAATTTACTTTTTAATTGACTAATTTTGAAGATTTAGAAGCTGGTAACATTGATGTGTCATAATGTGTCCAGAGAACACCACAAACCACACACATCCCCCAGACGATGACCGGCAAAAATCAGTTGAGAGAAAATGCTGACGATGGGAACAAGCCGTCTCCCGAAACGCGTTCAAGTAAGAATATCATAGTGATGTAGTGTAACAACCCTCAACTCTCTATTTTAAATTTACTTTTTAATTTCACTTCTTTTTATTTCTCTTTATACTTGCACATTTATAAACACAACACTTTATAAAAGAAAAACTGTGAGCACTATATATATAGTGCTCACAGTATATATATATATATATATATATATATATATATATATATATACACTAGCAGAGAACACAATTTTTACCATCTGTACCTACTGCATCTTACCCGCGACTTTGACGTCTGCTCTTTACAACATCTTGCCCGCGACTGACTGAATTCAACAGTAAAAATCTTGAAGCTTCGGTAATGCCAGTCTCTTATTGGCTAATTCTAGTCCAATAGAATTTAAGTATTCAAACTAAAATCTTTTCTTTACTTTTGATTGGCTGATTCCACACTGTAAGCAAAATTACGTTATTATTACTCGCGCAAAACTTCTGGAATCGTGACCTTGATTGCCATCCCAGCTGCCGAGCCTAGGAATGGTTTATGTTTAGCTTTATCAACGAAAGCGATATAATACCTTTGCTTACTCACAGTGCGTAACACATACAGTCTGCATAGAAAGTGTCTGCATCTGGTTGTAATTTTAAAGAGAGCAGCAGTATCTAAATAGTACTTATTTTATATTTGTTATATTTATAACCATGGCTCCTATGTTTTCAAAGTTAAGTGGTAAGGTGTTACATAGTCAAAGTAGGGAAATAATTGCAAATGTCATCGACTTCATGAAGCATGAAACGGCAACTCTAGGCCAAGCCCGAGAACTGTAATTATAGATAATTTATTAATTAATTTTTATTGATGTTAAAGCATGCTATGTACATATCTTTTTCTTTTTACTGCTTGTATAGTTTAAGAAGGGTGATTTAACGATATGTATGTATTTAGGTTACGAATATTAGAGGAGTTATAAATGGTTTAATGTAAATAATTTAAGCGCTATGTTAAAATACTGTGCACGACGAAATGTTTTAGCTACAGGAATAGTGTCATTGAAGGCAGAAAATCTAGTTTTATGACGTCTCTCTGGTCGCAGGGGTATTGTTCATACAGCGAGGGTGTAGCGCTTTTGTCCCTTTATTTGATAATTCGCCATGACCAAGTGAGAGAGACAGATAGCTTAACGGTAAATTTAGGAAAAGCCGCGATTTATGTTAAACTTGGACCAATGAGATCCCTGTAAGTTTATACGAAATAGTGAGACGCGTCGAGTGGCGCTAAAAATGGACCAATAGGAAAGGAAGCAGCCCCAGAATCCTGCGACTATAAATGGATCTGCTAGGAACAAATCAGGGGCATTTCAGTTTGGCATTTTTTCATGTGTGGGTCATTTATCATGTAGTCAGGGAACATTTTGTAAAAAACTACAGGCAGGGAGAGATGCTGCAGGATGTGTGAGAGATATGGCGCCAAAAGGGAATAAAGACAGTTTTCGAAACACACCTAAGAACTGCTACTCGTAAAGAGATAATAAGCATATTTAAACTTCGTGTCATATCCGCACCGCGTTTTAACAGCGGTGGACAGTATTTTAACGGCGGCAATATCAGTGTTGTGTACTACATGGATTAGCTAAATAAAAAGAAACGGCAGTGTCATCTTTTCATAACCAAAGCACGTCTATTTCTCCTTTACCACGACCCAAGGTCTACGCTTCCTTTACCAAGGATAAGTGCATGCTCCCACCTAGTTTTAAAGAAAATTACTGCAGCTAGCCGAGGACAAAATTGCAGAGAACCAGCACACTATGAGCATCTGGAGCCAACGGAGGATGCAGCAAGGTAAGCCGCGAGCAACAGACAGGAGGAGGTGACTGCCGCAAGCAAGAAGCAGAGATGAAGGAAGAAATTATATCCGAGTTCCACAAAAGCCTTAAGAGAGTGAAAGAAAGAGTAGTCAAAGCAACTGGTGTTTCACCGAGTTCCGTTTCCAGAGTTCTCAAAGATAAGAAAAAAACATGGATGAAAGAGTACCATTTGACACACCTGGGAAGAAACATAAGGTCCCTAAACGTATTACAGAAATAGACGATTTCGAATGCGTCATTCGGCGCACGATTCACAATTCCTATGTGGAAGAAAAAACTGTGCTAACTATAAGCAGATTGCTCATCCAGCTGAAAGACAGCAGAAACTTTCAAGGTGGTGCTACAAATCTCAGAAAAATTATTAAAGATTTAGTGTTGTTCAAATGGAAGAAATCGAAATCAAATAGAAGAGTTCTAACAGAAAAGCAAAATAAATAAATAAAAAAAAATAATAATAAAAAAAAAATAAAAAGTAATTGTTGCCATGATAGCTTAGTCGGTTAGAGCAACGGCACGGAAAGCCTAAGATCCGTGGTTCAAATCCCGGCTATGGCATTGAATTTTTCAATCTGATTCTACCTTTCCAAATGACTATAATGTTATATGTACTTATATCAGTGTGTACTTATATCAGCATCAATTTTCAAGGTGGTGCTACAAATTTCAGAAAAATACTATAGTGTATGAAGATGAGTCATACATACACAGCAGTCATACAGCATCTAAAAGTTGGAGTGACGATAGCGAATTAGGTTTGCAGGCACCTGTTGCCAAAGGGCAAATACTTATTATTGTTCGTGCTGTTTGGAAAGATCGGCTTCGTTCCAAATGCCCTTGTTTTACAAGTCGCAACAAACAACAGGAGATTTTCATCAAAAAATGAATACAGAAAATTACATGAAGTGAATCAACACCATGTTGATGCCTAATATGCCTGCTGGGTCTGTTCTGGTCATCGACAATGCTTCACAATGCGTCAACACTCAAATTCACAAACCACCTACCTAAAATTCCTTGAAAGAAGAAATGAGAGCTTGGTTACTTAGACATAATAAAGCTTTAGATGAAAGCATGAGTAAAACAAAGCTATATAACTTACTTAAAGCCAACAAACAGCTTCAGAAGTCATACATACTTGACCAGATAGTAATACAACATCGCCATAATGTACTTAGACTGTCATCGTATCGCCCAGATCTAAACCCAATCGAATTAATCTGGGCTGATATCAAAAAATGGGTGGCATGCAGAAATATCACTTTTAAATTAAAATATGTGGAGCAGTTATAACGCCAGCAATTTGCTGAAATTGGAAGGCCAGAATGGGAAAATGTATGGCGACATGCTGAATAAATTAAGAATCATTATTCCGAAAAATACGGAATTGCAGAAAATCAAATAGAAATAATTCTCATCCAGGATAATGGTGCAGAAAGTAGTGACAGTAGTGATGACGGCAATAATGTGAGTGATTCCGCAGAAGAGGAAGGGTTGTTAGATGTGGAAGAATTGGAGGCAATGATTGACAGCGTTTTTTATATTAAGCGCTTTTTACAGCATGGATTTTAATATACTGTATATAACTAAGTTTATCAGCGCAACACAGTGCATAACCGTTGTGGATATTTGACGATGACTGTCCCACGCACTCCTGCAGCATGCAGTCGACCGGTCACCACCTGATCTGTTAAGCAACTCGCATCATAGCTCTCATTAAGATTTTCACGTGTCTAGAACTGTTGCGCCGATTATACCGACCTTTTCATAACCAGTATTTTTAAATTCCAGACACATTGTCACCAAAATTACATTATTACCTCATTATTAACATCCTAAAACATATTATTCTCACAGTTTTTGCACTATTAGAGTATATAAGCATTTACAAAACATTAATAAATGCATTTACAATAAAAATAAGTATTTACAATGACTACATACAATATAAATAATAATTATATACATACTTTTTCAAGGTGGGCTGTTATTGAATTTAATTATAATAAAACACTATTAATATCATTTAGGCATTAAAATACTGCCTCAGAGCAAATAAAAAATATTTTTGATAACAGTAACTTAGAATACATGGGGATGTTGGTTGATGAAGATGCCAACAATTTGGTGAATATAATTTAATTAGCTATATCAAAAACAGCACCTAAACAAAGAATTAAAAAGTATCCGGATAGCTGTTTGACTGATGCATTGCAAAAAACACGAAAAAAAAATGAGGAGAATTTATCAAAACTCAATAGTGGCAGAAGAATGTGAAACCAATTTAAGAAATTATAGACAAGCTAAGGAAATATGTAAAGAGCTATTAAATTAAACTAGAAGCAATTCATGGAAAAATTTTGTTGAAACAAATTTGGATACCAAGTGTTGGGAGTCCCATATAAAATCATCATGGAAAAAATTAAGAAACCAGAAATTTTAACAATAATACAAAAGAAGACAGTATGATGATCACAAACTGGAAAGAATAAATAAATGAACTTTTGGATAAATTACTCCCTGATGATGAAGTAGAACGTATCATGTAAATAGAACTTTAAAAATGAGTGCACTCCACCTCTGGACTGTAAGGGCATGGTGTTTCTAGCTACTCCACAAAGAGCACTCACTGATCCTTTCTGGATTACTGGAGAAGTGTCCTATAACCCAGATGATTGGGGATTTGATGGGAGACTACGTGTAACTTAAGTCCATCTTATATATGGTGACACCTTCCAGGGAGGAGGAGGATCCAGAGATCGGGTCTTTCCCAAAGGCAGGGGGCAGGATGTGGTTCAAGTTCTATGGCCCTAGAACCAGAATTGTCATTCCGTTTGGGCGATTTGCCACGATTTTCCAGGTCTACGCAATCTTAGCCTGTGCTGTGCATATTTACACTATACCATGTGGACAAGTGGATGTGTACATCTACCTGGATAGTATGGCAGCTTTGAAAGCCCTTAGAGCGGTTAAAACTATATCTAGATTGGTGTGGCAATGCCAAAGAATGATGGATATACTATGTACCAGCTGCCTGGTTATACATCTTTGGGTTCCGGGGCATGCTGGTATTAGAGGAAATGAGATGACAGACACACTTGTAAAGAGGGGATCAGGTCTCCAGGCAAGCCTATGATCTAATGTCGGGACCTGACCGAAAAGTGAGCGAATTTCTCTTGATTTTGACTAGGGTTAAGCTCAGAAGGTTTGTAGGCAATCTTACAGGGCACAACACACTGTGCAGACATCTATGCAATATGGGTCTTTCACAAGACCTTTTATGTAAGAAATGTGCAAGAGACTTTGACGTCACAGTATATACTATGCGAATGCAAAGGCTTTGCTGTGCATAGGTATGCATCCTTAGTGTCCTTTTTGGAAGCTGAGGAGATAAGAGCAGATATCAAGGACGAATCTTTCATATGGACCATTGGACAGAGTAATATCAAAATATGAGGTACATTGGGCTCTTGAATCTGCGTGCATGGCCTCTTTGAGAGGCCACTCAGTTACCATCATTAAGCTAACACTCTACCACTGAGCTAAGAGTGCTGCAGTTAAGCATGGCATTGTAACGAGCTGTAGTCATACTTCACTTCAGAACCATAAGTCAGTCAAGTATATTTTTTTGTTACAGATACTCGTTGAAACACTCTGAAGTGTCTTGTCTGTTTGAAATGTTGTACATGAAGTATTTTCTCAGAAGATTTTTGTGATTATAGTTGTGTTCTCCATTATAGCTACTACAAAATATACACAGTTTTGTGAACAAAGCCGGGCTGCCCCATGTGTTCATGGAGGTATCTGATTCAAGCTCTGTCTCCGTCAGTTTTAAATGGACAAGTGTACATTTTTTTTATGTTGCAAGCTTTAATCTGTCTTATGGTTTATCAGCTATACAAAATTCCTTCTGATGAAGAGAACTTAACAGGCTATTCTCAGAAAATTCAATATATGTGTTTTATTTGTCATAAATGTTTTAAATGCATGGTATTGTAATCCAGATCAGTAGAGTGTTTTTTGAGGAAATAAAAAAATATTCAACATTTTTCCATGTAAAGGGTAGATTGGGCGGGAGAATATCTTGAAAATCTTTGTGTCACATCTTTGGAAGATACTGAACGTAAATACCAAGTTTGATATTTATCTGATATTCTGAGGATTGTGCTTTTGGTTTCACTTGTGTATTGTAATTCATAGAATACTTAAAACAGTTTTATGTTCATCATGCAATTTTAAGACGCAGCTTGGATTTCAATTGCTATTGGGTTACCTCTAGGAAATCTGAGTGTTTGAATTGCTATCCATAAAACATCCGATGTGATACTTTCACATGACTTTCTCTACCTCTATCTTTATTAGTGGGTAACAAACTATTCTTATTAAAGCTTATACAAGGTGTGAATAAAAAAATAACGGGAATTTTTTAATTTTGTGAGCTTTATACAACTGATGCTCAAAACTTTTGTTTTCTTGTTGGTACACATGTTCCTGATGTATGTTTGCATTTTCAGCTGTTTTGAATATTTAGTTTATTGTTGACAGCCGAAAAAGTTATGTGTTTTCGAGTGCTCGACAAATTTATACTTTCGAAAAGATTGGATAAAAAAATTTGCATTAAATTTTGCTTGAAAAACGAATAAAGTGCAGCACCACATTCAAAATGTTGACTGTGGCTTTTGGCAAATCTACTATGAGTAACACAAGAGTTTTTATGAGTGATATAAAGGTTTCAAAGAGGGTCGAGAAGATGAAGACGACTGCCCTGGGCGCCTTAGCACATCAATTACTGACGACAATATGGAAGAAGTAAAGAGAATGGTTCTGGAAAATTGTCGAATCACCATCAGAGAGGCTGTTGATGATGTCGGCATATCCTTTGGCTCATGCCAAGCAATTTTTTGGATGTTTTGGGTATGAAACATGTAGCAGCAAAGTTTGTTCTGAAATTGTTGAATTTCGACCAAAAACGTTGCATAGACATCGCTCAGGAATTACTGAATGAAGTCGAAAATGATCCAGAACTTCTAAAGAAGGTTATAACAGGTGATTAAACATGGGTATATGGGTATGACGTTGAAACTAAGGCCCAATTGTCCCAATGGAAACTGCCTGAAGAGCCAAGACCGAAAAAATTTGACAAGTTCAATCACATGTGAAGGTTCTTCTCACTGTTTTCTTTGATTACAATGGGAGAGTGCATTAGGAGTTCCTGCCTTATGGTCATACGGTCAATACTACCTGGAAGTTATGTGCCGTTTGCATGAAGCAATCGGAAGAAAACAACCAGAATTGTGGCAAAACCACTCATAGAAATTGCATCATGTAAATGCACCCACTCACACCTCAATGCTTGTTCGTGACTTTTTGGCAAAAGACAACCTTATCCTGTCTCAGCCACCGTATTTGCCAGACATGGCCCCATGTGACTTCTTTCTATTCCTGAGGCTGAAGAGAACCATAAAAGGACAACGGTTTGCCACCATTGAAGAGATAAAAACAGAATACTGAAGGAGCTGAACATCATAATGAAAAGTGAATTTCAGAAGTGCTTCCAAGATTGGAAAAAGCACTGGCAGAAGTGTATTATATCTGAGGGGGGTTACTTTGAAGGGGACAAAGTTGATGATTAAATAAATATTCTTCAAGAAAAACAAAACTTCCTGTTACTTTTTGATCACAGCTCATATACTATATTTAATCGAAATAAACCTTTGCAAAAATAGCTACATTACACATTTTGTTATAAATACAAAGAGAACAGCAATAGTCAAATGTTTATGAACTGATCGTTCTATGCTGGCCTTAAAATTCCATACTGTTTCCAGGCAATCACGAGAAACAACTGAAAATCGATGGGACTGTAAAAGAATGACAAGTATTAAAACAATTCAAACTTTTAATAATGGATATCTCAGAAACGGCTTGTGTCACAAAAACACTTATTTTAAGTAAATTGTGTGTTTTAAAGAGAGAGATACATTTTTTGTGTAATAAGTTTTTGTCTATCACTTAACGTTGACAAGTTATACAAGATTATGCAAAATTCCTTCCAAATGAATAGGACTTTCTATACCTATGTTGCTGTATCTCTGGCCCTGGCATTTTGTGAGGGTAAAGAAAGAGACAGGTATGTATTAGAATGGCAACCTTCAGCAATACTAGTGCTGTGAATTTCCATACAAAAGGAAGCTATTCTAATTTGCTTCAACATATAAATCAGCACTTAATTTGATTTCTTGTAAGTCTTTACTAAATATAGTCTACTGTTGTTTAGAGCTTTGCTGCACGTAAAACACAACACGAAAGAAAAGAAAAAATCTGGCAAGGTTTGCAGTGTTGGGTTGACTCACAGCAAAGGGTGGAAGTTGTTTGCTAGGACCAATTACAGGCTCCCTCTCTGTGCATCCACTGCAGTCTGGGCTCTGTTGCCGATTCTTTCATAAGTGAAGTACATGTTGTCAGTAGATGTTTGCTTTAGTCCAGGTGAAGTTTGTTTTCTGTGCACATGTGATTTAAGTTTCCTGTAAAAGCTATCTCCATACTTAAAATACTCTAACATAGGCAACCATTTCATTGTTTGCATTTTACAAAGAGATGCCACAGGTATACACACATGTTCACAGCAGGAGTGAGAACTGGCAACACTACCTCTCTCGGCTGTGCTAAATGTCAGAGCCTGAGATAAAATGGTGGTAGTATAGGGTATTCCCAGAAAATTCAAGGTATACATTTTATTTATCATGTACAGTATTTTAATCAAAATCGTTACAGCCACTTTTTAGAAAATCAAAATTTTTGAAAATGTAAAGTGTAGTTGGGGTGGAGGGGATTTTCTTGAAAATCTTCCTGTTGCATCTTTGGAAGATATTAAACTCAAATATCAAGTTTGGTATTTATCTGACTTTTTGTTTTTGAGTTATGCTGTTCACAGATACATGCACATGCACATGTTTTCAAAAATGCTGGATTCAGGGGGCCTCAAAACATGTATTTTTGGTGAAATCTCCATATATAATTTTTGGATGGAATGCAATACTTTCCCTACCTACTATACGTAGTAGAGAAAGTAAAAAGTGAATAACGAATTCCCATTTGAGAAAAGGTATAAGTATTGAAAAATTCACACAAACAAACAACAAGGAATATCTCGGAAATGGTTCACTTGACAAAAGAAATTATACCGGGTGAGTCTTCTCAGCCTGCGGATAGAGAAGTTATATAGTCCTGGTGTTGTACATGCTATGCAGTAAACACCATCTACTATCAATTTCAGCTGAAATGACTGCTTTGCACTGTTGTGCGTGCAGTAACTTGCACTCATAGTGCAACAGTGTGCGCATTGGCCTTCAGTGGTTAGGGTCTGTTTCAAATACTGCAACTTGAAGTTACTATTTATGTTTAGTAAATTTAATGAAAACTGATAGTTTGACATGTAAGTGTTTCAATTATGTGAATTTCATTAAAACACAAATTGTTACTTGTTAGAATATGCTTTAAAGAACATCATAAATAAATGCTTACAAACATTGTAATTGTAACTTACAAACACAAGGTATCATTAATAAAATTTTACCATCTAAAGCTATTTTTTCATATAAAAGAAAGTCAATAAATTGTTCTGAGAGTTTACAAAATGCAATAGGTACATGCAAACTAGATAACAGGTTTGTTCCAACATACGGTTCTGAACGGGTTCCGAACTAATTCCAACACATGCTAATGCACATGCGCCAGTCCGGTACGCTCACAGAACTAATTCTGAATTATGTGTGGTTGGAACACTACTTGAACCGTTCGCGTTCTGTCACGGCCTTCTTCGTTGCATGGTCAATCAGAAGACAATCAAATATCTACGTTTACAGCGTTGATGAATGAAATCAAACTCCGCCGATTCGTAAGCGTTTCTTTCATACTGATTCTAGTCCTAATATTCGAGCAAAAATAAATCGCGTTCGTTTATCGGCTTAAAGCCATTGATACTGAGTTATTGCGAATAAAAGTTGTAATATATAGATATTATATTTAAACCAGAACCCGGAAAAAGTAATTTAACACAATTCCAATTTAACATTAGGTTTCCTGGTACAGAAACTTCTAAACACAATGTTTAATTTAAAACTCCAATACTCTGAGACAATGACACCCCACATAAATTCTATTCCGAACGTAATGCAAATAATAGAAAACTACATGGTACCAATGTATGCTTATGATCAGGGTTAGGATTTTTAGTTGCAAATTTCAGATGAAAAAAGGAAGGGAAAAGGTGCTCAAATAAGGTGAAAAAAGGCACAATAAGGTGCTGGTTTATTTAAGGGGATGCACAACTGAAATTGCTATTTTCTAAACTATCCATTCAAGTGGGCTGAAATTTTTATTTCTTGATATATAATTGTTTTGTGAATTATAACCCAGTCTTAATAATTCTCAGAACTGCGCGGTTGAGGTTATTGTCGTCTCTGCCTGCCCAGGCTTCGTCTCCACGCAAACAGATGACGTCTCTCACAGCAACAAACTCACATTCACGAACAGCAGGCCACTGATTCTGGTGGGATAGAATCACTCATTGTCAATTGCATTAGTGCGGGCTACTTTATAGCAGTAAAGTGAGAGAAAGAGGTTTTCGTCGAACACACAATTATTTTCCATTGTTGCGGGTGTGCTTTCAATTCCCGCGCGGCGTTTACTGAAAGAGGTAGACTTACTATTCGCACGTACACAGCAAGCTGAGCAGACGTTAATTGAAAGTTAAAGAATAAATTGGAATGAAACTTAAAGGAAAAAAGGGGATTATGGGCATGGTTGGGGGAAAATGGTATAAAGGTGCCAAAAGGGGTAAAGGTCCCAAAATAGCGGAATAATGTTTAAATGGAAATAATCCTCTTCTTCGGAAGTCGATGCATCATTAAAAAGATCACTGTCACCTTCTAAATCACTCATTATTGTTATCTTTGAACGCTGTTTTGCTCCCTGGCTTTGTTAGACGTTTGTTCTTTTCCTCAAGTATGTCGCCATACTACTCAACAGCGAGCAACTGCTTACCAAACACCTTTGCTATTCCGTATTGAGAAATAAACACGAATGGAGGAATAAATTACATATTCAAATTTATTTTCTACTGAATACAGAGAGTATGTCGCTTTTTCAATACTGTCGGGTTTGTTCCAAGCGATTAGAATCGATTCTGAATTAACTGAGTATGCGCTGTAGACCATACAATCTGCGCATGTCTGGAATTTTCAGTTCCTATTCTTAATCACGAACCAATTTCACTCGTTCCGAACTAGTTCCCAAATACGTTGGAACAGCAAACTGGAAATTCAGAATTGGTTCTGAACTGATTCTCTGTCGTGTTGGAACGCCACTTAGCTACTGCGCACACTCAGATAATTCGGAATCGATTCTGAATCGTGTGGAAACAAACCTAACGTTTGCAAGCCAATATTATGATCGTTGTGAACCTCTGGTTCCCAAAGTAGTGCATTTAACATGATTATGACATCATGCTGGACAATCGCACTGATAAATCTTTACAATTTACCTGTTTCCTCCATGTGGTTGCAGTAGGTGTTCGAACTGGCTACCATGCCGGCGGATGCAATATTTCAGTCTAACCACAGCCATTTGCACCGTTAACAATTTACCCAGAGGGAAAAGTTCCCGAAAAGGGAGCAATTGCTTAGGAGCTAGGAAGTAGCTAATATTCATCAACACATAGAAGAATAACAATTTATTTTAAAGTGATATATGCATTTACAGTGATTAGATCAGCTTGCTTTAGCACTTGCTTAACAAATTAATATGCTCAAATACAATGTGATATGTTCTTGCTTTCTACGCTTAAAGTTGCCGTGTGCATTTAAAGAATATATGACAAAGTAATGAATACAACAAAGTTACATGAAATGCAATGTTAATACTTCTCCCGTAGTACAACAATTTGGAAAAGCACCAAGCGTTAAAGATAATTTAGAAAAGGCCGAAATAACCCTTGGTTAATTATGCCAAACCTCGCTGTCACGATGGCTAGTTGTTCCACCTCGGTTCCTGGCAAAAAAGCGACTTCTCTTCACTGCCTGCCCGGGAGTTTGTTTCCGTCAGAGAAGATGATGGCACTGGCATCAGTGGCGTGTCGCAATCCAGCCAGTGACGATTGTGCCTGTTGTATTACGTGATGAGGTGATGTCTTATGTCACCCCTGACTGCATCTTGTTCAAAGTTTTGGACGTTGGCTTTCTGTGGATATGAATGACGTCATCACCCTGGCATTGTGACGTGCTGGTTGCATGAGCCACAACCATGGGGGAGGCGAAAACAGCACAAACATGAATCATTTTGAACTGGTTATGTTGTTAGAAATAGAAGTGTGCTGCCGAACAATGGGACAACCGCCACTGAGCAAATTGTGCAGGAGAGGTAATTTAAAGAGAACTGCTGCTTCTGCTGTATCCATCTAACCACTAGGATGAAATGTGCACATGTCCTGTTAACAGTATTTTTTTCATAAACTGGACAACAAATTAAACAGAGTTTTACAAGCAATCTCATTTTTCATACAAAGTTATAAGTTTCACAAGTAAAGTCACAAAAATATGCATCTTTGTTCTTACAAACACATCATGTCAATCCTTACAAAAAAAAAATCAGCAGGCACTGAACGAAAAAAGAATTTCTTAATTTTAACAACTCAAGTTTGCACAGCCAGAAATGTTTGTGTAATAACGATTTTTTTTTACAAACAATGCAACAAAACTAAATTAAACACAGTACTTACTGTTACCAAAAGTCTTATTTTTCATACAAAATAGATGTTTGACAAAAAAAAATTAGGATCACAAAGTAAGTGTTTTTTTATTCTTACAAACACATTCGGTATTTATCCTTTAACCCAACAGATGCTAAACAAAATGTAACTTTTAAACTTTAATTACTCAGCAACCTTAGAGAAAATAGCTAACCATTACATTTCAAGCAGCACAATAGGCTCACAAGTTAAGCAGGTTCTGATAAAAATGCTGCCGTTTATGGTGCCAAATATTTGCACATATTCAAGTCCTGCTTCTTTTCTTCCTGTTATAGGTGTGGTTTCTTTGTACAGTTGGGGCAAATTATAGACTGAAGGGTCGCTGAGTTTTCTTCCATAAATTTTGAAAATGCTCCACGGTTTCATTATGTTATAGCTGGTGGTTATACAGTAGAATCTCATTAGTACTTTTAGCAGGGACCTAAGGATTTAGACATCATAGGCGGGAAAATGTGTTAACGAAAATACAAAATCTGCAATTTAAGAACATAGTTATGTAATAAAATCTAATAATTACTAAGTCTCCATGGCCAGTTGAAATAGATTTCAAGTACAATTTTATACTGAATACTATCCGTGTTTCCATGTTAAATTCAATATGTGTTCAAATGGATTTGGATATGCAAAACCTGAGAATAAACAATTCAAGCTTTTATGTTGGTCAACTTGGATTTTTGAGGTTATGAATGTTTTTGAGAAAATAAATTGCAAATTATGGAAGCGACAATAGTGGCTTTGCTGTGTGTTTTATTACACATATAATTTCCGCTAAAAAAAGCGTGCATTGTATTACGAGTACAATAGACCATAGTAACTTTGACATATTCAATACGATTTGAATATGGTAGGTGTTTCCATGCAACAAATTTCGTTCTGATCGTATTTTCCAAGAGGAAAGTTTTGTTTTAGCATTTTTCCCTTCTTTAAAAGCAGTTTCAATCAATTTAGGTTTGCTAACAATCGTGTTTAAGGTTGACAGAGAAATGTTTAACTTCCGCATTATATACACATGTTTCATATTTAGATTGTGGTATAGTTCAAGGATTTTCAGTTTTTCAGTGTTGGTTATTTACTACACTTTCTTTTTTTCATTGCAAATGAAAAGCTAAAATACAATCTAAATATGTTTGGTCAACACTCAACAGTAGAAACTATCGTTGGTAAAGCATTCTCTATCCCGCCCACATAAATCGTGTCTCACAAATATTTACATACATGCATGTGATTGGCTGCCGGTATCCACCCTGTGACCAAGGATTGACCAAAGTAGCAATTGGAGGACGTCAAACTTGAACGTGTTAAGCGCCTACCCCACTGGACTGGCCAAGGGTTGGCCAAAACAGCAAATGAGGACGTCAAACTTAAAACGTAGTAAGCGGGATTGGGAAAACACACTAAGCAAACGTTATTTATTACATTTGGTGATTTGGTACCGGGACTTTTATAATTAAACGTAATAAGCAGGAAAACATGTTAATGAGGAATGTGCTAACGAGATTCTACTGTATAAGCTTTGAAGGGTCATCAGAAGTCATTTTGAAACCACATAGCCTTCGTGATTTTCAACTTGTTATTCCTCAGCAGGCTTTTTCTACTAGGGTGAATTCTTTGAAATCTTACTGCTGCATTTGAGAAAGGCTTATTTAGCCTGGCCTCAGTGATTACATATTTCCAGTCTGCAGGAAAGTGAGCTATTTAAGTTCTTTTCTTCCTCTTAATCAGTACAAAGTTCCTGTCACATGGGAGGAAGCTAAGGCCAGTGCATAAATATTTGTTATTCATTTCTGAGAAAAGTCTGGATTGTACAAAACGACCATACAATTTTAACATGCGCCAGATCTATCTGATATACTAACCATTTCCATTCCCTCCCAGTAGCAGAACAGAGAACAGATCATGTGGGTATTTGAAAAGGCAAGAGGTAATTTCAGTTGACCCTCTCTTCCCCTGACACTGATGCCAGAGGCACATGGTTACCTCTCCAGACCCCATGTCATGGTTAATAAAATTGTAATTACAAAGTTTTCTCTGATAAAAGATAAGAGGATTGAGTCCAGTTTTTACAAAAAGCACTTGCTGTAAATCCACGCATAATTTGATAATGTTTGTATTCCTGTGTGGTGTAAGTGTGTCTTCTTTCAAAGTTTTGTAGGCATGGTGAGGTTTACAGTGCTGCAAATCACTTACAGTTTGGATGTCCCTTCTCTCCTCTTATGATGTACAGTGAGTTACAGCACTTGCAAATATTGGAACAAGGTTGAAGTCAACAAAAACTTGATTGTCTTGCTAGCTTTCACATCAGGATGTAGTTTGGTGAATAGCTGGTACATCTTTGGCAAATTGAGATCAGGGCTCAGATATTCTTTGCTTGCTAGTATAATGTGAAAATTGTTTTGGAAAAGTAGTAATATGTGACCTTATCAATGCCCTAACAGAGTCCAGTGCTGTGTGAGGTCTGTTCTTGTGTTTGCCACGGCCGTCCATCAGGAAATCTTTTACTTTATTTTGAAGTGTTTTGACATTGCATTTTGTGATTTGGAATGTGTTTAGGGATGCTTTACGGCAGACTTCAAGGTTATTAATAGTATATTGAACAGTATGGTTTGAACTCGCATTGATTCTTCCACTTGAGGTCTTTTGACAGTTTCATCATAGACACTAGTAAAGTTGATTGTCAATGTACAACTATGGTAATTGTGATACAGTCTCAGTTTTGTTTATAGGTTTAAATTAGTTCAGCCATATTTAGAACACTTTTTCTCAGTACACCTCGGGCTTGTAAATGAATTTGTTAAATACATATGTTCTTAGGCTATGAATTGTAATAATAGTTATATACCCTAGTGTCACAAAAATTGTAAATTAATACTAGCAAAATACTTACCATAGGTGGCAGAGTTTTAGCAGGAACTTCATTACCTCTCCAAAGTGTAGAATTGGCTAGAATCCTGCAATCATTTCCTTTTGTTGAATGCCCATTTCAAAGAATATATACGCCTTTTACAGGTTTTATTTAGTCTGATCTCATCACTTGGTAACATTTTCATGTACCCAACATACGTAGTTATGGCATAGAAATATTTGAATAAAAAGCAAAAGCGCATCAGACATGGAAGTACAGACCAGACTGCTACGCTGTTTACATGTGTCCCATTGTTTAATCAGAGAGAGAACACAGCTTGTTCAACTAAGTTGAGTATGCATCTACTGGCGTTTTATAAAACATACTTTGAGACATGAAGTATAAATCCTGTGATTCCACTGAAAATTTCAGCTTTGCTCAAAATGCCTTTTGTCCCATTTGACCTTATGCTTCAATTATCAACTCTGTAAGGAATTCAGATTAGGTAGTTTTTCTATTGCACAAACCTAACTAGAGCTTTTAGAGAATTTTGCATCCTTAACTAATGTAAAGCAGCAAGAAAACTTCTAGCTGCAGGCCCAGTATTGGTAGTAACTACATTGTGACTATGGTTACTATGTTTTACTTAGTTTAATGCACAAGCATTTTTAATCTGATGTATTATGATGCATCTTTGTGAAACCATATTTTAAAGCTTAACCTGTCATTTTTCTCTCTAGCCCAAAAAATATCCCCGGAAGGCAAGCCTAAGGTGCAACTACAAGTTTGTCTTCATGATGGAACTTCATCTACATTTCACTTTGTGAATCGACTGGGACAAGCAGCACAGATTAAAGATCGTGATGATGTGAAGGAACTTTTACAACAGCTTCTCCAAAAGTTCAAATGTGAAATAAATAAAGAACTTGAAGAGAAAAACAGGTTAGTGAGGTAATGTATTTGCATGTATAGGAGAGGGTGGCAGCTACAAAAACTAGTCAAGTGTAATTGATGCCATTTTATCACCTACATAAGTGACACATTAGTTCCTATGTGCAGTATTCATAAACAGTAGGTTATCGCTTATATTATCTCTTAAGTTAGTGTCTACTAAAGTGAAACTATAGACAGTCTAAAGCTGTCCTGTCCTATTCTCAGAGGCAGAACTGATCATTCTGCTGTCTATTTTGGAAATGTGTTACTCGGTGTGCAGTTGCACTGCAGATACGCTGTGTTACTATATTTTGTTCATTAAGGTAAGATAAGCCAGAATTTGGGGGGGGGTTTGTTTTTTAAGATTATATATGTTCATTTTTAAACACTTCTGTATATGATTTGTTATAGTTATCCAATTATGTGTGCTAAATAACTTAAAAACAATTTGGGACTGTCATTCTGTGTTACAGCCACTTTCAAGATATTGTGAATACCATGTGTGATGTTTCCATTTAAATTGTTAATCTTTCATTCTGTAAAGGAGTTTCTGCTTCTTACGCTTCTGTGTGATTGTGTTCCTGTTTCTTTCTGTTTGAGGGTTGTTAAAGTGTGCTAGCCTTCTGCAGTTTTAATCACAATTTCAGAAAATGAATAATTTTTTTTTTAAAGCAAGCAACCCGTTTTCTCATGAACCTTTCATGTTACGAGTGGCAATATAAGCAGTAGCTTTTCATCTAAATTTTAAAGTAAACCATATCAACGTATGGAATTAATTGTTCTTTCACACAAGCCGTGTGTTCGACAGGGTAGGAAACGTAGAATCAGATGGCATCGCATTGAATTTTTCAGTCATCTGATTCTACCTTTCCATATCAACGTATATTTCAGAGGTATACATTTTCAACTGAGCACGTGTACAAGAAAGTCTAAATAATAAATCATGCACTAAAATGATTAAAAGCGTATGAAATATACTTTGTATCAAACAAAATTGATGTGTTACAATCATATGATTTTTTCTACCCATTCTTTACAAATTATTCTTACAAAAGCTTATTCCTCTATCTACCTCGTTTTAATCAAAATTAACGTTTACAGAGATGCTGTTATCACATATTTCATTGTTTACAAGTTATGTACAAAATTCATTTAGACTGAAAAGAACTTTACAGACTGTTTCACAGAAAATTCAAGACATATTTTATTTGCCGAACAGATATTTAAAACACATGGTATTTTAATCAATATTGTGAGGCAATTTTTGAGAAAATAAAAATAAAAAAATCCACGGAAAGGTAATTTAGGATGAGGCAGATTTTCTGGAAAAACTTGTCACACGCTTGGAATATGTTGAACTTAAATACAAAGTTTGGTATTTATCCAGCTTTTTTAATACTGTTCACACATACACTGCTTTTTCTGAAATAGCTGGTTTTGTATTCAGAGAACTTAAAAATGTGTATTTCTGGTGAAATATTGATATAAAATTTTTGGATAAAATAAAATACTTCCTATACTTACTATGGTAAGCAGTGGAGAAAGTAAAAATTAATTTCCATCAATTTTGCCACTCTATCTCCCCATAATGTTTGCAGATTTAAGAACTTTAATCCTTATTTTTTTCTAGAAATGAGTATTTTCAAATCTCACCCATTTTCTTAGTAACTGCTGGAGATATTTACATGAAAGTGGTTCAGATAGTAAAACTACATTGAAGATGTTGCTCCCTCAATCATGGTTACTATTGAAAAACTATGGAAATTATTGGGGAGGCTGAAGGTAATGATAGAGCACTTAAAGCCCAAACACTGGCTGCATTGTTGCCAAATGTTTTACACATTTTGTACTGGAGTTCAATGCATTTTCTTAATCTTCAAAAAAGAGTATTTCAGCGACCCAAAACCTAAATTATTTTTATCAAGAGACTGAATGATTATATTTAATTTGTTATTTATTGTTTTAGGTTGCTGTCAGAAAATCCATCTTTGCTCCAGTTATACCGGGATTTGGTAATAACACATGTTATTTCATCTGAGGAATTCTGGTCACAACACGCAACAAAATACATGCAAAATCAACAGAGTCAGAAACAGGATATTGGAGTTTCAGGAGCATTCTTGGTAAGAAATGTAAACTAGAGTTAAAGAGAAGAAATTACTGACCTTTCCTATGTGGTTATTTCTTTACTAGACATAGCCAGCCAGAATGGCGGTCATTTGTTAATGTCAAAGAGAAAACAGCTATGTTGCCTTGTGTCAATTATTTTAATTTGTGTCATAACTTACTAATTTTGTTTTTGAATAGGTACTCCTGTTTCTTTTTCCCCTGAACATCTGTTTCGTAAGGTATTTAATGATCTGTAATAATGTTTATCATTATATTTATTAGATAGAAAATAAATCTCATTATGATATATAAGTAGTTTGATTAAACGCTTTCTCTCCTTGTTCACAGGCTGATATCAAACCACAAACAGATGGATGTAATGGACTGAAGTATAATTTAACAGCAGATATAATTGAGTGTATCTTTAAGACATATCCAGCTGTAAGAAAGAAACATTTAGAATATGTACCTCATAAATTATCAGAAGCAGAATTTTGGACAAAATTTTTTCAGTCTCATTATTTTCATCGTGATCGTATTAATGCTGGTACAAAAGATCTGTTTACAGAATGTGCAAAACTGGATGACCAAGGTTAGTAGTGTTGTAGGTGGAATGTAGAATTTAAAAAAATTACTTGAACAGCAATCATATATCTTAAAGCTATGAGAATGTGCTAAAGTATTTCATTGAAATTTCTTTGTAGCATTGATAAATTTTCTGAAAATGCAGGAAATATTTGAAGGGCAAATGTCCTCATCTTCATCAGTACACTGACTGGAAAAGCACACTCTTTTCTATAAGATTTTGAAGATGAATGTGCAGTAGTCCTGTATTATTCAAATATTAAATTGATCATTTTTCTTGCCTTTGTTTCTTTCCACTGTTGTGGAAACTTCTGCTGGGTTTTGGAAAGGTTTTAAAAATTATGATTGCAGAAGTTAAAACAGAAGGTAAAACAGGATGCAGAAATTTCTAAAACATCTTTAAATGCAGTGGAACTTTGTATATGGGAGAAAATTTGCATTATAAAAAGCTAAAAAGCAGGAAAAAAGTGAAGGAATACGATATCCCTAAGTGATCATCAGAGTTTCCAAATTTATATAATAGGGGATTATGCATAAGCTTCCATGATTAATTGTGTTAAATTATGTTCTGCTGCCCAATATATTGATTATCCTATACAAGATTGGCTCAGCTTAAAAATTAGCTTTGTAGAGTTTAAAACTCCCCCTGAAAAAATTGTCCTTAAAAAGAATATGTTCAAAATATATCAGTTTTCACTTAGTGAAACATTTTTCCATTCATCATGTACAGAGAGAGCCAAAAAAGTACGAACCAGCTGTGCAGTGTTTTTCCTACTTTTAAAGGCTTTAATTACCAACTTTATGAAAGGAGATGCTGAAACTGGCCACTGTCGTCCATATAGTTTTGGCACCTCTTTAGGAAACTATCCATCACTTGCCATAGTTCACGTTGAGAAATGCTGGCAATTTCCTGGCGGATATTTTGTTTTAATTCTTCCAGGGTGTGCGAGTTTGTCTTGTACACTTTGTTTTAAGTTACCTTACAGATAGAAATCACAGGGGATTAGGTAGGGGGACTGAGGGGCCCACAAATCTCTAATAATAATTCTGTCCTCAAACACACTTAAAGTTAAGTAAAACCCTTAAAAGTAGTTTTAAAAATATTGTATGGTTTCATCCGTGCCTTTCTACGATAGCAGCAGATGGCAACAAGCACTGAGGATGCGGACAGGAAAAGCACCGCACAGCCGGTTCGTAGTATTTTGGCTCTCCCAGTATAGGAGTCAAGATGTCGGAAATGTATCCTTTGACAGTAATGAACAGAAATTTTGTCCATAGTATTTGAAAAGATTTAAAATCTGTCAGCCTTACAATTAATAAAATTACCATATAGTTAGGGACCCTGAAAAGTGGTAAATAAAATCACAGGAATGCGATACAAAAATGTGGATCACAGATGTTTTAAAAATAACTTTTTATTTTTTGGTCTGGTGGTAAAATAAGCTTTTTAATTGAAAACTATGTACAGAGAACAAGTTACACATATGGAATGAGCAGAAAGATAACAAATTGCATTTACATTACGCAAAGAAAAACTGTAGATACATAAGACAAAAAATTGAATTACACATACCAAAATTAGGTTCACATTGAAAAAACATATTTATACTAACATTTGTTGAACTTCTACAAAACCTTATTTATGCTTTGAACCAAAGTATACACTCAATTCCATTTCTAATTTCGCTGGTAGAGCATTGGTTCTTAAATCTGTATGTATGTTCCCATAAGAAGAAATTGCATGCTCACTATCCACATTTGAACAAGGTACTCACAGCCTCTTAACGGTACACTCAACTTGCTGTGGTTTTCTTTGATACTGAGCATCACATCAAACAAGCTGACAGTCTCTCCCTTTTCAACAGTTTCATTTTTAATTGTCTGCAAATGTAGATATCCTGAAAGAAGCAGCTGCCGATCTAGCTGCTTTAAAAGTGAAATCTTTGCAGCACTTTCCAGGACAGATGTCTTGCCATTTGTTATGATCTTTGTCACATCGAAAACGTTTCCCATGTTTGTTAGGAACACTTTTGCTGTGTCAGTCAACAGCCTGGTTAGTTTTGTTTCACAAAGGCACCCCAGATTTTCAAGCTGCTGCTTTAATTCTGCCCTCTTTACTTTTGACTTAATGCCATTGAGAGCAGCAGTTATTTGTGGTTCAAACACTCCTTTGCTGACCAGCTTTAACCCATTTATCAGGTTAGCAATTCTACTTTCAAGTTTATGGCAGAAAGGATATGAAGAGCCCTCTAAACTGGTGATGCAGTCAAGTTGCTGCCTATGTTCTTTCAGAAACATAGAACTTGTTGCAACTATCATCACAGTTTCCTTTTCCAACTCAGTAAAGAATCTGACTGCAGATCCACCTTCATCCATGATATTGCTAAAATCAACCAAATCTTGGATATGTTTGCCAAGATAAAGGGCCGACTTACACCAAGAGTTCCATCTGGTTAGAACTGGGGATGGAAAGGCTGTAGTTCTGGCTTCATCTTCCTTGTAGCGCTCTCTCAGGAATGCAAGAAACCTGTGTTTCCTTTTCTGAGTGTTGAGGAATAATATTTTGGCATTGGAAACTGCACTATTTAGGTGACAGCTTGGAGGTCCACAAACCAACCACTAGTTGCAGCTATATGCCCAGCATTGAATGTGAATCATGACAGGGCTAGAACACCATGCATTTGTGCACACAAAGTTCATGTATCGTGCTGAGTCTGTCACGAGGGCCACAATGTTGTACTGGATTTCATATTCCTGAAGCACAGCCATTACTACCTTGGAACACTCAGTGGCATTTGCTTGCTCCAGCATTTTCACCCCTACAAAAATGTGGCATTTCCTTGCTCCAGCATTTTTACCCCTACAAAAATGTTCTGCTCTGCAGAGCAAGAAAGTACCCTCAGCGGCATTACAAACACAAAGCTGCCCTTCCTGTCTGTTGTCTCATCTTAAAAGCACAACATACTGTTTTTTTATGCATTCCATGACTTCCTCTTTCGTGCAACTGGGGTGCATACTCAGTTTTGCAATTATCTACAGAGGGAATATCTCCAACTCCTAAAACAATGAATTAAGTTTGCTTTTTTATGTGTGTTAAAGAAACACCAGATTTGCAGCATGAATTTGCTACAGACTCCTCTCCCTATAAAAAAGGTACCCTATTTGACCGTTTTTAAAATTAATTAAACTAATTAAATTAAGTTTCATTTATGGACAATCTTTAACTGCTATGATTCTTAGCATCCCATTTTATATTGGGCATGGAGGGCTATAAATTGTTGCTAAGGGGCCTTTTCATCAAGCTTGAGGTTCTTTTGTGTCTCATAAATCTTCAACATGGAACCACCATCTTTACTTCCCTTCTGAAGGAAGACTTACTAAGGATTTTTATGCCCAAAAAAATATATCGCGTGCCACCAGGTTTGAACCCTCGACCTCGGGAACTAGAGGCTAGCATGGTACCTGCCACTAGATGGAGGATGACATATGACTGTTTTGAATATGATCCTGGTTCCATGCAAATTTCAATATGCTTTAAAACTAATTTGAGTATATTTATGGACACTCTTTAACTACTATGGTGCTTAGCATCTCATCCTATATTGAGCGTGAAAGACCAGAAATTTTACTCAGACGCCTCTTCATCAAACTTAGTTCTTTTACATGCCATAAACCTATGACTTGGGACCACTGCATTTACTTCCCTTCCTAAGGAAGCCAGTTAAGGATTTTTACACCCGAAAAAAATCCATCATCCTCTGCCAGGTTTGAACCTGGAAGCTCGGGAACCAGAGGTCACTACACAAAGCACACAGTCTTGCACGACCTAAGATTTTCTGTAAATGATGGGTGGGGAAAAAAAACTAAGGGATGCTATTCTGGTAGGAATAGCATCTTTTCCTGCCTGTAAACTTGCGAAATGTAAGTGTTCCTATAATCTGGTGCATAAGCTTTTCGTGGGCCCATGAGCTGCACATGCTGGTCAGTTTGTGAGGTCATATAGAATGAATGAGTCCACAGGTACATACATTGAGTACAAAGTGTTATATTTGCAAAGTCTTTAGCAGAGTTATTACTGATGACCCATCTTTGCTCGTTTCCAAACCACCATCCATTGTCTGCCAACATTGTCTTTACCTTCATTCTCCTCCCCCTTTTTTCTTCATCGTCATATGAAAATGGTATGAGATTGCCCTCAATCCTTTCATCCAGAATTGTAAAATTTCTGCATCTGTTAGACCTTTACAAGATGTACGAGATGTAGAATGCATTGTCTCAAACTAATCTTAAGCTGTCAGGAAACTTCTAACATTTGACAGTGAATATGTGTGCCTTGTGTCAGCATTTAGTTCTTATTTATGTTCTTACACATGTAAAAATGTTTACTCAGTAATTGTATTACATCAGGCTTCAGCCAGGTGCTGTTCCATTGTCACAATGTGACCTCTAAACACACATGTAAGCAAGAGCATGCTGGAACACTTAGTTCCACAAGGAACATTTAAATCTTAGCATTTTAGTGTGTATTAGGGTCAGCAAAGGGTTAAATACATAGTAACTCTTTTTGTACTTCAGGTTTGTCTTGAAGCTGATGTGCTATATGCAGACATAAGTGGTTGTTTAAAACCCTTAGCATCGCAACCTTTCCTTGCCCTAGAACCCCTCCCCCTCATGTAGACAGAAAAACTAATTGTGAATGCCCGCATTGTAATACATGCATTTTAACTTTGTTGTTCTCTCACTGGTGTCTGTTCACAGTTATACCATTCTTACCTCAGAGGTGATAATTTGTATGGAATTACCCTGACTTATCTTTAACTCAGTTGAGTTTATTTTCTGCATGTAAGATTTTAGTTTCTCTTCCTTTTGAGGTTATGCTATGTTATTTTTTACTCTTTACCATATAATAGTTGTTTTTAAACAACAAATCTCCATTTTATAACTTATTATATCTTATTCATTAATAATAGCAACTTATGATTTTGAACTTCCCTAGATAAAGACTCATTACATTACTTGTAGTAGAGATCATATACAGTCATTACACAACCAACGCCAATATGATGTCTTGAATCTAGAATTGAGCAGCATTGTTAACTAATTTTTTGCACTCTTAAAGAAATTGTTAATTCTGAACTCTTAAAACACTGCCAGAGATTGTTAGAACTATTTGGTAATCTTTAAGCTCTGAAGAAAACTATGGAAAAACCTAAAGCTTCTGTTGAACAGTATTGTTCAAAAATTAAATTAAGATCTTTTACAAAAATAGATAATCATGAAATGTTTACAAATGAATGTGGATAGTGCAACAGATATTTAAAATATGGAAATATCCTGCTAATACAAATGTTTTGGTAACCCTAGTCCTACTATTCTGCATACAGACTAAATAAATGTAGAAATAAAAGCACATTTTAGATCTTAAATAGCTGGTTTTATCAACAGCTATAGCAAAGGACAGAAAAATTTTCTATTTTATTTTTAGCACAATTTGGTCTTTTTGTGTAAAATGGTTTTCAGTTGAATTTTTATAATACACCATTTTTGAAGTTTGGTTGTATTGAAGATGGAATCCACCTGAAGTCGAATTTTAAATTACTTCATTAAAAAGTTTGTTTTAAATACAGACATTTCATGAATATAAAGTCATCAAAACAGGCACTTCATTTATTTTTATACAAGCACAGTGTATCAGGAATTATACTTTTATATTTGTATACTAAATTTGCAGTTTTATCAATCTTTCAAATACTATAAAATGTATTCTTCATGTCCACTTGACAATAGTTTAGCAACTGCATCACTGAACGACACCTCAAACTTCAAATGATAGCTTGGTCATGAATTCCAAATATTCTGCTATTGTGTCATCAGTCAGGATTTCACTGTACTGCGAAAATTATCATTAAGTCATGTTGGAACAAGGAACCAATTCTGCTTGTACAACTGCAGTTACAAATTTAGGGTTATGTACTTTTGTTGCTTGTAGGCATTTCACAATGTCAACCTTTCTAGTTGATGAAAGTTGCAAGCTGACTGTATCTTGCAGCTCTTTGTAGGTTTTAAAATTTTGGATGCACTGAGTGACTGAATTCTAGAAGCAGCAGATGGCCAGTCTTCACAAGACCTTCATCACAGCATCTATGAAAATGTTCTTAGGATTAAAAGATTTCTTCAGCATTGTGAACAAGCCTGCTAACTTGAATGTCACTTCAACAAAATTAAGAGAATCACAATGTACTGTGTAGTTTAACTCCTAAGGGATTAGGAGAATGCTGACTATGGAATTTTACAACACTGAATGCATCTTAGGAGTTCAGATGTGTTGAAAAACTATATCATTTTTAAACCATGTTTTCTGAAACTTGCATTTTTCAATACTGTTGTACCTTTTTTATCAGCATCCATTGGAAGTACAAACTTGAAACTTTGCATGCAGCTTTAAAACATTAATATGAGTTTTGTATCTTTAGAGCTCCTTAAAAAGTAATTTAAAATTTACTTCACATATAATTTTTAAAAACTAAAAGAAAATCCATTTAAAACATCTAACTGGGAAGTGTTAATTAAACATAGATAATGCACATTTAAAGTTTGAGGTTCATTGCTTTAGTAGATTTTTAGGAAAAGGTATATCCTAAAAATTGAAATTTGGAAACTACTAACATGAAGGCCAATTATTAAAAATTCTGATGGGTTACATTCACATGTCTTTCTCCATCCACTATCGCTTATTTTTATATAGCTTCTACAAACTATTCTTACAAAAGCTTATTTTGCTATCCACTTGTTAATTGGGATAAACCTGTGCAGAATTAAGTCTCATTACAAACTTTATTGTAGGACAAGAGGAAGGAGAATTGGTAATCAGGTGTTTAGGAAACTGACTCACTTTATGCTGACTTTAAAATTACATTTTCTTTCCATGACATTGCGAGAAACAAGCGAAACAGCACTTAAAAAAAAAAAAAAAAAAAAAAAACCAAGTATTGAAAAATTCAATGTCATGAAAAAAAAATTAATAAATTGTATGTTTAAAAGAAAGTACTTTTGATAAACTCTTGACATCAAATTTTTGGGTAGTATACAATACTTCCTCATAGATAGGTGGCAGAGAAAGTAAAAATTCTGAAAAGAATGCGAAAGATCTGTGTAACATTCACGTAACTTTCTCTACCCTCTGTCTTTATTGGTGGGTATACAATTATTCTTACAAAAGTTTTATTTTTCTATCTACTTCATTTTAATTGAGATAAACCTTTGCAGAAATATCTACATTACACATTTCATTAGGGTACAAAGGGAATAGCGATAGTCAAATGTTAAAGAATTGGATGCTATATGCTGACCTTAAAATTCCATACTCTTTCCGTGCACTTGCGAGAAACAACTGAAAGTGACAAAAAAGGTTGCTTGTAATAAATTGTGTTGTAAAGATATCAACATTTTTTTTTTTGTGGTACGTTTTTCACTTAATTTACCAGTTATACAAGATTATACAAAATTCCTTTCAGATGCAGAGGACTTCACAGGCTTTTCTCAGAAAATTCTAGGTATTCATTTTGTTTGTTATGTAAACACATTTGATATATTGCATTTTAATAAAACTTGTTAGCCATTTTTTAGGAAATCAAAAATTTCAAAAAAAATGTTTCATGTAGATAGTTGTGGTAAGGAGATTTCCTTGAAATCTTCGAATCGCATCTTTGGAAGGTACTGAACTAAATAACTAGTTTGGTGTTTATCCAATTTTTCCTTTTTGAGTTATACTGTTCACAGACACACACACAGATTTTTTTTCTTCTATAAATGTTCTTTTTTCTTTTATTTTTTTTTTATTCAAAGGTCCTCAAAACATGTATTTCTAGTGAAATCTTGGTATCAAATTTTTTTGAGTGGAATGCAATACCTTCTCTTCCTACTAAGTAAATGGTAGGGAAAGTAAAAAGAAAGATGTATATTTTAAACATATATTTAATATATATAAGTATATTTTTACAACATATATTTTAACATACATTTAAAGTAATTACAGATCGCCAACACGGCTTCCAAAAAGGAAAGTCTACAAATAGTGCATTGATACGGTTTATAGATGTGTACCGGAAGCTTGATGATTCAGAAATGTTTGTTCGAATATTTCTCGACCTGTCTAAGGCTTTTGATTTAGTTAATCTTGGAATATTATTGGAAAAATTATATTACTATAGAATTAGGGGAGTTGCATATAATTGGTTTGATTCCTATCTAAGAGAGCAAAGGGAAATAATATAAATAGAGTACTTTGACAAAAATGCAAATGAAATAAAGACTATGCAATCAAAAGCCATTAGCATAGAATGCGGTGTTCCTCAGGGCTTAGTATTACGATCATTACTTTTCATCTTGTATATTAATGATTTGGTTACTCAATCAAACAATTCTGTAAAATATTCCTTATTTGCAGATGGTACAATCAGGTTGATCTCAGGACGGAATGAAGATGGACCTAAAGAAAATATAGTAAATAATTTGAAATGAATGTTGACTTGGTTGCAAACTAGCAAATTAGTTGCTAATAAGGATAAGAGTCATGTATTAGGTTTTTATAATAAAACAAATACAACAGTTAATTTACCTAAAATTAAAATAGATGATACTGAAATTAAATACACAAGAAATATAAAATTCTTAGAAGTTTGGATGGATAACAACCTAAATTGGAAGGTGCATATTGAAATTCTAATTAAGAAGTTAAGTAAAATTTGTTTCCAAATATTTATCTTGCTTATAAATTTAAGCACTCTAAGAACACCTTATTTTTCAAATTTCCAGTCACTAATTATGTATGGGGAAATAGTAGTGGTGTGACCAGAGTATTTAAAATGCAAAAAAGGCTAATTAGAACTATGATGAATTTGCAAAGAACTGAAAGCTGTAAAGAATGGTTTAGACAATTAGGTATAATGCCACTGCCGAGTATTGATCTCTTGAAATATTAGTACAAGTGAGAAAACATTTAGATAAATTTAACAAAAGTAATGACATTCACGGTTATAATATAAGAAATGGTTCAATTTATTTAAAGGTGAGTCGAAATTGTTACACTAACATCACTTAAGTTTACTCACTTAACATGTTTCGGGAAACCGTTGTTCCCATCCTTAGAAGGTTAACTCGACTGGCCCGTGTTGTTGGTGTTTCCGTTTTTTGGACTGGAAAAAAAAAACGGAAACACCAACAACACGGGCCAGTCGAGTTAACCTTCTGAGGATGGGAACAACGGTTTCCCGAAACATGTTAAGTGAGTAAACTTAAGTGATGTTAGTGTAACAATTTCGACTCACCTTTAAATAAATTCAATACACATCACTGTTTCTAGCTTCTTTTCATTACAATACATACGTAAATGGTTCAAATTTGCATGTGATTTATCATAGGAAAAATATGTATGAGCGTAGTTTTAAATTTAATGGTATTCGCATTTACAATAAATTGCCTTTTGAAATAAAATAAATTACTTCCTTCGCAAAGTTTAAAATTACTTTGAAGATATATTTATTAAGCAAACATTATTCAGTGGATGAGTATTTGAATGATAAATCTTAGGTGTATAAATATCCATAATGTGGACCCCCCAGGGGCTCACCGTATGTAAGTACGGGTTTGGCATACCCAGGGTGCCCAAGCCACTCATTGCCATTTTCATCCTTTCATCCCCGTCCGGTCGAGGTGGGTTCGTTCTCGTGACCGGGGGACTCAGGTAGGCTCTCGTGCATTCTGTGCATTTCATACCATGACGCCCTCGCCATTGTTTCTTTATTCTCTCTTCTATCTATGCACATTTTGCCCCATGTCCATTCATTCACACATCTATTTTTCTTCTTCGCCGGCCTACCTTGCGTGCGAAACGCCCACACAGTTGTATTTATTTTACATTTTATTTTAATCCTCCGTGGACACAGCCTGATGGATACCCACGCACTGGGTGCACAGCTGGGTGAGTGGGTAATGGCATCATCCCCACCACCCGGGGTCATCATGTAGGGTATATGTTCGTATCTGCTGTTCAACCGCAGTCCCTCAGGGGGGGCCATTGCAAGAGCTGCTGACTTCCGACGGCCATTGGGTCCCTCTGTCTAAGTTCTGGGAGGTGTGACCCTGGGGCGAGTCTGGTATAGATAGGCCACTCACCCAAGCCGGGGTAACGCCCAAGGTCGGAGGCGGTTGCAGTGGTGGAGGATTTCTTTCGCTATGGAGCACCATTTCTCCATTATTAATAACAAGCGCCGAAAAGTCATTGCAACAGAAGTAGCACCACCAACAACTGGTTGTTACTTAGTGATTACCCGTACAGAGGAAGGACAATCATTCGAGGTGAACCCTTTTATAATCCAGAAGGGCATTGACTCAATTGCTGGTCCCGTTCATTCCTGCACTCGCCTACGGAACGGTTCATTGTTATTTATTTAAAGGTGAGTCGAAATTGTTACACTAACATCACTTAAGTTTAAACTTATTTATTTCTGCTTCATCACTTAAGTGATGTTAGTGTAACAATTTCGACTCACCTTTAAATAAATTCAATACACATCACTGTTTCTAGCTTCTTTTCATTACAATACATACGTGGTTCATTGTTAGTTCAGAGTAAGTCCTTTCATCAAAGTAAGACCTTGTTGCGCGCCATGCTTCTCCACCATCCGTGTTGAGAAGCACCGCACCTTGAATTCCTGTTGAGGCGTTGTCACCACCCACAGCCTCGACGGAATGTCGGATGATGAATGGTCGAATATCTTTCCGACCAAAAGGTAACAGCAGTTCATCAAGTGCAGGCTAAACGCGACGGAGTATTGGTACCAACTCATACCCTGTTTCTCACGTTCGAAAGTGTCGATCTGTCCTCTAGTATTTCGGCAGAGTACAAACGTATTGCGGTGAGGCCCTATATTCCTAGACCTCTGCATTGTTTCAAATGCCACCGTTTTGGACATACGCAAGTCTCATGTAAGAGTGCCGTTACTATCTGTGGCTCATGTAGCCAGCCGTCTCACGATGATACCTATTCATCCGGACCCGTCTGCGTTAATTGCAAAGGGTCTCTTTCTGCTTCATTTGCCGACTGTCCTCGGTACTTGGACGAGAAGGAGATCCGGCTAAAGGAGAAACACTCCTTCGCCGAAGCCCGGAAACGTTATCATGCTCGCCAAACTTCGCTCCTGCGATTGAGAACATTCAGCTCTGTTGTTGCCTCGCCAGTACACCGGAAGGATGCAGAGACTCAAACCTGGACCATGACTGCATTGACCGCCACTACCACCCGGTCGTCCATTTCAGCTACAGTTATCAAGCCCTCTAAACTTGGTCCAAAGGTTATGAAGTCACAAGGCACTGAGAAAAAATCGAAGCATAAATTTCGTAGAGAAGATTTTTTGAAAGACCCTCCGCGTGCACGCGGTAAGAAGAGTTCACCTTCTCCTCGAAGGTCGCAGTCCCAGGATGCTGCTGGGACAAGCCGCGCTCAGCGGCCACCTTCACCCATTGTCACCCAGAACCGATTCTTGGCGCTTGAATCGGTTTTTGGCACTGAGCGCGTGGGCCCTCCCTTTGAGGAGCCTATGGAGTCTGACCAACTCCATACAAAAAGCCCGAGTCTGAAGTTTAAGCAAAAAGTTATTTTGAGCCGCCCTTTTAAGTAAGAAGTTTATCCCTTTTATTCATGGCTATCCTGCCCTGGAATTTACGTGGTGTACGATCGCATAGGGTGGAACTGTAACTTTTATTGCGTTCCCATTCACCTATGGTCGTGTGTTTGCAGGAGACCAAGCTTCGCCCTCACGACCCTTTTGATCTCCGAGGGTATACTCCGGTTTGCTACGATCTGGAACCGGATGAGGGTGCTCCTGCTCATGGAGGTGTCCTGTTATTAGTGCGTAACGACGTTCATTTTCAAACTCTCTCACTTACGTCCGACTTGCAAGCTGTTGCCCTTAGGTTTCATTTACCCGGCTTTTTCTTTTCTGTTTGCTGCATCTATACACCTCCGTCGTCTCCCCTCGCTCATGCGGATGTTCGCGATCTCCTGTCCGCTCTCCCAACACCATTTCTTTTGTTGGGAGATTTTAATGCCCATCACCCCCTGTGGTTTGCCAAGGGCTTGTGCGAGGGGAACTCTTCTTTCCGACCTTTTTGATCAGTTCAACCTCTCCATCCTCAATACAGGGGAACCTACTTTTCTTTCAGATTCTTCTGGTACATTCTCTCACTTGGACCTTGCCGTTTGCTCACTTCAGCTTGCTAGTCGTCTGCAGTGGAACGTCGTTGCTGACACCTACTCCAGCGACCATTACCCCTGCATCGTTTCTCTTCTGTCTCACCACGTCCAGCATTCCAGGGTACCTACCTGCATATTCCGAAACGCCGACTGGAGATTGTATTCCAGCCTTGTGTGTTTTGTGGACCAGCCCTTCACTGATGTTAACCAAATGCTGCAGCACCTTACGTCTACGATTCTATCTGCCGCCGAACGCACAATTCCCCGATCATCCTCTCACCTTCGGCGTATTCCAGATCCGTGGTGGAACGAGGATTGTCGGGACGCCGTTGGTGCTCGTAGAACTGCGCTTAGGGTGTTTTGGCAACACCCTACACTTGATAATTTGGTTACTTTTAAACAATCGCGCGCCAGGGCTCGTCGCATTATTCAGGATAGCAAGAAGGCATCTTGGACTCATTTTGTCGAGTCTTTTAATCGCTTCACACCTTCCTCTGTTGTTTGGGATAAACTTCGTCGCTTCTCCGGTAAAGTGTCGCATTGTACTGTGTCTGGCCTTCAGGTTTCCAATGCCACCATAGTGGATCCGGCTGCCATTGCTAACACTCTGGGTGCTGCCTTTGAGGCGGTTTCCAGTTCTGCCCATTATTCCGCCGGCTTTCGCGCTCTCAAAGACCGGCTGGATTCTGAGACCTATAATTTTCGATCTGCTAATGAGTGTTACAATGAATCTGTCAATGCGGGAGCTGGAGCATGCTCTCCATTGTTCTCGGCACTCCGCTCCGGCATTCATGTCCTGATGATAAAGAACCTTTCAGCCGACAGTAAACTCTTTCTCTTACAGGTCTATAACCGTATTTGGCAAGACGGCCTTTTTCCTTCCGTTTGGCGCGAAGCCACCATTGTCCCTATACTTAAGCCTGGGAAGGATCGCCAACTACCTTCCAGCTACCGCCCTATCTCCCTCACGGGTTGCATCTGCAAGGTGATGGAGCGCATGATCAACGGGCAGTTGACATGGTGGCTTGAGTCTCAGGAACTTCTAGAGAATGCTCAGTGCGGATTTCGTCGCCATCACTCTACCGTCGACCATCTGGTGTCTCTGTCAACGCATATTATGAACGGATTTCTGAGAAAGTGTCAAACAGTAGCTGTGTTTTTTGACCTAGAGAAAGCTTATGACACTTGTTGGAGGGGCGGCATTTTACGTACACTTCACGCATGGAATTTATGCGGTCGTTTTCCCTTATGTCTTCGGGAGTTTGTCAGACCGCGTCTTTCGTGTATGTGTGGGCTGGGATTTATTTAGTCGTTTTATTCAAGAGAATGGTGTACCGCAGGGCTCTGTACTCAGTGTCACACTTTTTGCGATTACTATCAACCCCATTGTTGATTGTATTCCACCTGGCATTTCCTTGTCCCTTTTCATCAAGGATTTTGCCATTTATTGCAGTTCACGGCGGACCTGTCTGCTGTATCGACCGTCTCTATGCCTGGAGAAATGCCAACGGCTTTAATTTCTGTGCTGAGAAATCCATATGCTTCAATTTCTGGTGCCGGAAGGCTTTTCATCCGCCCTGTCTCCATCTTGGGTCGGAGGTCCTTCCATTTGCAGACGAGGTAAAATTTTTGGGGTTGATTTTTGATCGAAAGCTGAGCTTGACTTCTCGCATTTCCTTTTTAAAAGCAAAGTGTGACCATTCTCTTAATATTTTGTGTGTTTTAAGTGGCACGTCCTGGGGAGCTGATCAGACCGTTCTTCTGCATCTTTATCGCTCCTTGATCCGATCCAAGCTTGATTACGGGTGCATTGTCTATTCTTCGGCATGTCTATCTGTGTTACGTCGCTTGAATGCCATTCATCATCGTGGTATAAGAGTCACTATAGGGGCCTTTCCAACTAGCCCTGTACCCAGTCTGTACGCTGAAGCTGCAGAGCCTCCATTGTCCTTCCGGCGTGAGATACTTTTGTGCAGCTATGCCTGTCGACTCTCAAGCTTGCCTAACCACCCATCCGAGTTATTTTACGAGGATTCGCTAGATCGACAATATTTAGTTAACTCCTCTGCATTGCTCCCTCCAGGGGTACGATTTCGACAGCTCCTTCGGCATTTGGACGTTACGCCAGCCCAGGGGAGGGAACTCTTTTTTCTCCATGGTTGTGCGCTAAGGCCCGCTGTCATCTTGGGCTAACGTTGATGCCGAAGACTGAGACCCCTTCTTCAGTCCTTAGATCGGCTTTTTTAGAACTACAGGCGCAATTCGGGGACTTTCATTTTATCTTTACCGATGGATCTAAGACTGATGCTGGAGCAGGGTGTGCCTTTGTTTGTGGTGATAATAGTTTTACCTTTTATTTACTGGGGCAATGTTCAATGTTTACCGCCGAACTTTTTAGCATTTATCAGTCTTTTTTATACATCCGGCGGCACGACTTACTGAGTCCCCTTCAAAGTATTCGTGCGCTGTATGTTAACCACCCACTCGTACAGTGCATTCATGACCTGCTCCACTCGCTCGGTGCTTCTGGCATCAGCATCTCCTTCGTGTGGATTCCAGTTCATGTGTGCATCTCAGGAAACAATGCTACTGCCAAATTGGCGATTTTATTACCCAGATTTTTTACCTCTGTTGTTCCCTTATCAGATTTTTCTGTTATTTTACGTGGTCGCATCCTCTCACTTTTGCGCGATGACTGGATAGTCCCCCAGGGGAACAACAAGTTGCGGGACGTTAAACCTCTCCCGTTAGTCTGGGGTACCTCTTCTCGTTCTTCTCGTCGGGAAGAGGTGATTTTAACTCGTTTACGTATCGGACATTGTCTTTTTAGTCATAGACACCTGCTCAGTGGTGACCCCGCTCCACTCTGTGAGCAGTGTGACGCGCCCTTAACGGTGCGTCACATTTTAGAAGAGTGTCAGGTTTTAGCTCCATTGCGCGCTCGTGTGTGTGTGCCTGTTGGCATAGCCAACGTTTTGGCAGACGACGCACATGCTGTAGATTGTCTTTTACGTTTTATTATTGACAGCGGCTTTAGCCGGCGCATTTAATGCACTGAGCATCTTATAGTTTTGTGATTTTCTGTCAGTTTTACTGGGGGCTCTTCCCCCCTTGGGACATATGGCGCTATGTTCCCATTGACTTCTACAGCTCCTGACACGTTTTAGTCTTTTATTGTTTTGTTTGCCATGTTTTTATTGTGGTTGTTTTAGAATTTGTAGCCATGTTTTTTAGTGTTTTCGATCAGGCGGGTTTGTGTGTTGTATTTTAGTTTTTACCTTTTAAATTTTATATTTTATATGTTGTAAGGGCACTGATAACCTTAGACGTTGAGCGCCCTTAAACCCCATCTCATCATCACCTCATCACCATAATGTGGAAATTGATGTTGACAATGGCATATATAAAAGAGTCTAAATTTCATTTATCAACAATTGTTATATGCTAACGTGTAGTATTTATTATTATTATTTATTTCATACTAGCAACAAAATATTGTACTTGCTTGACAGTTCCATATCATGTAAATGATTTTACGAATGCAATAAATGAATATGAACTAATATTTCAAACATACATAAGCTTTCATGGCCAGTGTCAAAGGTATAAAAATTATTATTAAAATACTTGGAACAAACTGGGTTTTTTTGGTCATGGTGTAAACGATAAAACATCGCCTGATGTTTTGCACGATATTCTTGCGGTCATCTTCAGAGACACTGAAGGACTTCAATCAACACACTGCTCAGTATTCAGTAACCCTTGCCAACTACCATTCACTCCTGCTTCGTGATTCAGCACCATTCCTTACCATATCATAGTAGTGACCCATTTGCAAGTTATCTTTATAATCACAATTCAAGATCAACTCCTGCATGCTAAGCCTGGGATAATGGATCAGGTTATCCCCAGGGTGAGAAATATAAGCACACAATTTCACTAACATTCAATTATCTTAACTTTACTACTTCCATGTGAGGGATGGTAGTTTAGGATACAGCATGACATTGAAATTACATAAACCAAATTTGATGTCAGTGCTTTACTAATTGTGAATAAGAATACAAGTAAAACATTCAATTTAAATATGGGGTATAATAAAAAGATTCTTTTAAGCTCGCCAAATTTTGGTGAAATAAAACACCTTTTAACACATATTCTGAATTTACTCTCTTGACGTAACATGATGAGATGTTTCTAATTCACTGTAAGTCTTTATACCATGCAAACCACTTGTATTGTTTTATTATCACAATTTGGGAACTTGCCCAACACCAAACTTTGCACAAATTGAAAATATGCATAGAGCAATTAAATAATAATAATATAGATTAAATAAAATGCATGATTTCCACATTTAAAACTATGTGTCAGTCTTCTTTAGATTTCAGTGGCATTTGACTATCTGGTATGACTTTAACTTGAAAATTGAATAATGAAGTAGAGTAGTATGGAAGAGGAGACAAATACAGTTGAAACCAATGATAATCCTTTCCATGGCATCCTGCTGGTCTTCTGATGTATATCCACCTGGATATAGCCGCCCTCGGATTGCAAGCACTTTCCTACATTGAATAATAATCTTGTAGCGTAGCAAACATTGCATTCTTACAATTCCCCATGCAGCCATATATCAGCCCCACAAGTTCCATTTGACCTCGGGTGACTGCCCACCTGATGTAAATATATGACGTGCCACACAATTACTGATTTTATTTTCTAGCATACATACTAGAAATGAAACTTGCTTGTGGCATTATTTATAATGCAATCGTTACATGAATGCAGATACGATGCTCTTGAACCAACTGTTGCCGCCGAACTGCTCGATGTGAGCCTACAGACTGAAGTGTACTGGCAGACTTCCATGTTAATACTGTTCAGTGTTCAAAGTGAAGTGAACGCAGGCAACAAGTCAAGAGGGTGGTTTCTGCAGTCAACCACCTCTTGTTTCACCCAACCTACGTCATTCATAGTGATGTGACTTTACGTCACAAACAGGCCTATATTTATAGCAGGGATGGTACAACCTACACTGTTTCTGATTGGATGATGACTAATCATTGCACTATGAGGCCTGGAATTTGACAATTAGCATGGGTGTATTTTGTGGTTTAGTATGCAGTTTTTTCAATGCCGGTAACCAAGCTTTATGTAATCTGTTAATTATTTTTTATTAAAGTTGTTGCAATATTTCTATAACCTCATGGTACAGCCTGGTATGTTAGTAAGGTGTTTGTTGAGCACTTCTGCCTTTTGAAATTTGATATAGCCTAGTAATAGTGCGTGCTCTGCTACTGCAGACTTTCCATTTGTCTAGTCTGCAGCAGGCTTTATGTGCCTTTATTCTTGTATTGATACCACGTTTTGTAGTACCAACATAAACCGGTCCGCAGGGTATGTGGTATACTCCGTGTGTGGATAAAGAGTGTTCTATCTTTCACTGAACGGAGATACTGTTTTAGTTTGGTAATTGGAATAAAAATGGGTTTAATATTGACTTTCTCTAAGAGTCTGCCAATCCTGTCAGTGACCTTATTTATGTAGGGGAGGAATGCTTTATTTTGTTGTTTAAATCTGGGGTATCTTAGGTCTTCTTGCATGTGAAGCACATTGTATTTCTTTTAGCCCATAACCATTTTTCTGAAATGCCTCCCATAGATGTAATTCATTATGGAGGGTGGTGAGCTCACAAATGCGTTTAGTTTGTTCAGTTAGTGTACGCATTACAGTTCACTTTTGACGGGGGTGGTGATTAGAGGTTTTTTTAATGTAATGATCTGTGTGGGTTAATTTACGTTACATCGTATGTCCCAGAGTCAGGTTCTTTTTGTTTTTGTTTTTGTGTTACTAACACATCCAAGAATACAATCTGTTTTTCTTTCTTCATAGTGAATTTTGTATTCTGATTGACTTTATTGAGATGTTCAAAAAATTGTATAAGTTTTTCCTCACCACGTGGCCAGATCACGAAAGTGTCATTAACATACCTCCACCATACTTTTGGTTTTAAGCTGGTGAAATTAAAAGCCTCTTGCTCGAACTTTTCCATATATAGGTTGGCCACTGTAGGACCTAAGGGACTTCCCATGGCTACTCCATCTGTTTGTTCATAATAATTATCCCATTGGAAATATGTAGTCGGGTAGTGTGCAATAAAGCTGTAATGTGATGCAGTAATTTGTATCACAAATTACTTAAATGTAAATAATGATTGTAATATGAATATGCATTTTTATGTGACATTGATTTCAGATGTTTATTAATTGTAATTATTATTGGGAAATAAGTTTATACGGCCTTACTGAAACTGTCAATAATAGCGCAATAATGCAGAGAGGGGGGTTGAGCTGTTTATCATTATTGGAAACGAGGAAGTTACGTAATGTTGGCGCGTTTTCGGTAGAAACTTCTGGAATGTGTTCTCCCTAAAGCATATGTATTCATAATTTTAATTGGATATTAAAATGGACGCTAATGTTGGCGCGTTTTATTAGCCAATTGCAATTCAGGTATAATCTTTAGGCGTATCTGGATGCAGGATTATAAATAAGGTAGGTTGGAGGTAAAGTCAGTCAGTCCTTCAGTTCGCCGAAAGCATTCATACATTACACGTCGTATTTAGCTCAGTTCATCAAAAATCTGTGTACACTACACGTCGTCTTCAGTCAGTCAGTTCGTCATACATCGGATATAGATTCACAAGTTACGCGCAGCAGAATTATGAAAGATCTAAAATATGGTAAAGTTAATTATATAAAAGGTTGAAGTACGTTGATTAAAAGTGATCAGTAAGAAGTTATTATAATAGTTTCAGTTTGGCGAGTATCTAGATCAATATGTAAAAGTGATAGTGAACGTGTTCGACAATAAAAATTATAAAACAAATTTCTTCATCAGTGTTCTTTTTGGATAAAAGATTCCTTTCCGTTTACACAACCCTGATCAAGACACATGTTCGACCCAAGATAAGATAATAGCTAGCCGGAGGACAATAAACAAAACTTAAAATTCTTTCAAACACTGATACTACGTACCACAAATTGCTAACACTAGATAGAGCTACAAACCGAACAAATGAATGACGTCACAAGATGCCTTCAACACACGTGATGTAAACAAACATTATAAGTAATACCGTCGCAAATTGTCTACCACAACGTGGGGCTACAATTATGTTACTACAAATTGGCTCCCATACGTGGGGCAGTTAAAAATGATGTAACCAAACAAAACAAAAGCAGCACAACATAAGATCTTCAAGTTCTAATAATTTACGTAAAAACATATTACGTAATCAGTAATACACTCGCAAATTGGCTACCACAACGTGGGGCTACAATAATGTTACACAAATAACATTAATACTATCGCAAATTGGCGCCCAACGTGGGGCATAGTGACCAGGAAAGGAACACGATGACCAGGAAAGGATCAGCATAACCAGGAAGGAGCAGAGTGACCAGGAAAGGAACCAGGACGTGGAACGAATGCAGCAGTGAAATGATCTACAAGACGCAGATTCCAGAAACAACAGGGACGACAGACTACGATCGTAATTCCGAGATTACAAGGCAACAGGGAAATTCAAACTACAGGACAACAAAACGACGAAGATTCATCGAAGCGACATACAAATCTAGGAGAGAGGGGCAGGAAGCTGGACATCAATGTAACAGCAACAGACAGCATCACAAAGGTCAGAGTATCGTAATTTTTTTTTTAGAAAACAAAATTGTAACCTTCAAATGTACTTAAGGAGTGGTAGGATAAAGAAAACAATGGCTACTAATAATACAGAAGAAATAATTATGGAGGGAGATAATGTAACAGTTAGCTGTAATTCAATACAGGTTACAGAAAATAGCTCAAACTTTTTAGGATTTGAGGGTGGAAATGTTAGTGCAGAAAGTCAGAATAGAATAGCAGGAAATGTTAATCTTGATACTAGTATGATTATGGAAATGCTGAAAAATTTGAATGAAGATATGCAAAAGAATCTTAGTAAGAAAATAGATCAAAACAGGGAAGATATGCAAAAGAGTCATAGGGAATAAAGGGAAGATCTTAGTAAGAAAATAGATCAAAACAGGGAAGATATGCAAAAGAATAATGAGAAATTAAGGGAAGATTTTGATAGGAGTTTAGAACAAAAACTAACTCAGAACATGGAAATGAATAATGAGAAATTAGAAAAGAAAATAGATCAAAACAGGGAAGATATGCAAAAGAGTCATAGGGAATTAAGGGAAGATATTGGTAAAAGCTTAGAACAAAATAGGGAAGAAATTGAAAAGAAATTCATGGAGCTAGATAGTAGTATGATGAGAATGAGAAATGAAAATCAGGAAATGATAGCAAATGAGATAGGGGAAGTTTCAAAGAAAATGGTAGACATGAGCAGGGAAATATCTAACCAAAAAAGTGAGGTTAATAATAAAATAGAACATGTTGATGTAAAATGTACAGAGTTAGGTAGCCGAATGAGTAGCATTTCAAGTGAGTTAAGAGAGATGATGGAGGCTACATATGCAGATTTAATTCAGGTGCAAGTTAATTTCAGAGGGGAAATATCTGAAATTCAGAAGGAGTCAGAAACACAGAGAAATAAATTGTCTGAAGATTTGAATCAAAAGCTAACTTCTGAAATTAACAAACACCAAGCTGTTCAAAATGAGAACAATAAAAAATTGGAACAGACAATAGAAAATCTGCAAGGTACTGTAAATAGGTTAGAATTCAAGGGCAAATATATGTGATGTGAATGTATCAGATGTACAAAATAATGATAGAGGTAGTTCCTCAGGTATGATAAATAATGTGAGTGATGCGGCAGCTTCATCTATAGCTAATGCTGAAACTCAGAGTGCACAAGTAACACTAGAGAATTTAAATATGGGAGTAGGGAATTTGCAAAATTACAATCATCTCTTAAGTGATTTTCCACTTCCAAAATTTAATGAAAACTCCAGTCCAGTACAGTTCATTGCAGAATTATCAGAGTATTTTCAAATTAAAAAGATACCTGAAGCATTGAAAATGATAGTTGTCAAAAGATGTTTGGACAAAAAAACTTTAGATTGGTTACAAATGGTATCAGGGGGTGAAATTTCATATGAATCCTTTAAGAAGTTATTCATGAACAGATTTTGGAATGTTACGGTACAGCACAGAATTCGAGCAATGCTTAGTCATGGTCAATTTAATCCACGAGAGGGAATATCAATGACTGATTACTTACTGAAACATGCAAGTCAGGTTAGAAACTTGTCACCTCCAATCAAGGAGGAAGATTTCGTGAGTTTGCTCGCAAGGCATTATCCTTTAAGGATACAAAATTACTTATTAATTGCAAAACCACGTAGCATCTATGAGATGACAGAATTAATGACAGCTTTGGAACAACAGGAAGAAGATATATCTCGGGAGTGGGAGCATAGATTTTTAGATGTGCGAGATAGACGAAATTACCAAGGTAGTTATCAGCAAAGTAGAGGACAAGACAGACGTCATGAAAATAATACCAGACAACGGTATCAATCATACGTTCCACAATTTGAAAGATCAAGGACAGATGGGAGACCAGGTCGACAGGAACAAATAAATTATGTCAGGACAGAAAGATTGCCTGAAAGAGGGCAAAATTATGGAAGGCGGTATATTAGACAAAGGGGAAATTTCACTCACTGGAGGGAAAACAATAACCGGGAAAGATCTGAGGAACGGCAAGAAAATTACGTGCCAAGGGGACATAATTTTAGAAATCGAGGATTTCGAACTCGAGGAAGGGGAACTCAAAACAATGGTAGCGACAATGAGATAGACTTAGCGCCTGTTAGGAATGGCAGTCCCGTACGTGAACATGGAAATAACCAGGAAAACTGTTAATAGACTCCTGTGTAGTAGGTTCTCAGGACGTCTTTAATAATTCAGTATCCATTACCAATACAAATAATATGCCTACACATACACCCTGTAATAAGATTACAGCAACAAAAGATAAGGGAGAAAATTTTGAGTCACCTCATGTTAGGATGGAAATTGCGAAGAAAGAGATCATTGCAACTATAGATTCTTGTTCGTCAGCTTCAATTTGCTCACAGAAATTTTACATACATTTGATTAATGAAGGTAACAAAATTATGGCTCTTCCCACTAGTAATTTAGTTTGTCGTGTTGCAATCGGAAGAACGACACAGGTCATAAAAACACAAGCTCTACTTAATATACTTATCGGCGGAGAGAATTTTGAGGTTATGTTTCTAATTGTAAACCATCTGATTTGTGACATAATTATAGGATGTGACTTCCTACATGAATATGAAGCATGTATAGATTTTAAACATGAAGAGTTAAGAATGACAAAAGACGATAGAGAAATAAGGGTACCATTTATAAAAGAGAAAGTTTCTGTAATCGAGATGACGAAGGATGAGAAAAATCTTTGTGACCAAGAGTTTTTTGTACAAATAACAAAAACTGATACAAATAGTCAGATAAAGCAGGTAGTCACAGAATATGAAGGGAATACCATGCCATATTTTCAACAGCTAGCAGAAATGCCAGAGAAAGTAGAGGAATTTACAATCCAGACAGACGACCATGTGAGCGAGACAGACAACAGCTGGAAAGAGAAGAGAAATGAGGAAATAATACACAAGTGTGAAGAAGCTTATAATATTACGATAATGCAAAAACAAATCCTTCATGATGTTTTGATGAACAATAGTTCAGTATTTAGTAATATCCCAGGCAGATGTAATGTATATCAGCATACATTTCAAGTAGAAGACGTACCACCATATAGGCACAAGTATGACAATTTACCTATAAGTCTTCGGGACAAAGCTAGACAACTAATAAATAGCATGTTAGAAAATGGGATTATTGAGCAAAGTAATTCTCAATACATAAATTCAATCTGTTGGAGTATTAAACGAGATGGTAGTTTGAGATTAACATTAGACGGTAGATATGTCAACAAGTACATGAAGCCTGATCATTTTCAAAGTGAAGGAATTGAACAATTAATTACGAAACTTTCAAGAGGGAGATTTCTGACATCCATTGACCTCACTGCTTCATATTGGCAAGTGGAATTAGATCCACAAGTGCGTGATTACACTTCATTTCAGTACTCAGGGATCCAGTATCGTTTTTGTGTAAATCCTTTTGGTTTAAAAAACTCAGGAAGTGGATTTTTGAGAGCCATTCACAGTATCTTTGGAAATTCTGCAGATGACTTTTTAATAAAGTATATTGACGACTTCCTAATCATTAGTCAAACATTTGAAGAACACATGAATAATGTCCATTATGTGTTAAATAAACTACAACAACATGGTATGACTGTGAACATACTAAAATCAAAATTTTGTGTCAAGGAAATAAATTTTCTGGGTTATGTAGTGGATGAACGAGGTATAAGACCTGATCAGAAAAGAATAGAAGCAATAATGAAAATTCCACCACCAAGGAACGTAAAACAAATTAGACGTCTCTTAGGGGTATTGAACTTTCAGAGTAAGTTCGTACCAAGGTATTCGGCTGAAATAGAACCACTGCGGCAGCTACTCCGAAAGAACAATAAGTGGAAATGGACAGAGGATCATCAGAAATGTTTTGAGAGAGTAAAAGAACTCTTTGCTAAGTCCATATTGCTCGAGAGGCCCAGAGAAGATTTGGAATATGAGATTTATGTCGACGCATCAATGCAAGGATACGCCAGAATTTTAGGACAGCGAGACATCAATAATGACTTTCACGTCATTAGTACAGCTTCTAGAGGACTTACAAATATTGAGCGGAATTCTTCAGTGACTCAGTTAGAAATTGGAGCACTATATTTCTCATTAATTCGTTTTAAAGCCTATATTTATCAGCAAAAGGTGAAAGTATATTCAGACCACATCAGCTTAACTTTCATACAACGGTGTAGATTATGTAGTGGAAAACTTGCTAGATACATTCATGCAATATCTGCATTCGATATTGAGATTATCCACATTCCTGGCAAAAATAATACCTTCAGTGATTTGCTATCAAGATTGAACTACAACCCACAAATTCCCGAAAATATTGAAAGGCCTAGAAATGAAGTCAAAATATTGACAATTGAAATTCCTTTAAGCAAAGAAATGATTAGAAAATTGAAAAATATGGGGGAAATTCAAAATGAGGACTCAAAATTATTTGAACTTAAAGAAAAGGCACCATTAATTGAAGATGCAAAGAAAGAAATTGTAGCAATTCGGGATGGGACATTATACAAGAAGCATGGAAAAGAAGTGCCTAGTTGGAAGATAATGGTTCCGAAAAGCATGGAGAAGGAACTAATTAAGAATTTTCACGAAGGGTTAGCACACTCAGGGACGGACCGGACAACTTCTATGATTTTAGAGAATTTATACATATCTAAATTGCGTCAGAAAGTTCGAAAATTTATATCGTGCTGCAACCTGTGTCAGAAGGCAAAGCAAATAAATGCAGCATATGCATTTGAAACTAATTCGGTTATAAGGGATAAGCCGAGATGTGTAATTAGTATTGATATTCATGGTCCGATGCCTCCAAGTCAATTTGGAAACAAATATATATTTGTCTGTTATGATATATTCAGCAAATATGTAAGAATTTACCCTTTGAGAAAACCTACAGGTTTAGCATGTTTGAATAGACTACTCAAGTCATATGTGATAGAAGAAGGACCTATTCAATCTGTATTGAGCGATAATGCTTCGTACTTCACAGGAAAAAAATTTATGGATGGACTGAAAGAAAATGGCATTAAACAATATTTTTCGTCAAGATACAGACCGAACTCCAACCCAGTGGAGAGGGAAATTAAGGAAATTTCAAATTATTTAAGGGTGTTGTGTCATCGAAAACAAACCCAATGGTATGGATACGTGAACTTCGTTCAGAATCTACTAAATGAAACCGTAAACAATGTGACAGGATACAAACCATGTGAACTTAAGTTAGGAAAGAAGATCGATACAATGTGTAAAAAAATTCCAGAAGCCATTCCAGATGCACATTCGATACCACAAACAGAAGAAGAGATGTTCCGAAAAGCATTCGAGAGGATGAAGAAAAAGGCCATAAAAAGAAAAATTAAACATGAAGAAAAGAAGAGAAAGGAATGGAGGATCAAAATAGGAGATTTAGTTTTGGTTAAAACCAAGAAATTGTCGGATAAAGCAAATAAACTTTATTGGCGAATGTTTCTCAAATACCATGGACCATATGAAGTTGTTGAAGTATATGGAACTAATACATATGAGTTATGTAATCCAACAACTCGAAAAAGAATAGGAAAGTTCCATATTGAGATGCTGAAACCATACAACAATGAAGATCAAAGTGAAACAGAAGACAAAGATGATAAATAGTAAATGCTGGATAGTTAAAGACGAAATGCAGAGCAATATATTGGAACGTAAGAGGGTTAAATAAATATGTACGTCATGTGAAAGGAGAAATAAATTTTGGACATGACTAAATGTTTAAGAGGAAAATAACATTTTATTAGTAACTGAACATGTGAAATAAAGCATGATGTTATATTAAAGTAAAGTACATAAATACTATTCCAAGAGTATTGTTAAGATAAAGTACAAAATAACAAAAATTGGTAAATATAATTAAAAAAAACAAATATTTATGTAGTAAATAGAGCATGTGAAACAGTGCCTAGATTTAAGAGATGTAAATATTTGTGTAGAGGGTGAATATTTTTGGTAAATATGTTTAATAATAAAAAAAAAAAATTCTTGAATTGATAAATTTTTGTTAACACTATAAGAAAGCAAACCATTTTTTGTAATAGTAATTAAATAATTCAGGGTACAGTATTTGCTATATATATAAAAAAAAAAATTATTGTAATGTCAGATTAATGTCTAAACACATTAAACCAGAGCCAGTAAGTAGTGGCGAGATAAAAAAAAAAACAAAAACATAAGTAGTGTGTTAAATGCGTGTGATGTGTCAAGTGAAAGTGATAGCGTGTGTTCCAAGATTTAGGAGACTAAAAACCCAATTATAAAATTTCCAAAAAAGTTGTAAATATTTATAATTATGTTTCTAGTGGGGCATATGATGCAGTAATTTGTATCACAAATTACTTAAATGTAAATAATGATTGTAATATGAATATGCATTTTTATGTGACATTGATTTCAGATGTTTATTAATTGTAATTATTATTGGGAAATAAGTTTATACGGCCTTACTGAAACTGTCAATAATAGCGCAATAATGCAGAGAGGGGGGGTGAGCTGTTTATCATTATTGGAAACGAGGAAGTTGCGTAATGTTGGCGCGTTTTCGGTAGAAACTTCTGGAATGTGTTCTCCCTAAAGCATATGTATTCATAATTTTAATTGGATATTAAAATGGACGCTAATGTTGGCGCGTTTTATTAGCCAATTGCAATTCAGGTATAATCTTTAGGCGTATCTGGATGCAGGATTATAAATAAGGTAGGTTGGAGGTAAAGTCAGTCAGTCCTTCAGTTCGCCGAAAGCATTCATACATTACAAGTCGTATTTAGCTCAGTTCATCAAAAATCTGTGTACACTACACGTCGTCTTCAGTCAGTCAGTTCGTCATACATCGGATATAGATTCACAAGTTACGCGCAGCAGAATTATGAAAGATCTAAAATATGGTAAAGTTAATTATACAAAAGGTTGAAGTACGTTGATTAAAAGTGATCAGTAAGAAGTTATTATAATAGTTTGTTTGGCGAGTATCTAGATCAATATGTAAAAGTGATAGTGAACGTGTTCGACAATAAAAATTATAAAACAAATTTCTTCATCAGTGTTCTTTTTGGATAAAAGATTCCTTTCCGTTTACACAACCCTGATCAAGACACATGTTCGACCCAAGATAAGATAATAGCTAGCCGGAGGACAACAAACAAAACTTAAAATTCTTTCAAACACTGATACTAGGTACCACAAATTGCTAACACTAGATGGAGCTACAAACCGAACAAATGAATGACGTCACAAGATGGCTTCAACACACGTGATGTAAACAAACATTATAAGTAATACCGTTGCAAATTGTCTACCACAACATGGGGCTACAATTATGTTACTACAAATTGGCTCCCATACGTGGGGCAGTTAAAAATTATGTAACCAAACAAAACAAAAGCAGCACAACATAAGATCTTCAAGTTCTAATAATTTACGTAAAAACATATTACGTAATCAGTAATACACTCGCAAATTGGCTACCACAACGTGGGGCTACAATAATGTTACACAAATAACATTAATACTATCGCAAATGTCCTCTGGAAATATCTTCAGATGTACCTAAGTGCATCATCTATTGGAAACTTAGTGAAGAGGGAGATCGCATCAAAACTTATCATCTGGTTGCCTGGTTCTAGTTTTATTAATTTTAATCTCTCAATAAAATCATTAAAATTCTTAATATGAGTATCAGTAGTATGAACATGTGGTTAGAGTATTTTTGAAAGATGTTTTGTTAGCCGGTGTGTCGACAAGCCTATTGTCTTTACTATAGGGGTAAGGGTACAGCTTCTTTATGAGTCTTCGGCATACCGTAGATTCTTGGAGGCACTGCCTCTATAGTAATCGTGACCTTTTTTGTACTTGGTGAAAGAGAAGACCTCTTTATTACCTGGTTTGTTTTCCTTATAATATTGTTAGTGGGCTCTTTATGCAATATTTTATAAGGTCTGGTGTAATAATTCGGTCATTTTTTGTTTGTAGTCAGCTGTTGCCATTATTACACTGACAACAGCTTTATCAGCTTTTAAAATAACTATAGAAGAATCACTATTTAAAGATTTTATTGCCTCTCTTTCTTCTCGTGATAGGTTTTGTTTAGGTGGCCTCGCACTACGTAGAATGCATGCGATTTTGGTAGGTATATCGTCAGCTTTAGAAGATGGTAGTATGCGAATTGCCGCTTTATCCTGGGTAATAATTTCTTCAGTGGATACTTGTTTAGATGTAATCGCAAAGTTGCTCCCTTTGACTAGTAGGGAAGTGTTGCCAGAGGACAAAGTTCTGTCACTAGTTTTGCCCACTGTGCGTGTGTTGTCTAATTGGTGTTTAGGTTATTGACGTTGAAATTTATCAAACTACTAATGTCTATGAACTGTAGTAATGTAAGAGCCCTCTGCTGTGTTGCACGTTAACCTGGCAATTCCATATGTTGTAAGGGAGTGTCTGGCTGACATAAATGCAACTGAAGTAATGTTTTATCATTAGAGACTAAGTCTTTAAGTGTGTAAGGATGTGCTCATGTAGCAAAGCTTCTTCAGTGCAATTGTAAATATGATTGGTCTTGGGTGCTGAAAAATGCCTACGTACCTTAATAAAGTTCAGTGTTGCTCCAGTATCTCGGCAGCGGCATAAAAATGCTAGAGAAGTCAGAAGGCTCAAGTATTTTGATAATAATTTTTACAATATTCCAAATTTCAGTATCCTAGCAGAAAAAATTTGGAAAGAAAGGACAAATTTATCATTAGGTGTAAAATATTCATCCCTCTACCCTTACAGGGATCCAGACATGAATTGACCAGATTTTCAATGCATGAAGCTTGAATTTTACTTTCTCTACTACATGCTTACAATAAGTGAAGAAAGTATTGTATTCCACCCAAAAATTTGTCGAGATTTCACAGGAAATAAATGTTTTGAGGCACACTAAATAAATAAATAAATAAATAAGCATTTTTAGGAAAAGGTCCTCATGTTTGTGAACAGTGTAACTCAAAAACTGAGTCGGTTAAATACAAAACGTATTTAAGTTTAGGAAATTGCAAGGATGTGATACAAAGATTTCGAAGAAAATCTCCCCATTTCAAACTGTACTTTATATGGGAAATTTTTCACTTTTTGTTTTCTCAAAAATGACTGTTTTAAGTTATTTTTATGACAAACAAAATGTATATCTTGAATTTTCTGGGAATAGCCTTGAAGTCCTCTTTATTCTGAATGACTTTTGTCTGATTGGTAAACTTAAGTGCAAACTTTGACATTTCTCCACCATTATGGGATAAATCATTAGAATCTGGTGATATAAGTTCCATTCATAAATGACAACTCCTCTGCAAATACACACATGTTACATTATTGGGAAGGTTAGACTCGAGTTCTGCTAAGATGGGCAGGAGTTAAGGTTTTGTGCAGAGAAAGAGACAGATATATTGCAGTCGGCATTGCCATATCACTCCGCTTGCAGAGATGGGATCACGCATGATACTGATGTATTACTAAACGTTCATTCGAGCACAATTACTGTAAAAATAAAGCGTTCTATCATCACACAGATTAAATGGCGGCCAAATAAAATGAATAAAATGAAAATAAAGGGGAAAAAAGGTCTGCATTAGTAACACGTACATAAACCTCTTTCCTTATCTCATGTATAGAGCGTAGAATATACCCTTCTTGCTGCAACAATGTCACTCTGTTCCATCAAAAACTTCCTGCCACCATTAGTATGTTTGCACTTAAATCTCATACCTTTTAAGTACGTAGCAGTGAGGCTTTTCCACCCTGGAAATTTTCAGCTTCTCTCATCTTTACAGCCAAATTGTCAGCTGTTAGATATTCTACTCTCTCATACATACAAAAAGTATGCGACAAACGTTTTTGCCGAAGTCATCTAAACATATAACTTCCTTATTGCGTGGCTTGCCTGGTGATTCTAATATTGGTGCCCCATTACTCTTAACTGTATCGTTGGTTTCTTTACAAATTTGTTGCACTGTTCGTAGCCCAACTCCACATGCATTTGTTGTCTTCTGAGCTGTGGCAACACAGGAGGCAGGACCACATGGTACTTCACATATTACCTCTGACCGTTTTTTGAAATAATTTCATACACAGTAGACAACTTCTCTTGCTTGTCTATGCAATACCTGATGTACTGTTTTATCTTCCATTATGGTTCACATCAGCATTATATTTTCACCACACTTTGCACAAAACGAAAGGAAACCTTAAATTCGAATAACGAACATCCTGCTCATACACCGACGCTAAACTGAAGCGTATTGATTTCCAAAGTCACATGACACTTCTAGTTTACTGTGCATCTAGCTGATCCCGAGTCTAGTTATAGTGTATCTATTACTTGGCGCCTTGTTTTCACATTCGCATGTGTTCAAACCTAGCATGTTGACCATTTAGTCACCAACCGATGCATTGATTATAATATCAATCATGTTATAAATTAATTATATTGTTAATTATATTAGATTAGTTATAGTTATATTAGATTAACAGGAAGTAGGTAGAAAAATAAGCTTTTGTAAGAATAGTTTATAGATGCTATATAAAAATAGGTGATAGTAGATAGTCATGTGCGTGTAATCATCTCAGATTTTTTAATAACTGGGCTTCTTGTTCGTATTTCATTGAATTATAGACCTATAGGAAAACGATATAGGCAGGCCGCAAAAGAGATGGAAAGACCAACTATGAAGGCGGAGCAGACCAATGGCCTAAACCGTAGAGAGAAGAAGAACAAGAAAAATATAATTTCCAAATTTCAGTTTTAAGTGTGTACCTTTTCTAAAAAAAAAATCTACTAAAACAATGTGCTTCTAACATTAAATGTGTAATTAAACATATCTAGGTAACAGTTCCCAGTTATATGTTTTAATTGGGTTTTGTTTAGTTTTTAAAATTATATTTGCAGTAAATTTTAAAATACTTTTTTAGAAGTTTTAAACCTCAGAACTTGATAGAATTCTGTTGCAGGGAATTAAACATTTTAATATTTTAAAGCTGCGTGCAAAGTTTCAAGTTTGTACTTCCAATGGTTGCTAATTAAAAGCTACTGTAATAGGTACTGAAAAGTTTCAGAATACATGGTTTTAAAAATGATATAGTTTTTCAACACATTCTGAACTCCTAAGAAGAATTTAGTGTTGACAATTTCCATTGCCAGCCTTCTCCGTGTCTCTTAATGTAACTATGCACTGCAGTGGAATTTTCTTAATTTTATTGGAGGATATTCAAGTTAGGAGGTTCAATCACTTTTTAGTTTGCTTTAATATTTTATTTTATGAAATAATTGGCCCAGTTACACCTTTCGTTGTTTTATTCTGTATTACAATTATTATATTAATATGGAGGTTGCTGATGGCAGGCAAATGGAGACGGACATGTTTTACCAATGCTTATACTCGAGTGTGAGCATTTAAATACACAGGATGGGAATTGGCCTGTTTAACTTAAGATATTTTTGTGGAAATTGAGATAAAAATATACTTTTAAGTACTCTTACTTGTGCTATTTCATTCTGTTCAATGTTGCATATAATATGTAGATGGCGTGGAGTTAAATCCAGTCACAGAAATAGATCAGTCTGGCAATGTTGAAAGTCATCTCTACAGATTTGATGGATTTAAAAGTAGTGGAAAAAAGAATAGATGAGAAAATAAGCAGAAGAATAGATGGAATAAAAGAAATTGTGGAAAGTTTGTTAGTCAGATACAGAATGAATTGATAAAATGCAAACAGGAGTAACATTTGAAAAAAGTGGAAGAAAAGAAGAGGAAAATGAATGTGATTATTTTTGAGAGTCCTGGAAACAGATAAATGGGTATGAAATTATCCAGGATAAATTGGACTACAACTGACTGGCTGGGAAATGGTAATTGTGAGTAATTGGATTTGCCAGAACAGTAATAGTGGAGCTATCTACTATGAAATTTAAATGGATAATCTTATCTAGTGCAAAAAACAAGATTTAAAAATATTTATTGAGAACGACTATGTAAAGGTAGAGGTTTTAGAGAAATACTTAAAGGAAATGAAAAAAGCCAGAGAAAGAAGGGAAGTAAATCATACGTTTTAGGATTGAATTTGTGGATTGACAGCAGGAAACGGTATTAGTCAGTGGAATGCAAGACACGTGCTAAAAAAACAAGGTGTAAAGTTTGGAACAACTTTAAGTGAGGATTGAGGAAACCATGAGTGCAAGAGGAGAGACAAGTGGTGAAGGTCAACTGATGTCAACTGACGTCAGAGAGGTAAATGAAAATCCAAATGTCAATCCCTGAGCTGCTCCAAAAACCATTCTATGTGTATCCTCTGCCAGCTCTGAATTCCACTTATTGCATACAAGCATTTCATTTACCTCTTCCTTCATGGCATTCTTTGAAGAAGGTAGAATACATACTTCATTATTTTCTTATGTTTAGAAAGGCATTTTTCATCTCCACATTCAATTTGAAATTTTATTTTAGAAAGCACTACCAAACAGTATTTGTTTTGTGTGCCCAGCACTGCACGTGTTGGAGACCTATAGGCATTCAGTGTTATTACACAACCAGACATCAGCCATAACCTTTTGTTTGTTGGTTTCATAGCTGTTGATTGTGTCTGGATTTGTGTTTACACGAATTAGACATTAGCTGCTTCTAGATATACAGAAGCCCCAAAATGAGTTTTCACTGCTGTTCAAGTTATGAATAACCTAAACAAAATGTTACACACTGCAATTTTATCACAACATAAAAAACATTGTTGTCTTTCAGTTCCTTGATTTCTGGTGTCTTCTCCCCCAAAAGAGGTACGTAATATTGCCTTATTTTAGCAGAGGGCAAATCACCATTATTATGAACATATCCACTATCTTCTCATTTGTGTGTCATCAAATTTTTCTATAGAAACATTACATTCAATGAATATGTCAAGGGTCAGTAGGAATTCTTCTTTCATGTGTCACTTTGAAGTTTTTAAATTTCTTCAATGTTGCCACTCTGACTTGCTCTCTCTTTGTACATTCAGTACACTTCATGAGCTTTAGTGACTCACAATGCTTCAACAACACATTCTTGTATCTAATTTACACTCACTGTATTTGTAGGCTAATATGCCACTAAAAAGCATAAACCATTGGATTTAAATTCTGAAACTTTGATAACTAACTTTTCCTACTTCTCTCACAGTCGAGCAGTATACATATATTATATAAAAGTATAAACATAGAAGAGCTGAAATCCATGTTGTGGCTATGACATTGGTATTGAATTAAATCCAATTTGATGAGAAACTAAAATTCATGGCCCATGAATGCACATTACCAAGCAAGGAAAGTTTTTGATCCCATTTACCTACCAAGCCATTGCATATGCAAATGACTTTAGCTGACAGTAAAGTTGTGGACAAGAAAATAGATCTGGTCACTGCAGATGAATTGATTGGAAATTAGACACAATTACCTAAATTAATAAAATAAAAGTGGTTAAGTTTTGCAAATTTTAAAGGTTTTAGCAGTATAACTAAAAATCACGATTTTCGCTTTAAATTTGTACTATATTGAAATTAACATATCTAAATGACCATGAATCAGTGGTGGCTATCTTCATAGATTTATCAAAGGCCTTTGATTGTATGAATATAAAAATACTACTAAATAAATTAGAAACTTGTATTCGAGGTTTGGCATTGGATTGGATATCAACATATCTGGAAAATACACAATGTCGAAATAAATCATCTAAATACAAATGGTGTTATAAAAAAGATCGTCAGATTTCAAAATAGTAAAACAAGGTGTCCCACAAGGCTCAAAATTGGGACCATTTTTATTTCTTATATATATATGAAATTTTTGAGGTGATACAAGAAAATGAAGGCATCTCAATTGGATATGCAGACGACATGACTATCATAATTAAAGGTCAAGCAGCAAAGGAGGTTGAAATTATAGATAATTCAATTTTAAAAATTATAAAACAATATTATGCTAATTTAGATATAATAAATACACAAAGACAGCATGTATTAACTTTGTATTAACAAAACTTAACCTGAATAGTATTAAACTAAGTATAGATGAAGAAAACGTATCAGAAATAAATTGCACTAATTTGCTTGGAGTAATAATTGTAAACATTTAAATTGGCAATCTCATGTAGTATCAATTAGTAAAAGGATAAATAGGGCATTTATATAATGAGACAGTTAACTAAAATAATGGACAGTAAAACAATGAAACAGATTATTATGCTTTTATATATTCGTATGTAAGTTATGGAATTACGTTGGGAAATATTACAGCTAGAGAAATGGATAAAGTCTTTAAATTGCAAAAAAAGAAGCCATTAGAATAATAAGCAAAATGGAAAACAAACAAACTTGTAGGGGGATGTTTAAGAATCAAAACTTCTTAACAGTGCCATGTATATAAAGGGTAGTTAAATTATATTCAAACCCACTCGCTGCCTCTCTCTCTCCTGCATGAGATTGCTGGCAGAGGCAGACTAAAATCCTTACCTTATAATAGATGCTGGAAATGTCGACCTTCTGGTCTTAAACAGGCAGCATATCTTGTGTAAATATTCTCGCTCACTCTCCGAAGCTCAGCAGCAGGAATTCTTGTGATTTCTTGCACAGTGTTTTCTGTTAAGTTCCTGTAGTGTGCGAGGATTGGAATGATACACTTTGTCTTTTAAAGAACCCCATAAATAAAATCTACAACTCATTAGGTTAGGAGAACAAGGGGGCCACAAATCAACACTAATTATTCTGTCATCAAACATCTCTCTTATTGCATGTAATAATGATTCGGCAGCCGTATGTGCTGTTGCAGAATCTTGCCGGAAACCAACCATATGATTTTTCTTCTGTGAAGCGATTGCAAAATGACCTCGGAATTACCTCTGATATCGCTCTGCATTTATTGTTTCATCAAAGAATATGGGTCCTATTATTCTTCTAGCACTTATCACACACCACACTGATCATAATGAGGCATTTCATCACAAGAATTTCTGCTGCTGAGCTTCGGAGAGTGAGCGAGAATATTTACATGAGATATGCTGCCTGTTTGAGAGCAGAAGGTCAACATTTCCGGCATGCATTATAAGGTAAGGATTTTAGTCTGCCTCTGCCGGCGTAATTTCCCCGGCAACTGCCAGCTGCCTCGCACAGTAGAGAGAGGTTGCGAGTGGGTTCAAATATAATTTAACTACTCTATATATAAATGCATAAAAACTGTGACAAATATAAATATACAAAAAAATTCCAATGCACATAATCATAATTTAAGAAATAATGGCGATTATTATGGAATAACATTAAGGGGAACTCTGAATAATCGTGCCATAGAAGTTAGAGGAAGAGAATTATTGAATAAATTACCTAGGGAAATGAACGTAAATCAGCCAAATGTAATGATGAAAACAAGTAATACTTAATAAAGAATGAATTTTATAGTATAAATGAATTTAGACATGGAAAAGCAATGTAAAATGAAAATTGATATTTAATGTAAACTTAATGTGAAATTGACTAATTTTGAAGATTTAGAAGCTAGTAACAGTGATGTGTCATAATTTAAAATAAAGAGAGTTGAGGGTTGTTACACTACATCACTATAATATTCTTACTTGAACGCGTTTCGGGAGACGGTTTGTTCCCATCGTCAGCATGTCCTCATCTGATTTTGCCGGTCATCGTCTGGGGCATGTGTGTGGTTAGTGGTGTTCTCTGGTGCTGGGCTGATGAACCTCCAAAGGCTGTTGGGTGGCGGCAGTTCGAAATTCATTAGGTGATTCCTGTGTTTGACAATATGTATTTTTTTCCAGATGTCCAATTCATTACTGCTGTTGAACGGTTTTAAGAGTTTTATGTTTGGAGTGAAATTATGGTTTGAAGACCAGAAATGATGTGCTACTGCTGATTTATTGGCTGCTTTTGGTAAATGCATCTCATATGCTCTTTAAGTCTTATTTCAAGATTTCTTTTTGTTCTTACTATATATACCAGGTTACATTCATTACAATCAATTTGATATATACCAGCTGATTTATCGTTGGGGATAGGATCTTTTTGTTCTGTTGCATAGTAGTTTCTGTATGTTGTGGTTATTCTGTGGAGACAGGGTGATGTATTTAATACAATCACAGTGTGAACCAATATTGGACCAGATACAAGCCCAAAAACACCACTACGTACCACATCAAAAAATTATCAAATCTCTAAAGTCAAAGCCTGTAGTATACACCAAAGCAGACAAAGGAAACACAGTGATATTAGACCAAGAAGATTATGAATCTAGAGTTATGCAATTACTACATAACCCAGAGTACATAGAAATCAGCAAAAATCCATTAAAAGAATGCACCAAGTCACTCCAGAACACATTGATAGAAACCAAAACATTAACAAAAGCCGAAAAATCCAGAATTAAACCAGATTTTCCCACCATACCTAGGTTATATGCATTACCAAAAATACACAAACTCGGCAACAAAATGAGGCCCATAGTGAATAATATAAACTCTCCCACATATAAACTAGCAAAATGGCTTTAAATACCTTCAACTCCATGCCTATGTTCAAAAGTCTTAGTATAAAAAATTCATTAGAATTAACCAGTCACCTTTCAAATATAAATATATCACCCACAGACATGATGGTATCATTTGATGTCACTGCACTCTTCCCAAGCATACCAAAAGAAGAATTATTACCACTCCTAGAAAATTGGATATTAAACAATGGTACACCTAGAGCACAAACAGAAGATTACCTAAAACTAACAAAATTATGTCTGGACCAAAATTTCTTTTCATTCCATCACAAAATCTTTAAATAAACCTCAGGCTTAACTATGAGAAACCCCCTTTCACCATTTTTAGCAGAACTATATATGAGCCATTTTGAATGCCATATTACTAAATCTTTCCCACATCTATTCAAAACCTGGTATAGGTATGTAGATGATATTTTTGCTATTGTTCCAAAAAAACTTTCAGAAGATGCTTTGAAATTATTAAATTTACAAAAAAGATCTATTAAATTCACAATAGAAAAAGAAGAAAATGGCCAATTACCTTACCTAGACATCAGGATCATCAGAAATAATCCACACAACAAACTAACGTTCGGCATTTACAGAAAACCAACGCACACAGAAAATTATATTAAAAACAATAGCTACAAGCCACAAACATGCAATTTTAAATAGTATTACAAACAGGTTAGTACATATACCAATGGAGAAAGAGGAATACGAAAGAATACCAACACATTATCAACATAGCCACTATGAATGGATACCAGAAAAAAACAATAGATAAGAAGATAAAAAGGTTTGAAAGACAGAAATACATCCAACAAATGACTACGTTACTCAGACAACAAAAACCACAAGCATATAGAAAATTCACTTATCACCCTTGGACACATCATAAATTTCAAAGGATTTTCAAAAAATACATCACCCTGTCTCCACAGAATAACCACAACATACAGAAACTACTATGCAACAGAACAAAAGATCCTATCCCCAACGATAAATCAGCTGGTATATATCAAATTGATTGTAATGAATGTACTGGTATATATTATTATTATTTTTAGATAATTTATTTGTACGTTTTCCTACATACTTCTTTTTACAATGTTCCACTTATAAACTAACTTAACATATGTACAAATTTCCTTGCCAGCTATGCTGCTCTTTTTGCCTGGCACCCTGGCCTTCTGGCTCCTCTAAACATTCCTTACTACCTTTTATCCCTATTTGCCCATCTTCTCCTTCCTCCATTTGCCTTTCTACCTTTCTTATCTCTCTTACTTTTCTACTCCATTTCTCTTTTACTTTCTTTAGGAACTCCCCCATATTCTTAATTTGCTTTTCTTCTTTTCTCGTTAGCATTTTAATTGCTACTATTTTCCTATCCATTTTTTCCCATTTTTCTTCCCATACTTCCTGTCTCCATTCTGCTAATTCTTTGCATTCTGACATATAATGCTCTGTGCTTTCGCTATCGTCGCATAATTCACAAATTCCATTTTTTTTACCTCTTAACCCTCTCAAATACATTGCTCCTGTTCTTATCCATGCAAACGCTTCTTTTCCTGCTCTATTACAATAATTCACATACCCTTCTCTTCCCCATTTCCTTTTTACTAATCTATAGAACCCTAGCAACTTTTTATTTTCTAAGCTTCCCCAAATCTCTTGTCTTTCTATATCCTCCACTCTGTTTCTTACTGCTATCCAGAAACCATCGCTATTTCTTGCTCCTATTCTCCAGATATCTCCCATTCCTATCTTCTCCATAATTTTTTCTACCTCTGTCCACCAGCTATTTTTATTTTTCATACTCTTTTGTTGTTCCATGCATATCTTTAAAATTTCCTCTTTATCTTTTCTCAGGCACCTAAACCAAAATTTTAATATCCTTTCCAGTATCACTCCCTTTCTTCTTGTTCTTCCTAATTCCACTAATGCTACTTCCCCTGGTGCTGATCTTGTTAACCCCAATAGCTCTTTACAGAACATTCCGTAGCTCTGGTCTATTTTCCTGCTTAATTCAGATCCTCCCCAAATTTCTACTGCATATAACATTCTTGTTTCCACCAATGTTTCATACATTCTTTCTAGCCACTTAGTTGGCATTTCCAATTTATATTTGCACATCCTTACTCCTGTCTGGTGGGTTATATGCCACCCCTATTCCTAATCTTACCCCATTATTTTGCTTAATTATTGACCATAGCACATTGGTACCTCTATTCTCCATTTTTTCTATATCAATAATTTTTTCCGAATCATTCTTTACAAACAGACCTACTCCTCCTGATGCTCTTCCCCTACCGCATCTTTTCCTTGCCTTTTTCTCTAAAAACTTGAAACCTGCAATTTCTACTACCTCATCCTTTCCCAACCATGTCTCTGCTACTCCTACAAAATCCATAGAACACATAACATTTTTCATTTCCCCGCTACCTATCTTATTTCTTAGCCCTTCCGCATTCCAAAACATTAATTTTAGCCCCTTTCCCTATTTATTCTTTGAATTTAAAACTCTCCAACATTTTCCCGTATCTTGTAGTTCGCGGTTCCATTTCCTTTTCTTCTCTTACATCCTTAAGCTGATTATAATCCTTGGCTAAAAATTTTGAACCTTTCTTTTTTTTTGTTTCATCTGCTTCACTTATGGACCCTACCGGTAACACTTCTCCACTTTGTGATTTTCCCCTCCTTGCACTCTCACTTTTCCCTGCCTCCCTACCCTCACTCAGCACAATTCCTGCTGCCGCTCCTCCTTCTTGTAGCTCCTCCCTCTCGATTATTTCGTTCACCAATGTTGCCTCTTCGCTTTCTCCCACCACTGCCAACTCTTCTTCCGGCCTTCCCCTTGTCTCTTGTTGATGTATCTCCCTTATCACCTCCTCTCTTCTCTCTTCAAAGTTGCTTCTTCTGTCCTCTTGCTCAGCTGTCGCTCTTTCATTTTGTTGACCTCTTCTCACCCATGTTTGACTTTGCTGAAATTCTGCTGATGGTTTCATTCTCTGTTCAGGTCTTTGTCCTGTGTTTTCCGGTCGGTCTATAATTTGCTGCAGTGCATATGTTCCTCTAGCTTCGTTTCTCTTGATGCTCATGTTCCAATTTTCACCTTCCACTATTAATTGTAGCCCTCTTAGATATGCTTTTTTCCCTACTGCTCTTGCTTCATTCATTCTTTTAATTAATTCCTTCCGTTGGTCTTGTTCTTCTTTTGTATAGTCCTGTTCTATGAATATTTTTGTCCCCTTTAGTCTTCTTGTTTGTCTTAAAATCTCCCACTTTTTTCTCATTGTTGTCAGTTTCACAATAATAGGTCTCAGCTTCCTTCCTATCCTAAACGTTTCTTCAATTTCCCAGCCGAACATCTGTATTCCCATCACATCTTCTATAATTTCATACACCATGTCTTCCAGATTTCTTCTGTCCTCTGCCACCCCAAATATTATGCAGTTTTTTCTTCTCTTATCCATTTCGAGTCTTTTTTCCATCCCAACTTTTCTTTCTTTGCATTCTGATATTTGTTTCTCCATTTCCTCTCTTTGTATTTTCATTGCTTCTTTCAGCTCTCTTGTATTGTTATCCATCCTTTTTCCTAGTTGCGTTCCCATCTCTCTTATTTCTTCCATTATTTCGTTCATCTATGTTGGTCCCGGGTTTTGCTCTACTCCTCCTGCTCCGTTACACGTCCTTCCCCTCTCGCTGCTGGCTTGCGACTCCACCTGGTATATATAGTAAGAACAAAAAGAAATCTTGAAATAAGACTTAAAGAGCATATGAGATGCATTTACCAAAAGCAGCCAGATAAATCAGCAGTAGCACATCATTTCTGGTCTTCAAACCAAGATATCACTCCAAACATAAAACTCTTAAAACTGATCAACAGCAGTAATGAATTGGACATCTGGGAAAAAATACATATTGTCAAACACAGGAATCACCTAATGAATTTCGAACTGCCGCCACCCAACAGCCTTTGAGGTTCATCAGCCCAGCACCAAAGAACACCACTAACCACACATCCCCCAGACGATGACCGGCAAAATCAGATGACATGCTGACGATGGGAACAAACCGTCTCCCGAAACGCGTTCAAGTAAGAATATTAGTGATGTAGTGTAAAACCCTCAACTCCCTTTATTTTAAATTAATGTGAAATGATAATTGATACTTAAGGTAAAAATGTTAATGAAAAATAATGTAAAATTAAAAGTTATACTTGTTAAATTATTTTATATTATTTTAAATTATTTTATTTACATGTCCTTTAAATGTATTTAAAAGAATGATAATAAAAATGAAATGGAAAAAAGTAAGAATCCTGCATTTTAATAGCTTAAGTGCAAATTGTGGTTTTATGGTTAATAACCAAAACACCAGACAATGGATTTGTCATTACATTAAGGCCCACATTCATTATGTTGCTGGTTTTAGGTAACCTACCATAAATACAGCCATAATAATCAATTTCATGCATGCATTTCTTACTTTCAGAATTGAAAAAGGATATCTCTGCTGGGATAGAAGATCCTTTAATTGACATAACTTCATTTGAAGACAAATCTTTGGATGATGGTTATGGAACAGGAACTGATAAAGCTTCAGGTGTTCAAAGTGGTAATATAGTGCACCAAAATATGATTAAAAGGTGAGTTGAAATTGATTGTTACTCTCGCTACGCTTCACTGAAATAAAGGATATGTTTGCTATGTTTCATGCAGAAGTTTTGATATTTTGCCATGGTACATGTTTTGAAAATTCCTGAAGAGAGCAAAGAGAGAAAGAGACAGACCTACACAAAGCGAATTCCTCTCAAAGTGTGAATTAATACCCAGATATAAATGCAAGTTAAAGTAGTTTTGCTTAGAAAAATTACAAACACTGATTTTTCTTTTTAGGTTTAACCAGCATTCCATTATGGTGCTCAAAGCTTGTCAGCAGAACTCCATTTGTGCTAATGATTCAACAACAAATTCTACTCCAATTGTACCAAAACTTGCAAGTCAAACAGTTGTGAGCAGTAATGGTAGTAGTGAGAAGAACTGTCAGCCATCTAATCCAAAAAAGGTAAATAAGTTGGTGAATGAATATTTGTTCTTATTGATCCAAAGACAAGGGACCAAAATAAAAAAGCTTTAAAAAGCACTTAATAGAAAAGTGAAGTCAACTTAAGCACTAAACAGGCAACTGATGTGAGTTCATGCTCACGATACATGTTCTGCAAAATAAATAAATAAATAAATAAATGAGTGAAGCTATTAAGAGTGTTTTAAACCTCACTCTTGTATTAAGTGTTTTTGATAAATTGCTTTGATTCCAACAACAATTTTGATTCAAAATAAAAGCCTTCTTTGAAAGTTCTCATCTTTAAGCATTTTAAGAGGACAGCAGAGAGATAAGCAAGAATGTCAAGCTTTGATTCATGCTGGAAAAATAATTGGAATATAAGTTACTTCACTTTTAACTTTCCAAGTAGGAAGCTATAATACACTTAATCAACCTTTTTCTGTTTGAAATAACAAAAATTATGAATAAATGTATTATATTTTAACTGTATTTCATTTAAGCGTAAAGAAATACATTGGAGCTAACTGTTTAACTCTCAGTGCAGTGAAAGATAGCATATAGTTGGTAAAACAGTGGGCATTAAAGAGACATTTAGCAATGCATGAAGGAAGGTATGGGGAAAGAGATTTTTATTTTCTCTACTGTGTACATAGTAGATAAAGAAGGTATTGCAGCATCCCGCCCAAAAATTCAATATTGAGATTTTGCCCAAAACATATGTTTTGAGGCCTCCTGAATCCAAAAGAAATGCATTTTTAGAAAAAACACCAAAACTCAAAAACGAAAGTCGAATAAATACCAAACTTGGCATTCAAGTTCAGTATCTTTAAAAGATGCGACATAAAGATTTTCAAGAAAATAACCCCATCCCTAACTACTCTTTACATGGAATATTTTTCAAAATTTTTTAATTTCTGAAAAATGTTTTGATTGAAATGCCGCATATTGGAGATATTTACGTGACAAAGTATAAGCCATATATCTTGAATTTTCTGGGAATAGCCTGTGAAGTCCTCTTCATTGGGAAGGAATTTTATAAAGTCTTGTGTAACTGGTAATCATTAAGTGAGAGGCAAAACATATGCACAAAAAAGGTAGGCTCTAAAATGCACAATTTATTTCAAATAAAAGTCCTGTCGACATTCAGTTGTTTCTCGTGATATCATGGAAAGAGTATGGAATTTTAAGGTCAGCATGTAGCGTCCTGTTCTTTAACATTTGACTGTCACTTTTCCCTTTGTATCTATAATGAAATGTATAAGTAGCTATTTCTGCAAAGGTTTATCTTGATTAAAATGAATAGATAGAAAAATACGCTTTCATCGGAATAATTTGTATACCTACTAATAAATGATATAGGGTAGAGAAATTCATGTGAATGTAACAAATAAGATTTTTTGGGATAAGGAACAGAGTGCTGTGAGGTTTCTTGATAGTAAGGGGTGTAAAAGCCTAGTCTTGGCACATTCCTTATATTAGTAGTACTTGAGCTTCAGGTGGCATACTCCAACCTAGAGTAAAGTACTTCCAAAGAATTTTATTCCTTTCAGATACTCCCAAAGTAAATTATTACAGAAGTAAATGTTGGAGAGCACTGTCATGTAGTATGTTACTATGGAAGTGAATAGAGGCCAAATATAAGTTAGAATTCACTGCTATAACTTGGTTGGAGTAAATCGCCTGTTGATTGATTTATAATATATAATTTTTGTAGCAAGATATTTTGGCATACAAAATGAGAGTAAAAGGGTTGTTAAGGAAGCAGAACAAACATCATGTGATGTTGGAAACGAAATTGAACATATGGAGAGCTAGTATTATCCCAGAAGAATGGAAAAAGAATATCATAATACCAAGCTACAAAAAGGGAGATAATAAGGATTGTGACAATAATAGAGCAATATGTTTATCACCTGTTGTATATAAATTATATACAAGAATATTAGAAAAGGAAACTAAGGGTGGCGTGCACCATGTTGGAGTAAATTGGTTCGGAAGTAACGTTTACTAAATAAGTCCCCACTACGGAAGTAGGTTACTACGGGAGCAATTTACCCCGAAAGTAATGTTGGAGAGCTCAATTACAATTTACTCTTTTAGTTACGACTAAGGAAGTAAGATCTCATTACTCTCGAAGGTATTGTTTTGGTTGCGCGATTTACTTGATGCAATCATGAATAAGGTTATGTGTGATAGGAAAAGGGGAGAAACGTCAGCGAAAGAGAGAAATGTTTGTTGGTAGAAATAAAGAAAATCCATTTAAACAATATGAGTGTAAAAAACGTGCGATAACCTGCATTACATTGATCTTTAAAGCCAGTGAGATAACGCCAACACTCGCAACGTGCGTTCCTAATTACTTTTTATTTTAGGTTTATTAGTTTTTTACGTTTGTGATTTACAGGAGGTTAGGATAGGGTTAGGTTTATTTTTACTTTCTCTACTACGTATAGTAAGTTGGGGAGGTATTGTATTCCACCCAAAAATTCGATACCGAGATTTCACCGGAAATACATGTTTTGAGACCCCCTGAATCCAAAAAACGCATTTTTGGAAACATGTCCGTGTGTGTGTCTGTATGTCTGTGAACAGCATAACTCAGAAACGAACAGTCAGATAAACACCAAACTTGGTATTTAGGTTCAGTATCTTCCAGAGTTGCAACACGAAGGTTTTCAATAAAGTCCCCCAACCCAGACTACCCTTTACATGGAAAATTTTAATTTTCTCAAAAATGGCTGTAACGATTTTGATTAAAACATCATATATTTTAAGATATTTTCATGACAAATGAAATGTATATCTGGACTTTTCTGGGAATGTCTCCAAAAGTATTCTTCATTGTGAATGACTTTTGCATAACTGGTAAACCATAAGAGAGAGACAAAATTTTACTACACAAAAAATGTAGATCACATTAAAATACACAAATTATGTCATATACATTTTTTTTGTTGAGTGAACCATTTTCGAGATATTGCTTGTTATTCCCTTAAATTTTCCAGTGCTTATACTTTTTCTCAAATTCGTTATTCATTTCTTTTTTTTTTTTTGTCCTGGTAATGCAAAGAGAATGGAATACTCCACATAGCAACCACCTCTTAAAATATTTGACTATCGCTTAAAGCCTAGCAAATCCCCTTGCGTCTACAAGAAAATTAGCAATAAGATTAACATCTCGATATCTCAATTAACATGAAGCATATGGAGAATAAGTGTTTGTAAAAATAGTTTGTACAAGAGTAGAGAAAGTCATGTGAGTGTAACACATAAGATTTTTTTAAATATAAGTTTAGGTTCTTGATTTACGGGAGGTTACTTTAAACGTGTTATAAAGATGCTGGAAAGTCGTGATGGACAAGTTTAATAATTGTAGCGACGGGAAACATACTGAAGAGCAGCTTAAAATACAGGAAACAATGTTTTAATCTTCATTTTGCATCGCAGATCACTTGCGTGTTGATAAAGAAATACCCATTCTGATTTTGGAAAAGTTCACCATATTCACGGATGGGTAGAAAATAGTTAACATGCGTGCAGTCAATTCAACACACAAATGTGTGGGAAATCTGTGAAAGTGAAGAAGAATTGCCTTTTATTTTCTTAACACTCATGTATATTTATATGTGTAGGTACCTTGCTGTTAACCTTAAAAGCGCTCTAACAATGCAATGAAATACACCACCAGCAGACACGTGGTGAACGTTTATTATTATCGCCTGTAATATCGGGATTACGATGAACTTTACTTAACGTGACATAAAAATGCTGGTGAACTAAAGACATAATTGGCATGCACTTAACGTAATGCGAATGACTTTTGATTTATAGTTTTTTTATTACTTCGAACTAGTACCAATAGGTCCTAATTATCATGTGAAATCAAACTTGACATAACGGGAAGTAAAAGTTTGATGCCAAACTTTTAAGTTACATCGTGTTAAGTCAATTTTAAATGTCTCCATTTAATACAGTGTAAGACTGTCACATTACGTTAAATTCATTGTAATGCCCGGCTCAAGCTTCTGAACTATTCCGGTACGAAACAATTATAGGACGCATAACAATAATTACAATTTGGATTATAGAGCTGAATTTGTGTGAGTTTTGTTGAAATATTCTCCAAGCAGGTTCAAAAGGCGTGTATAAGATTCTTTCCTAATACCAAAATGTTCATTGAACTTGCTCTTGCTCTCTCTCTCTCTCTCTCTCTCTGTGTAAGTATCATATGGTTCTCGCATAGCACTATGGCATTTCCGTTGTTTTATTTTTTTGCCGTCGAGATCATCAAAGTAACCTAAGTAATGGCTATTTTCTTCTTCGAGATCATCAATGTTATCTAAGTAATCCATGAACACGTCAAAAATATCTTCCTCCAAATACGATATGGTATTCTAGTTCAGTTGACAGGTTAGTTACTCCATCCAGGTCGCAAGAGCAAATTCTAACCTATTTGTGCTCTATTTAATTCCGTAGTAACATACTACACGATGGTACTCTCTGACATTTATTTCTACGGTAATTTAATCCGGTAATATCTGAAAGGAGTAAAATTCTTCGGAAGTAGTTTACTCTCGCATGGAAGTCGCCGAGTGTACTGTACCAATGCTTACATATGAAATGTAAAGTATGCCATTACAAGATAAGCAAATAAGTAAAATTCAATCCAGTGAGATGAAATAAAGCTGTAAATAAAACTAGGAGGGATAGGGAAAGGAATGAGAGAATTAGAGAAGAAGTAGGTCAAAGATCACTAGAGGAGATAATTGAACAAAGGCAGTTGAAGTGGTGGGAACATGCATTCCGAATAGTAAGAGGATAGAAAAGTCAAATGATTATAAGAAGTGGGAATACAAGGAGGGATAGGGAAAGGAAGAGATCCCAGATAATGTAGGAAGACAGAATGGAAAGGATTGGGAGACGAAGGAATAAGATGGTGGGAGAAATGAGAGTGAATGGATGAAAAAACTTTATTTGTACATTTTTTTTTATACACAATCCTTTTTACAATATTTCACTTATAAACTAACTTAACGTATGTACAAATTTTCTTGCCAACTTTGTTTCTACCTATACTGCACATTTTGCCTGGCACCCTGGCCTTTAGGCTCAGCTGAGCAGCCTTTGCTACCCTTAATCACCTACGATCCATCCTCTCCCTCCTCCGTTTGCCCTTCTACCTTTCTTATCTCTCTTACTTTTCTCTTTTCTAATGCATTTCTCCTTTACCTTCTTTAAGAACTCCCCCATATTCTTATTTTTCTTTTCTTGCTAATATTTTAATTGCTACTATTCTTCCATCCATTTTTCCCTATTTTTCCTCCCATACTTTTTGTCTCCATTCTGCTAATTCTTTGCATTCTGTCATATAATGCTCTGTGTTTTCACTACCTCCGCGTAGTTCACAAATTCTGCTTTTTCTGCCTCTTAGCCCCCTCAGGTACATTGATCCTGTTCTCATGCATGCAAACTCTTCTTTTTCAGCTGTTATTACAATAAACCACATACCCTTCTCTTCCCCATTTACTTTTTACTAATATATAGAACCCTAGTGATTTTTTATTCTGAAAGCTTTCCCAAATCTCTTGTCTTTCTACTCCTCCACTCTGTTTCTTACTGTTATCCAGAAGCTGTTGCTATTTCTTTCTCCTGCTCTCCAAATAACTCCCACTCCTATCTTCTCCGTAATGTTTTCTACCCCTGTCCACCAGCTATTTTTTTTTTTTTTCGTACTCTTTTGTTCTATACATACCTTTAAAATTTCCCCTTCATCTTTTTTCAGGCATCTAAACCAAAATTTCAGTATCGTTTCTAGTATCATTCCCTTTCTTCTTGTCCTTCTTAATTCTACTAACACTACTTCCCCTGGTGCTGATCTTGGTAACCCCAATAGCTCCTTACAGAACGTTCTACAGCTCTGGTCTATTTTACTGCTTAATTCAGATCCCCCCCAAATTTCAACTACATATAGCATTCCTTCTATGAATTGCTTCATACATTCTTTCTATCCATTTAGTCGGCATTTCTAATTTGTATTTGCACATCCTTACTCCTGTCATTGGCACCTTTCCTTTAGCCATAACCTTCCTGCTATGTGCCACTCATTCCCCATTGCTGCTCATTCTCACCCCCAAATAATCCAACTCCTTGACAACTTCTAACTTTAAACCCCCTATCTGCCATTCTCCTCTTTTTTTTAGTTTATTTCCTCTTTTAAATACCATAACTTTTGATTTATTTATGTTTACTTTAATTCCCAATTCCTCACAGAATTCATGTATTCCGTTGATTGCTTTCTTAGCCCAATTACCGTTATAGCCCCGACTATAAGATCATCCACGTATAGTAAACCTGATATCTCTCTATTTGCTATAATGGGACAGCGCAGATTTTTTTCATTCACTCTTTCTAATATGCCATCTATAGTTATATTAAATAATATAGGGCTCAATTTGCACCCTTGTCTTAATTCCTTTTTGCTCAGTCATTCTGTAATTCCATTATTTTTACATCTTATACAAAATTTTATATCTTTATAAATCTTCTTTTATAAAATGTTCGTTTCTCCATCTAATAAGCTCTTTAAATACCTCCCTTTTTCTTGCTCTGCACTCATCAAACCACCCCTTAATTTCTTGGCCTTTTCCCTTTCTTCTTTCCATCCCTGCTCCTGCTCATGTTTGTAATAATTTCAGTAGCTGTAATACTTTTTGTGGTTTTCCCTTATTCATAGTCATTTTTATTCCACACTCCACAATCTGACTTACCTTCGAATTTAATTCTTTTAAAAAGTCCTTTTAGTTCCTTCCTCCATTTATACAGTTTTATTGTTTTTATTTGAGCTATTTCCTTATTCTTTACCTTTTGCTCCAAAACATTTGTTTCCATCATTAATGGAAAATGGGTACTACTTACTACTTCGTTTATTATTTTAAATGTAGTGATACTGTCCTCCAGTTCCTCACTACATAATATTTAGTCTACTACACTTTGCCTGTTCGTGTTTACAAATGTAAACTCCCCTTCCTCATCTCCTTCCAATGTTCTATTACTTGTTAACATGTTGTTTACCTCACAAAATTCTAGTAATTTTTTTCCTTCCCTATTACTCACTCTGTTTCTGCTTTTCCTTGGCCTTATCATACCCCTATCCTCTTCTACCTGCTCTTTGCCTAATAACCTTCCATTCTCCTCCCTTATTCTTGCATTCAAATCTCCCATCACAATAAATTCTGTCTCTGGCATCTTTTCCCGTATTTCTTCCATGTCTTCTTCTAGCTTACTATAAAAATTACTGTTGTAAAAGTATGATGCTTCTGGAGGGTTATATGCCACCCCCATTCCTAATCTTACTCCGTTATTCTGTTTAATTATTGACCGTAATACATTTGAACCTCTATTCTCCATTTTTTTTTATATCAATAATTGTTTCCATGTCGTTCTGTACAAATAGACCTACTTCTCCTGATGCTTTTCCCCTATCACATCTTTTGCTTGCCTTTTTCTCTAGAAACTTAAAACCTGCTATTTCTGCTACCTCTTCCTTTCCTAACCATGTCTCTGCTAGTCCTACAAAATCCATAGAGCACATAATGTTTTTAATTTCACCACTGCCTATCTTATTTCTTAGCCCTTCCACATTCCAAAACATTAATTTCAACCCCTTTCCCTATTTGTTCTTTGGTTGTTCTTGAAACTTAAAACTCTCCATTTTTCTGTATTTTGTAGTTCTAAGCTCCATTTCCCTGTCTTCTCTTTAACCCCTAAGCTGAATATTGTCATGTGCTAAGGTGTGACACTGGGGGGAATAGCTAAATGAGGGATTGCAGAGATAGAGAATCATTAAAACACTTGGCTAGAGCGATCTGACTATATTTTAAAGAGTTACATTTCTACCGTGCAATAGTTGGGTTTACAAGATCAGGAATGATGATGGTACTAGCTAACATTATTATTAACAATTTATTTTATAATGCTGCTTACCTTGAGAAACGTCTCATGGATGAGGAGAGCCAATACTCAACACGACTTTCAAGTCGCTAGTGGTGCCAAGTGAAACCATCCGGAGCGGGATTGCAACATCTGTCGACGGGTACAATAATGGTCAACACAAAGGTACAACACAAAAGTCTCCGTGAGCAAAGCTTGAGGGCTTGCTTATATAGAGTCAAATACCCTAGAGGGGTTCATTCTAATACAGTGGCAGCTATTACCAAATATGGCCTGCCAATGCCCTGGAAAATGCCTAGGCTTAAGACTTTCCAAGGATGATGTGATCCACAGGATGCAGCTAAGACCCGTGCAGAAAGATACGTATCCCTGAGGAAATGATGGCATAGTGAAATCCCTTTAAAATGTCGAAGGAAGTGGAAACCACTGTTTCCTGTCATATATACAATTTACTAAGACTTGAGCAGAATTAAGAAGTATAAAATATGATTCTATATGAATTCAGAAACTTGTGACAGGTTAATAAAATAATGTTAATATAAAATAATAAACATAATACGGATCTCCTCAGTCACGTTCATGACATATCCCGAAAGGAACCAACAGGACTTGAAAGGGAAAATCTGCAAAGGAAAGAGGAAAGAAAAGTTCCGTCGTAGCTCACAGTTCCAGCATCACAGACTCCAAGAAACACCATCACAGAAATGTTTCGATTCAGAACACACACAAAACATATCTCGATGAATAAGGTAGACACACAAGTTTATACATTCCGTACACAGCCCATGAAAAATCTTTGGTACGCAGCCAGCTATCTAGGCGAGATAAGCGCACCTATGACATGTGTCATCTTGCGATGTTCAGTCATCACCGTAAGTCCGGCAGAAAAAAAGAACATGATGTCTGCCAGCATGGTACAACAGTCGCAAAGAAGCACCCAACATTTGAAGTGCAATGTTCCTCTGGGAAAATATAGAGGCAATGTCCATCCCAGGGTAAGCATAAATGTTGAAGGTGGTGTATAGCGACGAAATGTTGCCAAGACCTGCGAGTGTCCCGTCGTACAGGCAGAGTCCGTGAAGTTCGCCAAAAAACACAAAACAAGGAATTAGGAAAAGAATATAAAATGGAAAAAGAGAGGGCGAATAAGAATGTATGAGGAAGGAAAGTAGAGACAGAATTAACAAAAGTAACATGGGGAAAGGAAAACAAAGGACCAGAAAACTTAAGATAGGTCAGAAGAATATCTGTTAAGGCATAGAGGGGAATAATCAAGCTGGAAAGGAAAGGTAAGACAATTAAAAGTGCTACAAGTACATCGTAAAGAAAAGTAACATGTAGGTATATGCTCTAACAACAAAATGATGCATGTAATCTTGTAACAGAAGACAAATGTAGAGTGAAACATCATAGTAACTAAAACATTAGTTAAATGCAATTTTGAAAAGTTCAAGTAAACATTAATGGAAGGTATAAAAAGATTGGCGGAGGTGTAACACACCAGCGCATAGCATGACAGATATTGTCTGTTACACAGATGTCCCACTAAAAAATAATTACATAAAAGATAAATATTACCAATTAAAGTATAAAACATGCAGAAACATGAAAGTAAGTAATAATAAAATATAAAAAGTGATGCTCCCTGATTAACAAAAGAAGGAGATGCATAAAATAAGTGAAATTGAGAAAATATAAAATGAAATTCGTAGAATTCAGACAATTTAAAGAAATAAGATTTCTTAAGGTGGTAGCAAGCAATGTACCAAATAAAGTCAATGTGAACATTGTAAAGTAATCGGAAAGGATGTCCAAGAAATAATTGCAAAATTAAAGGTGTATTGGGGTAAAATAAATAAATAAATAAAAAAAAAGAAAGAAAAGAGGAAAACCATTATCAAAAATAAAGAAAACCGAAATCATACAAATCATAAAGTACTAGAAGTCAGAATTAACCTTCACAGTGCATATCATGCAACGTAAACATTAACAAAATACAGTAAAATCTCGTTAGTACGTTTTTGCGGGGACCCAAGGATTTGGACGTCATAGACGGGAAAACGTGTTAACGAAAATACATAATCTGCAAGTTAAGAACATATTTATGTAATAAAATCTAATAATACATCTTACCTCAAAAACGGATGTGAAATATAGACACTATTTACATTGGTTTGAAATACATATCGATAGTTGATTGCTTTGTTGGTTTTAATGCCAAAATTTTACTGTCCATCTTGTTTAGTAAAGTCATTACATCATCATCAACTTCGAAACTGCACACATATCGCTTCACTATGTCCATTGCCTGCATGGCTTCTGACACTGTAGGTACTGGCTCAGGATCTGGTTCATCGTCACTTTCGTCTCCCACTAATGCTTCATCTTTCACTTGTTCAAGTATTTCATCTATCGTCACTGTTTCACACACTGGAATTTCATTGTCAATGTTTACATAGTTTTCGAAAGACACGCCGGCATCGTCTGCTATTTGGCGCCATTCTTCACTCTCGGAAAACTCGTCTTCCTGCGTAATTTCATCACCAAGAACTCGGCAAAAACCGGCTTTATTAAAGCAGTTCCTAATGGTATCTTGCGTCACACAATTCCAAGCAGTTCTAATAAAATGCATGGCATCTAAGATGGTGATTTTTCTTGTCGTCGATTTCAGTGCAGCCAACCTTCTCTGTACCAGCCTCTTACGATACGCATGTTTCATGCACCGAATTATGCCACAGTACCGTCTATTGGCACATTTGAAGCTCTAGCTTGTGTAAACCACTTTAGCAGAACATCTTCTAATTCTGGAAACTGGCCAGGGCGATTACGTTTTCTTTTAGCATTTTTTCCTTCTTCAAAAGCAGTTTCAATTAGTTTACGTTTGCTAACAATTGTGTTTAAGGTTGACGGAGGAATGTTTAACTTCCGCGCTATATCCACACGTTTCATATTTGGATTGCGATCTACTTCCTCAAGGATTTTCAGTTTTTCACTGTTGGTTATTTGCCGCACTTTCTTTTTCTCCATTGCGAACAAAAAGTTAAAATACTTTTACGTTTCGTCAACACTCAACAGCATAAACTAACCACACCAAGCCACTGTTAAACTAAAGCATCACCGCAGAACACCAAAGAGCGTCACTAAAGCATCCCCCCCCCACACACACACACACACAAAACGTGTCCCACAAATACGTACATGCATGGTATTGGCTGCCGGTTCCACCCCGCCTGGTTTGACCAAAGTAGCGAATGAGAACGTCTAACTTTGAATGTAGTAAATCTACTCCCGCTGGGCCGTTACTTTTATAGCGAATGAGGGCATCAAACTTCGAACGTAGTAAGCGGGAGCGAGAAAACGTACTAAACGAACGTTATTAATGCATTTGATGCATTTTGTGCCGGGACTTTTATAATTCAACGCAATACACGGGAAAACGTGTTAATGAGGAACGTGCTAACGAGATTCCACTGTATATGCATTAAATTAATAAATAAGAGCATCCATAAGATTACAAACGCTGTCACTACAATATTGTAATAAGCATCATAATACAAAGAATTAAAAGAACAAGTCTCCAATAAGATGCATTGTTGCATCAAACAAACACATGTACCAGAAATCAATTACAAAAATATAAGAGCACTCGAAACAACATTCCTGAAAGATTTTGCTACAGGTGTATACCCAACAATGTGCATTAAAACAATACTGATATAAAACTTCCATAAAATCTCATGTTTAAACAAAACAGAAAAATCTTCTTTAACTATCACTTCAAATAGTAATTTGGTAATGGGTCCAACTAATAAAGTAATAGGCTAGGGGTTGTCAGAATTGCATAACACCACTATCACAGGGGAATCTATATCCCATCTATCACTTCCATCGTTATCATAAACTGGTCAGTGGCCATTACGCTTCAACGATATCTCTATGGATTACTATTTCTTGAGACCCTGCGGGTTATACAAGAGATGAAATAATCGTAAAATGACTTGAATAAACAATATTCTCAACACAGATTGTCTTTTCAAGGGACCTTGCGGTTTAGCCATGAAAACAATAATCATTTTATACATATTAATCAACCCTAGAATCGGCAGGGGGGGGGGGGAGTGGAGCCTCACACCATACCCTCCGAAAATAAAATGACTACGTCTAACTCTGACAATCCCTAGGTATTAACAAAATTAAATTGCCAAATTAAATTCATGTCAAACAAAGAGATGAAATTCGGTTTGCAATAGCACCATAGACCCAGATAAAGTAGCACCTTAAGCTGCTTGTACATGATCAAATTTTTGTCAAATTTGATACTTTACGAGACTTTTCAAGAGTTGTTACAACTTTTCTTGTCGAATTGCTTTCAATAGTTTTAATGTCTTTGAAAGTCTTAAAGTAAATAAGGACATTCTCTAAACGGTTAAGATTTCACAATGATTTGATGGCTTTGGTCAATGAAATGCGAATATTCACAGTGCATCACAGAATCTGCAACATGGCTGAAAGTGAAAAGTAAACAGAAATAGCTACCGGGCCAAGGTATGTCGTATGCGAATTGATTAGGTTATACATAAGCTGGACATGTCTGTACATTGAGATCTCCGTGGATTATCTCAAGATGGAGTAGGTGAAGGCGATTATGAAGACATAATTGCCATGCAGTTTTCCAACCTAAGTATACATTAATGCAATGTTATATAGTGTGGTTAACCTATCGATTGGTGTTATTTTCATTGTATTCCACACTCGTAATGTGATTTCATTGGATATAATACATGAAAGTACTACATAATATTAATAAAGAGCCATATTTCATTGCAAATTGTTATACTGTGATGCAAATGCTAAATGCTTTGCGCATGATAAATTATCAATTGTGTTCTGAAGGGTTTCAGTTTGACATAAAGACAACTTGTAAATATACATCTTTGATGGAATTAATTGTTCTATCACACAAGCCGTGTGTTGGACAGGGTTGGAAAGGTAGAATCAGATGACAAAAATTCAATGCTATAGCTGGGATTTGAACCGGGAGATCCGTGGTTCAAATCCCAGCTGTAGCATTGAATTTTTCAGTCATCTGATTCTACCTTTCCATACATCTTTGACATTGTCAAGTCTTGCCAAGTCTCTTCCAGTCTTGTCATATATTGAAAAATATTTCACAATTTTTCTTGTAAACTCTTGAATTGAAAAAAAAAAGTTTGATCGTGTACAAGGGGCTTTACTCTTATACAAAGAATAGAAGCATAAAGTGATATATATTATAATAGAGATAACAGTGCAAACATTTCACTGTAGAACAATTGAAATATCACAAATCTATAATAATAATAATAATAATAATAATAATAATAATAATAATAATAATAATAAAAAAGGCATGACCCTACCTGAAAAAACAAGATGTCGACTTCAGTCCGTGTTGAATAGAAGTGAGAGAATACGTCCAATAGATAGTCCCTTAATGCGAAGTAAATGAAAGACTATCTGGTGTGAGTATGTGATCAAGCAATCGCACTAGTGAGTTGCGGCATATCAAGAAAAAGTATACATCTGAAATCAGAACTCAAAAGAAAGCAGTAAGTCTTTTGTACGAATACAAACAAAAAAAGAAAGCAAGGAGACTTTTTCATAAATAGTAACAAATTATACCTTCCGTAATAGGTAAAACAGGAGAACACGCATATGAAATAAGACAAGTAGCTAAATAAAACATAAAAGATTAATATAAAAACTAAAGCAAAAATGTGACACAAGAGTGCATATGAAAATAGACATTAAAATCTTAAAGATCAAGATCACTCCAGGGTGTAACTATAGGTACGGAAGAACAGTAAAAAAAATTACTAAAAGTATACAGCAATGATTAATGTTACGTAAATGAAGTGCATTCCCCATTACATAGAAATCCGAAATAAAATGCAAATAATACCATACGTGTAAGTCCCCCCCCAAAAAAAGTTGCAAAGACATATCCATATATAAAAAGAAAACCCACATAAGAATGACAAATATAATTAATTCAGAATTTGATGAGTACCTATCGGAGATATATATAAAAATTAAGGTGGTTGTAAACTGTAGTGACAGCTACCAACTGCCACTAATTCCTTAACTCATGAAGCCTTGAATGGACGGACAGTTTAAATTCCAAGATTTTTATGTCACATACATCAGCATTGGAGATTTCAGAACATAACTGGCAGGAATCCGATGGCAGAAATAGTCTATAATATGTCCATGAGGGGATGGTGTACCATATACAATAATTATTTCACGTAACCCAAAAATACATATCACCTAATAGAGAACAGAAAGCAGAGGCAATAATCAGGCAGGAATCATACAAAGTAACTAGAAATACACAGAAAATTTGGGCACTAGGTCAGGGAACTATATAAGGTAACTCGGATGAATGAATATATAAATAAACATAGCCAGTAAAGCGATAAAGAGGTTCCCATAGGACAACCTCAAACAGCTGATAACTTAAAATAGAGAGTTGAGGGTTGTTACACTACATCACTATGGTATTCTTACTTGAACGCGTTTCGGGAGACGGCTTGTTCCCATCGTCAGCATTTTCTCTCAACTGATTTTTGCCGGTCATCGTCCACATCCCCCAGACAATGACCGGCAAAAATCAGTTGAGAGAAAATGCTGACGATGGGAACAAGCCGTCTCCCGAAACGCGTTCAAGTAAGAATACCATAGTGATGTAGTGTAACAACCCTCACTCTCTATTTTAAATTATGACACATCACTGTTACAAGCTTCTAAATCTTCAAAAATTGAGCTGATAACTTGTTCCTGAGAGTCAGGAATCTGTTCTTGAGCCAGTACGTGAGAAGTTAGTGTGTGGACCAGCGAACAACAAGAAAGACATTTAAATGTAAGCACCGTAAGAAACACAAAGTAAAAAAGAAAAATGCAGCTTAATACTGAGATGCATGTGCATGTAATCAAAATTATAAGAGATCTTTTAATTTATATTAGTAAAATAAAATTGATATTCTTACAGGGAAAAGTAGGTGGAAAAGCAATAGAGAATAAACATAATACAGAGTGGTATTTGTTATATAAATGTCGAATATTTATTAATCAGATTAGAACATCATTGCCAAAACATGAATAAGTCACAAAACAATAAATATATATCAGGTGAATGTTTCGAAAAAAAGAAAAAAGTGCTGTAAGCCCATGTATAATTTAAAAATATGTAACACGATCAGAAAAAGAATGAGTGTAGTACACTAAGTGGAAGATGTACATATAAATTAAGAACTTTGTCTGTGTATATCAAACAATGAAGCATAACATTCCGTTAATGGTATCAATAGTTGTCCCGAAATGACACAAATTCAAAATGACATAATTCAGCGTGTCCTACAATCTTTCATAAAAAAAGAAAATAATTGGGGTAGTGTTATATTTACTATAGCTTGTTTTTCCCATACTAAACGATAACCCGTATTGCGTATGCTACGCAATACGTATCCAATGTAGTTTTGAAAAACTGCGGTGGGAGTACTAAAGGATTAAGGTAGTGTGTTACGCATGTTTCATAGAGACAATCCATATGATCCGATTGATGTAAAAGTTCAAATAAAGGAATGACACCAGAGGAACACAACGAAATGGCACTCCGAAGATCAAAAATTTTGTTACAAAAAGATGTATTCAATGACGTGACAAAATGGGTATACTGTCTCACCTTCTACAACAGCTGATGCATTGCATCGTCAGAGGTGTACATGTTTTCTATATGCTGCTAATAAAAATTGTGAGCTGAAAATAGATCCATCATCCCCACAAAGGGTTATCATTGGACCGAAATAAAAATGGATAGTCATCCTAAAATGTGTAAATTTTGAAGATATCCACTACCAGAAAGCGCAAGTGCTAGCATTAATTTTGCAAAATAACGACACGGGTGGGTGAATCCGACTTTAAGGAACGAAAAGGAGTACTGGGACTGAGGTTTCGTAAAACATCATATTTGATAGGGTATAAAAGTCACTACCGGCTGTCACCTTTATAGGCGGCATTTCAATATGTCTGCTCCATACATTAGGGGTTGTCAGAGTCATTAAAATACACAGAAACATGCTTGCAGTGGCCATATCCGCAGCCATGTATCTGTAACTCCTTAACTACAAAGTGTATTATCAGTTCCACTTGAACGTAAGACACAAATATTTACTTAAAATATCTCTTATTTAATGGTGGACGTCTCCAAACAAAACTATCTGGGCACACAGCCTATATATGCGTAACAACAAATCTACATGGGCACACAGCCTACAAGTGTATATGGGCACACAGCCTATTTATCCATATGGAAAAAGAAGTTATCTTCGTCAACTTCCTAAAAACAACTATCCCACATTGCAATCCACTGGGATCTCGCGATTCACCCTTGGATAGTGCACTTGGGAAATAAAATAAATTCAATACGCATTATTGGAGGTGATTCATAGGATCTCGCAATTTACTTATAAACCGAAAATCTCGAACTCCTGTACTTATTAAAATGCATATAATTGCCAGGAGGGTCTCACGACGTCTCCAGTGGGGGAACAGTGTGTTCCCAAAACAAACTATACAAAAAGTAATAACCCTACGAAATACCTGACAAACCCTAAGTACTTATGGTAATAAACAAAAAGAAATTATTTATAAAATAAGAATAGCTACTTAGAGCTAGTAGCGGCTGTGAGTTATCCACTTCTTGCTAAAAGGAAAAATTAATTAATTTTGAAGATTTATAAGCTAGTAACAGTGATGTGTCATAATTTAAAATAAAGAGAGTTGAAGGTAGTGTAACAACCTTCAACTCTCTTTATTTTAAAACATAAGAAAAATACTTGTAACATTAAATCCGAACTCGATAAAGAATTTACATATGCGCTATGAGATAGGTGAAGATGGAGTATGTCCATGATCCATTATTAAAATAAAGAGACGAAATAGTTCCAAGAAAACTTATAAAAATGTACACCGCAAAAAAATTCGAAGTGAAAAATATTATCGTTGTATTATTGACACACAAAGATAAGTAACACTATAAGGTTGTGTGAAATAAACACATAAAGTGGAATTATTAAATTATTTGGAAAGTCACAGGTTATTATTAGAGATTCAGTTGTATCAATGTCACCCAAGTGTAACTAAGTGTTTGCGGGTAATCTACTCAAATAAAGTGTGTACCAATAAATGCATCGTCATAAGAAAAGAACATTACGGTTTAGGAAAATTCAGCCCACCGAGAGGTGGCATTCTGTACGCAACTCTTTCACACATTTGAAAAGACAATAAAAATCAAGGAGTTATAAATTGACATCATGAACCATAAATGAACAAGTTATTACTATTCGCACAAGCTATGAAATATTAGAATAAATCATAATGAACAAAGAAATTAAACAGAAATTGGGTGATGTCCTAATATCTGTATTAAAAGTGTAACCAAAAATAACAAAATCATAGTAATAATTATCAGTACAATTCCACATACAAGTAATAGTGATAGCTTGTAAATTACCATTATAAATATAATTAGATCAAAATCTCTGAGTGTAATTATATACCCTTGGAGTGTTAACTTATTCTTACGATCATCACTAATATGCACATAAAACACACTACAGTACATATCTCGTACATTCATTGTCTGTTATATTGTTTTTATACCACTAGAATTGTGGTTCTTGAAAGAAGATTTTAATAGCAAGCGATAATTTGCAGGCCTGCTTAATATTCATATGAGGAATTAAAAAGTAAGTAGATACCAACCATAAGAACGCTCTAGGAGTGTCATAAATAAGTGATAGAGTATGGTTTTAGCGAAATTAGGACTACATACTTATAATTTCAAGCTACTATTACCTATCCTGGTTTGACTTTTACTTGTTCCTAAATTAGTGTTATTGATATAAATGCAAAAATATATACTTAGTAGGCTCAAGACTCTATGCTGTAGTATTTGACATAATCAGGCTACAACTAACACCATCAGATTGCGATAGAAGTTAAAAAGTAATATAACAATATAAGAGAGAGTGTTTACCTAAAAGCTATGAAGTAAAACTAAATACCCAGAAAAATGTATACAAAAGAAAGGGTGCAGCTGTTAATTTATAACACAACATTTATGCATTACATGATAGATAAGAAAACAGTTAATTGAGGATTGGATTCCATCCATTTGATCAATACTCTTACTGACTTTTCTGCACTTACCTGTACTACAATTAAAGGAGAAGGGACAAAGTTACGAAGAAAGAAAAAAAAAGTGTAGGGAAATTGTACACTTATTCAAATCGTTCTGGAGTTATAAAATAAGATCATGCGAATGTGTTACAAATGATAAGGAAGCAGATGTGAAATGGGACGTCACTGCAGTGCTACATCCTGAAAAGATACTATCAACAAGAACTGAGGGAACATTATCAACTCCGCACGTATTATCTCACCGCTAAAGGTTATCCCATATACTAGAATATACGTAACATATAGTGCAAATAATGATTTTCAAAGGCTCAATATTAAACGTCACAGGGGACACTATTCATAATACAATAGGTAACCAAAAAGTCAGGAAAAATTTACATTGGTGTGTTGGCTTCCTATCTACTTTGTACAAATATTTAAATTAATGAACTAAGAAGATGTTCTGTCATACTATTTAATGCGTGCCTTTGTTTAAGACATCTCTTATAGTTTCTTTTAAGTGTTCAATTTTACGCGTTAATCGCTTACCGTCATATGCAGTTTGGCATTTCAAACTTCTAAGCTTTTTTCTTCCAAAAGAAGATGCCCAATTCTGTCTTCTTTTTCTGCCCATAACGAGAAACAGCAATCTTGTTAAGTGTTTTTCTGCGTATCTGTTTCTCTTTGACTGTAAGTCATGCTTATGAATGTGTTAACAAATAGTGTAGCTAAGGGTTTTGATGCTGTAACTTTTGACTTAGTGAGCAATTACTCCGTTACAGGCAGGGGGGGTGGTCGGCGGCTGTGGATGCCTTGGCCAAAGAGATAAGACTTTTGGGGGAGCCAGAACATGAGGGTGAGGGTGGTGGTGGTGTCTATTACCCATCTTAACAGAATTATCACCCAAATAATATGAAGCCATACTTCATAAAAAAAAAAAAAAAGTACACTTCGCTAGAGCAATCTGACTATATTCTAAAGAGTTACATTTCTACTGGGTGATAGTTAGGTTTACAAGATCAGGAATGATGATGGTATTAGCTAATATTATTATTAACAATTTATTTTATAGTGCTTACCTTGAGAAACGTCTCATCATGGATGAGGAGAGCAATACTCAACACGACTTTATCAAGCCGCTAGTGGTGCCAAGTGAAACCATCCGGAGCGGATGCACAGTAGCTGTTGACGGGTACCATAGCGGTGCCGGCCAAGTTAAAACACAAAAGTTCCTGCGAACAGAGCTTGAGGGCTTGCTTATATAGAGTCGAATACCCTAGAGGGGTTCATTCTAATACAGTGGCAGCTATTACCAAATATGGTCTGCCAATGCCCTGGAAAACATGTAGGCTTAAGACTTTCCAAGGATGATGTGATCCACAGGGTGCAGCCAAGACCGGGCAGAAATGATGGCATAGTGAAATCCCTTTGAAATGTCAAAGGAAGTGACAAACCACTGTTTCCTGTCATATATTCAATTTGCTAAGACTTGAGCAGAATTAAGAAGTATAAAATATGATTCTATATGAATTCAGAAACTTGTGACAGGTTAATAAAATAATGTTAATTAATATAAAATAATAAACATAATACGGACCTCCTCAGTCATGTTTGTGACAATATAATCCTCCTTGGATATAATTTGTAAATCCTCGTTTTTTATTATTTCTGCTGCCTCACTCGTGGATCCTACCCATATCACTTCCGTGCTTTGCCCCTCCCCACACTTTCACTTCTCAGTATGTCCCTTCCATCACTCCTCACAACTCCTGCTGCCTCCCTTCTTCTTTCTTCTGGCCCCTCCCTCTCGGTCATCTCGCTCACCACTGTTGCGCCTTCGTCTTCACCCTCCAATACCAACTCTTCTTCATGCCTTCCCCATGTTGTCTCTTATTGATGTATCTCCCTTGTCTCCTCTTGTCTCTCTCCAATGCTGCTTCTCCCACTTCTCCTGCCCTCCTGATCAGCTGTCGTGTGTCTTATGGTTCTCTCGTGTTGATGCCCTCTTCTTGCTCATGTTTGACTTTGCTGAAATCCTGCTGACGATCCCATCCTCTATTCAGGTCTTTGTTTTGTATTTTCCAGCCATTCTATATTTTGCTGCGGTGCATACGTTCCTCTGGCTTCGTTTCTTTTAATATTCTTAGTCCATTTTTCACCTTCTACTATTAACTGTAGACTTCTTTAAGAATGCTTTTTTTCCCTCCGCCCTTGCTGCGTTCATTCTTTTGATTAATTCCTTCCTTAGGTCTTGTTCCTCTTTCGTATAGTCCTGTTCTATAAGTATTTTTGTCCCCCTTAGTCTTCTTGTTTGTTATAATCTCCCATTTTTTTCTCATTGTTATCAATTTCAAAATAATAGGTCTTGGCCTTCTTCCTTTTTTGCCTATCCTAAACATATCTTCAATTTCCTAGCCATACATCCTTATTCCCAGCACATCTTCTATAATTTCATATACCGTGTCTTCTGTCCTCTTGTCACCCCAAATATTACACAATTTTTTCTTCTCTTATCCATTTCGTATCTTTTTTCAATCTCATCTACTCTTTCTCTACATTCTGATATCTGTTTCTACATTTCTTCTCTCTGTATTTTCATAGTGGCTTTCCCAACTCCCTTATTTCTTCCATCAACTTGTTCATTTCTGGTGGTCCTGGGTTCTGTTCCACTCATATTATCAGCAATATCACGATTACCGTCATGACGTCACTCCATATATGAGTTTCCATTTTATTTTTCCATCTTTTCTTTTTCTTTTTTTTTTCTGCCGGAACTTCCAATTCTGAATCGGTACTTTTGAACATCCACTCCCATTTTTTCATGTTCTTTCGTACTTGTTCTGCTACACAACCTTCCCCTCTCGCTGCTGGCTTACGACTGAAATGAGAGTGATGGATAGGAATGAATGGAGAAGATGGATTGACGTAGCCACTCCTATGTGTAAAGGCAGAAGATATTTTTACATGTTCATGGATTACTTAGATTACATTGATTTCGGCAAAGAAAACAATAGGAATGCAATAATGCGTGTATTGCGGGAAAGGCGAGATCCTGTGATACTTATACAGAGAGTTATAGAAATGTTTTGGAAAGAATCATACAGAGTGTTCAAGGAACGTTTTGGAAAGAATCATTTACTTTTTTTTTTTTTTTTTTTAATCTACTTGGAGAGCATTTACAAATAAACTCTGACAGGAATTTGCCTTATTGTCCAAATTGGAGTTGTTATACACCCTACAAGTGTTTCAGACCAGAACATTTCAGATAGTTAAAGGGGGGTCTTATAAAAGTTCACTGCACAACTGCTGGTCATATCTTTTATCGCATTGTTAGTGCTTTTGAAATAGGTACACAAATATGCCCATAGATGATTGAATGTTTCAGGAATAAAAGTAAAGTTTCTCACACAATCTCAATGCAATTGACTGCATCCTTGTCCTATTTTGTGCCTATATAGTGAAAATAGTACACTTTTACTAAATCAGAAAAGATATTTCCCCAGCAATATGCAAGTGATCTGAGATGCAAATAAGATAATTAGAAGCATTGTTTCCTAAGGCCTGATTCTATTCATGATGCTTGAGTCTGGGACAGTAGTGTTGTTGCAGCAAACTTTGAACTTGGTTTGTATAATGATGGTGGAAGTTGATTATGCTGTGCTAAACGTCTTATGACTAGGGACAGGAATTATATGCAAAAGCATATTTTTTCTCTGTTGTCAGAAAGTATGCTCAATTGGTATGTCAGCGAATTACTACATTTCTAACAATTTAAACAGGATTTAATGTGAATATAATGGCATATTTTACATATTTTGTTAATCTGCATAATATTTCTGTATTTTTCAAATTATGCTGCATATTTCCTTGTTTTAAATATATATTGTCGTGACCTCTAAACACACTAGCTCAATGGGGGGTAGAGCAACTCGCAACTCAGGTACCTAAGAATCTGAAAGTTAATCATTTACATTATGCGAGGTCACGGCGAGGGACGCAGCTAAGAGAAATGTGAAAAATATTAGGAAATACCTAGTAAAAGGATTACTACATGGTGCAGATGAGAGAAGGGATCTATCTACTATGATAAACTACACTGAAAAGAAGTGGATGGCAAGGGGGTTTATTGATAAAAGGGGATACAGTACCTCCTTGTTTCCATGTCTGCTGGTAAGGACGCCATGCCTGAATGCATGGGTAGCGCGTACACAACACAACCTGCCTCTTCCAGTAACTAGCCACGACTGTGTGTACTGACTGACTGACTGACTGACTGACTGACGCTAACTCAGCGTGATGACGCTATCTAAAACTCGTTTATCCCCACCACTCTCTTACGCAATACCCGATCTGGGCAGCCAAGGTCATATACGCAACAATACTTGTATATCACATCTCCCCCTGGGTACCCAGATCGATGTCCCCGTCGACACAAGGAGGATTTTTTTGTGTGGACAAGAAAGAAGAAAAGAAAAAAAATATGACATACTTTACAATGAATAGTTTAGACAATTGGACTACAGCAAACAATATCTGGGTAATATGGAGCATAAATGTCTCTTAAAGAAATTAAAGGTTTACTAAAACATATTTTGGCTGATTGAAACATTTTGGAGTCTCGAGTGCCACCGACGATTTAGTTTGACAGATTGCCTAAGTATGAGTACCCCGCACACGCACACTACACCGTACTGCCACTGTTACATTTACACTACACTGCACCTGGTTGTTCCGACGTAACTGTTTGTGGGTGGAATTTCCACATCCCCACAACGACGAATTTTCAGCTGCAGAGTCTTTCTGGTGCTGCAAGTCGCTGAAGATGTGGGGGAGCAATCGCTAGCTTGGACTGCCCCCCAAAATAGTGGCTCCTTATGCCACTGCAGTGTAGTGGATGAAAGACAGCTCTCCACTGGTGTATCTGGAACCTCTGGCGTGTCTGTCTAGCAGGGATACTCCTCTGGACACCCGAGCTCCAGAATCAGCAAAATCACTATAACATAAATCACAGAAGGATAGAAATTGTGCTCCAGTAGATCATCATACATAAAAAAAAAAACAAGTAGTATGTCATGTACAGTAATAAGATTTGAAAATGCAATCAATCAATTCTTTTAGTATGGGGCAAAGAGAAAAAGATGACTACACGTTGACATAAAAATTGAATTTTACAAGGGGTTACCATCCAAAATTTAACCAAAACTGCTTTAGAATCCAAATACAGAGACATAAAAGGGCCAGAATACATAAACATTATATCACTTACATTCATTGTTTACATACAATAACACAACACAAATATAGTAACTTATTTGGGATCCCAATATTATTTTTAACCAGCTAGTACTACTAATATAGAAAAGAAAATAAGTGCACTTATAATACATTCATACATGACAATGAAATGAAATCATTCATACTGACCATGGCCCAAATTATACACAACACTCACTTAAATAACTATGTGCATTGCTACAGACTACAAAAATAAATCCACATTACATACATCAAACTACACCTCATTACAGTCTTTCAGCTACCAAACTCATGCTTTACTGTCACATATATAGTCTCCTCTACATTACTATCTTATCCACCTCGTAATGATCATTATCATCATTTCAATCATCATCAGCATCATCATCATTTCAATCATCAGCATCATCATTATTTCAATCATCATCATCATCATCATCATCTTAGTTTTCAACTTTCTCGTACACAGTAATTATTGAGAAAATAAAACATCTTCACTGACGTGTCTCAACTGGCTGCAAAGTCAAAAATACCTGACATAGGCATAAACTTAAAGAAATCACATTAACATTTCAGGAATGACACAAATAAAATAGCATTATACTGTTGCATCCACATCCTCCGAATCAAAATTAAGCTGGAAAATAGATGGTATTAAAACTCGCTATATAAGATGGTACTAAACTTGTTGCGTAAACACAAAAAAAAATTATTCTAATTGCATTCACTTCATTGCATTTACTCTCTTATGAATACATCACACACGCTATACTGGGCACGTTTCAGCAACACCAATAAGCAAAATCTCTCAAATCATCACATCAAATTGAATTTCCAGGTACATGTAGCCCTCCTGAAAAATCAAACATTTACACTTCAACTATCGGGGTTACTCTTTGGCACTTCCACCGAAGCTGACTTGAACTCATCTCATCTCTCACATTACCACCATCGGGGTTACTCTTAGGCACTTCCACCGAGGCAAATATTAACTCATCTCTCACACTACACTGTCGGGGTTACTCTTAGGCACTTCCACCGAGGCAAATCTCACATATACTACTCACATAACCTCAAAAACATACATACACACTATTCATGCAACAATTTTCTGCAAAGAAAAACGATCACAGCATCATAATGAAACCCAAAATCAAATCAAACAGAACGAATGCAACAAAACAAAGCACATCATTACCAAAACAATACTGTCACATAACATTCCTGAAAATCAAAGCTTAATTAAGCACACGGTACACAAACACATTCACTGTAGCATAACATAAACCAAATCATTTCCAATGCTCAACACAGAATTCAAAATTTTAGTTACACAAAATGGTAATAAACTTTCAATTTAGCAGAGACATACATAGCACACATTCCTGAAAAGCAAAGCTTAATTAAGCATCAGTCAGTGAAATAAAAATTTAGCATACCTGTCTGATTTGTGCAACTTTTTCACACACAATGTACACATACTTACAGGTTTTGTTTCTTATTCTTTCTTTTTACCACAAAATTCCAGTGCAACTTTCCAAAATCTGGTAACACACACATAGCTGATCCATCAACATCCACGTCCTACTGGTCCATATTGGAGGCACATTAAACCTAATTAGGTGAAGATACTGGCAAGGCTGGTAGTAGCTGAAACTTTTACTTAAGTTAGTCATTTTGAAATATTTTCCCCCAAAAATATTCATTGCGTAACTAGATAAACCAAACATGGCAACGGTGAAGCAAAATTTTTATTATTATTATTATTATTATTATTGTTATTATTATTATTATTATTATTATTATTATTATTATTATTATTATTATTATTATTACCACAACGAACGTACGATGCACAAATATTAATTTTTTTTAATATATACTCTTCCTGACTTCTTTCATTTTAGTATTTTATTATTTCAAACAGATGCACCTCACTGTTTATACACACGCAAGTTTTAAACACGCAACATGCAACGTTTAAAATATTTGCTTCACTTTCGATCGTTAATAAATTACACAATCACGCAATCAATGACGCAATGTTACGTAAACCAGCTAACACACGCAACTATATTATGAAAGTTACAAAAACACATTTTACAGAATTCACAAAATAATTAAATTAGAATGCACAGTACAAACAATTTATCACCGAAACAGAATTTAGCAGAAGTGAAGGCAAGGTAAGGGGAAAAATGGAGCCAAAAGTTTTACCGCCATGCCACCGACAGACAATGCAAAAAATTTAAAAGTGAACTGGAAATTAAAATACAAACATGGGACTTTCAAGAAACAATGTAAAAAAATTTAGAAGAAAAAAACAACAAATTACAGAACCAAAACCCTTACCCTTAAGCCGCCAAAAAAAAAATGACATTTTCTAACGAACACGTGGAGGACCAAAAATGCTACATTTTAGAGAAAAAAAAAATTTTACAGTTCAAAATCTCAAAATATCCGGCCCTCCACCAAAATACCCGGCGACTCACGCCAAAATGTCGTGACCTCTAAACACACTAGCTCAATGGGGGGTAGAGGAACTTGCAACTCAGGTACCTAAGAATCTGAAAGTTAATAATTTACATTATGCAAGGTCACGACGAGGGACGCAGCTAAGAGAAATGTGAAAAATATTAGGAAATACCTAGTAAAAGGATTACTACGTGGTGCAGATGAGAGAAGGGATCTATCTACTATGATAAACTACACTGAAAAGAAGTGGATGGCAAGGGGGTTTATTGATAAAAGGGGATACAGTACCTCCTTGTTTCCATGTCTGCTGGTAAGGACGCCATGCCTGAATGCATGGGTAGCGCGTACACAACACAACCTGCCTCTTCCAGTAACTAGCCACGACTGTGTGTACTGACTGACTGACTGATGCTAACTCAGTGTGATGACGCTATCTAAAACTCGTTTATCCCCACCACTCTCTTATGCAATACCCGATCTGGGCAGCCAAGGTCATATACGCAACAATACTTGTATATCACAATATATATTTAATATATGTGTTTATTTCATATGAATGTGTTGCACATACAAATACGAGTCAGTCTTGAAACTTGGTAACACTGATAGAAACTTGAATGCATAAGCTACGTCATCTTTGTCAATGATGACTCATATTGGGAAATCCCTGTCATATCTTATTTGTTTCATCATTCTAGCGGTATGAATGAAGGTGGGTGTTAAGGGGTTCTTGGAATTGTGTTCTTCTGTGGTTGTTAAACATAGTATATTTAATTTAGTTTTAACTTCATTGTTTAGTACCACTTGACTTACAATAATAAAATGCATCTTTCTAACTTACACATTAAAGGAATGAATCTCAAAATATTCAAGTGTTACTTAATAGTTTTAGAAATTCACTTCCAAAATTTGACAGCAGGTTCACAAATCACAACGGAAACCAGAAATGAACTGCAGTACCTGTGCATGCCTCTTAACCCTTTGTGATGCATAGCGTAGTAAAGCGTAGTGAAATGATAAACGCCCTGCTATGCATAGCATAGTAGAATGTAGTAAATGTGTTTATCATTTCATATAGGTTCTGCTTATGCTGACCTCAGCTTTTAGGAGCTGTGTTGATGTAAACGTACTCCTGCTGCATTGTTCCAGTGATTTCGCAGGCCAGAATGTAATAACAAACCATAAATAGGACTGTTTACAGCCGGGTTGCAGTTGTGTAAGTAAGCAGTTTCCTGTCGCATTTATAGCCATATCGGTACCATGGAGGCTGTTCCAAGTACATCACAGTCTAGAAAACGTAGTGAAAAGGTATTGGTAACAGACGAGGAAATACTTGCAACAGTTTACGAGGAATTAGATCGCGAAAGTAGCTCCGATGAATCTTGGTTTGGTGAGTTAGTGGAAGACAGTGATAAGGAACAATGTGACAGTGAGAGTGCTGAGATACAGGTAACAGAACAGGTGGCTAAAGTTACTGAAAGACAAATTAAAATTAAAGCAGTACCGGCACAGTGGACGTCCAATTTGACTTTCAATAAGTTAGAAACATTTTCATCCCCTACAGGTGCAAACCATTCTATTCCTACAGGAAGCCCAGAAATAGATTATCTTGAACTTTTTATAGATTCCAATTTTTGCGGAAAAATTGCGTAGGAAACCAACAGATATGCAGCTCAGATTCAAGCTAAAAAGGCAGATCCAAAATGGGAAGTTACAAATTTAAGGGAGATACAGGCCTATTTAGGTATTTTGACATATATGGGGATGGTGGATTTACCTGAAACCAGAGATTACTTTTTGGAGGATTTTTGCATTTGTCCAATTGTAAGACAAGCAATGACGTTGCTCCGCTTTCAAAAGATATCACAGTACCTTCACCTGAATGACGAATCTGCAAGGCCACGATTAGGGGTAGATTCTTAAGATTATCTGTATAAAGTACGACCTGCTTTAGACATAATCAAAACGTTTGCGAGTGTTTACGAACCAAATCGTGAACTTTCTGTTCACGAAGCGATGATAGGCTTCAAAGGACGCTTCTTTTTAAAACAATATATGCCTGCTAAACCAACAAAATAGGGGATAAAGGCATGGGGTATTGCAGATAGTAAAAGTGTCTATTTATTGGAATGTAAAATCTATCTGAAGAAAAAAGAGGCGAGAAACAGCGATCTTCTACTTGGGGGACAGGTTGTTTTAGACATGTGTGAAAAATATATGGGGTTTTGGCATCACAAATATTTTGATAATTTTTTTTACTTCCACGTTGCTAATGAAATTACTTTTGGACAGGAAAATGTATGCGTGTGGTACAACTCGTGCTGGAAGGAAAGACTGGCCAAAACAATTTTCAAAGCCAAAACAACTGAAATTGAAAAGGGGCGAATCTCGCAAACTGCAACATGAAGGTGTAACTGCGGTTGTTTAGCATGATAACAGGGACGTTCTTTTATTATCTACAAACTCGTAATATGGCAGGGATTGATCTGGCAGACCAAAGGAGGGAATATTACGGTGTCGGCCGATCCTCAAAAAAATGGTCGAAATACCTGTTCCATTTCATAGTGAATGTTGATATCGTTAGTAGTTTTATTATATATGACATTTCGAACAGACCTACTTCTACAGCTCATGGCAATAGGCTTCTTTACTACGGGCAAAATTTAGTGCAACAGTTAATTGCAGACTTCATGTCACGTAAGCGAGCGGGATTTCAGCGTAGCCTACCTTCTGCTACTCCTGCACCAAGTTCTCTTCACACCCTCGTAAAAATTCAAGGCCGGGTGAAGTCGTGTGCTCAGTGCATAGTGAAGAAAAGGAAAATACCATCAGGTCGTGGTATACCGTCACAATGCAAGTGCAAACAGTGTGACATTGTGTTGTGTAGAATTGGGTGCTTCAATTATCATGAGGCAAAGGGGGTGGAAATTCAAAACTAATACAAGGGTGCACATACGAAACCATTAATAATCTTAAGTGTATATATAACATTTGTATGGTGCAAGAGAATAGTCTAGCTAACATGTTATGGACATGCTGCAATATCTTCGCTGCAATAATGGCAGGGATGGAAACATTTTAAACCATAATAATTTTGCAGAAATTATTGTATTTATTTTACTTAAGTATAACAGATTTTATTCCGGTTTTTAATATCCTAAAGTAACGAATTCCTTTGCCATTAATATTGCAGAGTTATAAAGATGCATTGCAAAATGGTGCATGTACATAAGTGTTGTTTGTCTATAAAGGGGTTGATGTTTGCAGTTATAAATTATTGAAATAATATTTAATCTTATTTACTTCAAACCAATTTTAAATGAGTTATTAATTAATCAATTTAATTTAGCTACTAAAAGATATAATTATGCGTGTATATAGGTCACTTTTAGTTTAACATCTCTAGTAGCAGCTCAGAATTTAAATGGACACAATTCTGCTTGGAGAACAACTAGCTAATACTCTATGCGCAGCAAAGGGTTAAACCCTCTGCTATAACGGTTCATTTAGCTATAGGTGAATCTGAACCAACACATTTTGTTTCATAAATTGAACTGTTACAATAATAGGTTTTCTAAATTTCTCTGCACAAGAATAATCACAAATTGTTACGATCTGAACCACACTGTTTTATGTAGAGCAAGAGACCCATGCTAAGCGGGAAAAGTTGTAGTTTGTCCACCAATGAGGTGCTCTCTTGTCACATGGTTTTGTTTGCAACTCCTTTAAACTTAAAGTGAAACCACATTAGTTGTAACAGCATTGATTCTTTCGAGATTCGCAAATATTGCAATTAAAGTAATGAAGGAAAATAAGCAGCTAAATTCTTTGATATTAAGCAATCAAACATTTGAAATTGTTTACATAAGCAGAAAATATGCTACATTAAAATTACAAATCGAAATGGAACGAAAATGCAAAGCTAGGAAATGTAAAATCTGTTTTAAACATGTGTTCCAAGTGTTTAGTATTGAGTTTTTAAGACTTTGCTGTTTTATCATGTCCTGATATGTGGTTTGGAGCACAGGTGTAGCAATTGCAGCCATCTTCTCCAGTAAAATTTCTTTAATTGGTCTATATTGTATGAGCATCTTGAATAAACTCCATCTTAAAGAAGGGTGTTTACTGATACTGGAAACGTGGATATACTGGAATTATAATTGATTTTTTCTTATTTACTGGATATACTGGAATTTGTGACTACATACTGGAAAAATTGGATGCACTATCCATATAGAATTTAGTTATTTCAGATTAAATTTTCAGGCAATTGGTTCTTGGAAGATCTTGTTAATCAAATAAGTATTCTTTTAATGTTATTGTTTTGCATATCTATTGTTTCATAATTTTTCATCTTATGTAAAAATGAATTAAACATTTGGATAATATTTCATCCCTAACAGGCTGTACAACATTTCCAGAGTTTTAAAGATTGTTGCAGGGGGCATGGGGTAAGACTAAGATTAGAAATCCAAAATCTGCTGATATTTCATTCCCATTTCTATGAATAGCAGTGAAGTTTGATCCATTATTATGAATAGGCGAGAGGTTTATGAAATTTCAGTTCTAAGAGGTAATGAGGAGAAATCAGCACTAAAAATATTCTAGATCATTGCACAATAATTTCATAAAGAATGCAGAGAGTACATTTAATTAAATCGCCATTCAAGGTTTAAAATGTCACCCATGCAACATTGGGTATGGCAGCTAGCAATAAACACAGATTAATTTATCTCTGTGGAAACAAAACAGTAAAGATGTTAAGCTAATCATAACATGCATTTGAATATTGCTGCATTTTTACTGCAACATGATTCGAATTTTGTCAAAACTTGCACTAGAAATATACTGTTTAAATCTTCAAGGCAGTAGACACCCTGTAAAGAAACAAGTTGGGGTTTGTGCCAAATCTGATGATCTTGGTGACCATATGTATCATAGATATGTTATCTGTGTAATTTATAAAAATATTTTCCAGCTTCGAATTCAAGAAAAAATCACCTATGATGACCTGGAGACAGAAAATAATGCTCAGGTGTCAGCAGTACAACTTAATCTCTCAAAAGTGGAACGTTACCTTCATGGACCTATGCCTGGTTCTTCTGGTGAGTTTTCTGAGCTACTTATGCTTGAGTAAAACATTTTAAGCACTCTGTTTCACTTCAGAAGCCAATGATTTTATCTCTGAATGAAGTTTTTAGTATCCCCTTGTGGATATTTTCATTTTGCATCATACTGATTCTTACGTTCTTTCTTTCTTTCTTTCTTTCTTTCTTTCTTTCTTTCTTTCTTTCTTTCTTTCTTTCTTTCTTTCTTTCTTTCTTTCTTTCTTTCTTTCTTTCTTTCTTTCTTTCTTTCTTTTGTGTGTGTGTACACGTGCATATATATATATATATAAATAAAAAATCGTATGTATGCACTAACTTGCCAAGTTAAACAAAATGCGTAATAGGCTTTTTGTGTCTGCCAGCAAGAAGCAAAAATTGATTAAGATGACTGATAGTGATTAATGAGACTTCCTTTTTCAATATACTATATTTCAATGACATATGTGCTAGTAAATAAAAGTATATTTTCTGTCGTGTACGATTGTGTGTTTGTTATTAAGTTATCCATTAGATTGTGGGATGAGTAGGTGATGACATGAGCGATAATACTATTGAATGTGATTATATTAATACTGAATGATAACATTGGAATTTCCAATTTGGGATTTGTTTACAATTCTTTGTTTCTCAGAGCTCTACATGGGCTGTGGATTCACATAAACTTATAATTATAACTTTCAAGGTGCCGATAATTAGTTTTTACTTTCTGATGCTAATTATTGTTACTTCTTATTCAAGGAGAAATAACATTTTTCCATGTAGGTGCACAGGTACTTTGTTAGCAGGCAATCAACCCAATGCTATTTCTGTGGAGGATAAACTTTTCTATGGACTCAACTTTATGGTTGTAGATTTTAAATATTCACCTGCACCTATTCCCATTGTTGCATACTATTTGGACATTATTGTAACTTTGAACTTGACTTGCTAATTGCCTTCCCGACTCAGTTGTATCAACTTGTTGCTCTGGCAAAAATGCATCTTATCTCCTGCTACACTATCTGATAACATCTCTTTTCTCTTTTGGCTTCTTGATTTTTCTTTTGGCTAAGTATAAAATTATGTGCATTTTTCTTCATTTATTTGATTACTAGGTTACTCTTTTCCAGCCTGTTCTGCTTCTTGCTCATTAACCCAACAATAAAGTTTCATCTCTACTATTTACAAATCTTCACCTTTTAGCTTTAGTTACTTATTTAATATTTACGTTTTACATACCCTTTTGCTTTGAACCACAAATCATGTATCACTGCTATTTTTATTTACTTTTATAACTAAAACCTCAATTTCACGAACCTCTAGTTAACGGACATTATTTAACAGACCAAATTTGACTAATGTAGCAAATGATGTTGGAAGAAAGAAACCGTGAGGCAAAAAATTCGACCAGATTTTTAAAAGGCAAAAGCGATTAGAAAATAATTTGGCAGATGGCAGTGGCTATCATAGTTTACATCTTGGTTTACACACAGAACAGCACCTCCCCCACCACAACTCGGGAATTTCGGGTGCATTCGTAAAACTTTGTGGGCACTCGCACTGTTCAGCACTGTTTCCTCTAGCGCATAGCGGTTTTCTGTTGCATGTGCTTGTATTTATTACTGTTATAAATTATTATTTTAATCTGTGAATGTTTTAAATATAAATAAGTTATATAGCTACTTGTAATAGAGTCTGTATTTAAATGAAAATGTGTGAACTTGAGCATAATGCAGAAACTGGCATTAATTAATAAGTTGGAAAATGGTACTTATATTTGTGAACTCTGGTGTCAAGAAACAAATTGTTATAGATATTTGCAAAAATAAGGAAAAACTTCAACAGCTTCACACTTAGTTATAGTGTCCACTGATCAAAGAGTGGTTCAACAATATGAGATAGGAAGCGCATGAAATTTGCCAAACTGGAGCGATTAGAGGGAGCTACATACAAATGGTTTGTTCAACAACATTTTGCTGGCATTGTTGTTCAAAGTGTGGTGTTATGGGCTGCTGTCGATAAATTTGCTAAGCTAATGGGCAAAGAATTTTGTGCAAGTGATGGGTTCTGTGGTGCTTTTAGAAAAACATTGCATCAGCAGTAGAAAAGCATGTGGTGAATCAAGTGCAGATGTTGAGCAAGTTGAACCATTTCATAAATGCATCAATGAACTGATTGAATCTGAGGGCCTCATTTGTAATGCAGACAAGACTGGTCTTTATTGTCTTGCTGTTCCTGAAAATACCCTTGCACACAAACATGAATCTAGCACACCTGGATGAAAATGGAGCGAGTATATAATTTGTGGTTTAATGGTCTTCCTGATTTTACAAGCACCATTTCACCTGCATTAGTCTGTTAAATCGAGGGTTTACTGTAGTTATAATTAATAAATTATGAAATTACTTCAATTAGATCTTGCTTTCCTCTGAAGTGTTTCTGTATAAATTAAAAATTGGAATGTTATTGCTTTGTTGTTTGTCTTATCTCTATTTAATTATTTAACTACTTTATATTTTCTTTTGCTTATAAATTTATCATTACATTTGATTTTTGCCTTTCTGCATTGCTTTTTGTGATGTTTAGTTCCCATTTCACATGTCAACAGGTTTATCCTGTAGTGTTTAAAGTAATGGCATATTAGCTGTAGTATTAATAGCAGAATGCATTTCTAAAATTGTTTTAAAATAATTAGCTGTAATTTTAGGTAATGTGTGGATTATATCTAGTTTTGGAATTGTTCTTCCGCACAAGCCGTGTGTTGGACAAGGTTGGAAAGGTAGAACCAGATGACTGAAAAATTCAATGCCATTGCCGGGATTTGAATTTTTCAGTCGTCTGATTCTATATCTAGTTTTATTAGCATCAAATCATATGTAATTTTACAAATAGTGTTTTAAAGCCAAAGAACATATCTACAAAATTGCATAATTGTTTCTTATAAAATGCTTGCAAATTTGAAAAAGAATTGTTGAATGGGTGTAAACATCAGTCATGAGGGTTTAAGAGCTAATAGTGATAATACAGTATTGCCCCTCTTTTACACTTTTCAAGGGACCAAAGCAATAGTGGTGTAAATCGGGGGAAAGTGTAAATCATGGGAAACAACTTAAATTAGTGACAATGCTCTGAAAAAAGAGGTGAATGCCATGTTTTTATTTTTAGTAGTGTTGAACACCTGATTTTACTTCATATGGCACCACAGATGGTGAACACTGATGATACATGAATGAAATTTGGAAAGGAAATGATCCAGGCCTAATTTTAGGGTACCTCCCTTGTATTTGGCAGTTAGAAGACTGAGGAAAACCTGGAGAAAATCCAAGGACAGTCCAGGTGGGATTTGAACTTGAGACCTCCCATTTATGAATCCATTATTAGACGTCAGCTACCCGTGTTGGTGTAAATGCTATGTGAACCTATTAATATTGTAGAGTTTTTCAATTTTAATCCTAATCCAAATAAAGGTCCATACTACACTTTTTTAATTCTGCTCAGCACTGGCCAGCACAAGGTAGTTGAAATATTGTATAGCATAGTCTTTTAATTTGGTTATCCTTATATTATGGGTATGGAATTATCTAAGATGCAATGAACTTTCTTTCTCTGTTTGAAACATTTAAAAACTTATACTGTATAACACAACATGAACATTTATTTCAGAAATAACATAATCACTCTTTGCTACTGAAGTAGTCCAGAATTGATTTCTGTTTACATCTTTTGCTTTTAATGTCTATTTGTTTTTCTAGTTCATAAAGTTCATTAAAATTACTTTCAGCACCCTCTACAGATAGAGATATCTCTGTTGCAGTTGCCTTAGCACAGGCAGGAATCACCTCACTTTGCTTATGATCATTATTGTTGCTAGTGGGGGATTTGTGTACTATTCATTCTGCAATAAATTCCTCATCTTCTCTGCAGTGATCACAGCATCATCAACCCTCAAAAAATCTTCAGGGTGCAGTTTAGCTGCAACATTTCTTATGCAGCATGAAACAGGCCTCCTCTTCCTCATAAAGTTCAGTACAGGCCAAGATTGAAACTTTGAATGATGAAAGATCCTTTCCAGCATCTGCGAGACAAAATTTGCTTCATCAGGACTTCCAGTAAATTGCCTTAAAGGAGTGTTAACCCCTATATCCATTGGCTGCACTTTACTTGTGTAGATAATACAAAGAAATTTTAATTGCACTTTCCTCAAATGAACATCAGTGGGATCTACAGGATAATAATCACTGAGCTATTTTGAGCACCTATTTTTGTATCCTAAAGGAGCCAACTGCTGCTAAGAGATCTTTGAAGACTAATGGTTGCCATCATGAGCAGTTAGTAATGACCACGCTTGCATGAAGCAACAAGATGTATTTTATTTCCATATCACAAAGAGGTGGAACTTCTCAGAGCCATCAGCATTGGCTCTCAACACTGTGAGTCTCATTTTGCTGTTTCCCACCATGGCATTAATCCCCTTTGAATGCCAAAGTCCTGTTGGAAAATTCACTGAAAAATAGTCCAGTTTTGTTCATTAAAAATGTCTGGGTTTATATTTGTCAGCTTCTGTAATATTCCACTGATCAACTCTTGCACAGCTTCCTCATTGACAGCAATTCACTCCCACAAACAGCTTTATAGGTTATGCTGTATCTTTTCCTGAATCAATCAATCTCAGCTTTTGCAACTACATATGTTCCAATTTCATGTATTTGGAGCCTTTGCATATTTCCGTTCCTTGAAGTATGATCTGCATTCTGAAGCACTTGAAGTTATACATGCCCTGCTTTACACCATGTTTCAGTGCAACAAGTGTTTGAGGCAGTATTTTAATATCTGAATAATTTCAATTGTAATTTAAAATAGGTAAATTCAATAACAGCCCGCCTTGAAACAATATGTATATAATAATTATTTAAATTGTATGTAACAGTCATGGCAAATGCTTATTTTTATTGTAAATATATTTTAATGTTATGTGAATACATTACGTACTCTAGTAATGCAAGAACTGTGAGAATAATAAGTTTTAGGCTGCTAACAATGAGTAATAATGAGGTAATTGTAACAATAATGTGTTTAGAATTTGAAAGGTACTGGTCATGATTAGAGCGACGATGACGTATTTTCAGTGACAATTTTAAAATTAACCAATCAACAGCAAAGAAAAGTTTTAAGCTAAATGCAGAAATTCTATTGGACTAGAATTAGCCAATCAGAGACTTGCAATACCGAAGCTATGGTTTTGACCGTTGAGGTTATTCAGTTCCTGACGAGACGTGGTAGTGTGTAGATGGAAAAATGTGTTTTCTACGGGCGTTTAGTAAAAACAGATATACGCGCTAAGTGAATATATAAAAGTTTCTCACAGTTCTTTAAAAAGTGTAGTGGTTTATAAATATGTGAAAGAATTTAAATAAAAGAAGTAAAATTTAAAAGTTTAATTCTGTGATGTCTACAATTATTGTCATACCGTGCCCTGCATAAGAATCCTTACTCTAAAGTAACACTGACGCAACCGAGGCAAAATTCAAACAGCAATATTATGTAAGCATTAAATTACAAACCGACTCCCAAAGCGTGTTACAAATTACATAAAACTACAGTTGAACAACATAACCTTCTTTAAGTTTACGTAAACTATTATTATATAACAGCAGCAAAAATCATCTTCAAGTTAGCGCACATATATGGGGCAGATAAACATAAAGCAGCTAAAAATAATACTCCGGAACCAACCACCTACTTCAAATTGGCGACCAACTGAGGGGCTTCGAAGACGACAAGAATTTGTGATGTCAGAGAAGAAAAGATCGACGAAAAAACCAGAAACCACGAGACTACATCTCAGAATTTCAAGATTGTCATCAAAATCATCAACGGAATCCAAGGATAGCAATAAATCTGCAGGAGTAAGGGGCACATGGTAAACATCTTAACAACAAACTATGCAGGAATACTGAACATTAAAATTTAATAACAGCCAGAACAAAAGGTCAGGGAATTCCATTTTTATATTGCAATTATTGTAAAGTTTAGGAAATATATTGTTACTTTTGAGCAAATTTCATGTTATTACGAAGTGGAAAACTAAAATTAAGCAATTCAAAGGCAAATACACAAAGTAAAATGGAAACTCAAAACAATGAAAGTATGGAGGTAGTTGAGGTTAGGTTAGCCAATACAGATTGCAATGTAGATTTACAATCAGAGCTTGAGAAAACAGATAAGTTAGATGTAGATAAGCAATTATCTGAAAATTCAGAGGTAGACGTAGAAAGAGAGAGCAGTAGTATGCAAGGTCAATCAGATAGCAGTAGTATGCAAGGTCAATCACCTTTACACAGGTTAGTGCAAGGAACAAAACAGATGCTATCCCTCAAACATCTAGCCAACAAGAGCAAGAAAACTTATCACAACAAATAATGTGTCTCGTAAAAGCAATGACTGAAAATAATAATAAATTAGTTGAAATGATAAAAGAAACTAACAATAAGATAACTGAAACTAGTACAGAAAAGAGTTAAAAGAAGATAATACAGAGCTAAAAGTAGAGTTAAGTAATAAGATAACTGAAACTAATAATAAGTTAACTGAAACTAATACAGAGCTATCTAGTATTAAAATTGACCTAGCTAGACAAATAGAAAACTGTATGAAAGAATGCAAAGCTGAAAGCAAGAGGTTAGAAATAAAGCTAGAACAATCCTCCAAAGTAATTAAAAAACACATAGATTTAAGAGTAAACAAAGGTTGTAAACAGCTAGAACAGAAATTGTCAAGTCATATTGACAAAAATGTAACTGAAATGGAGTTTAAACTTGCTGATACCAAACAGGGTATTTGTTACAAATTAGATAAACAGGGTGAAGAATTGAAAACAATGGTAGAAAATACTAATGCAGATCTTGTACAGGTACAAATAGACTTAATTGGGGAAATTAATAAAATGCATGAAATGGTAAAATCTAATGCAAATGCAGTAAAAGAAGCAAATACAGGGCAAGAACAAGTAAAATCAATGATAGATGAAATAAAAGATAAAGTACAGGAAAGTAGTAAAGAAATTGATAAACTTAGAAATAGTTTTGAAAATTTAAGTACAAATGTACCAAGGGTAAATGCAAGTACAACTAGTTCTGTAAATGCTAACCAAATGCATGTCAATAATGCAAGTACAGAAAGAAGTGTATCACCATTGTTAACAAACAACACGAGATGCTACTGCTTTTTCCATAGCATCAGCCTCTCAAACACACAACATGAATGATGACACACATTTGCATGTACCAAACCAAGTATCAAACCATTATTCTGTGCTTAATGAGTTACAATTACCTAATTTTAAAGCTTCAAGTCCAGTACAGTTTATAAATGATCTTATAGAGTAATAATAAAAATAAAATGTGCCTGAAGCATTAAAAATGATCCTAGTTAGAAAATGCTTAGACAACCAAACTTAAGAATGGTTACATATGGTAGCAGACAATGAAATGAACTTTGAAACATTCAGAATTTTATTCATGAATAAATTTTGGAATACCACTGTGCAACATAAGATTAGGGCAAGCCTAAGCTACTCACAGTACCATAGGGATGACAACTTATCAATGACAGATTATCTTATTAAATATGCAGGATATGTCAGATATTTAACTCCAGCCATGCACGAGGAGGATTTTATTAGTTTAATTACTAGACACTACCCTCTACACATACAAAACTACATCTTAATTGCAAGACCCAAAACAATTTAGGAGATGACAGAGTTAATATCATCATTAGAAGAGCAGGAAAATAGTAGTGGTAATGAAATGTGGAGTTCACACAGGCGAGATCGACAGATCAGGCGAGAAAGGCATAATGATATGCCTTACAATACACGCTATCACAATGTAAACAGAAGAAATAATGAATTTCAGGGTCAAAACAGATTCAATTATAACACACACATCAGAGATTCAAGACAACAAGGGAGACAGGAAAACACAAATTATGTGAGAACAGAAAGAATGAATCAACAGAGTTCTACTTCACCCAGGGGTAATAATAGATTCCAGAATAGAGGAAATATGCAAAACGGGAAACTTCCACAATTATAATCAAACAAACTACAATCATCCAGAAGAATATATACATGGAGGACATAGCAATTTTAGAGGGAGAACAAGAGCTAGGGGGTGTGGCTCGTACTTAAATATCAATGATAACGAAATAATTGTAACTGCGGTACAACATGGCAATCCGGTAAATACTGAGAATACTTAGCAGGAAAACTAAGTTATGTATTGCTGACATAGATTCTGGTAATACAGTACCTTCTGCTCTTAGCGACAAGAATAATATATCTACACACTTTGATTGTTACCATCTAAGTACAAACACAGGGAATTGTGAAAACAAATATGATTTACCATACAAACTACAAACTATTATAGCAGGAAAGGAAGTAAATGTTGCAGTAGATTCAGGATCATCAAGTTCTATTTGCTTGAAGAAATTTTTTGAACAATTGTTAAATGAAGGGATACAACTCATGATAGCACCAATAAGCAACGTAATATGTAGGGTAGCCATAGGTAAAATGACTCAAACCATCAAATCACAAGCATTGATACCTATACAGATAGCAGATATTACCTTGGAGGTCATGTTTTTAATTGTTCCAAACTTGATATGCGAAGTTATAATTGGGTGTGATGTTCTTATAGAGCTCTCTGCGATAGTTGATTTTAAGGAGGACAGACTTATATTAAATAAAGAAGAAAAGAAGATATACATGCCTTTTATTAAAGATAAAGTATGTAAAGTACAAAGAATGGAAGAAGAAAATGCAGTATATGAAGAAGAGTGCTTCATACAAATAGTTAATGTCCAAGCAAGCAGGGAAAACAATGAAAGGTTATTGACCCTTAACTTCCAAGAACAAAACACTGACCTTACCAAATGGAACCCTTATGCAAAGAAATCTAATGCAGAAGAAAATATTCTAGAGCAAGTAGAAGATAGTTATGCAACAGAAATAGAACACAGGAAGATACATACAGACACACTGATGACAAATACAATACTGACTGATAATGAAAAGTTAATAATGGAAAAGGTATTAGAAGACAATAAACATGGTTTCAGTGAAATTCCAGGACGGTGTACATCATATGTTCACACATTCACATAAGAAAATGTACCAGCATTTAGAAGAAAATATAATAATCTACCAGGGAATCTAAGAAACGAAGCTAAAAAGTTAATAGCTAGTATGCTAGAAAATAACATCATTGAGCTTAGTAATTCACGGTATATAAATAGTGTTTGTTGGACAGTAAAGAAAGACAATAGTTTAAGAATCACTATAGATGGAAGATATTTGAATAGATTCATGCTATCAGACCACTTTCAAAATGAAAGTATAGAACAAACAATTGCAAAATTATCACGTGGCAAATTTATCTCTTCCATAGATCTTACAGCTTCATTTTGGCAAGTCAAACTAGATCCTAAAGTACGTGATTACACAGCCTTTCAAGTTTTGGGATTACAATATAGGTATTGTGTAAATCCATATGGATTGAAGAATAGTGCTAGTGGATTCCTGAGAGCAATACATAGTGTCTTTGGTACCACAGCAGATGATTTCTTAATCAGATACACTGATGATTTCCTAATAATAAGTCAAATCTTTGAGGAACATTTATAAAATGTAATTTATGTATTGAATAAATTACATGAACATGGCATGACAGTAAACATCAAAAAGTCAAAACTCTGTGTACCTGAAATCAAATTCTTGGGATATGTAATAAATGAAGTAGGCATTCAACCAGATGAAGAAAGAATAGAAGCCATATTAAGAATACCACCACCTAAGAATATTCGACAGCTAAGACGTTTATTTGGAATTATGAAAGTAAATTCTTACCAAGATATGCTATAGAAGTAGAACCTTTAAGACAACTTCTGAAGAAGACAAATAAATGGAAGTAGACAGCAGAGCTACAAGAATGTTTTGAAAATGTCCGAAAGCTGTTTGCAAATGCAATATTGTTGGAACGTCCAAGAGAAGAGTTAGATTATGAGTTGTACGTGGATGCATCTTGTCAGGGATACGCAGGAATACTAGGACAAAGAGAACATGACAACACATTTCATGTAATTAGTACTGCATCACGTGGCTTAACCAATATTGAAAGGAATGCATCAGTAACAATGTCAGAAAATGGAGCACTATATTTTTCACTACTGAAATTTAAAACATATATATTTCAGAAGAAAGTAAAAATATATACAGATCATATTATATATTAGATCATTTCATTCAGAAATGTAAGTTATATAATGGCAAGTTATCTAGAATTATTCTCGTTATAATGGAATTTGATGTTGAAATTGTACATATTCCTGGCAAACAAAATACATTCAGTGATTTAATATCAAGAATAAATCACAACAAACAATTTCCTGAAAGTTGTTAAAAGACAACAATATGAAATTAAAGTGCTTACAATTGACATTCCAATGAAGAAGGAATTGAAGAATCAATTTAGAAATATTAAAGAAGAGCAAGACAAAGATATTAAACTAGCAGGTTTAAAGGAAAAAGCTCCAAAGATAGAAGAGGCACAGAACAGTACAATCGTTAAAGATGGTGTACTATATAAGAAACATGGGAAAGAAATAAAGAGGTGGAAAACATATATTCCAACAAGCATGGAATTAGAAACAATAGAACAGTTTCATTTAGGATTAATACGTGCAGGTACAGAGAAGACAACCTAACCATTTTGGAAAATACATACATCTCTAAATTAGGACATAAAGTAAGAAAATGTATATCATATTGTGATCTTTGTCAGAAAGCAAAACAAATTAATGTTGCCTATGACTATTCAACAAACTCAGTACTTAGAGATAAACCAAGATGTTTATTAAGTTTAGATTTACATGGTCCGATGCCTGTAAGTACATTTGGGTACAAATTTTTATTTGTATGCTATGACGTGTTTAGCAAATATGTTAGAATATATGCACTCAAGAATGCAACCAGCATAGCATGCTTAAATAAATTAACAAAGTCATATTTCCCAGAGGAAGGAATAGTTGAGGCCATATTTTGTGACAATGCATCAGTGTTTACCAGTTCTAAATTTATGAATGGAATTAAAGATTTGGGAGTCAAACAGTATTTTTCATCAAGATGCAGACCAAATGCTAATCCAGTAGAAAGAGAGATAAAAGAAATTGCAAATTATCTACATGTAGTGTGTCATAATTAAATTACCAGAAAAAGAAGAAATCTTCAAATTAGCATTTTCGAAAATACTAGCAAAAGCCCTCAAGAGAAAACAAAAACATGAAGAAAGAAAAAGAAAAATTTGGAAAATAAAGATGGGAGATCAAGTGTTAGTGAAGAATAAAAGATTGTCAAATATTCTTCGTAAAGAATATTGGAGATTATTTCTGAGCTACCATGGTCCTTATGAAGTAATAAATATATTTGGAACAGATACATATGAACTTAGAAACAATAACACAATAAAATAATTGGAAAATTCCACAAACAAATGTTAGCCATATAAAAGTAAACAATCTGAGGCACAATAAAAAAAAAATGTATCTGGAACATAAAAGGGGAAAGCAATGTAATTTAACATTATAAAGTACTATTTAAAATAATAATTTTTGTAAATGTGGAGAATTATTTATAACAAAAGGAAAGTTTAGAGAAGGAGAAGTAATAAAAATCCATTGTTAGTAAGAAAAAATGAATAGCAATTACATTTATATTGTAAGTTAAAAATTGTAAGAAAGATTAAAAATGTTTAGGAAACAAATTGTAAAGAAAGGGTAACAAGTGTAAATATTTAAAATAGAGAGTTGAGGGTTGTTACACTACATCACTATGATATTCTTACTTGAACGCGTTTCGGGAGACGGCTTGTTCCCATCGTCAGCATTTTCTCTCAACTGACACATCACTGTTACTAGCTTCTAAATCTTCAAAATTAGTCAAGTGTAAATATGTCAAATTTATGTAAAATGTATAGCATATAAAATGCTTAATAGTGAAAGTGATGGTGAATGAGCAAACTTCGCTCAGATCATTAATATTATACAAGGTCACTAACCTTGGAAAGTGTCAAATAAGTGAATAGGAAGTGTTAAGCTATACACGAGTGTTGTGAAAAACCAGTGTTAAAGAAAAAGTATAAAAGTGAGAAAGTGACAGTGAGAGATAGGAAGTGCAATAATAAAAGTTATGTTTCTTTCTTTCAGGAGACTTTATGAAAATATTTAAAAAATAAAATAATAAATTTTAAATATTCCCAAAGGGGGCAATTTGAGGCAGTATTTTAATATCTGAATAATTTAAATTGTAATTTAAAATAGGTAAATTCAATAACAGCCCGCCTTGAAACAATATGTATGTAATAATTATTTAAATTGTATGTAACAGTCATGGTAAATGCTTATTTTTATTGTAAACATATTTTAATAATGATATGTGAATACATTACATACTCTAGTAATGCAAGAACTGTGAGAATAATACGTTATAGGTTGCTAACAATGAATAATAATGAGGTAATTGTAGCAATAATGTGTTTAGAATTTGAAATGTACTGGTCATGATTAGAGCAACGATGACGTATTTTCAGTGACAGTTTTAAAATTAACCAATCAACAGCAAAGAAAAGTTTTAAGCTAAATGCAGAAATTCTATTGGACTAGAATTAGCCAATCAGAGACTTGCTATACCGAAGCTATAGGTTTTGACCGTTGAGGTTATTCAGTTCCTGACGAGACGTGGTAGTGTGTAGATGGAAAAATGTGTTCTCTACGGGCGTTTAGTAAAAACAGATATACGTGCTAAGTGAATATATAAAAGTTTCTCACAGTTCTTTAAAAAGTGTAGTGGTTTATAAATATGTGAAAGAATTTAAATAAAAGAAGTGAAATTTAAAAGTTTAATTCTGTGATGTCTACAATTATTGTCATACCACGCCCTGCATAAGAATCCTGACTGTAAAGTAAGACTTACGCAGCCGAGGCAAAATTCAAACAGTAATATTACGTAAGCATTAAATTAAAAACCGACGCCCAAAGCGTGTTACAAATTACATAAAACTACAGTTGAACAACATAATCTTTAAGTTTACGTAAACTATTATTACTAACAGCAGCAAAAATCATCTTCAAGTTACCACACATATATGGGGCAGATAAACATAAAGCAGCTAAAAATAATACTCCGGAACCAACCACCTACTTCATGTTCCACAGTACAAATGAACTTTTACCAAGATTGTAATATTTTCTTCAATGGTGAAAGTTTTATTTTCCTTTTTCTTTCCATTATCAAGCAGTATAGTGAACACCAATAAAAAATAACAAAAAAGGATTAACAATAAAGTGAAGAAAGCAACAAGAAGAGTGCAGCAAATGATTAAAGCTCTTTGATTCGATACAAAAAATATAAATGTTATAAAAATAAAAAATGAATTCAATGAATCTGTAATAATATCTTTAACTGAAACAACAAAAGCAAACGTAAAACAATAACCATGAAATAAAGAATGTATGCAAGGCAAATGTTGAGTCCCTTGATAACTTAACTTCACAACTTTGCACTAATGTAGCTTCTCAGAGAATGAAATATTCAGAAGTGCTGAATACTGCAGATTGCAAAAAGTGAATAAATGAGTCAATGCATGGCTGGCCAAGAAGTAAAGCGCAAGTTCCATGCTGAAGGTCAGGCCATGGTTGCTTGATTTGGTCATCACACCATGGTTATTTGAATCATTTCTGGTCAATTGTGTGACATCTTTGGCCTTTTCCCTCTTGAACTGGTGTAAATGATGAGAAGCATAAAATTTCATAAACTCAAGATTTTATTTGAGGCAATATTTTATATCATAACATGCCGTGAATGCCAGAGTGATTGTAGTGTAAATTAATATTATTGTATGTACAGGATTTTAGATGTTTGTTAGCCATAAGTATTGTTAGGAAATAAGTTTGCACGGCCTAACTGAAACTGACAATAGAAGCGGGTAACAATAAACCGACAGGGCGAGTTGTTTAGCACTAAGAAGAGATAAACAAAATGATGTCAGGGTGGCGTGTCTTTTTTAGAAATGGAGGGAATATCTTCCCTAGAGTATATATGTTAGTAGTAGTTGACCAAAACAGATGCTAAAGTGGGCGCAATTTGGTAACCAATAGCAGCTATATTATAATGTTTAGGCAATTCAAGGTGAAGGAGTATATATTCTCGAGCCATAAGGAAGTGTTACACAGCTCTGAAGAATCTCTCACAAGATGCACGTCGTAGAGTTAGTTACAAAAATGTAAAGTACGCAAAGTAATTGGTGCGCGACAACTAAAACGACTGTAGTTGCATTCGGAAATATCACAGTTTGTCAGGCGTGTATAAAGATTAAATGTGTCAATTATTAATTAAGTGTGATGGTAATAAAAGGTCTAGATTCAGATTTTTTTTATCAATGTTATCTTTTATAATAACTCCTTTCCATTTACACACCCTCCTTAGAGACACGTGCTTGACTGAGTTATAATAGCTAGCCGGAGGACAAAGAACCCAAATTTAAAAAAATAATTAAACAATAAGCGCCCAACAAATAAGGTAACACAAGCCATTGAGAACTGCGACATATTACATTGTGAACATAGAAAATCTGAAGGGACTAACAAAAATTTTCTAAACAATGGGAAAACATTAAAAAGGGTAATATAAATCTGGGGTAATATTATATTGTCATTGTAAAATACCTTTCACATTTGTCTTGTAAGATGCATTTTGTAAATAAGCATAGGAATTTCCAAGTTTTGCTAGGTCAGAAAAAAATTAAGGTTGAACTGTCACTGGACTATAGGCAGGGAGACAACAAACAACCCCCCCCCCCGCCTTTCATCCATAGGTTTTTCTTGGAGACAGCACTCATACAGGTGCCTGTCAGTGATCCTTGGCCTCTTATCTACATTCAAATTATTATCACTACACGATTCTTTGTTGTATAGTTTTTGAGTGTAGCTAACTTGAAGCCAACTGCTTGAGAATTCCTTAGCCTAGTTATGACTAAACCCCAAATTATTGCGTCCAAATGCTGCATAATTAATTTTAATTTCTTTTTCATGATATGGTAACTTTGAAATGCAGTCCATAGTATAAATATTTAATGGGAAAACACAAGATGTACACTAATGTAACAGGCTAATAGTTCCTTCATGTGTGGGTAATTTGTCAAATCAGCGGCAAATTATTTTGAAGTGATCTATTGTTTTCCAGGGTGATGATGCTATCTATGTTTCTACATCCACTGTTCTTCAATTACCATTGTTCCTGCTTTGCTTACTAAACATTCTGCATCTTCATGAAGCAGTTATGTCTTCTCTCCATTTCTGAAGTAAATTTACATTTCCTTTTCCCCATAATTTACTTTGATGTAAACACAACACACAATTTTTAGATAAAATTACAACAAACTGCTATCAGAGTAAGATAGAATCTTTTTATACACTACACAATGTGATGGGTAACTAAATAAAAAATGAGGTTTGTGGTAGGAAACACACTGAAATAAGCCCTGAAGCTATCCTGGCGAGGAACATACTCTACCCATTCTCGGGTTTAAAGCCAGGTGAGGTGATGTTCATATACAGACATTTCAGGAGTGTGCATCTCTCCCATCATCAGAATGCTGAATGACTTGATTGGGTGAAGTGGCCTATATATACTGTCTGCCACGGTGGCTAGCACGGACCTCGTAGAAAATTCAAAGCATTCCTGCTGGTTTCGCTGGAGCGGACCTCGTAGAAAACTCACCAACTCTGGCTGCTGCTTGAGTTGTCTGTTTTTGTATTTTCTGAGCCAGTCAATTTCAATTTTGATGGCCGGTTTTCATGTGGAAACCGAAATTTCTTTACAACTCCTTTGAACTTAAAGTGAAACCACTTTAGAATACAGTAGCTATCAAGTGTTGATGTTAGAGTAATTTTATATCTCTGACCACTGTGCAAATTATGGACATCTTAAGACAGTGTCAAAATTCCAATAAAAGCAAATTTCTAAAAAAAATGACAAACAATGTTCATTTATCTAAATTGTATACTTACAAAAAAAAAAAAAAAAAAATGAGTTTTATTTATGGACGCTCTTTAACTACTATGGTTCTTAGCGTCCCATTCTATATTGGGCGTGAAACACCTGTAATTTTGCTCAGAGGCCTCTTTATCAGGCTTGAGGTTCTTTTACGTGCCGTAAATCTACGACACGGGACCACCGGCTTTACTTCCCTTCCGAAGGAAGCCGTGCTAACGATTTTTACGCCCGAAAAAATCCATCGCCCTCCGCCGGGTTTGAACCCGCGACCTTGGGAACTAGAGGCTAGCACGGTACCACTGGTCCACGGAGGACGACGTATACTTACAAGTGTAACACAAGACAACTAGAGAACAGACACAGAGCAAGTGGTAATATAAAGGGGACAATTTTTTTTAACCTCTTTACCACTATAGATATATACAGATGCCTGGCAGGAAACCACAATATGGATGAAAAACCTGTTTTGGCATTCATTTTCCAAAAAATTAAGTTGACAATATGTAATCTGTAGGCCAGTACATGTCTAATGCTAGTTTTCAAATAACATCTATGAGAATAATGCCACGTAGGCTGAAACCTACTAAATCTGAGTAAAAACTTTGTGAAAAAATCAATAGGTTGCCAGTCATGTGTGAGGTAGATATGAGACTGCACACCACAGGTTGTACTCCGAAAAACATGTTTTGTGCCACAGTAGTTTCCGAAACTCTATAACCCTGTCCCTGCACTAATAGCTGCAGAAAAAGTCACTTTCATCTTCACTGCTGCCCACATCCTCAACACTAGCTTCAAAATCTGAAAACTCCCCTTCAAATCCAAATCGCTATCACAGATCAAAAGTTCTTCGATGTTCTGTGAAGTTTTTTCAGAAACTCTCTACACCAGTAATTTAGAAGCTATACTACTAGCTGAAGATAAAACAAACTCTTATTACAAGTCTGTAATTCTTACCCAAAAGAATCATGCCCCATTGGTATAAATGTAAGTATTCCAAATACACAAAATCAGAAACCATATGGTGCCTAGAACAGGTACCAGTATCAAGTTGCATATTTATCTCAACAACTGAAATTTGTATAGTTGACCTGAGCATAACAAGCTAAGGTAATTGTGGCTTACAGATGCACTGCATATTTAGTTTCAACATCCTCTAAAACCATAAATTTGTACATGGTGTGTGCGCAACTGAAAAAATGGCTTACTCAAAACAATATAATACAAGTAGAAATAGATCTTTTGAATCTTGCAGAGCTTTGCATCACTCAGAACAGTTAACTTTCAACAATAGTTACTATCAGGAGACTTCTGGTTTAGCTATGGGCAACCTACTATCACATTTCCTCATTGATTTCTTCATGAGTAATTTAGAAACATACATAACTACCTCCTTTCCATATGTTTATAGAGTTTGCACTAGATATGTCGATATATTTGCATTAGTACTCAACCACCTCATCCTGTAAGCCCTCAAATTACTCAATTTACAGAACAAAGCTATACAATTTACTATGGAAACTGAAAATGAAGGCGCATTACCATTCCTTGATATGAAAGTAATTCAAAACCAGAACAAAACAAAATGATTTTCAAAAAGTTCACTTTCCACCCAAGGACTCGCTACAAATTCACAGCATCTGTCTAGCTCCACAAAATGAACTCAGTTTAGAGAAAGGACCAAATACTTCAGAACAAAAAAGCAGGAGTCTTATCAAATTAATTGCCCAAATGTGACCAAAACCTACATAAGTAAAACAAAAAGAAATTTAGAGATCGGATTGAAACAGCATATGAGAAACATCAAATACAAACAGATGGATAAATCTGCAGTTGCTCATCACACCAAATATAACACTCCTAAAACCGGCAAAATACACACCAGAATTAGATACTTGGGAAAAGCAATCACAAAAAACAAACACTGTGTAATGAATTTTGAATTGCTGCCACCAAATCCACTATGGAAATTCATCACTCCACCCCCAGATGTCACCACACACACACTGGAAAACATCAAGAGGAACCAGTCGGCCGCTTCCGAGGATAGGAGCAATAGCTCTTGAAACCGGTCAAGACAAAAATACATTGTCATGATATGTGTTTCAACTCGGATTCAATTTTGTAAATAATTTCAAGTTCTCATCACTGTTACTAGCTTATCCGTATATTATAGAAATGCAGTATTTCTTGTTATAGTTGGTGCATACTACATTTAATATCCTTTCAGTTTTTGTTTCATTAAGATGCCATAAACAATAAGCATATGAACGTCATTGTTCAAAGTGGAAATTTAAATTGCATGCCTATTTAAATACCTAGATCTGTTTTTTGGGTATCAGGGAACAACCATTGCAGGCTTTAAATGGCTATCGGGCAATGGGTATCTTAACAATGTACTTTCATAAACAATGCAGAATACAAAAAATAAGGATAAATCGGTGTATATCAACTGTAATAGGAACTTCCGTTACAGCATCGATGTTCCCCCATTAACCACCAAAAGGTACATTTTGAGCGGTGCATATGCCCATTGCTTTCAAATGCAGATGCTAGATGATACTGTGCAGCTTGTCATTTAAGCATAGCCACTACTATGATTAAGAGCCTCGGCAAACATTGGATCCTTAAAGGACTAAATGAACAGAAGTTTCTGATTGCTGATGGCAGAGACACTAATAGCTGACTTCAGTTCATTGCTCTCTTGTCCTTGCACTTTTGGTGTTATATTTGAAGTGGTAATTAGTGATATTCCAAATCTGCTTTGGATTATTAAGGGGTAAATGGTAGATGCTTTTAACATAAATTCGATATAGGAGAAAGCACATTGAATATAAATTTACAGGACAATATTCCTACAACTCACAAATTAACAAGATACTTTTCGCTCTTTCCATTGATTTGTGCTGTTTTGTAATAATACAAAGGGCAAATCAAAAGGAGTTGTCATGAATTTACTGTAAATCACTACTTACGGTGGCTGTGGTTCAAAGAAATTTCCTGGTTAGGCTGCCAACCAAACACTGCATCTGATTCTTTTGCAATTTGTAGTGCACATTTTAATGAAAGTGATCACAAGCCTGACTGTAAAATAAAAACAAAAGCAGTAGTAAGTATTTCCCTCAATTATCTAGCTCATAAAGTATTCAAAGCAGCAACACCAAGGAAAGAAGTGGTAAAAACAAGAGCAATAGGATAGTAAAAGTGAATTTCTTTGTAGTTTGGATAATGATCATCAAATCATCATCTCTTATCTACATCTATATATGCCACTTTTCTTTTATAGTTCCAAATGAAATATAAATTTGCTGTTCATCTCTGGCGTGTATATGTAGGAGGATTAATAGTGAGTAAAATAATTGCAGAAATGATGTGTTGACTATGTAGCCATACAGTATCTATCAGGAAGTGCAATTCTTCTCTTGTAAGCAGCCTTATAATATAACCTATAAGGCTATATTATAATGGGATGAAAATTCAATTCCTTCTCCAAGATTTGTAATGCTTCTGCTAGAAGAGTTTATTGTGAGTACTACAGCAAAACTGCCAAAATTCTCTGTCACATCGTTGGGACATGTATGTATTACCAGCATTATCTGTTATAGGTTTTCTTGCTAATGAAGAAAGTTAAGCTATTTCACAGGCAACTGGTGAACTAATATGAATACAAATTACCCATTCTCAGCAACATTGTTGTGGCTACAACAGAAATGATAGAGAAGCCAAATACTTTAATATCAAGCCTCAAAGTCGGAAGTTCTGCAAATATGTTACAGCAGTGACTCACTAGATGGACAATGGCCGGTGTTCAGGCCAACTGCCAAGTAGCGGAACTATTACATGAAACAAGAGAACAGCCAAATTGTCGAGTCTCTCTAAGCATAGTAGCAGGCTATCGTTTAACATTCAAAGCCACCAAAACAATCATTCTGCTGTATTGAATATTAAATAGTTTAAAAAAGAATACATATTTAGTCCAAATTTTTATATATATCAGTTTACTATGTATAAAATTGTTTTCATAATATTAGCTAACTGACTTGTACTGTTAAAATATATAAGGTGTCACATACTAAAACATACTTCACTTATGTCAGATGGTTAGGATCAGGAAACGGTTTTCAGAGACATTCATCTCCATCTTTAGCTGTTTGATGACTGCACCTTTTAACAGTGTTTCGAATCTTAGTAATTTTGATTTGTACTGTATTTGAGCTCAGTGTTCGATGTGAAAAAGAACCTAAGGTTGTGTAACTATCCGATTTTAGACGAAATTTCAAAGCTGCAGATTGTATTTTAACAGTTGCAAAAGTAAATCTGACAAAATTCTTTGATTTAATGAAACTGGCAAGATTTCAAAGGCATTCAAAAGCATGTGAACAGCAAGAAGGAAGTGAATCTACTTTCTCAAAGGGCTGTTGGTAAGTAGGATGTATGAGTGTAATAAACAACATAAAACCAAAATTAAATCCATGAAATAATTTGAATTGCATTACATATATATTTTCAAAATAAAATGCTATTGACTAGTCTCATGTGCTTGGCTAATATTACCTTTTGTAAGTTAGCTGTAGTTTGAATCTAGTCACTTATGCATGATAACTAGTACTAGGATAGTTATGTAATAACTTTATAATGTTAAATGTGCACGAAACAATGTTTCCTGAGTCCGTAAATGTAAATTTTATTGTACATGTTTTTGCATATTTTCGATTTTTTCGTAATTGCATAATATTTAGTGAATGTCGTTGCAATTATACATATTTTCGATTTTTCACAGGAAAATGTTTAAAAATATGTAATTGATTATGTATTTCAAAACAAATTAATAAAATAAAGCCTGAGACAATAAACAGCGAGCGGTAGGTATCGCATTTTCAAAGAGTTTCCAATTGTTAACGTGGCGAGTATTATTTCAAAGAACTGCCGATGTAAACTTATTCAGTGGGACAATAATACAGATGCAGTTTGGTTTTGTTTGTGCATGTAGAGTGATTGCGTTAACCTCCAGTGTTCTCTAGTTATAGCAGATAAAATGCCATCAGTGAAATAGAGTTTATCTACTCAACTAAATATATTTGTACGTGAAAACAAAGGTGTGCTTACTACAAATGGACTAGTTTTATTTTGTGTTGCGTGTGAAAGTGCAGACACTCATTTCCAAGTGACGCAACATTTAAAAACAGCAAAACATTTTAAAAATGTTTCACTAAAAAAAAGTGCTAAACAGTTGATACTAAATGTCAATATGGGTATCCCAAATGAAGCAACTTGTTCAACTTCAGGCCCCCAGTTGTCAACCTTTAATAAGGATCTATGTGAAGCTTTTGCTTCTGCTGACATTCCGCTCTATAAATTTAGAACATCCTAAATTACATGCATTCTTAGAAACATATATAAAACAGGCTATACCACATGAGTCTACTCTTCGCAAACATTATGTTCCATTACTTTATGAAAAAACAATACAAGAAATTTGTGATTCTATTAAGGATAATCTAATCTGGGTTTGCATGGATGAAACTCCAGATGCGTGTAAACGATCTATATGTAATGTAATTGTCGGTACGCTCGGTGAAAATGGACTTTCAAAGGCTTATCTTCTAACAGTGGAAGAAATAGCAATGACAAATCATTCAACAATTGGGAAAATATTCAATAATGCAATGTTGCTAATATGGCCAGAGGGAATTAGGCAAGAAAATGTAGTTTTGTTTTTATCTGACGCAGCCCTATATATGGTTAAGGCAGGAGGGGTCATTAAAACTGCTTTATAGTAGACTGATTCATGTAACATGCTTGGCGCATGCAATGCATTGCCTAAGTGAAACTGTGCGCTTAAATTTTTCTACTGTTAATAGTTTAATATCAAGCGTAAAAAAGTTTTTCCTTAAATCTCCGAGTAGAATCAGTTTGTTTAAACAGTTGGCTCCAGGAATTCCGCTTCCTCCTGAACCGATCATTATGAGATGGGGTACCTGGTTACAGGCTGCCATATATTATTGTAACAATTTTGACATTATCGAGAACATACTTCAAGAACTAAATGAAAACGAAGCAGAAAGCATTGTTGAAGCGAAGGGTGCTATATGTAGGGATGGGATAAAGGAGGAATTAATTTACATTGTCACATTTCAACTGCATTTCTACAGCCATCACAGCACTCGAATGAAATGACGTACCACTTGTCACAAGCTTAACTTTAATAGAAAGTCTCTCACTAAAGCAATCTGCGCCAGGTCAAGTTGCAAAAACAGTAGTTGAAAAATTTGAATATGTACTACAAAAAAATCCAGGGTACCATATATTACAACATTTTGCAAATATCATTTCTGGTAAAATGGAGAGCAATTTGTTGGACATTGAAGAAACATTGTCGCTGGAAGAAATTGTAAAGTTTAAATATGCACCTATAACATCTGTTGTTGCCGAACGTTGTTTTTCTCAGTACAAATCAATTCTCAGAAGCAACAGAGAATCGTTTCTGTTTTCAAACCTTAAAATGGTTACTGTTATACAATGCAATGGGAAGAATTAAGTTCACTTCAGCAGCAGCTGTTCCAGTCCACAAATTCGGTGAGTTTTACATTAATTTATTATTTTGGTGGATTATAATGTTAACTTGTATTTTCCAGTATAACGAATATTAAATGAACTCACAATGTCGATTTTTAAAAATTATTATTTCGCCATTTTTGAGAGATTTTGGATGGCACATATTTTCTAGGTTGTTAATGCATATATCGCTGTTTTAAACCGCATAATTACATACATATTTTACGTTTTTTAATACATAACTATCCAAACCCTAATTATAACTAATAATAATGGTAATTTGACGAGTGATATATTAGTGAAAAATAAAAAAGTCCACAAGGTATCCTAGTAAGGTTTTATAGTTGTTAGAAAGCTAGAATTGAAAGGCTTTCCCATCCCATTTAAATATTAAATACACTTTTGCACTTTTTGAATTTCAAAACTGTGTATTATGGGCTACTGCACTTCATTCTTCTGCTCAACACCTCAAGTAATATTCTCAGGATTATGGCACAGATTTCGTTCATCATTTGAAGCGAGATATATATAATAGATTTTTCATTTTACTCTCATAAGCTAATGTCAGAGTTATTGCCACATCTTTTCTAAATTAACATTTTTGCCTTTCTTCACTGTGAGATTACATTGCACACAACCATTAACATTTCTTGGGCTGCATTATGCCATGACCTAGTACCATATGCTAAGATTAAACACTTTTGCAAAATGCTCAAAATAATAGTGCTGTTTCATTAAAGAAATCATTTAAATTTCCAAGCCTTAGTAAAGAAAGATATAAAACATCTGGTAAGAGATACTTCATAAGCTGTTGCAATGTTTCAGTTTGCACTGTCTTACCATTGGTTTATTTGATATTTAGTTTAACTTAAGGGAGTGTTTAAAAAGTATCAAACCTTTGGTTGGCAAAAATACATTTATTGATTTGGAGGTCCAAAACACTAATCCCCTTCAAAGTAGTTTCCTTGGTGATGCACACATACTTCTCCCAGCACTCCTGCCATTGTTGGAAATACTTCTGGAATACACAGTTTTTGGAATGGTGAGCAGCCGGGCATGATGTCTTCTCTTCACTCATCAGGTTCCTTACAGTGGCATTTTCAGCATGGGAAATAGCCAAAAGTCACATGGAGCCATGTCGGGTGAATAGGGGAGCCTGATGAACCACAGGAATGTTGTTTTTGGTGAAGAAAGCCTGAATCAAATGTGCAGAATGGGTAGGTGCATTATCATGATAGAGCTGCCAAATTTTTGCTGCCCACAGATCCAGTTGTTTGCATCATACAGCATGATGAAGGCAACAAAGGACCACCTGGTAATAATCCTTTGTGATGGTTTGACCTTATGGTTTATACTCGTGATGAACCATACCATGGGAGTCAAAGAAAATGGTCAACATGACCTTAACTTTAGCAGACCTGCCGTGCTTTTTTTGGCCTTGGGAATTACAGATGTCACTGTGACAACTGAATCTTGGTTTCTGGGTCGTAGCCATAAACCCATATCTCATCGCTTGTGATCATGGTGTTCAGAAAGTTGGGATCACTGTTTGCATTGGCCGCATGTCCTGTGCGATGTCCAGATGCCAGTGCTTCTGCTCCATTTTTAGCAGCTTTGGTACGAATTTCGCGGACACTCTCCTCATGCTCAAATCCTCAGTCAAAATTTAATTTACCGATCCAGTGCTAACCCTATCTTGTTCACAAGTTCTGGAACTGTGATATGACGGTCCTGCAAGACCAGAATCTCAATGACATTGTTATTTCGACTTGAGGACCTTCCTGAATGTGGTTTGCTATCCACTGATGTGCAGCCATCTTTGAAGTTGTTGTACCTCTCCTTTATGTATGAGGTGTTCAGTCATCATCCTTGCAACCCTGTTGAATCTTGAGGATGGTTTCCACTTGGGTATCACCAAACTGTTGGCAAAATTTGAGGCAATATCACTGCTCAAGTTGTTGCATTATTTTACAAAAGTTGAAATCTGACAACTGCTCACTACACATCTTCACTCGTAGGCCGACTGTCAGCAACTGACGCTTTCTGTGGGTGGGAAATATCTTACAACTGCACACGAATGTCCCCTTCACATCTTCACGGAAGGAAGTCTCCCTCACTTCATTGGTTTATGAAGGACAAACAAATAAGGTTTGACATTTTTTCAACACACCTCATATATATGGCGCATGGTATTGTCAAATGGAAGATATTTCTGTGTAAAATCATCAAGTTTTCAGATTAAGTAAAAAAAATGGGAGTAAAAACAAGTTTTTGTAGTCAATAAGTGAAAATACAGTGCCATATTTACAAAATTAAAGAATTTTGTTCTGTGGTACTGAAGAATGAACAGAGAATATATTAAAAATAACAGGATATTTTATAGTTCAAACACTCTTCATTAGTGCAGTAATTACTGATGAAATGTCAATCATGGATGTTGTAGATGCAAAGAGCATCACCTTTCAAGTACTTTTATTAACCATATTACTTAATTTTTGAAGCATTAATGTGATTTTCTCTCTTTTCCTTTTTTAGGGCAGTCACCACCTACCAGAGGTGTGCTGGCAGATATCCAAAGTATAGAGTCAAGAGATCGAAAAGTAACACACAATTTTTTTTCTGCCTTGGTATTGCAGCTGGAATGTTGCAATTTCACACAGATATAGTTTGAAGTTTTCACTACAGAGGCTATTTTTTGTTTCATGTGCAGCTCTAGTGAGAGAAGCATGAACTACGTAACAAAGATGGCACGCATGTTACTGTCCACATGTGAAGGACAGAGAGGTGTGGTTCGATAATTGTGGGCCAAAGGGCATAAACCGAGTGATATTCACAGAGACATGCGTGGCGTGTATGGGGTTGATTGTATGGACCGTAGCAATGTCTCCAGGTGGTGTGCATTCTTCCTAGAGGGCCGTGTGAACCTTAGTGAGTCGCCACGCTCTGGGAGGCCGGTAACAGCTACAACCCTGCAGAATGTCAAAGGCATTGAGGTGACAATTTTGAATGACCGGCATGTGCAACTGCAAACTTTATCGCAGCAGTTCAACATTTCCTGTGGTGCAGTGTACGATATTGTTCATGACACGTTGAAATTTCATAGAGTTAGTGCTTGCTGGGTGCCTAAGAACCTGACAGACAACCACAAAGGCCAGCGAATGATGACGAGCTTGGATCACCTAACACGGTACACAGCAGAAGGGCATGACTTTCTGAAAGGAATCGTCACTGGCGATGAGTCATGGACATACCACTACATGCCCAAAACCAAGCAGGCAAGTATGGAGTGGAAACATCCTGGTTCCCCAGTGAAGAAAATATTCAAAGTGACTCAATCTGCTAGGAAAGTGCTTGTGACGGTGTTCTGGGATATGCATGGTGTTGTATTGGTGGACTTTGCTGAACATGGGACCACTGTGAATGCTGCAGCCTACAAGAAAACTTTGGTGAAGTTGCATTGTGCCCTTCATGACACACCACAACATGAATGCTGACAATGTCAAAATTCTTCATGACAATGCTCGCTTACATGTTGCTGCTGCTGTTCATCAGACAATTAACAAATTTGGTTGGGAGATGCTCTAGCATCTACCATACAGTCCATATAGTGCACCATCGGACTTTCATCTGTTTGGTTCCATGAAGGAATTCCTGGTCGGCCAACACTTTGCGACAGATGCTTAAGTGAAATCAGCAGTCCGCAGATGGCTATACTCCAAGAAAACGGACTTCTACTAACAGGGCATATTGAAACTGGTATCATAATAGGAGAAATGTGCTGATAAACTTGGTGACTATTTCAAAAAATAGGTAAAAGATGCAGGTTCATTTTTTATTTATTTATTTTTTTATTTTATTTTATTTATTTATTTATTTTTTTAACTATTAAACTTTTTTGTAACAAAAATTATTGTGCGCTACTTTTCGATCCACCCTCATACTTATGGGGGATACATAAAACAGAAAGTCATGTTTAAAGCACCTGCAACTAAAGAGAATATGAAATTTTGAACATGTGAAGCTTGTTGCACTACTAGGCCCTGTATGTTGTTAACAGCTAGAGAAAACCTTTCCAAAAGAATTGCCAAGTGTTAAGATGTTAATAGAGGCTACTTTGAGCATTTAATAAAGTAATTTAAAGTAATCACCCGGGTATTTATTGACTTGTTCATTTAGTACTATTTTCTACTATTGCATACTTCAGTGAAAACAGCTTTAAGAGCTCAACAATTCATTTTAGAAAAAGATATAACCAGAATATAAAAAAGATTGCTATGGTTTCATTTAAAATTCTGAGGTTGGATCCATGGAAATATTTTCCCTATCACAGTTTGGAAGGCACCTTGCTCCTATGAGATTTGAAATTCTTCGCATTTGGCTTTTTCTATTCGTTTAAGTGATATTCACCTGTAACACTTTGTGTGCTATCCTGTATAACCTTAATAAGCTTAGGATATACAATTTATGTAATAGTGTTGTATGCATTTATGTATTGTAACTACATATCTTTGGTGTTATCATGATAGTTATATTTATTACTAAGGGATTATGAATTTGTTCCTTGTCTGTTTATATATATATATTTTTTTTTTACTTTTTTTTAACATGTTAAATTCATTTATTAAAATAACACTCATGGCCAACTTTAACTAAACTTACAAATGAAAAGTTGGATAAATGACTCTATATGACCATGGAATAATCAAACTTGTTTGTTATACAAAGAAATAATAAGAAAACAAAAGGAACAGTAAATAATATTCTTCTCCTAGTAGAAAGAATTATCATAACAGCATTCAAACTGAACAGTGCAGTATCTCATCAGCGCTCAAATTGTACAAATCAGTATCGAGACAGCATAATTCTAATAATAGTCAAAATGTAATAACCAGTTTCTTTTAGTACAACATATTTCTGAATATCTAATTTAATAAATTGGCATGAATTATAAACAAAAATAAAAAAACAGAAAATTATTAAAAAAAAATGAATGAGAATTTAAGTTGTGAAAGAAAAGCTTACATTGAAATTACTTATCAAGGAATCTTAACTGTTAAATGCCCATTTTATAAAATTCTACCACAAGGTACATCGTCAAACATTCTTTACAATTTGAAGTTTCATTTCAACTTCAGTTGAAAATGATGTGATACATTCACATGACTTTCTCTACCCTCTATCTTTATTAGTGGGTATACAAACCATTCTTACTAAAGGTTATTTTTCTGTCTACTACATTTAATCAAAATAAACCTTTGCAAAAATAGCTACATTACACATTTCATTATCAATACAAAGAGAACAGTGATAGACAAATGTTTAAGAACTGGACACTATATGCTAGCCTTAAAATTTCATACTGTTTCCATGCAAACGCAAGAAACAACTGCAAATCAATGGTACTTTGAAAGAATGGCAAGTATTAAACAATTCGAACCTTTAATAACGGATACATCAGAAATGGCTTAAGCCACAAAAAACTTATTTTAAGTAAATTGTGTATTTTAAAGAGATCTACATTTTTTGTGTGGTACGTTTTCATCTATCCTTAATGTTTACAAGTTATACAAGATTGTACAAAATTTCTTCCGAATAAAGAGGATTTCCTAGCAATTCCCAGAAAAGTCAGTATATAATTTTATTTATCATATAAATATCTTTCATATATGGTATTTTAATCAAAATCGTTACAGCCATTTTCTTGAAAATCTGTCTCTCGCATCCTTGGAAGATACTAAACTCAAATACCAAGTTTGGTATTTTTCTGACTTTTCGTTTGCGAGTTATGCTGTTCACAGTCAGACACACACACGAACATGTTTCCAAAAATGCTTTATTTGGATTCAGGGTGCCTCAAAACATGTATTTCCAGTGAAATCTTGGTATTGAATTTTCTACCCAAAAAACTTCCCCTGCTTATTATATGTAATAGAGAAAGTAAAATTTGACTAAAACATTGAGGATTATTGCTGGAAACATGTTCTGAATTTTTAGAAAATGTGAAGTTGGTGTTAGGTAGTTATTTCAATGTATTAGTTGGTTTTAGTGATTCTGTGTTAATAGCTTTAAAGTTACAATTTTTCAGTTAATGTTGTTATTAACTGAATCTAACTATACACATGTTTTTTCTGAAATTGTTTGTAATGCACTAAATAAATAAAATAGTAGCAAGGATTTCAATTAACTTTGTAATTCTTTTAACACTAAGAAATAGCATACCTCATGTGCAGTGAATATAAAGTGTCACCATTAACAGTCCATTTAAGGAAAGTAGTTTTGAGCTTAAAAGCAATAGCTTTCCTAGATTACAGCCACTCTGCAATTGTCATTTGCAACCTAGATTTGTTTTTCACTGTCTTCATATACAATGATATTAAAGCAAAATAAAACAGAACAATGCATATATTATTTATCAGATATTCCTAATATACCATTACTGGCAAATTCCACTAAGGCAGCTTGATTAGGCTTTGGTGGATTTATTTGAACTTTGTGTTTGAAATATTTAACTTAATTTCATATGTTGTAGGGCTTACAACCTGTTAATTATATTACAACGGTTATCATAAGTTGGTTAATAGTTCGGGTTGTACCATTTTCTTGGCTATGAAGTCGTGCAAATAATTATCTTAACTGCCACACACAGTGATATTGGTATGGCAAATATGACAAATGATGGTAAACTTCAAATGGTTTTGAAAAAACTCCTTTCATTTAAAAATTGTATCACGAATAATGCTAGGGGAAATAGGTAATATTTATTATTATTTACCTATTTGAAAGTCATAATTTTTTTCAATATGAGTTTTAAAAAGCCATATTAGTGCAATTTCATAGGAGGAGCAAATAGTTTTATAGTGATGAAACATATCCGTTTACTTAGGAAACAAAAGTCCTCAGTATTTAATGCATTGCAGTTTACTTTTTTTTTTTTTTTTTTTTTTTTTTTTTTTTTTTTTTTTTTCCCCCTCGTGGTTTAGTAATCCATTTGCAGCACATTGATAAAATATTTTAATCTGCTGCTGTTTAAAGCATGAATAATTATGTATTTTAAATATTATGAATTTAACAGTCCAAAGAAAACGAGAAACCATATCTAATATGGTGCTCATAAAATTATCTTATGTTCACAACTACTAAAAACAGCTATTTGGTTCGAATCCATTATAAGCCCAAAAATTAAGTATTATAATTCCATAGTCAAATTGAAAAATAATTACTTTCTCTACTACGTATAGTAAGTAGGGGAAGTATTGTATTCCACCCAAAAATTCAATACCAGGATTTCATCGGAAATACATGTTTTGAGACCCCCTGAATCCAAAAAAAGCATTTTTGGAAACATGTCCGTCTATGTGTCTGTCTGTGAACAGCATAACTCAGAAACGAACAGTCAGATAAACACCAAACTTTATTTAGGTTCAGTATCTTCCAGAGATGCGACACAAAGGTTTTCAAGAAAATCCTCCCACCCCAGACTACCCTTTAAATGGAACATTTTTCAAAATTTTAATTTTCTCAAAAATGGCTCTAACAGTTTTGATTATTATATCATATGTTTAAGATGTTTTCATGACAAATGAAATGTATATCTCGAATTTTCTGGGAATGTCTCCAAAAGTATTCTTCATTGTGAACGACTTTTGCATAACTGGTAAACCATAAGAGATAGACAAAATTTTAGTGCACAAAAAATTTAGATCGCGTTAAAATACACAATTTATGTCATATACATTTTTTTTGTTCAGTGAACCATTTTCAAGATTTGCTTGTTATTCCCTTAAATTTTCCAATACTTATACTTTTTCTCAAATTCGTAACCACCTCTTAAAATATTTGACTATCGCTTAAAGCCAAGCAATTCCCCTTGCATCTAAAAGAAAATTAGCAATAAGATTAACATTTCCATTAACATGAAGCATATGGAGAATAAGCGTTTAGCATAAGCTCTCTCACCTCTTAGAGGAACCAAATCGAGAGTGTGGCTCGGGACCCTGGGTTCACCAAACCCGTACTCACACAAAGTGAGCCCCTGGGGGGGGGGGGGGTATTAGTTTATAACACTAGTGTGCATATTGTAGTTCAAGGCTTTGGACTGCAGGAGAAACACTCCAAACTTAGTTATGAATTCAGTTCACTTTCGCTCAACAGGATCAAGTGCTCTGGATAACCAGAAGGATTGAAAAGATGTGTGGTGCAATCTCACATGGGACCATTAATCAATGTTAAGAAAACTTGAAATCAATTTACACCATTCGAAAGAGCACACTGAAATATGTAAACCCTTTGAATATTACATCCTACTGTACAGGAGTACAGGGTGATAAAGATGTGTGCGTGGTGGTTGTCAGTGTCCAATTAGATTGAAGTTCTCTTGAATTGCTGGCACGATGTATTGCTGTAGACAGTGCTTATCATTAGGAAGCAGGCGAGAGAAAGAGAGAGCGCACTGAGTGCAGGAACCTTGTAAACGTTGTATGCCTGTTAAACTATGCATTAATTTCTTTTAAATCATAACACATAACACAGTTATAACAAAACTTTTTTTTTAAGTTTTAAACAACAAATACTAACCTAGGTTGTATTGTAATCACAAATTAAGAAAGAAGTGTTCAAAACACAAAAGCTCTTGAACTAGCTACATTTGAGTAAAGAAAGTTGATCACAATTATTATGTTAAGGAATTTGCAAGTACCAGTTCCTTTCCTAATACAATAGTGTAGGCTGTTTTCAAAGTTTCATTCGTGCTAATCAGCCTGCTAATTTTCACTCATGTCTATGTGACAAATGGAAGCATGTTGAATTTCTTGATTGTAGATCAATGACATGCATTTGAGAATATTGTTACACTGTTGCAAATTCATTCAATGTTAATAACACAATGAAACCAGATATGTCTCTTGTTTTCTGAATATTCAAAAAAAATGCCTGTCTAATGGTTGTAATTCAGAAATTGTTTTTGCTGGAATGATTTGCACTTTTAACTTTTCAGTCTCTAGTTATTTAATGAAAGTACTTGTATTAAATTATCTTTGTAAAGTGCCCGGAAATCCAAGAGTAAACAGTTCAATGGACCAGTGCAAATTAAAAATGTCAGCTCCAGAAAAATACAAAAAAGATCTTTTGTCATTTTTCCAGATTTCAACCATTGCAGAATTAAATTACGGGCTTTAAGCATACTCTGCTGGACAGCTTGACTTGGTGGCATTGATTCCTGCAGCATGATAAACAGACAGGGAAGGAGACGTCCCGTGCATGACACAATTGGCATAATTGCGAATAAATGTGTCTGTGCACTTTGTAATTGTGTAACGTTACACACTACCTTGTTACCACAGAAATCAAGTGTTCTCCCAGAATGCATTTCTTTATTATACATATTGTCAGCATCATCATTATCTCTTCTGCATTTCTTGTGACAAACACTGTAATTTTTTGTGATCCTATGTGAAAATGTTGCTTGAAATTCCATACCCATGTTGCAAAGGTAAATCAAGTGATTTAGCTTCTTCGCAGGTCCATTTTTTTTAAGTTGATGTAATGTGCTATCACATTATTTGCATGAACTTCCATAAGTTTCATAAACGCCAACTCGTACAACTGCTTATGTTTATCTGTGGCTGTTAAATTAGAGGATGACTTGCCAAGAATCTGCTTTTGCAATATATTCTTTAAAGAGGTACAACTGTCTCATGCTGCAATCGAGGATATCTGTTAAAGAGTTCTGTGATATGTGAGGAAATGGAGGAAGTGTTTGCTTTGGCTTTTGTTTCTTTGCACTCAACCATGTGTTTATAACCTTTCTTTTTTCTTCCAATGACCATTCTACTCCAGGCTCTGTGGACCTTCTGATGTCGATTCCTGTTTTTATGAAGTAGATTCTTCTGATGGAGATTTGTACTCATTGGCCCTAATACTGTTTCAGATACTAGTTTGTATTCATTAGTATTTTGTAGATATATTGGTAGATATATATATATATATATATATATATATATTAGTTCTGTATCTCACTAATATATCTACAAAATACTAAAATATTGTCGCATCATCTTTGGTTCAAACAGAGAGCTGGAAATTCATTTCTTCAAAGTGGTTATATAACACATTCACTACATTAAGAGAGTTCATTTTTGTAGGCTGAAGTTTGCTTTTGAGTGACCCATAGACAACCCACAATACCAGATTCACTGCACTTACTGTCAGTGCCCTCCCTCTCTCCTCTCCCTCCCCCCACCACCCCCTCTCCCCTCACCTCCCCCTCCCCTCCCCCTCCCCTCCCCCTCACCTCCCTCTCACCCCTCCCCTCCCTCTCACCCCTCCCCTCCTGCCCCTCTCACCCCGCCCCTATCACCCCTGCCCTTCTCACCCCCGCCACTACCATTGCCAAATTGCAACAACAGGTGCAGGATGCTGAGACAGTTTATCACAGGATGTCACTTGCCACCTGTAGGATTGTCTGCCTGCATTGCTGCCCGAGGGGGAGTAAAGTACGTATTGATGTGGCTATTGGGACAACCCTTTGTGACATGTCTACTTGCATTGTGTTGGTTTTATCATATGATGCTATCGTGATGTATTACCTTTCACTTAATTCTTCATTAAATTTATGCAATCCTTTATTGCATTTTTTTTTCGCCAGTGTATAAAACAAGGTCGGCAAGCTAATGTCATTGTCAAACTGTGCTTTTTAAGGCATAAGATAGCAAATGACATACATTGGCTTCTGACAGCATCAACTTTTTTCTACATACCGAGTTTGCTTACTGATTACAACATATGAAATGTCTTATTATAGATGTTGCTTTAGAAACTTTTGTGAGAGGAGACCACTAGAATTACGTATGAAAGCAAGAAGAAACGGAGCTATGTTTGCTTACTGATTAGAAGTTGATTTTTAGAAAATATTAAGGCACTTATTATAAAAAGCAATAAAACAAAAAAGGCACTGTAAATTGAAATGAAGGCATTATAAATTTTAAAAATACATTTTACAATATATTAAATAACAAATATTTGGTTTAAAAAACATACAAACTATGTATAACATATTTATTTTTGCACATTACCACAAGGTATAACTATAATTGATCTTGTGTTAGTCTGCCAGCATCAACTAATGATTTATGCAAACCTAATGAAAATTGTGGCTGTCTGCTAGATTTGGCAATGGCTGGTGGAAGAAGCCTTATTTTCTTGTCACCACTCTTTTAAGTGAGAGCAGATTTTTGCTTTGTTATTAATGCATGTTGATTGATAAAATACTTTTTGTGATTAACTGTCTCTTCACAAACCTCACACAAAAAACTGTTCCATTAGTGGAAAACACATGGGCAATAACTTCCGTAACATAACTTTGAAGATTACTTTTCAATGGTTGACTGAAGCTAGGCATTATAGATAAATAATGCTATATTTGTTTTCATATGAAGGTAACTAATCACTATTCATCATAATGTTTTTCCTTCCTGGTACTGGGGAATCCAGTTTCAAAGAGAAATGGCGAATCTTTAGCAGTAGCAAACATTACAGTACAAAATAAAGGATGTTCAAATTCCAAGCTAAAAACATGGCCATCATTTAAAGTTTTCTGATGTAATAGAAAAATTGAAAATAAGTAGGAAAAGTTTAAGTTGATTGTATTAAAAAAAAAAAAAAGTAAGGCAAAAATTATTCAAATAGGCACCTAGAACTTAAAAAGCAAAATAAAAACTGATTCTGTTCCTTCCAAATACCTCAAAACACATTGTATCTACACAATTTTTGATTTATTACTACCCAGTAAAAAAGGCATTTTGCATCACATCTGAGTTCTGTTGATTATTTTCTTTAGCATGCTTCTATTAGTATCAGCAGAAAGTAATCTAAATAATCTGCTAATGTCTTACTCCTAATAAATTAAATTGTCAGTGATGTAGCTTAGAAGTACGAGGTTTTTCATTATATGTTTTATATGTTTATTCTAATGGATTTACTGTATTAATAAACCTATATGCATCATAAGTGGAAACACTATTGTATACCATAAGGAACAAGTATCTCGAAGCATATCCTTAAAAGTACAAACAGTGATTTGCATTTCAACTCCTTTTGCATGTAGAAGATGGACTGAGTGAGAAGGAGATACAGGCTACGTCTGTTCGTCTGCAGGAAGAAGCAATTAATTGGTGTTCAGCTCCTCGCCAGCAGACTGCAGTGCTGGTAAATCCTGCTGCAGCTGTAAGTGCTTTGGGGGAGCTTACTCCAGGAGGAGCCCTTATGAAGGGATTTCAGGAAGAATCTTTGGCACGTGAGTAAAAAGTGCTCTTAAAGAATGGTTTATTGAAGATGATAGTTACGAATAAATTTACACACACACACACACACACACACACACACACACACACACACACACACACACACACACACACACACACACACACACACACACACACACACACACACACACACACACACACACACACACACACACACACACACACACACACACACACACACACACACACACACACACACACACACACACACACACACACACACACACACACACACACACACACACACACACACACACACACACACACACACACACACACACACACACACACACACACACACACACACACACACACACACACACACACACACACACACACACACACACACACACACACACACACACACACACACACACACACACACACACACACACACACACACACACACACACACACACACACACACACACACACACACACACACACACACACACACACACACACACACACACACACACACACACACACACACACACACACACACACACACACACACACACACACACACACACACACACACACACACACACACACACACACACACACACACACACACACACACACACACACACACACACACACACACACACACACACACACACACACACACACACACACACACACACACACACACACACACACACACACACACACACACACACACACACACACACACACACACACACACACACACACACACACACACACACACACACACACACACACACACACACACACACACACACACACACACACACACACACACACACACACACACACACACACACACACACACACACACACACACACACACACACACACACACACACACACACACACACACACACACACACACACACACACACACACACACACACACACACACACACACACACACACACACACACACACACACACACACACACACACACACACACACACACACACACACACACACACACACACACACACACACACACACACACACACACACACACACACACACACACACACACACACACAGAGGTAAACAAATAAAATAATGAATTAAAGAAGTTATTCAATTTAATATTCTTCCTCCAACCATTAAAACACAGATTCAAAATCCTAATATAACTAAACCATACAATAAATAATCCTACTCAAATGCACATCTTGCATGCATGTACACCCCGAGAGAAAGAGAATTGCTGTGCTAAAGAAATTAGTTTTCAGTGTAGGTTTAAATGAATAACTTGGTATAGGATACCTAATGCAATAATGAAAACTGGTAAGCGATTTTGTCACCAGATTCTTTACAAAGACAGTCACATTGATTGTATTCTTTGTTGGTGGTTCCAATATCAATAATGAAAGCAGAAAGATATCTTTGATATTATTTTCAACCATTTCTGATTTTTCACTTTCAGCAGGCATACCATATTTATTTGCATAATTGATGTACCTTTTGGACAACATTTTGCATTCTAAAATAAGGATGCATAAATTATACAAGAAATGAAAATTATGGTTCCAAGTTTCAGTGCATGAAATTTAATTCACATTGTGCATCCTTGTCACTGCAGATGTGGTCACGGCCAAATGCGTCATTGCAGGGTCATCTGAGTTGATGAGTTGGTCAACAAAATATCATCTTACAATCCATTGAAGACAGTTCAGATTCCTATTTTCTTAAAACTCTTTCCACTTTGCCTTATGAAATAGTTTTCCATGAAGAAAGATTCCAGTTACACATTTTGGGGAATTTTACTTCTTGATTTTTCCTCTGGCATATATTGATGCTTACTATGAAGCTATATAATTTTTATTGAAGTGAACCAAAACAAACTTAGCATGCACATCGACTATTCTAGTCTTGACCATTGCATGCATAGAAGTAGTTTGGGGGCATATATACAATTTGTATTAATCAGATAGGTAATCCAGGATAGGATATTAACACAGTGATAAAGAATATGAATTAGGCTTGAAAAAATGTGACATTAACAGAAAAGAATTGAGTTTAACAATCCCAGTGCAAGGCATCTATTTTGCTGCAATATGGCCAACGTTACACTCTACCAGCTGCTCACCAGAACACATGCAAGGCCGCCATACCTATGTGTGCAGTGGTGTGATACTTCATAGTAACAGTAAAACCAAGATCAACACATCATTTATAGTGTCACCTGAGTTTAGCAAATTGGCTAGCAAAACAAGTATCTTCTGATCCGTCAAGGACATTTGACATCCCTTTGTTCATAAAACTCCTTTCCATCATATCTAATGAAATGAGATTTCCAAGAACAAAGAATCCAGCCACACATTGTGGGGAGCTCAGATGTATTGATTTTTTTACCTTGGTGTATAGTGATATTCTCTCCAAGTTATATTTACGTAAATTACACAAGTAAATATAGTAAAAAGTAGCAGCCAGCAGATTTTTCTTATTTTATTTCTCCTTAAATTTAAGTTATTTTAGAGCCATGTATATTGATTTGAAGTAGAATGTTTATTAGCCTCACATATGGAAGCCAATTTAAAGAAGTTATATTGTTGTAGGAGTTGTATTATAGTTCAACTGTTGGGGAGCCAAACTTGAAGTAGTTGCAACCGCACGTATGGTACCTGGTAGCCTTTGCCCCAATTTTTAAAAAATATTAATTTTGTAATTTGACTGTTTCTTTAAATATTATATACGTATGTTTGCCTCGGCTGCGTCAGTATTATTGTTAAGAGACATGGATGTCTTGGCAGGGTTGTGGTGCGACTTAGAATGTAGGATTACACGGATTATAATTTTTAATTCACTACATTTATTAATCCTTGACACGATTTAAATAACACTTCACTGATATAGAGAGCTGTGAGATTCTTTAATTAATTACTTAAACTTTTTAACACGTAAACTATTTTCGTCTCACACAAATACGTATTAAATTTCTTGACATTTCTTGCATCTGGTTAGTAATGCTATCTGCAACCAACTGAATAGATTTCTAGCGTCTAAAATTTGTAAATTTCTGTATTTCAAGTCTCTGATTGGCTATTCCTAATGCAATAGAATACCTTCTTTTAACTAAAGCTTTTTCTGGTTGTTGATTGGCTATTTTATAAACTGTCACTAAAATTACATCATTGCTTCCAAGAATCACAAGTAGTATTGTTAAACTCTCAAACTCATTATTGCCTCAAGGTTACCTCATTGTTAGCAACTTTTAACTTATTATTCTCACAGCTCCTATATTATTAAATTATGTAATATATTCACATAACATTATTACACATGGATACAATAATGTAAACATATACAATGACTGTAATATACATTTTTTTATATATTGTTACATACACAATTGCTTTAACCCTTTGCGATGCATAGCGTAGTAAAGCGTAGTGAAATGATAAATGCCCTGCTGCGCATAGCTTAGTAGAACATAGTAAATGTGTTTATCATTTCATATAGGTTCTGCTTATGCTGACCTCAGCTTTTAGGAGCTGTGTTGATGTAAACGTACTCCTGCTGCATTGTTCCAGCGATTTTGCAAGCCAGAATGTAATACCAAACCATAAATAGAACTGTTCACAGCCGGCTGCAGTTGTGTAAGTAAGCAGTTTCCTGTTGCATTTATAGCCATATCAGTACGATGGAGGTTGTTCCAAGTACATCACGGTCTAGAAAACGTTGTAGTGAAAAGGTATTGGTAACAGGCGAGGAAGTACTTACAGCAGTTTACGAGGAACTAGATCGCGAAAGTAGCTCCGACGAATCTTGGTTTGGTGAGTTAGTGGAAGACAGTGATAAGGAACAAAGTGACAGTGAGAGTGCTGAAAGACAGGTAGTAGAACAGGGGGCTAAAGCTAGTGAAAGACAAATTGAAACTAAAGCAGTACCGACAAAGTGGACCTCCAATTTGACTTTCAAACATTTTCATCCCCTAATGGTGCAAATCATTCTTTTCCTGCAGGAAGTCCAGAAATAGATTATCTTGAACTTTTTATAGATTCCAATTTTTGCGGAAAAATTGCGGAGGAAACCAACAGATATGCTGCTCAGATTCAGGCTAAAAGGGCGGATTCAAAATGGGAAGTTACAAATTCAAGGGAGATACAGACCTATTTAAGTATTTTTATATATATGGGGATGGTGGATTTACCTGAAACCAGAGATTACGTTTTGGGGGATTTTTGCATTTGTCCAATTGTAAGACAAGCAATGACGTTGCTCCACTTTCAAAAGATATCGCAGTACCTTCACCTGAATGATGAATCTACAAGGCCACAATTAGGGGTAGATTCTTACGATTATCTGTATAAAGTACGACCTGCTTTATACATAAACAGTTTGCGAGTGTCTACAAACCAAATCGTGAACTTTCTGTTGACAAAGCGATGATAGGCTTCAAAGGACGCTTCTTTTTAAAACAATATGTCTGCTAAACCAACAAAATGGGGGATAAAGGCATGCGGTATTGCAGATAGTAAAAGTGGGTATTTATTGGAACGTAAAATCTATCTGGGAAAAAAGAGGCGAGAAACAGCGATCTTCTATTTGGGGAACAGGTTGTTTTAGACATGTGTGAAAAATATATGGGGTTTTGGCATCACATATATTTTGATAATTTTTTTACTTCCACGCACTAATGAAATTACTTTTGGACAGGAAAATGTATGTGTGTGGTACAACTCGTGCTGGAAGGAAAGACTGGCCAAAACAATTTTCAAAGCCAAAACAACTGAAATTGAAAAGGGGCGAATCTTGCAAACTGCAACATGAAGGTGTAACTGCGGTTGTTTGGCATGATAACAGGGACATTCTTTTATTATCTACAAACTCGTAATATGGCAGGGATTGATCTGGCAGACCAAAGGAGGGAATATTACGGTGTCGGCCGATCCTCAAAAAAACGGTGGAAATACCTGTTCCATTTCGTAGTGAATGTTGCTATCGTTAATCGTTTTATTATATATGACATTTCGAACACACCTACTTCTACAGCTCATGGCAATAGGCTTCTTTACTACAGGCAAAATTTAGTGCAACAGTTAATCGCAGACTTCACGTCACATAAGCGAGTGGGATACCAGCATAGCCTACCTTCTGCTACTCCTGCACCAAATTCTCTTCACACCCTCGTAAAAATTCAAGGCCGGGTGAAATCGTGTGCTCAGTGCATAGTGAAGAAAACGAAAACACCATCAGGTCGTGGCATACAGTACAATACAAGTGCAAACAGTGTGACATTGTCTTGTGTAGAATTGGGTGCTTCCTCAATTATCATGAGGCAAAGGGGGTGGAAATTCAAAACTAATACAAGGGTGTACATATGAAACCATTAATAATCTTAAGTGTATTGTATGGTGTATTGTATTTGTATGGTGCAAGAGAACAGTCTAGCTAACATGTTATGGACATGCTGCAATATCTTCGCTGCAATAATGGCAGGGATGTAAACATTTTAAGGGTGAGTACCATAACAATTTTACAGAAATTTTTGTATTTATTTTACTTAAGTATAGCAGATTTTATTCCGGTTTTTAACATCCTAAAGTAACGAATTCCATTGCCATTAATATTGCGGAGTTATAAAGATGCATTGCAAAGGGGTGCATGTATATAAGTGTTGTTTGTCTACAAAGGGGTTGATGTTTGCAGTTATAAATTATTGAAATAACATTTAATCTTATTTACTTCAAACCAATTTTAAATGAGTTATTAATTAATCAATTTAATTTCGCTACTAAAATATATAATTATGTGTGCATATAGGTCACTTTTAGTTTAACATCTGTAGTAGCAACTCAGAATTTAAATGGACACAATTCTGCTTGGAACACAACTAGCTAATACTCTATGCACAGCAAAGGGTTAAGGCGGGCTGTTATTGAATTTATATGTATATAATTAGACTGGAATCATTTAAGTATTAAAAATACTGCCCCAGAATGCAGAAAGTAAAAATGATAAAGTAGTAAAGCAGTGACTTACTTCACTATCAGCATGAGACAGGAATTGACTTCAACCATGTTAACAGAACATGAACTTGATCCAACCACAGAGTTGTTACCCACAAAAGAGTAAGGAATATAATTTGAAGTTGAGATGCCACCTGATATATATATATATTTGCAATAGCCAAATTGCAAAATGTAATGTATCTTGCACATAAGTTGTGGTAGTTACTATTTTTGCAGTAGTTAGGTGCAAATTTGCAAATGGTGTTCTTACCAGATCCTCTAAATGTATAATCAGTAGTAACTCAGTTATAATCTTTAGGCATATCGGTGTGTATGGGTATAAAAGCAGTAGGTTAGAGGTAAAGTCAAGCCAGTTCATCAAAAATCTGTATACACTACACGTCGTCTTCAGTCAGTCAGTTCGTCGAAAGTATTTGTACGGCAAACGCCGGGTATCGATTCACAATTTACGCGCAGCAGAATTATGAATAATCTAAAGTGTTGTAAGGTTAATTATACAAAAAGTTGAAGTATGTAAATTAAGAGTGATCAGTAAGAAGTTATTATAACAGTTTCAGTTTGGCGAGTGTTAAGATCAATGTATAAATGTGATAGTTAACGTGTTCGACAATAAATGTGTAAAACAAATTTCTTCATCAGTGTTATATTTGGATAAAAGATTCCTTTCCGTTTACACACCCTGATCTAGAAACATGTTCGACCGAGAAATAATAGCTAGCCGGAGGACAGTGAAACAGAATTAAATATAAAATAAAATTTAAAATTCTTTCAAACAAAACTAATACTGCCGCAAATTGCTAACACCAGATGGAGCTACAAACCGAACAAATGAATGACGTCACAAGATGGCTTCACATGAAGTAAACACACATACACAAACATTATAAGAAAAACACTCGCAAATTGGCACCCAGAACGTGGGGCAAAGTGACCAGGAAAGTAGCAGAATTAACCAGGATGTGGAACGAATGGAGCAGTGAACTGATCTACAAGACGCAGATTTCAGAAACAAATACAAGGACGACAGACTACGCGGATGATTGGACATCGTAATTCGGAGATTACAAGGCAACAGGGGAATTCAACTACAAAAACATCGAGAAGACGCAGATTCCAGAAACAACTAGAGGAACGACAAACGACGCGGATGAGTGGATACAAAAACATCGAGAAGACGCAGATTCATCATTAATACAACGCAGAAGCGACATATACATCTAGGAGAGAGTGGCAGAAAGCTGGACATCAAAGCAACATCAGCAGATACCATCAGAAAGGTTAGAAACGTGTGATTTTTATTCTAAAAAAAAGGGGGGGTAAAAAATTTTTTTTTAATGTACCTTAGGAGCGGTAGGATAAAGAAAACAATGTCCACTAATAATACAGAAGAAATAATTATGGAGGGAGATAGTGTAACAGTTAGCTGTAATTCAATACAGGTTACAGAAAATAACTCAAACAATGTAGTATTTGAGGGAGGAAATGTTAGTACAGAAAGTGAGAATAGAACAGCAGGAAATGTAAATTTTGATGTTAGTATGATGATGGAAATGCTGAGAAATATGAATGAGAATATGGAAAAGAATAATAGGGAATTGAGGGAAGATATGCAAAAGAATAATGAGAAATTAGAAAAGAAAATAAATCAAAACAGGGAAGATATGCAAAAGAATAATGAGAAATTAGAAAAATTAACTCAGAGTAATGAGAAATTAAGAGAAGATATGCAAAAGAATAATAGAGAATTAAGAGAAGATATTGATAGGAGTTTAGAACAAAAACTAGATCAGAATAAGAGAGAATTAAGGGAAGATATTGGTAAAAGCTTAGAACAAAACAGGGAAGAAATTGAAAAGAAATTCATGGAGCTAGATAGTAGTATGATGAGAATGAGAAATGAAAATCAGGAAATGATAGCAAATGAGATAGGCGAGGTTTCAAAGAAAATGTCAGAAATGAGCAGGGAAATATCAAACCAAAAAAATGAGGTTAATACTAAGTTTGAACATGTTGATGTAAAATGTACAGAGTTAGGTAGCCGAATGAGTAGCATTTCAAGTGAGTTAAGAGAGATGATGGAGGCTACAAATGCAGATTTAATTCAGGTGCAAGTTAATTTCAGAGGGGAAATATTTGAAATTCAGAAGGAGTCAGTAATGCAAAGAAATAAATTGTACGAAGAAGTTAAAGTGTTGCCTGTAAATAATCAAAAGCTAACTTCTGAAATTAACAAGTACCAAGATGTTCAAAATGAAAACTCCAGTCCAGTACAGTTTAGTACAGATTTGTCAGAGTATTCTCAAATTAAAATGATAGCAGAAGAATTGAAAATGACAGTTGTTAAAAGATGTGTTGTTCAGGAAACTTAGATTGTTTTCAAATGTTATCATGGGACGAAATTTCATATGAATACTTTAAGAGGTTATCCATGAACAAATTTTTGAAGGTTAGGATACAGCTACAAGTGATGTTTAGCCACACACAATTTGATCCAGGAGGGTAAATAGCAATGAGATGTAAAGTAAATGCTGGATAGTTAAAGATGACTTGCAGAGAAATGTATTGGAACGTAAGAGGGTTAATTATGTATGTATGTCATAAGAAAGGAGAAATAAATTTTGGACATAACTAAATGCTTATTTTAAAAAAAAAAAAAATTAAATTTTTAGTAACTGTAACAGTATTTGAGATTAAGAACGTAAAGATTGAAACTTAATATGATATTAAAGTAAAAGTACGTAAATACAATTCCAAGAGTATTGTTAAAATAAAGTACAAAATAACAAAAATGGGGTAAACATAATTGAAACAAATACTTATGTATCAAACAGAAAATGTGAAACAGTGCCTAGATTTAAGAGATGTAAATATATTTATGTAAAGGATGAATATTTTTTGGTAAATATGTTTAATAATTACAAAAATCTTAAATGTATAAATTTTTGTCAACAACTTAAGGAAAGTAAACAATTTGGTAACAGTAATTAAATAATTCAGGGTATAGTATTTGCTATAAAAAAACAAAATTGTAATGTCAGATTAAAGTCTAAACACATTAAACCAGAGCCAGTAAGTAGTGGCGAGATAGAGGAAAAACATATCGTGTGTTAAATACGTGTGAAGTGTTAAGTGAAAGTGATAGCGTGTGTTCCAAGATTTAGGAACAAGTTGTAAATATTTATAATTATGTTTCTAGTGGGGCATATGATGCAGTAATTTGTATCACAAATTACTTAAATGTAAATAATGATTGTAATATGAATATGCATTTTTATGTGACATTGATTTGAGATGTTTCTTGACTGTAATTATTGTTGATAAGTAAGTTTATACGAACTTACTGAAACTGTCAATAATAGCGCGCAATAATGCAGCGAGGGGGGGTGAGCTGTTTATCATTATTGGAAACGAGGAAGTTATGTAATATTGGCGCATTTTTTCCTTGAGAATCTTCTGGAATATTTCCCTAGAGCATATGTATTCATAATTTTCATTGGATATTAATATAGACGCTAATGTTGGCGCGTTTTATTAGCCAATAGTAACTCAGTTATAATCTTTAGGCATATCGGTGTGTATGGGTATAAAAGCAGTAGGTTAGAGGTAAAGTCAAGCCAGTTCATCAAAAATCTGTACACACTACACGTCGTCTTCAGTCAGTCAGTTCGTCGAAAGTATTTGTACGGCAAACGCCGGGTATCGATTCACAATTTACGCGCAGCAGAATTATGAATAATCTAAAGTGTTGTAAGGTTAATTATACAAAAAGTTGAAGTACGTAAATTAAGAGTGATCAGTAAGAAGTTATTATAACAGTTTCAGTTTGGCGAGTGTTAAGATCAATGTATAAATGTGATAGTTAACGTGTTCGACAATAAATGTGTAAAACAAATTTCTTCATCAGTGTTATATTTGGATAAAAGATTCCTTTCCGTTTACACACCCTGATCTAGAAACATGTTCTACCGAGAAATAATAGCTAGCCGGAGGACAGTGAAACAGAATTAAATATAAAATAAAATTTAAAATTCTTTCAAACAAAACTAATACTGCCGCAAATTGCTAACACCAGATGGAGCTACAAACCGAACAAATGAATGACGTCACAAGATGGCTTCACATGAAGTAAACACACATACACAAACATTATAAGAAAAACACTCGCAAGTTGGAATTTGGCCAAAAAAATTATATAGAAGTGTTATTCAGAAGTTGGAGACAGTGAAGCAAAACAACTTAATTGCATTTTGAGTTGGGTGATACACTAAAACTTCACTTACTTGCAATTAATTGAATGTGTTTCGAAAGCATTGCTTGCCTTCATCTTCAGCTTTTTTCCAACTGAACATACCAGTAATTCGGGTCCATAGATGTAGGTGGTGTGGAAGTGATATCTGGTGTGTCCATGATGAAGCTGCTTAGATTGTTGAGTGGCAGGATTTCAAAGTTCATTACCGTTTTCATGCGTTTGGTTATGTGTGTGTTTTCCCAAACTTTTAGTTCTGTTGGATTGGTGGTGCATTTCAAGAATCTGACTTTGAGTATCTGATATGGTTTGTGGCCCAAAAATGGTTTGCTGTGGCAGATTTGTCTATCTCTTTATTGGATATACATCTGAAGTGTTCTTTCCTTCTGGTTTCAATATTTCTTTTTGTTTTGCCAACATACAGTGTCATAATTTTCACAGTTAATTAGGTAGATGCCAGATTTTTGTTCTTGTGGAATTTTATCTTTGGCAAGGGAAGCTAGTAGGTTCTGAATTGTGTGTTTATTCTGTGGTGCCAATGATATGTTGTATTTTATGAAGATTTTACTAAATTTGTGATTAACCTGAGGATGGTATGTAAATTTTATGAATTGTTTTGGTTCCTGTGTAATGCTTTTTCGTTTTTGAAACTTTTTCATTTTGCTGTGGACTATATTGGTGTCGTAACTGTTTACTTCTGCTATGTGGAGGATGTAGTTGTATTTATGCTTATATTCCTCTTTGCTGAGGGAAAGGTTGACAAGTCTGTGGGCAAGGCTGTTGAAAATGTAATGTTGATAGGTTTTGGATTGAAACTGTTACTCTGTATGTAATTTACTGTATGTGTGGGTTTTCTAAAAATGCCAAATGAGAGATTGTTTTGTTTCCTGAAGATCTTTAAATCCAAATATGGGAGGAACCCGTCTTTCTCTATTTCAAGTGTGCACTGTATAGAACTGTCTTGTAGGTTGAGGAGTTTTAAGAGTATCACCTGTGAGTTTTGTAGGTACTAAGGCAAAAACATCATATTGAAGTAGTTATATAGTTTGAATTGTTGTTTAATTTAACTGCCCCACATATGGGAGCCAACTTGAAGCAGGTGTTATGTTATGTAATATATTTTTACGTAATTTGATTTACTTCTTGTGTGGGAAGGCAATTTGAAGAAGTATTGTTCTTGAAGTTACTTTGTTTAAGAAGTTTACAACACGCTTTGGGCGTCGGTCTGAAGTTGTTGATTATGTAATAGTTACTGTAGTTATGCAATATCCTGCTAAGTATGAGAAGCTGATTTTAAAGATGTGTTTTTGTTGTTACACTCCAAATTTTACACTATAATATTTAACTTTGTTATTAAAACTGCTTCTATATATTATTTATGTTTGAATTTGCCACGGCTGTGCCAGTAATGTTTGTAGAGTCATGTATTTCTTAGGCAAGGTGCGGTACGACAATAATTGTAGACATATACATAATATAAGTTTTTAAATTAACTTCTTTAATAATCCTTGCACATTTTTAATAAAGCTCTACACTTTTTAAGAGCTGTGAGATTCTTTAATACTTTCACTTAGCTAATGCATAGACATATTTTACGATTCACGCGTAATATTTCTGCAGAGAACACATCTTCCATCTGGTCACTACCAAAGGTTTGCCAGCAACTGAACATGTTTCAACCGTTAAACCTGTAAGCTTCGGTATTTCAAGTCTCTGCTTGGCTAATTCTAGTCCAATAGAATATCTGCATTTTACTTAAAGTTTTTCTTTGCTGTTTATTGGCTAATTTTAAACTGTTACTGAATTTACATTATCGTTGCTATAATCATGACTAGTAACATTCAAACTCTTAAACGCATTATTGCTACAAGGTTACCTCATTATTACCTCATTGTTAGCAACTTAAAACTTATTCTCACAGCTCTTGCATTATTAAAGTATGTAATGTATTGATATAACATTATTAAAACATGTTTACAATAAATATAAGCATATGCAATGACTGTTGCATACATTTAAATAATTATTACATACATATAGTTTCAAGGCGGACTGTTATTGAATTTTACTTAAAAATACAATTGAAATTATTCAGGTATTAAAATACTGCCTCAATATCTTAAACAGTAATGTGAAGGCTTTGGTAATTCTGGTTTCTAAATGGCTCATGAAAAGTTCAGCAAGAAATGGTGGGAGTGGGTGTAATGGCTATGGGAAACCCACATCAGTTCACCTAAGTGACAGAAAGTCAACTTTGAAAGACTTCTGCCGACAGTTCAATGCTGTTGCCACCAATAACCAATGGTCAGCAGAAAAGGAAGCTGCACAGCTGATAGCTAGCCTAAAGGGACAGGCAGCAAAAGATCTGAATGTGATTCTGACGTCGCGGTGTCTGGAGACATCTGGGAGGTGCTCGAAAACAGGTTCGGGAACCATCACTTGGCTACAGCCTATTGTAATCAGCTCAAGTCAAGGCTGCAAGAGCCAGGGGAGATCCTAGCAATCGAACAAAATGAAATAAAATCTGCAACACATCATAATGGCACCTTGTTTCCTACACCAGAACTTGTATTCCAAATTTGTGATTTATTTAACACTTCTTTTATTTTATATATTATTATTGTATAGATTTTTACTTATAATATAGTAATCAAAAAAACTAGATAAAATGAGTAAAATAATAAAATAAAGTTCAAAATGTAATAATTACAGTTGAAATTTAAACTACTGTTACTGGAAGCCGGCAACACACAGTAACTGGTATCCAACTATTCCCAATTTCTAGTAAATGTTAGTAAATTAAGCAAGTTAAATGTAACAAAATATTCTGTACAAAATTAAACTCATTCTAACCACTAGTATCAAGTGGTAACGGTACTGGTATCCAGTACCCAAACTACACTTAGTATGTGTATTCATTTTCAACTAATGATACATTTATCATTTATTTTGTCTATCATTGACATTACTTGTCCTTGCCCTGTATTTGCTTCTTTAATTGCATCTGCATTGGGATTGTTCTATTTTGATTTCTAACCTCCTACTTTCAGCTTTATTTTCTTTCATACAATTTTCTATTTGCTTAGCTAGATCATTTTTGATACTAGATAATTTATTATTTGTTTCCTGACTAGTTTCTTGTAGTTTAGTTAAATCTGTGCTAGTTTTTTTTAGCTTTCTATTAGTTTGTTAGCTTATTACTTAACTGTGTACTAAATTCAGTTATTGCTTTTAGAAGCCACATAAAATTTTGTTGTGATAAGTTTTCTTGCTCTTGTTGGCTAGATGTGTGAGGGATACTATTTCTTTCATTTGTGGTTCCCTGCACTAATACATGTAAAGGTGATTGACCTTGCATACTACTTCTCTCTCTTTCTATACCTAATTGTGAATTTACACATGAATGTTCTACATCTAACCTATTTATTTCCTCTAGCTCTGATTGTAAATTTATATTGTAATCAGTAATGGCTGACTAATCTTCTCCTACTTCCATATTTTCATTGTTTTCTGTTTCCATTTTATTTTGTATATTTTCTCTTGTTATATTTGGTTTAGAATTGCTGAATTTTAATTTTCCATTTCTTAACAGCATGAAGTTATTGTAATATCAATATATTCGTAACTATCTGACAATTATATAAATATATATAGTATTGGAATTTTCTGACCTTTTTTCTGGCTGCATTAGTAAACCTTTATACTCTGGTGTTCCCTCGTAGATTTTAGTTGAATTTTGACTGTGTGCCCCGTACTCCTGAAAGAATTATTGCTGTTGATGATTTTGAAGTTCTCTGAATTGAAGTCCTGTAGTTTCATCGATTCTGGTTGCTCTTTGTTGATTCTTTTCTTCTTTTCACCTATTCTTGCCTATTCTGGCTCCACGTTTAGGTGCCAATTTGAAGTAGTTGTGTTGCTGTGTTGGAGAGCCAAACTTGAAGTTGTTTAGACCATGCACGTTATAAACTTTCCAGTGGCCTTTGCCCCAAGTTCACTTTTTCGGTGGCCTTCGATCCCACGTTTAAAAATCAACTTTGTATTTTTAATGTTTATTTAAATATTATGTATGTATGCCTCGGCTGTGTCAGTAGTAATTTGCAGAAACATGTATCTCTTAGCAGGGGTTGGTGCAGCTAAAGAATGAATGCTTACACAAATTATTATTTTTACTTTACTCCGTTTTATTAATCTTTCATATGATTAAATAACACTTCACTGATTTATCCTACTGTAGAGCTGTGAGATTCTTGTTACTTGTACTTTTGGGTAAATTGCCTTACCTCTGCCCACTTTAGCGACTGAAGTGGTCTTACGCTTGCTCTAACATAATGCTGTCAACATATGAATAATGCCACCGAAGCCAGTAAGATACTCAGCCTCAAGGCGTAGCCGAGAGATTGAGGGCCCTCAGCCTCAAAACGTAGCCGAGGGATGTTTTTTTGAAGGAGAGGAGTGTAGCAAGTTGCGGCCAATAGGGCGACAACAGGGCATAGCCGAGGGATCTGTGTGTCTAAAACTCGAATGATTCACGTTCGCAGAAACAACAGGCACATCGCATATTTAGAGCATTTCACTTTTTATTTAGGTTGGCAGTACCCACTTTGCATGTGATTTATCGGAAAAGTGGCTGTGTTTGTTGTGTTCCTCACGCGATTTGCCTATATAAGTAAAACACCTAAAACGAGCGGGCAGGTGGGCACCAGATATAGAAGAGACCACATCATGTTCTAAACTCACTCCTAAGGTAATTTATTTCATTATTTCTCACTTTCTTATACCTAATATAGGTGGGCAGAGATATGGCAATTTTGCCGTACATTTTAACACGTAAACTTTATATTATTCACACTGTAATGCATTTTTTTTTGTCTCTCACACTGAATACATATCATATCAATCGGGTACGCAATCTAAAAACGTCTACCTGGGAACGCTGTCTTGTAGCATCCAGTTGGGTACGCTATCTTCTAGCGTCTGGCTTCTACTGCCTAAATTTATACTTTTACTATATTTCAAGTCTCTGATTAGCTAATTTTACTCCAATAGAATACTTTTGTTTAACTTAAGCTTTTTCTGGTTGTTGATTGGCTATTTATAAACGTTTTTAATATTACATTATTCCAAGAATTACTAGTAGCCTTTATTAAACTTTCTATCCAATGTAGATCAAAAGGAATGGCTAGATTACTTTGCAACTTTATATGCTTGTGAAAGTGCATTAGAAGGTAGGGAAATCCAAAAAATAATAATGTGGAATTATTGGACAACATTACAGAGGAGGAAGTAATGAATCAGATTAAAAAGATATACAGAAATAAAGCACCTGGAATAGATGGTATAGCAGGAGAATTTATCATAGAATGGTGTAGAGATTTGAATCAAATGAAGGTGATAACATCACTGTTTAAATCTATAAAAAACAAAGGGTACATTCCAGAAAATTGGAGGAAAGCAATAATACAACCGATATATAAAGGGAGAGGCGATATCGATAAACCTAACAACTATCGGGGTATAGCACTATTATGCAATGTGGGAAAAATTTTCACAGGGATTTTAGCAGATAGACTCCAAGATTGGGCAGAAAAATATAAAATTTTGTCAGAATTTCAAATGGGCTTCAGGAAAGGAAGACGAACTGAAGATAATATATTTGTTATAAAAACACTAGTGGATAAATATCTTAAGAATAAAAGAAGAAAATGTATACGGCCTTCATTGATTTAGCGAAGGCCTAAGATAATATATTTGTTATAAAAACACTAGTGGATAAATATCTTAAGAATAAAAGAAGAAAATGTATACGGCCTTCATTGATTTAGCGAAGGCCTATGAGAATAGAGCTAAAATTACTGTGGTACAAATTATTAAAGAAAGGTGTAAGTAACCAAATGGTGACTACTTTAAAATGTTTATATAGAGAATACTTTCTGTGTAAAATATGAGGAAGGGGCAATAACTAATGAAATGCACCTAGAGAAAGTGTTAAGGCAAGGATTTAAATTAAGCCCAATTTTAATTAACCTATTTATAGATGATATACTACAAAACATTAATAGTACTAATCTTTTACCAGTAATAAATAATATACAGATACCTGGTCCCCTCTTTGCAGATGGCTTAGTAGTGGCATCCATTACAGTAAATAGATTAAAATTGTCCTTACAAGAAATAGATAAATGCTGTATAGAATGGGGACTAAATGTAAATGAAAAGAAAACACAAATTGTAGTGTTTAAAAAAGGAGGGAAATTGGGTAAACAAGAGAGATGGAGTAAAGGGAGAAATGAATATAAAGTGGTGCGAGACTACCTACTTAGGGATAAATATAGATGCAGGAGGTAAATGGGAGAAACAAAAGAGATCAGCTCTGGCAAAGGGGAGAGCAGCAATGACAGCTGTTAGACAATGTTTATTTAAAATGCCAGAGTTGGAGATGAAATGGTTGGAAAGATTATATAATTCAGTGGTTGAGGCACGAATGTTATATGGGATTGAAATATGGGTGCTTGAAAACGGATGGGAAGTGGTGGACATGGTCCACGGAACATTTTGTAAGGAAGTACTAGGGTTGCCAACAGCTACAGCAAATGAAGAGGCTCAAATTGAAATGGGTAAATACTTAACGAAAGTAAAAAATAAATGGATATGGACGGTTAAAAGAGGAAAAATAAATATAAGAACTACTAAATGTATCAACATGTAACTGTAATTCACAATGACTGCTCATCTTAGTGGCCAGGGCCAAAAAGAGAAGGCAGTGTAAATATGTAATAACTTAGTGCTCAAATAAATTATTCATATTCATTCATATTAAACTTTCTAATTCATTATTGGCTCAAGGTTACCTCATTGTTGCCTCATTGTTAGCAACTTTTGGCTTCTATTCTCACAACATCCACATTATTAAATTACATAATACATTGACACAACATTATTATACATGTACATAATAATATAAACATTAATATGATGTTACATACATTTTATATATTATTACATACACATATTGCTTTAAGGCGGGCTGTTATTATATTTTATATTATATAATTAGACTGATATCATTTAAGTGTTAAAAATACTGCCTCAACCTGATCTACTAGATTCACACCACCCATATGCTGAAGTAGATGTTTGCTTCGTATAAGTTTAAACTTGAAGAAGGTTATGTTGTGCTGCTTTTGTTTTGTTTGGTTACGTAATTTTAACTGCCCCATGTATGGGAGCCAACTTGAAGTAGAAATGTTTGTTACGTAAAATATTTACGTAAATATTAAGTGCTTTAGAATTAGTTGCTTTAAGGAGTTTGCAACACGCTTTGGGTGTCGGTTTGAATTTATTGATTACGTAATAGTTACTGTTATTATGCAATATGCTGCTACGTATGAGAAGCTGATTTCAAGATGTGTTTTTGTTGTTACACTCCAAGTTTTACACTATAATATTTAACTTTGTTATTAACATTGCTTCTATATATTACTTATGTTTGAATTTTGCCTCGGCTGCTTCAGTAATGTTTGTAGAGTCACGTTTCTTAGTCAGGGTGCGGTATGACAATGATTGTAGACATCACAGAATTTAAGTTTTTAAATTCACTTCTTTTATTAATTCTTGCACATTTTTATAAAGCACTACACTTTTTAAGAACTGTGAGAATCTTTAATACTTTCACTTAGCGCGTATACATATTTTACGATTCACACGTAACATTTCCGTAGAGAACACATCTTCCATCTGTTCACTACCAAGGTTTGCCAGCAACTGAGTAACTTTCAACGGTCAAAACCCGTAAGCTTGTGTATTTCAAGTCTCTGATTAGCTAATTCTAGTCCAATAGAATATCTGCATTTTACTTAAAGCTTTTCTTTGCTGTTGATTGGCTAATTTTAAACTGTTAGAGAAATTACATTATCGTTGCTTTAATCATGACTAGTAATTTTCAAACTTTTAAACTCATTATTGCTACAAGGTTACCTCATTATTACCTCATTGTTAGCAACTTAAAACTTATTATTCTCACAGCTCTTGCGTTATTAGTGTATGTAATGTATTCACATAACATTATTAAAACATGTTTACAATAAAAATAAGCATTTGCAATGACTGTTACATACAATTCAAAATAATTATTACATACCTGTTGTTTCAAGGTGGGCTGTTATTGAATTTACTTATTATAAAACACAATTGAAATTATTTAGGTATTAAAATACTGCCTCAATGCATATTGTACTCCTGGATAACATCAGACTTGAAAATTGACATTTTGGTGTGAGAATCTATTTTTTTGGTGTCAGCCATCAAAATCTTAGAGCTGCAATTGGATAATGCCGTAACTACCCTCCTGTCTTGCTAAGCAATGTAGGTCAAAGGTGGGAGCTGACGCACCTGCATTTCTCCTCTCCTTAGAGCCTTTGTATTCATGTCCTTTGGCAAGCCAATATAATTTGAACATATTGTTACAATTGCATTTGTTTTTCTGTTGTATAAGTCCATGTATAATTTTGGGGAGCTGTACCAATTATCTAAATATACAGTCCTACCCTGATCAAGTAGAGCATTACTATGGAGCCAGATAATCCCAAATCTTTGTCTCCAGTATTATCAGTCCCTTGACCAGTGTATATACACCTATTATAAAGATATTTTGTTTTACTTTCACAAAGATCAAAACTCTTTATGCCAAATCTAACCCTCTTCGTTTTGATGTATTGCTTCCAACCTAAGCGGCCCTTCAGAAGCATCATGCTTTCATCAACAGTGACTTTTTCACTAGGCACGTAATTCTCTTTAAATTTTGAAATAATATAATCTAAACTGGCCTGATTTTGTGTAGTTTATCATTTACATTTATTGTGCATGTGAAACGAAGGAACCGCAAAATGGAAGTAAACCTGTTATTTGACATGCATTTCCCAAAAAATGGAGTAGCTAGCATGTCATCTGTAGACCAGTACATGTGTAATGTAGGTTTATGAATAACACCCATGAGCATAATTAGAACCAAGTAACCTGTAAATCTCATCCAGTGTTTACTTCTGAGTTCTACTCTTAGGCCCTAAATTGCCTTTAGAAGTCAGGTCTTCCTTTATCTTACTCGCATATACATTTGTTTCCGTAACAATGAGAGACACTTAAGTCAGCAGTAAAAAAATTTGTGAAACTGTCAATTGGTGACTGTCGGAAGTCAGTTGAGCCTGGGGTTGTACACCAGAGGCTGTGTTCGTGAAGATATGTCTATTTGTGTTGGAGTTATTTTGATCACTCCACAATGTTGATTCTTCATGAACATCTGAAGGAAGAGTCATTTTCTTCCTCAATACCCCCTCAAAATCCGAAAACTCGCCATCTATATCCAAGTCATTATCACACAGCAAAACGTCCTCCACATTTTCTGAAATGATTTCAGAAGCCTGTACACTTCCTACACGAGCTAATTGATTTGCTACATTACTAGTTGAAGCTATGGTTAGCACTGAGATATAACAATTTCAAATGTGCTCTTCAGCAGAGAACATGAAAGCTTTTCAGACTGAATGAAAATATCACTGCATTCGTTTACCATACACTTCGGTTGTGTAATATTCCAAGACGTAGCTACATACAAATGCTACAGAGAGGTTTGCTTTGCATGTTTTAATACACAGAAGTGTATTATTGCATTGTAATATAAATGAAAGCATGAAACCTTGAACCGGGGAACACATCGCTGAGGCAACTATATCATTCGTACACAAACAAGAAGCTGACACACAAATTGGGTGCGTTCAACGCACAAATGGCTTTTGCTACAGAGGAACACAGTAGTGAAATTTCAATGTTTTTTTTAAAATAGTCTACACTTTGTTGATACAGTAGATGTATTACTACCTTTAATGAGCTTTAAACCAGTTTTTGTTTCATTAAAATAACTTAATAAATACGGAAGATACAAATGTGTGTTTATGAAGCATTTTTACCCCATTTAAAATTTAAATGTCCTGCGCTGTTTATTGGGTATCTATTCCCGGCCCGTGCAGGATTTAAATGGCAATTGCTGAAGCAGTTAACAGCATCAGGCACAGGAAATATAATCATTTCACCATTCTAATGTAACTTGTGAATAAGATGCCTCAAGGCCACAACCAAAGTCTGTTTCTGCTGTAACCTACTGATTTGAAATTTAAAGTTAAAATCGTCATATATTTACTGAATGTTCAATACCGCCGCTATCCTTGAGCTATCTTTTGCAATTTCTTGTCCATTAGCTATATCACTAGTGTATAATTTTGTGTTCACCAAATTTCTCAATGTGCTCATCCTTTTTATCTTCCTTCCTTTTCCTTTCCTCTTCTCTGATGCCTATACTATCCACAGAAGCTATATTTCCATCTTGTCTTATTTCTTCTTTTAATAAATTTATACTATTTTTCATTTGTTTTCTTCCTTTCAATAGTAAGTTTAAAAACCACTTCCACGAAATTTGTTTAACCTTCATTTCATCTTCCTCTTCTTCTTTTTCCTCCTCACTTTCTTCTTCAGAGGTTATTTCTTCGCTATAATGGCATTATAATCACTCAATTTTTCTTTTATTTCCCATTTCATGCTCTATTTTATTTATTTATAGTTTTGGTGGTAGGTCAGGCTTAACTTCCAATTGATGTTTTTCTTTATATATGTCATTTTTATTAATTATTAATTTACTTTTATTGTTATCCCTGTTGTCATTTAGTATTTCCTACTCTGTGTACCTTATATCCTTAGTTATTTATCTGTGCTAATCTTGATTTGTGTAAAATTACTCTCTGTAAATCCCTCCTGATGCAACAGGGAGTATTTCTTTTTTTAAAATTATTCCTTCCCCCCCCCCTTTTTTTTTTATATATATAGTCTTACTGTACATAATCAATACGTGAGACTACCCTTTCCCACATCATGTGATATGTTGGGCAATCTTGCTTTCCTCTGCACTTTTTATTACATTATGGCATGGTATACAGGTCTCTGATTGTTCTTTCTTTGAACAATCTTTCCTCTCGAGATCTTCACCACAATGGCCACAAGTCATTTTATCCTTATGACAGAATTTTGTTACATGTTCATAGTCGGAACATTTTAGGCATTTTGCCATGGAGATGAAATCTTTTGTTGTAATTGATTGGAAACCTATAAACATCCTTCCATTTTGTATAATTATTTTCAACTTGGTCGAAACTTCTGCAGTGTGGTGTATCATTGCCCTCTTCCTTGGTCCTGTTTTAAATGTTAGTCTGAAATTGTGTTCAAATTTTTGTTTGTTTATAATTCCTCCAAAATTTTACTTAAAAATATTTTCCTCCATTTCATCTCTGATTCCTGCTAATACATCATACATAATGACATATAAGTGGATACATAAGTGGATTTCTCTTTTTAGGTGATTCAATTTTAAGGTCTTTATTCTTTAAATTTTGGCTATTGATAATTTATTTATATCCTCTGCTGTTTCCATTCCCATTATTAAGTTTCTTCTTGCTGTTCTCGGGCTTCTTATTTTAATTTTTCTGATCAGCTGGCTTAAGATTTTGAGTCATGATTTTCTGTATCTCCTTAATATCTGCATTTTTAGTCGTAATAAAAAGAGTATGCTTTTTCATTTCCACTATCTTTTGTAACTTCAAAATTTTCTCCGTTGGTGCTGGAGTTGCTGCTACTTGGGCAGATGTTCTTATGGGTGCTTCTAGATTTTTTTATTATATAATTCCTTCAATACATTGTCTTCAGATTTAGCCGTCTCACATATTTGCTGTAATTTGGCTAGGAATAAATAAATTTCTTTTTTCTTGTCGCCATTTATCTTTTCTTTTCCCACAATGGTGTTTAGTTCTGTTATAATTTCACCAAAGGTCTTCTTCGCCTCAAGGTGTTTATTTATTTCTTCTTCTTAAATGCACTTGCTTCTGTAAGTGATACTTTTATTGATGCTTCCTTGCATCTTTTCTTACTCTTTCCATTCTCTCCCCCTTTCTATCAGGTGATCTATCTAAAGTATTTTGAGGCTAAAAACCTCCTCCTCTTCCATTTTAACTATACGAGGGGAATAGGCCCCCGAAAGCTACAGAGCGGTCCTTCAGCCATCTGTCCGGTAGTCGCGATGCGTATTCTGCACGCTATATTCAGTATATGTTTTATTATTCTCATTATTGATACTGATACCATATTATTACTGATTTTATGATGATAATTACGATATATTGATTACCTATTGAACAAAAATAATTACTTTTATTTTATCAGTACTAACCTTTTTCACATTCGGTGTTGAAAGTGGTGTCCTTCGGCAGATAAACATTCTTGGCACCTTCTGATGAAATTGCCATCACACGCATAAGTTCTTGTTGCATAATTTCCCTAACTTCTGTTCTTATATTGTTTTTAAGATCGTCTATGGTGCGAGGATTATTCCTATAGACTCTATTTTTAAGAGTTCCTCACAGATAAAAGTCACACAGTAAGATCCGGCAATTGAGCCAGCCATATCCCTTTAGAGATTATTCTGTCATCAAAAACATTCTTGATGTCTTCCAAGGAAGCTTCCGCAGTATGAGCTGTGGCAGAATCTTGTTGAAAATAGCCATATTGCCTCTCATTATCTGTCAACATTGCAAAAAATGGTGCGAGAATATTTCTGCGGTACCTATCGGAATTTACGGTGTTGTAAAATATGGGGCCTCTGTTATAGCACACCATACACCAATTTTTTCATCCTGTAAAGGAACCTCGTGAATTAAATGTGGATTTTCAGTACACCAATACCTATTGTTTTGTGAAGCAACATGGCTAGTCAAATGAAACCATGCCTCATCTGAAAAAATTATTAGATGTGGGTCAACAGTACTGCCAGCAATATTTTGTAACATTGAGTAGGTATTTTAATACCTGAATAATTTCAATTGTATTTTATAATAAGTAAATTCAATAACAGCCCGCCTTGAAACAATATGTATGTAATAATTGTTTAAATGTATGTAACAGTCATTGCATATGCTTATTTTTATTGTAAAACATGTTTTATAATGTTATGTGAATACATTATATACTTTAATAATGCAAGAGCTGTGAGAATAATAAGTTTTGAGTTGCTAACAATGAGGTAATAATGAGGTAACCTTTTGGCAATAATGAGTTTCAAAGTTTGAAATATTACTAGTCATGTTTAAAGCAACGGTAAGGTAAATTCAGTTACAGTTTAAAATTAGCCAATCAATAGCAAGGAAAAAGTTTAAGTAAAATGCAGATATTCTATTGGACCAGAATTAGCCAATCACAGACTTGAAATACCGAAGCCTACGAGTTTTAACCGTTGGAAGTTGCTCAGTTGCTGGCAAGCCTTGGTAGTGAACAGATGGAAGATGTGTTCTCTACGTGTGAATCGTAAAATATGTATATGCGCTAAGTGAAAGTATTGAAGATTCTCACAGTTCTTAAAAAATGTGCTTTATAAAAATGTGCAAGAATTAATAAAGGAAGTGAATTTAAAAAACTTAAATTCTGTGATGTCTACAATCATTGTCACACCGCACCCTGCCTAAGACACACTCTACAAACATTACTGACGCAGCCGAGGCAAATTCAAACATAAATAATATATAGCAGCAGTTTTAATAACAAAGTTAAAAATTATAGTGTAAAACTTGGAATGTAATAACAAAAACACATCTTGAAATCAGCTTCTCATATGTAGCAGCATATTACGTAATAACAGTAACTATTATGTAATCAACAAATTCAAACCGATGCCCAAAGCATGTTCCAGGAACTCCTTAAATGCAACTAAATAAAAATTACGTAAGCACATAAATTCTTCAAGTTGGCTCCCATACGTGGTACAGATATAAAATAATTTACATAATTTATTACGTAAGCAACAGCTTCTTCAACATCCAGTTACAGAACTTTACGCGGGCTTTATCATCACGCTGTCATAATTGATGGGCAATAGTCACTCTGTATGGTTTTAATTTCAACAGTTTCGTAGACCTATGCACTGAGGTGTTTGAAACACTGACTTGTGCTACATGTCGTAAAGATTTATTCGGAGACCGTTCAAATGCTTCGCCAATTTCATCAAGTTTTTCTTCCGTTAGAACCCTTCATTTCTTTTTACAACTTACAACATTAAATAATCCTGTTCTCTTCACTTTATTCACTAGATATCTAACACTATTCTCTACTCGGAACTGGAACACCAGGAAATTTATCGTGAAATTGCCTATACACCTGTCTACGTGAGTCGGTTTTCACATATGTGTCACACATAAGAAGTCTTTGTTCAAGCGAAAATTTGAGTATGGGTTGTAATAATCCGATAATTCAATCGCACACAAATACACACTCGTCTCACGTCTATACACAAAAAGCAATAACAGCTGACTGAAGCCCGCTGCCACATGTCCGATAAGTGGAAGAGCCTGTGGCCTTGAGTTCATTCAGACCTGTCGCACAAGTCTGCCGTGCAATTCCCAGCCAGAGCGCTGAGGGACCACTCTGTATTTACTGCTCCAGGTATAAAATGTTTACTTAAGACTATTATAGTTTAAATTAATTTAGATACAATAAATCACAATTACCAATAAACCTTTACAGCATCAATGGCACAACAACACCAAAAGTTAATAACCTCAGCTAAATAGTCGACTGACAGGTGCATTTATATACATGACATATCCACTTGCAACAACAGCAGAGGCAACTTGTTGTGTCTCAAATAGCCATACTGTCATGTTTTATTACAATGTTCTTCTCCGACATAACTAATCTTAAAACTATACTGTATAAACACAGTACTTTCTATTTATAATTAGCTTCTTTTAGTATATCACTAATCAAAAATATCCCACTTTTATCTTCAAAATTAAGCTTCTTTTATGGAACTCATGAACTGCAGGCGTTTGTCCCACTCGGTAACTAGAGTGGTCACCCCCTAGCAATCGAACAGCTGGTGAACAAAGCTCATGACCCTCCTGCCCAGTTACGTGTCCAAGGAAGCTGTTTACTCCTTTATCGATGAGGTTGGTGATGCGAGATACGGCAACATTGATGCTCATAACTACAAGGCCATCCACGAGGCGCTAACGGCTGCTCAGAGGATGGAGGCAGCCAAGGTAACAGCTGCACGTAACTCGAAGACCAGGAGTATTCAATAAGTTGGGGAGAGAAGATCAATTCAAGGACGTCAATCTTCAAGTGGTATGTGTTGGGGGTGTGGTCTGTCACCACCCCCTTGATTGATGCTGCATTTCTTGGGCAGGAGAATGGATGATAACCTTGTCGCAGATTACTGGACACAAGGGAAGCTGTGCTGGATACTGGTGGACATGGGTACAGCCATGACTAAACAGATCTGACATTGCTAAGGGCTTGCCATCAAGGAAACCGAATCGGCCCTACCAGTTAGTGACTGCATCGCGCGAATACAAAGCCTTGCTGGAGTTGATCCTGGGACAAAGCATTGTAAGACTGTAGGTACACTCACAGGAGTGGCTGAAGATGTGATACTGTGCCTGGATGACCTCAGAAACCATGAGGCAATGGTCAACATCGGCAAAAGGGTCTTGCAACTTGACTGAGACCAAGTGGCGCTCCGGAGCCCCAACGAACATATAGGGATCTGCCAGGTTGATCCTGACAAGGTGGTTGTGAAGCTGCAACTGGAAGGCCAGCGATCAAGGAATCTGGTTTTAGACTGCCATTGGATGGACTATGTGTTGCCAGGGCATTGTTGACTTGCTGGAAGGAAGTGCCTATAAGACTGCTGAATCCATCGGATGCTTATCAGGACATACAGACCGGAAGAGAGTATGCAAGCCAGCTGCGAGTGTATTGCCATGCAACTGATCCGAGGAGCCAGCACCGTCACAAGATCTGGAGCCTCAGCTGGAAGACTTGTTAAAGAGGGCGGCTGACCGCAGTACAGCTGGAGAGAGTCCAGCATCTATAGGCAATGCCAATTTGCCTTCAGCCAAGGGGACAACGATTACAGCTGCACCGACCAAGTACTCCATCACGTCGACACTGGAGATGCCCTACCTATAAAGAACAACCAAGACGTGTTCCTCTGGCGAAGCATGCAAAGGTATGAGATATGCTGGGGGACATGAGACCTAGGAAGATTATTGAAGAGTCCGGCAGCCCTTTATGCTACTCTGTAGTCCTGGTGAAGAAGAATGACGAGCTACCCTTCTGCATGAACAACAGGAAGCTGAGAGCACTTTACCCAGATTGATAATGCCCAGTGGTTCTCGACCTTTGATCTAAAATCAGGATACTGGCAAATGCTCTAGATCTTAGAGACAAGGAGAAGACTGCATTCTCGACAAGCCAAGGGCGTTGGCAGTTTACGGTTATGCCCTTTGGCCTCTAATGCACTAGTCACATTCCAGCGCTTAATGGAATCAGTGATGAAGGGATTGACTTATGACACGTACCTGTTATACCTGGATGACATCATTGTCATTGGAGGCATTTCGAGAATCTGACAAAGGTATTACAGAAACTGCAAGCAGCCACTGCAGCTACTACTGCCACTTCCTCGGAGGTTTCTCCAAAATAGTGAAGCCCCTTACTTGTCTAACAGAACACCTGCCTTACCTGTGGATGTAAAAGGTCAAAAACGTGTTCCAGGTACTTCAATCAGCACTTGTGAGTGCACCTGTTTTAGGTTTTCCACAACTGAGCAGCAATTTTATCATAGACACTGATGCCAGCAACAGTGGTATTGGTGACGTACTATCCCAGGCCCAGGAGGAGCAGGTAATAGTGTACTGCAGCAAGGCACTCTCCAAGGTGGAAAAGAACTACTGCATTAGTGGAAGCTCCTGGTGACAGTTACAGTGCTGGAATGCTTCTGAAGTACCTATGTGGTCAACCATTCTACATGACCACTCCACTCATCTGGCTGTTGAGCTTTAAGAGCTTAGAAGGACAGACAGCTTGCTGGGTCCAGAGGCTCTAAGAGTACAACTTCACATTTGAGAAGGAGCCACTCCAATGCGAATGCCATGTCAAAAAGACCTCGCCCAGAGGAGTGTGGCTACTGCACTGCACCAAGGTGGAGAAAAGGAATGTGCCGCAACTGTCTGTGATATTGGTGGTGTCTGCAGATGGATAGGATAGCACAAGCCTGAGGAGCGAGCAGCTGGTGGACACTGATGTGCTGCTCCTGAGAGAATTGGAGGCAGAAACTAGGTCAAGCTGGGAAGACGTACCCAGGAGTAGGATGTGTAAGCCCTGCAGGGCCCAATGGAGCTCACTGAAGAGCAAGGAAGGTGTATTGTTCAGAGTTTTGAAGTCACTTGACAGGAAGACCCAGAGAGAGCAGTTGTTCCTTCTTAGTGGTAAGGTGATGGAAGTCCTGAAGGCACATGCGGGGATTTCGGGAGGACATCTTGGACTCAACCAAACAATCGACAAGCTCCAACAAAGGTACTACTGGTTGAGTCGATGGGCAGGCTGAGGTGGTGCTGCCAATGTCTTTTGTGCGGCAAGTCATGACCCACAGACTAGGAGCCAGGGTTGTATACCGTAGTTAAATGCGCGAGCACCCTTCGAACATAGTTGCACCATCCCCCGTGTCCGATAGGGGTAACAAGTATGTTGGTGGTCATGGATTAATTCACCACTTGGTTGGAGATGTATGCCATTTATAACCAGGAGACCAAGACAATCGTGGGCAACTTTGTGGAAGAACTGTTCTGTCACTTTGGGGTACCATTAGAGCTAAACATATTCAGGACGCAACTTCAAGTCATACCTAATGAGAGAAGCACTGGAGCAACTTGGAGCGCACAAGATGTGCATAACGCCTTTCCACCTGAAGTCAGACTGCATGTTCGAGTGGTACATCAAGACTCTTGAACAACTGAGGAAAGTCAAAGACAATCCCAGAGGGACAGGGATATTAGGGTGCTACTTTTCTTGCTGGTGTACTGCTTGTTAGTGCATGACACCAACCAGCTTTGTCTTTGGCAGGGAGCTGTGTTTTCCATGCAACCTGATGTTTAGGAGGCCTCCTGGGGCAGAATAATCAGCAATCGACTATGTGTAGAACCTTGTGAACCCTCTTTACGATTTGCACAAGATGGGCCATCAACATGCCCAGGTGGTGAGCGACTAGATGAAGATGCATTACACCGGCAAGCCAGCAGCCAAGATTGTGGTGTGGTTGTATCGCCCCACCTGGACCAAGGGACGTTGCCCTAACTTCAACTATGGCAAGGACCATAGTGCAGGTGAAGAGGATCAGTGATGTAATTGCCGCATCCAGAGGCTTCCCTGAGGGAAGATGCTGGCAGTACACCTAGATCATCTCGCCTGTTGAAATGACCAGCCTTGAAGAGGGAGCAGTGCAACCACACGTGCAAAGCTACCTGCAGGCTGCCGGTAAGCACCTCTTGGCCCAGTACCTGTCTGGAGCCTTCGACCAGTTGTTAGAACAATAGCTATTGTGTGGCACTTATTTTTTCCAGAACATTCATTTCGACATATTCTAGTAACCTCCCTTTCTAGAGCATTCCGGTTTATATGCGAGGCCTACATAAGGGTAGTGGCAGTTCAGTTGTGAGTTATGATTCGATGGATCAGTTGTGTTGTGTGTGTTCCCTAAAGTGTGTTTTGGAGTAACTGGTGTTCTCATTTGTTAATATGCTTAAGCTTTAGATTTTTTTTTCTTCCTCCTAAAGAAGGAAATCTTATGCAATAGGAAATAATGGTAAGCAGATTTGACTTCACACAAAAATTGGCCTTAAGACCCCCATTAAACCCTCTGCCACAAAAGAAAAGAAGGCTTGTATAATTATTTTGTTCTAAACAAGCTGAAGTACTTGCGTTGCCTGTGGTTTTGACGGTTTATGCCTACAACATATAGCCTTAGTTTGCACTTGCCCAATAACATTGTGTTTCTTTGGAAGCATTTAACAATTATTACACAAGATATTTAAACAAAGAATTAATTAAAACTCTCCGGACACTATAAGAACAAAAGAACTAAAAACACTGAGAAAGCTCTATGCAAAAGCACTGTTGAACCATGAACATCACAATTTATAATGATTTCTCATGAATGCAGCTGAGTGACTTCCATGTTGTCACTTTCGGACCTCATTGTTATTTATAGAGAAAATCTTGGTTGGGAAGAAATAATAGCAGTTTAAGCAACGTCAATTGCTTATTCTCAGTAGCCATCATACAACAACAAATCCAAAATTAGCAGAAGTCGTGGTACTTTGGTTTGATACCATTGCTGTTACCCACTCCCACTATCATTTTTATATGTTACTCTATTTGTTTTTCTGCTTTTAAAAACACCACAAACTTCCTATAGAGAAACAAACTTGCTGCTATAAAAAAATGAACTATAAATTATAATAAGTGAATATCCGAACATCTTGACTGTTATTACTCCATGATCACCGTCAGAGAGAAGATCAATGAATAATATGTGAATACTGTTCCTTTTTTATTTGGTGAGGCTGTGAAAGTCCAAGTATGCTCATTATGTTGGCAATGAGCTATTATGATTATTGTTGAGAAAGTTACAGGTGGTCTTGCAAGCTTATGAGGCATTACATAAAATTAAATAACTAATTGTGTGAAATGAGGCAGAATATCAAATTTTAAGTTGAACAGTAATTTGATTGAAATTAGTGCTACGCTGTGGAAGCCTACAAGGAAGCCTGTGGAAGCACTGACTTTTATATATTAAGATTACCCATCGTAAGCCTAAGAAACTAACTAAATAACTAAAATAATACTTCAGAACTAAACAAAAGTTAACAGCAATTTGTGTATTTGCTTCACTGTTCCTAGCTTCAATTTATACTAATTACTATCAGAAATATTGTAGTATATAGATTGATTTTCAACAGTAGATATTCCGGTTAAAATATAATTTTCAGTTTTGTACTCTAATTTTACTCGAAAATGAACTGTGTAATGTGAAATTTATAAATTAGTACAATACTGTTTTGCCACAACCTGATTAACTGAAATTTAATAAATGTAGAAAATAAGTTTTATTGTTGGTTTATAGAAGGGTTGCTTGAGAGCTTTGTCGCTTGGTTATATCCTTGCTTGACTTGAAATCAAATCAAGTTTTACGGGATAAGTATTTGACATTGCATTATTAAAAAAAAATCCAGCAAGGTGATAAAAAAGGTTTAAAGGTGTCTGTCATAAGACTAAAAATGCTGAATGGTGCACAGATGAGTATGTGCAGGATAATGGATGTGGATCATTAATTTATGCTGCCTTTAAAAAAATGAAGTCAAAACAGATAAAATAAGAGTTACTCCTTAAGCATGTGGCCAAGTTTTATTGGCTGAGAATGTATGTAAATGTGGATTTGTTTCAGAATTGGTTCCTTTGGACTTAGAGCGAGATCTGAAGAATTTATACATGTCACTGTGCGAGCTACTGCGGCACTTTTGGGTGTGCTTCCCTCCTACAAGTCCTTCACTAGAGCAAAAGGCTGTTCAGATGCATGAAGCTCTGCACAGGTTTCATTCAGCGAGACTGAAACCTTTTGAGGTATGAAAATCCTTTATTACTCACAAGGAACACTCCATTTGTTTGAAACTGGGATTTTGTTAGGGTTGCAAGGTAAGCTGGGCTAGGTATTTTATTTTCCAGAAATTGAAACTTTTTGGCCCAAAGTTATATTTAGAGCCAATTTTGAGTGTTAACCTTAATGCCTAATCTAACAAATTCACATACCATATCATTTAATTTTCTTATGGGAGTGCATAAGCTTTGGGTCTGCTTGATTCACATTTTATACAAAGAACAACAAATCCAAATCCTAAATTTGGATTTGTACAGAAAGTCTCTGTATGCAAGAAAAGTGAGGGACAGGGTTCTGAAAGTGGTAATGCAGAACTAGAAATGAAATCATAGTGTGTGAGGTCTTAACAAAACCTGTAGTCCATGATTAACCGAACATATGTAGTGGATCCTTCACTTCTCTGTGAAAGAAGTTATTACATGCATTAATCTAATTCCTACAAAACAGGTATTCGAGTTCTTATTTCTGATGAAGGATGTAATAGTGGAGAGAATTCTGAAATATTGGTATAGATGTTCAAAATTAGATAATGACAATGCATTAAAAGAATGTGTAAAATATCCAAGAGATGTAATAGGGGAAAAAAGTTGGTTTGTGGAGGTGAAGAAATTGGAATGGAAGAACTTGGGCACCAGGGAGAAACAAATTGCAATGGATTCTGGAATTAAATTGAGTTTTATTTATGGATGCTCTTTAACTGCTGTGGTCCTTAGCATCTCATTCTATATTGGGCGTGAAAGACCAATAATTTTTCTCAGAGGCCTCTTTATCAGGCTTGAGGTTCTTTTACATGCCGTAAATCTACAACACGGGACCACCGGCTCTTCTGAAGGAATTCATGCTAAGGATTTTTACACCCAAAAAAAAATCCAATCGCGCCCTCCGCCAGGTTTGAACCCGCACAATATATGTGGAAAACGACATTTATACTGCCTAACTGAATGCAAAATGTTTGAAATGTGATAGTATTTGGAACAAGAAATGGATTAAATTACCAAAAGATGTAATAATGTCGTTATAAAGGCTTATACCATACATACAACCAGGGGCTTAAAGTATGTGGAACCTAATTTACAGTATTAGACTCTTAAATATGTATTATTTAGTATGGATGTAATCTATGCAAGGAAATGAAATAAAATATTTGTCTATTTCTGATGTTATATATGTCCAATTTAAGCTCATGCTTACCTCATCTAAATTTTGGTTTCTTCCTTCAGGCAGAATCTAATTCAGGCATTAGTTAAAAAAGTTTGGGCAGTTAGCCTTTGTTTTGCTTTAGTAAGGAATGTAAGAAATAGAAGAAACTGACATCAAAGAGACTGCTCAGGTGAGTGGCTAAATGTGCTGAGGACAAAGCCAAACGCTTGAAATTTCAATGCTCAAAATTGGTCCTAAGTATGTTTAGACCAAAAATATTTCAATTTCTGAGTTGTACATACCTCAACTAGCTAAACGTGCAACCTGAATGAAATCCCAGTTTCAAATGGAGTGTTACTTGTCAGTATTTTTATGTTACCTTGTGTTAAATATAGTATACTTCATTAAATATACTTTTAGGCTAAAACTATTTCAATTTCTGAATAGTACACCACCTCAACTAGTTAACCTTGCAAGCTGAAAGAAATCCCAGTTTAAAATGGAGTGTTCCTTGTCTTTTACCTTGTGTTACATATACCATATTTCACATTGGATCACCTGTTCTCAGGGATTACCTGGTGATTTATGTGTATTTTCTGCTATTTTTACTTTAACACATATATAGTTAAGTAGAAAGGTATTGCATTCCACCCAAAAATTTTATACCGAGATTTCACCAGAAATTCATGTTTTGAGGCCCTGAATACGAAAGAAAAGAAAGGAAAAAAAAACCTTTTTAGAAGGTGTTGATGGGTGGGTGTGTAACTCAAAAACGAAAAGCTGGATCAACACCAAACTTGATATTTAGGATCAGTACCTTCTAAAAATGTGACACAAAAATTTTCAAGAAAATCCCCCTATCCCAACTACCCTTTACATGGAGCACTTTTTCGAAACTTTTTATTTTCTAAAAATTGGCTCAAATATTTTGATTAAAATACTGCATATTAATGATATTTACATGACAAGTAAAATGTGTTTTGAATTTTCTGGGAATAGCCTTAGAAGTTCTCTTCATTTGTAAGAAATTATAACTATAAACGTTAAGTGATAGACATAAACATACTACATAAGAAATGTAGATCTCTTTAAAACACAATTTATTTTAAATAACTTTTTTTGTGTCATCAGCCATTTCCGAGATATGCGTTATTAATGGTTTGATTTATTCTTTAAAAGTCATTTCAACATTCAGTTGTTTCTCGTGATTGCATGGAAATAGTATGGCATTTTAAGGCAGCATATAGCGTCCAGTTCTTCAACTTATGACTATCGCTGTTCCCTTTGTATCTATAACAAAGTATGTAAGTAGCTTTTTTTACAAAGATTTATTTGGATTAAAATGAAGTAAATAGAAAAATAAGCAATAGAGGGTAGAGAAAGTGATGTGAATGTAACACATCAGATTCTGTTTTAATTTCCTCAGTTAATTCGCTATTACAATTTGTCAGTAATAAAAGGTGCATCAATGAAGTGCACACATTATTGCAATAGAATATCAAATTTAATTTTCACACAGTATAAATTTGAACATGGAAGTGGGCATATGCACAATATGAGAGAAATGCTCAGCAGATTTTTGCAAATATCCTGCCACTTTAGAAAACTCGGAAAATAACAAATACCTTTGGCCTTGTATTAGTTGGTCAGACCTGTTCTCCTGTGATAATAAACATATATAATAATATAGGTTTCCATTTTCTATTGCCACAACTTAAGGCTAATCACTGCTGGTTATTTTTGTGAATGTTGGTGACCCCATCAGTTTAAGTTTTTCTTAATTTTATGTTTTAGCCAAATTTGCAAAATTTACTGATTTTACTAAAAGCATGTGCTTTTTATTCAGATACTAAAATTGAGGTCCTATTTTACATTTTTTGAGTTAAAAATTTCTCAAAAACAAAAATATAAGGTGAAAACACCATAGCGCATAAACAGAACTCCCAGATGAGGGAACAAGTACTGGGGGACACACACTGTTGCCAAAGCATTCATATTATAACATGTAGAATAAGGCCCATTGTGATTATTAACACTGCAGATAAGGAACTTTTCAGTCAGGAAAAGAAATTATATTTAAAAAAAAACAACAGTACATTACTACTACTTTTTTTCTTTCTTTCCCTGTAACATTTTTAAGTTCTAACAAATTGAGGTTATTAAAAGCAATTCTTGCAGAATCTACTGATACTTTTAGTCCTGGATTTTATTCTCTTTTAACCCCATTTATGGTCTTACGGCTATTTCGTTTTTAGTCTCTTCTAATGCGTTTTTAGGTCGACCATTTTCAGTTTTATCTGTCTTTATATTTTTCTTTGGGCCCAAATGACCTAGCTGTCGACGGGCCCTTAAACTCCACACCACCACATCTACTGATAACTTCCTAATGTTTTTACTGCAACCTGTAATTTATAAATGGCAATAAAATGGTTTTTCTTATTTTTTTTTTTTTCTAAGGTAATAAATATCTTAGGGAGGCCGCACACCAAACACGTCAGCATCTGCAACACGACATGAAATAAGACGCCGTTGTTTGTCGTTTGCGTGATGCAGACTTGCGGCCGCACACTGGAGAAAACACATGCCTGCATCAGTGCGACACGTTATCAGCTGTTGACATGGATTCCTCGAGTGAAGATGACGTTTTGATATACATGTGGTTGAAATTACGCAACAAGAGGAAAAGAAAATGGATTCATGATTTTAATTTGTCATATGCCCAGTATGGTGCTTACGTCCTAGTGCAGGATTTATTAAAAGATCCGGTAAAATTCCAGTCGTATTACAGAATGTACCCCGAAACCTACAGAGAACTTCTTCAGTATGTTTCTCCTTTGAGCTGTAAGCCCTGATGAAAAGCTACTTATAACACTAAGGTTAAGGCTGAAAATAATAACTTGTTGGTATCTATTTTTGCGTTAATTTTATTAGTTAATAAACATAATTTACTTTTCCATGTTGACAACTCCTGTAAGTAATGCAATGCGATATTTTTGAGTGTTGTTTTTTTTTTTTTTTTTTTTTTTTTTTTTTTTTTTTTTTTTTTTTTTTTTTAACTTTTGCGGCTGCATTTGCAATCAGGCATATGAATATGAGTGAACATTCTCTTGCTCTTGTTCTACTAAATTTGCCGCAAATGGCAATGGAGTGCAAGTTTTAGAGGAGCCAGGCTCGCGACTACCATATTGCAATACAGAAGTGGAAGGATAGGGAATGGGTACTATTAGAACTACACTGAACATTGGTGGTTGATCCATACAGCATGTCGTTTAATTTTTGCTGCACAAACGATGCACTTTTATGGCAGGTGATTATTTAGTCACGTCTGGTAGCAGACTTTTGAAAAATATCACATCTGGATTATCGGACTCCACTCCAGCCGTGCGTTTAGTTTTCATCTGGAGATATGAAGAAAATATTTGGTCAACATTCACTTTCTTTTTGTGGCTCTTCTAGGTGTTTGAGGTAGCGGTTGCATCATTTCTGGTGTACTTTCCTCCTCACTGTCTTCTTCTACCATGGGCGGAGATGAAGGTTGTTCTGTTGTAGGTGACTGCTCTTCTACAGACGGATTTTCCAAGTTTCCCATTTACCTTCTTGATTTTGTGAATGGTATCAAAAACGCTAAGTAGTCTGCAAGATAGTAGGGTTTTTTCATCGTTGCTGCTGAACTACTGGCAGGAGTTTGCCTTAAATTTCTGGACCAACAATTCCTGCAGCTTCTCCATTTGTCTTTATAGTGACCACTGCAATGAAAATAAGCACTACTACTACTATTATTATTATTATTATTATTATTATTATTATTCACGGCTGTTTATTTTTAGGTACTTAGCTACTGGCAGCAGCTTCAGATCATTGAGCTTTCAGTTTAAAAGAAGTGAAACAACAATTGGTAAAATTGTCGAAGAGGTATGCCTCGCAATATGGACAACACTTCAACCTGAGTTTATGCCTGCACCCTCAAAGGAGTTATGGGAGATCATTTCCGATAGATACTTGGAACTCTGGAATATACCGAATTGTATTGGTGCCATAGATGGATTCAGTGTCCCCGAAACAGTGGCTCATCTTTTTACAAATACATTTTTCTATTGTTGTATTAGCTTTGCTTGATGCAGATGGGCTCTTTATTGCTATAGATGCTGGTGAATATGGCAGAAATAATGATGGTGGAGTGTTGCGAAACTCAGCTTTAGGAAGAAAGCTTCAACAGGGCACACTGAATATACCTGACCCCAAGAAGTTACCAAAGGATGATGGCCAATGTTCCCCATTTCCTTATTTTTTCGTGGGGGATGAAGCTTTTCCATTACAGAAATGTATCATGAGACCCTATACTTGAAGAGAACTCTCAACTGAAGGGAGGATTTTTAACTATAGGCTTAGCAGAGCCAGAAAGAGAGTAGAGTGTGGTTTCAGAATGCTTGCTTCTAAATTTAGAGTTCTTGGGATGGCTATACCCTGCAAATCTGATAAAACAGACAATATAATAAGAGCAATTTGTGTCCTGCATAACTTCGTTAGGCTAAAGGATGGCATTTTTAGTGAACCGAGTGTTGCAGAAAATGATGAAAACAATGACAGTTCCTTAAGTGTATTGCAGAGATTGCAACCCTGTAAAAGAAGAGCAACCGCTGAGGCCATTGGATTGAGAAATTACTTGTGTTCATACTTTATGAAACCAAATGTAGCAGTTCCTTGGCAAAATAAGTACACCACAGGACAAACCTAAATATTGCTGCACTATCATTTTAAATGCTAGTTACACAAGAAGTGTTTATACTTAATGTGCATGTTCCTTTATTACATAGGTAGTTAATAAATATTTTACTCAATGTCAGTACTTAACCATTTAAATTTAATTCTTTGGACACTTCCAGCCACACTCAATCCAGCTCGTTCTTATTCGAATGCCTTGGTAGCGAATGAAAATACATTATAGGATATTTCTCCACCGATTGCACCAACTTAATGTTGATCTGATCTTCACTCATGCTGACAAAATTCTCTGAACGTATCTTATTTAGTGTCACTTTGCAAGTTAAATGCTCAGAATACACACACACACCTGTACCTGTACTGGAGCGTTGTTTGTTAAGACATGATGCATAGAAATGGAGCATGCGGTGTCATCGCTTGTGTCTGCAACAAGATGTGTATGACATCATCACGACGCAAACCGGTGTGCGGCGATACTTGATTTGCATTGTGCTGCATTATGTTGCGTCATGTTGCTGAGACTACTGGTTGTCGCTGGTGCGACATGATGCATCCGGTGTGTGGCCTCCCTTATAGTTTTGCAACTCTGTTTATAGATGCTTGTTTACAGTTCATGTGTAGGTGCTAACCAACTCATGAATAACTATAGAAAATCTCATAGATTTATTGAAGATCAGACAATGAAGCAGTATTTGAGGCATCAGAATATGAAGAGTGAAGTTAAATGCCTATTTCACTAATTGTAAATCATGAAATTTGAGTGATTTTAGCAAAAACATGACAAATTTGAGAACATATTTTGCATTTTATGCTTGCTTGAGCACAGAATGTGCAATGTTAATTCAAATACAAAATACTACCTTAAATGCAAGATACTCCCCATTTTGCAGAACCTAATTTTGGAATTTAGCAGTTGTGATTGTGATATTGTACTAAATATTTTCAGTACTTACCAACTTTTATGGCTTGACCATAACATTTACAGGAGCAGAGGCCGTTTTACAGTTTTGTGGGCTGATTCAGTGTTGCAGGTTTTCACCAAGAATGTGATAAAGCATTAAATTCTATTGCACAGTAGTTTTTTTTAAGATGATAATGCAAGACTTCACACTAACTTAAAATAACAGCTCAAATGCACCATGCTAATTGGTATATATGCTCAATCCAGCCCACGAAAGGGTTCTGGTGTATAAACAACCACAATTGTCTTCGCCGCAGCATACCTCTCAAGCAAATAAAAAAAAATCTGATGTGTTACACTCACATGACTTTCTCTACTCTTGTACAAACTATTTTTACAAACGCTTATTCTCCATATGCTTCATGTTAAGATATCGAGATGTTAATCTTATTGCTAATTTTCTTGTAGATGCAAGGGGGAATTAGTAGGCTTTAAGCTATAGTCAAATATTTTAAGAGCTGGTTGCTATGTGGTTCCATTCTCTTTGCATTACCAGGACAAAAAAAAAAAATGAATAACGAATTTGAGAAAAAGTAAGTATTGCAAAAATTTAAGGGAATAACAAGGAATATCTCGAAAATGGTTCACTCAACAAAAAAAATGTATATGACATAAATTGTGTATTTTAATGCGATCTACATTTTTTGTGTAGTTAAATTTTGTGTATCTCTTATGGTTTACCAGTTATGCAAAAGTTGTTCACAATGAAGAACACTTTTGGAGACATTCCCAGAAAATTCGAGATATACATTTCATTTGTCATGAAAATATCTTAAACATATGATATTTTAATCAAAATCGTTAGCCATTTTTGAGAAAATTAAAATTTTCAAAAAATGTTCCATGTAGAGGGTAGTCTGGGGTGGGGGGATTTTCTTGAAAATCTTTGTGTCGCATCTCTGGAAGATACTGAACCTAAATACCAAGTTTGGTGTTTATCCGACTGTTCGTTTCGGAGTTATGCTGTTCACACACACACATGGACATGTTTCCAAAAATGCTCTTTTTGGATTCAGGGGGTCTCAAAACATGTATTTCCGGTGAAATCTCGGTATCAAATTTTTGGGTGGAATGCAATGCTTCCCCTACTTACTATACGTAGTAGAGAAAGTAATAATTACTAATTATAGACACATCACTGTCACAAGGTCCACCAAAGCAATTATATTGTGGATTAAAAATAAAAATAGTTGATTACTGCACCAGATGTGTTATCACCCTTTTTGTACTTCCAATAATAAAGATGGTGAATAAGCACAATATTTTAATACTAATTTCATTTAAACATAACTTAAATAATTAGCTTATATTTATTATCATGCCATGCAGCCATTGATATCCTGCATTTTCTGGAGTGAAGCATCAGTTGTGCTAATCAGTATTGTTTATGTTGTGATCATGGCTGAGTGTATAGCAGGTCAGAGCAGTGTTGAGTGGTAAATGCCTTAAAATGATAAAAAAAATGTTTTTTTTTTATGTATTCTATTTGTTTGAGCATTATGATATGCTTGCTGTAAAAGATATTAAATTAACATTGGAAGCAACTGGTGTGTCTGTGAATGCTATCTCCAGTGTGAGGAAGTGAAGGAGGAAGGAACTGTGAAAACTCCAAAAAAGAAAAGGAATCGATGAGCAGTGTTTTAGGCAACGTTGACTTTGTGAAAAGTGTCATACGCTTTAAGGAGCTTCCCCATAAATAAGGTACCTTCTGCAGTTAATAAAATATTTGTAAACATTTCTTCATTCTCGGATTAGTACATTTAGTTTGTTTACCAAGCATAGGAACGTGTACTTTTTTAACACTCAGCACTGGTGCAGTGAAAGATAGCACATGGTTAACATAAAATTGGGAGGTAACAATGGCAGTTTATTGAGCTCCCAAAATTAAACAACTGAGCAGACGTGGAGTGATAGTATGTGTGGACCTATTTTCAGGCAGGAAAGACCATAGTACTTTGCCATAGGCCAGAGCTTATGTGCATGTCTATCCTTAAAGTTGTAACAAAATGAATTGTGTGCACACTTTGTTTTGTAGGATTTAAAATTTGATTATACCACTAGTGATAAGAGCAGTAGCTAATGAGCAGTAAATGAGTGCAAAAAGTCAATTCCCTCATGCGAGTTATTTCTGTTACTCATGCACTTCAACTCTTTAAGTTTCACATTTTTTATTTATATTTGATGGAATGAAGCAAAAAATATAGGTTAGAAATCTTGAGTATGCCTAGAAAGCAGCATTCTTTGCTACCATTTAAGAGTGGCACAAGGAAGAATTTCAGCATGTGTGACAGAAAGAAGCAGCACTACCAGGTCTTTAAGGTGTCTTATAAAACAGAATTCCCTTTTATTTCAAAATTAGATAAGCAGGTAAAATTTTCATTCTCTACTGTGTTGAATACAATGTAAATATAGCCTACAGCAGTAAGAATGACATCTCAAATCACCAGAAAACTTCCAAACAAATCGGGGACAGAAATGCTGGAGACAATAGTAGAAAATTAGATCATTTCTTGTGAAAAGTAGACAAAGTGCATTTGATGTAATTAGAGTAGCATATTCTTTTTCCTAAATTCTATTGGGGCACAACATTCCCTTGAATGTAGCCAATCATGTTAGGCCTTTGTTCACGAAGATTTTCTAAATTAAGAAGCTGCTGCTAAGTACAGTTGTTGCCATACAAAATTGACTGCAATTACGAAAAAAATACCACATGATGTAATAACAGAAGTTGTGGACAGCTTACAGCATTGGCATTTTCAGTTGTAACAGATGGTTCCAATGATTCTATTGCAAAATTGTACCCCATTGTTGTTGCATATTTTGACTCCAAACTTGCCAAAAAAAAGGGGGGGGAATCAATGTAGTACTTTTCTGTGCCAGCTTTTAAAGGATATTCAACTTTTTTGTTAGGAAAAAGGAAAGTGCAGCAGCTGTGCTAAAAGAAAGACAAAAAAATGCTATTATGGGTGTATTTGGCATCTTTTAATAAAGTTAAGCTGCTTTAAGATTCTTGAGAATAGGTTGACAAAGAACTTATTAATATATTTTATTATTTGGAAAGAAGCTCCAAATGGAAAAGTGAAATAGCAGGGTTTCTAAGAACACCACAACGAAGATGCCAAGAAATTACTAAAGCATGTTTGCACATGATGGCTGTTTCTGTTTAGAAGTTTGAGGAGATTAGTAGAGCAGTGGGATCCTCTTCTTAGTAGCTTTAAGGAGGAAAGTAGAATTGGCTGTTCTATAACTACTGCTACTGAATTATAAAATCCTGAAGTTTCCAGAAACCTATTTTGTGTACTACGAGCAATGTTTAAAGTCAGTACCAATAATTTTTTAAAAAATAGCTGAACATTATTTTCCCAATAGCTTATCATTTATTATCTTACATCTTAAACTACTTCTCCATATAGTCACTGCCGTTATTCAGGCACTTGTAATGGGAAACCGTTTTTGTATGCCTGTGATGAAAGCCAAGTCTGTTCCTCTTGTTTCACATTCATCATTGAAATGCTTTTTAATCAAGGAATTTCTTCAAATGAAGAAACAATTTGAAATCACTTGGTGTCAAATCCAGACTGTAGGGAGGGTGGTCGAACTGTTCCCAATTAAATGATGCAATCGGATCTTGAGTTGTTTGGCTGTGTGTGGCCAGGCATTGTCATTATTGTTTCCCCATAAACCTCACAAATTGGTGATGAATGTTTGATGGCGTAATATTTCTTGCATTCAAAAAAATGATTCACAGTTGGCAGGCCATTCGATTGTTTTGAACATTTCAAAGTGCTGTAACAACAGGAAAACACAAAGTGACAATCTCTCACAGCTGCATCTGGCTTCCTAATGAATGGCAGAAGTGATCGCACATGCTTAAAATTACGTCAGCAGCAAAATATTAAAAAGTACTTTAAAAACATACTTCATAGTAATGGTAGTTAGTTCTCTGAAGGTTGACTCCAGCAATAGGATGATGAAAAGAAAATTAAATGCTGATTATAAAACTAGTTCAAGCAGCAAAATGATAGTCATTGTTTTTGACATTAGTAAACCTACTTTGAAAAGTAAGAACCAGGCTCTCAGCAGATCTTAAAAACTTCTCAGGTTTTTAATCTGGCTGTTGGAATAAGACTTTTTGTTCATTTGCAGTATACAATATTGTCGTAGCCTCTTCTTATTATGCTCTAACTGATGGGGCAACTCGCTTGCAGAGGTATCGGGAAATTAATAAAACTTATTACACGGCGAGGCTACGACGAGGGACGCAGCTAAGTAAAACACAAAAATAATATGAAATGCTGGCAAGGGAAACACTACATGGCTCAATATAGGAAGGAGGGAGTTTACTTGACCATAAATAAGACTCTGAAGGGATAGATGGCAACTGGTTTATTGGATAAAAGATGTTATATTACCTCACGTTAAGTCCTTGTCTGTTGAGCGAGGCCATCATGCCCGCCGGCACGGAGAAGGCAGTGTCACATCCTTACAGCTCGAAGGTCACCCCCTGACTCCTGTCCCAAGTGACGCTACTCAAAGCGTCAGGGAAGCCAAACAAACTCATCCCCTCCTAAAGTGCCTAGTTCCCCCTACTCCAAACTAACTGCCATCTCGAATCCCGGTGACCAGAGAGACGTATGTTCTATAATCTCTGCATACGTCACAATATCAATATGACAGAGTTAATATTTGTCTTCAATCTGCATCATAAATTCACTGTTTGAGAGAGATGTTGAATATCTCGAAAGAATTGATGCTCAAATTTGTAAAGCCATATGTGCTGAAAGGAAAGCACTTTAAGTTAACTGTCATCTGCACAATCAGAAAGACAATGATCTTGTATTGGAAATGAAACTTCAAGATTAATAACATAGCTACAAGGAAATCACAAAACTATACTCTGCTGTCAGGAACTATTTTACAAATGCCTCTTTAGTATATGTTTCCATTTATGAATGAAGTACAATCCTTGAACTTTTCCTATTTTTTGCTGTCAGGAGAAAGTAATGAAAATGTTTAAACTAATACAATTTTAGATCCAATTGAAATTCAGTATATGGCTCTGCAGGTATATGACACATCACTATTATCTTCATTAGAAATAGGGAAATATGTTAAATGGGCAAGATTAGCTTCTATTCGTGGATCAAATGGAACATTAAAATATGATAAAATAGTATCTATTATGTTGGTAACTTCCTTGCAATAATACTTACTGTGAATGTGTTTTCAATCTTGTGACAAGAATAGGGCCGACTTGGGGTTGCCGATGGGTAATAAGACATTGTAATCAATTTCTCTAATGAACAGTTTCAGTAAAGACTAGAGCTAAGAAAGCTGCAGCAGAAAGCCTAAGGCTACATTCACAATGAAATGTAAGCGCTAACTTAATGCAGCATAAGCGCAGGCGTGAGGGAACACCATTCACAATGCAGCACAGAAGTTTGCACAGGTTTCTAGATCCTTAAACTAATTGCAGAAATGTTCCGAGTGCACCATAAGTTCCAAATTGAATAATATAAACAACAATACCAAATAAGAAAGTTCGCTCAATATTTTATAAATAAGTAGGTCACAAAAAAAAAAAAAAAAAAAAAAATACATGCGCCCAACAGCTACCCGTAGCGTTAGTGACATCATGACTGTTTGACTAGAACATTGAAAGTAGTTGTGCAAGTGCTATGTGCAACAACTCTACACAATCAAATATCCGTATTAAAAAAACCTGATTCTGTAAGTTTCTTAAAATTTCATACCTCCTTCCCGCATATGGAATAATATCCGGAAACTGCAGCAAGTTATGTAAGTTATATTAATGCAATGTTCATTATCTCTTTGCACCTTATGATTTGTGAGCCAAGAAATCTAGGTACAGATGCCGGGTTCATCCACTAAATGAGAGAGGATTCAGTAAGGAGACTACTCTTGAGAGAAATGAGAGATGGTGACCCACAATTTGTGTAGCATTAATGGAAGAGTGCATGCATGTACGTTAGATGGTTAAAGTCTCGCATCGCGATCATCTGCTGTTGAACAGCAGGCAATGTAAAGAGAAAGAAATGCAATGCAAGCATAAAGTTTGGAGTTTGCAAACTCTTGCCCTGTGTAGCACGTTGCATGACTCTATATGAATGCTTCCATCAAATAACATGATGCAAAGTCTTGCACTTATGCTATGTCTGCGCTTGCATTTCATTGTGAATGGGCCCTAAACGGTTGTGCATCTACTGTTGCAGCCTGAAACCTAACTCTCTGTGCATGATGTAGAATGATATCTGTAAATATCATCTCCAGATTAATAGTTTAATTTTGTAAATAGTGCTAGCTTGTTCACAATCCTGAAAGACTTTGTGAGATAGAGTAATGCTACACAGAAACTCTAAACTTTTTGTGCATTTACTGCACTGAATATTTAATGCGTTCTAAATTTCATATCAGTGCAAAAGTATTAACTTTGCTGGAAATGTTTTACTGGTTCCAGTTTCAGGAAGTTGGTTAGTATGCTTTTCTAGTTATCAGTACTAAGATGATAACAGCAGTAAGAATGGGATGTGGTTTTGTATCTACACAACATATAATGCATTGTTGTGAAGTTATGACTAAGATTTGTGTGGGAATGCACAGGGTGGTTGGAGAAGTCTGGCATATAGGGGAGCTTAGAAATGTGCATGAGTCTCTTACTGCATGACCATCTGCTACCAATGTTGTCCTCCATCTTCTAGGGGTATCATGTTCCCAAGTTGCTGAGGTTGTGGGTTCAAACCCAACGGAGAGCAATGGATTTTTTGGGCATAAATCCTTAGCATGGCTTCCTTCAGAAGGGGTGTAAAGCTGGTAGTTCCGTAGATTTATGGCACATAAAAGAACCTCAAGCCTGATAAAGAGGCCTGTAAGCAACATTTCTGATTTCATGGACAATATAGAATGGGACGCTAAGAACCATGGTAGTTAAAGAGCATCCATAAATAAAACTCAATTTCATCTGCTACCAATAATTATTACAGCCACAGATGTAGGAAGGAATCTATACAGCCTGAAAAGAAAGCTTTTTGCCAATGAAAACCTTTAATTCCTCTGAGTGTGTTGGTAAAGTGCAAAGTTTTCGGCACATGAAAGGGCTATTATACACAAAATCTAGCTGATAACTTTGTGAACCTTTGAAACAAGCATGAGAATTTCTGAAATGCTTCTCCACTGCCGACACCCATCCCATACTCATTAAATTTGAAACATACTTTTTCTTGCAGGCTAATAATTGAAAGATGTATATAGTGAATGGAAAATGATCTGTGAATTTTGAAATTAAAATTTTGGGAAAATATACATTGTCCTGTATTCAAATAAATCAGGATGCTAAAATTTCTGTAAGCAAAAATTGGCTTTCTCGGTCCAAATTAAGGAATGCAGCAATTAGGAAGCTAAATTTAAAATTTACCTAATTGTTCTAGCTATATGGTGGTGGGAAAAATGTGCTAGTCAAAGAGAATGCGTCATTGTAAAGAAATAACCTTAAATAGGCAAATTTTCAATTTGATCACCTGTCATCGGGAAAAATGGTTATTAAAGAAGCACATTTGCAACTAAATACCAGTCATTTTGTTAGTAACCACAGTTTTGCTCGAAGTAACTGTGCGTTTGCATTTTTTATTAAGCTATGCTGCTGCTCGTGATAATACAGCTTATCCTATTCTTATTGTTTACAATGTAGTTACAAAAGTGTATACTCTTTTAAATACTGTGTTCCTTCACGTTCCTTCTCAATAACTCCTTCCTGGAGTTATTCTATATCAGCATTTTCTTTCTCCATACAATTTTTAACTTTCATGGATTGTGAACATAATTTGAATAGCCAAAACTGTAGTTTAAGTGGCTTGTCTAGCCAAATATTAAATAATTAAAAGTCAACTTCAAGGTGGATTCCATCATCAGGATGAAACTTTCAAAATGGCCGATAAAAATATTAAAGTACTAAAATAGTGCAGAAACAATCTGAAGAATAAAATGAAATGCCTCTCACAGTAACTATAGGTTATTTTTATAAATTAAAAAACAATTTAAAATTCTATTCATTGACTCTATCAATTGCTTGCTTTTGTTTAAACAGGACCGTGTTCTTCGTGAATTTTCTCCACTGAACCAGCACTTAACTAGTCATCTTAACCAGATGTTGAATGCAGCATATCGTAAGTTTGCAACATGGCAACAGCGCAAAATGCAAACACTCAGGTAGCAAAAGCTGGAAGCATTGCATCCATTATGTTGTCACCAAGTTTGTTCATGTTTTCATCAGTACTTGAACAGTGAAGTCACAATTCAGAACATATTAGTGATATACATTAATAAGTGTTATGTTTTGTATGTAGCAATCTGTTGTAATAAAAGAGCTTTAGTTTTTCTTTCATTAATTAACTTGATCTGTAACTTTCTTCCCTTTTCCACAGAAAAATAAGCTGACAGTTCATAACCACTACAGTTGAAAAAGTGAGCTTCAAAACATGAAAAAGGATAATAAGCTCTCATTTTAGAAATAAAATAAGCATTGTCTGATATTTATATTGAAAAACTTATATTTACATGTAGATACACTTTGTAATATTTTCTAACATAAAAACACCAATGTCTTAAATGATATGTTGTTATTTTTTAATTAATCATTACCAAAAGAATATTTACTCCACACTTCATGCAACAAACAACATCCTTTCCATGCACACACTTTTAGATATAATGAATGCACCAGGAACTTTTTCCTGTAATTTCTATAGTGCAGTTCTGCTGTCTTTTTAGATTTGTTTTTTTCCATTTTATGTTCCACACCAAACTAAGCCTTTAATTTTATTTCGAAATCACACTCTTGTGTAATCTAAAATCACGGTTTAATCAATCACCACTCTTAGAACTCCAGTTAAAGAAGCATACTAACATTTGCACATGTCTTTGTTCATGTTGATTGGTTGTTTTTTTAGGAAGGAGAAATATGAACAGGGATGAAGTAGTTAAGTTCAATATGATGCTGGAAAGTAGAGAATTGGAGGAAACTGGTTTAAGTGCAAAGTGAAATTGGAGCCTGTTTTTTTCTGTGCAGCAATTTCTCCTGCCAGCATATTTCATTTACTTACAGCTCTCATACACACTTACTGCTCTGAGTAGTTGGTCGCAATTGGATAACTGTAAAACTATAGTTTATGTTGAGTAATTGGCGACAAGTCCAATACTGGAGAGAACTGATGCTGGCCTTTTACTCAGAACAACTGTTCTTTTCCTCAGCCCTAAGTAGGTCTTGTATTCTCAAGCAGTAGGCTGGTTCAATACCCAACCAATCGGCACAAATGTGTGAATGTGTAAGTCTAGTATGATTCTTATGGTGATCAGAGAAAAGTTATGAATAGGAACTCAAATGCAGTGTAAGAGACTCAGAATGTTAATTATTTGCAATAATAGTTGGATTTCCTTCTATGGAACTCAGATGATCCTCATAAGATTTTAACCTGTGTGATTTTAAAAGCAACAATGTCTTCAACATGCAACATTGCATTTAATCTATTCTTATTTACTGTTGCTTTAGCTTGTAAGGTTATACTGGAACATTTTAGCTATTATGTTCACTTTCTTGTTGGATATAGTTATGCAGACAGATAGTCTTAAGAGACTAATATCTACATCTTCTGCCAATGGCAATCAACCTTAATGTTGCCTCATGTAATTGCTCCGCTCTTAGAACTCAGCTTGATGTAAACATGACATTAACTAGCCCATTATATGCAGTAAACTAAAGCACACTGTAACATACGTGGGTTGGAACTTTAATAGTGCCAACACTGCTGTGAAAGCCAAACGAGAAGGAAGTAATTATTGTCATGTTTACCATGTGTTTGCTTATTTCTTACCCACCACCCAATAAATGGACTCTCCCTTTCAACTCAAAGTGCATACGCTGTGGCAAATGGAAGATAGATCTGTATGAGCTACCGGTCGAAACTGTTGTGTGTTGTGTTTTCGCCATGTTTACAAAACAGGAACAATAAAGTTGGTTGAAGATTGAATGTACTCATCATGTAGGACTCATTAAGGCATGTGAGGAACTTTTGTTACCATACAGAACAGTGCCAAGGAGGGTTAGAGATGTGAAAGAGTTATGGTGCTTCTTGTGTATGATTGTGATGGTGTTATCCTAACACATACTGTACCACAAGGACAGAATGTTATTGCGCAGTATTTCTGTTATTTTTGGAACAGTTACTCAAAAAGTGGCAACACTTTTCACAGAATCCTCCCATTTTGCAACCTAATGCTCGGATGCATTACGTTGCACAACCTGTAACTGATCAGTATCGTCACTGGGGTTGGAAGTGCTTTTCCATCCTCCATATTTACCAGACCTAAGTCTCTGTGATTATGACCTAATTCCGAATATGAAGTAACTGCTTTGTGGAATTCGATTCAGGACTTGAAATTCTGCATGCATTAGATTGCATCATCAAAACAGACACTGCAACAGGGACCCCACAACTTCCACACCGCTGGCAATATGTTATTGACAATGCAGGTGATTACATTTAAGGACTGTAGAAGTTTCATGCATGTATAATTCTTGTAATAGTAATAAATAAATTGTTGCCACTATTATTTTCCAACCTATGTAATTATAGTACCTCACAATTATCTGATGTTAATCAAACGTAGTTCAAAACTTTTGATTAATATGAAATAAAGAAGGTTGTAGTTTCCATTTAATACTGTGTGGTGGTGTTCACCCCTCTTCTGCATTTCTCTAGTTCTTAGAGGTCATGGGTTCATGCCTGGCGGAGGACAATGGATTTTTTTTCGGGCGTAAAAATACTTAGCATGGCTTCCTTCGGAAGGGAAGTAAAGCCAATGGTCCTGTGTCATAGATTTATGGCACATAAAAGAACCTCAAGCCTGATAAAGAGGCCTCTGAGCAAAATTACCAGTCTTTCACGCCCAATATAGAATGGGATGCTAAGGACCACAGAAGCTGAATAAAACAAAATACTCCTCTTCTGCATTTAAATCCTTGCCACTATTAAAGTTCCAACCTATGTAATTATAGTACCTCACGATTATCTGATGTTAATCAAACAGTTAAAAAGTTTTGATTAATATGGAATAATAAATAATATGAAATAAAGAACATTGTAGCTTCCATTTAATACTGTGTGGTGCTGTTCAACCCTCTTCTGCATTCATACAATATAATGATCATTGTAAGGGGATAAACATGGCTGCTTCTACAGCTGCTGAACATGGAGGGGTACAAAATGTTTTGTTTACGCCAAGTCCAGTTCTAAGGTTGGACCGATTATATATGCTTGAACTTATTTTCATTCCTATTTAACTGCCTTGTGGATTAACCTGGCATTCATCTGTGTGGCTACAAATAACTGTGAAAAACCCACCTATTTATTAAGTACTACTAATTAAATAGTAATTCTTGGCACAGAAGCTTGCAAGCAAAGACTGATGTATGGCAGCTGCATCCTAAGCCTCTATCCACAGGAAATACTAGACAGACTGCAGTAGTGGGTTATGTCAACATGCCGTTAGCTGCAGCTGCATAAGTGTCGTCTTTCAGACCTGGGAGCTTGTTCAAGTAGCTACTCAGTGTCCTAGGACTGGATCTCCCAGCAAGAGTAAGATCTCCACTTGGATGTCAGGCATAAAACCCATATTCCCTCATTACAGACAGCAATGCTAACACAGCACTATTCATCCTCTACCTATGGGGGATAATTATCTGTACCTCTCTTCTGCTATAGGGAATAGTTTCTTGCTATGCAATAAGCATACACACTTTTTAAATTTTACATTGTTGCAACATTAAATTTAAAAACTGCTATACATTTTGCATTTCCACCCTATCTTCTGGTGGGAGTGGTTTTTAAGTGCTGAATGTTCCAGACACGGTTTCACTTGACACTCTATCTTTATTGTATTATGGTAAGATGTAGGGGATGCAATAGCTTTAGGTAAGTTCATTGGCACTGTGTACATTCATGCAACTTGAAATTAGTGATAGCTGATTTACTAGAACCTTTTATTTGATACAGAAAACAGTTTTGTTGTACTATGCTATGTTCACAATAAAGTGAAGACTTCCTAGCAGCTGCGCCACCCCCATAGTATTACCTTTGCTAATGAGCAAAGTTTACACCTACCATTTCAAAAAAATAATTTATTAACTGTGTTGATGCACAGAATATTTTTTTCTTTCCCTCCGCCGTGTGTGTTATTGGATCTGAGTTTCTGGAGAGTAACGAAACAGCTGTTACCATGCTATGCAATGGTGGTAACCCCCCTCATGTGAAATTTCTGGGATTCACTCCATTTTACTTTTAGCTGATTAGGTTAACAAAAATCTTTTGGCCAATATTTTTCTCTTTGTGTAGCTTGTGTCAAGCATACATTTTCATCAATCTAATAGAACCAAACAAAGCAACTGTCAAAATGTATGTGATGCCGTTGGTCTGTATAATCCTTGCACAAGTCAAAACAACCTGTTCCAAGAAGTCCACTGTTTTTATTTTATTTTTTGCCAAGGTATACGAGGGTTATTTGAAAAGTTCTCATACTGAAACACAAAATGATGCCAGTTTTTTTTTTCCCTCAATTCTTATTTTTCAACATAATCTCTCTTGACATCAATACACCTGGTCCAATGATGTTCCATGACTTTCAGCCTGTCACTAAAGTCAGATTCCTCCAAACCCACAAATATGCAACTCAAGATTTAAGTTCGTCATTGGACAAGAATTTCTTTCCACCAAGGAACTTTCTCAGTTTAGGGAATAGATGGAAGTCGAATGGAGCTAAGCCAGGGAAATAAAGTGGATTTGGCAGCCATTCATTGATTTATAACCATAGGTGTAATACATGTGTGAGGGCAAGCATTGTTTTGATGGATGATGAAACTCTTTGCCAAAACTAGCCCTTTGATGCATATTTTGGTCTTCAATTGGTCCAGAAGTGTTTTAACTTTTGCCAGTCCACTTTAAGGTCGTTTTTTCCTGCTTTGAAACCATCTCCCCACTCCACTCAGTTCCCCCTTGTAGTAACAATAGTATTGTTGCGGCAGTAGTGTGTGTCTGTCTGTAACTCTGGTCTCAAGCTTTGAGGAAGGGAGGGACTGGTGGGGAAACCATAGAGAGAGACATAATAGAGTGAGAGGGGGATTACAGTGCATGACCTTGATTGTACTGGCCAGAGTGAAACCACTATAGCAGTGGCGATTGTTTTTCAAGGAGGAAGATAATAGATTAGCAGTTCAACCCTGCATCCCATGATCTTTGCATGTTTCAACATTGTTACAAATTGACTTATAAAGTTGGTGGGATATCTCTGAAAATGAGCCAAACTTTGCTCAGAGCTTTGCACTCTGAATTGCTTTTGATACAGAGCTTGCAATCAATCATAGCACCCTTCTTGCAGATAATTTTTCCATGTCAGACTATTCTCTCAAAATGTGAAACATGCATTCCCCAGAATGCCCAGAGCTTCAGCAATTTCGAACACTTCCATTCAGTGATCCCGAAGAACCATATGCACTTCATTTTTTGTATTGGTGGATTTCGGTCTTCCAAGCTTTCAGGGCAGTGTTTAAACTCTATGGTCCACTTGGAAATTGAAAATATGGTACAGAAACCCCTAAGAGTGTTTCTCATATCAGTAGGATTTCTGTTGCATTCATATCCTTCCTTACAAAGTACTTAAGCTCTTTTCTGATATGGAGGTGTGTAGATTTCCACTGTAAAATGGGCTCGAGCAATATGGACGTCTATAGATGTCTAGCAAGGGCTGCAAATCTAATGACTTTAGTTAATTGTTTTAAGACTTTTTTAAAAAAAAACTTAAAATCTAAAATAGTTCAACCTTATCTTTAAATGTTGCATTTTGAATGATGCACCTCAAAGCATAGGTGGTGACATAAGGGCACATTTCTGCATTCACCATTAATCATGTGGATTTCCTTGCTCTTTTGACTTTCTACTCCCTGTGCGTACAGGCAGCTGAATTTGGTAGTTTGCTTGTGAGCAAGTGAAATGCAGTGTCTTTTTCCCCTCTTTCTGGGGGTGGGATGTTTAGAACTCTCCAAATTACCAAGCAACTGTGTATGGTGATGTCCAAGCATGTGAAAAAATAGTTCTTTGTACCATTTTATAGTTTTCCATGCCTGCAATATCTGATTCACTAAACTTCCCCCCCCCCCTGCCCAATATACATATTGTATTCATGTATATCAGGCTTAAAAGTTTTTATTTTTGTTTAGTCTTCTAGCTTTCCTGTATCATCAAAATTTTAGAGCTGCAATTAGATAAAAGACATAACTACCCTTGTGTCATGCCAAACAGGTCAAAGTGAAAGCTGATGCACCTCCATTTCCTCTTTCTTTGGTCTGTACGTTCTTATCCCTTGGCAATTCAGTAGGATTTGGATGCACGATTCCATTGGCATTTGTTATTCTTTTACATAAAGTAATAAATGATTATAGTGCCTCACATGTTGATAAGTGATCTTTGTTCATTTCTTTCTCTTTAAGAAATAGAGGGCAGTTTGGTGACTCCAATATTCCAATCCTGGGCAAGTGTTTGTCCAAAAAGTGATAGCTTGTAACCAGTCTGAATGTTGGTATGCAAGAAGACTAATGACTTCATTGTCAAACTCTGAGCATTATACATACATACATGAGTTGTCTAGATACACACTCCTACCCTGATGAAGCACAAGTTCAACAAGGTGTATGAATGACGAGCCAGATAATCCCAGGTCTTTTGCTCCTGTATTGTCAATCACTTTGCCAGTGTAAATAGTTATTGTATACATATCCTGGTTTACTTTCACAATGTTTAAAATTCTATGCCAAATCTGGTCGTTCTGGTTTTGATATATTACTTCCAACCCGTGACCCTTCCAGAGCAGCAAGCTTTCACGAGGTCTGTAATTTTCTTCAAATTCTGAAATAAGGTAATCAAAAATAGGCTTAATTTTGTCTAATTTTCACTTATATTTTCTGTGATAGTGAAGTGAAGAAACTGCAATATAGTAGACCAGTACATGTCTAATGCAGGTCTTTGAATAACATCCAAAGAATAATCATGCGAAGTAGCCTGTAAATCTCATTCTGTGTTACATCCAACCATTTCTGAATCCTACTTTTAGATCTTAAGGGTAAGTTGCTTTTATGTGGTCTTCAACAGCGATGGAGATGATGTCTTATATGTCCTACAGATGTCACTCTGTCATTCTCTAGCTCCAATGCAATGCTGCAACATATGAATAACTAATGCCGCCAAAGCCGGTAAGATCTCGGCCTCAAGGCGTAGCCAAGGGATGTTTTTTAGAAGGAGAGGAGTGTAGCAACTGCAAAGCGACAATAGGGCATAAGCGAGGGATCTGCGCATCTGAAACTCGAGTCTTAATTTGCCTTTTGAGGCTAGATTTGCTTTATGCGTATATGCATTTGTTTCCGTAATTACGAGAGCTACTATATCTGCAGTAAAAAACATGAAAAAAAATCAACTGGTTGGCTATCACTTGTGAGCTAGATAAAGTTGTACACCGTAGGTTGCTGTGAAAAACACATCATTATGTGTAGGAATGATTTTCAGAACTCCATAACCCTGTCTACTAATACTGGCATGAAATAGTCCCTTTCATCTTCACATCAACACAAGCTTCAAAATCTGAGAACTCCCCATCAATATCCAAATCACTGTGACATATCAAAGGTTCTTCAGTGTTCTATAAAGTTACTTCCTATACAAGCTAATTTAGAAGTTACTACTAGTTGAGCCATAATTCAAGTTTAATGTGGCCAACTGTCTGGTCCAGTTTTTAAATAAAACTGTGGCATTTGGTCAAACGTCCCGACTGGACGTCAAAAGTCTGGTTTTCGGGCCTCCTTAAATTAGGCTAAATTCATATTTATTAATTTCATTTTTTAAAAATGTTTTTCTTGGAGCAGTCTTAAAATGACTTGACGACAATGGACACCACAGTGTAATAAAAATACCAAGCCTCTTTGACGTCTTGTCAAGCAAATAAATGTGCCAAGTGTACCCATTGTGTGCGTGCTGTTGGTTGATGCAGTGAAGTATTTTGTCATGGCTGTATTCTATTAGGGCACATGGACACTGCATGCATTTGGTTTAAAATTGAAGTGTTTAAGAACAGCATTGTAGAGACTGAGTGATGCGCGTATGTATATAACATCGTATTATAGTGAGCTTCTCAAATGCAGCAGGCTAAAAGTGTCATTTCAATGACAAATGGCTACAAGAAACGACTTTTTGGGGTGGCTTGCGAAACAAGATGAACATACCGGATATTGTAAAAGATGTTGTGTAAGTTTTACAGTGAAATACGACTCTGTGAAAGCGATACAGCACCATGCCAGTACCAAGACTCATATTGATAAGGTGTGGGATGTGTTATACTCCACTGTTCAAAGGTATTTATTTCATGCCAGCGGGAACTAGTCAGGAAGAGGAAGTGTCAGCAATGGAACTAATATTAACATACCATAGAGTGAAACATCATCACAGTTACCTTTCACAAGACTGTGGAAATGCTCTCCTATCTCACTTTTTATTTCAAGCTTCGACACTATCATCCAAAATTCACTGTGGATGGGCTGAAGCTGAAGTTATAATAAAGAATGTATTAGCTCCACATTCTCTGGAACAAATTCTGAAAAAAAATTGGTACAACTGAATGTGATGCTTCAAATAAAGGAAATATGAAATTATTTCCAGTTGCTATCCAGTACTTTGACCAAGAATTCGGAACGACTTCAGCTGTTATAGAGTTTTACTCTACCTTACTCTGCCATGTTTCTACACGCTTTTTGACTTTTCTGCTGTAGATAGATTGCTCCAGAACTGGCCATTGTTGAAGTTCTATTTACTAAGCCAGGTGAAGACAATACTGCCAAACTTATTTGGACATTCGTAGCCCATGAAAACCACAGCGAAGTGGATGATGAAATAACACTCCCAGAGATTTAAATTAATTTTGTCCACAATGTTATGCATTTATTTAGTACAACCATAAAACATGTGGAAAGTGATTATATGCAGATAACTGAAATATATTCTGTATTCCTGAAGTTGTGTACAGAAATTATTAATAGACAAAGAAATAATTTTTTCAGATTCAAGGTATTACAAGAGCTGAAAAAATGTCCGCAATATAATCAAGCAACATTTGTCAGAGAAGCTCAGCAAGTCTATACTAGGATTCTGGAATATCTAGAAAAATTGTTTGACTTCAGTTAAAATTCAATTTTCAAGCTTAGCTCTCAGTTAAATTTTGAAGATACCCTTAAAATGAAGAACATAATGAAACATGATTATTTCAACATCATAAATATAAATGATGACTAACTATTTTCTGAAATATGTGCACTGAATGACGTCTTGCCATTCATTAAGGACTTGCCAGACTCAAACATTTCAAACAAATGGGTGATATTTTTTAAGAGATGCAAAGCACATAATTTGCTGAAAGTTGTTCATGTGCTAGCAGTGCCACCGTCCAATGTGTTTGTAGAATGGATTTTCAGTGTGATGCTAAATATCTGGAACAATGAAAGAAACAGATTGAAAGTGAAAATGGTGAAAACCGAACTATTTGTGAATTTTAACTACCATATGAAATGTGCTGAATTGGCTAAATTTGTTAAATCCAACAACGGGAAAGAACTTGTCAAAGCTGTGAAGTCAGAAAAGAAGTATAACTTCAAAATATAACTAGCAAAGAAACTAGAGGCTCGTAGAAATTGCTGGATTCGCAGTATTAACAGTGAGTATCGTGTTAAATAAATGCACGCTTCCTGTTGTAGCAGCTATAATGTATTTATTGTGTAATGTTGTATAAAATGTGTAATACATTTTTGAGTTGTCCAGTTTTGGCTCCAGTTAAAGTCAGCAACCCTATTCAAGTTTGATTTGTAATTCCTACCCAAGAGAATCTTGTCTCATTAATAGAGCAACCCAAAAGCATAACAGGGCTGTAGACATGTGGTTGCTACCAAAACATGATTTTGGAGATCCAAGGGCATGGGAAAAATAAGTTTTAAAAGCACAATAAAGCATAATTCTTGAAATTAACTAGGTACATGTTTAAAATTTAACATTAGATTCAATACAGAAATTAACAATATTCCCAGCAACAATGAAAAACTAGGAAGTTCCACAATGAATATCTTGTGTGTGAAGTTCAACGGTTTTATGGTCAGTATATAATCCAAATCAAAGCAGTTCACATCTATTGAACACCAGCATGCCAAAAATTGCTGTAAATTCAATTCAAAGGGTTCGTGAGTTTCCCTTGGGTTATTTTGTGGCTGAAAAGGGGAACCTTATGTACCTTATGTTCAGAGTGCATTAATTTTGAAAAGAAGTCTAATTGTGCAAAAGCATGTGGAAAGTTTTAAACATAGATCTCGGAAACAGAGTAATGGACATGGTTCAACATCAGGCAGTCCTAGCAGCATATTTACCAGTACTATACCTTATGTATGGCAGCGTATGGAAAGTTCAAAGGATAATATGAAAGAAATGGTCAAAGCATTCACTTCTGCTGGTACTCCATTCCATGTATTCTGCAATGAACAGCTTCATCGGTGGATAGCAACAGCTACAAGTATGAAACCAGCTCCCAGTGAACCCATTCTGAGAAGATATTGCCAAATGTGCTGAAGACCTCCAGAAAACCAAGCCTAAATGTGAGGGAAAATCTGTATATCTATGCTTGATGAAACGACAGATATACAGAATTGTAAGGTGGCGAATATTCTTGTTGCTCCATTAGGTGTTTTGGGTGAGAAACCCTGTCTTGTGAAAACCAAAATTGCATAACATTGCAATGCTGATGTTACAGTAAACTTAATACTTGGCATACAAGATCTTATTGGTGTTCACAGGTCTAATTCACTGTTTTAATATCGGACAATGCAACAATTTTAGGTGAACTGATAGGTTAGGTCTCTTATTGCATGATTCTGCAACAGCACATATGGCTGCCAAATCATTACATGCAATAAGAGAGGTGTTTGATGACAGAATAATTAGTGTTGATTTGTGGCCCCTTCGTTCTCCTGACCTAACGAGTTGTGATTCTTATTTATGGGGGTTCTTTAAGAGACAAAGTGTATCATTTCAATCCTCGCACACTACAGGAACTTAGAGAAATCATTAAGCAAGAAATCACAAGAACTCCTGCTGCTGAGCTTCGGAGAGCGAGCAAGAACATTTACACGAGATATGCTACCTGTTTGAGAGCAGAAGGTCAACATTTCCAGCATCCATTATAAGGTAAGGATTTTAGTCCGGCTCTGCCGGTGTAATTTCCCCGGCGACAGCCAGCTGTCTCGCATAGCACAGAACACCAAAGTAAAAGAAGTGCAACCCTAGTGTTAAAATGGTGGAAACATGAAGGCGATCACAGCGTGAGTAGTGATCAGGGATGGAACTAAACTATGAAAAATTGTGCTCTTGGATGGCGCCACTCGTAGCCACTACAGCTGTATTTTTCATACCTGCCTAGCTATCTGGCTCAGCCCATATGTTCTAATACTGATTCGCTACTGACGACGTACAAAGTTAATTACGTGAGCTTTAGTAATCGTGATTACACTTTGAGTTATTCAAATTTCTTTTTAAAGGAGTAGATTAAAGCTCTCATAAAATAACTTGTCATTGTCAGCTGTAGCAATACAATATTAGAACATAATTATGATCAGAACACCTGACAGCTAGGCTAGTATGAAAAAAACAACTGTTTATTTCTGTGTAACTTATTTAAATTATCCAATAGTCGGCACATACATTGCTTTTTATATAATATTATTGGGGTTAATAGTGGTTGCTGAATGTTTCTATGCCATAATGCATAATTGTCACATTTAAATTTTTGAGCGTGAATGAGATCAAGCACCTTGCAATAATTTCTTCTGCATGCTTCATAGTAAAATCTTTTGCACTTAAAGTGCCTCCATGTTTTGTTTGAACTTGCAACCAAGCAACAGTAGGATGTGGAATTTGACAGGAAAATTGGAAGAATAACACATGTTTGACACTTGTTATTTTATTCTTCTCTCAGATAGCACAATATAATTTGACATATTTGCGTAACATGAATAACTTAATTTCATTTCCTACAAAGAAACTTATGCACACATTATATGCAATAGTGTAGCTATTGTTTGTCATTCACTAAATCGCTATTAGCAGTGCAATAAATATCATTAGCAACAGTTTCACTACACCATTTAACACTATTAATAGGTGATATAAATAAAAGCAAGCAAAAGCTTGTGAGCTGTAGCTCCAAGCAAGTTGAGAAACGAGCAACAGGTCGCGGTTTGGTATAAATAAAAATTTCCCCTCTTCGATGAGCTATTGCCATCACCTTCCAAGCTTTTGCTCAGTGACCTTCACCACGACACATTATCGGAGTAAACAAACACGCCCATTCTTTGTCAGGAGGCAATTTAAACCTTTACTGCACCTAAATATTCATATACTCATTCATGTTAATCATACTCTCATTTATGAAATCTAATAGACATGCAAATTTTGAATAACACAATTATAATTAAAGATTTCACAAATGAAACAGACATTTGAGGTTCACCCAACTTTTATCAGATAATGCTCATCCCCTTTCTAAATCCAATCCATCATTTCCTTATTTGATAGTATTACAAACGTGTCACCAACTGATATATTGAAACTAGATTTGTACTTCTGTTTTTGCACCTTTATATTGACATCCTCTGCATCTATATAAAATATCACTATGTAATTCCAAGAATTTATAAGATGTTATCCTGGATTAAAGAGTTTCATTTGAAAGCTAAATTTAAGTTTGGTTTTAGTTGAAATTCTATAGTTATAATCCGGTTTTGATTTGTGCAAACATTCTGCTCTAAGAGTTTATTTGTATATCGCTTTGATTATATTACCATTCTTCCAGTAATAAGAACGGCTCGCTATGACCTCGCTCACATTCTGTTTGGCATTATAGTACCCAGATGAAAACACGTCAGAATCTTTTCAGCATTGTTAGAAGATCCACCTCGTGTTTCATTTGCCTCTGGAAGAAAATGTTGCACTACCTTTCACATTTTCTCTTTTAAATAACTGTTTAAATCAGCACACATCTGTTTCCTTGTGTCTTGAAACAATTTTTAATTTCACTATCCCTTACGTATAGCAAGTAGAGGAAGTATTGCACTCTACGCAAAAATTCGATACCGAGGTTTCATCAGAGATACAGTTTTGAGACTGCCTGAATTAAAAAGAAACATCTTTAGCAAATGTGTGTGTGTGAACAGCATAAATAAATAAATAAAAAAAAAAACTAGTTTAAACTTAATATCCTCCAAAAAGTGATAAGATTTTCAAGAAAATTTCTCTACCCCAAAGCTAACCCTTTTCTCAAAAATGGCTCCAACAGTTTTGATTAAAATCCGCTATTGTTTTAGATATTTGCATGGCAAATACAATTAGATATATCTCGAATTTTCAAGGAATAGCCAGTGAAGTGCTCTTCATTCTGAATGACTTTTATGTAATGCTAAACTGTAAGAGATTCTACTACAAGAGTCCTACTACGCATCTCGTGTCTGAACAGCGAACTCAGAAAGGCAAAGTCGTTAAATAACAAGTTTGGTATTTAAGTTCAGCACCTTCCAAACATGCGTCAGGAAGATTTTCAAGAAAGTTCCCCCGCCAAAATGCCCTTAACATGGAAACATTTTCCAAAAGCTTTATTTTCTCAAAAATGACTCTTAACGATTTTGATTAAACATGCTTTCATGTCAAATGTATATATTGCATTTCCTGGGAATATCCTCCGAAGTCCTCTTTTTTCTCAGTAACTTTTGATAATTGGTAAACCATAAGATCTATCTACAAAGAATCTTACTAAAAAAGTAAATTGTTCTCGTTAAACACACAATTTATGTCAAAGCATTTCTTTTTTAACTTAATCATTCCTGAGATATTCCTTGTTATTGGTTTAAACCTTTAAATAACTACGTATAATTCTCTCAAATGGGAAGTCGGTATTCGATATTTTCTCGTGGTCATCATGCAAAGAGCATCAAATTTCAAAGCCCTCATATAGCCAGGCACTCTTTAAAAAGCTGACTCACTTTACCTACTGTATCATATAACAAAATTGCAAATGTAAATTGAATGTTTATCTGGATTAACAAGAAGAAGCTGGAATAAGCTCTTGTAAGTATAGTTTGTAGAAGAATGATTAGAGAAAGCCATGTGAATTAGAACATCAGGATTTTTTTTTCTTTTTTCCGTGATCATCTGAAAAGAACGGAATTTCAAATCCATCACATAGCGACCCACATTTAAAATATTTGTCTATCCCTTTAGTTTACTGCATCTATTCCTACAATGATTGTTTGTAAAAAGAGTGATGGAGAAAGTCGTGTGATTTTTATTTTCCTCTCTGGAACCATGATCATGAACTCCACCAATGTATTAAAATGCAGTTGAGCAAGCTGAGGTACCTAGGGAGGTACCTCAAGAAATAGCAAGCAAAAGCTTACTAAAGGCGAGCAGGACTTGTTTTTATTTATACCATATTGCGAGCAATAGCTCAGCGATCAAGGTCAGCAAGCTTTTGCTCTCGAGGAGGTTGAGCAGAAATTTTTTATTTATACGAAACCGTGCAAATGCTTGGAATTAGTGAGAAATGAGCTAAAGCTTCTTTTATTTATACCACCCAATGTCTTTGTCACTCTCTGTGCTCCAACTTGAAGCAACATCACTGGACACAAATAGGCACAACTTCGACTTTCCATTGTGTATATCCTAGAAGTAAATAGAAACATATGTTTAAACTGCCCTTAAAAGTAGGTTTCTGAAAAGAGAAATTGCTTACAAACACCTTGTGATTATATTACATACTATCCATTCTAAACCAAAGCATATGCTTCCTCTTGTCATGAAACGAAGCACTATGCTTATGCCAATGTAAATAGTTCCTTTATAAATGTATTGCATCATGGAATGTTGGAGAATGGAAGGTATAGAACTACACATTTTATTGTGGTTATCGTAAGAACTCATTGTTAAAGGTAATGGATATATAATAACTGTTAAGAGGTTACAAAATATGATTTTCTTAATTCTACCTGCTATTGCATTAACACTCAAAGAGTATCTTTTTGTTAATTACCAACTGTATGGATGACTGCTATTCCCTTGCCCATATGAGAAATGCAGCAATGAATTCACAGGGGTGCTATCTGAATACCAAATAAGCTCTTTGTATAACACAGGAAATATGCTAAGTGAACATTCATTCATAATACGCTAGCACTCATATGCTCAGCGCAGGTCAAATCTTGTGATTTTATCAGTTGGTGTTTGAGTTGCCATGACAGGAAGAAGCGTGTAGTGCGAATAAGCTGTTTTAACACAGTGGGAAACCATTAAAAAGTGGCAAAAAAGATAATACTTAATGTGTTCAACTCACTATTACAAAAACACCTGACACTTGCAATAGTAGATATTACGACACTAACATATGAGTTTACAGGCGTTTCAGCAAAAACGTGTAACCAAAGCAGCAAGCAGGGAACATAAACAGACATAATAGGAGACAAAATGCAGGAACCTGTTTTGTATGTAAGTGTTGTGGATAAGCTTGCTATTCACTTTGAGGATAGTTCTGATTCCATATGGCAGCTAAGTCATCTTTGGAGGATTTGGATTAGGGTACTGCACCTTTACCTGAGGAATTCAATTAATATAAGTAAAATGTTCATTTTCCACATGCTTATAAAATGAATTGTTACCTCAGGTTGCATTTTTAATTATGATTTTCACACAGGGCACCTTTTTATAGACTTAAACAATGTTCAGCTGTAATATGTAGCAAGTATGTCTGAGAGGAAGAAGCAGCCGTAAGGGGGCAGGGATTGCAAACTATTTTTGCGCAGATAATACAAAGAGTTTGTTTATAGTGAGAGGCACTCTAGTTTGGAATGGAAAGTAGGTCCACTATTGCTACTATACCTAGAGGAATTTTATCATATCAGTTAGTAATTGCTAGTGTCTAGCAGCATTTTTATGTAACCAGAAGCTTAAGTAATGAGAGTGCTTTGGGGTGAAGAGAGGCTAGGCCACTTCCTGCTTACATTTAAAAAAAAAAAAAAACGCATACAAGTTTCAATGTGCAAATATTGATATGAGTGAATTACCTAGTCAGCTAATGAAGTGAAACACACTACAAATACCTGAAGTGTAAAGAAACAGGAATTAATTGAGAAAATTGGAATTCTATGCTCGTGTTTGGTTGATAAAGTGTTAAATGAGAAGGAAATAACACTTTCATTGTAAAACCACGACCACTTTGTTACTTGGACATAATTCCAAGGGATCCATGGATCTTTCATTGAAGGTTCAATGAATTGGATCTTTTGAGTGATCCTTTGATGTGTTATTTATAGTGAAATTTTAAACATTCATAATAATAATAATAAAAAAAAAAACCAACTAATGCTAACCTTCCGTAAATTCAGAAAACTAAGCTAATATATATACACTAACCTCCCATAGTACCTCGGATGCAATGATTGTATATGAAAAGCGTTTAAAATGCTTAAAGTGTGTTAAAGTGTTCACTATAAATAACAGAACAAAGGGTCATTCAAAAGACCCAATTCATTGAAAAGATTCATGGAACCTTCACTGAAAAGATCCATGGATTATTTGCATATACAGAATAGCGGAAGAGTATATACAATCAGACAAAAAATCCAATGCCATGCCTGGGATTGAAACCACCAATCTTTGACTTGCCATAACACTGCTCTGCCATCTAAGACTTTCTCTACTCACAGTAAGCTATTTTCATAAGTATTCTACAAATGATTCATCATATATTGTGATTAACTTCATGTTTATCATATGTGTTAACTTAAAAGGCTTCAATACATTTAAAAATTATTACATGCCCATTACTCAAAACCTTTGGTTTTTGCACAAAAAGCAACACATTATTTAAATACCTATGCATTTCATATAACATCCTGCAACTTAATTACTATTGCACAATGTATCTTCTAAGGGAAGGTTTTTGTATCATCAAAATTGCTACAAAATTTAAATGGTAGAAAACAGACACGAAAGATTGAAACCACTTTGGAATTTCAAAGCCTCAGAACACATATTGAAGCTGCTAATTTCCCTCAAGACAAACACTTTCAAGTTTTTCTTGGAAACAAATGCTTTTAGAGCACTTGTACTAACAGATTACAAGGACACTAATTGTCAAAAAAGCTACCAGAATTTCTATTTTCATACACCATGCCTAGTTCAAAAAAGGACATAGTGGCAGTTAGATAAAAAAGCCCAAAACCAAGTGAATTACTAAAATATATATGAATGATATCAAATATCTTTCTTCCTTCTGTATTAGAAAATTTCATTTGGGCACTGCCTTAAAAGAATTATAGAATCATTGGCATGCTATCTTTGACAATTTGTGTCAGTCCACCAATAATCCTACATTTTTAAATTATGCACGAGTATCACTCACACGATCTGTATCTACGTGTTTGAATATTGGCACTATAACATGCCATTTAATTTGTATTAAAGGTTGATTTTTACCTTACCCACTTTGGCTTTGATCTCCACCCATCAATTATGTAGTGCAAAGAAGAAAATTAATCATATATTCTACTGTCTGGATGACTCACTATATCTGAAAAGTACATCAGGACAACATAAAATTCAGCAACACTAAGGGTGGCGTGCACCAACCTGGAGTAAGCTGTACTTTTGCAGTAAACTACTATTCAAGTCAACACTCAGCGACTTTCATGCGAGAATAAACTACTTCCGAAGAATTTTACTCCTGTCTGATACTCCCAGAATAAATTATTGCAGAAGTAAATGTCGGAGAGCACCATCATGTAGTATGTTACTACGGAATTAAATAGAGCACAAATATAGGTTACAATTTACTTTTGTGACCTGGATGGGAGTAACTAACCTGTCGATTGAGCTAAAATACTATATCATATTTGGAGGAAGATATTTTTGACATGTTCATGGATTACTTAGATTACATTGATGATCTTGATAGAAAAAAAAAAAAAAACAACGGAAATGCAATAGTGCTATGCGAGAACCATATGATATTTACTTATACAGAGAGAAAGTTCAATGAACATTTCAGTATTAGGAAAGAATCTTATACATGCCTTTTGAAGCTGCTCGGAGGACATTTCAACAAAACTCAAGACACAAATTCAGCTCTATAATCCAAATTGCAATTATTGTTATGTGCTTCGTACCGAAATATTTCAGAAGCTTGAGCCAGCATTACGATGAATTTAACATAATATGACAGTCTTACACTGTATTAAATGGAGATAGAATTGACTTAACGCGATGTAACTTAAAAGTTTGGCAATGTCAAACTTTTCCTTCCCGTCAAGTTTGATTTCACATCGTAATTAGAACCTATCGGTACTAACTCAGCTCGAAGTAATAAAAGAACTATGAATCAAAAGTCATTCCCATTACGTTAAGTGCATGCCAATTACACCTTTAGTTTACCAGCATTTTTATGTCACGTTAAGTAAAGTTCATCGTAATCCCGGTATTACAGGCAATAATATAAATAAACGTTCACCACGCGTCTGCTGGTGGTGTATTTCATTGCATTGTTAGAGCGCTTTTGAGGTTAACAGCAAGGTACCTACACATATAAATATACACGAGTGTTAAGAAAACTAAAAGGCAATTCTTCATTTTCCAGATTTCCGAAACATTCGTGTGTGGAATTGAATGCACGCATATTACTACTTTGTACCCATCCCTGAATATGGTGAACTTTTCCGAAATCAGAAAGGGTATTTATCAACACGCAAGTGATCTGCGATGTAAAATGAAGATTAGAAACATTGTTTCCTGAATTTTAAGCTGCTCTTCAGTATTATTAAACTCATCCATCACAACTTTCCAGCATCTTTATAACACGTTTTGGCTTTTTTGCATTACTTGGGTCTTCATTGAAAATGTTAATAAAAGTAATTTCCCGTAAATCAGGAACCTAAGCTTATATTTAAAAAAAAAAAAAAAAAAAAAAAAAACCTAACCCTATTCTAACCTCCCATAAATCACAAACAAAACACTAATAAACCTAAAATAAAAAGTAATTTGGAACGCACATTGCAAGTGTTGGCGGTATCTCACTGGCTTTGAAGATCAACGTAATGCAGGTTATCGTTTTTTACACTCATATTGTTTAAATGGATTTTCTTTATTTCTACCTAAAAACATTTCTCTCTTTCACTGACGTTTCTCCCCTTTTCCTATCGCAAATAACCTTATTCATGATTGCATCAAGTAAATCACACAAACAAAACATACCTTCGAGAGTACTGAGCTCTTACTTCCGTAGTCATAACTAAAAGAGTAAATTGTAATTGAGCTCTCCAACATTGCTTTCGGGGTATATTGCTCCCATAGTAACCTACTTCCGTAGCGGGGACTTCTTTAGTAAACGTTACTTCCGAAGCAATTTACTCCAACATGGTGCACGCCATCCTAAGAAGCTCTTAAAAACTTAACCTTTCATCCAGCATTATCATTTTATGTTGCTCAAACTTAATAACATACCTTCAGATTCTAAGTCACCATTCGGGACTCCAACCACGATGCTGGAAGGAATGTAAATCGTAGGCATATCCCACTCTGTCTGGACAACTTAATGTATCTGAAAATTAATTTGTTATATAAAAATGTTGTAACACACAATAACCTATCAAAGTTTTCTACCTCATTCTACGAATATCACTGAAGTTAATAGAAAATACCAATATTACAAAAAATATACATTCAATCAGAAATAGCATAAATGTATGATTACCGTCTCTGTTTTGAAAAAACATCAGACGAACCTTTCAGCTGTAAAAATCCAAGATGGTCCCTTTCTTCCTGCCTGCCATTTAGTTTGTTACAAACTTCAAAACAGCCAATCAGAAAATTCGCCTTTCCTGCAAAAGTACAACTAGTGACACACCATGTTCAAGTGAGGAGTTATTGCCCTCTGTTTCCAGTTTCCCAATCCAACCTTCACCCCTGTGCATCCCGACACCTGCAAATCTAATCAGTGTTGGTCCTCTGGTGAAGGGGTAATTTGTAGTTTATATGCAACTCAAAACTGGCTATTACCTAAAAAACAATGGCAAAAGCTACAAAGAACAGCTAAAACCGGTGGAAACAAAAAAAAGAACAATAAACAATTTTAATGTATGCCATTAAATAAAGGAATGAAAGCTTGGCATAAGTAAAGGGGTCGGAAATGTAACGGATATCCATTTAGATAATGTTTACTCTATCGAATTTTGACATTGGCTTGGCTAAATTGGAAGTAGGTGAAAAAATATCATTGGTCAGTTAAAAACAAATTAACTCCCAATGTGCAAAATCGACTTTCACTTTGTGATCGATATGCATTCCCGTTCTCGTTACTGGGCTGTTGTAAACCAATATCTTGCATGGTGCATTGCTTCCCGTTCTCAGGCAGTTGTGAAACAGCCTTTACTGGTCCAGTTGGCATATTCTGCTTCCCTTCCCCCTTGAGAATACTTGATGCTACTACTGGCTGCAGCGTTTGGTTATAGGGAGGGGCCTTTATTTGTGGGCCTTATCAAAATGCCATCAGAATATTCCATATTTAGCGAGATGTTCATTCTGTCAGTAAAGCTTCAGGTATATTGTTTTGATATACATTCCTTATTAGCAGGCATAAGGATTTCTACGCATTAAAGCCAGGACGGAAGGTAATAACATTGAATGTTACTGGACTATAGGCAGGGACATCACAAATAACAATCCACCCCCCATCCCTCTTACAGTCTTTTGGCACCTGCGGATAGCACCTGGACCATCTTTTACCTGCTGTCAGTGACCCTTGACCTCTGTTGTTCAGCATTCTTTGTAGTGATAATGGTTTGAGTGTATATGACTTGAAGCCAACTGCTTAGGAATTCCTGTACCTACTTATCAGCATTATTACTGATCACCTTGTTCTGTAAAACAATTTTGTAGAATATTTTCTCTGACAGCAAGTTGTGAATTTTATTTTTGTTTTGATATGTTAGCTTGTACACTGTGGCTATTATCATGACTATCAATTGATAAACAGGGAAAGGTGGTTTTTTTTTCATAGCACACAAAAAGTGTATCCTGGACAAGTTCATATGAAGTACTTAAAATCAGACTTGCTGAACAAATGCTAGTTTATATGTAATCCTCCATCATTGCAACATTTAATTCATAACAACAAATTTCTATTTGAAATGCTATATTAACAGGAAAGAGATGCTTTTTCTATGGTTAAAAATAATCATCAGGTTGCTTTATGCTAATTGCTCTCATTTACCTCACTTCATCAGTGATTGGTATACTGTATCTCTACTCCACTAGATAAACAGCTGTGGCTGCTGGGACAAACCTTTTCTTGCAGGCCCAAGAACCCTTTGTGTTAAGCAGATAGCATTAAGCCCCATTTACAACTAAAAGCGAGTACAAGCACAGTGTAATTGCAAAGCTTTGTACACAAGTTATTTAATGGAAGCATTCTCAGAGCCACGTAACGATAAATAAAATCATTACAAACTATAAACTTAATATAGTTATCATTAAGTGCTTACGTTTTGAAGAAAGATTTAAGAGACTGCACTTAATGCTTGCATTGCATGCATAGAGGAAGAATTCTGTATTTCTTTCTCCATGCACTGCCAGCTTCTAATCAGCAAACAATCGTGATACAACATTTATACCATCTACTGTACAACCATGGCCTTCCATTTGGCCTTGCCACATATTTTAAATGCCTAGGCCAGATGCTGCTCTGTTTGCTTGGTTCAACACCCTTTTTTTAGTCCTATTTATTTATAAAGACAATGAATACTCTTGTTGGCATTATTTATGTTATTCAGTGTATCATTATTATTATTATCATTATGTTATTTATTGTAGACTCAGAAGTCGTCTTCCGTGGTTACCATGCTATTTTCTAGTTCCCGACGTTATGGGTTCAAACTCAGCGGAGGCAATGGATTTTTTCAGACGTAAAAATCCTTAGCATTACTTCCTTTGGAAGGGAAGTAAAGCCGGTGATCCTGTCTCATAGATTTACGACACATAAAAGAACTCAAGCCTAATAAAGAGGCCTCTGAGCAAAATTACCAGTTTTTCACAACCAATATAGAATGGGACGCCAAGGACCACAACAGTTAAAGAGCATCCATAAATAAATTAATTAAAAAAAAAATACACTCAGAAGATTACTGCATGCAATTTAGGGTATAGAAACCCATACCAAGTTCTTGCATTACTGCATGCCTGCCCTTATGCCTTTATTGTGAATGGATGGGGCATTGTGACTCAAAAAACCATAAGGCAAAGAATGATAACATTTGACCCTGATTGCCAGATGCAGTAAATCAGGGTACGAAAGTGGGTCCAATAGTTTCCCGCCTAACCACATTCTAGAGTAAATAGAAATGAAACACAAACAAAAACCTTTATTGCAATACACTTTTCATATCTAAGAATTAAAATTTTCCCTGAAAACCCAAAGAAAAGAAAAAAAAAAGTTTTGTCTGCAAAATGATCATTAACACAGCTTTCATTTCAATGTACTTAAATTTCCTTCCTCAAAAGTCTGACTTGAGCTTGAAGAGCAAATAATAGTCACTACTAGGTCTGGACTGTAGAGTGGGTGGTAAATCTACTTGAATCCACACTTCTTCACAGCTTCCTTTGCAACATGGTTGTATGAACTGGAGCATCACACCTCAAGACAACTTTCCACCCCTTTTCTCTTTGATGGAGGTTTGTAGTTTATGCAGTATTCTAGTGTAACACTCGCCATTCACTGTAGTGTTCCTTTCTTTGAAGTCATTATCAAGATTCCTTTGCAGTTCCAAAAGATTGTTGTCATCTTTTTTGGCTGAGTGACCTTTGCCTTTCTAGAGGTTGGGGGACTCCTTGCAAGGAAAAAATATTTTGAAGTCCCATTTTGCAAGGCTCTTGAAAATGCTTCTAACATAAGCGATGGAATTGTGACTTACAAACTGAAGTCACGTTATATGCTACCACTGATGATGGACGTATATTAATCTGTACTACTTTAAAACAGAATGCCACAGGGATAATGGGGGATGGACAGCTGAACTTGTTGATGCTATGAAACTCAAATTTAATGTTAAAATATTCCAAGGCACCTCTAATTATGGTGTCAGGATAACATTAAGAAAAGGGCAAATAAATCAGTAAGACTATTTTGTTACATGAAGATGATCCTAATGATAATGGTAACAGGAAACATTCATTTCTTAACATAGACTGATCAGATGTTCTGACTTTTAGCCGATGCACCTTAATTTGGCACAACAAAACGTTTGCAGTTATGTTTGGGTAATATTGTATTCATTACTACCTTTTATTAAATATGTACCAAAGTCGTCTGAAACATTAAATGCAATTCTTAAAGAGGATAAAAGTAACAAATGTTGGTTTCAAAGTCTTTAAACTAGAAAAATAAATAAGCATAAAAACAAAATTTTTTACAAAATGTCTAACTTAATATGATCCTTGCAACAATTTATTGTAGATTTCTACGAGAGACTGTTGACACTTTTTCGCCATTGCAAAATCCTTTTCTTCCTGATTTCAGATCTTTTAGCATATGAATAAACAATTTGTTGGAGGTGTGCCATGATTTGTAGCCTTTGAGCTTCAAACTCTGGTCAGAATTCATGTTGATCCCGAAACAAAAACTACTGAACTACACCATCCACTAAAATAAAAGGGAAACAAATACAGTGCATCTTTGCTTTACATAACACTACATGTTCAATTCTTTCTGCTTGGAATCGCAAACAGAGGCAGTGATAGACAAATTTCAGAATAAAGGATCCTTTACTCTTTTTGAACTGCTGAGAGAAGTTGGGTACCCATCTTACACTCACTTTAATCAGGCAAAGATGTCAATAATACAAAGCACAGTGGTTTTTGACATGCCCAACCAGTGCTTTCGAAACATATTCGATTAATTTTTTAAAGTAAGTGATGTTTTAGTGTATCCACTGACTTAAGATTCAATTAAATTGTTTCGCTTCACTGTCTCTAACTTCTGAATAACTTTTTACTTTCTCTACTACGTATAGTAAGTAGGGGAAGTATTGTATTCCACCCAAAATTTCGATACCGAGATTTCACCGGAGATACATGTTTTGAGACTCACTGAATCCAAAAAAAGCATTTTTGGAAACATGTCCGTGTGTGTGTCTGTGTGTCTGTGAACAGCATAACTCAAAAACGAAGAGTCGGATAAACACCAAACTTGGTATTTAGGTTCAGTATCTTTCAGAGATGCGACACGAAGGTTTTCAAGAAAATCCCCCCACCCCAGACTACCCTTTACATGGAACATTTTTCGAAAATTTTAATTTTCTCAAAAACGGCTCTAACGATTTTGATTAAAATATCATATCTTTAAGATATTGTCATGACAAATAAAATGTATATCTCGAATTTTCTGGGAATGTCTCCAAAAGTATTCTTCATTATGAACGACTTTTTCATAACTGGTAAACCATAAGAGATAGACAAAATTTTACTACACAAAAAATGTAGATCGCGTTAAAATACACAATTTATGTCATATACATTTCTTTTGTTGAGTGAACCGTTTGCGAGATATTGCTTGTTATTCCCTTAAATTTTCCAATACTTATACTTTTTCTCAAATTCGTTATTCATTTTTTTATGTCCTGGACATGCAAAGAGAATGGAATGCGCCACATAGCAACCAGCGTTAAAATATTTGACTATCGCTTAAAACCTACCATATTCCCCTTGCATCTACAAGAAAATTATCAATAAGATTGACATCTCGATATCTCCATTAACATGAAGCATATGGAGAATAAGCGTTTGTAAAAATAGTTTGTACAAGAGTAGAGAAAGTCATGTGAGTGTAACACATCAGATTTTTTCTATTGATGCCCAACCTTGCTGCAATTTCTTTCAGTTATAGTTGCCTCTTTCAGTATTTCCTCTTTGATGTGGGTGATGTTTTCTGGTGAGCACCTTCAAGCGACACTCCCGTCTTCATGGTTTCTCAGCCCAAACAAAGACTTTAGCCCATTTCTGTACCGTGGAATATGAAGGAGAAATATCCTCATATAGACTATCCAGACACCGCAAACCTTCCTTTATGAGAAATTTAATAATACTTGATACTCAAATTTAAACATGGTCTAAAATTATACATGTCCACTTGAATTGATTGTATCTAAACAAAGGAAGACAATGAAACAAAAGACGTGAATGTAATTGTTTATTTAAAGGTGGAGAAATGACATTCCACAGGGGTTTCAAGCAGAAGATGATCTTTAACTCTCAGGCCGAAAACTTTTGGACCCCACCTCATACATGAATAATGTAAGGTCAGAGGGAAGAGAGATATTCAAAAGCCCAGTACCAAAAGGATATCTTTTCCCTCTTTTTTGGGTTTAATACTTGGAAATGTTGATGCTTGGTATAAACACAAATATAAATTGTTTCCTTTATAAGTTTACTTTGTCATTCCTGGAACACGATATAAAAATGATCCATCATTATCAAAGTAGCAATCATTTACTTTGTATGTACCACCTTTCTTTTTCTTTTCCTTTGGGATCCATATCCTAGGAATGAAAGCATCCTGCCTTTCCAATGCAGTAGGCTTCACATACATATTCTGTTCTTTAGAACTTTCCTTTTCCAAAGTGTAACTACCACCCTTTTCTTTTACAATTGAAAGGTCTCTCTCTGCTAGCTTTACTTCCGAATTTAAAATCTGTTCTTTATACTTTGTAAGAGTAACTGGTTGTTGTTTAGTAATTGGTCTCTCTGTTTTTAAAAGAAATGAGTCTCCCTTTGGTGCCCTTTTTCCGACAAATTTCTGGGACACAAAGAATTCTATTTTTGCAATTTCTGCATCTTTTTCTCTTCCTGAAGTTAACATTTCAGCACTTTTGTGAACAGTGGATTTCTCTTTAATTTCACTGTAGCTACTTATTATTTGACCAAAAACAGATGTTTTTGGTTTTCGTGCATCATGTTTAACTGATACATTTTCCATCCATTCTGCCACTCCTGAAAACAAAAGCAAGCATTTATTCATTAAATTACCTTAATGATTAATCATACATACTATATATATATATATATATATATATAAATAACTTAAGGGTATATGTTTGATGTTGCTCAGAAGAAGGCATATTTCCCCTTTACCTGAAAGAAACACCCTAGATAACTTCCTTATAGCATAAACTATATCTGCTGGTGTGTAACTCTCTCAAGACTTTTCCAGGCATTATCATTTGAGAGATTCTACAAATCCTTTAAGCAGAAAGCTTATTACTTTCTCTACCACATACCTAGTAGGTAGAGAAGGTATTGCAATCCACCCAAAAATTCAATAATAAGATTTCACTGGAAATACATGTTTAGAGACCCCTAAATCTAAACAAAGCATCTTTAGTGCATATGTCTATGAACAGCATAACTCAAAAACAATGTTGGATACATACCAAAGGTATTTAAGTTCAATCTTCCGATGCAACATGAAGATTTTTCAAGACAATTGCCCCACCCCAAACAACTCTTTACATAGAAAATGTTTTATTTTTTATTTTTTTATTTTTACAAAAATGGCTCTTAATGATTTTAATTAAAATGCACTACATTAAAGATATTTACATGATAAATAATATGTATATTTTGAATTTTCTGGAAATAGCCTGCAAACTCCTCTTCATTTGGAAGAAATTTTGTACAACCTTATATAACTGGTATGCATTAAGCAATAATAAAAAAAACCACAATTTATTTCAAAAAACTGTATTTCTGCGGCATAAGCCATTTCCAAGATATTCATTATTAACCGCTTCAGCGATGGCCATTTAAACCCTGCACAGGCTGGGAATGGATACCCAATAAACAGCGCAAGACATTTAAATTGTTAAATGAGGTAAAAATGCTGCAAAAATACACATTCGTATCTTCCGTATTTATTAAGTTATTTTAATGAAACAAAAACTGGTTTAAACCTCATTAAAGGTAGTATACATCTACGGTATCAACAAAGTGTAGACTATTTTAAAAAACGTTGTAATTTCACTACTTTGTTCCTCTGTAGCAAAAGCCATTTGTGCATTAAATGCACCTAATTTATGAGTCAGCTTCTTGTTTGTGTGTACGAAGGATATAGCTGCCTCAGTGATGTGTTCTCCGGTTCAAGGTTTCATGCTTTCATTTATATTACAATGCAATAATGTACTTCTGTGTATTGAAACATGCCAGCTACAAACAAAGCAAACCTGTCAGCATTTGTATGTGCCTACGTCTTAGAATATTACACGACCGAAGTGTATGGTAGACAAATGCAGTGATATTTTTATTCAGTCTGAAAAGCTTTCATGTTCTGTACTGAAAAGCACATTTGAAATTGTTATATCTCAGTGCTAACCATGGCTTCACTTAGTAATGTAGCCAATCAATTAGCTCGCCTAGGAAGTGTACAGGCTTCTGAAATTACTTCAGAAAATGTGGGACTTTTTGCTGTGTGATACTGATTTGGATATAGACGGCAGGTTTTCAGATTTTGAGGGGGGGTATTGAGGATATAGGTAGCAGTGAGAAAGAAAATGACACTCTTCCTTCAGATGTTCGTGAAGAATCAACATTGTGGAATGGTCAAAATAACTCCAACACAAATAGACATATCTTCACGAACACAGCCTCTGGTGTACAACCCCAGGCTCAACTGACTTCTGCCAGCCAACCAATTGACATTTTCACAAAATTTTTTACTACTGACTTAGTGTGTCTCATTGTTACAGAAACAAATGTATATGCGAATAAGGTGAAGGAAGACCTGACCTCTAAAGGCAATTTAGGGCCTAAGAGTAGAATTCAGAAATGGACAGAAGTAACACTGAATGAGATTTACAGACTACTTGGCCTAATTATGCTCATGGGTGTTATTCGTAAACCTACATTACACATGTACTGGTCTACAGATGACATGCTAGCTACTCCATTTTTTGGGAAATGCATGTCAAATAACAGGTTTACTTCCATTTTGCGGTTCCTACATTTCACATGCTCAGAAAATGTAAATGATAAACTACACAAAATCAGGCCAATTTTCGATTATATTATTTCAAAATTTAAAGAAAATTACATGCCTAGTGAAAAAGTCACTGTAGATGAAAACTTGAAGCTTTGGAAGGGCCATTAGGGTGGAAGCAATACATCAAAACAAAGAGGACCAGATTTGGCATAAAGAGTTTTGATCTTTGAAAGTAAAACAAAATATCTTTATAATAGTTGCATATACACTGGTCAAGGGACTGGAGACAAAGATTTGGGGTTATCTGGCTCCATAGTAATGCATCTGATGGAACCTCTACTTGATCAGGGTAGGACTGTATATTTAGATAATTAGTACAGCTCCCCAAAATTATACATGGCCTTATACAAAAGAAAAACAAATGCAATTGGAACAGTATGTTCAAATCGTATTGGCTTGCCAAAGGATGTGAATACAAAGGTTCTATGGGGAGGAGAACTGCAGGTATGTCAGCTCCCACCTTTGATGTACATTGCTTGGCAAGACAGGAGGGTAGTTACAGCATTATCCAATTGCAGCTCTAAGATTTTGATGATTGACACTGGAAAAATAGATTCTCACACCAAAATGTCAATTTTCAAGCCTGATGTTATCCAGAAATACAATATGATATGGGTGGTGTGGATCTAGTAGATCAGGTATTGCAAGTATATCCCTCTTTACGAAAAACAGTTAAATGGTATAAAAAAGTATTTTTGCACCAGTTGGATATAACCATATACAATTGTTTGGTAATTTGGAGAGCTCTAAACCCACGCAAGACAATGACTTCCTGGACTTTCGCATATCAATAGCTCGTAGCCTAATTGAGCAGTATAACATTTAGAGGCCTCTTCATACTGGGGGTAAGAAATCCACAACCCCTGCACCCCTCAGACTTGAAGGAAAACATTTTCCTAAAAGGATACCACCCACCGCAAAAAAAGTTGCATCGTTTCGAAAGTGTCTGGTGTGTCGCAAAAAAGGTGTTTGCAAGGAAACTAATATCATTTGCCATAAATGTGATGCGCCCTTGTGTGTTTGTCTATGTTTTGAGGTATACCATTCAAGAAGAAACCTTATCTTATAGAATTTATTTAAATTTATTATAAAAGAGAAAAATTTTAAGAATTAGGGTTAAATAAGCATTAAACGCATGTATACACAGGACGTCTATTGACGTCCGTATCCTTTCTCCTGCATTTTAACATGGACGTCATATGACGTCCATATCCCCGAAAGGGTTAATAGTTCTAACTGTTCAACACTTTTGTCATTTTTTTAAATTCCTGTCAATTTATTGCATGGAAAGACTATGGAATTTTAAGGCCTGTGTCCAGTTCTTAAAACATTTGACTATTGCTGTTCCCTTTGTATCTATAACTACATGTGTAAGGTAGCTATTTCTGGAAAGGTTTGCAGAAGTTTAAAGTAGGTAAATAGAAAAATAAGCTTTTGCAAGAATAGTTTGTATACCCACTAAAAAATATACAGGGTAAAGAAAGTAATGTAACACTTTTTTGTTTTGTTTTAAATTCACTTCATGCTAGGTAGATTCACAGCAATGTGGCAATTGTATTAAAGGTACTCACAATTCCACAACTAAACTGCACAATGATAATGAATGACTTCATTAACAACTTCTTACTCTCACCTTTGAATGAGTAACAAACTACAATGTTTGTCCTCTATTCAATATAGCACCGGCCATTCCCGGAATTATTGTATCAGATACTGAATCTTGTTATGCTTATATGTGTATTGCACATTCACAGTTGAATTTTTTATTTACTGTCCTTATATTATAATGGGTAATGTCTTAACTCTTCAATCAGTATTTCTTTACAAAAAAATTTTGCTCTGTACCAAATCGGTAAAGATACACCTAACAAAAACAAAAATAACATCTGCTACACCACAGCAAATTTTGTCTTAAGCTAAAATATTACCATTGGTTAGTAGCTTCAAGTATTGCCCTGCCTACATCGTGTCACTGTGAACCTTACATTAGTCATTATAAATGAGTTCCAAGTAGGTAATACACATTAAACCAAACAATGCAGTGTGCAATTGTTATCAGCAATTTTATACAACTTAGGTAGCTGTGAGAGAAGTGTAGTAATTCAAGCCACAGCTGAACATTTGACAAAACAGATTAATATGTTTTCACAAATACCACAACATAATGAACTGAAAAACACGTGGACACAGTCTAGTGCAGATGTTTCAGAAAAAACTAAAGGCGCTGATGAAAGAAAGTAATTCAATTAAGGACTCTAATGTAGTCTATTGTTGGTGTTGTGACACAACATAGTTCATACAAAGAAAATGCATATGCAAATTAATGCAGACATGTCTTCTAAGGTTCTAGTAGTAATATAGTGAGTCAGAGCTACTCTGGATAAGTATATTGGATGGCACAATAGTGCTACTGATCTAATGGAAGGATGTTTGATAGGAATTCATAATGTTTTGAAATATTTTGTCACCAGAAACAATGTATTAAATCCCAACCAGAACTAGCTACTCATTCAGATAATTCTATCCACAATTCTGTGGTGTTTGGTGAAAACATTATCACCTCCAAGACTCATTTTGAGATATAGGCACTTTTTGTTTTCAATTTCAACTTAAAAATCAGAAATCTAGCACACAAACAAATGCAAATTAAAATAATATACACTAGTATGCTTAGTTACATAAATGTGCTTCAGATTTAATGTAGCTTCTAAACATTGTATACCCAAGCTGGCCATAAGTTATGTTACAAACCTTTGATAGATACTGTACCAGGTGTTTGGTCGACCAGATAATGTGCCTGCTAATATACTCTACCGTATATACTGTTTATTGATTTCAACTGCAGCTAAGCGAAAACACTAGTTAAAGGTTTAGTTATGGTTTGGGGAGATTACAAAAAATTGTGTTGCTGTGATAGCCCTCCATAGGGTCAGAAAATTGACACTTGAGACTTTTCAGAACTCTTTTATGAAACTGAAAATCAATGGGATGTTTGTGTACTGCACCATTGTGTGCTTAAATGAAACTGATACAATTATCGGGGTGTCGCTGCTCTGTGAGTACCAGGACAGCGGTGAAAGCAATGGCTGCTTGTATTTGGAGAATATGAGAGATTCAATATGAGAAATCCAGTGCAGAAGCAAAAATTGGTGGCTAACGAGTTTAACATTTCCAGGAGATCAACGCCCAGATTGCTCAGACAAGATGGGTTAAAGCTTATTGTTGTTTCTTAACTACAAAACTTAAGCAGCAGAGAGCTGAAATGCAAATGCTTACTTGAGTGTTACATTAAAAACAGGCACAGAAAAATACTTTTCACTGATGAAAATTTTTTTTTACAATTAAAGAGAGCTACAACCATCAGAATGACAAGAGCGTGTGCCAGGATTTCGGAATAAGCTCTGAGGGGGTCCCAAGATCCAGAGGACCACCAATGCCGCCTCAGTGATGGTTTGGTGAGGAATAAGCTACTGGTGTTGCAAAGCGCATTTCTGCAAAAGGGTTGAAAGCAAACGCTAGAGTATATGAAACAACCTTCCTTGAGGTTGTTTCGAAAGACTTGAACACCACTTTGTTCAAGAATAGGTACTGGATTTTCCAGGACAATTCTGCACCAGCCTGCAAGGCAAGATACATTCAATGTTGACTTGAGAAAAATGTTTCATATTTTATTGCTATCGATTGGCCCTCTAGCAACCCTGACTCCAAACCCTTGGATTACAAATATGATCAGTATTTGAGAATATTGTTTGTAAGAAAAGGTGCCCTAATATCAAGTTTCTCAAACAACCCCTGCAGTCAGCAGTGGCAGATTTGCCAATGGAGACACTGCATACTGCTATTGATGAATTACCCAATTAACTTAGGTCCTGTAGCAGGGCAAAAGGAGATCATTTTGCAAAATAATATGTGGATTTAGCACAGAATATATAGCTGCCATCTGCCATAGTCAAACTAAAAAAAAAAAGAAAACAGTAAAATGCATTGTTGCCACTATAAAAAAAGTAACAACTTATGGTTATACTAGGTATAAAACCACTGCCTTTTCTAAAAATGCCATTTTAGAGATAAGTCATCCTGATCAAATACAACAGAATATACACCACGATTATATGCCATGTTTCTTTGACCCTTTCCCAATACACTATGTAAACAATGGAATTACTTTGAAGTTGTTAGTATCTTAACGTTATTTGGTCCCATGCTTTGGGCGTCAATTTGAAGTAGGTTGTTGCTTCACGTATGGTAAAAAGTTTCTGGTAGCCTTCGCCCCAAGTTTAAAAATATTAACTTTATAATTTTGACTGTTTCTTTTAAATATTATATATTTATGTTTGGCTCGGCTGCGTCAGTATTATTGTTTTTTTTAGAGACATGAATGTCTTAGCAGGGAGGTGGTGCAACTGAAGAATGTAGGCTTACACAGATTATAATTTTACTTCACTTCTTTTATTAATGCTGACACTATTTAAACACTTCACTGATATAGAGAAAGAGAGATTTTTTTTATTAATTAACTACACGTAACATGTGTACACGTAAACTATTTTCATCTCATACTGAATACGTATTATACTTCTCAAGGACGCATCTCGCGTCTGATTAGTAACACTGCTAGCAACCGACTTCATTTCTACCTCCTAAATTTGTAAATTTCTGTATTTCAAGTCTCTGATTGGCTATTCCTAATCCAATAGAATACTTTTATTTAACTAAAGCTTTTTCTGGTTGTTGATTGGCTATTTTATGAATTGTCTCAAAAATTACATTATTGTTGCTCCAAGAATGACTAGTAGCATTATTACACTTTCTTACACATTATTGCCTCAAGGTTACCTCATTGTTAGCAACTTTTAACCTATTATTCTCACAGCTCCTACATTATTAAATTACGTAATACATTCACATAACATTATTAAACATGGATACAATAATATAAACATTTACAATGACTGTAATATACATATATTTTTATATAATTTTACATGCACATATTGCTTTAAGGTGGGCTGTTATCCAATTATATATTATATAATTAGACTGAAGTCATTTAAGTGTTAAAAATACTGCCTCAACTTATACCTAATAATGCACTGATATTAACTGCATTATTAATTTATTAATAAACATAATTTATAAAATTAAACGACTTATTGGGGGGGCTTTGGGATATATTTATTTATAATAAAAATCAAGAAAATGTAGTGCATTTTTATGCCTGGTTCCAAACATCTGGTAATAAACAGGAACAAAGTCTAGTATGAATACCACTAAAGAATGACAGGAAATCACTCAACCTATACACAGCATACAGCTTTGATTGGGAAAATGTAATAAATTGTATAAAGATTACTACCTGGTTCTAAAACTTGAGACAGGTTCACATTAATGGAGACTCAAATCTTTATGGATGTTTTCTGCAGATAAGTTTTTACCTTGCTTAACTTTTTCTTTTATGCTTCTTTTTTGGTCTCTTTGTAAAAGTATGTGTCTGGTTAGACAGACTTTCATAATATGTTATTTTATGAGTAGGAAAAAATATGTGCATATGTGCATATGTACATATGCTTATATGCCTTACCTTCCATTTTATTCCTTGATCTCTGTGTAAACTTCATAAGGTGTTTGTTTAATGCAGTATCAACTTGCAATGTTCCTTGTTTTAGCTTCTCCCAGTTCTGTTCTACTATACTGTCATGTCTCAATATTCTATCTGCATCTTCTGGCTGCCACTTCGCTTTAAGAATTCTCTGTAATCACAATACCTATACATATTGAAATTTGTAAACACTAAAACTTCGAACAAGAACAGAAATAGTTATTTATTCAATAAATGCATGTAAAGTGTGCATAAGTGAATAAAACAGAATGTTTCAATAATTAGTACATAACCATTAGGGGCTCCCACCTGAAGAGGAGTATTAGGGTTGTCACATAATTCACGAGAAGAGTGCATTGGACTGGGCCAATGTCTTCTTTCTAATCCTGGAACTGCTTAATTACCACAATATGCAGTAGCATTGTATCAATTGATGCAGTAATTTGTATCACAAATTACTTAAATGTAAATAATGATTGTAATATGAATATGCATTTTTATGTGACATTGATTTCAGATGTTTATTAATTGTAATTATTATTTGGAAATAAGTTTATACGGCCTTACTGAAACTGTCAATAATAACGCAATAATGCAAAGAGGGGGGGTGAGCTGTTTATCATTATTGGAAACGAGGAAGTTACGTAATGTTAGCTCGTTTTTTCCGTTGAGAACCTTCTGGAATGTTTCCTTAGAGCATATGTATTCATAATTTTCATTGGATATTAAAATAGACGCTAATGTTGGCGCGTTTTATTAGCCAATTGCAATTCAGTTATAATCTTCAGGCGTATCTGATTGCAGGTGTATAAATAGGGTAAGTTTGAGGTAAAGTCAGTCAGTCGCTCAGTTCGCCGAAAGCATTCATACACTACACGTCGTCTTCAGTCAGTTCGTCGAAAGTATTAGTTCGTCATACATCGGACATAGATTCACAAGTTACGCGCAGCAGAATTATGAAAGATCTAAAATATGGTAAAGTTAATTATACAAAAGGTTGAGGTACGTTGTTTAAAAGTGATCAGTAAGAAATTATTATAACAGTTTCATTTTGGCGAGTGTCTAGATCAATATGTAAAAGTGATAGTGAACGTGTTCGACAATAAAAATTATAAAACAAATTTCTTCATCAGTGTTCTTTTTGGATAAAAGATTCCTTTCCATTTACACAACCCTGATCAAGACACATGTTCGACCCAAGATAAGATAATAGCTAGCCGGAGGACAATAAACGAAACTTAAAATTCTTTCGAACACTAACACTGATGCAAATTGCTAACACAAGATGGAGCTACAAACCGAACAAATGAATGATGTCACAAGATGGCAACGCGTGAAGTAAACACACATACACAAACATCACAAGCATCAACATTATAACTAATACCGTTACAAATTGGTTCCCATACGTGGGGCAGTTAAAAATTATGTAACCAAACAAAACAAAAGCAGCACAATATGAGATCTTCAAGTTCTAAGAATTTATGTAAAAACATATTACGTAAGCACCAAAGAATGTTAACACTCACAAATTGGCGCCCAACGTGGGGCTACAACAAAATAAACATACACAAAAAATGTTAAATATAAATAACATAAAACAGTCGCAAATTAGCGCCCAAACTTGGGGCTAACAAATAAAAGCATATTACGTAAACAATAATTTCTACAACAAATTGGCTACCCAAACGTGGGGCTCAAAACATATACAAATAATGTTACTACAAATTGGCAACCAGAACGTGGGGCATAGTGACCAGGAAAGGAACACGATGACCAGGAAAGGATCAGCATAACCAGGAAGGAGCAGAGTGACCAGGAAAGGAACCAGGACGTGGAACGAATGCAGCAGTGAAATGATCTACAAGACGCAGATTCCAGAAACAACAGGGACGACAGACTACGATCGTAATTCCGAGATTACAAGGCAACTGGGAAATTCAAACTACAGGACAACAAAACTACGCAGTTTCATCGAAGCGACATACAAATCTAGGAGAAAGGGGCAGGAAGCTGGACATCAATGTAACAGCAACAGACAGCATCACAAAGGTCAGAGTATCGTAATTTTTTTTTTAGAAAACAAAATTGTAACCTTCAAATGTACTTAAGGAGTGGTAGGATAAAGAAAACAATGGCTACTAATAATACAGAAGAAATAATTATGGAGGGAGATAATGTAACAGTTAGCTGTAATTCAATACAGGTTACAGAAAATAGCCGAAACTTTTTAGGATTTGAGGGTGGAAATGTTAGTGCAGAAAGTCAGAATAGAATAGCAGGAAATGTTAATCTTGATACTAGTATGATGATGGAAATGCTGAAAGATATTGTTAAGAGTAATGAGAAATTAGAAAAATTAACTCAGAGTAATGAGAAATTAAGGGAAGATATGCAAAAGAATAATAGGGAATTAAGAGAAGACATTGATAGGAGTTTAGAACAAAAACTAGATCAGAATAAGAGAGAATTAAGGGAAGATATTGGTAAGAGCTTAGAACAAAACAGGAAATCAATTGAAAATATTGGTAGGAGTAATGAGATATTAGAGCAAAAAGTAGATCAAAGCAGTGAAGAAATTGAAAAGAAAGTTATGAAGCTAGATAGTAGTATGCCAAAAATGAGAGATGAAAATGAGGAAGTAATAGCAAATGAGATAGGAGAAGTTTCAAAGAAAATGCTAGACATGAGCAGGGAAATAGATAACAAAGAAAGTGAGGTTAATACTAAAAGTAAGGTTAATGTAGAATGCACAGAGTTAGGAAATCAAGAGAGTAGTATTACAAGTGAGCTAAGAGAGATAAAAGAGGTTATGAATGTAGATGTGAATCAGGCGCAAGTCAATTTCAGAGGGGAGATATCAGAAATACAGAAGGAGTCAGTAATGCAAAGAAATAAATTGTACCAAGATGTTCAAAATGAAAACTCCAGTCCAGTACAGCTTATGACAGATTTGTCAGAGTATTCTCAAATTAAAGAGATAGTAGAAGAATTGAAAATGGCAGTTGTTAAAAGATGTGTTGTTCAGGAAACTTTAGATTGTTTTCAAATGTTATCATGTGATGAAATTTCTTATGAATACAAGAGGTTATTCATGAACAAAAATTTGAAGGTTAGGATACGGCTACGAGTAATGTTTAGCCACCGACAATTTGATCCAGGAGGGTAAATAACAATGAGATGTAAAGTAAATGCTGGATAGTTAAAGACGACTTGCAGAGAAATGTATTGGAACGTAAGAGGGTTAACTATTTATATATGTCATGTGAAAGGAGAAATAAAATTTTGGACATAATTAAATTTAAAAAAAAAAAAAAAAGGAAAATAACATTTTTTTTTTGTAACTATAACAGTTTTGAAAATTAATAATGCAAAGATTGAAACTCAATATGATATTAAAGTTAAAGTACAAAATAACAAAAATTGGTAAAAATAAATAAAACAAATACTTATGTAGCAAACAGAAAAGGTGAAACATTGTCTAGATTTAAGAGATGTAAATATATTTGTGTACAGGGTAAATATTTTTGGTAAATGTTTAATAATTACAAAAATCTTAAATGTATAAATTTTTCTCAACAACTTAAGAAAGTAAACAATTTGGTAACAGTAATTAAATAATTTAGGGTACAGTATTTGCTATAAAAAATTTTGTGATGTCAGATTAATATCTAAATTAATTAAACCAGAGCCAGTAAGTAGTGGCGAGATAAAAAAAAAAAAAAAAAACATGTCGTGTGTTAAATACGTGTGAAGTGTTAAGTGAAAGTGATAGCGTGTGTTCCAAGATTTAGGAGACTAAAAACCCAATTATAAAATTTCCAAACAAGTTGTAAATATTTATAATTATGTTTCTAGTGGGGCATATGATGCAGTAACTTAAATGTAAATAATGATTGTAATATGAATATGCATTTTTATGTGACATTGATTTCAGATGTTTATTAATTGTAATTATTATTTGGAAATAAGTTTATACGGCCTTACTGAAACTGTCAATAATAACGCAATAATGCAAAGAGGGGGGTGAGCTGTTTATCATTATTGGAAATGAGGAAGTTACGTAATGTTAGCTCGTTTTTTCCGTTGAGAACCTTCTGGAATGTTTCCTTAGAGCATATGTATTCATAATTTTCATTGGATATTAAAATAGACGCTAATGTTGGCGCGTTTTATTAGCCAATTGCAATTCAGTTATAATCTTCAGGCGTATCTGATTGCAGGTGTATAAATAGGGTAAGTTTGAGGTAAAGTCAGTCAGTCGCTCAGTTCGCCGAAAGCATTCATACACTACACGTCGTCTTCAGTCAGTTCGTCGAAAGTATTAGTTCGTCATACATCGGACATAGATTCACAAGTTACGCGCAGCAGAATTATGAAAGATCTAAAATATGGTAAAGTTAATTATACAAAAGGTTGAAGTACGTTGTTTAAAAGTGATCAGTAAGAAGTTATTATAACAGTTTCATTTTGGCGAGTATCTAGATCAATATGTAAAAGTGATAGTGAACGTGTTCGACAATAAAAATTATAAAACAAATTTCTTCATCAGTGTTCTTTTTGGATAAAAGATTCCTTTCCGTTTACACAACCCTGATCAAGACACATGTTCGACCCAAGATAAGATAATAGCTAGCCGGAGGACAATAAACGAAACTTAAAATTCTTTCGAACACTAACACTGATGCAAATTGCTAACACAAGATGGAGCTACAAACCGAACAAATGAATGACGTCACAAGATGGCAACGCGTGAAGTAAACACACATACACAAACATCACAAGCATCAACATTATAACTAATACCGTTACAAATTGGTTCCCATACGTGGGGCAGTTAAAAATTATGTAACCAAACAAAACAAAAGCAGCACAATATGAGATCTTCAAGTTCTAAGAATTTATGTAAAAACATATTACGTAAGCACCAAAGAATGTTAACACTCGCACAATTAATTACTGATCATACTGTTTGACAGACAATCCATACAGTATTGAAATACTTAATTCTCCTATTTCCATGTTATGCAATTCAAATTAATTCATGAGCTAAGAACACTTAGATTGATGTAGAATCTTAAAAAAAGAGTAACCTAACTCAAAAAAATTCTGATGAGTTGCACTCACATGACTTTTTCTACTTTTGTACAAACTATTTTTACAAACGCTTATTCTCCATATGCTTCATGTTAATTGAGATATCGAGATGTTAATCTTATTGCTAATTTTCTTGTAGATGCAAGGGGAATTGGTAGGCTTTAAGCTATAGTCAAATATTTTAAGAGCTGTTGCTATGTGGAGTATTCCATCTCTTTGCATTACCAGGACAAAAAAAAAAATGAATAATGAATTTGAGAAAAAGTATAAGTATTGGAAAATTTAAGGGAATAACAAGCAATATTTCGAAAATGGTTCACTCAACAAAAAAAATGTATATGACATAAATTGTGTATTTTAACGCGATCTACATTTTTTTGTATAGTAAAATTTTGTCTATCTCTTATGGTTTACCAGTTATGCAATAGTCATTCACAATAAAGAATACTTTTGGAAATATTCCCAGAAAATTTGAGATATACATTTCATTTGTCATGAAAATATCTTAAACATATGATATTTTAATCAAAATCGTTAGAGCCATTTTTGAGAAAATTAAAATTTTCGAAAAATGTTCCCATGTAAAGGGTAATCTGGGGTGTGGGGATTTGCTTGAAAACCTTCGTGTCACATCTCTGGAAGATACTGAATCTAAATACAAAGTTTGGTGTTTATCCGACTGTTAATTTCTGAGTTATGCTGTTCACAGACACACACATGGATATGTTTCCAAAAATGCTTTTTTTGGATTCAGGGGGTCTCAAAACATGTATTTCCGGTGAAATCTCGGTATCAAATTTTTGGGTGGAATACAATACTTCCCCTACTTACTATACGTAGTAGAGAAAGTAATATTGGAGCACAAAAAGACTAATGGCTTCATTGCTAAACAATTTGAACTATAAAATATAAATAGAGCCAGCTGGGTTCCTGTCATATTTCTACATGGTACTGCCTTCTGCTTGGTAGAATGAAATATTAAGGTTTGTTTGCTTCTAGTTTGGACTTAAAGTGAAATAGGTGTAGTGTAATATATTTATAACATTACAGATGAATAATTCAGAATTCAAAATTTATCATGATATCACACTATTGCTTATCAATATAAAATTAGCTTTAATACAACTTTTTAGGAAAATTAGGTTTTTCAGGGTGAGATATTTTCCTTTTATTGTCAGCTAACCTTAGTGTCTAGGCAGAACATGAAGATCCAGGATAATTAAGGATTCAACATCTGAACCGTTAATTTCATAAACTGTTGATATCTCAGGAGTGTAACAAAACAGCATGTTCAGTTTTACTAATTATTTAAGCAATTAAATTGTTAATAAGGATGAAATTTAATAATATTTCTTATAATCAGTCCACAAAGTTATACAGAAAAACTTATTGATATTACCAAAAGCATCACATATTTCCCAACATTGAACAAGCAAATTGGGAACTCATACAGAAAATAAGATATTATGTTCCTCATTTGCTATATAATCATTACCATAATCCAATACAATGTATTTGATCGGATTTACACACTTAACAATTTTTTAGTTTATATGTCAATATTAAGACATTTCATTTGGATTATGACTTAGTTCTCATTAAATTAGACAGCTATACTGAAACACATTTACTTCGGTGATTAAGAGCTTAAAAAGCAGTTTACTTAATGTGATGTGTGTGTTTATCCGTTCACTGTAAACAGAATGTAAGAGAGATAAATTGTTTATAACAATGCAATGCTTCATAACTGCAAAGATTTGCTTGGCTATCTCTTCAAGTTCTTAAGTTCTGTTTTTTATATATTTAATAGGAATAAGTTGGTAAGTTTTATGTAAATTCCATTTTTCACGCAGAAAACCTAACATAACAATTGCTGATTACAGCCATTAAAGTATGAAAGAGCACACTGTTTCGAGTGTTTTTCCTTAATAAATTTTTTCCATAAAGCTTTCTGTTCTTGAAATAATTACTATTTTATTTTGCACAATGTTGCAACACAGTAAATTCAACAGGTTCACTTTACATTTGATAGGTTAACTTTTAATTCTACAGCTTCTGCTGCTATGGCAATGAACAAACACTTCCGGTATACAAATAAACAGAAAACTATACATGATTGTAACATAATCTAAATATCATATGGAATATGGAATTCAGGAAGCATTTACAATATTACGCAAATTATTAATAGGAACACTTATTTATAAAGGTAAATAAAAACTTGAGAAACCCAGATTACAAGATTATGCTTCCTTTCTTTCTGAATCATCAAACTCTGTGAATAATTAAAGCAAGACAATAACTGAAAATCAATGAGTATTTCTTTTCAATGTTTAGTGAAATTGCTCAAAATGTGCACTCCTTGCCAACACACATGCTTCACAATGCTTTTCCAATTCTACTGCACTCTATAAAGTACATCCAGGTTGTTTTTTATTTCATCTACTGCTCGAAGTATTCTTTCTTGTTATGTACACACAAGTTTTCATATCGCTTCAAAGAAAAAAGTTGAATGCATTTAGATCTGGCAATCTTAGTGGCCATCTTACTGATTCATTCTGAGCGATCCAGCATTCTACGTAGGTTTTGCATAGATGGCTCTACTCATGTGCAGAGGTGCACCATCATGTAATAGCCACATATTTCTTATTACCAAGGGAACATCCTCGAGCAGAGCTAGTAACATTTCTTGATGAAACTGGAGATAGTGGCTCCTTTCAAAACTTAAGGAAGAATCCATGACCAATGTGATTCCTGCCCAAACATTTACAGAAAATCTGTGCTGAAAGCTGTCTTGTCTTATTGTGTGTGGATTGTTGTAAGCCCAGATATGTGCATTATGGTAATTAGTTACTCCATTTCTGGTAAATTTTGCTTAACTCATTGCAAGAATTTTAAGGGGAAAGTACCTTCCTTGTTGAAGAAACCATTCAGAAAATGCTACCCTTGGCATTCTGGATGCGCCGAGTATGATAAGGGTGTAGCAATGCTTCTTTTAATGTTCTTAAAACGGTCCAATGAGATATGCCAATTGTGCAGTTGCTGCTTCCAGGATCCTCTTCCACCAAGTGAAGGATTTCTTCTTCTTGTGCAATACTTCTTTGACCAACTCCTTTAACATGAGGACATATGTTTCCTTTATCTAGAGCTCTTTGACAGACTAAAATATATGTCCTATGATGTGATGCTCATTTATTTGGAAATCTTTCTTGATCAATTTTTGCTGCAGCTTCCACATTACCATGTGTTTCGCCATAAATGAATAGCTTCAAAATACTCGGCATTAGTAAAATGAGCCACTTTGTAATTGATAATTTGCTGTTTTGAAAACAAGCCATAAGCACAATAAACAACAGGTGAAGTGCATTTCTTTCCAACTTACAATGTCATCATGCTATGTAATCTCATGGCTAACATGTAGATTCAACTGAGACAAATTTCAAAAGCTTATAATAATAGTACAGAGTGTGAATTGTTTTAATTCAAAATGTATTTAAACATGCATAAAATATTTATCTTTCAATCTCCTCTAAGAAATATCTGAAAAAGTATTTAAGTTTCGTAAAATTTTCAATTGAAATAGAGTTAATATTAAGCAATTTTCACTTTTCTCTTAAAAACTACTTTAAAAACAGCAAACCTGCACTAAGATTATTTTGTTCTATTCATTACAAAGAGTTATCCTGTTCAAGGATGATCATAGGTCACCTTCCACCCAGTATAGAGAGGTTTTCATTAAAGTACATGTAAGTACATGAATAACTGAATACTTTACCTTTATAATATCTTCTGTGGCAGGAAAACATTGGGACAGCTTCTCTGCACACCATTCCTCACTGTCTTGGTTATGAAGATAACGGATGTGTTCCTTCTCAGCCCATGTTAACAAATTCGGGAAGCTCTTTTTAAAGTATTTTCTTTTAACTATCTGTAATTTTATGTTTTCTTTCTGCGCCTTTGTTTCCCTGTAGAAGGAATAAAATGTGTTGTCTATCATGCACACAATTTTTTCTACCAATTATTATTTACTTTTGTAGTGTTCTACAAATTATAATGTAGGAAAGAACCAGCATCTGTGCAAATGTTTTCTACAAATTAATCATACTGTAAGAAAATAATGGCTAGTATCTACTGCAATAAGCTAGGCTACGGAATGCAGGACTTATTGGCTGTTGCTAACAGAATAGACCAAAAATCTGTGCTTATAGCAAGAGATGCTAAGTGCTTTAAATAGTGCCGGTGAAACAATGGCTGATGTAAATAATGATTAATATTGTTTATAAATTAAAGTTAAGAGTGAGAGGGTGTATGTATATGTGAGACTATTCTTATGCTGTCATATGAAAGGAAGAGAAAGAGCAGGAAATGTATGTGTGTGACTACTCTTAGGCTGTCATGTGAGAGAAAGAGAAGGGGTTATATATGTGCATAACTACTCTTACGCAAATGTGTATGTATGAGAGAGACATGTGAGTAGTCTATCCCTCTCATAATGCTATGAGAGTAGCCACACACACACCTAGTCGTCCTTCTTTCTATCTCTCTCACAAAACATGGTAGTCACACAAATACATACTTCCCCTCTCTCCCTCACATGATATAACTTTCTCTAACAAGAAGCATAAGAGTATTAGTATTAGGCCATAACATCCCCGAGGGGCACAGGTCTCTCTCCTTGGAGAGGTGACTTGGTTTAGCGATCCTGGTTAGCCATTTCAGGAAGGATCCTCCTTATTCTTAAAACTACTTATGGTTCTATATATGTGTTTTAACACGATACACTGATCCTTTAGTCCTTCACTGTTTGTTCATCTACTGGTTCTTTAGTCCTTCACTTTTCTATTCTCCTGTTGTCTCTTGCTAGTTTGGCTGACGCACTGTTGTATTGATGTTCTGAGTTGCTATCTTGACTAGAAGTTGCCATCTCGCTCTGTCTTTTGCTGCTGTAGTCCATCTGCTGCCGAATGTCTTCTTGAGCTCGTCTGACCATTGTGTCCTCTCCTTGGCTCCCATGTCGTTAACCTGCGGGTCCATCAGTTGGGATCTTGCCTCATGTGTCCCACCCATCTCTATTTTTGATAACTGCTGGTCTTTCTGTGTCTATTATTTGTTCTCTATCTCTCCATGTGATACCTAGAATTTTTCTTTCCATTTTTCTTTGATATGTTTGTATTGACTTTTTGTCTTTTTTGTTGCACTCCAAGTTTGCAAGCTATATATTAGTGCAGGTAATATGCATGTGTTCATGATATACCTTTGGTGTTAAGATAAAGGTTTTTCTAGTAATACAAATTTCAGTGCCCAGAACTTTGACCATGCTGTCGATATTCTCCTTGCGATTTCCTTGGTCATATTTTTCTTGAAGGGATTGTTTGTCCATGTAAATTATTTCCTGCACACATTCCAGTGGTTCGGCTTGCATTATTGCAATGTCTTTCTCTCTGTTAACTGTCATTACTGTTGTCTTTTTTGCATTCATATGGAGTCCTAATTTGGTACTGAGTTCATTTGCTTGTCATAAAGGCTGTAGTTCCTCTGCTGTATTTGCTATGAGAACTATATTGTCTGCAAAACATAGGTTAAATATTTTCATATTCTCCTTTAATATTTCTGAAAATCTCTTCGAGTACGCAACTGAAGAGTTTGGGTGAAATTGTATCAACCTCCCATACCCCACTTTGTAGCTTGAATTCTCTTCCTTGTCTGTCCATCTGGATTCAGGTAGTGGTTTGTAAATATATCTTGGCAAGGTTTCTGGTGTATTTTTCTTGCGTTCCATGTTTCCTTAGGGCTGCTAGTAATGGTACATGCTCAACTGCATCAAATGCTTTTTGGACGTCAAGGAAGGCTAAGTATATTTTGAGGTTGTATTCTTTTGTTTTTCTAGAAGTAGTGCTATGGCTTACAAGTGATTGGTTGTTGAGTATCCTGGTCTGAATCCTCCTTGTTCTATTGGCTGGTTTTCTTCAATGTTCCTGCTCATCCTTTTGATGATTACTTTCGAGAATATTCTATATATGTTTGACATCAATATGATTGGGCGGGAGTAGTTTGTATCTACTTTGCTGCCTTTTTTATGTAATGTTACTCATAGTCCATTGTTTGGGTATTATCTCTGCCATTATTACTTCATTAAACAGGTTAGTTAGGGTATTCACAATGATATCTCCTCCTGCTTTAAGATATTCATTGCTTATATTGTCTTCTCTGGGGGTTTGCCCATTTTTGCTTCCTTGATTGCTGCTCTGACTTTGTCTCTTAGTATTGGCGATATTTCTTCTAATTCTTCCAAGGGTTTGGATGTAAATAATGCTAATTCTTTGTTGCCATTAGGGAGAGCGCTGTGGTATAGGTTTTTATAAAATGTTGTTGCTGTTTCGACTATTTCTTCTCTCAATGAAACTTTCTTTCCTTTACTGTCCTACAACTGCTTTATCAATGTTTTCCCCTGGCTGAGCTCTTTTCTTAGCTTTTCGTCGACTTCCTCTCGTTCATCTCCCTCTCTACTAGTCTCATCTTGTATTCTTGGAGATCCTTCCTTATTGCTGCTTTCGTGGTTTTATTTATTGCACTGTATTCCTTCTTAAATGACTCATTTTCATCCTTTTTTCTATATGCTTCAGCCCTTCTTTTGATTAGTAGCAGGGTGTTTTCGCTAAGTTTGGAAGCTTTGATTCTTGTTTTATCTTCCTCTTCTGCCTTGATTGCTGCTTCTTTAAAGTTTTTTTTTTTCAAGCGCTGAGTAGCGTATTTGAATGTCTATTGAGCTATTAGGTATTATTCTTTTGAAGTGTTGAGCGATTTCATTTTGAAATTGGTTAATGTTCAGTATCTTGTTCTTTGGGAGGGTTTGTTGGAATCTCTTCCTTCTTATTGTGCCTCTTTTGAAGTTTACCGTGGCTCTAACCATCCTATGTTCAGAATTTAATCTCTCTCACACACACACACACACACACACACACACACACACACACACACACACACACACGCATCCACACACACATACCTCTCTTACAATCTGATTGCATAAGGGTAAATCATACACAACTCTATCTCTCTAACATGACAGCATAAGAGTAGCCACACACAACCCTCTAACAACTGGTAGCGTAAGAGTATTAATCACATACAACTCTCTTTAATGAAATGATAGCATAAGAGTAGTTGCACAACTCCCAATAATATATATGCCACTATCATCATAGTTGATGTCATTATTACCACTATTAATTATTGTAGATATACCTACATCTGAGTTAGAAGTATATGGCTACTTTTATCCTATTATATTACATTTTGCACATAGATGATCGTTAAGTTGGCAAGTCTACCAACTGCTGGAGTATGGAAACGATATATAGATCTACAGAGTGAGCCAAAAGACTCCAAACTGCCTGCACAGTGTTTTTCCTGTCCGCATCCTCGGCGCTCATTGCCGTCTGCCATTATCATAGAAATGTGCGGATGAAACCATACAACATTTTTAAAACTACTTTTAAAGGCTTTACTAACCAACTTTACGAAAGGAGATGGTGAAACTGGCCACCTCTTCCATATATTTTTGGCACATTTTAGAAAACTATCCATCACTTGCCGTAGTTCACGTTGAGAAATTTCCTGGCAGATATTTTGTTTTAATTCTTCCAGGGTGTGTGCGTTTGTCTTATACACTTTATGTTTTAAGTTATACCAGAGGGGTATTTTATGAACAATATTACCGGCTGCGCTGTGTTTTTCCACTAGGCGTGTGGAAATATGATAAAAACATGATAATGCACTGCTGCTATAACTTAAGTCACGCTGTTGTGGTTTTGCTGTGCAGTGTAAGGCGCAGTTTTGAGTTGACGGTGATGCGATGTAGTTCAGTTATTACGAGTTATTTATTATTTTGTCCTGTACTTAGCCATAAAGTATATTATGGCTCAGTATATGTTTTCTACTGCACAGCGTGTATTTATTTATGATTCATATGTGTTAACTCGGTCAGCTTGCTAAGTGAAAGTATGATTTGCAGAAAGATTTCCAAGTGTAAAAGTTCCAGGCCATACAAGAATCCATGAACTTTACAGTAAATTTCAGGCCACAGGAAGTGTTCAGGCTAAGAAATCTAAAAGACGGCATTCGGTTCTTAACAAAGAAACATTAGACAACATTGGTCATCATTTGGAAAATTCCCCCAAAAGATTCCATGATGGATAGTTCCCTAAAGAGGTGCCAAAAATGTATGGACAACAACGGTGGCCAGTTTCAGCATTTCCTTTCATAAAATTGGTAATTAAAGCCTTTAAAAGTAGTTTTAAAAATGTTGTATGCTTTCATCCGCACCTTTCTATGATAGCAGCAGACAGTAACGAGCGCCGAGAACGCGGACAGGAAAAACACTGCGCAGTCGGTTCGGAGTCTTTTGGCTCACCCTGTAGTATACAGATAACCACAAAGAACATGCATATATTAAATAGTTATGACAGTATCAATTAGCTAGAACAGAGCCTCACAAACCCTTGAAATTGTCATTGCCTAAATAGGTGGTAAAGAATAAAAGTCCCAGTATTATACTATTAATTTAATTATTATTTTGATTTGTTCATCCAAAATGGATTCTTATAGACCAGGGTTACTACATCACCCAATTTAGCAAGGTACCAGATTTTAAACTTGTTTTTCAGCCACCAGTTAAAAATCGAGAAAATAGGATAAATAACTGGTTTCCATACTCATGTGTTATCTGTTTGTAGTGACATAAGCAAACGGACAGGCCTTATAATGAATTAGTGGTCTTTAATTGGCTAATGCTTCCTAAAGAAGCTGAGTGGAAAAATATTGAAGACTGTATATTGTACCTGAGACAGAAATATTATTACAGATGACACTGCACTCTTTGATGAAACTACTTGCCTAAAACGATGTGGAACACACCATTACTTATTGTGCATTTGCATGGTACATACATTGTAACATTACCTTAAGTTTATCTCATTAGATATGTAACCCCATTACGAAATGTATTGGGGAATTGTGCGAGGTTATAATTTAATAGTTATTTGAGGTTATGAGGTATACATAACTTAGCCAAAGGTTATTTCGTCACAATATGAAGAGGCCCTCATTTATTCTGCAATTGTATTGTTCAGTCTTACATTGGGTTATTTTTGGTTGAATTAAGGAATGTAATGCATAGACAACATGCCACTATCAAATAATAACAGTCAATATACACGGCAGTAAAAGTCGTAATGAAACTACCTCCTGTGAATCAGAAACCTAAGCTTATGTTAAAAAAAACTAAACCAAACCTAACCTCCCGTGAATCAGAAAACTAAGCTTACGAACGCACGCTCGCGTGCTTTGATGTAACCACTGGTAACTAATTAAAACAAGCTTATATACTAAATAAAAAAAAAACTAACCCTAACTTAACCTCCTGTGAATCAGAATCCTAAGCTTATCTAAAAAAACCCTAGGTAATGTTGCTCCAGAGGTCGATGTGTCATGGCGGACAATGTAAATACCCAATGTTAGGTACCAACTGTTAAATGGAAAAAATGCTGTCGCGTTAGTATAACCGCAAATAGTTTGGTATTGTTGTGAACTGTTATATGCTGCTGTAATAGAAAAGTGCAAAATAGTGAATAAATGCAATACAACTGATTATTAACTGCAAAACAGTAAATAGCTGCAATAAAATTTAATAATAACCACGAAGCAGTAAAAAATATTATTATTGTTATTGTCTAATGCATGGCGTTTAGTAATGACCATTGGCGCTCGTGCACTAGTAAATAAATGTAAAGAACCTCAAGCCTGATAAACAGACCTCAGCAAAATTACCTGTCTTTCACGCCCAATATAGAATGGGACGCTAAGGACCACAGCAGTTAAAGTACGTCCATAAATAAAATTCAATTAAATGTTTCAACTGAATGATTACCTTGCAAAGTAAGCAAATGTAATATAACTAAATAATTACCGCATAGCAGTAAACAAATGTAACAGAATTAAATAATTACCGCTGCGCAGTAAACAAATGTAACAGAAGTAAATAATTACCACTGTGCAGTAAACAAATCTAACAGAAGTAAATAATTACTGCAACGCAGTAAATGAATGTAATAAAATTAAATAATTATCGTGTAGCAGTAAACAAATGTAATAGAACTAAATAATTACCACGACGCAATAAGCAAATGTAATACAACTAAATGATAATGAATGCTACTATAATTATGTCCAAGGACATATCTACTCCTTCACGTTGCAATTGTTAGCCTTAATAAAGGCTGTTTTGTATCGATGCATACAAGACAATGAAGAAATATAAAATTTTGGAAGAAAAGAAAGATGAAAAGGAAGTTCTGAGCAGAAGACAAACCAAAAGAGAGCTGCGAAGATGTTATGTCGCAGGATAATTCTCAGAGAGTGTCACAAAAAAATTCTAAAACACTCTCCAAATGGGACAGCTGTTTCTACATGAACTCATGCAAGTATGAGTTGAAGAGCTCCTGAGAAGTGCTGAACTGCCTCCTAAGCTTGCTAGCTCTACTGCAAGTTGTTCTATGTCCCAATTTTCCATTAGGACAGCTTCATTATTTAAGATCCCATTCTCTGCAACGATTCGTAAGTTGTCCATGTTGACTGTTGACAAAATCACGCCAGAATACTAACTAATTCAATAAATCGCGACAGAATACAAAACCTAAAGTGCTTAAACAACTTTGGGGCATTTAAACAGCCAAATGCCACACATTTGTGGAATTTTAGTAATGTTTTTTTCTACAGGGTAGCCTGCCTGACGTTGCACAGCACCCGCCATTACATGTCGACCTCTGGAGCAACATTACCAAAACCTAAACCTAACTTCTCGTGAATTAGAAACCTAAGCTTATGTTAAAAAAAAATAAAATAAATAAATAAATGGCAAAGTTGCCTTTCTTGGGCCTACCTAAAAAATGCTGAAGGAAGTGAGAAATAATGGAATAAATTACCTTAGGAGCGAATATAGAAGTAGATGTGAACTGATCAACATATGGTGCCCACCTACCTACCCTTTTTAGGTGTCTTACTTATATAGGCGAATTGCGATACGAACACGAAAATACCTGGCCATCTTCACGGTAATACTGACGCTCATTCGGAAGTGCATACTTAAGTAAGAAATTGGGGAATCCGCTAAATATGCGATGTGTTGTTACTTCTACTTATTTATGTAGTATAGCCGCGAAAAAAGCGCCACACATTCAGAGCAAGCTGTGCAGAAGAGGCGGAATAAGTTTAGAATACCGCAGCATGAACTTGTGCCATTCTTCCCCTAAACCGGGATAAGGTGGAAAGTTGGGGTTTTGGAGGTAATCATAACCATCGTTAATGAACGCACGCTCGCTTCGCTTATGTGCCATTGACTGCTAATTAACCTAAATTTTTTTATATATAAAAAAAAAACTAAACTGACCTACCGAAAATCACAAACCATAGGTTTTATAAATAGGTAATCATAACCATCATTAAGGAATGCACACTTGCTTCTCTCGCGTGCTTTGAGGTGGCTAAGGCTAACCTTGCATGAATCCAGAAACGTAACCTTATATAAAAAGACCTAACCTAAGGCTATATTTATAAATAATAATAAAAAAAAAATCTGATGTGTTACACTCACATGACTTTCTCTACTCTTGTACAATCTATTTTTACAACGCCTATTCTCCATATGCTTTATGTTAATCGAGATATCGAGATGTCAATCTTATTGCTAATTTGCTTGTAGATGCAAGGGGAATATGGTAGCTTTTAAGCGATGGTCAAATATTTTAACGCTGGTTGCTATGCGGCGCATTCCATTCTCTTTGCAAGTCCAGGACATAAAAAAATGAATAACTAATTTGAGAAAAAGTATAAGTATTGGAAAATTTAAGGGAATAACAAGCAATATCTCGAAAACGGTTCACTCAACAAAAGAAATGTATATGACAAAAGTTGTGTATTTTAACGAGATCTACATTTTTTGTGTAGTAAAATTTTGTCTATCTCTTATGGTTTACCAGTTATGCAAAAGTCGTTCACAATGAAGAATACTTTTGGAGACATTCCCAGAAATTTCGAGATATACATTTCATTTCTCATGACATTATCTTAAACATATGATATTTTAATCAAAATCGTTAGAGCCATTTTTGAGAAAATTAAAATTTTCGAAAAATGTTCCATGTAAAGGGTAGTCTGGGGTGGGGGGATTTTCTTGAAAACCTTCGTGTCGCATTTCTGGAAGATACTGAACCTAAATACCAAGTTTGGTGTTTATCTGACTGTTCGTTTTTGAGTTATGCTGTTCACAGACACACACACAGACACACACACAGACACACACACAGACACACACACACACAGACACACACACACACAGACACACACACGGACATGTTTCCAAAAATGCTTTTTTTGGATTCAGGAGGTCTCAAAACATGTATTTCCGGTGAAATCTCGGTATCGAATTTTTGGGTGGAATGCAATACTTCCCCTACTTACTATACGTAGTAGAGAAAGTAAAAACTAACTTAAGGCTAACCTTGTGTGAATTCAGAAACCTAAACTTATATAAAAAGAAAAAAGGAAACCGAGAGAGTTGCAGATATATGTTTCTGCCTTTGGCAGCATTACTTCTTGATATGTTGCAACATTGTGTTACAGCCAGAGAATGACCTACAGTGCCACCTGTTGCCATCTAAATGACATACAGTGACATCTGTTGGACATATAAGACATCACTTCGGTGGCTAAAGTGTGGTAAATGTGGGCCCAAGAAAGGCAACTTACCCGGCAATTAAGAACGCAGGCTGAGATCCTAGGCGGCATCTTACTGGCTTTGGCGGTATTTGTGATTCATATGTAGCCAGCGTTGTGTTGGAACTAGAGGATGACAGGGTGACATCTATAGGGCATGTAATACATCACTTTCATCGCTTCTAAGGACCAAAGTAAAGCAGAAAGTCCGAATAAAGGATATGAGGAAAACTTTTCGTAACTTCATTATGTACTTACTCGGCCAGACTGGTTGCTCGATTTCGACATTCTTCTTTTAGGTATCCTCCACAGCGATGAAAATGATGTGTTATATGTCCAACAGATGTCACTCTATGTCATACGCTTGCTCTAACGTAATGCTGGCAACATATGAATAACTAATGCCGCCAATGCCGGTAAGATACTCAGCCTCAAGGCGTAGCCAAGAGATTGGGGGCCCTCAGCCTCAAAGCGTAGCCGAGGGATGTTTTTTAGAAGGAGAGGAGTGTAGCAAGTTGAGGCTGATCCGCAACTGTGAAGCGACGACAGGGCGTAGCCGAGGGATCTACGCGTCTAAAACTCGAATGATTCACGTTAGCAGAAACAACAGCACATCGCATATTTAGCGGATTTAACTTTTTATTTAGGTTGACAGTTCCCACTTTGCATGGAAAAATGGCTACGTTTGTTTTCTTCCTAACGCTATTTGCCTTATATAAATAACACTTAAAACGGGTGGGTACTAGATATTGGAGAGACCACATCATGTTCTAAAATCACTCCTAAGGTAAGTAATTTCATTGCTTTTTCACTTCCTTATTCCTAATTTAGGTGGGCAAAAGAAAGACCTAATGCGGGCAAAAGTGACACAAACGAGGGCAACAGTATGACAATTGAGCCCGCAATTTGCCTGTATAACTATAGCACCTGAAAGGGGCGGGTAGGTACGCACCAGATATTGAAGAGATCACATCCACTTCTAAACTCACTCCTATGGTAATTTATTCGCTTTCCTTTTGTTTTTATAAGCATTTTCAACGGGGATACACTAAGAGGAGAATAGCCTTGCCAGCGAGTGTTCCTATACATGGAAAGGTGTGCAGAATGCACGTACACCATTACCCAAAGTCATGCGCTTGGATTACCTGTACTATCTATTCCGCTTGGGGCTAACGTACTTACTTTTGATGCTCGGCATATAATTCATGAGCATCCATAAAATCAGACTCCATGGCATCCAAGTCAAATTCTTCTATCTTTGCATCTTTCTCGATCTCATGATAGGCATTAATCTGCTTCTGTATCCCTGGATTAGCAATGCGATTTATTGCTGCATTTTGAAATTTATTCCTACCACGCACAAACAAACAATACGAGGTTACGAAACCCCTTTTAATTAATTTACACAGCATGGTATATCGACAGCTCCATTCATTCCATAAATGCCAATGATGTTGTTCTTGTAAAGAATTGATTTCCAATGTTATAAGAAACAGTAATATATTGGGTACACATGTTTCTATATTTAAATTTCCTGTTCTTCTTTTGCTTCTCTTACAAGCGCTTAGAGATAGCACATCGAAGTTACCCGACGAAAGCGACGAAAGGTTGTTCCAACATACGGTTCTGAACGGGTTCGGAACTAATTCCAACACATGCTAATGCACATGCGCCAGTCGGTACGGTACGCTCACAGAACTAATTCGGAATTTTGTGTGGTTGGAACACTACTTGAACCGTTCGCGTTCTGTCACGGCCTTCTTCGTTGCACGGTCAATCAGAAGACGATCAAATATCTACGTTTACAGCGTTGATGAATGAAATCAAACTCCGCCGATGTACGTATGTCAGTATATATATACCCGGAAAAAGTAATTTAACATTATGTTTCCTGCTACAGAAGCTTCTAAACACAATGTTTAATTTAAATCTCCAATACTCTGAGACAATGACACCCCACATAAATTCTATTCCGAACGTAATGTAAATAATACAAAACTACATGGTACTAATGTATGCTTATGATCAGGGTTAGGATTTTTAGTTGCAAATTTCAGATGAAAAAAGGAAGGAAAAGGTGCTCAAATAAGGTGAAAAAGGCACAATAAGGTGCTGGTTTATTTAAGGGGATGCACAACTGAAATTGCTATTTTCTAAACTATCCATTCAATTGGGCTGAAATTTTTATTTCTTTATATATAATTGGTTTGTGAATTACAGCCCAGTCTTAATAATTCTCGAAACTGCGCGGTTGAGGTTATTGTCTTCTCTGCCTGCCCAGGCTTCGTCTCCACGTAAACAGATGACGTCTCTCACAGCAACAAACTCACATTCACGAACACCAGGCTACTGATTCTGTGGGATAGAATCACTCATTGTCAATTGCATGATTGCGGGCTACTGTATAGCAGTAAAGTGAGAGAAAGAGGTTTTCGTCGAACACACAATTATTTTCCATTGTTGCGGGTGTGCTTTCAATTCCCGCGCGGCGTTTACTGAAAGAGGTAGACTTACTATTCGCACTACACAGCAAGCTGAGGAGACGTTAATTGAAAGTTAAAGAATAAATTGGAATGAAACATAAAAGAAAAAAGGGGATTATGGGCATGGTTGGGGGGAAATGGTATAAAGGTGCCAAAAAGGGGTAAAGGTCCCAAAATAACGGAATAATGTTTAAATGGAAATAATCCTCTTCTTCGGAAGTCGATGCATCATTAAAAAGATCACTGTCACCTTCTAAATCACTCATTATTGTTATCTTTGAACGCTGTTTTGCTCCCTGGCTTTGTTAGACGTTTGTTCTTTTCCTCAAGTATGTCGCCATACTACTCAACAGCGAGCAACTGCTTACCAAATACCTTTGCTATTCCGTATTGAGAAATAAACACCAATGGAGGAATAAATTACATATTCAAATTTATTTTCTACTGAATACAGAGAGTATGTCGCTTTTTCAATACTCTCTGTCGGATTTGTTCCAAGCGATTAGAATCGATTCTGAATTAACTGAGTATGCGCTGTAGACCATACAACCTGCGCATGTCTGGAATTTTCAGTTCCTATTCTTAATCACGAACCGATTTCACTCGTTCCGAACTAGTTCCCAAATACGTTGGAACAGCAAACTGGAAATTCAGAATTGGTTCTGAACTGATTCTCTGTCGTGTTGGAACGCCACTTAGCTACTGCGCATACTCAGATAATTCGGAATCGATTCTGAATCGTGTGGGAACAAACCTGAAGTTCGAGCGAATGCCGAAAATGAACGAAAGCGAACGATCTTTAGGGAGCATTCCAGTGCATTGGAGGACAAGCGCTTGCAGATAGCTCACGCGAAGTTGCCCGACGAAGTTCGAGCGAATGCCAAAAATGAACGAAAACGAACGATCTTATGGGAGCATTCCAGTGCAAGGGGGAAGGTAGTCCATTCCGGCACATTTTGCTCCATTAGCTGTGGTCAAATACATAACGTGGAACGTTGGCGCGCGCATTTCGACTGGCAATTGAAAGTGAATACATAAAGCCATGCGTTTCAAAGCAGGAACTTATACATACATTACAAATCGGTTTAAGTTCAGTACCTACCAAAGATGCGACACAAAGATTTTCAAGATAATTCCCCACCCAAAATAACCCTTTACACGGAAGAATTCTCGATTTTTTTTTCTGAAAAATGACTCGAACGATTTTGATTAAAAAGTCATTGTATTTAAGATATTTACATGAAAGATAAAATGTTTATTTTTAATTTTCTGGGAATAGATTGTGAAGTCCTCTTCATTCGGAAGGAATTTTATATAATCTTGTGTAACTGGTAAATTTAAGCAACAGAGGAAAATGGGACACACAAAAAATGTCAATGGGATAGATGGATCTGTTGCATCCCAGTTTTATATGTTATAATGTTTTATGTATATGCAAACTCCACCATCTTCTAAATGTTTTCTTATACAGTGTGAAAGGTGTTGCTTGAACTGTAATAAAATGGCTAATGGACACAGGCACAAGGAACATTACTATGTTTCATTTTTGTAGGTTTAATGACAAAAATTGTATTGGACATATTTGCACTACTCATTATATAGAATCCATGATTAACGTACGGTTCAAGCAGTACCTTCTACCCTGTATATTGTTCTCCCAAATAATACCCATGCAGTAATGATGATAATTTCTCGTTTCAAGTGATGTCTTTCTCAAACATGTCTTCAAGGTAATAGAAATTACATGGGAAATTGAAATTTAAGCATAACATAAGTATAAAGTTGTAATTTCGAGCTTATTCAAAGTGAATTAATCATCATAATAGTATCAACCTCATGTAAGCACTTTATGTAGGGCATGCATGTGATGGTGATTTAACACTTATTTGCTATTGTTGTCCTACTGTAATGCGTGTCGAGAAGTTTACTGTTGAAATGGTGATGGTTTACAAATTTTTCTCTCTTAGATAATGCATGATGGGGAGGGGAGCATCCCCCCCAAAGGCTGTTCTTGGCGTTGGGTATATTCCCACTTACTCTGCATACTTCATAATTGTATGATGTGTTCAATTTCCCTGAGCATTGCTCACAGTGGAGCCAAATGAACAAACACTAACATCACTGTATGGACTCAATTTTTTTTCCATATAACCTGTCAATAAATTTAAGGTTCCCATGTGCTGTAGGACCTCCACTGTGTTATATTAAATGTTATATATAGAACCTTTCCCAGGAAAAAGGAACCAAAGTTTATTTTCTATTCAATAACTGTAAGCTTTATTAACTAGAACTGGCTTTGTGTATGCATAAGTGACTACGTGCAATTACAATTACCTATAAGATCATTCCAATAGATTGTAATAACAGACATTCAAGAGGTTAGAATTTAATGGACATTTTAATTGGGTAGGCCATTCAAATGTATATTAATATAGGCACATGTTCCTTAAAATACCACACAAATGTATTATACAGTGTTATTAAATATGAATGTGAATGCAATGTCTCTAAATAATAACAATGTATCTTTGTGTTTAACCATATCACACCAACCCTTAATAATTATCAATCACTTTAACATGTAGTTTAGTGTTCCAGTATTAATTGTTCTTAATATGTTGACTGCAGAAAGAATGTAACAGCGTTTTGTATGACTTTCATACTATTGTTTTTTAAGCAATTACAAATTTTAAAATTGCTTAAAATGCAATATTTCATTATTACCTACTTACTTCCTTACCCAATTTTATTATCACTTAAGTATAGTTATATTGTTGTTTCTGCAGGTTAATGGTCCACATGCTGGTTTATAAATTTGGGTGGCTGGATGAGACACTCGTTCATTAGGACTCTCTGTCCTCCATAGTATTTTTAATTTTAATGTCTCTTTTAACTTCACAAGTTTACAGAGATTGGAGACTGGTGGGAGGGGGGATGACAATGATGAAGATGGTGCAATTGATGGAATTATGGTGGGGGAAAACCAGAGAATACTTATTCTAAGTGCCATTTTATCTACCACAAAATCCCACCTCTGATCCCTAGGATTGAATCCAGGCTTTTTTTGTGAGAGGCCATAGTGCTGCCCAATTAGAAGTGTGAATATGAGACAACATTTAAAACAGAGATAGTATTACTCAATACTATCAAGTAATGAAACCAAGAAGTTGTTTTACAAGGCAGCTCCCACTATGACTTCACAAATGAGGTGTATGTAAACAAAGCATTAATAGATACTTAAAAAGAATAACTATTTCAGCAGATATTTTGTCATGCAATACATATTATACATTTATATAATTTAAGTTGGGTGTTTTGTCATAAATAATGTAGCTGACATTTCGATATGTAGAAATCATTCAGAAATAATGCCGTAATACACAAGTTTTATGTTTCTATTTGTGTTTCAATGGCCAGTGCTTAACCGAGTTACCCAAATTGACAAAAATTCCCAAAGATACACAGTACATATGGAGAATTTTCTGTTTATGAAATGCTTTAAGTTATTTTGCAATGAAAAGAGCATTATGTCCTAATTTATTTATTCGGTATAACAGCAGGAAATAGTATTTGAGCACAACAGTAATACACATCCAAAATCAAACTATGGATCCCAAACTATTATCATTACATCACATTCAAAATTGAAATATGGGGTAAATTGTCATACTTTTGCCCGCATTAGGTCTTACGCTTGCTCTAACGTAATGCTGCCAACATATGAATAATGACACCGAAGCCGGTAAGATACTCAGCCTCAAAGCGTAGCCGAGAGAATGAGGGCCCTCAGCCTCAAAGCGTAGCCGAGGGATGTTTTTTTAGGAGAGGAGTGTAGCAAGTTCGAAGCGACGACAGAGCGTAGCGGAGGGATCTGCGCGTTAAAACTCGAATGATTCACGTTCCCAGAAACAACAGCACATCGCATATTTAGTGCATTTCACTTCTTATTTAAGTTGGCAGTACCCACTTTGCATGTGATTTATCGGAAAAATGGCTACGTTTGTTTTCTTCCTCATGCGATTTGCCTATATAAGTGAAAAACCTAAAACGGGTCCGTACACACTTCGCCTGGATCCTTCGACTCGACAAGACCTTCTAGCACCATGGGAAGAAGGAGACAACGCAGGGCTGCAGTAGCAGCAGAGACTTCCGCCGACGATTCCGACTCGCCGATCAACGAGACAGCCGCCGCAGCTGGAGCTGCCAGCTCGCCGCCAACGCCGCATCACATGGAAGTCACGGACTACAGTGCACCTGATGCTGCTTCGCCTGGTGAAGGCCAAGCCCAGCGCTATCTTCTCTTCAGCGCTGTGGTCGTGGGTGTTCACCAGCATCTACCGACGCAGACCATTTTAAGCTGCGTGCAGCTGTGGCCTTCAGCCTTGAAGGCCACTAGGATCCAATCTCGGAAGGGCCCAACACCGCTCGTGCGCCTTTTCTTTCGGGAAAAGGCGCACTACGACGCTGCCCTTTCCGAGGGCCTGCAGTTCTTGGGCAAGCGCCTAACCATTGAACCGAGCCGCTCCACATGGACGCCGCCCTGCCGACGCTGCTGCCTTTACGGGCACAGTGAGGTAGGCTGTACCGCTCAACCACGGTGCCACTACTGCGGGGCACCTAACTTGACGTCTGTCTGCCAGCAGCATGATTTGACGCGTCGACGCCGCTTCTGTGCAACCTGCTGAAGACACGACCACTTCACCGGACAAGCTTCTTGTCCGCTACGCCTACACAACCTTTCAACACCGTCACAGCAGGAGGCCAAGGTGCCCGCGCGGCAGCAGCAGTTGTCACCGCAGCTTGATCGCGCCCTGGAGAACGGGCCTCCTGCAGTAGACGACATGCCTGAAATTGTCACTACTAACTGCAAGCAAGCTTCAACCGAGATCCTTAAGAAGCTGGAGGACATTAAGGCGGAGCTTCTCAACATCACAACCAAACTGGCCTCCTTGAAAGAGGTACTTACCGAACTCCAAGAGGACCACGGCACCATTGTACTAGCAGCAAAGATAATACCAACGCTTTCCAGCAGAATTACTATACCAACTTACTTCGAGGAACACTTCGATGTCAGAAGGCTCATCAAGGAGGAGCTATCAGCCCTCCAGACGACGCTGGATGCCGCTGCCACCAAAAGACTTCCACAGCAACTACATGAGCCCCCGTGGGGGCCCAAACAGAACGCTCCGAATATCGACTACCGAACACGACGGAAGCCCAAGTAGCCACCCTAAAATCCTGACACATCCACTCTAACTTCTTTTACCTTCTCACCCTAAATTCCCAAGGGCGCAAGTAGGGCCTCGGCCATGCTTGCGTCCTGGCACCTTCCTTCACCCGGCTTAGGCCATTCCTGCCGACCAATACTATCACCTTGAATCCGCAGGTGCTTAATGCGGTACTGCCTCATCTTCTCCCTTGACTTTTCCCTCTCCGGTGGAGGAGATTTTAGTGGGTATGCCGATCTGTCGGTGAGTCCCACACTCTCAGTCCCGACTCCCATCGGGGCTGAGGTCAGTGATTAAATCATTTTCTCCTCCACTCGAAAAAAACGGGTGCGTAGGTGGGCACCAGATATTGGAGAGACCACATCATGTTCTAAACTCACTCCTAAGGTAATTTATTTAATTATTTCTCACTTCCTTATACCTAATTAGGTGGGCAAAAGTATGACAATTTAGCCGAAATAGGTATCAGACATAACCTTTGAGCATGACTTCTCATGTTCGTTTTACGATATTAGTGTGCAATCCACAAAAACAAACTTTTCGAAATACAGTCCCTAATTCAAACACATTTCAACACTAAATAGCACAAACACATTTTAACACCTTAACATACTAAGTTAGTTTATATTTAAGGTTAGCTTGTTTTCGCTATATATATTTCAATTCTTCATTAAAACCAACTAACGTTGTGACTTTCGATTCATAGCCTGTCTTCTACGTTACTAGGTTTTCAGATCATGTTCCAGTTTTAAGCATCGAATGCGCGTTATTTGGTACTCAATATTAAATAAGGTATCACTATAAACTCCACAATTTACACAATTGCTCGTTGATACGAAAATTCAGCTTTAGTTTTATATTTTCGGCATTGCTATTTTATCAGCTGACTTCCATCTTAGTTTCAAGCACAGAACAGCAAACCACAGAACACCAAACTATTTTCAAGCCTCAGCAATCAGCATGGCAAAGGTCGCGCTATTCGTTCTGGAAGCGTGCTGTTCGTTTACCTTCGGGTGTGCAATCTGCAAGCTTTTGTGTTTCTCCTTCAGACAAGGTTGCCAACCAATGTTAGACAAAACCATGATCAGAAACCATAGGAAGATAACAGCCATCTTATTTATAATCATGGGTTTGTTGAGTAGACATCAATACCACTATAATAAGAACTATAATTTCTTTTTTAACAATATTTATATCAGGCTTAAGTGAAAAATTTGAGTATGATTTAAATACAATTATTATGTTCTAGTTCACTGGGAAGTAAAGTTGCATATAGCGCACCTAGTAGCCAGACCTGGAGAAGAAACAGGAATTCAAAATAGGAAAGCGCTTAAGGTCGCACAATATCAATCAAATAAGCACCGTTAGTGTTTGCACCAGGAGCGGCTTCTTAATATGGTAGCACGTTTGCGCTACAACCAAAGTCCTGGCTCTCCCTTTAATGTAAATAACGTATACGATTCATACGCTTCGGTTATCATTCTGACATGATCTTGTGGAGTGGACTTTGGCAAGCGTTGTATTGTTTGCAGGTGCCAAGTAGTGCACTCCGAGTGCAACACAAAGTGGTATAATGGTGAAGTTTAGGAATGAGGAACCGATGGAGCTCAGAGGTGAATGGGGGTACGTGAGGGGCATAAGCTGCATGTTGTTGGTTAACTTAGTAGTCAGAGAGCATAGAATAGGATGATCAACAGGAGAAACGCTTTTCCTTTCGTCCCATACACAGAGCCATCTATTGAATTCACAGTAAAAGTTTACCTCACTTCCGGTCTTCTATACTGAAATCTAGTTACCTTGTATCTCTGATAATTACGTTGCCTGTATGCCACTTGGTTTGTGCCGTGTTGTGTGTATCGGGTTTTAATTTATGAATCAAAGTGGTTTATTTAGCCAAATACAGGTAAATGTATAGGAAACGTAAGGAGAAACAATAAACTCCATTCAATCTCTTTTAATTCAACCGTTTTCAACGCTAAACTTGGAGGAAAACAATGAAATTAAACGCATTGGAAGGCCCACACCATACCCAAATAAAATCTAATGTGTTATACTCACATGACTTTCTCTACTCTTGTACAAACTATTTTTCAAACGGTTATTCTTCATATGCTTCATGTTAATCGAGATGTTAATCTTATTGCTAATTTTCTTGTAGATACAAGGAGAATATGGTAGGTATAAGCGATAGTCAAATATTTTAAGAGCTGGTTGCTATGTGGCGCATTCCATTCTCTTTGCATGTCCAGGACATAAAAAATGAATAACCAATTTGAGAAAAAGTATTATTGAAAAATTTAAGGGAATAACAAGCAATATCTCGAAAATGGTTCACTCAACAAAATAAATGTATCTGACATAAATTGTGTATTTTTATGCGATCTACATTTTTTGTACAGTAAAATGTTGTCTATCTCTTATGGTCGTTCACAGTGAAGAATACTTTTGGAGACATCCCAGAAAATTCGAGATATATATTTCATTTGTCATGAAAATATCTTAAACATGTGATATTTTAATCAAAATCGTTAGAGCCATTTTTGAGAAAATTAAAATTTTCGAAAAATGTTCCATGTAAAGGGTAGTCTGGGGTGGGGGATTTTCATGAAAACCTTCGTGTCGCATCTCTGGAAGACACTGAACCTAAATACCAAGTTTGGTGTTTATCCGACTGATCGTTTCTGAGTTATGCTGTTCCCGGACACAGACACACAGACCAACACACACACACGGACATGTTCCGTTCCAAAAATGCTTTTTTTTGGATTCAGGGGTCTCAAAACATGTATTTCCGGTGAAATCTCGGTATCGAATTTTTGGGTGGAATACAATACTTCCCCTACTTACTATACGTAGTAGAGAAAGTAAAAAAATCTGATGTGTTACACTCACATGACTTTCTCTACTCTTGTACAAACTATTTATACAAACGCTTATTCTCCATCTACTTCATGTTAATCGAGATAAACATTTGCAGAGTCTATCTTATTGCTAATTTTCTTGTAGATTTAAGGGGAATATATATTTACAAGTGCAATTTGGAAATACAGTAGCCTTTAAGCACATATCTCTTAATAGCTGGTTGCTAGGTGCAGCAGCATTCCCCTTCCCACAGATTAATACTCTTTGCATATCCAAGACAAAAAAATGAATAACGAATTCCCATTTGAGAAAATAAGTATTGAAAAATTTAAGGCAATAACAAACAATATCTCGAAAAGGGATAATTCAACAAAAAAAATGTATATGACATAAATTGTGTATTTAACGCGATCTACATTTTTTGTGTAGTAAAATTTTGTCTATCTCTTATGGTTTACCAGTTATGCAAAAGTCGTTCACAATGAAGAATACTTTTGGAGACATTCCCAGAAAATTCAAGATATACGTTTTATTTGTCATGAAAATATCTTAAACATATGATATTTTAATCAAACTCGTTAGGGCCCTTTTTAGAAAATTAAAACTTTCGAAAAATCTTCCATGTAAAGGGTAATCTGGGGTGGAGGGATTTTCTTGAAAACCTTCGTGTCGCAACCTTGAAAGATACTGAACCTAAATACCAAGTTTGGTGTTTATCCTACTGTTCGTTTCTGAGTTATGCTGTTCACAGACAGACACACACGGACATGTTTCCAAAAATGCTTTTTTTTATTCAGGGGGTCTCAAAACATGTATTTCCGGTGAAACCTCGGTATCGAATTTTTGGGTGGAATACAATACTTCCCCTACTTACTATACGTAGTAGAGAAAGTAAAAATGAACAATGAATTTGAGAAAAAGTATAAGTATTGGAAAATTTAAGGGAATAACAAGCAATATCCCGAAAATGGTTCACTCAACAACAAAAATTTATATGACATAAATTGAGTATTTTAACGCCATCTACATTTTTTGTATAGTAAAATTTTGTACATCTCTTATGGTTTACCAGTTATGCAAAAGTCGTTCACAATGAAGCATACTTTTGGAAACATTCCCAGAAAATTCGAGATATACATTTCATTTTTCAAGAAAATATCTTAAATATATGATATTTTAATCAAAGTCGTTAGAGCCATTTTTGAGAAAATTAAAATTTTCGAAAAATGTTCCACGTAAAGAATAATCTGGGGTGGGGGGGATTTTCTTGAGAACCTTTGTGTCGCATCTCTGGAAGATACTGAACCTAAATACCAAGTTTGGTGTTTATCCGACTGTTCGTTTCTGAGTTATGCTGTTCACAGTCACAGACACACACACGGACATGTTTCCAAAAATGCTTTTTTTTTGGATTCAGGAGGTCTCAAAACATGTATTTCCTATGAAATCTCGGTATCCAATTTTTGGGTGGAATACAATACTTCCCCTACTTACTATACGTAGTAGAGAAAGTAAAAATCACTCAGGTAGTTCAAACAAAAACATGAAGTTTTAACAGGAATTTTAACAGCGATGTATATGAAAAATATGATTGGATGAGTGGTTGTGAGATTAACAACTCCTTGCGTTTTGTATGGTGGTAAAGATACATGGACGTGATCTGTAGTATCTTCATGAAATGTGCATGTGTTATATATTGTGAATTCCCATTTCTTGTTTATTTGTGTAAATTAATCAGCCTATAGTGAGAAACTTATTCGTATTTATTACTTAAAACATTTCAAATTGCAAAAATAATGGGTTGAACCACCATGGTTCAGATTCACCAGCCGACCCTGGTTTGCACATTCTTTAATTAAAATAACTATAATATCCATATGTAAAGAATTCTTATAAACCTGCATTAAAGTAGGATTAAGTATATTTTCACCTATTTACATCGTAATGGTAAACGTACTAGGTCTTAACTGGCATTTCATTCAATTAGGAAAGAGATACTCAAAAGATTCTATTATAATAACACGAAAACTTAACTCATGTATGGGGATCTGCTTCAGGATTGTGGTTAACATATTTCAGTCGGTTCTTTCACAAAATAAATGAATAAAACTCTACTCATGTATGGATATTTCTTTGGTTTTAGAATTATGGCTAACATATTTATGTTACTTTTATAACAAAAAATAAAATTAAAACCTATTCTTGCTTGATTTTTTTTCCTTTAGGATTATGCCTAACATGTTTCTGTTTATTAGAGTTATATACATGTGCAACTGATTGATACATACACATGGCATTTGCAATAGGAAATTTCATATTACAATATCCATGCTCCTTAAACAAACTCTATGTACTACAAACATTAATCATCTTATCTTCACTTACCAACCATTACGACGTTTCGCATGAGGTAAAGTATTGTACAACCATCCTGCAACATATGCAGTCGAACATTGCTAAGTTTCATCAATAACATCTTATTCCTAAATTACAGTACCTGTATTTATTCTCAAAGAAGGAGCATTACTAAAATCTGATCTATCTCATTAGTAATAACTCACATGCATCAAGGCACAATTACTCTCTTCAAATGGATCTAGTAATTGATAGTCATTAATAGCCTTCTTTCAGACTTAAAATCAAAAGAATCAGGAATTACATTATTCGCACTTTTACCCTTATTACTGAAAAAAAACATTTTCAGGATAATCTTGTGTGAATCTCCGAGTTAAGATATATTCAAATGCTTTTTTCAGATTATTAAAAAGCATTTGCAGGGAAGGAGTAATCTCAATCCAACCCTTAACAAAATGTGGTTTAATATTTATTCTGTTACAGTCTCTCATAGTGAAAAAGAATAATCCCTCATAGAAATTAGGTATTCCATTTGCTTTCGCTCATCATAGAATCCACAAAAAAGATTTATTTGTATTATAATTTTTACCTGAATTGAAAATGTCAGAGACTTTGTCAATCTTGTCCAACCAAAACTATAGGTAGAGCGCTTAGCGATATAGCACTTCTTGACACATTTGTCAGGATTCTACTGCTGGCAGAATGTCTAAATACAAAAGTAGTTAGACAAACCGCATACGGGATAAAGGTGGCAGTTCTATGCACTTCCGTTTCAGCTGAGGAGTTTACCCAGGTACCATATCTTTATCTTGCTTGAAGAAATCAACTATATGTGTCCATGAGCAATGGTCATCATCAGTGGCAATATAATATTTCCTAAAATTATTCCTTAATGACAAGCAGATGTAGAACATCATGGAAAAAGTACACATAATCATTTACGTGGATGAATGAACATTGTTCATGTATAACCAGCAATGACCTCGCTGCTGTGACCTGAACACATACAAGTTTTTTAATAAATCCAGTTGCTATTATCTGATTAATAGTATCTAAAACAATGTGCTACAAAATGTCACCCAACATATCATGCCGGCTTAAAAGATACCTAGTCACTTGCTTGAAACTTGACTTTAAGCATCTAACTAAAATTACAAGAGCTTTATTTGCGTGGTCGAGTGGTTATTTAGGAACAAGGCTTTCACGGATATCATCAAAATCTACAAAGCCATCAAAAGTTATCTCTCCATTGTGTGTCACATTTTCTTTAAGTGACCTTACATCCAGAACAATGCACACCGCAGGTTCCCAGTGCTCTAACTTTTCCGCTTTTATTTTCATCAGCAAAAGTACATTGTCAATAAACCCAGGATTGACTTGTAAATTTTGTAGCCACTTTCGAAGAGATGACACAGATGGAAGACACACTGAGGTACGTAATAGTTTGTGGCACTGTGATAATTTATCCCGAAGACGAGGGGTCATATGGATAAAGAGAAAGCATGTTCTCAAAGTTTGTACTCATGAGTATGAACACTTTCTGTGATTATATACTCGGCTCAATGAGAACATACTCGTTTTCAATAAAAGTCTACTACTTCATGCGGGGTATACTCATCCTCACAGCCATATTTTTCACTTTAAGTATATACTCGTGTTATACCAGCTTCGTTGATTGTGTGGTGTTGTGCTGTATGGCATTCTGAATCAGAGCAGTAGATTTTGTTGCATTTGGTTCTGTCCCATCACAACCGGTCTGAAATTATCCTGTGTTCATATCAAGTTTCAGCAGAAGTGTTAGAAAAATATGAAGTCCTTCAAGAAATGAAAAATTAATTGAACCAACAGACACAAAAGCATAGCTGTAAATTAAGTTATCAAAACAATAAATAAAATGAAATAGGCAAAAGTCTATTATCAATAAATGAAGCAAAAAGAAAGTTCACAGATTCTAAAGTCATAATTAAAAGATGTCGGATGCAGATTCAAATCAGACTGTTTGTAGAATCCTGGAATGTTTACACTATTTTTCTGTGAAACTGCTTTGTTACAAGTAACCTAACTTCTTAAGCAGCTGAATTTTGCGTTTAGGGTTTTGCATAGTAAGATTAATTAATAAATATGACTTACAATGATAGTTCCGGGTTATGTTTTCATGAATGTTTGTAACTTTTCCATGAGTACTATACGGCTCATAAATTGTGCCACTATCTTCGTATTTATTTGGTTGTAAGTAACAAAATCAATACATACTCAAAAGTGAGTATATATCTAACCACGTTCACTATAAGAGAAGAATGAACTCATAAAACTGAGAGTATACTAGCTTTTATTCATATGAAATATGAGTGCATACTCTTGTAAGATGGATGCCGTGTATGTTCTACTCTACTTCCATAACTTGAGTATGTTCTCGAAATGAAGTAGATCCTCGAACAGTCTTATTCTTACCAAACTGAGTATTTACTTGAAGAAGTGAGGTATATACTGTATACTCATTTTTATTCATATAACCCCATGATTATGAACATTGGAAATGTGAGTTTCAAATCATCTACTTACCTGGCTAAGATCCGAGAAACTTCAGAATTATTATGTCATCTGGAAAGCTTCAGCTGAATATTTTAGAAGAAACGTATAGTTCATATAATACTGTATTATTTTGATAGAGAAGAAAATGGCGTAAAGTGTTGTCTTAACAGTTTGGAAGAGAAAAATAGTTTGGAATAGATCTGTTAGTTTTCGACAATTACAAAATGGAATATTACATAAGAACAAGAATACGTTCAAAATTAGTAAAATCAATACTAAGGATGGTATGCTTTTAGTTGGAAAATGTCTTATGTAAATACTATAAGGTTGTTTGCTTCGAGAAGAGTGTTAGAAATGCGCAGTAAGGTCCAAAACTACACACCAATTTGATATCAGTGCTTGCTACGAATAAAATTAAAAATAAAGTGTCAATTGATGTGAGAGGTATTATTATTACTGTGGTTGAAAAGGAAGTTTTATAAAGTGAAGATATCGTCCAAGCAATTATAAACTCATCTGGAACAATTAAAACAATAGACATTCTTAACAAAATAGAGCATGTATCCATAAGAAGAACAAAACCAAGATTTATGAGCAAATGCAAAATTGATGAAACAAATGAGCAAAGAGAAGAAGAGAAGTCGTATTGATGATACTAAACATAACTGAAATAACTAGAGTGTACTAAATTGATCGATACTAATCCATTGAACGTAAGAATAATCTAATGTAACGAATAATACAATATTATAGACGTTAAACCAATCGTAACTATCCCAGGGCGTCATTAAGGGGAAGTTAATTGCTGGAGCAATCGCTCTCCCGTTATTTGATTCTAAGACCTGTAACCTCTGAATTATTTATAGAATATGAACATTAACTGGCAGAACATGAAATTACTATTAACCAGAAAAACAATTAGAGTTTAAATTCCACATTCTTTGATATTAACATATAATTGTTATGATAGTATATAATTGTTTTAATCAATCATATCTTTGAGTTTTACTACCTTTCTCACAATGCTGCAATGTCATGGATTCTATAGCTACACAGCCTATTTAGAACACACTCGGAATTAAACACCAATTTCTTTTGTCTCTTTATATTAAACAATTGTATTTATGAAAATTCAAAATGTAAGTATTTTATCATATTTAAATGTGTTTAAAAACGTATCAATATTATTTATAAATTGATAGTTCATATAATATGCATGCACATAGATACAACAGGAAATTTTTTATGCAATTCTGATATATATTTTTTAAATAAAAAGCTTCGAAACTGATTGAAGCCCTTAAGTTAAAATGAACATTTGGCTTAAAAATGAGTATAATAATGTGTTTACAAAGTTTACATAACAGATCTCACAATGAGTGTTTCTACTTACCCCGCTATCATCCAGATACGGTGCACTACCGATCATTTAACCTGGGTCCTCCCCATCAAAAACCACAAACGAGGTAGGGTATCCAGAGAGCCTAACCACACCCGACCAATAGCATATTTCCGGCCGTGAAATATAGGCTATCTGATAGCAGAGTGAGATTCAGCACGCACAAACGCATAGTCGCAGGTGGCAGCTATATGTAGAGAGTGGAGCGTCAAAAATCGCTCTTTGAAATGAAATTTATTTTGAATCTTCTTTTTCCGTGATACAAAATTTGGTTCAAGGATAGCGTACTACTACGAAGGTGAAAAGATATACTGGAGTAATCCTTTTGCCATAATTTGTTTCTAAAATTTGTAGCCTCTGAATTATTAAAGCAATCTTCATGAAAGTTAACTAACTTAATATGGAGTTATCTTTTATCAGAAAAACTAATTATAGTTTAAAAATCACAGTTTTTGTTAATATCAGCTGTATTATTGCTTGCAACAGTTCTACATATTTGTTATTTAATTACCTTTCTGACTTAAGGTTTAGCTTCTTACTTACTTTCTGTGGTAAGGTCAAAATTTTCGATTTTTTGATCATTCATGACGTTTTCCTCACACTCCGTAAATTTTAACATAATATTACAGCACTTAATGCATAAAAAATAAAACACATACTAGTGCGCTGATACTCCTACGCCCACTTTTCGGTCAAAATGAACACTTGTGTTTGCATAATTTTATTTTGGTACAATGAATCTCTATGGGCAATTCCACTCCACGATTATTTTCTCTATGTTATATAGTACAGCCTTCTTCTACCAGAAGGCAAAGTGCACAATCTGGAGCACACATGTTTTTCTTGAAGTTGGAATTGAAGTGGTGAATATTTTTCAAAGTAATTGCTTTTACTGACTTACATATGTATTTCATAATAGTTGTGATTGTCTTCACAATGCCAAGATAAAATACAGTGTATAAAAAGATAACATTTCATGTAAACCGTTTTAAAACAGAAAGAAACAGTAGCAGACAAAGTAACACAACATGACCTATCAGCTTCATCCTCTAAAATTGATTCTGAACAACAAGTTTCGGATAACAGTGTATCCAGTGAAGATTTATCAATGCCAGGACTATTACTTATACAACTAAAGTTATTATGTAACGCAATAAGCATATCATGTGCCTGCTCAACTTGTAAAAATACTTAGTGTTAAAATGATGAAAACAAGCTGAGTTGGTGTTGCTTCTGAGTTCACATTTGTGTCTGAGAGCTGCAGTTTTGAATTTTCATTCTTTTTATCCAAAAAAGGGCCAGAAGGAATTTATGAAAGTAATTTTAGATTATCATATGGAATGAGGTGCTTAGGAAAGGGGAAAGAAATTTTTTGGAATTATGAACATGTCTCCACCTATTCTAAGTTTTAATGCTGTAAACAAATACATTTCAAACATAACATGTGCAGCTGCAAAGCTAAGTATGAAAGATGCAGTGTGGTCTTCCGTGGTGTAGTGGTTACCGTGCTAGCCTCTAGTTCCCGAGGTCGCGGGTTCAAACCCGGCGGAGGGCGATGGCTTTCTTCGGGGGTAAACATCCTTAGGATGGCGGATAGGAAGTAAAGCCGGTGGTCCCATGTCGTAGATTTACGGCACGTAAAGGAACCTCAAGCCTGATAAAGAGGCCTCTGAACAAAATTACCGGAATTTCACGCCCAATATAGGATGGGACGCTAAGGACCACAGTAGTTAAAGAGCGTCCATAAATATAACTCAATTTCAATTTGAAAGATGCAGTAGATTAACTGGTAAGGGAAAGATAAGATAAAGAAGAATTAGGTGAAGAGCCTACAGATCTGTGTGCTTCAGTTGATTGAATCTGGATGAAGAGAGGTCATACATCCCTGTTTAGGATAGCTTCAATAATAAGTGTTGGTAGTGGGAAAATATTGGACAATGCCATTAAATTCTAGTACTGCCATGAATGTGCGGTGAGAAAATCCCTGGTAGATCTATCATTGGACAAGGAATGGACTGAATAACATAAATTAATTTGCAGGAAAATTATGATGGTTCAAGTGGTGGCATGGAATCAGTAGCTGTAATCGACATCTTTTGCAAATCCCAAAGACGATATGGAGTAAGGTACACAAAATATCTTGGGGATGTGGCTCTTCATCCTAGACGCATGTCTTGGATGAAAATCCTTATGACAATCCAGTTGAAAAACTGGCATGTATTGGACACGATCAGAAAGCGGTTGGTAGAACACTTAATTGGTTGTTGAAGCGACAAAAAGGTGCTCTCTTGGAGGATGAAAAATGTTGGGAGGTAGAGGAAGGCTGACTGTAAAGGAAATAGGTTCCCTGCAGTATTACTATGGAAAAGCTATAAGAGAAAATATTCCAATGTAAATAATATGAGAAAAGCAATTTGGGCGATTTACTTACACAAACTCTCAACCGACCAGAACCTATGCACTAGTTGTGTCCCAAAGAAGGATGATGCATACAACATTGACAGCAGCAGCTCTACACAGAAGTATTCACTCCCAGAGGCAGTGATAATTGAAATAAAGCCAACATTTAGAGCTCTGTGATATCCTGACCGTTTGCAAAAATATGTGCACGGTAAAACCCAGAGTAATAATGAAAGTTTTAACAGTTTAGTGTGTATTAGGTGCCCTAAAATGGTTTTGTAGTATAAAAGTGCTGGAGATTGCTGTGGATAATGCTGTGCTGTATTATAAAGTAGGCAATCATGGCAGAATTAAGGTTTAAACATAGTTGGAGTGGAACTTAGAGTGGACACAATAAAAATATTTAATTATATGGATCGAAAAGGATAATAAAGGCAAAATCAAGCCTCCCTAAACTGCAATAGGAAGCAGGGAACAATAGGACCAAAAGAAAGAATGAAGTGGATGATGAGGAATGTGCATATGGCGGTCACTGAGCATTGCTACTTCCGAAAGTAATGATTTTTGTTCATATACTTGAAAAAAAAGTAATTGCCTATTTCAGCAACTTACAGTTTTCGTAACATAAGTTCCCTTTTTTCAGCAACCTTCACCAATACAGATATAAAACTTTTTATTTGTAACCTAATATTGACTTGTCCTCTAAATTGAAGTTCATTGGAGTATGAGAATCAGGTTTATGCTAGCTCTATACACTGAGATTATACCAATAATGTAAAATAGCTTAACGTAATCAATTTTTATTTTAGTAAGTATTTATCTCACACAAAAAGCTATAGAAGTCTAAAGTTACTAGCAGGTAACAGTAACTCAGTAGCAAAATCAGATGTATTGCTTCACAAATTTCAGTGGTAAAGGAACATAACTTCTAATCATTCTTTTATTTCTTAGTTTTATGTATTGCCCAATCTCTGTAAGGACAATTCACCAATAATGTTTTACTACTACATTTTATAGGTAACACGTGTTCAAAATTTCAATATCATACCCTTCATAATGAACTAATTGGCATTTTTAAATACTTTAGTGACTTCTGAGTTACATCCCCACTTAATGATGTCATGTTAGTAATTTTATACTCGCACAATTATTAAAACACCCTAAGGATTAATCTGAGCCACCAAAATCTTTTGTGGGCATAGGTACCTTTAAATTAAGTATTTGTATTTATAAAAATTCCAAATCTAAAATACGGTATTTTATCATATTTAATTTTTTTTCTACAAATATTTATGAATATTATGTAAACGTTGGTACTTCGCATTAATAAGCTGGCATCTAGATACACCAGGAAAAAATCTCATGTAATTCAGTCAAATAGTTTTGAAATAAAGAACTTCAAAACTATTTGAAGCCTTAGATTAAAATGACAGTTTAGCTTAAAAAGTGAATATCGAGAATCACCAGGGAAAAATCTCACGCATTTCTGTCAAATAGGTTTGAACTGAAAAGCTTTGCAACTCTTAGAAACCCTTAGTTAAAATGAAATTTTAGCTTAAAAATATAGTAATATGTTTACAAAGTTCATAGAACAGGTCTCACACTGGGTGCTTCTGTCTGTTCCGTCATCAATCAGGCACGCCGTACCCCGATTATTTAACCTGGACCCATCCCTCCAAACCCACAGGCGAGATAGAGCACCCAGAAGGCCTAGCCACACCGCAACAATAGCATATTTCCTGCCGCAAAATATAGGCTATGTGATTGCGAAGTGAGGTTCAGTTCGTACCACCCGGAACCGCAGGCGACAGCTATACACACAGAGTTAATTGTCCAAACATGGTCCGTAAGGATCAACTTATCGCTGATGTAAAAATGTGTTGTTTAGATACCGTACAATTCCGAAAGTGAAAAGATATACTTAGGTAATTATAAAAAAAACTTGAATGTGTTAGCTGAGTGAAAAAGAAAGCATTTTTAACAAGTTTTGCGTAACATACTTGTGAACATGACATCGCATAAAAACACAATATTTTTCACAGCTTGTTATTTGAAATGTTCATTCAAAAAATAAAACTATATCTTCAAATAAGATATTCTGTTATAAACAGATATGTAATATTTTACAGAGCTTTTTTTTTTACAAAGGAATATTAATATTATGTAAAAGTTGGTGGTTCACAATAACAAGCATGCATATAGATACATCAGGAAAACGGTAATGCAATTATGACAAATATAATTGAAATGAAAGGCTTTAAGTCCCATTGAAACCCTTAAGTTAAAATAAAACTTTTGCATGAAAAGTAAGTATAGTAACATGCTTGCAATGTTTACAAAACATATCTCACCCTGGGCACTTCTATCTGCCCGCCATTATCCAAGCACGCAGTACCGCCATTTATTTAATCTTGGGCTTCCTCGTGCAAAGCCAAAAACGAGATAGAGCAGCTAGCGACAAGCCGCACCCCACCAATAGCATATTTCCAACCGAGAAATTGAGGCTATCTGATTGAATAGAGGGGTTCAGCTCGTACCACTCGGCAGCCGCAGGCGCCAGCTACAAGGGTGGTCTGAAAAGTTTCCGACCTCAACATGAAGATGGCAGCAATCGTAAATAAAAGCTAGTGAATTTCGTTGTTCATCTGTTGACAGTTACTCACCAAACTTCAGCCATTTTGGACGCTCAGTTGTTATGTAACAGTCGTTTGAGTAAGGTGATGTGCGAGTTTTTATGAAAATGGACAAAATCGAGTATCGAGCTGTCATTAATATTTGTTTTTAAAAAACAATACGGCTACACAAATCAAAGATGAGTTGGATTCTGTGAATGGGGAGTCTGCACCATCATTTACCACAGTGAAATTTTGGGCAGGTGAATTTAAACGTGGCCGTAAGAGCTTGGGACACGATGAAGGTTCGGGACGTCCAAAAATTGCAACTACCGACGAAAACATCGCTAAAGTTCACCAAATGGTGCTAGACGACCGCCGAATTAAAGTGAGAGAGATAGCAGAGGCTATGAACATGTCAAAAGAACGTGTTTGTCACATATTAAATAAACATTTAGACATGAGAAAGCTGTCCGCGCGTTAGGTGCCGCGTTTGCTCACGTTTGACCAAAAACGTGTTCGAACGAACATTTCCAACGCTCTGTTGGCGCAGTTTAGGCGCAATAAGTCCGAATTTTGGCGCCGATTAATTACTGTAGATGAAACTTGGATACACCATTATACGCCCGAAACAAAAATACAGCCCAAACATTTGACTGCAAAGGGGGAACCGGCTCAAAAAAGGCAAAAACTGTTTTTTGGCTGGAAAAGTGATGGCGATTGTTTTTAGGATAGTCATGGAGTTATTTTAATCGATTATCTTCCAAAAGGAAAAACCATTACAGGAGCATACTACGCATCATTACTTGACAAGCTGAAGGCAGAACTTGCGGAAAACGGCCACATTTGCAGAAAAAGAGAATCCTGTTTCACCAAGACAACGCACCGTCTCACACCTCAGCGGTTGTAATGGCGAAAATCCATGACACGGCTTGAACTGCTTGACCATCCACCTTACTCACCATTTCTAGCCCCAAGCGACTTCTTTTTGTTCCCTTATCTGAAAATTGCGCTCGGAGGACAGAGATTTTCGTCAAATGAAGAGGCAATCACCTTCGTGAAGAATTATTTTGCAGAGAAAAACGCCGAGTACTATTTGGACGGGTTACAGAGATGGGAGCATCGCTGGGAGAAGTGTGTAGAGTTACAAGGAGACTATGTTGAAAAATAAAAAAAATCTGAATAAATGTCTTGTATCTTTATTAGGTCGGAAACTTTTCAGACCACCCTCGTGTACGGGGTGGACCATTTAAGTTGGGACTCTCTAAAAAGTAGAAAGAAATGTCTTGAATAAAAGTTGATTGATATTATGGGGGAAAGTAAATGCCATTAGCCCTGTTTTATTTGGAGCACGCCATAATGGCCATTATAGAGACAATTTAATTTTTTAAAATGGAAACCTAGCTTTTTATGTTGTTTTCACACTCATTTGCATAAAGAACTTTGCAAGTGTTCTTACACCAACGTAAATAACAACGAAAATTCTCAATGGCTGTGTACGAAGGGCGCAATAAATGGTTGAACCATTCATGGTTGATCATTTAAGAGTCAATTTACGTTTCGTATTTTGGAACCAACATTTTGTATTTTATTTCCTTATTCATCATCACAGAATAAACAGCTTTTTATAAACCATTTCTAATGAGAAGACAACATACAAAATGCAGGCTCCCATTTCAAAAATTAAATTGACCCTAAAATGACCATCATAACGTCCTTCAAACAAAACACGACTAACGCATTACCTTTTCCCCATAATATCAAGCAGCTTTTATTAAAATTATTTCTTTCTACAACGCTTAGTTTTGCAGATATTGTACAGTTTCAGCTTAAATGGTCCTGCCTGTATCTCGAGAGTGGAATGGCGAAAAATAGTCCGTGAGAATCAACTTATTCCGTGAAAAACAAATTGTGAAAAGACATCATAATATTCTAAAGTGAAAAAATATACTGAGCTAACTATAAACACCTGAATGTGTTAGCTGAGTGAAAAAGAAAGCGATTTCAACAAGTTTCTAAAAACAGTTTTGCAAACATGATATCGCATGAAAATGATATATCGTTCACAACACAATCATTTGTTATTGTGTTTCAACAATTCTTTCACAACATAAAACCTAAATGTTAAAACAAAGTATAAATTAAAATAGAAAGGTCAAAAACTAGTATCAGTTTGCTATCAGCGTGGGCTACGAATAAAATTAGAACTACAATGTTAATTAGTAATAGTTATATTATTATTGCTATGGAAGTTGAAAAGGAAGCCTTATTAGGTAAAATATGAATACATGAGTTATAAACGCATTTCAGGCAATTCAAGCAAAAGGCATCCTATACAAAGTAAGTAAAGCATGGGTCCTAAGAGGAATAAAACCAAGATTTATAAGTAAACGAAGAAATACTGAAACAAATGAGAAAAAGGAAGAAAAAGACGAAGATTGATTGTTTTAACGATACTAAAGTTAATTGAATGATTAAATTGTACTAAACTGATCGATGTTGAATTGCTGTAGTTGTATATATTTGCTCATTCATTATCTTTCTCACATAATGCCGTCATGTTAGGGACCTCATACCTATACAACCTATTGAAACACCCTTGAAATTAATCTGAATCACGAATTTGTTTTGTGGGTTCAGGTTCCTTTAAACTAAAAGTTTATGTTTATTAAAATTCAAAATACAAAATATTTTACTATATTATTTGCTTTACAAAATATATAAAAAGGTTTTGTAAAAGCTGGTGGTTCACATTAAGAAGCATGCATCTAGAAACACTAGCAAAATATCTCATGCAGTTCTGTCAAATAGGTTTGAAATGAGAAGCTTCAAAACTACTTGAAACCCTTTAACTAGAACGAAAATTTAGCTTAAAAAGTGAGTATAGTAAATTGTTCACAAGCTTTTCAAAACATGTTTCACGCTGGGCGCTTCTTCCTGCCCTATCATCATCCAGGCATACCGTTCCACCGATTATTATTTAATTTCGGTTCTATCTGTACAAAACCACGTGCGAGATAGAGCAATCACCGGGCCTAGCCACATCCACCAATAGCATACTTCCGGCCGTGAAATAGAGCGTATCTGATGGTAAAGTGAGGTTCACCTCGTACTACCCGGAAGACGCCAGCGAGAGTTATACACATACAGCTGTATATCCAAAAATAGTCCGTGAAAATGAACTTACTCCATTATATAAAATTTGGTTCAAAGATATCTCACTATTCCGAAAGTGAAAAGATATACTTGAGTAATAATAACGGCTTGAATATGTTAGGCGAGTGAAAAAGAAAGCGGTTATAAAGAGTTTAGAATGGCATCTTTGTGAACATGACATCGCATGAAAATGCGCTATCATTCAAAACCTAATCCTTTGTTATCGTCTTTGAACAATTCTATCACAAAACAAAAGTTCAAATACGATTATCTCGTCATAAGCAAAAAATGCATATTTTACAGATTTTTTTACAAAAAAATATATGAACATTATGTAAAAGTTTGTGTTTCAAATTAACAAGTGTGCATCTAGGCAAAATGTTGTGCAATTCTGTCAAAACGTTTTGAAATGAAAAGCTTGCAAACTATTTGAAGGCCTGAAGTCAAAATCAAACGTTAGTCTAAATGTTAATAAAGTTTATAAAAAAAAGGTTTCACACTGGGTGCTTATACCTGTCCCTTCATCATCCAGGCACGCCGTAACACATATTATTTAACTTAGGCCCTTCCCGTCCAAACCACAGACAACGTGGAGCACCCAGGAGGCCTAGCCACACTCGAGCAATAGCATATTTCCAGTTCTCAAGTTGAGGATAAATGATGATGCTAGAGTGAAGTTCAGTTCGCACCATACAGCGGGTGCAGGTGACAGTTGTGTGTAGAGAGTGAAATGTCCAAAAATGTTTGGTGAGAATGAACCTATTTCGTGATGTAAAATTTGGTGCAAAGATATCGTACCAGCCCAAAAGGAAAATATATACTTAAGTGATTATAAAACGCTTAAATGTGTTACCTGAATGAAACAGAAAGCCATTTTAACAACTTGCAAATAACATGTTTGTGAACATGACATTTCATGAAAATGCAATATCGTTCACAACTTAGCTATTTGTTATTGCTTTAGAACAATTCCTTCCCAAAATAGAAACTTAATGTACAAATAAAGTTATCCCCTCATAAACAGAACTATGATATTTTAAACATTATTTTACAAAAAATATATGATTATTATGTAAAAGCTGTGGTTCACATTAACAAGCATGCATCTAGATACATTACGTAAAATTCTACTACAATTTCCTCAAATAGTTTTACATGAAAGGCTTCAAAACTATTTCAAGGCCTTAAATTCAATTAAAATCAGCTTAATGAGTAAATATAGTAACATGTTTACAAAGTTTACAAATTATATATCACACTGGGTGATTCTACGTGTCCTGTCATCATTCACGCACGCCGTACCACCGTGTACTTAACCTTTTGTTAGTAAATTGATATTAATACTGAAGGTGAAAAGGAAGTTTTATAAAGTGAAAACATGATACAAGGAATTATAAACTCGTTTTGTAGAATGAAAATAAGAAACATCATTAATAAATTAAGTAAAGCGTGCGTCCATAAGAAGAATAAAACCAAGATTGATAAAAAAAAGTGAAGTGCCGAAACAAATGAGAAAAAACAGATAAATAAAGAAGAAAAATCGTTTTAATCCTACAACAGACAAATGAAATGACTAGAGTGTACTAAATTGATCTGTACTTAACAGTCGAACACAAGAATAATTTAGTGTAATGAATAATATAGTATTGTTGGTAATAGTATGGACATTAAAGAGATCATAGTTATCTCAGGACTTCATTAAGGGAAGGTTAGCTGCTGGAGTAATTGCTTATTTGTTTCTAAAATTTATAGCCTCTGAATAATTCAAGCAATCTTCAAGAAAATTAACTGACATAATATGGAGTTATGTAAGAATCAGGAAAAATATACTTACAGTTTAAACTTCTTACTTTTTGCTATTTCCAGCGATATTAATTACTTGTTTGTAATGATACATGTTTTTTATTTTTATTAATTTCTTTCTTAACGCTATCAGTTAGGTACTTCATACTTGTACGACGTATTAAAAACCTACTCAGAATTAATCTGAATCACCAGTTCTTTGTGTAGTAAGTTGCCTTTGAATTAAAAATGTATATTCTCAAAAATTCAAAATATTAATTTTTCGAAAAAAGTATGTGATTATTATGTAAAAGTTTCTGGTTCACATTAACGAGCAAGCAGCTGGGTACACTAGAAAAAATCTCACACATATACGTCAAATAATTTTGAAATGACGGGTTTCAAATCTATTTGAAGCCCTTAAGTTAAAATGAAAACTTGACTTAAAAAGGGTGTATAATAATACGTATACAAAATTTAAACCCAGGTCTCATACGGGGTGCTTCTACCTGCCCCGTCTTCATTCAGACACGCCGTACCACCGATTATTATTTAACCTGGTCCCTCCATGTCCAAACCTACAGGTAAGATGGAGCACCCATGGGGCCTAGCCACACCCCACCAGGAACATATTTCCGCCGTAAAATAGAAACTATTTGATGGCAGAGGTTCAACTCGTACCGCCCGGCAACCATAGAGAGTGGAATATCCCAAAATGCTCCGTGAAAATCAGCTTATTCCGTGGTATAAAATTAAAAGAGTTAACATTTTTGCAGTTTCGCCGCAGCAGCTGAGCACTTCAGCCAATTCCTTAGCTTTGCTTTGACAACATTCAACTGGCTATTATGTCATATGCGCCTGAAAGATATCTAAACAATTGAATATGGACGTGAACGACCTAGCATTTGCAGATGATTTTTTCAGCTAGGAGCTCAACTAGGTACACTAAATTTATCTTGGTTGCATAAATCAACCATATGTGTCCTTGAACAATGACTAACATCAGTGACAATATCACATTTCTAAAAATTGTTCCTTAGTGACTTAAGCAGATGTGGAACCTCAGGAAAAAGTACCCATTATTATCATTTACTAAGATGAATGGACACTGCTCGTGTATACACAGTAATGATCTCATGTTAACTTATTTGATCCATGATCCCATACGACAGCTTTTGAAATAAACTCAGCGGTCATTATCTGGTTATGACACTTAAGACAATCTGTTTCAAAATGTCAACAGACTTAGCAACCTTACTTAGTAAATATCTAAATATTTATTTGGAATTTAACTTTTAGGCTCTAACTAAAATTTCACTTGATTTATTGAATAGTCGAGTGGGTATTTAGGAACAAGGCTTTCAATAAACTAACCAAATCTAAAAATCCATTAAAAAGATCACTCCTAGCCCTGAACCTCATATTTTCTTTAAGTCACATCCCATCTAAAACAATGCACACTACACGTACCGAGGATTCTAACTTTTCGCTTTGACTTTCATCAGCGAAAGCACATTGTCGAGAAACCCATGACTGACTTGTAAATTTTGCAGCCACTTTTCAAGAGATGATGCAGATGGAAGACACACTAAGGTACGCAGTGGTTTCAGCGCTTTGAAGAACAATAATAGAATGCCAATGCTACTACTTTATATCATGCTCTGTGTATCGCCTTCCTTCATTTTACGAGTGATATTTTTTAGCTGTCAAGTCATAAAACCATCTTTGTTACAGTTAAGAGAATATTTAACTAGATCACTATTTGCCTCATTTACTTTCCTTTATTACGTTAATTTCTTGCCTTGAACAATGATCAAGGACTCGCCACCAGAAAGAACTGCTGTCGTTGTCGCAAGATATATCGAGTAGGTGGCTCTTGCAAACGTGGGTTTCAAGACATCTACTTAACTGGCTAGAAGCCCCAAAAAATTTAGAATTATCACGCCATCGGGTAGGCCTCAGCTCTTATGTTAAAAGAAACGCAGCTCATCTCCCAGCTCCTGCGCCAACTCCACAGTGGCTTTACGTTGAATGTTCGACTGGATCTATACCAGGCAGTGTTTAAACTAATACTGCATCACTTTGGAGAAAAATATGGCGTAATGTGAAGTCATTAGCAGTTTGGAAGAGAAATATTGCTTAGAATAGATTTATTTTGTTTTCGAAATTAACAAAATCGAATTTTAATCAAGAAATAAGAATGGTTCAAGGTTCAATACTAACGATGGTAGGAAAAAAGTTGGAAAATGTCTTACAAATAAACTACAAGATTGTTAACTTCATGGAAAATGTTAGGAATAATAAGGTCAAACACTACATATTAATTTGGTATCAGTATGGGATACGGATAAAATTAAAAACAAAGTATTATTTCTTAAACATGACTTCTAATTATTATTATTATTATTATTATTATTATTATTATACTAAGGTTGAAAAAAAGTATTATAAAGTGAAAATCAAAAACAACCAATTATAATCTCATTTGAGACAATTAAAACAAAAACATCCTTAATAAAATAAATAAAGCACGTATCCATAAAAAGAATAAAACCAAGATTTATAAGTATTTGAGAAATGCTGAAAAAAAAGACAAAAGGGGAAAAATAAAAAAGAATAAGTAAAAAGGTTTCAATGATACTAAACTTAAACGAAATGATTAGATGTACTAAATTGATCAATACTGCCCAATTGAAGATAAGAATAATTTAATATAATGAATAATACAGTATTATTGGTATAAGTATAGACGTTAAAGAGATCATGGTTATCACAGGATGTTATTATGGGGAAGTTAATTACTGGAGTAATCATTTCCCGTTCCTTGATTCATTGTACCCTCTGAATCATTCAGGCAGTATTCATGAAAAAATAACTGACATAACATGAAGCTATATATTAACCATAAAATGATAATTATAGTGTAAATTTCACGTGTGTTGCTATTAAAACCTGTAACACCTCATTGTTATAATTAATCATGTCTGTGAGTTTTACTGCCTTTCTCACTTAATGCGGTAACGTTAAGGATTTGGTACCTGTACAGCTTGTTTAAAACTCCCTCATAATCATTTTGATTATCAATTTCTCTTGTGGGGTCAGTTGTCTTTACATAAAACAATGCTATTTTATAAAACTTCAAAATATAAAGCAGCTACACAAAAGATGCAGACACACCCCACCAATAGTACACGCAAGAAAGCAAAGCTATTTAATAACTTTTAAATAATATCTTTCTGAACATGTCTTCGCATGAAAAAATAATATCGCTTACAACTTAGTAATTTGTTATTGGTTCTGAACAATTCTATCACAAAAAGAACCTAAATGTTAAAAAAAAATCCCGTCATGATAGGAACATTTATATTTTACAGAATTATTTTACAAGGTAATATATGAATATTACGCAAAACTTGGAGGTCCATAATAACAAGCATACACTTAGAGACACTAGGAAAACATTAATGCAATTTTGTCAAATAAAATTGAAATTAAAACCTTCAAAACTATTTGAAGCCCTTAAGTTAAAATAAAAATTTTGTTTAAAAAGTAATTATAGTAACATGCTTTCAAAATTTACAAAACGGGTCTCACACTGGGTGCAACTACCTGCTCCGTCATCATTCAGGCACGCCATGCCATGTCGTCCTCCGTGGTGTAGTGGTTACCATGATAGCTTCTAGTTCCCGAGGTCGCGGGTTCAAACCCGGCGGAGAGCGATGGATTTTTTCGGGCGAAAAATCCTTAGCATTGCTTCCTTCGGAAGGGAAGTAAAGCCGGTGGACCCGTGTCGTAGATTTCCGGAACGTAAAAGAGCCTCAAGCCGGATAAAGGGGGCTCTGAGCAAAATTACAGGTCTTTCACGCCCAACACAGAATGGGACGCTAAGGATCACAGCAGTTAGTAAAAGCAATGTTGTTATTATTATTATTATTATTATTATTATTATTATTATTATTATTATTATTACTATTATTATTACTATTATTATTTAAAGTAAAATCATGGTACAAGGAATTAGAAACTCCCTTGAGACAATGAAAATAAAAGCCATCCTTAATTAAGAAAATAAAGTATGCGTCCATAAGAAGAATAAAACCAAGATTTAGTAAATGCAAGGGTGTTGAAACAAATTAGAAGAAAGGAGATAAATAAAAAAGAGCAACAAAAATCCTTTTAATGATACTACAGATAATTGAAATGACTAAATTGATCGATACTAAACAGTTCAACATAATAATAGTTTAATGTAACGAATAGCACAATATTGTTGGTATAACTATAGACATTAAAGTGATCACATTTATCTCAGGACGTCACGAATGGGAGGTTAACTGTTGGAGAAATCGCCTTTCTGTTATTTGTTTCTAAACTTTGTAGCTTTCGAATTATTCAAGAAATCTTCATGAAAATTAACTGACATAATAGCCGGTGGACCCGTGTCGTAGATTTCCGGCACGTAAAAGAGCCTCAAGCCGGATAAAGGGGCCTCTGAGCAAAATTACAGGTCTTTCACGCCCAACACAGAATGGGACGCTAAGGATCACAGAGGTTAGTAAAAGCAATGTTGTTATTATTATAATTACTATTATTATTACTATTATTATTTAAAGTAAAATCATGGTACAAGGAATTAGAAACTCCCTTGAGACAATGAAAATAAAAGCCATCCTTAATTAAGTAAATAAAGTATGCGTCCATAAGAAGAATAAAACCAAGGTTTAGTAAATGCAAGGGTGTTGAAACAAATTAGAAAAAAGGAGATAAATAAAAAAGAGCAACAAAAATCCTTTTAATGATACTACAGATAATTGAAATGACTAGCGTGTACTAAATTGATCGATACTAAACAGTTCAACATAATAATAGTTTAATGTAACGAATAGCACAATATTGTTGGTATAACTATAGACATTAAAGTGATCACATTTATCTCAGGACGTCACGAATGGGAGGTTAACTGTTGGAGAAATCGCCTTTCTGTTATTTGTTTCTAAACTTTGTAGCTTTCGAATTATTCAAGAAATCTTCGTGAAAATTAACTGACATAATATAGAGTTATGTATGAATAAGAAAACGTTCTTACAATTTAAATTTCACACATATTGATATTACCAGCGATATTAATTGGCTGTTTATAATTATACGCATTTGTGATTTTTATTACCTTTCTCACTTAGTGCTATCATTTATAGATTTCATATTTGTGCGACGTATTAAAAACACACTCAGAATTAATCCGAACCACCAGTTTCTTTTGTGGCGTCAGTTGCCTTTAAATTAAAAATTTGTATTTATAAAAAATACAAAACTTTGAAATATTTTTTCCCAGAAATATACACACATTACTAAACATTGATGGCTCATAATAACGAGCATACATCTAGGTACACTATGAAAATATCTCATGCAAATCTATTAAATATCTTTGAAATTATAAGCTGCACTTAAGTTAAAATGAACGTTTAGCTTAAATAGTGAGTGTAGTAATATGAATACGAAATTTGCAAATCAGGTCTGCACTGGATGTTTCTACCCGCCCCGTCATCATGCAGACATGCCGTACCACCGATTATTTAATCTGATCATTCCACTTACAAACCCACAGGTGAAATGGAGCACCTAGCGGGCATAACCACACTCCACCAGTAACATATTTCCGGCCGTGAAATAGAGACTATGTTATGGCATAGTGAGGTTCAACTCGTACCAACCTGCAGCCATAGAGAGTGGAATGTCCAAAATGGCCAATGAGAATCAACTTATTCCATGATATAAAATTATAAGAGTTAGCTAGTTTGCACTGCCGCCGCAACTGCTGAGCGCCTGGCTCAGTGCCTTATTTTTGCTTCGAGAACGTTGACTGTTGGCTGTTTTGCCATATACGCGTAGAAGATATGTAAAAATTTCAATACAGACATGAGATTTTGTTCATCTGAGGAGTTCAACTACGTACCGACCTAACTTTATCTTCCTGCGTCCTCCGTGATCTAGAGGTACCATGCTAGACTCTACTTCCCAAGATCGCGGGTTCAATCCCGTCGGAGGGCGGTGGATATCTTCGAGTGTAAAAGTCCATGGCTCCCTCCGGAAGGAGGTAAACCTGGTGGTCCCGTGTCATAGATTTACGTCGTGTAAAAACCCTCAAGCCTTATAAAGAGGTCTCTGAGAAAAATTCATGGTCTTTCACGCCCTACACAGAAGGGGACGGTATGGTCCATGGTGAATAAAGAGCGACCACAAATAAAACTCAATTTATTTAATTGTATCTTGATCCTATAAGTCAACTATATGTGTTCCTGAACAATGATCAACGTTAGTGACAATATCATATTTTCCAAATTATTCCTTGGTGAATTATGTGGATGTTTAACATCATAGTTAAACTACACATTATCATCATTTACCTGAGTGAATGGACACTGCGTATGTACAGACGGCTGCAAATGCTTTCCGTTCCAACGCTAGCGAGGCAACCGGGGTGTCTTATCGAGAGGCTATGCCAGGTATCTTAGCTTATAACTGCTCTACAAGGAAGGTTAAGGGATATAAATAGGCTAAAGAAATATCATTCCAACACATTTCCCTTAGACTTGGCTGTAGGAATGTAATAACTGCGAAAAGAAAACAGCAATAGCATTACAGCACAGCGACATAAGCAGTATACAAACTAATTTTTAGGAATTAGAGGCATCATATAATTGTATAACAAGCAAGTGTTAAAAGAACGTGGTTTGGTTTTCAATATTCACTACTATCTATACCCATTATCAACTAACATATGTTCTTTATTTTCATAATGTTCTTATGAAGTATGGCTTTTCCGTGCATCGTGACAACAATTTAGGCCAGAAATTATTTAAAGTTACAGTCTAAGTTACAATTTTCCCTATTTGGTTGCATAAAAGATGCCGTAACTATATACAGCCGCTTATCTATTCCACAAATCATCCTTTTACTGTCTCTACTATTTACCTATAATAAGTAGGAAAAGTGTTGTATTCCACCCAAAAATTAAAAAAACGAGATTCATCGGAAATACACTTTTTGAGACAACTGAATACAAAGAAAGCATTTTTACTTTTCATACTACGCACTTACAGTAAGCAGAGGAAGTATTGTATTCCACCCAAAACTTCAATAACGAGATTCACCGGAAATACACGTTCTGAGCCCCATTGAATCCAAAGAAAGCATTTTTACTTTCCCTACTACGCACTTACAGTAAGTAGAGGAATTATTGTATTCCACCCAAAAATTTAATAACAGGATTTACCGGAAATACACGCTTTAAGACTCCCTGAAAGCATTTTCACCTTCTCCACTACGTAGTTACAGAAGTAGAGAAAGTATTGTATTTCAATCAAAAATTCAATATAGTGATTAACCGGAAATACAGCTTTGAGACCCCCTGAATCCAAAGAAAGCATTATTATCTTCTCTACTACATAGCTACAGGAGGTGGAGAAAGTATTGTATTCCACCCAAAAATTCAATAACGAGATTAATACTCGGAACGGAAGTACTCGTTTTCCGACTCCCTGAAACCAAACAAAGCGTGTTTACTTTCTCTACAACGTAGTTACATTAAGTAGATCAGGTACTGTGTTCCACCCAAAAATTGAATTCACCGGATTTACGCGTTTTAAGACCCCCTGAATCCAAAAAAGCATTTTTATTTTCTCTACTACGTAGCTACAGGAGGTAGATGGGGTATTGTACACCCAAAAACTGAATAACAGATTCACAGGATATACACGTTTTGAGAATCCCTGGATTCAAGGAAAACATTTTTACTGTCTGTACTGCGTACTTACAGTAGCTAGAACAAGTATTATATTCCACCCTAAAATTGATTAACGAGATTCAAAGGAAATACACGTTTTGAGACTCCCTGAATACAAAGAAAGTATTTTGAAGTAGGTATTTTCTTCAACTGTTGTTACGTAATAAAAATACGTAAATTATTTTATCTACCCCGCAGTTGGTAGCCAAATTGTAGTAGTTGTTTTCATCCACTGAAGAAGTTTTACTGTTGTTGTTGGCCACACACTTGGAAGGCAACTTCGAAAATTGTGTTGTTACGTAATCGTAAACTTAAAGAATTGTTTTATGTAATAATAGTTGCATAATGTAATTCGTAACACGCTTTGGGCGTCGGTTTAAATTTAATGCTTTGGTAATATTACTTATGTTTGAATTTGCCTCGGCTGCGCCAGTCTTACTTTAGAGCCATGTATCTTGGGTAGGGCGCGGTATGACAATTATTGTAGACATCACAGAATTAAACTTTTAAATTAACTTCTTTCATTTAAATTCGTGCACATATTTATAAACTACTACACTTTTTAAACAACTGTGAGAAACTTTTATACATTCATTTAGCGCGTATATCTGTTTTTACTAATCACCCGTAGCGAACACATTTTACCATCTGTGCTCTATCAAGTCTCGCCAGCAACTGAGTAACCCTCAACGGTAAAAATCCTTAAGCTTCGGTATTGTAAGTCTCTGGTTGGCTAATTCTAGTCCATAGAATATCTGCATTTAACTTAAAACTTTTCTTTGCTGTTGATTGGATAATTTTAAAACTGTTAGAGAAACTACGGCATCGTCGCTCTAATCATGACCAGTACATTTCAAACTCTAAACACATTATTGCTACAAGTTTACCTCATTACTACTCATTGTTAGCAACTTAAAACTTATTATTCTCACAGTTCTTCCGTTATTAGAGTATGTAATGTATTCACATAGCATTAACAAAATATGTTTACAATAAAAATAAGCATTTGAAATGACTCTTACATACAATTTAAATAATTATTACATACATATTGTTTCAAGGCGGGGTGTTATTGATTTTACTTTTATATAAAATACAATTAAAATTATTCAGGTATTAAAATACTGCCTCAAATATTTTAGAAATATTTAAAATTTACTCTTTTTGTTTTGTTCTTTAAAATTTTAAATATTTTCTAAAAGTATCCTGAAGGAAAGATACATAACTTTTATTATTGCATTTCCTATCTTTCACTGTCACTTTCTCACTTTTTCTTCAACACTGTTTTTTTACAACTCTCGTGTATAGCTGAACACTTCATATATACTTGCTTGACACTTTCCAAAGTAAATGACCTGGTATAAGATTAATGATCTGAGCGAAGTTTGCTCATTCACCATCACATTCACTATTAAGCAGTTTATATGCTATACATTTTACATAAAATTAGACGTATTTATGCTTGTTACCCTTTCTTTACAATTTGTTTCCTAAACATTTTTTAATATTTCTTACTATTTCTAACTTACAATAACAATGTAGTTGCTATTCAGTTTTTCTTACTAACAATGAATTTTTATTACTTCTTTTTCTCTAAACTTTCCCTTCTTATTAACAATTTTCTACATTTAGTAGAAATTATTATTTTAAAATAGTACTTTACAATTTTAAATTACATTGCTTTCCCTTTTTACATTCCAGATACATTATTTTCTTTCTCTTCTTGTGCCTCAGATAGTTTATATGGCTTTCACATTTGTTTGTGGAACCTTCAAATTATTTTATTTGTGTTATTGTTCCTAAGTTCATATGTATCTGTTCCAAATATATTTATTACTTCATAAGGACCATGGTAACTCAGAAATAATCTCCAATATTCTTTACGAAGCTTACTTGATAATCTTTTATTCTTCACTATTGAACAATTTTCCATGGTGAAGTTCAATTTGTTTAAATCCTGTAACTGCATTTATGGATTGATTTAGTAGATTTTGAATAATATGATGTATGCGTACCAACTACTCTGCTTATTATGGCACACTACACGTAGATAATTTGCAATTTCTTTTATCTCCCTTTCTACTGGATTGGTATTTGGTCTGTATCTTGATGAAAAATACTGTTTGACTCCCAAATCTTTAATTCCATTCATAAATTTAGAACTGGTAAACACTGATGCGTTATCACAAAGTATGGCGTCAACTATACCTTCCTCTGGGAAATATGACTTTGTTAATTTATTTAAGCATGCTATGCTGGTTGCATTCTTGAGTGCATATATTCTAACATATTTGCTAAATACGTCATAGCATACAAATAAAAATTTGTACCCAAATGTACTTACAGGCATCGGACCATGTAAATCTAAACTTAAATATCTTGGTTTATCTCTAAGTAATGCGTTTGTTGTATAGCCATAGGCAACATTAATTTGTTTTACTTTCTGACAAAGGTCACAACATGATATATATTTTCTTACTTTATGTCCTAATTTAGAGATGTATAATTTTTCCAAAATGGTTAGGGTTTTCTTCTCTGTACCTGTATGTATTAATCCTAAATGAAATTGCTCTATTATTTCTAGTTCCATGCTTGTTGGAATATATGTTTTCCACCTCTTTATTTCCTTTCCATGTTTCTTATATAATACTCCATTTTTAAAAATTATTGTACTGTTCTTTGCTTCTTCTATCTTTGGAGCTTTTTCTTTTAAACTTGCTAGTTTAATGTCCTTGTCTTGCTCTTCTTTAATATTTTTTAAACTGGTTCTTCAATTCCTTCTTCATTGGAATGTCAATTGAAAGCACTTTAATTTCATACTGTTGTCTTGAACAGCTTTCAGGAAATTGTTTGTTGTGATTGATTCTTGATATTAAATCCCTGAATGTATTTTGTTTTCCTGGAATATGTATAATTTCAACATCAAATTCCATTATAGCCGGAATCATTCTAGCTAACTTGCCACTATATAACTTACACTTCTGAATGAAAGTTAAGCTAATATAATCTGTATATATTTTCACTTTCCTCTGAAATATATGCCTTAAGCTTCAATGGTGAAAAATATAGTGCTCCGATTACTAACATTGTTACTGATGCATTTCTTTCTATGTTGGTTAAGCCACGTGATGCAGTATTAATTACGTGAAATGTGTTGTCATGTTCTCTTTGTCCTAGTATTCCTGCATATCACTGACAGATGCATCCACGTACAACTCATAATCTAACTCATCTCTTGGAATATCCAACAATATTGCATTTGCAAACAGCTTTCGGACATTTTCAAAACATTCTTGTAGCTCTGCTGTTCACTTCCACTTATTTGTCTTCTTCAGAAGTTGTCTTAAAGGTTCTATTTCTATAGCATACCTTGGTAAGAATTTACTTTCATAATTCCAAATAAACGTCGTAGCTGTCGAATATTCTTAGGTGGTGGTATTCTTAATATGGCTTCTATTCTTTCTTCATCTGGTCGAATGCCTATTTCATTTATTACATATCCCAAAATTTTGATTTCAGGTACAAAGAATTTTTACTTTTTGATGTTTACTGTCATGCCATTTTCATGTAATTTGTTCAACACATAAATTACATTTTCTAAATGTTGCTCAAAGGTTTGACTTATTATTAGAAAATCATCAGTTTATCTGAATAAGAAATCATCTGCTGTTACCAAAAACACTATGTATTGCTCTCAGGAATCCACTAGCACTATTCTTCAATCCATATGGATTTACACAATACCTATATTGTAATCCAAAGCTTGAAAGGCTGTGTAATCATGTACTTTAGGATCTAGCTCGACTTGCCAAAATGAAGCTGTAAGATCTATGGAAAAGATACATTTGCCCCGTGATAATTTTGCTATTGTTTGTTCTGTACTTTAATTTTGAAAGTGATCTGGTGGCATGAATTTATTCAAATATCTTCCGTTTATAGTGATTCTTAAACTATTGTCTTTCTTTACTGTCCAACAAACACTATTTATATATTGTGAATTGCTAAGCTCAATGATGTTATTTTCTAGCATACTAGCTATTAACGTTTTAGCTTCGTTTCTTAGATTCACTGGGATGTTATTATATTTTCTTCTAAATGCTGGTACATTTTCTGCTGTGAATGTGTGAATATATGATGTACACCGTCCTGGAATTTCACTGAAAACATGTTTATTGTCTTCTAATGCCTTTTCCATTATTACCTTTTCACTGTCGTTCAGTATTGTATTTGTCATCGGTGTGCCTGTGTGTATCTTCCTGTCTTCTATCTCTGTTGCATAACTATCTTCTACCTGCTCTAGTATATTTTCTTCCGCCTTAGATTTCCTTGCATAAGTGTCCCATTTGGTAAGCTCAGTGTTCAGTTGTTCGAAGTTAAGGGTCAATAACCTTTCATTGTTTTCCCTGCTTGCTTGGATATTTATTATTTGTATGAAGCACTCTTCTTCATATACTGCATTTTCTTGTTCCATCCTTTGTACTTTACATACTTTATCTTTTATAAAAGGCACATATATCTTCTTTATTTAATACTAGTCTGTCCTTAAAATCAACTATCGCAGAGATCTCTATTAAAACATCACACACAATTATAACTTCGCATATCAAGTTTGGAACAATTAAAAACATGACCTCCAATGTAATATCTGCTATCTGTATAGGTATCAATGCTTGTGATTTGATGGTTTGGGTCATTGTATCTATGGCTACTCTACATATTACGTTCCTTATTGTGGCTATCATGAGTTGTATCCCTTCATTTAACAATTGTTCAAAATATTTCCTCGAGCAGATAGAGCTTGATGATCCTGAATCTACTGCAACATTTACTTCCCTTCCTGCTATAATAGTTTGTATGTACGGTGAATCATATTTGTTTTCACAGTTCCCTGTTTTTGTACTTAGACAATAACAATCAAACTATGTAGATATTTTATTCTCGCCGCTAAGACAAGAAGGTACTGTATTACCAGATTCATTCTACGTCAGGCAATATATAACTTAGTTTTCCTGGTAAGTATTCTCAGTATTTACAGGATTGCCATGTTGTACCGCAGTTACTATTATTTCATTATCATTGATATTTGTGTATGAGCCACGCCCCCTAGCTCTTGCTCTCCCTCTAAAATTGCTATGCCCTCCACGTGTATATTCTTCTGGATGATTGTTGCTTTTTATTATAGTTATCGAAGTTTCCCCTGTTTTGCATATTTCCTCTATGCTGGAATCTATTATTACCCCTGGGTGAAGTAGAATTCTGTTGATTCATTCTTTCCGTTCTCACATAATTTATGTGTTCCTGTCTCCCTTGTTGTCTTGAATCTCTCATTTGTGTGTTGTAATTGAATCTGTTTTGACCTTGAAATTAATTACTTCTTCCGTTTACATTGTGATAGCGTGTATTGTAAGGCATATCATTACGCCTTTCGCGCCTGATCTGTCTATCTCGCCTGTGTGGACTCCACATTTCATTACCACTACTATTTTCCTGCTGTTCTAATGATGATATTAGGTCTGTCATCTCGTAAATAGTTTTGGATCTTGCAATTAAAATGTAGTTTTGTATGTGTAGAGGTAGTGTCTAGTAATTAAAGTAATAAAATCCTCCTCATGCATGGCTGGAGTTAAATATCTGACATATCCTGCATATTTAATAAGATAATCTGTCATTGATAAGTTGTCATCCCTATGGTACTGTGAGTAGCTTAGGCTTGCCCTAATCTTATGTTGCACGGTGGTATTCCAAAACTTATTTATGAATAAAATTCTGAATGTTTCAAAGTTCATTTCACTGTCTGCTACCATATGTAACCATTCTAAAGTTTTGTTGTCTAAGCATTTTCTAACAAGGATCATTTTTGATTCTTTAGGCACATTTTTCAATTTAAAATACTCTATAAGAGCATTTATAAACTGTACTGGACTTGAGGAAGCATTAAAATTAGGTAATGGTAACTCGTTAAGCACAGAATAATAGTTTTATACCTAGTTTGGTACATGCAAATGTGTGTCATCAATATTGTTGTGTGTTTGAGAGGCTGATGCTATAGAAGAAGCAGCAGCGTCTCTTGTGTTGTTAGTTAACAATGGTGATACACTTCTTTCTGTACTTGCATTATTGACATGCATTTGGTTAGCATTTACAGAACTAGTTACGTTTGAATTTACCCTTCGTACACTTGTATTTAAATTCTCAAAACTATTTCTAAGTTTATCAATTTCTTTACAAGTTTCCTGTACTTTATCTTTGATTTCATCTATCATTGACTTTACTTGTCTTTGCCCTGTATTTGCTTCTTTTACTGCATCTGCATTTGTTTTTACCATTTCATGCATTTTATTAATTTCCCCAGTTAAATCTATTTGTACTTGAACAAGATCTGCATTTGTATTTTCTATCATTGTTTTCAATTCTTCACCTTGTTTATCTAACTTGTAACAAATGCCCTGTTTAGTAGCAGTGAGTTTTAACTCCATTTCAGTTACATGTTTGTCAAAATGACTTGACAATTTCTGTTCTAGCTGTTTATAACCTTTGTTTACTTTTAAATTTATGTCTTTTTGTATTTCCTTGGAAAATTGTTCTAGCTTTATTTCTGAGGCAGTATTTTAATGCCAAAATGATACAAATTGTATTCTTTATTAACTAAATTCAATAACAGACCACCTAGAAAACAATATGTATATAATTATTATATAAATTGTATGAAACGCATTAAAACACTTAGTTTTATTGTAAACGTATTTATTAGTGATATGTAAATGTTTATATATTCTAATAATGCAAAAACTGTGAGAATGCTATGTTTTAGGATGTTAGTAATGAGGCATTAATGTAATTTTTGGTGACAATAATGTGTTTGTAATTTTAAAAGTACTGGTTATGAAAAAGATCGGTAATAACGTAATTTCGCTTACAGTTTGGAATTAGCCAATCAAAAGTAAAGAAAGAGTTTTAGTTTAAATACTTAAATTCTATTGGACTAGATTTAGCCAATAAGAGAATGGCATTACCGAAGCTAAAGGTTTTCACCGTTGAATTTAGTCAGTCTCGGACAAGATGTAGTACACAGCAAACGTGAAAGTCTCGGGCAAGATGTAGTGAACAGCAGACGTAACGGTCTCGGGCAAGATATTAGACAGAGAGGACGTGAAATTCGTGGGTAAAAATGTTGTAAAGTATAAATGATAAAATTTGTGTTCTCCGCCAGAAATTTATTAAGTGCTCACAGTTTTATTTTATAAAGTGTTGTGTTTATAAAAATGTGCATATATAAAGTGAAATAAAAAGAAGTAAAAAATTAAAAAGTAAATTGTGTGGCGTCTTATAATTTGAGTCTTATCACAACCCTCCAAGAACTCGTGTTTCTATAGTGCATATGAAAGCAGCCGAGGCAAATAACTTTAATAATATTACATAAAAACAAGCATCATCTTCACTATAAAGTTTGGCGTCCTAAAAATCTAACAACATCAAAGTGTATCTTCATTAAGTAACCTTAATCATATTTACGTAACCAAAAACCTACCGCAAATTGACGCAAAACGTGAGGCTTGCAAGAAACATCTCACATCAAAAACAACGTTAAAATATTCATTCTTCAAATTGGCTCCCATACGTGGGGCAGATAAACATAAAGCAACACAATAAATTATCATTCTTCAAATTGGCTTGCAACTGTGGGGCAAACTCCTCCAAATAATTACGTAACCTACAAATTGCAATTTGATGAACAATCATTCTTCATTTCTAATCTCTTGCTTTCAGCTTTGCATTCTTTCATACAGTTTTCTATTTGTCTAGCTAGATCAATTTTAATACTCGATAGCTCTGTATTTGTTTCAGTTAACTTCCTGTGTGAAGGCTATGACCTTGCGTACTACTGCTATCTGATTGACCTTGCATACTACTGCTATCTGATTGACCTTGCATACTACTGCTATTTCTTTCTACGTCTACCTCTGAATTTTCAGATAATTGCTCAAGTACATCTAACTTATCTGTTTTCTCTAGTTCTGATTGTAAATCCACATTGCAATCTGTATTGGCTGACCTAACCTCAACTATCTCCATACTTGCATTGTTTTCAGTTTCCATTTTAATTCGTATATTTGCCTTAGAATTGCTTAATTTTACTTTTCCATTTCTTAATAACATGAATTTTGCTCAAAAATAACAATGTATTTTCTAAACTGTACAACTATTATACTTTACAATGGAATTTTCTGACATTTTGTTCTGGCTGTTATTAAATTTTTATACTCAGTGTTCCCGCGTAGTTTGTTGTTAAGATGTTAACCATGTGCCCTTACTCCTGAAGAATTGTTGCTGACTTCGGATTCCGTTGACGATCTTGATCACGATCTTGAAATTCTGAGATGTAATCTCTTTGTTTCGTTGCTTCTGGTCTTCTCGTTTTCGCCGATCTTCTCTTCTCTGACGTCACAAATCCTTGTCGTTTTCGAAGCCCGTCAGTTGGTCGCCAATTTGAAGTAGGAATTTAGCCCGTAATAAATAACGTAATAAATTACTTTATCTGCCCCGCAGTTGGTACCCAATTATAGTAGTTGTTTTCTTCTACTGATGAAGTTTTACTGTTGTTGTTGGCCACGCGCTTGGAAGCCAACTTGGAGAAGTGTGTTGTTACGTAATATATGTTTACGTAATTTAAAGAATTGTTTTATGTAATAATAGTTGCTTTGTATAATTTGTAACACGCTTTGGGCGTCGGTTTAAATTTAATGCTTTCGTAATATTACTTATATTTGAATTTGCCTCGGCTGCGCCAGTCTTACTTTAGAGTCATGTATCTTGGGTAGCGCGCGGTATGACAATTATTGTAGACATCACAGAATTAAACTTTTAAATTAACTCCTTTTATTTAAATTCTTGCACACATTTATAAACCACTACACTTTTTAAAGAACTGTGAGAAACTTTTATACATTCACTTAGCGCGTATATCTGTTTTTACTAATCACCCGTTGAGAACACATTTTACTATCTGTACTCTATCAAGTCTCGCCAGCAACTTAGTAACCCTCAACGGTAAAAATCCTTAAGCTTCGGTATTGCAAGTCTCTGATTGGCTAATTCTAGTCCAATAGAATATCTGCATTTAACTTAAAACTTTTCTTTGCTGTTGATGTGGATAATTTTAAAACTGATAGAAAAACTACGGCATCGTCGCTCTAATCATGACCAGTACATTTCAAACTCTAAACACATTATTGCTACAAGGTTGCCTCATTATTACTCATTGTTAGCAACTTAAAACTTATTATTCTCACAGTTCTTGCATTATTAGAGTATGTAATGTATTCACATAACATTAATAAAATATGTTTACAATAAAAATAAGCATTTGAAATGATTATTACATACAGTTTCAATAATTATTACATACACATTGTTTCAAGGCGGGCTATTATCTCTGGATCCAAAGAAAACTTTTTTTACTTTCTGTACTACGTAGTTACAGTAAGTAGAAAAGGTATTATATTCCACCCAAAAATTGAATAACGAGATTCAACGGAAATGCACGTTTTGAGACTCCCTGAATCCAAAGAAGGTATTTTTACTTTTCTCCTACGTAGTTACAGTAAGTAGAGAAAGTATTGTGTTCCATCACAAAATTGAGTAACGATATTCAATGGAAATACACGTCTTGAGACTCCCAGAATCCAAAGAGGGTAATTTTACTTTACAGTAATTAGAGAAAGTATTGTGTTCCACCAAAAAATTGAATAACGATATTCAACGGAAATACACGTTTTGAGATCCCTGAATCCAAAGTATGCATTTTTACTTTCTCTACTACGTAGCTACAGTAAGCAGAGAAAGTATTGTGTTCCTTCTGAAAATTCAATGTCGTAATTTAACAAGAAATCACGTTTGTGACCCCTGAATCCGATGAATTTATTTTTAGAAAATGGTCCAAGTGTGTGTGTGTGTGTGTGTGTGTGTATCCACGAATACCATAACTCAAAAGCGAAATGTTGGTTAGAAACCGAACTTGGTGTTTAAGTTCAACTTTTTCCAAGAATGCGACACTGAGATTTTAAAGAAAATCCTCCACTCCAAACTACCCTTTACATTGAACATTTTCCGAAATTTTTTATTCTTCCAAAATGACTAAGAATTTTTATTAAAATGCATATATTTAGGTGTTTTCATGATAAATAGAATGCATATCTTTTATTTTCTAGGAATAGTCTGTAAATTAGTCTTTATTGCCAATGACTTTTGATAATTAGTAAATCGTAAGAGAGAGACAAAATCTTACCGCACAACAAATGTGGAGTCTGTTAAAGCGCAACATTTATATCAAATAACATTTCTATTTTATGCCAAATTACTTTTATATTTTACCTATTCTGAAATTTTCTTTGATATTGGCTTGAATTTTCAAATACTTTATACTTCTCTCAACAGCAAATATGTATTGTTTTTGTTTCTTTCTCGTGTCCATACAAAGAGAACAGAATTTCAATGTTATCACGCCTGTGGCTCGCATTCGGGAGGTCGTGGGTTGGATTCGTCTGGCCGACGTTCCTGACCTAGGTTTTTTCGAGCGGTTTCCCCGGGTCGCCAGACGAGTGCTGGGAAGGATTCTCACATCCCCGAATTTCCGAACCACCATTTCGCCTCCATTCTAATTTCACTTCATCTTTCATCCGTTGGTCTCTTTTAGGGTTGGAAGTGTCGGCGATGGTGTTTCGGTGCAGTGCGACGGGGGAAAAGGATGCTTTTTGTGACTTTCTCCGTCCCTCAGCTTTCGGCTGACTGTCGGGAGTATCCTAACCTCCTTAAGGGGCGTTGGACACCCTGTGTGCTGGGTGGGGTCACCGGTATGCCTGTCTGTCTAACGGGGAGTCTCTATCTGAAAACTTAGGGACCCTGCTATTCCGGTGCCTTTTTCCTGGTTCCGGACGTCCAGTTTCTTGTCTCGCCTCATCCTTTCTCCCGAGAGACGCTCCCTTGTGGGGCGCAGGCACCAACATCCACTATGTGGATCAGTGCCGATTCCCAACCGTAGCCAACCAATCAAAAGCTATCACGTAGCGATCAGCTTTGAGGGATTTGGCTATCGCTTTAGCTTAATATGTTCTGGTTATACCTACAACGAATTGTGAAAATAAATGATGAAGGTTTATCGGTATTAACATGACATAGATGCAAAATAAGCTTTGTAAGTAGAGTGAGTAGAGAAAGACATGTGAATGCAACACATCATATTTTAGGGCAAAAGCTCCATATGCCTGCGTCTCTGTGAACAATATAAATCCAAAGCGAAAATTCGGTTAAATACCAAACTTAATTTAAATACCAAACCAAAGTTTAGCATCTTTCAAAGATGTGACAAGGATTTTCAAGAAAATCTCCCCATCCTGAATAACTCTTTACATGGAAAAATTTTCGAAATTCATTTTCTTAAAAATGGCTCTAATAATTTTGATTAAAATACTCACTGCTTAAAATATTTTCATGACAAACGAAATATATATTTTGAACTGACTGAGAAGAGCCTCTAAAGTCTTCTTCATTCTGAATGACCTTTGTATAATTGGTAAACCCTAAAAGATTGGACAAAGTTTTGTTACACAAGAAATGCAAACCCCGTTAAAGCACGCAGTTTGTTTTACATATATTTTATGAGATTAACTAATTTTGTTATTGGCTTGAATATTTTTTGTATCTGAGAAGTCGTTATTCGTTTTGTTTTGTCTCGGTGATACAAACAGCATGGAATTACAAAGCATCACGTAGTGACATGCTTTTTGAAAATGTGACTATCGCTTTATCTACGTATATTACAACGAAACGTGTAAATGTTAACGTTTTCTTCTGGCGTTCAATTAAAGTCCTTTAATCGGGTAAGCCATTACGGAGAGTGAATGAGCGAAATAGATAAAATGATGCTCAAATGAGCCCGAGGTCCCTAGAAATTAGATTCTAACTTTCATCTTCTCAGGATAAGAGGAAACTCTGGAAAAAGCTTTACCCAGGTATTTCACTTTACCCGAGACTCTAACTCCGGATCTCTTGAATGTGAGACAGACCCCCACACCACACAGATGAGCTAAATGAGATTTGCAAGTTTATCTGGATTATGAGAAGTAGACAGAAAAATGAGACATAGAAAAAAGAATTTGTAGAATGGTGAAAAGAGAAAGTTGTGTGAATGCAACATATTAGTTTGTTCAATTTAAAATAACAATTTAATCTATACTTAAATAAAATTCTTCCTAATCATAATTCTCGTGGTAATGCAAAGAGCGTGCAGTTTTAAAGACACCATATAAAAATCGGACTATCGTTTGAGCTACTGCATTCTTCTTATACTTACAACGAAGTTTGTAATGGCAGTTCATTTCAATTAACAAGAAGACTCTTTCACTTAAGCCATGAGTAGGACAAGGTTGGAAAGACAGAATCAGATTGAAAAATTCAATGTCATAGCCGAGATTTGAACTACGGATCTTCCAGTTTACGTCCAGGTGGCGCCGCGGTAACGCGTGCGACTCGCATTCGAGAGATCCCTAGTTCGCTTCCCGGCTACCGCCCAATCTGACCCACGGGTTTTTTTCGAGAGTTTTCCCGGATCGTCAGGCGAATTCTGATATGATTTCTCTCAGCCCTCGAATATCGTTCCATACCTCGTTTCATCATCCTTAACCCCGTTAGGTCTGTTTCAGGGTTGTACGTGTCGGCGATGGTATTCCAATGCGGCCTGGCAGAGAAAAGGATGCTCTCTTGGAACCTTATCCGTCTCTCGGTCTTCGGCTGGTTGCCAGGATATAAGGATCGCTTCTTAGGGGGCGTTGGACCCTCTGTTTGGGGTGGGTCCCCGGTTTGCCTACCCAACTGTCAGGGCGTCTCAATCTTGAAATTTTAGGAACCTTGTTATTGCTGTGCCGTCACTCCTGGTTCCGGCCGCTCGGTGTCTCTCAACTCGTCCCTCCCTCCCGGTAGCGCCCCCTCGAGTGGCACAAGCACAATATCCTCATTCACTGGATCGGGTCGAGTCCCCTCCGTTACACATTCCATTCCAGACCAGAAAAGAAAAGCATTTTAAGAATTCAGAACGTGAATTGTAATACAAAGTCATTTGGCGGGCATCTTCAGATTTGTAACTTGAAAGCAATTTAGTTTTCAGAATAGAGTGATTTCAAATGAACCAATTGCAACAAAAGCACATCAACCTATCTGCATTAACACTTCGGGTCACTATTTTGAAAATTTAGCTTATATGTTATCCTAACAGGCGGCGCCGTGGTCGAGTGGTTAGACCGCTCGCCTCCCACCGAGGCGACCCGGGTTCAATCCCAGGGATTGCATGTGGGATTTGTGGTGGACGAAGCGGCGTCTGGGCGGGTTTTCTCCGGGTTCTCCGGTTTCCCCCGCCATTCATTCCACCAACTGCTCCATCATCACCTTTCCTTTCATCCATTTCACCAAACATTTCGTTTCATCTACTTCCTTCATCCCATACCAGGCATCGGGCTGATCACCCATCCTGGATGCTCTACCTGATCCATGAGTGTCTGCTCCTCGACGGGCCTCTGACCCCAGGCACCCGCTTGTAAGTCCTGGGGGGTGTAAGTCCTAAATAAGAGGAGGGTAAACAGATAATGAATGAATGAATGAATGTTATCCTAACAGAATAAAACAGCTATTTAGGCATATTTTGCGCTAAACGTTGTTTCCACGTATCTATTAACATTTTCTCCTTTTGGATACAATTCCTACATAGGTGGTTTTACTCTACGTCCACTATACGACTGGCATGGGTTTTCTTCCTTTTTCTTGTGAGTGTGTATATAAGGGGAATTATGTTTCAAATAAAACAATGTTTATTCGTTTTTCACAAACAAACGCAAAATATATCTGATTTTGTAGAAAATTTAATGTTGTACTTAATTGTTCCCAAACTGCTTCAACAGTTTGACATTAATATTACTTTTGCTGCCATATTTTTAAAGCATTACTTGAATATTATCAGAACTGAATGTGCCAACTTTATGGAACTACACACTTAGCGCTTAAGGTTGTGATCAATATCTATGACAATTGAAAAGCAAAACGAACTTATATTCAAGGTAATAAATACCCTCGGAGTATGCGTAGAACGTTCTATTAGTGATAATTATGAAACTATTATTATTAATATTATTATTTATTACTAGCAAGAAACGTTAAAAACAAAATATACATTATGCAAACCTTGTTTCTCAAGAAAATTACTGAATCTTGAACTTGTGTAGCCCCCGCATAAAGATGTAATATTTGATTTTTAAACAATATATTATGCAAAGAAAATGTTAATTTATTTCGCTTGAATAGTTCTAGTAAAGATAAAAGTATTTGGTTTCGTATTCTTTCCTCTTAGATTCAGATCGCTGAATTATACAAGCATATACAGAAGTATGAGACGACCGGCACTTACTGTTGGCTATAGCCAGGCATGACTAGGCGAGAAGAAATCTCTTCCCCCTCTTCCTCTACACCCTTGGCCAATTGGAAAACATTTGAAGCCCACTGTACACCCAGCAATGACCTCATTCTTAGGTTCTTTGGTGCCTGATCATTTACGACAAATTTTGGGATAAATTTATCTGATTAATGGCATATAAAACAGTGTTTCAAAATGTCACCTAACATAACATGCTTTCTTAGGACGTGCCCAATCACTTGCTTGAAATTTAACTTTAGGCATCTAATTAAAATTACAAGAGCTTGATTTACATGGCCGAGTGGGTATTTAGGAACAGGGATTTCACTGATCTCATAAAATCTACAAAGCCATCAAAAATATCACTCCTAGATCTGATTGTCCCATTTTTAAGTCACATTTCATATAGAACGATGGACACCACATGTACCGAGGGATCAAACTTTTCCGCTTTGATTTTCATCAGCGAAAGTTCATTTTCATTAAACCCAAGATTGACTTGTAAATTTTGCACCCATCTTCGAAAAGGTGATAGAGATGGAAGACACACTAAGGTGCGCAGTAGTTTCTAGCACTTTGAAGAACAATAATACAATGCCAAATGCTACTCTTTCACCATGCTCTGTGTATCGCCTCCCTTACTTTTACGAGTGATGCTTTTTACCTGACAAGTCATAAAAGTCATAGTCATGGGAATACTTAGCTAGAACATTATTTGTCTCAAATTGAATTTCCTTTAGCAGGTTAATTTCTGGAATTGAAGAATGAACCAGCTCTCACCACCAGAGAGCACTGCTGTCGTCGCAAGATATATAAAGGAGATAGATGTCTTTCCCCCTACTTTTTTGGGGGTAAAGTAGAAGGACAAAGGTCTCCAAATTCCCTATAAAGTCGCTATATTAAAACGATTGCCAAAATTAATCATACAGTATTTGAATAATATGTATTTACTATTGCTAAAGGCAAATTAACTTATATATATAATAAAAACGTTTCTCGGGCTCTTAGCCAGGTAACTAAGTGATCAGTTTATCCTGAAGATGGTGATGATAAACACCTAGAAACCAATGCTTACAAACATCCACTTACCTGGCTAGAAGATAAACAAAATTAGGAACTATTGCGCCATCAGGAAAGCTTCGACTCTTACTTTAGAATAACGTAGTACATCTTCCAGCCCCTGCTCCAACTCCACAAAAGATTACATTGCAGGCTGGACTTGATCTACACCAGGCAGTGTTTAAGCTAATACTGTGTCATTTTGATGGAGAAGAAAATATGGTAAGGTGAGGTCAACAATTTGGAAAATAAACATTATTTGTATTAGATTCATTTGGTTTTCGAAATTTTTAAAATCGAATATTATGTAAGAAACAAGAATGGTTCAAGCTTTGAAAAATCAATACTGAGATTGATATAGCAAAACTTGAAAAATTTCTTATAGAAATTGCAAGCCTGTTTGCTTCAAGGAAAATCTTAGAAATAGTAAGGTCCAAAACCATATTAATTTGGTATCAGTATTGGTACGAATAAAACTAAGAATAAAGTGTTAGTTGTAAAAGTTATATTATTGTTATTAGTGAAGTTGAAATGAAAGCTTTATGAAGTGAAAATGTGTTACAAGCAACTATAAACCCATATGAGACAATTAAAACAATATGCAGCTTTAACAAGATAAATAAAGCATGTGTGCATAAGAAGAATAAAACTAAGATTTGTAAGCAAATGAAGTGCTTGAACAAATTAAAAAAGAGGAGAAAAATAATAAGACAAATTGTTTTAATAATACTAAACACAAATGAAGCGATTGGAGTGCGTTAAATTGGTCGATACTGAACAATAAAATATAAGAATAATTTAATGTAATGAATAATACAGTATTATTGGTATAAGTATAGACGTTAAAGAGATCAGATTTATATCAGGATTTCATTAAGGTTAGGTTAACCGCTGGAGTAATCACTTACCCGCTCTTTGATTCTAAAATGTGTATCCTCTGAATCATTCAAGCAATCTTCATGAAAAGTAAGTGATATCACTGAAGCTATATATTAATCAAAATAAATTATTACAGCTAGAGTCCAGATTTTTTGCAATCATCAACTGTAATATATTATATACAGGGTGAGTCACCTAAAGCTTGCACCGCAAATATTTCGGAAATGGAAAGTGCTATTGATTTGCAGTTTCCACAGCATTGATTGGTAGTCAGGGGCTCGTACATTTAGCCTATAAACAGATTTTAATAATACCGAAAAAGTGTATTTTTGAGCAAACATACGATTTTAAATGGAACAATGCCAACTTACATCAACAGAATAAAGGTAGGGTAAATAAGAATTTCAGTGGCGTTTGTTGCAAGATTATAGTGCAAGTGGTTTACGAGAAAGCTTATTTTGAATCTTTTACGCACTGACACTTGTACAACCTGTGGTAGCACAAACTAAAGAAAAACAAAAGGGAATTACAATACTTCTGTGGATTCTTACAAGTAAAGAGAACATAGCCCTTCAAAGGCCTTCAAAATGACCACCGGCAGCTTCAATGCATGCTTCCAGTCTGCTATGGAAAGACTGCTGCACACGTTTTAGCATTTCAGCGGAAATTTCAGAGCAGACAGCAGCATTACGTCATTTCATATCGTCTGGTGTAGTTGGTACATCCTTGTAGACAATGTCTTTCAGCCTTCTCCACAGAAAAAAGCCTAAAAGGGTCAGATACGGTGAACGGGCCGGCCAAGGTACAGGTCCTCTTCGTCCAATCCAAGGATTTGGAAACAATTCGCTAAGACAAGCTGTAGTGCTTCGTGCACTATGGGCCGGACAGCCATCATGTTGGAACCACAGATTCCTCCTAGTCTGCAAAGGAACGTTTTCTAGCATCTGTGGCAGATGGTCTGTCAGGAGGCTGCGATACTTGTGCGAGTTCATTGTTCCTTCTATGAACAAAGGACCTATGAGCTGATGGTTCACTATCCCACACCTCACGTTTAAACTCCATGGACGCTAACATTCCATCTGGTGAAGCCAACGGGGATTGTCAACAGACCAATAGTGCATGTTTCTGCGGTTTACCTGGCCATGGTTAATAAATGTTGCTTCATCACTAAACAAGATACATGATGAATCCGGAGTATCATGTCTTAATGCCCATGTACAAAAGTTAACACGATTCTCAAAAACTTTCCATGCAGCTCTTAATGGAGAGAGATGTGATAGGGATAGAACCTATATCGATAGTGAATGCGCAGTACACTTACTTGACTTATGCCACTTCCACGTGCGATTGTGTGGGAACTAATTTGCGGATCTACTGCAAGGCAGCCAAAACATTAATTTCTGACTCTTCTCCAGTCACTTGTTTGTTTCTGTTACGTTCTCTAGGTGTAACAGTACCACTTTCACGTAATTAGTTGAAGAGATTCATAAATTAATTGCGGAGATTGTTGATGTCTATTGGGATACATTTCCGCATACACCGTACAGGAACGAACTGCATTCTTCCTACACTCTCCATACACCATGAGCATGTCGGCTTTTTCTGCATTAGTAAACGCCATATTCCATTCACGACTTACTGCTTGAACTGTCACAAACTAACTGACCAGAAAGTCGCAATGCAATCAATGAACAGAAAACACAATGCAAACAAACATAACAACATCGTACCTAGCAACTAAGCAGGTTGAATGGGGCAAACAATTTCCGGGGTGGAAACTTTTCAGAATACGATTTCTCGTAAACCACTTGCACTAGAATCCTGCAACAAAGACCATTGGTATTCTAATTTACCCTACCTTTATTCTGCTGATGTACTTAGGCATTGTTCCACTTAAAAATTGTATGTTTGCTCAAAAAATACACTTTCTTAGTATTATTAAACTCTGTTTATATGCTAAATGTACGAGCCCCTGACTACCAATCAATGCTGTGAAAACTGCACACCAATAGCACTTTCCATTTCCGAAATATTTGCGGTGGAAGTTTAGGGTAATTCACCATGTATATACATATATAGCTATAATTAATGACATTTGTGACTTTTACTACATTTCTCATTTAATGATGTCATTTTAGGAATTTCATACTCGTGCAACCTATTGAAAACACCCTCAGAATTTATCTGAACCACATAATTCTTTTGTGGGTACAGTTGCCCTTAAATTCAAAGTTTGTATTTATAGAAATTCCAAATATAAAATGTTTTAGCTTGTTTAAATCCTTATATATAATGTAAACGTTGCAGCTTCATATTAAGAAGCTGGCAACTAGATACACAAGGAAAAAATCTCATACAGCTCTATAAAAAACTTTTTAAATTAAAACTTAAAAGTTATTTGAATCCCTGAATTTAAAATGAATTTTTAGTTCCAAATATAAGAATAGTAACATGTTTACAAAATTTACAAAAGAGGACTCACATTGGGAGCTTATATCCGCCCAGTCAACATCCAGACACGCTGTAACCTTAGTTATTTACCTTGGACCCTTCTCGTCCAAGCCCACAGACGAAATAGAGCACCCAGCAGACCTAGCCGGACTTCAACAAATGTCCAAAATGGAGGGTAGAATCAATTTATTTCATGATATGAAATTCCGTGCAACGATATCGTTCCACTCCGAGGGTGAAAAGATATGCTTAAATGATTATAAAGAACTTGAATTTGTTAGCTGAGTGAAAAAAGTTACTTTAACAAGTTCTGAATAACATCTTTGTGAACATAAGTGGTATGAAAATGCAATATTGCTCACAACTTAGTCATTTGGTATTGTTTTTTAACAATTCTTTCACAAAATAGAAATCTAAATTTTCACATAAAGTTATACCGGCATAAACAGAAAAGTAATATTTTACAGAGTTATTTTGTAAAATAATATATAAATATTATGTAAACGTTCGTGATTCATATAAGCAAGCATGCATCTAAATACACTATAACAACTCTAATGCATTTCTGTCAAATAGAACTGAAATGAAGAGCTTCAAAACTATTTGAAGCCCATAAGTTAAAGTGAACATTTAGCTTAAGAGATAAGCATTGCAACATGTTTACAAAATTTACAAAACAGGTCTCGCACTGAGTGTATCTACCTGCTCCGTAATCATTCAGGCACACCGTACCACCGATTTTTTAACCTGTTAATTAGTGGAAGTGATATTATTATTGTTATTATTGAACGTAAATAGGAAGTTCTATAAAGTGAAAACCTTATACAAGGAATTACAAACACGTTAGGGAGAATTAAAATAAAAGATATTGTTAATGAAGTAAATAATGCTTGCGTCCATAAGAAGGACAAAACCAGGAATTATAGGCAAATGAAGAATTGCTGAAACAAATGAGAAAATAGGAGATAAATAAAAAAGAAGTTAAAAACGGGATTTAATGATACTACAGACAAATGAAATGATTAGAGTGTACTAAATTGATAAGTGCTTAACAGTCGAACATAAGAATAGTTTAATGTAATGAATAATACAGTATTATTGGTATAAGTATAGACGTTAAAGAGATCAGATTTATATCAGGATTTCATTAAGGTTAGGTTAACCGCTGGAGTAATCACTTACCCGCTCTTTGATTCTAAAATGTGTAGCCTCTGAATCATTCAAGCAATCTTCATGAAAAGTAAGTGATATCACTGAAGCTATATATTAATCAAAATAAATTATTACAGCTAGAGTCCAGATTTTTTGCAATCATCAACTGTAATATATTATATATACAGGGTGAGTCACCTAAAGCTTGCACCGCAAATATTTCGGAAATGGAAAGTGCTATTGATTTGCAGTTTTCACAGCATTGATTGGTAGTCAGGGGCTCGTACATTTAGCCTATAAACAGATTTTAATAATACCGAAAAAGTGTATTTTTTGAGCAAACATACGATTTTAAATGGAACAATGCCAACTTACATCAACAGAATAAAGGTAGGGTAAATAAGAATTTCAGTGGCGTTTGTTGCAAGATTATAGTGCAAGTGGTTTACGAGAAAGCTTATTTTGAATCTTTTACGCACTGACACTTGTACAACCTGTGGTAGCACAAACTAAAGAAAAACAAAAGGGAATTACAATACTTCTGTGGATTCTTACAAGTAAAGAGAACATAGCCCTTCAAAGGCCTTCAAAATGACCACCGGCAGCTTCAATGTATGCTTCCAGTCTGCTATGGAAAGACTGCTGCACACGTTCTAGCATTTCAGCGGAAATTTCAGAGCAGGCAGCAGCATTACGTCATTTCATATCGTCTGGTGTAGTTGGTACATCCTTGTAGACAATGTCTTTCAGCCTTCTCCACAGAAAAAAGCCTAAAAGGGTCAGATATGGTGAACGGGCCGGCCAAGGTACAGGTCCCCTTCGTCCTATCCAAGGATTTGGAAACAATTCGTTAAGACAAGCTGTAGTGCTTCGTGCAATATGGGCTGGACAGCCATCATGTTGGAACCACAGGTTCCTCCTAGTCTGCAAAGGAACGTTTTCTAGCATCTGTGGCAGTTGGTTTGTCAGGAGGCTGCGATACTTGTGCGAGTTCATTGTTCCTTCTATGAACAAAGGACCTATGAGCTGATGGTTCACTATCCCACACCTCACGTTTAAACTCCATGGACGCTAACATTCCATCTGGTGAAGCCAACGGGGATTGTCAACAGACCAATAGTGCATGTTTCTGCGGTTTACCTGGCCATGATTAATAAATGTTGCTTCATCACTAAACAAGATACATGATGAATCCGGAGTATCATGTATTAATGCCCATGTACAAAAGTTAACACGATTCTCAAAATCTTTCCATGCAGCTCTTGATGGAGAGAGATGTGATAGTGGTGGAACCTATGTCGATGGAGAATGCGCAGTACACTTGCCTGACTTATGCCGCTTCCACGTGATATCGTTAATGAAGTAAATAATGCTTGCGTCCATAAGAAGAATAAAACCATGAATTATGGGTAAATGAAGAAGGGCTGAAACGAATGAGAAAAGAGGAGATATATAAAAAAGAAGTTGAAAAACGGGTTTAATGATACAGACAAATGAAATGATTAGAGTGTACTAAATTGATTAGTGCTTAACAATCGAACATAAGAATAGTTTAATGTAATGGATAATACAATATTGTTTGTATAAATGTAGACATTAAAGATATCATAGGTACCTCAGGACGTCATTAAGGGGAAGTAAATTGCTGGAGTAATCTCTTTCCGTTATTTGTTTCTAAAATGTTAACTTTCGAATTATTTAAGCAATTTCTGAAAGTTACTGACATAACATGCAAGTGTGTATGAAGGAGAAAAAAAATACTTACAGTTTAAATGTCACATCTTTGTTATTACCAGCGATATTGATTGTTTATAACAGTACGTGTTGGTAATTTTATTACCTTTCTCACGTGATACTATTAGCTAGAGATTTCATACCTGTACGATGTATTAAAAACACCATTAGATTTAATCTGAACCAGCAGTTTCTTTTGTAGAGTAAGTTGCTTTTAAATTAAAAATTTGTATTTATAAAAATTCAAAATATAAAATATTTTAGCATATTAAATTGTTTTCCAAAAACTATATGAATATTATATAAACGTTGGTGGTTCACGTTAACGAGGATACATCTGAGTACACTAGGAAAGCATCTCATGTAAATCTGTGAAATAGTTTTGAAATGATAAGCTTCAAAACTATTTGATGCCCTTAAATTAAAACGAAAGTTTAGCTTAAAAATTGGGTATCCCGATACAATAGGAACAATTATTACGCAATTCTTTCAAATAGATTTTAATGAAATGCTTTACGACTATTTGAAGCCTTAGGTTAAAATAAAAATTTAGCTTAAAGGTGAATACTCACAATATGGGTTTCACACTGGGTACTTCTACCTGCCCCGTCATCATTCGGACACGTCGTGTCACCGCTTCTCTAACCTGGGACATCCCTGTCCAAAGCCAAGGCAAGATAGAGCTCCCTGCGTGCCTTGACACACCCCACCATTAGATAAAATCTTGGAAAGCGTGGCATTATCCGTGGTTCTTGTCGCCGAGTTATCAAGGTTCCTAGAGGCAGGGAACCTCGTGGGCTTTCCGCCAAAAGGAAATCTCTTGAGTTTCCAACGCCTGCAATGGAATACTTTGAAGGAGAACCACCACCTTGTGAACAACAGGAATCCATTCACACCAGACGCTACATTGAGGTACAACCAGAACCATAACCGAATGAACTACATGAAGCTATCACCACTGGCATCAGACGCCGCCCAGTTACACTACCGGTGGAGTATGAGAAGCGTTTCTATAGTTAGCAAGTTTGGCAAGTAATTCAACATGGAGTGGCGGCTGAAAACGCAGAGTGCCGAACGTGTTGTGTGAAACATCAGGATCTACCTCATTTGTGAAAAGAAATATCAATGAAGACAGTGTTTTTAGTGTTTGGCGTCTGATATTGAGTGACACAATGATGCGCCACATCCATCAATGTACAGAGACTGAAGCACGCCGTCAACTCAATGACACCATATGGTCTATTTCTCTAAATGAACCAGATGCATTTATCTCCATAGTATATACAAGGGATGTTTACGGAGCGAAGAATTTTCCAGCCAATGATTTGTGTTCATCAGTTTGGGGCCCACCATTCTTCTTTTAAACAATTTCTGGAGACAGATTTAAAATTATTATGAGGTTCAAGCGGTTTGATATGAGATCAACAAGATATGGGCGTCTAAAGACAGACGAGTTTGCTCTTGCATCGGCTATCTGAATCCCTACATTAATAATAGCAGTGCTTGTTATATACCTGGAGAGAACCTCACAGTGGATGAGAAACTTTTGCCATTAAAGGTAAAATGCCCATTCAGCCAATATATTGCAAACAAGCCTGACAAATTTGGCATTAAAGTTTGGCTGCTGGTTAGTATAGATTCTTGTGAACGGATATCCCTATACCAGGGCAAATAATTCGCGTCCTGCAAGTAAAGGCGTTGCTGAAAATGTTGCAATGAGACTCAAGCATGGACAATTGAGTAAAAGAAGAAAAGTAACTTGCGACAGCTTTTTCACTTCACTAAAACTCTGTGATAGTTTGAAGTCTAAATCTACCAGTCTTGTATACACATATTGAAAAAATAGAAGCGGGGTTCTACCTATAGCAAAGATAAAATTCGATAGCTCTATTCGACTTTTCTGTTCAGAAACGTTGGAGATGATACCACCTTGACTGTATACCAAGGAAAAAGGAACAATGTCTTGTTGAGCACATTACACCCAACAGTGCAGATCAGCGATAACTTGAAGAAAACTCCAGAGACAGTCCGGTTCTGCAATCAGACCAAGTGTCGTCCTTTGTGGTGTAGTGGTTACCATGCTAGCTCCTCTTTCCCGAGGTCGCGGGTTCAAACTCGCGGAAGGCGATGGATTTTTTCGGGCGTAAAAATCTTTAGTATGGCTTCCTTCGGAAGGGATGTAAAGCCTTTGGTTCCGTGTCGTAGATTTACGGTACGTAAAAGAACCTCAAACCTGATAAAGAGGCCTCTGAGCAAAATTACCGGTCGTTTACGCCTAATATTGAATGGGACGCTAAGGACCACAGTAGTTAAAGAACATTTTAAAAAATCAGAGTAAGTTCGGCGTCGACCAAATGTTACGTCTGTACACCACCAAGTCCGTTAGCCAATGCACGAATTTTTCAATGTCCTTGATATATCAGCTGTAAATGCTTTGGTCCTGTACAAAGAAGTTAGTGGGCAGAAAAAATTGAGCCGAAGAAAATTCATACTTGAACTATGTAATGAACTTTGTACCTTTCATGGAATCCCAAAGAGGATTGGGCAATCAGTCAGTGAAGACCTCTCAGATTGATGTTGCCAGAATGTAGGTAATAAGCGAAATAAAGCAGGGTCAGAAACTCTTTCGAAGGAAATCCAACTGCAAACTTGTGTGTACAATGCAACAAACCAGTGTGTGATGAGTGTGGAGGAAAGAAGCAAATAGCCGCTTGTTACCAAGAGGAACAGAAGAAATGAATCTGCATTTTGGTGGTTTAATTTTCCAGACTATTGTCATAAATGAAACTGATTGCCGTAATTACATTAATATCTGAATCTGTATGCTATGAGGAACAATTTCTTTGAAAAGACGTATAAATTTGTGTTATTTGTATTTGTTTGCCCAGACCGTACTTTAAAGCTTAAAGATAAAATAGTTTAAGAATAATAATTAATAAATAATATATTTGGTTATCTTATACAGCTTTATCACAATAGCTATAGCATGCCAATATTATGTATAATTATGCTTTAATACCGGTATCAAAATGATCCTGTCAGTCATTATAGGTAGAATGATCCTCCAGGCTTTATATCTTGAGTGATTTGTAAAGCGTGAGGGCAATTAAGAGTTTGGGTGCATTATTGAGTTGATAAGTGGATACAGTCTACCCTGTTGGACATGGGTTTCTCTTCGTGTTTCGTTGACATGGAGGCGCCTGTGAGACCGTGGCTCTTACTAACCAAAAGTAGGTAACTTTGTTGGTCCAGTTGATATTCTCGTTGAATAGTTTTAGTGGTGCAGTCTGTGTCTCGGGTAATAGTGGTTTTTCCATGTAGTGAAGATTATTGTTTACAGAGGCGTTTATCTTCATTATCCACTTGGTTAGCAAGGTTCTAGTACGTTGAGCATGGTTTGAAGATACCTGTGTATAAATGATACTTAAGCTTATAGCGACATGATTGTCGTGTCATCGGCTCATCGGCGTAAATGATAAAAGTGCTGGTTGCGTTTTTAGGTGTCATATATAACAGAAAGAGCCTTAGTAAGCTTCCTTGAGGGACCCCGCTAGAACTGGGCGGATGTGCATCGCTTACAACCGAGATGAAGGTTCGGTCGAGTAAATAGTTTGAAATCAGTTTGATCATGATGTCCGGAAATTTATAGTTCAGCACTGGTTGTAGGATTTTCCTTATAGGTGGTAATAGCATTTCTCGGCTTTGTAATCAGGCTACAGTTTCACACTCTCTGCCTCTGATGACTATCGTAAGTGGTACTACTGGTTGGTTTAGTAACAAACAAAACGTGTGCTAATGCTGTTGGTCAAATTTGTGAAGCGGGTGATTATTTTTTAGATTAAATATGGTACCTGTGCTGTTAAAGCGATGTTTATGTGCTAAAGAGACTGTTAGACTTTTCAAAACATTTTGTACTTCACAGTCAATCGTAAATAGACGGCTCAAAGTAGCTTCATATTTAAATTTTCCCCATAGAACTTTCGCGGTCACACAAGGTAGGTTATGTATCTAGCAGCACATTTTACCCCTCTTTAGGTAGGTTAAAGAAAGGGCAAGAGACTTGAATAATCTGTTTACCGATTGCATAGACTATTTGTAGTGTTGCTCGTGTTTTAATGTAATATAAATGACAGCTATATTAATGCGGTGCCCGTTTGGTCCGATTTTTTCGTTTGTTTTGTGAATTTTGTTTGCATTGTAGGTTTACCCCTAAACAATATTTCGCTTCATATAATTTTGAGTTTTGTAAACTTTTAATTGTTCTTACAACTGCATATTTGGTTAAAGTTTCACTGCAGCAGAAGGAATACATATCATTATGAATTTTAACACTTGTCAAAATGTATTTCCAATAGGTTACCGTTAAAAGCTTTCAAAATGGAGCAAATAAAGGATAAATTGTCATAATAGAAGCACAAGCATAATATTTGTTTGACTTTTTATGTGTTACCTGGTGTAAAGGTACCAGACTGCTTAAGTGAAATAATTATCACGGCTACCACATAATTAACAGCAGAATAGTAGATGCAGAATTGCCCTATTTCTGAGAAACAGTTGCTATTCTGAGGAATTTGTTGATTTATAGAGGTATGCCATCGTCGACTAAATCTATGATAAGTGTCCAATGACATTTCTGTTGCAGCCAGTAGTAATGCACATGTTATGCAATAGAATCAAGGTTAACCAATACCAATGCTGTGAGGTGCAGTTCACAAATTTCTGATGGAATATGTCAATACAAAGCTTTAATAGCTTTAGCTTTAATAAAAGATACTTGATTGATCTAACCTGATTGATTTTCTTCATTTATTTTTTATTTTGTAACAAAGAAAGTTTTATGCAATTAAGGTAAACCTGTGCAAACTTGTTCAGAATCACTTGCACAAATACAAATATAATCATGCAGCAAATTGAAGGTGAAAAGGCATGCACAGTGCGATTATTTATTTTGTTAAGAGTTTTCCTTTCTTGTGTCATTCTAGTTGGTCTTAAAGATAGGTTATTATGCAGAACTACGGCTGCTCGAAAAAAACAACGAATTCCGGTGTTAATGGTAGATTATTTTATGCTGATTATGTTTTTACCAATTTTGTTTGTCGGAAAGGTTCCATAATGGTGTTACACGCTAATTTATTGCATGCGCATAGCGACGCTTATTTGCAGATATTTATTAAGAATGCTGGCTAGAAGGAGCAGGATATGGATAAAGAAGCTTTATGACACATTTGAGATGTAAACATATAGTTAATATTAATTTGTAGTACCTAAAACCTGGGTTTCATTGTCGGAGGAAGACGTTGAATGTTATGCTCTGCAACAACGGCATATGTCGCTTGAGCCTGGCTACCGTACCGCGGGTTGCTCTACGTTAACAGCTGTTCAGTGAAGCGAGTAGGGCGTACTTTGGTTGATTTCTTGCGAGAGATTAAATGAAACATTACATTAGCTAAGTATAGCTACCTTTTATTTTTTGCTGTTGTACTGGTAGGAGCATGTTCCAGACCATGCTGTGGAAAGAGAATGTAATTCTATTTATAAAACCTAAGGTTTTTGATTCACGGGAGGTTAGGTTAGGTTTAGTTGTTTTTTTTTTTTTTTTTTTTTTTTTTTTTTATAAAAACTTAGTTTAATTAGCAGTCAGTAGCTATCCTCAAAGCACTCGAGCAAAGCTCGCGTGCGTTCCTTAACGTTGGTTATGATAAGCTTAAGTTTCTGAATTCACGGAAGGTTAGCCTTAGATTAGTTTTTTTATATAAGCTTAAGTTTCTGAATTCACGGAAGGTTAGCATTAGGTTAGTTTTTTTATATAAGCTTCTGAATTCACAGAAGGTTAGCCTTAGGTTAGTTTCTTTTTATATAAGCTTAAGTTTCTGAATACATGGAAGGTTAGCCTTAAGTTAGTTTTTTTTATATAAGCTTAAGTTTCTGAATTCACGGAAGGTTAGCGCTAGGCTAATTTTTGTTTATACTTAAAGTTTGAAAATGTTGACTATAAATAACAGATTGAAGGATCATTCAAAAGATGGGATTCATTGACAAGTTGTAACAGATTTGTTAAGTCTTGGAAGTTGTTGGCAAAAATATTCGCTCTGTTTTCTATATTTAATGCGAGGTTAGCCTTAAGCTTAGTGTGTGTATATGAATTGCTGGTAACAAGCGTGTTTGTAAGAAGTTCGAAAACTCGCTATTTTCGCGGTTTCCACTAGTATTGATGGGTTGGCACTTTCTTTCGCGACACTTGACACACTTTTTGTGTTTCAGTTTGCACTTAAAGGAGCATCACAGTTTTTACAACTACGGGTATTTGATAACACTCCGTGATTAATCAAAAATGTCCGCAGTTTTTTCGTTTCGGTACGCTTTGTATGAACGCAGTTGCTGTAACTACACACGCGTTACAGGAATTGAAGCCAAGCCCTTCCGAAGTGCTCGGTTCCATTTTACAAACGCTACTGGCATGTGTCACGGAGTTTCACGTTTGGTCAATCACATGTTGCCCTTTGACCTTATGACGTATGAAGTTGTCCCGAATATGGAGTGTCAGCGAACAGAGGGTAAAACAAAGCGACGATTTCAGTAACTCCTCATCGAAGCGATAAGGAAGTAAAATTACGATTTTATGGTCTGAAATTTCGTGAATAAAGGAAAGGAAGTGAAAATTAAAGCTGGAAGTAAAATACGATTTTATTATTTCATAATTCTTGTCATGTAAAGTATTGAATGAGCAATTTAGCATGAAGCCTTCGCAGCGCAGTGGATAACGTGTTGGATTGTAAAGTTGGAGTTACTCGGATCGAGTCCTCTAGAGATAAGCTGAATTGTAAAATAATATATGTACATGTGTAATTGTGTAAGATAGTGTTAAAAGGGAAAGAAAGGAGAGGACAAAGAGGAGGAAAGAAAATAAGACAGGGGAAAAAGGGAGAAAACGAGAAAGTAGGAGTTACTTTTTGTTATGACAGTTCCCCACCCAAAACCCCTCATTTCCACAGCTGTCCCGTTAGTGTGCAAAACAGACGTAAGTCGCGGTAGAAAATGCTGGCAGCCCTAGTTCTGCATAATTACCCAAAGATATTCTTGTCATTCATATTTTAGTTATTTTTTTACCAATGATGTATGTCATAATGAACTACCATGAGGAAAATGATATTACAGGATAACTAGGTAAGGTAGTCCAATGATGTGCTGAAATATTTAAACATTATTACATTATTTTCTCAGAATCCATGGTACCAGATACGAGAAATAAAGAAGTATATGCAGTCAGTGAAAATTTAGACCCCTACTAACACACTGTTAAACTTAACACATTGTCAGCATATTTGTTTTTAAGATTAAAAATCATACTAAAAATATGCTTATAAGACCTGCAATTTTAGTTGATTATGTTTATTTATTTTACCAAAATAAATGTAAGGCATTAATGCCTCTCTTACATATCAGCATAAATTGAGAAAAGTAACAGTAAGTAGTTCTGCGTTTTTAAACAATTTAGCATTATTTGAAGAAAACATTGCAATTAAAAATCTTATTATAACAACCACATTATATAATGCCAGTGATACATAGTTGGTGTGAGTGCAGCCTAAGAAGAAGGGTTTACTGATTCTGTAACTATATTCAGAAGCCTGATATACTTATTAGTTTAGGACCAGTACTATTATTTACTATGAATAATAATTTATCAAATGTAACCTCAAAATTCTACACTCTTATAAATATAAATTGTAAGTAATTTATACAACAGTTACACTTAAAATTTGAAGAAAATATTAATAATGTTTTAAAAACTGAGATCTGATTCTCGCATTTCTTTTAAAGCATTCTACATTGCTTTTTAATACAAATCTCATACATTCAAACTATTTTGCGAATGCTGAATGACATTCTTCTATAGATAGAGTACAAATACATTCTTTGTAGGAGGTATTACTGTAGCTTCAGGTGATTCAAATATTTAACCTTAAATTTCTGCTTTAATTTTGGGGAATAGAAAAAAGTTGCATGGGGCCAGATCTAAACTGTAGGGAGGATTGGACAAATATCTGATTTCTACAGAAATTGGGCTGTTTGTAGTGCAGTGAGGGCAAAAGCATTGTCATGATGATGCAGCAAGATTGCACATTGACCAGTCTTATGACACTTTGTTCTCAGTTCATTAAAGACTTGTGGTAGTTATTTTGTGGTGTACCATCTGGCAATGATAGTGTTTTGTTCCTCAAGTGGAATCATCAGATTATGAGCTTTAACTGGGAAGAATGAACAGCTCATCATCTTGCTATCACTTCTCATTCGCCTCATTTTTATTGTCTTATGTGATACACATTTCCGTCATTGCCCGGATGAACTTCAGCCTTGGGCTTATTGTGCTACTTGTATTAGTTTAAAGCCAGTTCATTATGCCTGCACTCTTTACTAAGGAGTACAGTCTCATAACAGATATAGTTTCAAATTCTTCTGGTTCTATAAACATTTTCCCAAAAACAATATATTCTCCTGGTAGCCAAAACTTCACAGGAGCATATAATGTCGTCCTTCATGGTGTAGTGATCACCATGATAGCTTCTAGTTCCCGAGGTCGCGGGTTCAAACCCAGCAATTTTTTGGGCATAAAAGTCCTTAGCATGGCTTCCTTCGGAAAGGAAGTAAAGCCGGTGGTCCCATGTCGTGGATTTACAGCACGTAAAAGAACCTCAAGCCTGATAAAGAGGCCTCTGAGCAAAATTTTCTGTCTTTCACGCCCAATATAGAATGGGACACTTAAGGACCATAGTAGTTAAAGAGCATCCATAAATAAAACTCAATTTTTTTTTATTTCTGTTTTGGAGCATATAATGGCTTGACTGTTTCAGTTTCTTTCTTGCGCAATCTAAGTTACCCTGAAACACTCCCATCTTGTTAAGATGCTTTTTTATAGGATCATGTCTTGTGAGAAATGCAGTAATTGTTCTTAGCTGAAGTTTGTTACATTTAAGTAAGCTTTCAGCTCTTTTCTGACATGTTTTCTTATAAATAGTATATCATGTTTTGTTTCCTGGAGTTTTAAGCCAGGTTGTATGATGTTCTACTTTGGACCAGTTCATAATAACCCCTCTTACTAAACATTGAGATGTTCCTAGAGCCAGCTATGGCCCAATAAATTGCAAAGCTGCTCCTTATCTTGCAAGTTCATTAGCTTTTTCATTTCCCTCTATGCCAGGGATCCGACACCCAGATAGTTGAACTTCATTCTGTTCTGCCAAGCTTGTGAGCATGTTTAGGCAGTGCTGACATTACCTTATGACTACTTAGAGCCGTAAGTGCAGCCTGGCTATCTAAGAAGATAATCTGTTTATCTATGTAAGCTCTTCAATGTATGCATTGAATAATAGCATAAATTTCTGTTTCGAAAATAGTAGCATATTCACCCAAAGGAAAAAACTTTTTGCACCATGGTCGTATGCCATATACTCCTGATCCTGATCCTGTTCCTGAGCCATCTGTAAACCACATGAGATTTTCTCAGGAGTTTCAAGAGTTTTATTTGTCCAACATTCAGGAACATTAATGACCCTGAAGATCTTTATAAAATGTTTAATTGGAATTATATAGTCTGATGGCATTTCTAAAGATGCATCTCCTATGCATTTCCTAATTCTTAGCAAATTTGCGTCTATTTCAGGAATTCTCAGTTGCTTAGCGTGTTGTAGCCTATATAGAGCGCCATTCTTGCCTTCTTCATTACAACTAAATGCAATGGAGATAGGTTCAAGAATGTCTCCATTGCTGCAGTAGAAGTTGCTTTCGTAACTCCTGTAACAGTTATACATGTTGTTCTTTGAACTTTGGTGGTTTTTAGAGCCTGTTTGAAGGAACTTAGACCACCAAATCAGTGCTCCATAGGTTATCTATGGTATGATGATGCTGGTATATATCCAATGAATCATAACAGGTCTTAGTCCCCATCTTTTATCATGCATGCATCTAACTACTTCAAAGTTGTCCTCTGTGGTGTACCGGTTGCCATGCTAGCCTCTAGTTCCTGAGGTTGCGGGTTCAAACCTGGAGGAGGCCAATGAATTTTTTTCTGTTGTAAAAATCGTTAGCATGGCTTCCTTCGGAAGGGAAGTAAAGAGCGTTCCCGTGTCATAGATTTATGGCACATAAAAGAACCTCGAGCCTGATAAAGAGGCCTCTAAGCAAAATTACTGCACTTTACGCCAATATAGAATGGGACTCTAAGGACCACAGCAGTTGAATATATAAAACCAAAAACTCATAAACCATAAATAAAACTCTGTTTAATTTTAACTACCTCAAAGTTTGTTTCTGCACGTTTTATTTATTTTTTTATTACTCTATTTATTTTACGTTGCTTTAACTACAGGGTCATATCGTGACGATCTGGTAGTAATAACTGTTAGATTGAGGTGTGGCAGACAGTTAGCTTCTAGGTCTCATCCCTGTAACCACCCACTTCGTTGTGACCACAGAGACCCTAGTACATAGCAAGCAAGTTTGTTTCTGCATGTTTTGTGTAATTTTTTTTATTACTCTATTTATTTTACGTTGCTTTAACTACAGGATCACATCGTGACGATCTGGTAGTGAATAATTGTTAGATCGAGGTGTGGCGGACAGTTAGCCTTCTAGGTCTCATCCCTGTAACCACCCACTTGGTTGTGTCCACAGAGACCCTAGTGCATAGCAATTGGATCTTCTGCATTGTGCTGTGCAAATGGCATTAGGGTGCCATCCAGCTAACTGCTGCTTTCATATAGAAAGGCGGACAATTAGCCATCTAGGTCTCATCCCTGTAACTATGCCATCTTGCTTTTCCATGTGTCCACAGAGACCCTAGCGCATAGCAGCCGGATCTTCTGCTTTGTGCCATGCAGATGGCATTAGGGTGCCTTCCAGTGTACCAACTTTCATTGACTGTGATAGATGGACAGCATTCACTATCACCACCATTATTCATTTACTATTGTTTTAGACTTAAGGTATATCTTTGGATCATGGTATTAAATATACAATCCGGTATTTACCTTAGTGGCTAAGGGAAATCACAAAAAAGCCTCAAGTCAGATTGGTCAGCTCACAGGATTTGAACCTGGGACCTCCCGAATGTGAGACACAGACGTTACTGCCTGAGCCATCCGGCTCGGTAATGTTTTATTGTTTTTCTTGAAATGCAGATTCCAGTCCATCTTGGAGTCAAAACTGATTCCCTAGTAGTTGGTTTCCTCACACGTTTTAAGTTCTTTACCTTGAGATAGAGATCCTAATCCCTTTTCTTCTGGTAAATGTACTATGGCTGTTTTATGAGGACTAATAGTTAAGCCCTCATTCACAGCCCATTTTGTCACAGTATTCAGGACTGACTACATGAGTTTCTTGACTGTTTCTGTGTATTTGCCTATGATGATGATATCAGCATAGCCAGCGATATCAAATCCTAGGTTACTTGCTTGAAGAAGTAGCCCATCAATCACCAGGTTCCATAGTAGGAATGATAACACCCCACCCTGTGGACAACCACTCATGATGTTTGCAGCTAGGCTACTATCCATGAGACTTGTATGAACTTTTTTTTGCCTTTCAGCATGGATTGAATTCACCGGCAACAGGTTTCATCAATTCCATGTTTCCTTGCAGCAGTAGTTATTGTATTAAAGGAGGTGTTATCAAAGGCACCCTCAATGAAGGGCACCAAGTGCAGCTTCTTTTCCCGAATTGTCTTTTCCAGTTTAATGATAACCTGAAAAAAGGTTGCAGTTTCAGTTGATCTGCTTGTATGAGAGGCATGCTGATTCTGGCACAGAGGATATACCTCCATTGCACCTCCTCTTCTATGCCTATCTATTAATTTCTCAAGGGTTTCAAGAATTATTGACATTAAACTGATTCATAATTCTGCCCAGAGAGCCTCAGTCCCAGACTGTCCCATCTTCCCCCAGGTTCATCAAGTATAATTGATCCAGGGAAGTGAACTCAAAGTTCTTCCATTGTATCCTCTGTTTTAATGTATTCACCATTTCCCAATTGGAGATTGCTAATAAAGCTTTGTGGATCTTTTTTAAGAGCTGTCTGAAGTCTGGGGTTGTTTTTATTTCCTCACAACTCCAGGAGTCCTTAGCATTCCTCAAGGTTTCGTTATATTCTTTCAAAGATCTGCTATAAGCAATCCATTGTTTGGTACATTTCACAAAGTTGATCTGCGAATTTTCTTCCTTTGCTACCAAGCTCTTGATTCCAACAGTGCAATTCCTGTTGACTTGCCTTGTTTTCAGAGGACAGTTATCATTAAATGCTGAGATTATTGCATCCTGCAAATGCTCTGCAGCAATTTCTAAATCTTCACAGTCATAAATCTTATCGTCCATCTTACTCAGATTACTGACTAGGTCTTTCCTGTAGGAATCCGAGTCAGTTCTTTTTGCATCTTGATAAGTTATGATTTGTTTAGAAATACATCTTACTTTAAATTGGATGTATCTGTGATCTGAACAACTTCCATCTTCAGACACATGCCAATTTTTACTTTCTCTGCCATGTGTAGTAAGTAGGGAAGTATTGTATTCCATCCAAAAATTTGATACCGAGATTTCACCGGGAATACATGCTTTGAGGCCCTCTGAATCCAACAAAAGCATTTTTAAAAAAAATAAGTCTGTGTGTGTGTGTGTGCATGTGCGTGTGCGCATCAACATAACTCAGAAACAGAAAGTCAGATAAATACCAAACTTTGTATTTAGGTTCAGTATTTTCCAAGGATGTGACACACAGATTTTCAAGAAAATCTCCTCACCCCAACTACCATTTACATGGAACTTTTTTCAGAATTTCTGAGTTTCTAAAAAAATGGCTGTAATGATTTTGATTGAAATACAATATATTAGTTATTTACATGACAAATAAAATGTATATCTTGTATTTTCAGGAATGACCTGTGAAGTCTACTTCAGTTGGAAGAAATTTATATAATCTTGTACAACTGCCAGCACATTAAGTGATAGTCGAAAATGTACTACACAAAAAAATGTAGATATCTTTAAAACGCACAGTTTACTTCAAATAAGTTTTTTTTGTGACATAAGCCATTTTGAGATATCCGTTATTAAAGGCTTGAATTGTTCAGCACTTAGTCATTCCTTAAAGTTCTTTCACCATTCAGTTATTTCTCACGATTGCATGGAAACAGTATGGAATTTTAAGGTCAGCTTATAGTATCCAGTTCTTAAACATTTGACAATCTCTGTTCCCTTTGAATCTGTAAAGAAATGTGTAATGTAGCTATTTCTGCAAAGGTTTATTTGGATTAAACTGTAGTAGATAGAAAAATAAGCTGTAGTAAAAATAGTTTGTATACCCACTAATAAATGATAGAGGGTATTTTTTACAAATAAAGTTTCCCCCATAATTGGTTGCTAAATTATGTCGATAACTTCCTGCCTTCTTGTAGTAACAAAGGTAGATCTGTTACTATATTCAGTATCTTAGGATTACTCAATATAACAAAAGTATAAACAGACTTGCCTCTCTCATTTGTGTCTCTGCTCCCCCACGTAATGTGATGGAAGTAAGCATCACAGCCAGTTACCAATTGTAGTCCCTTGGAACAACAGGTAGCTACCATCTGTTCTAATTCCCTCATAGGAGGTAAAGTGACATCATCATATGGGAGGTAGACCGATCCAAGTATAAACTCTGTTGGTCCACCTTCCCCCACTGAGTTTACTCCGACTGCTGTAAGGTCCCTGGAACAGAGATTCATTAACGGCAGTATACTTAAATCATTTTTAACTAAGATGCAGGTTCTTGGAGTCTTGTCGGTTCTATTATAAATTAATTTCCTGCCAACCTCCTTAAGACCTTCAATTTCCCCTTTGTAACACCAGGGTTCCTGAATGAGTGCTACATCATCATCTTCACACAGAGGGCAGTAAATTGAAGGAGTTGTATTGTAGTTCCACTGTTGGGGAGCCAAACTTGATGAACTAACTGCCCCACGTATAGTACAAGGTTTCCGGTGGCCTTCGTTCCAACGTTCACTTTCCGCTGGCCTTCGCCCCAACGTTTAGGAATCAACTTTTTATTTTTATGTTTCTTTAAATATTATATATATTTGCCTTGGCTGCGTCAGTATTAATTTGTAGAAACATGTATCTCTTAGCAGGGGGTGATGCAGCTAAAGAATGTAGGCTTATACAAATTATAATTTTTTACTTCAATCCTTTTATTAATCCTTCACACGATTAAATAATACGTCACTGATATAGAGAGCTGTGAGATTATTTATTAATTACTTGCACTTTTTAACACATAAACTTTATAATATTCTCGCCATAATGAATTTTATATGTCTAACACTGAATATGTACAGAGTGAACGAACTGCTCAGGTATGTTGCCTTCTAACGACTGGCGTTTACAGCTTAAATTTGTAAATTTCTCTATTTCAAGTCTCTGATTGGCTAATTTTACTCCAATAGAATACTTTTATTTAACTTTCGGCTTTTCTGGTTGTTGATTGGCTATTTATAAACTGATTTAAATATTATATTATTGTTCCAAGAATTATTATTAGCATTATTAAACTTTCCAAATTTATTATTGCCTCAGGGTTACCTCATTGTTAGTAACTTTCGGCTTCTATTCTCAAAGCTCCTACATTATTAAATTATGTAATACATTCACATAACATTATTATACATGTACACAATAATATAAACATTAATACAATGACTGTTATATACATTTGATATATTATTAGTTATTATATACACACATTGCTTTAAGGTGGGCTGTTATTATATTTTATATTATATAATCACACTGATATCATTTTAGTGTTAAAAATGCTGCCTCAAAATGCAGACCTATTGTGTTAAAGTTTACCTGCAGTATCTTCATCACTCCTTGGAGACCCTGAGTGTCTCCCGGCCTATAGTCTCATTTTTACAATGCCTGCATCCAGATCCTTTACAGATGGTTCGAAGATGTTTTGTATTGTTGACTTCTTTTAGAGATCCTTAACAGTTTCAGGGATTTTTTTTTTTTTTACCGTGTCCTTTCAAGTCCCACGAGAATGGAGGAAAGGCAGTCGACCCCTGTAGAGCTCTCTATGCGGAAGGTTGCTTGGTATCCAAGAGGCTCCATTAGCGACACTCTCCTATGTGCCATGCACCCCTTGGCATGGAAAAACACAACCCCTTGAGGTCAGTTCATAGCCTCTTATTCATTATTCAGAGACAAATCTACACAGTGGTGCATCAACCAAAACCATTTTGCAGGTCCCGGCAATCGACCATCCGCTGATGTATCTGATACCCGCTCAAGGTCCAGCTTTGGGGGCTTGCGGGCAGTTACACCTTTATAGAGGCCCCGGCTGCGGAGTTTGGAGATCCTCTCCTGGGAAGACACAAACTGATGACTTGCTTAGTTTGTGGATCATACTGGTATATTCAGCTTCCGTCAGCTATCTTCATCTTTGAGGGAATCCCTACCTCTTCTAAAATCTGGAAACCATCAACAATAGTGGATTGCAAAGGGCAAAGATCCCCAAATACATAATGGAATAAGTTGTAAAAAAATCATAGTATGGAAATGCTTTCACTTGAGTTCCATCCCAGCATATGGCATAGCAACATCTGCCTATACATGCCCAGAAGCACTTACACAGCACATTGCTGGAGCTTGCATATATTGCTATTTGAACTTCAATCTAAAGAAAGAACGTGCATTGTCTATCACAACTTGTCCATTCTCAAAACTTGAGAGTGACCCTCTTATATGATACATAGTGAGAATATAATGGATAATGACCATTCCATCTGTAACAGAGGACTCAAAAATATTTCTTAAATATTAACTTGTTTGTAACTGTCCAGATCATTGATGCATATTAAGATTTAGTTCTAAAAAGGTACAATTAAAAGTTTTTTTTTTATCAACTATGATTTGCACTAGTGAAGGTTTAGATGCAGAAGAGCGGATTTAAATTTAACCTTACTTAGATGTGGTAGTTTAATCAAGGTGTAAATGCTTAAGTGTAGGTTTAAATTTAATATCACAGAAGATGGTAGGTAAAGGGTATTTCACTTCTAAAAATGGCTGGCTTTTGAGTTATTGAACTTTTGTATATTGAAGGCATAAAATAAAACAATAGAGGAGAAATATATACCAAACTTGGAAGTCAGAATGAAAACATAGAGTTCAGAAGTACATACCTACTCACTCAAAGCTGCAAAGTCTGCTAACCTATTGTGTAAGTGAACATAACCCAGTTTTAAAACCCTCGCATAACAGCAGTCGCATATTTTGCACCATAGTGCTGCCATGATGATTTGGCAATTTTTCTAACCCTGTTGTAAACCTGGTGACTCACTGATCAGTTAGGTACATTAATTTTTGTTCAGCTGTAATGTGAATGAGGCATGCAACAACAAAATAAGTATGCTTCATTTATATTATTTCAAAGTATATTTCATTTATATTATTTCATTGTAGATGAGTAAAATCTTATTGCTAGTGTCTCCATACTACATAACATGTTGCAGAAATAAAACAAATATAATGCCTGTATGTTTTATATGCTGTCTCCCTCTTTCTTTGCTCAATTTTGAAGGTCTTAACAGTTATCTAGGCAAAATGGATTTTTGCATGTGTTAAAATTGGGGCCAACTTCTAACCCTCTCTGCCAATGTGAGATTTGCGTGTGAATACCTAGGGAAAAGGGTTACATTGTCTCTTAATGTAAGAGATTTAATTAGTAAGGTTGGTAGCAGACGTACATGAAAATGGAAAAATGTACATTATAAACCATTTATTGTTCTTGTGCAAAGAGCAGAGAACATTAGGTCTTTGTTATTCTCTGTGGTGCAGTTGGAGATCCGTTTCCTACAAGCACTGCTCATTGATACTGCACGTATTGTTAAAAACAAATGAAGGAGAGTAATGTTGCAGGTCTACACATGCATGCAACGGTGTTGCACATCATGTAGCAGCATTTGAGGATATCTTTCCTCTAACTTGGACCTAGTATGAATATCTAAAGTTTAAGACTGCCATTGAAGCAGTCTTAGTATGAAAGTGAAACCTGACCAACACAAAATTGGTGAATAAGGTCCCTAGTGTTCCTAATAATAAATTCTAATCTCTTATGTCTGAAGCTATTCCATTATTTATATGACTATTTGAAAGTTAATTATCCTATTCAACATTAAAATCATTGATTCCACATATTTTACAATATTTACCCCTGTCATAGAATACAAATAATTGTGATGTTTCTTTTTTCTATATAGGAAATGATATAGCACTTTAGTATTGTCATGTCAAAGCAACTGCAGTTACCTAGCAGCTTTTGAAGTAATGAACATTGTGACAGTTATTAATGTATTTGTGTTTACTTGTGTTTTGCCCCACGTTTGGGAGCTAAATATGCGGCGGTATTAGTGTTTGTTTGAAAGAATGCTACTGTTTATTTGCCGCACGTATAAAAGACAATTTGTCGTGGTCACTTCATGTTATCTTTTACTGAGCACCTATTATTGTATTTAATTTTTGGGTTCACTGTCCTCCGGCTAGCTATGATCTCTCGGTCAAGCAAATCTCTTAATCAAGGTGTGTAAACAGAAAGGAGTTTTTATCCAAAGATAACACTGATAAAAGAATTTGTTTTATACTTTTATTGTCGTAACACATTATGCACTTTCACGTATTAATCTTGACACTCGCCAAACTGAAACTGTTATAATAACTTATTTACTGCACATTATTAATTCGCGAACTTCAATTTTTTGTGTAATTAACTTTACGACACTTGAGATTTTTCAGAACTTTGCTATGCGTAACCTGCGAATCGATAAAGTATGCTCTGTATTCACTATGACTGTTTTTGTTGAACTCAGCGACGTGTAATGTACAAATGTTTCCGATGGACTGGAGCCGACGTGTAATGTACAAATGTTTCCGATGAACTGGGAGGGATCTACCTCTGACTTAGCTCTTTTTATACTCCTACACCCCGATATACCTAAAGATTATAACCGAGCTGCTATTGGTTAATAAAACGCGCCAACATTAGCGTCTATTTTTATATCCAATGAAAATTACGAAAACATATGCTCTAGGGAAAAATGTTCCCGCAAATTCTAAGAAAAACGCGCCAATATTACGTCATTTGCTCGTCTCTAATAATGATAAACAGCTCACCCCCTCGCTACATTATTGCACGCTATTATTGTCAGTTTCAGTAAGGCCGTATAAACCCACTTCTCAACAATAATTACAATCAACAAACATCTCAAATCAATGTCACACAATAATGCATATTCACACTACAATTACTCTTGACATTTACATAATTTGTGATACAAATTACTGCATCATATGCCCCACTAGAAACATAATTATAAATATTTACAACTTGTTTGGAAATTTTATAATTGGGTTTTTAGTCTCCTGAATCTTGGAACACACGCTATTTATTACTTTCACTTAACACTGCACACGCATTTAACACACGACATATGTTTTGCCTTTATCTCGCCACTATTTACTGGCTCTGGTTTAATGTGTTTAGACATTAATCTGACATTACAATTTTTTTTTATAGCAAATACTGTACCCTGAATTATTTAGTTACTGTTACAAAATGGTTTACTCTCTTAGATTGTTGACAAAAATTTATGCATTCAAGAATTTTTGTAGTTATTAAACATATTTACCAAAATATTTACCCTCTACACAAATATATTTACATCTCTTAAATCTAGACACTGTTTCACATTATCTGTTTGCTACATAAGTATTTGTTTTAATTATGTTTACCCCATTTTTATTGTTTTGTACTTTATATTTAAAATACTATTTGAATTATACCTACGTACTTTTACTTTAATATAACATTAAGTTTTAATTATTACATGCTTCATTTCCAATGCTGTTACAGTTACTAAGAAAATGTTATTTTTCCCTTTAAACATTTAGTTATGTCCAGAATTTTATTTCTCCTTTCTCATGACGTGCATACATAGTTAACCCTCTTACATTCCAATACATTGCTCTGCAGTTCATCTTTAACTATCCTGGATTTACCTTTCATCTCATTTCTATTCCCCCTCCTGGATCAAATTGTCTGTGGCTAAACATTACTCGTAGCCGTATCCTAACCTTCCAAAATTTGTTCATGAATAGCCTTTTAAAGGATTCAAATGAAATTTCGCCCCAAGATATAATTTGAAAACAATCTAAAGTTTTCTGAACAACACATCTTTTAACAACTGTCATTTACAATTCTTCCGGTATCTCTTTAATTTGAGAGTCCTCTGACAAGTCTGTAATAAACTGCACTGGATTGGAGTTTTCATTCTGAACAGCTTGGTACTTGTTAATTTCAGAAGTTAGCTTTTGATTATTTATAGGCAAAACTTTAACTTCTTCGGACAATTTATTTCTTTGTGTTACTGACTCCTTCTGTATTTCTGATATCTCCCCTCTGTAATTAACTTGCGCCTGATTTAAATCTGCATTTGTAGCCTCTTTCATCTCTCTTATCTCACTTGAAATGCTACTCATTCGGCTACCTAACTCTGTACATTTTACATCAACATGTTCTATTTTATTATTAACCTCACTTTTTTGGTTAGATATTTCCCTGCTCATGTCTAACATTTTCTTTGAAACTTCACCTATCTCATTTGCTATCATTTCCTGATTTTCATTTCTCATTCTCATCATACTACTATCTAGCTCCATAGATTTCTTTTCAATTTCTTCCCTGTTTTGATCTATTTTCTTTTCTCATTACTTTTACTAATATCTTGAGTTAGTTTTTCTAATTTCTCATTAGTCTTACCAATATCTTCCCTCAATTGATCTGTAATACTCTTACTTAATGTTTCACCAAAATTTCTCATCATTTCCATCATCATACTAGCATCAAAATTAACATTTCCTGCTGTTCTATTCTGACTTTCTTCAATAACATTTTCTCCCTCAAATCCTACATTGTTTGAGCTATTTTCCATAATCTGCATTGAATTACAGTTAACTGTTACATTATCTCCCTCCATAATTGTTTCTTCAGTATTATGAGTAGACATTGTTTTCTTAATCCTACCACTCCTCAAGTACATTTAAATTTTTACACCATTTTTTTTTTAGAATAAAAAAAAATCACACTTTTCTACCTTTCTGATGCTATCTGCTGATGTTGCTTTGATGTCCAGCTTCCTGCCCCTCTCTCCTAGATTATATGTTGCTTCTGCGTCGTATTATGATGAATCTGCATCGTCTCGATTTTTTTGTGTCCACTCATCCGCGTCGTCTGTCGTTCCTGTAGTTGTTTCTGGAATCTGTCTCTTGTAGTTCAGTTCACTGCTCCATTCGCTCCACGTCCTGGTTCCTTCGCCCCTTCCTGGTTATTTCACTCCTTCCTGGTTAATTCGCCCCATGTTCTGGGTGCCAAATATGCGACAGTTATTAATATATTTGTGTTTACTTGTGTTTTGCCCCACGTTTGGGAGCCAAATATGCGGCGGTATTAGTGTTTGTTTGAAAGAATGCTACTGTTTATTTGCCGCACGTATAAAAGACAATTTGTCACGGTCACTTCGTGTTATCTTTTACTGAGCGCCTATTATTGTATTTAATTTTTAGGTTCACTGTCCTCCGGCTAGCTATGATCTCTCGGTCAAGCAAATCTCTTAATCAAGGTGTGTAAACGGAAAGGAGGTTTTATCCAAAGATAACACTGATAAAAGAATTTGTTTTATACTTTTATTGTCGTAACACATTATGCACTTTCACGTATTAATCTTGACACTCGCCAAACTGAAACTGTTATAATAACTTATTTACTGCACATTATTAATTCGCGAACTTCAACTTTTTGTGTAATTAACTTTACGACACTTGAGATTTTTCAGAACTTTGCTACGCGTAACCTGCGAATCGATAAACTATGCTCTGTATTCACCATGACTGTTTTTGTTGAACTCAGCGACGTGTAATGTACAAATGTTTCCAATGGACTGGAGCCGACGTGTAATGTACAAATGTTTCCGATGAACTGGGAGGGATCTACCTCTGACTTAGCTCTTTTTATACTCCTACACCCCGATATACCTAAAGATTATAACCGAGCTGCTATTGGTTAATAAAACGCGCCAACATTAGCATCTATTTTTATATCCAATGAAAATTACGAAAACATATGCTCTAGGGAAAAATGTTCCCGCAAATTCTAAGAAAAACGCGCCAATATTACGTCATTTGCTCGTCTCTAATAATGATAAACAGCTCACCCCCTCGCTACATTATTGCATGCTATTATTGTCAGTTTCAGTAAGGCCGTATAAACCCACTTCTCAACAATAATTACAATCAACAAACATCTCAAATCAATGTTACACAATAATGCATATTCACACTACAATTACTCTTGACATTTACATAATTTGTGATACAAATTACTGCGTCAACATCTTCAGTAATTTTGTTTCTGTAAATGATTTAGCCATCAAGCTTGTGTTCTAGCACATTAGGCAAATTATTAATAAATATGAGAAACCATCAGAAGTCTCGCATTCCAGCCTTGAGGAGCATCCAAAACAACCAGAAACCTTTATGAGTTCTATCCTTTGTAAGAAACATATTGTGGTCTTTCATTTAAGTAAAACTTCCAAAGGAATAACAAATCAATAATAAAACTGAATTGGAGTAACCGTAATAACATACCCATTGCATTTATTAAAAGCCTTGTGAAAATCTGTAGAAATACAGTTTATCTGTCCATAATCTTTTACTTTCTCTGCTACCTATCTTTAGTAGTAAGAGGAAGTATTGTATTCCACCCAAAAATTCAATATCAAAATTTCACCAGAAATACATGTTTTAAGAGTTCCTGTATCCAAAAAGAGCATTTTTACAAAAAGGTTTCTGAACAGCATAACATTAAAACATAAGAGACGAAAAATTACTTCACAAAAAAGTAGACCTCTTTTAAAATGCACAATTTATTTTAAATGAGTTTTTTTGTGGCATCAGACATTGGTAAGATATCCATTATTATTGGTTCTAATTTCAATATTTTGTCTTTAAAAAAATGCTGTTGCTATTCACTTGTTTCTCACATTGTCATGAGAGGAGTATGGAATTTCTAGGCCAGCATGTAGCAATATGTTTTTTAAACACCTGACTATCAGTTTGCTTTCCTCTATCCCCCTAATACCTGTAATGAAACATATAATGAGACTAATTTTGCAACGGTTTGTGCCAATTAACATGAAGTAGGTAGAAAAATAAGCTTTTGCAACAATAGTTTGTAGAAGCTGTATAAAAATAAATTGTAGTGGTTACAGAAAATTATGTGAATGTAAAATCAGATTTTTAATTTCCTTTTACACATGATCTACCAATTATTATGGCTGAAGTACTTAATATGGTCATGATATAGTTACATGTGGAAGCTGGGCAAGGATGAGATATTCACATGTATGAACAGTAGTTGAAATGGATGTATCTGTAGAAATTTATCAAGCTAGAATTAACCATAACAGAAGGTAGATAAAGGGTGGAATTCTCAAACTGTCCTAAAATACATCCTTCTACCTTCCTTTGTAAAGGATTGGCAAATGGAGATATATTCCTTAAATGGGGGCAATAGGTGAAATTTCTATTTTCCACAATTTTAAAGCTAGATACTTAGTTTTTTGTACACATATTTGGTGTGTTATGTGGAACTGTTTGACAGAGTTTCATTTTTTTATGTCAGTTAGTTTTTTAATTATTTAAAATTTTCTTTCAAAAAATTTGCATTTGCTCCACACTTTTTTGAAAAAAGTTTTAAATTTTTTTTACAAAACCGGAAACTCATGTAGAAAAACTTGACACATGATATTTATAATATCTTAACTGTAAGGAAAATTAAAAAGAAAATATGACCTGCATAGCAAAAATTTCAAATTTTTGCAATCACTACTTGCATTTTATTTTTTATTTCAAAAAGTACTAAGTTAATCCTGAATTCCATGCATCAGTTTTTATTTCACTCCTCTAACACATAATTTGTGGATGTAATTTAGTTTTGAATGATTAAAAGTGTAGCAAAAATTAAAGTGAGGAAAAATGAGTTTAAAAGTTTGCATGCAGTTAACCAGAAATAATGACTTGCAGGCCTTCCTAGAAGTGTCCAGATTAGATGTGTAATTTGTACTCTTGTTTCATTACAAGCACTGCAAATCAGTTGTAATTTATGGCATAAGCCTAGCCTTTCAGTGCCAAGTCCTATGTACAAATGCTTTTGATTGTGATCATTACAATTCAGGTCAGTCACCAATTACGACAGTAAAACTAGTGTCCACCAATATATAGTTACAGTCTTCAGTATTTACTGCAGGTATATGTTCACAATTATTCTCCAGCTGTTTCTGCCTTAAATTTTGCTTTTGTACACCACATTCTTGCTCATCTAACCTTGCATCATGGTATTATATACATAATTTACATTTGTTTCTGGTTCATGTAAATAAAACATTTAATTTGGTTACACGACATCTACCGGCAGAGCTGCTATTATTATGTTATACCAATTACGGTGGCTCAGTGACAAATCAGAAACTAAGCTTCATGGAAAAAAAATCCACAAAAATCTGTAAAAAAACAACAAACAAACAAACAAAACAAAAAAAAAAAAAAGCAGTATTTCTGCTTCATGCAGTGATTTCATCACTTGCCATGCATTCTCAGGGACATTTAAGGAACACAGACCTTTAATTAGATGTAATTAGAGCAACTTCCAGGCACAGTGGGGCTCTAAAACTTTGCATATTTGCACTTCAAACCACCTAGTATTTTTTGGTACAAAAATACAAAATATGAAGATTTGTCATTTTTGGTCACATTTTTCACCTGTTTCCCCCCCTTAATCTTAGAATCACATTCTTGTATTCTACAAGTCACCTTAATGAAGGAAAGAACCAAAGGCTGCCTTCAAGTGCTTTACATAGTCTGCATCCAAATAAAGACAAATGTTCTGATGCATTAATCACAAAATGATTGTAGCGAATTAATAATTACTTTTATAAAAGGCAAATATTGAAACTTTGATCTCATTGGATAATGTAATTGTGATTTATATCTCTCACCTCATTACATTTGTGTAAAATAAGAAAAGTTTAATGTGAAATTATTTTAGGTTGACAATAAAAGAAATTTGGTTAGCAAATAGCCCTAGGCATCATTGTTTGTTAGTCATGATGTGTTATAACATGCAAAAGAAGTGGTTTACAGAAGAGGAGGAGAATTTTCTATTGCTTCTAATTGAGAAGTACAAGAATGTGGTAGAAAATAAGGAGGCAGATGGAATATCCCTTCATCAAAAGAGAAAAGTCTGGACTTCAGATTCATAAGAAGTTTAATGGTGAATTGACCTAGCTAGTTGCTTTGGCTGTATCATGTTAAATCCTTTTCTGTTTTCAACTCTGTTATCCTTTTGTTATAAAGGATAACAAAATATACTTATTTCTGTTTCAGAGAAACATTACCCAGCTTTAAAAATGCTGGGATAACACAAAATAAAAATAAAATGAGAGCTTGCTATTGCCAAACGGACCAGATAAGCCACAGATGTGGCCCAGTACAAAAGTCCAAAGACAGTCTGGAGACTCCAGCAGATGCACTTATCTTGAATGCAACAAGTATAGAGATAGAAGATACCCTAGACAAGGATATAGTTATGCTGCTTGCATGTAAGTAGCCGTAATGATGCACATTCTTAAATGAAGCGTTTACTTAGTTTGTATAGGGTTTGAATTAGTAAATAAGGTTATGTCTAGTGAGTAAATATGTGCAATACGGAAACTCTTGTCTTTTATATATAATGGAATGTATTAATGGTGTTCATTTGCTACACAATATTTAATATTTACTTGCTGCTAAATAAATTTAAATAAACATTAATCACTGGAAATAGAATGACTGTGGATTTAAATTGAACTGAAGTTTGTAATCTCCTTTCATTTGTGTAAAGTTAAATGTATTATTTTTTAGGTGGATCTGAATCAAACCAAAATTAACAAGAGGTGTTTGTCCCTGTTGAATATTCAGCTTAAATGGAAGACGACACTAGCTTCAACAGTAAATGAAGTTCTACAGATAAATTCAGGAGGTTAGCTTCAACAATTTTATTTCTGATTAAGAGAATTTCAGCACAATGACTTAGCGTAATGGTTGGTAAATTGTAGCCATTGTAAAAATAATTACAGTAGTAAATAAATGAGAATGTTGGATATTGTATAAGTATGTATTTCTAAACCAGATGTATTAGTAGCTTTAAATGCTAAACACACTACAGAGAAATGTGCACTAAACCAGCAGAGGGTGTTCTAATATCCACATATGGTATTGCAAAACACATTGCAGGATTAAAATATGATCCCGAGATTAGGTTTACTTTGAGAAACTATTGTGCTGTAACAAAAACCAAACTGCAAATACGACCGCTGTGAAACTACTTCTGATATGTGTGCCATGCCTCCTCTATAGATTTTCTTTGAGAATGTGTAGCCCATTCTATCTAAATACGAGTGTGAGGAAGGCATTGACTGTCAATTTGTAATGGGGTGCATAGGGTCTTCTAATTTGCACTGTAACAAAAGAGAACACCAGTTACTGTGAAAAGACACTTTATTTATAACTAGGCATTCAACGTGACACAAACGTTACACTTGAATCAGTTTGGCATGCATTCAGAATACAACATAACAAATTCGTCAAATTAAATTGCAACTAACTGCTGAATTACAACTCACAATTAAACTGCACTGTCTGAATTGAACACTGACTCAATTCGGTGTGAGCAGCCTCCCATATATAGGTCTTGTAAAGGAACACAGCCAAAACAAATGTTCCAGAACAGGTAAGTGGCAAACAAAAGGCTTTTTATTCCACTCACTATTGTTTTGAAGACCTTTCACAGGTCCTGCTGGAAGGCATTGCAGGCTGCAGATAGCACCGTGCACGCGACCACACTGCTCCCTCAGGCTGGTCGTTCTGACCAACACTGTCATAGTGGGCTAGATGGTGTAGGATTACCACCAGCATCTTCCCTCAGGGCAGCTTCCGAATGCACTAAATACATCATTGATCCTCCTCAACATTTGGTATGGTCCTTGCTATGGTTGTTGGAGCTTCAGATAGCACCCCTTGGTCTGGGTAGGGCGATACAGCTACACCAAATTGCCTTGCTGGAAACCTTGGCTGCTATCCTGGCAGTTGTAACGGGTCTTCATCTGGTCGCTCACTACCTGGATGTGTTGATGGGCCATCTTATGCTCATCGTGAAGATGGTCCACGAGGTTCTCCACGTAGTCAATTGCTGCTGTTCGCCCCTGGGGAGCTCCCAAACATCAGGTCGCATGGAAGATGCAGTTCCCTGTTGAAGACTAAGGTGGCAGGTGTCAATCCAGTGCTTTTGTGAGTCGACAAGCAGTAGGCCAACAAGAAAAGTGGCACCCTAACATCCCAGTCCCTTTGTGATGGTCCACAACCTTCCTCAGATGCTCTCCTAGGGTCTTGATGTACCACTCGACCATGCTATCTGTTTGCGGGTGGAGAGGCATTTTATACGTCTTGTGCACTCCAGGTCTCATTGCTTTCTTCGTCAAGTTCGACTCAAAGTTTGTGCCCTGATCGTACGGTACTCCAAATTGGCAGAACACTTCTTCCACTAGGCAGTCAGTGATCGTCTTGGTCTCCTGTTTGGGGATAGCGTATACTTCTGACCATTTGGTGAAGTAATCTATGACGACCAACGGATGCTGGCAATTCGGTGAAGTAATCTATGGCAACCAACGGATGCTGTTATCCCTGTTGGACACAGAGAAGGGTCCCGCTACATTGATGGCAACATGTTTGAATGATGCTCCCACATTATACTGCTGCATGCGACCCCGGCTCCTAGTCTGTGGGCTAGACTTGCCGGAGACACATTGGCGACAACACCTCTCAGTCCATCCATAGTCTCAACCATAGTACCTTTGTCGGAGCTTGTCAATCATTCGTCCTCCCGAAGTCCCTGCATGTGCTTCCTTCAGAACCTTACTTCAAGAAAGGATCAATTGCTCTCTTCATCTTCAGTGAGTCTCATTGAGCCCAGTATGAGTTATACACACTACTCCTGGGAGTGATGTCCTCCCAGCTTGCCCCGATTCCTGCCTCCACTTCTCTCAGAAGCGCTTCCAAGTCGGCGTCTGCCAGCTGCTCCCTCCTCAGGCCTGTGCTATCCCATCCACCAAAATCACACAGATAACTGTGGTTCATTCCTTTTCTTCTGGGCACGGTCTTCTTGACATGGCATCCGAATTGGAGTGGCTCCTTCCCCTCTATGTTATGGTGTGAAGTTGCATTTCTGAAGTCTCTGGACCCAATGGGCTGTCTGACCCTCCAGGTTTTAAAGTCCAATAGCCAGGTTGGGGCAGAGTGATCAGTTCTCAGGTGGAATGATTGGCCGTACAGGCACTTATGGAGGTGTTCCAGCGCCTTCACAACTGCCAGGAGCTCCCGTTGGGTAGCTTAGTATTTCTCTTCTGCCTTGGAGAGTGTCTTGTTGTGATACTCTGTTACCTGAGATAGTGTGCCAATACTGCTGTCGCTGGCATCCACGACAAAATCGGTGCCCAGTTGTGTAAAACCCAAAACAAGTGCCTGCAGAGTGCTGACTTAAGCGTGTGAACTAGAACGCGTCCTGAGTCTCTTCAGTCCACATGCAAGGCCGGTGTTCATATTTTTTTTAAATGGGAACCTACAATTTAAATTGATCCTAATTGTAGCTTCCCATTTAAAAAAATATGAACACCGGCCTTACATGTGGACTGAAGAGACTTAGAACGTGTTCCAGTTCAGCATGCTTAAGCCAGCACTCAGCAGTGCACTAATTTACTTTCCCCCATAATATCAAGCAACTTTTGTTCAAGACATTTCTTTCTACAACGCTTAGTTTTGGAGATATTGTACAGTCTCAATTGAATGGTCCATCCTGTAGATCCCGCATACAAAGCAGAACCTTCTAGGAAGGGAACCTACGAGAACATGCCGAAATGAACACTCCAGGACAGCTAAGCAGCAAACAAAAGGCTTTTTATTCCACACTTGCTATTGTTCTGACAAGCTGTTGCAGGCCTTGCCAGGAGGGACTACTGGCTGCAGGTAGCACCATACGCACGATTACAGTACAGTTAAATTGTTATAGATCAGCATTGGTATGCTTAATGACATATATTTGTATAGAGCAGTTTCATTGCAGTTTTCATTTTTGTATGTTACAATGTAAGTTCGGTGGAAAAGTCGTTAGAATACCCAAAGCTTATAATTACTAGGTAACATGTAATTGAGTAGCCTAATATGACAACAGGAAATTGCACTGAAAGTTGATAATTAATGTTAACTTCTTTTGAGTTTCCTGATTCATCTGTAATTAACATTATTGAAGACTGTGATGCATCCATTGTTGTGTGTTGTCACTACAAGAGGTTCGAGGTCTGAGGATGTTTTGTTCGGCCGATTGGAGAAGGCACCACCTACTTGGTACTGGGCGCTTCCACAGGTGAGAAGGCTCTAGGCAATCAAGCCGGGTTTGTCATCTCAGCTTGCTGAATGTGGAGGTCACACGAGGGCGGACAAGACTCCTCTTGTCAATGTGAGGCACGCTAATGGTAAGACCACTGCGCTCAAACACTGGCTGGGATCATCAAGTCGTCTCTACGAGGTCTCCATGGATAAGAGGAGACGGCAGATGACCAGAGAGGGCATAGGATTTACTCCACTGACGAATGAGTCAACTCCTTCTGGATTAAAGGATGCCACTTTGATAGGTAGTGAGGATCGTTAAGACTAGTTGCTTGCCACGCCTCTCGGTCTATTCATCATAGAACCGTGGCCATTAGGTCGTAACTCCTGCGCTAATTACCCGCGGTGCTATCTAATTTATTGAGCTTGACTTAACGTACATCAGCGCCGCTGTGTAGCACGTGTGAACGATTTACATATCATTTGCTATTTAACAGTATACTAGTGCTTATGTGGCGTGTCTCGAGTAAACATGTCTATCTTTGTGGCGGGTTGCCGCTACAGTCATCTTCTTCGGCACTTGTGCCAGCATTTCTTCGTTGCTGTTCCGTTGCATCCCGGCCAGCTGGGGGCCCTGGGGTGCTCCGGGTCATATGTTGGATCATTTACTTTTCTGGCTCGCTGTACAAATTACACTGGTGTGCTTGGGGGAAGCGAGATCGATATGAAGCCAGGTTCCTTCTGTAGCGATGTCCGGCTCCCATGGTTCCACCCTTAGCGGTAACTTGTAGAAGTGCCGGATCTCTTCTAGGCACGTGTCATCGTCGGTCTCAATGGTGGAGTGGGTGTGTGGCCATAGGCATGTCTTATATAATCCTGTCTGTAGTCTCTCGGGAGTGGTGCTAGACTACAAGAGGTTTCAGGTCTGAGGATGTTTTGTTTGGCCGACTGTAGAAGGCACCGCCTACTTGTTCCTGGGCGCTTCCTAAGATGAGAAGGCTCTAGACAATCAAGCCAAGATGGTCATCTCAGCTCGGCTGACTGTGGAGGTCCCGATAGGGCAGACAGGATCCTTTTGGCAGTGTGAGGCACACTAGTGGTAAGGCCACTGAGCTCATACATTGCCCGGGATCATTAAGTCGTCTCTATGAGATTCCACGGATAAGAGGAGACAGGGGATGGTTAAAAAGGGCATAGGATTTACTCCACTGATGAATGAGTCAACTATTCTTCCAGTTTAAAGGACGCCGCTTTGATAGGTAGCAAGGATCAGTTAAGGCTAATTGCTTGCCACGCCTCTTGTTCTATTCATCACAGAACCATGGCCATTAGGTCATAACTCCTGCGCTAATTACCCATGGTGCCATCTAATTTATTTAGCTTGATTTAATGTACATCAGCGCCGCTGTGGAGCACGTGTGAACTGTTTGCGTATCATTTGCTATTTAACAGTATACTAGTGCTTATGTGGCATGCTCGAGTCTGTGGTAAACGTGTCTACCTTTGTGGCAGGGTGCCGCTACAAACATCTATCTGTGAAATTGTTTAAAATTGGTGTGTGTAGCTTTTAATTCATTTTCATGATTTTCAGAATTCGTGTTAGATTAGACCTAGTCAGAAGTGGTAATTGCTTGCCATGATTAAAGTCACTGACTTAAAATACATCACTGGGTTTGCTATATGCCTCAAAGTTGGAAGCTTGTGGCTTTGCTAAGCGACCGAATTTCATCATCAAGAAGTGCTCCCTTTCAACATGGAAGTACTGTTGTGTCTGCTAGAGAAGTGGTTACTGGCTGAAACACTATATTGATAATATCCTCAAACCAATGAAGAAATTCAGCAAATTACTTTACAAATTTATTTTTTAATGAGTTTATATTATACTGAAATTTTCAGGCATTGTACAAAAACAAATCTGCTCTACTCAGTAAATGTAAGTTAATTCTGAAAAGACCACAGAGCAAAAATAACAACTGTAAAATTAAAAAAAAAATGTAAAACTCATAAAATTAAAATCAAAATTGCCATAACACATAAGCTTGTTCTTTGTACATGTGAAAAATTAACATTTTTTGCTCTGTTAATGTGGGTGCTAGTTCTTTTTTTAAGTTGTGTTTGACTATTTTCTGTTCTGAGTATGTATTTTCAAACTTTTATACTATTTTTGGAGTATCATGTATGTTGTAAGTACTCAAACAGAGCATTTACCTGCAATTTTCTGAATGTAATTAGTTTTTACATGGCAGAGTTTCATCCAGCTTCTTGTGATTGAATGGAACCACTTTGTTAGTATATGACTGCTCTTGAGTACTCAAAGTGTGAACTTTGTTTACTATGAACATGTGGCCTCAATAAGCACGAGGCACACATGGTCCTATCTCCTGAGCTTTGGTAATTACTGTTGTTAAATTTTGGCCACCTCTGGTCCAGATTTACTGTCACAAATAAAAATATGTCCAAATGCTGGATTTTACTCATCCTTGCCATTACAAGCCTCTATGCACAAAGCATCATGGTCCATGAAAAATGTAATACTATATGTTCATACAAATTCTCTGTAAACAATAGAGGACAAATATTACTAACTAACCATGAAGTAAGACTAATATGAGCATTTCACCCACATGTGGAGGTTAGTTACGTGATATTGGATGATGTAGCTACTTTAAATTCAAGTTGGGGGTTATGTTCCATGTCTACTCCTTCAGCTGAAATATTCATTTTTCATTTACTTTTTTCTTTCAACTAAGGTTTAAAACTTGTTGACAGTACCATACTTTTTTCTTCATTTAAATATTGTGCTTAAGTACTCATATTTCAGTGAGTCAATAACAATTAAGTGGTAATTAGTTTACCTTATTTTTGTGCCAATAATACAGGTGAAATGCATTATAATAAAATCAGACTAAATGCAAAAATAAATGAACACCATTGTCATGTAAGGCTACTACTTGACTGTTCTTCATTAGCAACCATGCAATTTTACTGTATACTTTTAATTAAAGAGTATGTTTATCCTCACTTTATAAGCATTAAAATTTTCATCAGATAAAATGCTTTAAATATCCCTTATTTACTTCCCCTCCATTAATGTTATAATCCATTTGAATAGAATAGAATATTTATTTGTACTGAACATCATACAAAGAATTGTAATTACATTTCAATCTTAAAACCCCTTATGTTCTAGTACAAATTTGGTCTAGTGTTCCTTCTATTTTAAGGGCTACTTTATGCCTGGCTCCCTGGCCTTATGGCAGTTAGCCCTTTTTAACAAATATACCTATCCCTCTAGCGGCTCTACCTTTGTCACGTATCTTGCTTGCATTTTTTTCTTATACCCATAAAGTCTTTTAATTCTATTGTCTCCTTCCCTTCCATTCATATCTCTGCCTCTCCTATAATAACCATTGCACTTATCCCCTTTGTATTTCTCCACTGTTTGCCTTACATTTTAAACTTTCCACATTCTAGAACAATCACTTTGTTCCACCCCCTATCTTGAATTTAATCTTTCCACAACTTATGTTTCTCCAGCTTCTTTCAATATCTTGTTTCTTTTGGACTCACCACCCTTTCTCCTCTTATTTAAAACTCGTCGCACCCTTCCACAGAAACTGTTTTTAAGCCTTTTCTTTTTGCCCAATCTTTCACTTACTTTAAATCCCTCACTTGTAAAATTTCCCTGCCCCATAATTTGACCTGATTTTGCCCCACTGACACCTTTCATGAACTCAGAACATGCTTCGTTGCTCTCCCACTTCTTTCTTCTCTTTCCTCCTTCCATCCTGGTCTTGGTACTCCCATATCCTACCACATCTATCTTCTCACTTTCATTCAACCAAGTTTCCACCATTACTATTATTTCACCTCACTTTAGCAGTTCAATATTTCGCCATTTATCACTTTCAATTTTAGCCCTTCCACATTAAATGACACCACCTTCAGATCTAGTCCCTATCTTGAATCCCTTCTTCCCTCTCTGAATTTTTCTAACTTTGCCTTATATCTAGTTTTCCTCTCCTGCATCACTGGATCTTCTTTTTCCTCCTCTAATTCCAAGATACTTCCTTCTGGGGTTGACACCACTTTGAGGCCGCTTCCACTCGCGGTCATCTGTTTTTCTCGATCACCTGCCACCAGGGTCAACGCCTCTTGCTTCTCTCGTTTACTGGGTATGACGCATCTCCTCGGTGACGTCACGCCAGCTGCTTCATCCCTTCCACTGGCACCTCTACGCACGTGTCCCTCTCGTTCTTGGATTACGTCGGCCTGCTTCACTGCATTCACTTCCTCTGCTGAATTTGCTCTGCTTGTTGTTCGATCTGGAATCAAACGCTGACTCATATCCTGCTTCCTGCTGTCTATCCACAATTCTAGTCCTCTTACAAATGATTTTTTTCCTTCTTGCCTGGCTTGATTCATTTTGACTAATAATAATCTTCTTATCTCTCTCTCTTCTTTTCCATAGTCTCGTTCAACAAAAATTCTCGTTCCTTTCAATTTTCTACCATTATTCAAAACTGTCCATTTGATTTTATTAGTTGCAAATTTTACTACTATAGGTCTGGCTCTGTTGCCCCTTCTTCCGATTCTAAAACACGTTATAATTTCCCAGCCTGCCAGCTTTATATCCATTCGTCTTTCTAGTATTTCCTCCACTGCTTGCTCTAGGCTTCTCTCTCTGTTTTCCTCCACCCCGAATATCACTATATTGTGTCTTCTTGTCTCCATTTCCATATCTTGTTCAATCTTTCTCTACAAATGCGAAGTTCTTCATGCACTTCCTTCGTTGTAGTGAACAGCATTCCTTTCAATTCTTCTATCTTTCTATCGATATTTAACTCTATTCTCTTTTCTATTTTCTTCAGATCCACTATATCCTCTGAGATGATTTTTAACATTGTCATCTGTGTCATTCCTTCAGGTCCTGGGTTCAATTCTACTCCTCCAATAACCAATAATACTGCCAGGATAGCAAACAACTATAGGTATTCTTTTGATACTTGGTTCATTTTCTCTTCCTTATTCATTTTACCGTTTGTAAAGCATCTGATTCTGGCTCTATACACTTCCAAATCTACCCCCATTTTTCATTTTTTCTGATCTTTCCAGGAGCACTACGTATATGCGACCGCTTGCTTCCGCTGCTCGCGCTAGACCGCCTATAATCCATTTAAAGTGGTATTATAATTTAAGCAGTAAGACTATTTATGAATAGGTACCATTTGTTTTATGACTGATAGCTCTTCTGTCACATTAGCCATTTGTGGGCATTAAGTTGAAAGTTGAATCAGACAACCTGACTACCTAGTAATTAAGCACTCATCCCATATTGTTTCATTGTGATGAGGAACAAACAACAGAGATATCAGAATCATACAGCGTCTACGGAGTGCAGCCCACAAAGGATTACAATAACTAACCTGCTTTACTTTGTAACATACTGTTAACACTAATATTCCATTAAGAAGTAAATCAGCCTAGAATTAAAAATGCAACACTTATCTCTACTTATGATGTGAATATGTCTCCTTAAATACTATACTTTCAATTACTATATGGGTTTTGTTAAACTGAAATGTCTTGAAAAAATGACACAATAAATTGTGTTTTTCTGAATGCCCATAAACTGAAGTCATCCACTGTGATTTAAAATTTTATTGCCTGAAGTTTTGAGGTGTCACACATATTTAAATAGCTGGCAATAAAGTTTAACATATTATATTTTGTTCAAATATTGCTGCTGGGACTACCACCATAATTGTCATCATACAGTAGCTTTTCCTGATCTGCCAATAAGTGCTTATATGCTTATTTAATTTATTAGTATTAAATTTTTGTTTTCATTTCAGCTTCTTCAGAGGAGAAATCACAAAAGAAGAAGTTGCTAATAACAGAACAGTCAACAGTTGTAAATTCTGAACTGGAGGCAAGATTAAATAAACTAAAGCAGAAACTAAACTGCATCAAATGAGGAAACAAATAAAAATCAGGCTGTAGTGCAAGAGCTGGAGCGGATAAAAGACAATAGTGAAATAGAAAGGAAAGAGCAAGAAATTAGACTTGCTATTGTCCAGCAAATGCTAGCATTTGAAGAAAAAATGTGTGAATTGCAGTGCAAAAGAGAAAGGCACCTAGTAGGGATGGATTTACTGTTGAAAAATAAGCACTAATTGTACCTTGAGTTATATGAATTAAATAAAATCATTGTTTTTGCATGAGTTTATTTTCGTGTTTTTAATTCATTCATACAAGTATTGACATCTTTGCTAATTCTCTTTGTCCTTTATAAATACAGTGTACAGTTACAACAAATAATTTTTTAAGTTTTTGTAAGTGAATATAATACATTGGCATTGCATTGCAGATGGGCAGGATATGTTAGAGTATTCTCCACCTCTCTCTCCACCTTTTTATCTTGTTAAAACCTGCACATAGAAGGAAGTAGTCATATTGTCTCATGTGCTAGTCTTGAGGATTACTGCTTAAGGGCCATTCATAAATAAACTTTGCCATAAGCATGCCTTCAATACAAAGTTTGTGACCAGATTCTTTAATGCATTAATTCACAAAGGATTTTGTAAGCATGTACATGAACACACAAATGCAGAACAAAACATTTAATGATTTCTTTGTGAATGGCTCTTTACTTCTATCATCCAAGGAATGTTTATAATTTTAGAAACTTCTCTCCACATCACATGAGGTCATGGCAGCAAACAGAAAATTTTGCAGACCATGTTGAGGTGTAAATGATTTTTAGATTATAATTTCCTTGCAAATGGTTTGTCTATCATTGAAGAATACCATGGATCATTTGAAGGCCAGTTCTCATTTTTTCTTATAATTTTTACTTTCTTTATTACTTACCTATAGTAAGCAGGGGAAGTATTGGCATTCCACCCAAAAATTTGATACCAAGATGCCAGCAGAAATCCAGTTTAGAGGCTCCCTCAATTAAAAAAAAAAGTGTTTTTAAAGAAAGATCTGTGAATGCAAAGCCCAAAAATGAAAAGTTGCTTAAATACCATACTTGATATTTAAGTTCAGTCTTCCAAGGATGTGACATGAAGATTTTTCAAGAAAATCCCTCCTCCTAAACTACCCTTTGCATGAAAACGTTTTTGTTGTTTATTGTTTTTTCAAAAATGATTTTGATTGAAATATCATATTTGTAAGATATTTGCATGGCAAATAAAATGTATATCTTAATTGTCTGCATATAACCGTAAAGTCCCTTTCACTCTCAATGATTTTCATATGATTGGTAAACTGTAAGAGATAGACAATATCTTACTACACAGAAAATGTAGATGTCATTAAAGCATAAAATTTATAGAACAATATTATGTAGTATATATAATTAATTTAAATTAATTATATTTTAGGAACCAAACCTGATCTATGACATGTGTTTTAATATAGTAGAGTCAACTGAAAAATTCAATGCCACAGCTGGGATCTGAACATGGTTCTCCCGCTCTCCATGTGGTTGCTTGGAGATGTTACATTATTGCCTTTTTTCTTGCCACTGAAGACTATCCATTGCATAATGTCCACCTTGCCTCATTAAAGGGTTGTACAGCCTTGAGTCTTCTGTGTAATGTATGACATAAAAGTAGCAGATTGCAAGTATATGTTATCTTGTTGTCCAAAGAGTGGAAATCTCATCATTTGAAGTGTCTTCACTTAAAATGACAAGCAGTCCTACTCATATGTTTTTTCTAATTCCAAACACCCCCCTCCCCTGTTGAATTTGATGAAGGATACTCCTTAAACCTCTAACTTACACTACTAGCTTTGCTGTTCATAAGGCTTCCTTTACTAAAAAGGAAAGGAATGTTTCTTTCCTTAAATACTGCAGGAAGCTAAAGAGGTACCTTTATTCCTCCATGTTTTTTAAATTTATATTGGTGCATAAAAGATAGCACAATGGCTTTGCTTGATGATGAATTTATCCAGTTTATAGACTATTTTCTGGTGAATGACTTATATGAGAATGTGCCATGATTACATTCTGACTGTAAGAATCCATTATATAAATATAATGAATGAAGCTTGGTTACTAAGAAGATTTCGACATTTTTAAAATATTGTCACATTATGCCTATAATTTTTATCAAGTTTGATGTTTATGGATATTACTGTTTACTACTGGATTAGGCTTAAATGTGTTTTACAAGTTATTTCTAGAATATAAATGCAGGCTAGAGGTGGATCTAAAATTTCTTAAAAAGTTCTCTATATGACATGAGCTGGCCAGCACCATCAGGATTCTCACTGCTGCTTTTGAATTTTGAAGAGCCTTATTGGATTCTGATGACATACCCCAAAATATTACCCCATAGCATAGGAAACTGTAAAGATAAGCATAATATGGGCCTCAAGTAATTGCTGTGCTTTTTACTTTTTCTAGTATTATGTGCAATTTCTTTGCTTATCTTTTTTGATTTGTATGGAAAGTATGCAGCTGTAAATGCATTGCTAGGCAGCAGGCAATTGAACAATATTTATATATTGCACTGTAGTCACCAAATTTCTAAAATTACTACCAAGCATGAGAGACTGCAAACAGCAAAGGTCTTATTACACAAGTGTCCTGTAATAACATAGGTAATGGGCTATATTAATTGAAAAAAAAGGAAAGAAAGAAGAACTTTGTGAATAAGAACAGCTGTAATATACAATAAGTAATAAGGTAGAATATAGGTTCAAATGATTCCAGTAATTTATGGATAATTTTGTATGCTTACAATAAATAAACAATTTTTTGATATGCCATACATCTCCTTCATAAGAAGTTCATGATTTCAAATTCCATGCCAGTACCTGAAGCAGTAGTTACCTCCATTTTTGAGATATTCTGTAAATTCCAGCATCTTAATCAAAGACAGATTTGTGTTTATGTGTGTATGAAGTCAGTGGTTTGCTGATGGCATTATTGATTTGATTTGCCTTCAACTTTAAGGCAGTATATCTGTGAAAATATAAAAATCTGCAGTTTTTGTTTGATTGCTTTGACTTTTTCACTATATGCAGTGCAAGCATTTTAGAGTGAGGCCACAGACCTGTTGTATGTGTAGCACACTGTATTCAATCACCTCGGTACTTTCCTGACACACAACTCGCTGCACATAATGTGTTCAAGGTTATCTGTATAGGTTGTGTTTCAGTTGCTGCTGTGTTTGTGCTGTAAAGTGAGTTGACACTGTGTATCACAAAGGCAAAAGTTATTCAAGACGTTCTGTGTTGTGTGTGATTTGCTTAAGAATGTTAATGTCTTGTTATTGGTCTACTACAATGCCAACAAATTAACATTTAAATAATAAATTTTTATGTACAATACATACCTATGTAAAAACCAAATCATGTAGATAGGTGTGTAGACAATTTCAGGAGAAATTTCCTAGTATTCCAGTTCCAAGTAGAGAAACTGTTAGACGCCTGGTTAATAAATTATGACAATGATATTGCTAAACCTAATAAGCGAAAACAAAATGTTCTAATGGAGGAAAAAATTTACAAAATTGGTGAATCGATTTGCGGGGAACCCAAAAAGAGGTTTATAGGAAAAATCCCCACACCATAGACAAACTTAAGTACAATATAGAAGCAGAAGTAAACATTACACAAGAACTTACGCATGTGAATGGAAGTTTCGTTCAAAGATGCCAGGAATGTGTTCACCAGATGGACACCACTTATAACAAGTTAGTGCTTATTATGGTGCATGTTACTTTCATTCGTAAGTAATGTGAGAGTTATGGAATGAAAAACCCCCAGTGTAATAGTATGTGGAGCATGCATACATGCAATCTCTGGCCTCACCATAAAATGATTGCAGTACTTAGAACATAAAACATATGCATACAGAATTTTAACAAGCTATATCAAATCATTGGTTAAGGTAATAACATTTTTTATTCTTAAATAATCACTTTTTGATAATGGGGATATGAAATGCTCCTTGGATGCTACAGTTTAATGTATGTTTTCAGATTTTTAATTTGAGCTTAGTAAAGAAATTGTGGGCAGGCATTTCTTAATTTTAATTAATTTAAGAGAAAACCCCCCCCCTTTTTTTTTTGTATATAAGTTATTGAAGTTTTTCATTTGAGTTATGGAAAATAATTTAAACAAGATATTTAATATTTTTTAACTAGTGCACAACAATTTTTAAATCCATAATTCGTGAAGCTCCCCTGAAAATTTCAAGCTAATAAGCTATAAACTGTGGCCCAAGGAGCTTTTTGAATAGCGTAAAATGCTGAACAAAAGGAGTTTAAAGTTCACTGAGAGGCTTTACCTAAGTGGTACAGAACTGATTAAATAGCCATTTGAGCTTTATAAAATTGTTGATATTAAAAAACTATTGTGTTGCACGACAAAGTAAAAAAGTATAATAAAGATGGAAAGAAAAATCAAAATCGAAAATATTCTCTCTCTCTCTCTTTTTTTTTTTAAATATAATACCAAATTTCACCAATACATTGCCTTAATGGTTACCTGAAGACAACAGTGTGTAAACTGATAAATTTGACAAAAGTTAAGTCCCAAATTAAGGGGAGAACTTGCTAACTTTTGTGTTCACAGAAATAACAAATGCAGTAATAACACGTAAATTAGTAAAACATCACTTAGTCAAAGCTTCTACTTCATTATTTTGTATCTGTTATTTTGTTCAAATTAAATGTGTCGCAGGGAAAGTAGTGCTGATAGGTAGAACAAAGCTTGTGTAACTAATTTAGAAGGTTTAAATTCATTATTATTTAAGTTATTGAAAAATGTATTGATAACAAGTGAAATATAATTTATGCTTTTTGTTATCTGGACTTTTTTTTGTGTTTGTTACGCATGTTTGATTCATATTTTGTGGAGTAGGTGTAATTTATCAACAAGTTAATTTGTTCATGCAAGTCATTATTAGACTTCCTCTATTGAGGCAGTGCATTCATGTTATGGTTGAGGCGTTTTCTAACTTAATCTCCTTAATGAGTCCTTCAAAATTCTAAGTTCCCTAATGTTACAGATTATCTACTATCTGAATGTTAACAGTGATAGCATCAATTACAGTGGAATAGAGCTAGCTGAAAATTTAAATGTTAAAGCCAGGATTTGAACATGGTTCTCCTGCTTTCCTTGCAGTTGCTCTAACCATTGAGATACTATGACAACATGCCAGTAGGACATTGAATTCCACTGACTTGGACTTTTCCTAGGTAGACCAACCAAGGCATCTTACATTATAGATAGCATTCTTCATGGGGACTTGCATCTCTCAAATACTTTATTCCTGGGAAGTATGTAAGTTAGAACACTTAGGGACAAATGTTATATTTAACATTTGTCCTGCTTGCACTCATAAACTCCTTGGTTCAAATCTCGCATTAGTTATTGTTATTATTTACATTGTGAATTTTATGATTGGGTGTGTAGAACATAACATTGCATTAATATAACTTGAGCATTTTAAGTTTTAGGCATATCTATGCATACAAAAACACAATTCAACTAAAATACTCATTTTAAATGCAAGTAAATTATGTTCTAAAACTAAAACACACAAAAATAAACCAAATTAATATCGGTTATATGAACGCTGAGCACATATAGCTGCCCGCATTTTCAGGTTATAGATGAAATTAAATCCCTATAGTAACGAGGATAAGTTACAACATCCCAGGCTTCTTGAGTTGTGCCCAGAATCCTGTACAAGTTCAACAATTCCATCAGGACATCTCATCCTCACAGAGGTAATCAAAATATTCTCAAGTATTACCGTGTGTTACACCCTTTTCAATGTATCGTCAAGCTGCGACAACACACCTAGACTGTCCCTTGATATCCAACAAGATACTGATATGTGACCTTGATGAAATTGTGAAGCTACATATTTTGTATCGTAATAACTATTCTATTATGAACTTTACCAAATGCTGTGAATGAAATGGTGTATGCCAAAAATAAGTAGTCACTATGTGTTGATTAATTATTATTAACAGAAGAAGAAAAAGTGTTTGCTACAAGTGAGAAGTGATCCTGTGGTCCTAACCACAGAAGTACCCTGCACTTTGCCACAACGCTACAGAGAACACACATGAAAGGTAGCATGTTTAATAGTGCCATACAACAACTTGCTGCAGTGGCTACACAACTGTATTGAATATGTATAAACAAGCCATTGTGCTGTGTAGGACTTAGAAAAATTTGGCATCCAAGACATGACCAAGTGTTCTGTCCACGAGTGTACATAATGATGATAATATATCAATTACAGTGCTAATAGTGTTTATTGCTAACAAGTCAAATTACTGCATTAGCTAATGTCTTTGGTATTGTCATCCCACTACATCATTGTCCACTTTTAAATACACTTCCACTATATGCTTTGTATTCGCTTTCTCCCTCTGTCTAGAGTAGGGTTTGCCTGAGGTCTCGGGCTGAACCCAACCAAGAGCTGCATTAGTTTGCTCCACCTACAAACTAAATAAAAAGAAACGGTGCACCTGTATTATATAAATTTATTTGCGAATTCCGAATTATTATATTAAATTAAGCTTTCAGATTTTTAATTGATATACATTATAATAATTACCTATTGAATGACAAATATACAAGGAAGTTAATTTGGTTCACTTTTACAACTGTCTGCCAAATGACAAATTTCCTCATTTTAAGAGTTGGCACGAGGACTAATATCAGTGTTCGCATCAACTTGTATCTGTGAAGATATTCACAAAAGTCAAAATATGGGACTGTGTGATGAGCATTTAAAACCCATTTTGATGATAGCACAAAATTAGAACTACAAATATCTGCAATTATAGCACAGAAAGTCAGTTTCAGTCTCCTCATTGGAAGTGAACTGCTATTAACTTAAAAAATACTTCATGTAACAGGTTTGTGTGTATTTGTTTATATATAAGTATATATATACACCTGAATGAAAGACAGATCATTTGTTAAGTATTTAATTACATCAATTATTATGTACCTGTAGATTTTAATTCAATAAAACACTGGGTTGAAAATTAATCTGGTCTGTGTGTCACATGCCTACGAGTTCATTGTTACTATCTTAAACTTATGTGGCTTTGCCACAATTCATTCTCTGACAGTTAATGTGACTCCCTTTATAAAAAGTTTGGCAAACCCTGGTCTAGATCACTGAAGGAGTGTAGCAAAATTGGTTTTACGAATGGGTTGCCAGCACCTTGTCAGTCTCCAACCACATTACTAATTATTTAATATTTTAATCTCCTAAACAATCATTTCCATCTTGGTGAAGATGATCTCGCAGCAGAAGCATGGAGAAATGGCAAGAGCCAAGAACAGAGCACAGCACTAACGGTAACATGTGTTGTGTTTTTGCAGTGTAGAGTCAATGTGCAGCCTAGCTCAGCAATCATTGACCACATTATATTGTATGCCGATTTCAAATAAGGTCAATTCCATACCATTGTTTGCATTGCTATCAGAGCTGAATGATTTATCTGATGAAAATGCTGTGAATGATCAAGTGACCCTGATATGGTGTATCCTAGTGTTGATGGTACTATTTGTTATTGGTGGAATCGAGCTAAACCCTGGTACTGATAGTAACAATAATGGGAATGTTAAAGGGCATATCAGAAGAGATTAAGTTGAGAAAGATGGAGAAGAGACTTGATCCAAGAATAATCAAACTTTCCCAGGATATAGAGAGATTGTTACAAGCTATCAAAATCTTATGATGAAAGGATAACAAGGACAGAAAAAATGGTGTCAAACATCAGAAAATATAACATCTTTTTTGGAATCCAAGAAAACAGAGAAGAGAAGTTGGCAAGATATAGAAGACATCTTTAAGGAAAAATTGGATATACAACTACAAGGCTGAAAATTAGCCAGTTCCTTTAGTCAGAAGAAGTGGCATTATTCATATCAAATCTTTGAAAAAGTGGTGAACATTTTCCATAACTATTGATAAGTTATTACATCAACATGGCACAGAGTAATTACTTTATTATAAGTTGATTCTCCATGGATGAATGGTAACAAAACATACATGTATTCTGCAGTCTATCATTCGCACATTAGTAATGGCCATGTGAACTTAATTTAGAATAAAGCATGCTTAAAAATCCAATGTAGCTTCCCTAACATGATGCCAACACAAAAGTGATTCACAATACATACAATTAATAACAATAATACTATTAATAGCAGTTACATTAATTAACAAATGTCAACGTGAAACAGTATGAAATCCTTTGTATTCACAATGATATATAATACATTATTAACCATTACAAATCGTACATCATATCATCTGTTTCAGCATGCATTGATTTTAGGCTGAATTTTTAATTTTTAGGTATAATTTGTGTAAATGTTTTGCTAAATTACTAAGCAGCACTGTATGTTTGCTAAACATGTACTAATGTGTCTATGACAGCAGAAATGGAGATGTTTAGAAATGGTTTGATATTAGTAGTTACATTAGTTTAATAATTGTTGTCAGGCCATTAAGGTTCTGATGAGAGAATCATGCAAAAATTCGGAAATTCATTCCTTCATTAATATGGCCTTCACTACAAAGGTACTTTATTGTTGCTGCTGCATTCATGTTATCCAAAGTGGTCAAAGATTAAATGTTTAAACACCTAACTTCGGCAATGATGAATACTCATTTTAAAATATACTAATGGTAAATACAATTTACCAGGTTTAGTCTAATAATTTGGCCATGTCTATAAGTGGATAAGAGACATGAAGAAGGGAAAATGTCCAAGTATGAGGAAGCAGATTGTATTTTAGAATGTAAACAAACAAAACTTGAAGACAAACTAATAGTGAAATAAGAGGCAGAAGAATTTTAAATTTAAGATGAAAACATAAAGTAACTGGAAAATACATCGACAAGGGAAGACAAAAATGCCTATGGAAGGTGATCAACATCAGTGCGAATGACAATGCTCATAAAGTTGAAAGAGGTTAGCATGAGGTATAAAAGGAAATTTAAATAAAAATCCGATGTGTTACATTCACGTGACTTTCTCTACTTTATCGATTATTAGTGGGTATACAAATTATCCTTATGAAAGTTTATTTTCCTAATTTTAATCAAGATAAACTTTTTCAGAAACAGCTGCATTACACATTTTGTTGTAGATACAAAGGGAATAGCAGTTGTCAGATGTTTTAGAACCAGATGCTGTACGCTGGCCTTAAAATTCCATACTCATTCCATGACATCACAAGAAACAACTGAAAATCAACAGGACTTTAAACGAATGACTATTGAGCAATACAAACCATTAATAATAGATATCTTGAAAATGGTTGATGCCACAAAAAAACAGTTATTTGAAATAAATTGTATGTTGTAAAGAGATGGACATGTTGTTTATGTAGTATATTTTTGCCTATCGCTTAACGTTTGCCAGTTATGTAAGATTATATCAATTTCTTTCAGAATAAAGAGGACTTCCCAGAAAATTCAAGATTTACATTTTATTTGTCATATAAATACATTTAATATGTGGTATTTTAATCAAAATCATCTGAACCATTTTTCAGAAAATCAAAAAATTCTAAAAATGTTCCATATATTGTGAAGATTTTCTTTAAAATCTTTGTGTCACATCTGTGGAAGGTACTGAATTTAAATAGCAAGTATGGTATTTATCCTACATTTCATTTTTTAGTTATGCTGTTCACAGACAGCATGTACTTTCAGTGAAATCTCGGTATCGAATTTTTGGTGGAATGCATTAGCTTATCTGTCTACTGTGTATGTGGTAGAGAAAGTAAAAAATAGTGCTATTTGGGATGGAATATATACCCCATTACTTTCAAAACTTGGTGTTAACTTGTAATGGAGTACAGAGGTAATGCAACTCCTTGAATAAAGGTTTATAAATTGGAAAACATAAATCATTATTAACAGTATTAAGCATATATACATTTTGTAATCAAAAGAAGTTATGTATGGAAAAGCTAGTGAATAAACTCGTACTATGGTCATTTTGGGCCTAAATCCAAATTAGCTATCATTGATTAGACTATCAAAATAAATTGATGTATAAATTATTGATTCAGATATTTTTGAAAATTTTATTATTTCCAGCATTGCACACATCTCCCTTTTTAAAGATAGGATATACGCTTGAAGTTTTTTTTGCTTTTGAAGGGAGGATTTTGTTCTCAATGTCTGGTTCTATTTATGCATTAAAGAGATGACAAGAACATCTTGACAACTTTTAATAGCATGTATGAGTCATCATGTCATTAAGACTTCTTTGGTTTTAATTTCTTAATGGCAAGCCTGATATCTCATTCTGTTATTACATTTAAGCCAGGAGGTATAGTGTTTCATACTGCCAGTGTTTAGTGTACCATAGTGATTGACATTTGGAAATGCCAATGAATGCACAGAAAGAGTTATATGATTCCCTCGTTTCCTCTTAAATTCAACCATACTCATGCAAATTTGTGACATACTCTTTACAACAATACATATGGATACATCTGAATTACTGCTTAGTTAACTCTCAAAGGAAGCCATATCTGGCATCTGTAGTACAGAATATAACAAACTATAATAGCAAAGAGAGCATAAATGGAGAAACAGCGGTGTCACATGAGTTCAGTAATAAATTAAACTCTGGTAAAACGACTACTTTAATAATAATGATATGAGTTACATTTCAAGTGAATGAAAGTTAGCCTCTTGTTGCAAAATGCAGTAGTATGTAGTTAATAAAGAATAAGAGTGAAAGGATCATTAAGGCTGATAATATCAATATCAGAACTAACTGAAGTGAAGAATTCTTCAAATCCATTATCTCTTTCACAATCATTTAAAAATAAAAAACGTCTCTTTTCCACAACGCAAATATTTTCTGACACTTAAATTCAAAGTAATGATAAGATTAAAATAGAGCTTTTAGACACTAAGATACTTACAGCAGTAGACATTGAAATACATAATACAATGCACATAATTATAATATTAGTGATCTAGATAATTGCATTGTAAATGTTTATTGAGTGCCAAGATAATTACAATCAGATTGGGAGTGACTGCTTCTAGCCATGGCCATTTTACAGTCGTCTCCCCTCCTTTGGTTACAATCTTAATATTTTTATTTTATTTAATTACAATGCCAAGGTCAATACATTGGTGGCTACCACTTTTGGCCCTGGCCATATATGGCTGTACCACCATAACCCATTGATAGATACACTCATTTACTAGAAGAACTCTACATAAAGATTGTTCACAGTTGATCCCTTAATTCACTCTTTTTTCAGTTTCCTTATCCATTTCACTGTAACTTTCCATAGGAATTTCCCTAAATCTCTTAACTGCCCTTGATCCTTGAAAATCTTCTTTAACCCTACTCACTACTTCTCTCCAACCACTTCTTTTGGATCAACTCTGCTCTCCATTCATCAGTCCCCTTACATTTTTAAACATTATGCGCATATCATTCTCCTCCTTTCCACAAATTGGGCACAATCCCCCCCCTCAAACCTTTCAATTTCCAAATCCCTAACTGAAACCAAGCAATCCCTGCTCTCCCATTTCTATTACAAATTTCACTTCCTTTCCTATATTTTCCTTCACCTCATTGTACCATTGTAATGATTTTTTCCCCCTCATCTACGCATATAAGTTCTGTCTATCCATATCCTCATATCAATTCTCTCTGAATTTTCACAAAATTCTCTCTTTAGGATTATCAATTCTGGACCACGCATCTCCTAAACCATTCTTGATCAATTGCTCTCTCACCATAAATTACTTTCCACCCTATTCCGCTGGAACCTTAAACATACTTTCAGAATATCTGTGTCTGGCAAATGCTGAATGCGAAATAAGTACTTGAGTTCAATTTTTGAAGATTTAGAAGCTTGTAAAAGTGATGTGTCATAATTTAAAATAGAGAGTTGAGGGTTGTTACACTACATCACTATGATATTCGAACTGATATTTGTACTGAATATCATAGTGATGTAGTGTAACAACCCTCAACTCTCTATTTTAAAATAAAAGTACTCGAGTGCTCTTTCCATTTAGGTAATTACATAGCTGTGTGTACATAAAGCATTTATAGCATTTTTGAGGATACAGGGATGATAATCATCTGAACAATTATCATATCCTTTTATATCCTGGGATAACCCTTGCTAGTTTCTGTATATTAGAGAAGTTTCAAGACATGTATTAAAGTAAAGTGTAAGTGACACAAAACACAGAGCATTCCTTTTTGAAGAATATAATAAGATTATAAACATCATTATGGGATGACTTAAGTCCTCTAACAGTATTCAATAAAGCTCAAGGGTTACCTCAGAGAAAACAAAACTACCATATTATACCTTATATCATGTTATACAGTTACGCCAGAATCAGGTTCTATTATATGAACCAAGTTTACTTAATTGAGATCAACAGGGAGCATTTCTATGACCTTTACGTAGCTACTGAATTTATCAAATTCCAGGCCTACTGGTATTATTTGTTATTTGTATGGTTTTAACATAATGGCTTGAAAATTTGGATTTTTCTTTGCTTAGAGAGTCTGTGAAAAAGTAACATTTGTACAATCTTAACATAATTTTTATACATGCTTACAGCATGGCGATGCTCTTCAAAATTTGAAATAAATACCAAAGCAGCACCGACATTATCATCACAGAACTTGAATGAACCACAGCAATCAGCAAATGAAGATCAAGAAGAGCAGAAAAGACGAGAAGCTTCATGGAAAGCAATGAAATATAGTTTTATGGCATTTGGAGCAACATTCAGCATAGTTGGAGCCTATTTAATATACCAGTTAGGTGAGGTTTGCATTCATTAATTATTTACGTTAGCTATAGAGTTTTCTTTTTAAAGACTATTTTAAATGTTATATTATCCTATGTTAGTGAACTTATATTATGAAATGATTGTAAATTATTTACTTACTGTGCTATTTGCTTTTTTTGAGTTGAAGGCATTATGCCATTAGCTGAGTATATCATAATGTATTGCAGGTTCACCAAAATGTGATGAAAATGGGAATGTAATAGAAGATGAGTTCTCCAGCATGCCCCTTGTACAGCAGTTCTTTTTTCGCATGTTGAAAGAAATGGATTATTATAAGAGAGTAAGTAGATGAATTAATTAGTATGTAAATGCTAATCAACATCAGCTGCTTATGCTTTTTCAGGGTTATGCTTTAGCATACTTAGCAAATACTCATTAATACTACATGCTCTATGCTTGCCAGTATTTTTGTTTTATAGCAAATGTATTTGTATTATTCAACACATGCCTGTATTAATGCATCCACTCATTCTGTCCTAATATATTTCATAGTCATTGAGGTGTTATCAGCACCATTACCAACCACTATTCATCACTATCTCAGAAACTCAGCCAATCTTCAGAACCGAATTCCTTTCATGCTCAGTCGAAAGAAAGCTGCAGATGAAAGCAAGTGGTGCTTTTGAAACATGTTCCATTAATTTAAAGTAACTGAAATTTTAGTGTATCCACCGACTTAAGATTCAATTAAAGCAAGTTTGATACTTATTCCCATTTCAGTTTTGATTTATACTGTTCACACACTTACAGACCTTTTTCTCTCTGTGTATGTGCATGCATACATGCCCGTGCCTGTTTTTCAAAACATTCCCCTTTAATCTTCTGTATACCAAGTTTGAAAACTATATGGATTACAAAGCAGGATCCCAACTGAAATATGTATTCTTGCTTATTCTCTACAAGAAATTCAAACATCTTTTACTTGATTAGGACAAAATTGAACAGTTTAAAGCACATTTCCATGTGTAAAGTCATTTAAGGCCATGTGAACAGGACTTGCATACAGTAACAGTTTCACTTTCAGAATGTTCCTTATAAACAAAACATAAAACTCATCACATTTCTTCATTTCTCTTGCAAGTCACTTCTCATGTCATTCTACTTTAAGATGTGTAGATGGGTCTAGAAGCATCGTTATTTGATGACAGGTTTACACTTTCGCTGTTTCCATCACCTTCCAATTCCAGAACATCATCAAACTCCTCAATATCTTCAACACAGTCTTTGGTTTCAGGTGCATCGGGAACAGAATTATCATTATATAACATGTTCATCATTTCCTCTAAATCATTCGCTTCCTCAAGCTTCCTTTTGGACATGTTACAACATGTGAGAGGAATAAATGCTTCTTTACTTTGTTGTAGTTCACTAGATACTGCTACAAAACCAATGTGAAGCATAAAGAATTAAAAATTATTCATTGTTGTAGTAGAAGAAATACATTTTCATTGTTAACACATTGCTTAATTTCATTGACAAAATAAAACAAACTCACTAATAAAATATAAATTGCATACAGTTATGCAAAGAAAGAGAAAAAATGTTGCATACTTTACCAAGTGGGGTACGACTGTACCCAATAATATATTAAGAAGCTTAATGGGATAATTAGGATTTTTTTTTAGTCTGCAACAAAATATTCAGCAAAGTCTATTTGACAATGCAATTAAGGATGAAATATATAGGTGAAGTCCACTGCTTTATCTGGTGACAAGAAGGCGATTCCATGCATTTTATCTTTAAGTTTTGGAAACAAAAAGAAATCACAAGGTGCTAGGTCAAGGCTGTATGGTGGATGGTCCATGGTGCTTACCTTTAGGGCATTCAGATACTCAGTTGTAAGTTTTTCTTTATGCGATGATGTGTTGTCATAATGTAACATTTTTCCTTTTGGGCATTTTTCACAAATTTTTTAAAAAATTTGCAGTAAATAGATATTCGTGTACCAATCTGCAGTAATGGTACGTCTTATCTTCTAATGCTGTAGTAGTAATATGGCCCATTTTAGGGGGGAAAAAAACAAACTAGAAACCATCTTCTTACTAGCACTGCGAATTCATCAGACTTTTGTAGGCTTAGGTTCAGTTTGAAAGACCCATTGGGCCAATTGACTTTTCTTTTCAGGATCATAACAGTAAATCCAAGATTCATTACCAGTAATGCTATTCCAAACCAAATTTGAAGTGCTGCCTTGGAATTTTTCCAGAGTTTTTCTGCACTAATCAGTGCATTGGTATTTTTGATTGGAAATCAGTTTATGTGGAATTCATTGACAAAGTTTTCTCACGTCTAACTGTTGATGTAAAATGTTTTGGATTGAACCTCTACCAGTGCCCAATATTGCCCAAATAAATTTGTAAGATCATCTCCAAGCATTGCTCGAACAGTGGAAATATTTTCATCAGTAACAGCAGTTCTTGGGCATCCTTCATGAAATTCATCACTAAGAAAACACCGACCTCTTTTGAATTTACTGTACTAATCATAAATTATTACCTTAGATGGGGCTTCTTTGCCAAATGCATTAAGCTGATTTTCGCATTATTTAGGCGCTAAAAACAATTTAAAATCATAAACAATCATAGTCAGGAAATGTTCTCTAGTCAAATTCATTTTTGGGTGAACACAAAATCTTTAAATGATAATAATTAAACTATTAGAGAAAATCGAAGAAACTCACAGAATCAACTTGCAAAACATTAGAAAGTAGCTGCCAAATATAAACAAATTTTATTTATTTTTAGATATGAATGAATGAACTGAATTTTACTTAGCCATTAAAAACGGAAGCACTACAAATAGTGAAGTTTTCTTCATGTTGAATTAGGAATGAGTCACATTATTTTTATACAAAACCTTCACTTACTAAGTTAATAAAACTGGAATGTTTTTAAGGGCATTCCTCATCATCGGCAGTTTGGTGTTTGAAGCATGTTCCTGCTTCCTTCCTCCTCTCCTCACTGGGTTGGGTCCTGCTGCTATCTCCTGGTGGAGTGACAAAGCTCTAACAACCTACTCATTGGCGGAATTTCAAAATTTACAATATTTTCTTCATTCTTGACATTGAATATTTTCTCTCAAATAGTTTGTGATTAGGAAACTGGTTTGAACAATTTTATAGTTTGACGAATGTTGTGGTTCTCAGATCATTAAGTGATGTGATACAGCAGATTTGTCTGTTTGTTTCTGTTTTATACTGGGTGGCGCATGAATAGTTGACACATTTAACATTGTCACAACACTTATTTCTGAAACGAAAATTTTCAAATTTTATACCCAGGTAGTATGGTCTATGGAACTGCATTTCACTTCATGTGTTCAATACGTGCTCCATTGCAGTGGACATTGCCAGTACACATATTCCTTACAACTTTGTGGCATAAATCTTCATTTATCTCATTGCACTATCCGAGCATGCATTTCCATAAGGGAACAGTTTCTCTTTCAAAAATCCCCACAAATATGCCCATGGATTGGCTTGTTTGGACTTCGTTGCATGGCAACCTGTAGCGCTGCAATGTTTTCCGGAGAATGAACTGTTCAGTGCCCAAGGTCGTTTTCCTTCCAATAAATTGCCTTCTTCAAATTTTCTCCTTAATCGGAGAATTGTATTCCTTGATGGAGCCCAATGCATGTGGAATATTGCCCTAAACCTTCTCTGCATTGCTGTGACACTTTTCAATTCGGCATAAAGGAGAACTGCCTTAACAAGCTGCTGAACAGATAAACATCCATGCTCGGCCATAGCGAGATGCTAACTGTGAAACAAGGCACTGGCGATGTTGCAGCAACATGACCTCTACTGACATTTCCATGAAATAATACATGTTGGAGCTCATGTTGAACATGTGATGAAGTGAAATGCATTTCCGTGGACCATACTACCTGTGTATAAATTTTGAAAACTTTCATTTCAGAAATAAAAGTATTGTGACAGTATTAAATGTGTCAACTATTTGTGCGCCACCCTGTATTTCTCTGGTGTTCTTTCAATCTGATGCTCAAATTTCTCTTGGTTTTGCCTGTGTAGAATTTTTCACAATCTTCACAGTTAATCTGGTAGATTCCTGATTATATGTATCTGGGATTATGTTTTTGAGTGGTTTGTTCAGCAAATTGTTCAGACTGTATTTGTTTTGAGGAGCTAATCACATGCCAAACCTATTGAATATTTTCTCAAATTTACTGAATGCCCATGGATGATGTGAACTTTTTATATTTGCAGGTACTGTCACTGATTGCCTCAAGAGTAGTTGTTTGGGTTATTTCTTTGAGTTTACTGCTCTGTTTGAACATCTTAAATATTGAACCTGATTTGAAGCTGTTTGCCACTGCAATTTCCAATATGCATTGGCATTCTTTTGAATATTCTTCTCTGCTTTGAGGGACGTTGTTTAACGTATGGATTAGACTTTTGAAAACTGCAAGCTGGTGTGAGATCAGATTGCATTCATTCTTTGTAATGCAATTTTTTTGTGGATTCCAAATGTAAATTTCTCCTGGTCTCTGATTATTTTAAAGTCCTATAAGGGTGAGGTATTATTTTATTCAGTTTCCATTGTGAATTTTATACATACATCCTCCAAATTTAGTAGTTTCAAAGCATCTTCCTTGAGTTTATGTGGTATGATTGCAAAGACATCTACATAGCTGGGCCAACATTTGAAGATGGGAAGGACTTTTACTACATGTGTTTCTAAGTGGCTCATGTATAAATTTGCTAGGATGGGCAACAGAGGGCTTCCCATAGCTTAAACAATGTCCCTGTAAACAGAGAAGAATATTCAAAAGAACGCCAATGCATACTGGAAATTGCAGTGGCATACGGCTTCAATATTTAAGATGTTCAAACAGAGCAATAAAATCAAAGAAATAACCTAAGAAACTACTCTTGAGATAATCAGTGACAATAACTGGAAATATAAAAAGTTCACTTATCCATTGGCATTCAGAAAATTTGAGAAAATTCAATAGGTTTGACATCTGATTAGCACCTCAAAACAGATACAGCCTGAACAATTTACTGAACAAACCACTCAAAAACACAATCCCAGTTACACTCAAGTCAGGAATCTACCAGTTCAACTGTGAAGATTGTGAAAAATTCTACATAGGCAAAACCAAGAGGAATTTGAGTATCAGATTGATAGAACACCAGAGAAATATAAAACAGAAACAAACAGACAAGTCTGCTGTTTCACACCACTTTATGGTCTGAGAACCACAACATTTGTCAAACCATGAAATTGTTAAAATCAGTTTCCTCATCACTAGAACTGGCTACTTGGTAGAAAATATCCATCGTCAGGAATGAAGAAAATATTGTAAATTTTGAAATCCTGCCAAAGAGTAGGTTGTTACAGCTTTATCACTCATCCAGCAGACAGCAGCAGGATCCAACCCAGCCAGGAGAAGGGGAAGAAGAAGGAAGCAGGAACTTGCTTCAGTCATAAAACTACTGATGATGACAATGAATGTCCTCGAAAATGTTCTAATTTTATTAACTTAGTAAGTGAAGGTTTTGTGTAAAAATCGTATGACTCATTCCTAATTCAACATGAATTTTATTTGTACATCTTTTTATACAAAATCCTTTTTTTTTTAACAATATTTCCCTTATAAACTAACTTAACCTATGTACAAATTTTCTGGCCAGCTATGTTCTGCATGTACTGTTCAGTTTGCCTGGGACCCTGGCCTAGCTTAACCTTTGTTGCCCTTAATCATCTATAATCCATCCTCCTCCTCCTCTGTTTGCCCTTCTACCTTTACCTACCTTATTTTCTAATCCATTTCTCCTTTGCCTTCCTTAAAAACTCCCCCATATTCTGATTTTTCTTTTCTTCTTTTCCTGTCAACATTTTAATTGCTACTATTTTTCCATCTATATTTTCCCATTTTTCCTCCCATACTTTTTGTCTCCATTCTGCTAGTTCCTTCCATTCTATCATATAATGCTCTGTGCTTTCACTGCCTCCATATAATTCACAGATTCTACTTTTTCTACCTCTTAGCCCTCTCAAGTACACTGAGAGGGTTGTTGCTACCCCACTTATGGAAGCCAAACTTGAAGCTGTTTATTTGTTATGGTTACACCACGTATTGCGGGAGATATATTTCTTGTAGTTTATTTAAATATTATATATGTATGCCTCGGCTGTGTCAGTAGTAGTTTGCAGAAACACTTATCTCTTAGCAGGGGTAGTACGGCTAAAGAATGAAGGCTTACACAAATTATAATGGTATTTAACTCCATTTTATTAATCCTTCACACAATTAAATAACACTTCACTGATATATCCTATTGTAGAGCTGTGAGATTATTGTTACTTGTACTTTTTAACATGTAAACTTTATATTATTCATGCCGTAATTAAATTTTTTATGTTTCACACTGAATACATATAAAATCGAACTGCTCGGGAATGCTGCCTTCTAGCGTCTGGCATCTAACACCTAAATTCGTACTTTTACTCTATTTCAAGTCTCTGATTGGCTAATTCTACTCCAATAGAATACTTTTATATAACTTAAAGCTTCTCTAGTTTTTGTTTGCCTATTTATAAACTGTTTTAAATATTACATTATTGTTCCAAGAATTATTAGTAGCATTATTAAACTTTCCAACTCATTATTGCCTCAAGGTTGCCTCATTGTTAGCAACTTTTGGCTTCTATTCTCACAGCTCCTATATTGTTAAAACTACATAAGACATTCACATGTACATAATAATAATAAACATAATAACAATGAAATTGAAATTAAGTTTTATTTATGGATGCTCTTTAACTACTATGGTTCTTAGCATCCCATTCTATATTGGGCGTGAAAGACCGGAAATTTTGCTCAGAGGCCTCTTTATCAGGCTTGAGGTTCTTTTACATGCCGTAAATCTACGACACGGGACCACCGGCTTTACTTCCCTTCCGAAGGAAGCCGTGCTAAGGATTTTTACGCCCAAAAAAATCCATCGCCCTCTGCCGGGTTTGAACCCGCGACCTCGGGAACTAGAGGCTAGCACGGTACCACTAGTCCACGGAGGACGACTAATACAATGACTGTTACATACACTTTATATATTATTTTATACACATATTGCTTTAAGGTGGGCTGTTATTATATTTTATATATATAATTAGACTGATTTCGTTTAAGTGTTAAAAATAATGCCTCATCACTGACTGTTCTCATCCAGGCAAATGCTTCTTTTTCTGCTCTATTATAATAATCCATGTACCCTTCTGTTCTTCATTTCCTTTTTACTGACCTATAATGATGATTATTTTATAACGCTACTTCTCCATGTGCTGATCTTGGTAATCCGAATAATTATTTATAAAACATTCAATAGCTCTGGTCTATTTTTTTGCTTAATTCAGATCCCCCTCCCCCAATTTCAACTGCATATAGCACTTGATTCTACCAATGCCTCGTACATTCTTTCTATCCATTTTGTCTGCATTTGTAATATATATTTGCACATCCTCACTTCTGTCATTGCCGCCTTTCCTTTAGCCATCACCTTCCTACTATGCACCTCCCATTCTCCATTACTGCTCATCCTCACCCCCAAATCAAACTTTTTGACATTCTCTAACTTTAAACCCCCCATCTGCCACTTCTCTTCTTTTTTTAATTTAATTTCTCTTTTAAAACCTTAAATTTTTATCTGTTTATATTTACTGTAATTCCTCATTCTTTGCAAAATTCCTGTATTCCATTGATTGCTGTTATATCCCCAGCCATAAGATCATTCGCATATGGTAAACCTGGTATCTATTTGCTATTATCGGATAGTGCAGATTTTTTTCTTTCACTTTCTCAGTTTGCACCATTGTCTTAATCCTGTATTTTGCTCAGTCATTTCTGTAATTCCATTACTTCTGCATGTTCCACAAAATTTTATATCTTTATAAATCTTTCCAATTTACTTTATAAAATTTTCACTTGCCCCTTTCCTTCTTAATTTATAAGCTAGGGCTTCTCTATTCATTGTATCAAATGCTTTTTCAAAATCTGCAAAACATATGTATATCCTTCCTCTTTTCCTGCTCAGATACTTATCTATTATAGTCTTTATTATAAATACGTTATGTATTGTTTGTTTTCCTTTCCTAAATCCTGCTTGATATTCTGACAGTTTTCCTTCCTCTTCCATCCTTTTTCTTAATCTATCGGTCAGTATACCTGTGTACATTTTCCCTAATATAGATAATAAACTTATATATGATAACCTATAATTCTTCAATCTATTTGCCACTCCCTTCCCTTTGTAAATTGGTACCACCATACCTATTTTCCAACATTCTGGCAGATCATTCCTTTCCTTTATTTAGTAATTTTGTCCTCACTTAAACCGTTTTGCGTTTCCTCATACATTTTCCAAAATTCCCCTGGTAGTCCATCTATTCCTACTGCCATGCCTTTTATTATATTCCTTATTTGCTGGTAAACTTTCAACTCTGTGGTTCTACCATCTAATTCTTCATTTATCATTTCTCCTTGTCCTACCTCTCTTGGATTTAGTGATACTCTCTTTCCTTTTCCAATTAGTCTTCTAAAGTATATAGCATTCGCTCGGTGTAATTTCATTTGTCTCCCCTCCTTTCTTGTTCATCTTTCTCACTATTTTCCATATTTTTTCTAAGTTTTCCATCTAGCGCTGCCTTTGGTTTCCTCTATATATTTCCCTGTCATTCTTTTTTCTTAGCCTCTAGCAAACATTTATATCCCCCCATAAGTATTATCAGATTTTGTCTACCCTATCCCTTCTCCAATTTCCTCCACCTAATAAGCTCTTTAAATAACTCCTTTTTATTTTTTTGCTCTACTCTCTTCATCAAACATCCCTTATTTTCCTGGCCCTTCCCTGCCTTCTTTCCAGCCCTGCCCCTGCTCTTGTTACTAATAACTTCAGTAGCTCGAATACTTTTTCTGGCTTTCCCTCGTTCATAACCAATTTTATTCCACACTCCAAAACCCATTTTTACCTTTGAATTTAACTCTTTTAAAAATCCTCTTTTAGTTCCTCCCTCCATTTATACACTTTTATTTTCTTTCTTTGAGTTGTTGCCTTTTTCTTTAGCTTTTGCTCCAAAACATTTATTTCCATCAATAATGGAAAATGGCTACTACTTACTGCTTCATTTATTATTTCAAATGTAGGGATTCTCTCCTCCAATTCCTCACTACATAACATAGTCTATTACACATTGCCCATTTGTGTTTACAAATGTGAACTCCCTTCCTCATCTTCTCCCATTGTTCCATTACATATTAACAAATTGTTTACCTCACAGAATTCTAGTAATTTTTTTCCTTCCCTGTTACTCACTCTGTCCCTGCTTTTCCTTGATCTTATCACAGCCCTCTCCTCCTACCTGTTCTTTCCCTAATAACCTTCCTTTTTCCTCCTCTATTCTCGCATTCAAATGTTCCATCACAATAAATTTTATGTCTGGCATCTTCTTCTGTATTTCCTCCATGTCTTCTAACTTACTATAAAAATTATTGTCATAAAAATATGACTTTTCTGGTGGGTTATATGCTACCCCCATCCCTATTCCTACTGTTAATCCATTTATCTGTTTAATTATTAACCATAGCACATTGCTACATCTATTCCCCATTTTTTCTATATCAATAGTTGTTTTGATATCATTCTTTACAAACAGGCCTGCTCCTCTTGTTACTGTTCCCCTATCACATCTTTTGCTTGCCTTTTTCTCTAAACACTTAAAACCTGCTATCCCTGCTCCCTCTTGCCTTCCCAATCATGTCTCTACTACTCCTACAATATCTGTAGAACACCATTGCCTATCTTATTTCTAAGCCCTTCCACATTCCAAAACATTACTTTCAACTTCTTTCCCTATTTGTTTTTTGGTTGTTCCAGAAACTTGAATTTCTCCATCATTTGTCTGTATCTTGTAGTTGTAGGCTCTGTTTTCCTTTCTTCTCTTTCACCCCTAAGCTGAATATAATCCTCCTTGGATATAATTTCTAAACCCTTCTTTTTTATTATTCTCCTTCTCTCATGTTTCCTACCTACATCACTTCCCCACTCTGCACTTTACCCCTCCCTACACTTCCACTTCTCACTGAGTAATCCATTACTCCTCAGAACTCTTGCTGCCTCTCCTTTCTTCTGGCCCCTCTCCCTCAATAATCTTGCTCACCAATGTTGCTTCCTTGCCTCCCCTTCCATCACCAACTCCTCTCCCTGCCTTCCCCTTGTTGCCTCCTTTTGATATATCTCCCTTATTACCTCTTGACCCCCTCCAAAGCTGCTTCTCCCCTTTCTCCTGCCCTCTTACCAGCTGTCATATGTATGCATGTTCTCTGGAGTTAATGCCCTTCTCTTGCCCATGTTTGACTTTGCTGAAATCCTGCTGACATTCCTATTCTCTGGTAGGGTCTCTACCATGTGTATTCCAACCGATCTATATTTTGCTGCAGTCCATGCATTCCTCTGGCTTCATTTCTTTTTATATTCATACTCCATTTTCCACCTTCTACTATTAACTGTAGACATCTCAGAAATGCTTTTTTTTCCCTCTGCTCTTGCTTCCTTCATTCTTGAATTAGGTAATTCCTTCCTTAGATCTTTGTATAGTCCTGTTCTATAAATATTTTTATTCCCCCTAGTCTTCTTGCTTGTCTTAAAATCTCCCATTGTTGTCAGTTTCAAAATAATTGGTCTTGGACTTCTTACCTTTTTACCTATCCTGAACATATCTTCAATTTCCCTGCCGTACATGCGTATTCCCAATCCATCTTCTAGGATTTCATATACCATGTCCTCCCAACTTCTTCTGTCCTTTTTCACCCTAAATATTACACAGCGTTTCTTCTCTTTCCGCTTTGTATCCTTTTTTTCATCACATCTATTTTTTCTCTACATTCTGTGATCTGTTTCTCCATTTTTTCTCTGTGTATTTTCATTACGTTTTACAACTCTCTGTATTGTTATCCATTCTTTTTCCCAGTTCCTTTCCCATCTCCCTTATTTCTTCCATTAATTTGTTCATTTCTGCTGGTCTTGGATTCTGCTCCACTCCTCCAGTTATGAGCAGTATGGCAATTACAATCATGATGACTCTCCATATCTCTGTTTCCATTTTTACTTTTCCATCTTTTCTTATTTTTTTTCTGCCAAAACGTCCAATTCTCCATTGGTACATTTGAACATTCACTCCCATTTTATCGTGTTCTCTCAGACTCACTCTGCCACACAACCTATCCCTCTTGCTGCTGGCACCAAACTCCCCAATAGTGAGTAGAGAAAGCCATGTGAGTGTCTTTTTGGAAATATGGCATTCTAAAATTCTCAGTATTGCCTTCATGTTTCTGATGAAACCTCAATATAAAATTTTGGGTTGAAATGCAGTACTTCCTCTATTTAACATAAGGTGCTAGAGAAAACTGATTTCCAACTTTTACAAGACTATTTACCCATCTTAAATTCACATACATCTCTTTTACATACACCTTAAAATAAAATAAAACAAAAAAGATTTCAAATTAAACAATATCGGTTTAGTTACACAAAACATATGGAAACAACATTCGCATCATAAATCATAGAAATGAATTGTATGATGGGAAAGAAAAAAGTATCCCATGCTTTCAAAAGTGTTCCTTCAGTAAGTCCGATGGGAAATGCAAACGTACAACAAGCAGTATTTTGGAGCAGCCAATGCTGTGAAAAATTATTTGATACAAGTTGTGTATTTTAATTAGTTCTTCATTTTTTCTGTAGTAGGTTTTTCTCTCTTTCTTAGGGTTATCTGTAACATTCAAGGCCAATGAAGACTTACTTAACTGATTATTCACACTAGATGGAAGAGTACATTTTTTCTGTCATGACAAGATCTCAAATATATAGTTTTTAAATAAAAGTTGCTGGTGCAAGTTTTCAGCAAATAAAAATAATGAAAAATTTTCTTGTGTAAAAAATTATTTGGGGTAGGGCAGAAGGGTGGGGGGGGCAGGATTTTGTGAAAGTTTGGTAATTTTTTTCAACATGTTTTTGTTTTTGGGGTTCTACTGTTCACACACACACACACACACCGTTTCTCTCTCTCTCTCCCTCTCTTTTTAAAAATGCTTGTATTGATTTCAGAATAGCTCAAAATTTGTATTATTCAAAGTGAAATCTTGATATCAGACTTTTGGGCAGAATACATATCTATCATGGGTAAGAAGTAAAGAAAGTAAAAATGCTTTATTTTATTCAGAAGACCTCAAAACTTGTCTCTCCAGTAAAATCTGAGTATTATATTTTTAGGGAGAATACAATACTTCTTTAGTTACCATAGGTGAGTGGTAGAGAAAATAAAGATATATAGGGTAGCTTCTAGTTTACACAATTTTGTATAGTTATCAAAAAGCAGAAACATTATATAGAAATGATACAGGGTATTACTGCATTTAAGGATTACAATAAATGGTGATGAATGTAAATTTTTAATTTAAAATAATGCAATTTGCTATGTATAACTTGTCAATTGAAAGGAAAGCTAGCAATGAAAGCTGTTAGAGTTTGCTTGTGCAAAACACCCACGCTAACAATGAACTGGTTGGAAAGGCTATATGAAGCTGTAGTAGAGTCAAAAATGTTATATGGAATAGAAATATGGGGGGTGGCAAAGGGATGGATTAAGATTGATATAGTCCATAGAATGTTTTGTAAAGAAGTTTTGGGTTTACCCAAGAGTTCACCAAGGGACGTGGCACTGGCAGAGCTAGGAAGGGTAGGGAGAAAAGGTATAATAGTGGAAAGAATTTTGAAGTATTGGTATAGATGTTTAAATTTAGAAGATAGTAATATATTAAAAGAATGTATACAGTTTCAAAAAGCTGTCCTAGGAGAAGAGTGTTGGTTAGGGGAGATGGGAAATGTCCTAAAAGAAATTGGCATGAGGAATATTTTCCTATTAGATAAATATAATAACAGTGGGTTTTGGAAAGAAGTGAGATTGAGGGTGGAAGATATCGAGAAACAAGAGATATGGGCTAGTTTTGAGGATAAAAGATCATTGATCTTGTATAAATCAGTTAAAAGAAATTGGGGAAGGGAGAAGTATGTAGATGTATGCAATCAATTTGGTAGAATAGGTCTTGCGTGGATGCGCACAGGAGTAATATTTTTAAAAAGGAATGGATATAATTGTTCAGGGAGATGTATTATGTGTGATGAATCGGGTAGTACTTTTCATTGGCTAATAGAATGTGATAAGGTTAAAAGGTGGAGAGAGGTTATATGGAATAAAAAATGGGACAAGCTAAACAAAGAAGCAGTAGCATTAAGAATGTTGGGAAGCACAAAAGTAGAAACAATTAAAATGATGGGGACATTTTTAGGCAACACAAGGGATAAGTGGATAAGGAGCTTAAGAAAGGTACAGCTGAACGAGCATAGTTTGTAAAGTGGAGAGATGGTATAGTAGCTTTATCCCATATACACAACCTAGGGGCTAAATATGGGGGAGCTAGAAAACTGGTGCACTAGACATAAGTTTTAGATGTAAGCTTTACTTGTATTATTGTAATAATGATGAAATAAATATTACCTATTACCTATGTATAACTTGTTGACAGATGATTCGGGAACCTTCTCGAGAAAAGCTTCTCCCTGATCCACTGCAATGGCCATATGTCCAGCCTCCATATACGCTTGTGTTGGAAATGACAGACTTGCTTGTTCATCCAGATTGGACAGTAAGTATAACCTTTATAATAAATTATTATATATAAATGTTCAGGCTTCCCTAGCTGCTGTCAATGATTACTATTTCTTCTTATACATTTAGCCATCTCAGTTTTTGCTGCTGTTTTGCCCTCCATATTGAGAACTTTATGGGTACTGCCTCCGAGTGAATGCAAGCTCATGCTCTATTTCATATTTGCTGATGGCCTGTAAATAGCATTGTGCTCAGTGAATAGCATTTTCCATATGCTGTTTTAAGGTTTTTCCACCATGTCTTTTAATTGAAATTCTATTATTAAATATTTTTATCTTACTTGCGCAATTCTAATTGAGAAGTGGTCACATAATGCTAGAATCCCTGTTCTGTAAGTCAACATGAGTCGTATCTAGAACTTGCTATGCTAGTGTCAATTACTTCGGCCGAGTGCACTTTACGTAATTTAGGTGTTCATTACAATGGTAAGTTTTATTTCCAGTGTGGTTCACACACCACTTATTTTTAAACTTCAAGAAAGCTTTATTGTTTGTGGGCTATATGATTGCTTTTAATTTTCTTACTGACATAAGTCATGATATGACAATGTATCAGCTTTGAAAGTATATTTGTAATTCCTACTTAAGGAAGGAAGGCCCAAATTTAATTTTTTTTTTTTTTTTTTTTTTTTTTTTTTTTTTTTTTTTTTTTTTTTTGGTTTTGGTTTTGGTTTTCCTGGTCTTTGCTGTTCGTCGTCTTGTCTTGTTTTAATAAGTTGGCTAGAGTAACCATTGACTTGAGGACCTGAGTGATGTGTTTAATTTAGAAATTTGAAATGAGTTTGTTGAAATATTATTTGCAATTGCTACAAAATATTGAAGCAACAGTCATTGGGTCATGCCCATTAAAACTGCTTTAGGTGCCATTCACAATGAAACTTGGACATAAGCATAATGTAAGCATAAAAGCTTATTTTATGCTATGCATGCATTGATATTGGCTGATATCATAAGCATGACCATAAACTTATAATCTGTTGTTGTCTAATGCTTGGTGTTTGACAATGAAGCCATTAGCGCTCATGCACTCCAGTATTTTTCTATGATGGATTCAGAGATACTGCTTTGCAGGTTTGAAGATATTCTTCAGTCATTTCTTCTTCATTGTTGTATAAAAAGGGCAATTTGGATTGGTATAAATTCCTATTTTAAGTGTTTTGCTAGATAGTCATGTTCTGTGATAACTCTGAATTTTGCTACTGCAGTTTTACATGCCATTTGAGGAGTGATTTCTGGTTTGTTTATAATAATACTCCATTTTGTATCTTTGGCTTTGTTATGTAGTTCTTGCATATGTGTTTCTTTATATTTATTTTTTATGATTCTCTTTACAGATGTAAAAGGTAAGTGTAGTGGTGTGTTGGATTAATTTAGAAACCTTTCTTTGCAAGAAGTTTGGCAGTTTCATTGCCAGTAATTCCACAGTATTTAAAAAATTGAGTTTTATTTATGGACGCTCTTTAACTACTATGGTTCTTAGCATCCCATTCTATGTTGGGCGTGAAAGACCGGTAATGCTGGTATGCATTGCAATAATACTTTTTTCTGAAGCTTTTGGAGTTGTTGGATCATTTGATGGAATTCTTTAGTTTTGATGGACGTCTTTTTATTTGAGTTTATTTATAGCATAAATTGCTGCTTTAGAGTCTGAAAGAATAACAACTTTTTGAAATTTATCTATCTTATATAACAGTTGTTCAAGTGAAAAATGTATAGCTTTTATTTCTGCATCAAAATGTGTTGTATAATCCCAGTTGATTGGTGGAGTGAAAATAATGTACAAGTTATTTCTACTCCTGAACTGTTGTTAATTGTTGATCCATCAGTATATATGTGCAACGATTCTGCCAGTGAGTACCTCTTATTCACAGCTTCCAATACTAACGTTTTTATTAATACAGGTTTGGGTGTTTCAGGTTTAATAACTGGTTCTTTTAAGTCTAACTGAATGTTAATTGGTTGAAAAGTTAAAGGATTTTCTCTGATCAAAATATTTTCTTTTTATTTAGGAAAATTATTTTTAGTTTTTATTCTTATAACTTTTGGTAAAATTTCTTGTGTTTTCAAATTGGTTTGTTGTAACTGTCTTTTTTCCCATTTTGTTATTGTTAACCTTAACATCTTTTCATGTTGGATTAGTTACTGCACTTCCTAATGTCAAACATATTGGGGTTTTTTTTGTATTGCTGATATTGGAGTTGATTTTGCACTGCCATTATTAACCGCAATGCCTGATTTTTACATATTTCTAGTTTATTTAAGTTTGAGGTAGTTGCTGTAATTACTGCATCCCCATTATAGAGAAGTAGTGGTTTGATAAAGGTTTTATATATGGTACTTAAAGTCTGTCCTGAAAGAGCCCAGTTTGCTCCAGCTAATCCTTTTAGAACTGAAAATCTTTTGGTTTTTTTATTTGTTATTGCTTCATGTGCAGGATGGTTTAGAATCAAAAACAATTCCAAGGCATTTTGTTTCTGTTGTCTGTCTTAAGCTTATTTTGCTGAATTGCAGATTTGCTTTTGGATTTGTTTTCTTCAGGCTAAATACTTGGAATGTTGTTTTGAGCATATTAACAGACATCAAATTATTGTCATTCCACCCTTATAATATTTTCAGTGCCATTTCCATTGACGTCTTAGACTTATTTGTGTTGATGAAGATGTGCATATGATCATATTGTCTACAAAAAGAGCTGTCTTTATGTCTGCACCTGATACAGCTAAATGAAGCTCATTAACATATATGTTGAACGGATTGTACTCAGGACTGCTCCTTGGTGGATACCCATTTTTATTTGCCAGAATTTGGATGTGCTATCATTGTATTTGGTAGCACAAAAGTGTTGGGAGAGGAACTGCATGATCCAGCTTAACATATCATGAATGCCTATCTTTGTGAGCTTTTCAAGTAATTTGTACCTCCATACTGTATCTTAGGCTTTTTTGAAATCAATGAATACAGGTGGGGTATCCTGTGTTTTGTTAAAGGCATCTTTGACATCTTGAGAAAGTTGAATCACACTTTCTTTTGTGGACAGGTGTTGTCTGAATCCTGTTTGTGCTGGTGTTAGCAAATTATTAGTTTCTAAATACTAATTTAACCTTGCTGAAATCATGTGTTTTGTTGATTTTTAAATGATACTTATTAAGGAAATCGGTCTATAACTATATTATTGGCTGTCTTGTCTTTTTTTAGAATAGGCATTATAAGTGTTTTTTTCCACTCTGCAGGAATACTAAAGGTCCATGATAGTTTAAATAGTTTTAGTAATGCATTTCTTCCTTTCTATCCAAGGTGCTTCAAAAATTGAGCATATATTTTATCTGATCCAGGGGATTTATTATCCTTTAACCCACCAATAGCAGAATTTAGTTCACTTATGGAGAATTCTTGACTGAAAATATCATTTGTTTGTTCTTGCCTCCTTTTAAATAATTTAAGAAATTTTTTTACCTGTCTTTCCTTCTTTTTGGCTCAAGGGGTAAGTTTATGAAGAGAACTATAATGTTTGTTAAAAGTTTCAGCAATTGATTTGGTGGAGTGAAGTATATTCCCATTATGTTTGAGAGGTTCCTTCTTTGCTTCTCGCTGAAATGTGATTTTGTTTATATATGCGTAAACTTTTCTAGCATCTTTTTTATAATCAACTTTCTCAATAAAAGTATTTTTCTTAGCTATATGAATTTCTTTTTTAAACTTAGCTGCTTTTCTTCTCCATTCTTGTGTGTCTGTTAGGTCATTGGATGTTTCTGCTTTGCTTTTTTTCTTGCTGAATCCCAATCTTTCTTTAGCTTAGACAATTCTGTGGTTTTCAAAAGAGTTTGTAATGTTTAATTTTTCTCTTGGAACCTCCCTCTCTTTTGTTGGTGCTTTAAAAATTACGTTAGAGATGGTTTATTTATAGTTCATCTGTAGATACATTTTGGGGAATGAGGTTTAATTTTGTTCAGTTTCTTCTGTAAATTTACCCCAGTTAGCTTTTTTTAAAATTCCAGGAGCAATTTGTTTTAGATTGAATAATGATGTAATATGGATGCAATAACAGCTCAATGTCCTAAACCTAGATCTTCAGTGATTTCAGGTGTCGTTTTATCTTTTAAATCTGATGATAGGAGATTTGACGTTGACAGTTATGGCGTAAGTATGTTGGACAATGATCAGTCTTGTAAATAAGTTCCAATGTGTTCGAATGTAAGAACTCTTCTATGGTTTTGCCACATGCATTGACATTTTTATATCCCCATTTTGTGGAGTGGCCATTGAAATCTCCAATGATTATTGTTTTTGGATGAGTGTTGTTATGTCCAGGGGGGTTATTATTTGGTGGATTGTATATTTCATATGTTTTGCAATGTAAATGTCTTTTCCAGTTTCAATTTGGATTATTTTTATTTTATCTTGGTTCTCCATTTCTTTAATGATTTTAAATTGTGCTAAAATATTTATTGTGACTCCTGTTAGAATCTCACTAGCTATCTGATGTGTTATGGGGAGAATATATGTATGTTGAATCCTGGCATTTGAAAATATTTTAATTTATACGTTGATTTTTTTGAGGTTCAGCTTTTTTTACTTGCAAAAGACCTCTTGCATTCCACTGGAATATTTTTAAGCTGTGCTTAGCATGCAGATGATATTGTCGTATGCCTCACTTTATTATTTTCAACTTCAGAGGAGAGCTACTCGCTTGTGAGAGGGATCGTTAACCAAACAAAGAACTTTAAACTCGAGGCAACGACGAGGACGCAGCTAAGTTAAATCACAAAATAATTAATACACCAACACAATGCCTGGCTTAAGGGAGAGGAAAGGATTCTATTCTACCATAATTAAAAGTTAAAAGGCGTGGATGGCACACAATTTATTGGATGAAGTTAGTTACATACCTTTGCCCATTGCCTGCCGACGAGGACATCGTGTGTTAGCAGTTTTCCCGTCTGTCTCACCCGAAGCCTACTCACTGAATCCCACAAGAAACCCCACGCCAATTTGGCGTCAGTAACGCTATCCCCTCCTAGACAGTTTCCCCTGATTCGCCCCTACTCACAGACAAACTGCCGTGCTTCGGAGTCCAGAGAGCGTCTTAACATTATATCATCTGTGCACATGCCACAATATCATCCTGTAGATGTCCCCACCTGGAGATTCAAAAGGGTGACTTTAGTAACTCTGGAACTTTATCTAAAGGAGTCATCTGTCATTATTTTGAGCACATATAAAATCATTTTTTAAGTGGGCATCAGTTTTTTATTTGTTATGGTGGTTATATTGCCCACTCATGCAAAACCCCCAGTATGAGTGGAGGATCGCACCTGTCATTGGTCAATGAATCCTTCAGACCTAACCAGAAGGAGCTTCTTCAGTCTACCAGTCATTTACATAAGTACCAATTGTGAATCATTCCTATGTCGTGACAGGCCAGCATAAATTGATGAAATAGCATTTCCTCTATTTCTGATGATATGGTTATTCTGACATTACTCATTCCACAGAGCCTCATTTGTAAAAGCAGGTTGCACCACGAGCAGGTTGAGGATGAAGTTTGTATAGGAGAGGTTATAAACTTATAATGTAAACAGAAGTTTGCAAGCTGCTCCAACGTTACATATTTATGTTTATGTCAAACATAAGAAACTGGCCAATTAGAGAGCGATTCTTCATACACCTTATCATGTGAACATTCTGCCATCCTGCATAAGATTTTCTGTTGTTTGTTGACTTGTTAACTGCCTTTCTGCTAAGATCAAAGACCACGAATCACTGGGATAACTATAAAAATCACAGCAAAACAAGTCATGATGGTAGATGATGTTCTTTAGTGAGTTTAACGTCCTTTAACTACATAACTCTTGTTTGTTTTGGTGCATGTACTGTCTGTGACTTGGCCCTTTACCTGCATTATGATTATGCTACATTGATAACATCTTTATTGTTTGGCAGCATACAAAGGAAACAATTGCCAGTTTTCTGCAACATTTACATAATCTTCCTAGATGTATTAAATGTATGCTAGAACTTGAAAAAGAAGCCAAACTTCCTTTCTTGGGCATTATTATTGAACAGGATAAAGCAAGTAACAAATTGTTCCATCACAAATGAATGCCTACCAGCAATATCATATCATCTGCCGTTAGTAATAGAGCAATGGCAAACACTATTTCAATGAGCTCACCAGGGATGTGTCACAGAATTTCTAAATAAAACATCACTCAGGTCCTCAAGGCAGTTGTTATTCTAGCCAGTTTATTAAAATAATTTGGAATGAAAAGAAGAAGACAAGAATGATGAATAGTGGAGCACAGAAGGAACATGACATTTAGACCTTCCTTATTTAGGAAATGTTATAGATTTTCCAAACTGGTGCTTCATCATAAGATTTCAATAGAATATGCATCTGAGAAAAAATTAAAATTGATTATATGGCCCACAAATGATAAAGTTTCCTCCTCCCTCGATGCGGATGTTTGCAAAATATGTGACTGCAACAATTCATTCATCAGCCAGATGGGAGGATCAACTCACTGTAATGAGCACCTTAGATATCTAAAGCATGCTCAGTCTGAGAAGTCGGCACTAGCAGAGGATATTCAGAATTGGATTCTAGCAGTATATGACTACTAGAATATTGTGAGAAAGTGTGGAAGTGTTTAAACATGATGTTCAATTAACTTAGATGGAGGAAAACCCGTAAGTGGTAATGCAATTCATCACAATGCTATTGGCTGGCCATCGCTCAATAAGAAACTGATAAGATAATTATCTTTCTGACATGCTTGAGCCCACATATCTGCTTGATGGAGTGTCGATAGGCAGCTCTCATTTTGAAGGGTAAAATGTTACAGAAACACTAACAAAAATTGATGCAGCCATTACCAGAAGAAATAGTAATCGAATATTATTATATTTTCATCCTGTTTCTGTATACTGTAAAGGAGTACCCAATTTTTTTTCTTTCTATTTTGTGCATGCATTACATAGCAAGCCCATCTCCATGATAGGCCAAGTTCAAGTTTTCGTGGGGTTGAGCTGCCTGGAAGAGACTGTTTTGGGATGAGGGTTTCACTTAACACCACAAAAATAAATATCAGATAACTCTCAGTTGTTTGGACCCCAGATGCATAAATTTTCTCAATAGGGGAAAAAAAGGGGGAAGAAAGAAGAAAAAAAACACAATGGTGAAATCTTGGAAAAATTAAATTAAATTGAGCTTTATTTATGGATGCTCTATAAGCTTCTATGGTTCTTAGCATCCCATTCTATATTTGGTGTGAAAGACGGAAATTTTGCGTAGAGGCCTCTTTATCAGGCTTGAGGTTCTTTTACGTGCTGTAAGTCTACCACATAGGACCACCGGCTTTAATTCCCTTCTGAAGGAAGCCATGCTAAGGATTTTTACACCTGAAAAAAATATATCGCCCTCCACCTGGTTTGAACCCACAACCTTGGGAACCGGAGGCTAGCATGGTCTCCTAGACCATGGAGGATGACAAAATTTTGGAATAATATACCTCACTATAGTATATATTTCACTTTTACATACAGATTTTAAATCCCTCGCATAAATTCCATACAATATAATGTAAAGAGCTTTTACTTTTAATACCTGGTTAATTATGAACATATCAAAATTATGTATCCACTTTTTACTATGCCACGTACATAATAGGTAGAAAAGGTATTGCATTCAACCCAAAAATTGGAGATTTCTACAGAAATACGTGTTTTGAGCCACCCTGAATCCAAATAAAACATTTTTAGAAAAATGTCAGAATGTGTCTGTGAACAGTATAACTCAAAAACAAAAAGTCAGATAAATACAAAATTTGGTATATAGGTTCAGTACCTTCCAAAGATGCGACACAAAGATTTTGAAGGAAATTCCCCACCCCAAACTACCCTTTACATGGAGCATTTTTCGAAATTTTGATTTTCTAAAAACTGGCTCTAACAATTTTGATTAAATCACCATATATTAAAGATGTTTACATTACAAATAAAATGTACATCTTGAATTTTCTGGAAATAGCCTATGCAGTCCTCTTTATTCGGAAGGAATTTTGTATAATCTTGCCTAACTAGCAAACATTAAGGGATAGACAAAAACACACTACACAAAAAATGTAGATCTCTTTAAAACACATAATTTATTTCAAATAAGTTTTTTTTTGTGGCATAAGCCATTTCTGAGATCCATTATTAATGCTTCGAATTGTTCATTACTTGGTCATTCTTGTAGTCCTTTTAACATTCAGTTGTTTCTTGCGATTGCATAAAAATAGTATGGGATTTTAAGATCAGCATACAGCTTCCAGATCTTAAACATTTGACTATCCCTGTTCTCTTTGTATCTATTACAGAATTTGTAATGTAGCTATTTCTGCAAAGGTTTATTTCAATTAAAATATAGTAGAAGGAAAAATAAGCTTTAGTAAGAATAGTTTATATAAACCACTAATAAAGATAGAGGGTACAGAAAGTCATGTGAATGTATCACATCAGATTTTTATAAAATAAGTTTTCTTTGTTAGTGTTATTTCATCTACTCTTGACAAAAATGTCACTTCATATCGTATATTAATACATTTTAGCTTTATCTTTGAATTATTGTCCAGAAATGAACTGTGTAGTATCTGCCATGTTAAATTCTTTGTTCTGAGAACAAGACTTACATCTATCAAGAGTACTAACAAATGCTTAGCCACTTTCTGAGTTTGGCAATCTGATAGTTTCATGTAGTGAAATGGTATCGGTTACACATAATGTACTTTCAGCTTCCAGCTTGAACTTCCTGAAGTTTCCAATTTCATTTGAATTGAAAGTTTAGTTTTCGTGTGGTTTTCACTTTTAAACACAGGAAGATAGTTAAAGTTACTAAAGTTTGCATCTTGTATTTTTGTTGATCAGTGACGAAAGAGTGTTTGTTAACTTTCACAACACAACAGAGGTGAAGAAAAGGAAGCAGTATTCTATATAACAGAAGTTGAGCTAATAAAGAAGATAAGAAAATGAAATGAAGCAGATTGAAGTAGCACGTGTGCATAACATCAAACCCACCACTCTTGGGTGGAATGTAAAATCAACTACAGTTGTGAATGGTTAGGGAAAAGCTGGCATTCTGAACTTTCAGCCAGTTCTAGCACCAGATGACATCTCCAAAGTCTCTTGCGAGTTAAGGAGCTGGAACTACTGTCTTTGCTTACTTTAGAAAAATATGTCTCGGTGAATGCTAAGGCAGAGACAACACTTCACCTTACAGAAAAGGAAATGGTTAAACAAGAAGTTGTTGAAACTGCAGCTGAAAGTGTGTCTTCCGTTGAAGTAATGAAGCATCTACAGCAGTTAAGGTGATACGTGGATAAAACTGACAAGGTGTCAGAAAGCATTCTCAAGTCACTTAGTGAGCTTGAACAGTTTGTGGAACAGAATTTGTTGAAAAACTCGAAACAAACCAAGAGCAATGACTTCTTCAAGACCTGTGTGTAAACTGGAAAATGTTATCTGATTTAGTGATGTATTTTGTGTACATATATGTATTGCAGATAGGTGTGTGCATGCATGCATGTGTGTACATACAAGAACTTTATACTCGGCACCAATCAAGAAGGTGATTGACAGTTACGAACCATGTGGCGGAAAGCTTTAAATGAATGGGAGGGGATGAATACGTTACAGCGGTCATCATAGCAACCATTAGAAGGACCAATTAGAACTAAGACGTTTCCATAGCAACGATAGACGCAAATGCCTTGTTGCGATATCGTAACACGTGATTGGCATGACGTGCCGGGCGAGCGACCATTGCAGTAAACATGAACTGCAGTCTTATCTTCGCTGTCGCTGCAGTTATAAACAATGTCCTCCTTTTAGCCCCAGCTTGCTTACGTTTTTGTATCAGTTTAGAGATTGCCTGCATACTGAAAAGTTCTTTTCCATCGTCCTATTTGTATGGTATTTATGTGTTACGTGTGTTTGAGTCCATGTATTTGTGCGTGCGTGTGTTGTGTCAGCATTTATAATTATGTTAAGATGTTTAATGGATATTTAATAATGTCCAAAAATAGTAACAAAGATAGCGCAGCCAAATGAAAAACTGAGCGCACTCGGGAACCGAATAAAATTGTATTTGGTAAAGAGATCCCAATTAAAGGACAGGCACGGAAAATAATATGCTCTGTGAGAGAATATTTTGAAGAGGAGAAGTTAAGGAGAAAATAATTCAGTGGCTTGTTCGCCGCAATATACTGGTGAAGGAGGGACTGAAGAAAAGTGAGCTACTGGAATTTGTGAAAGCAAACAAACCTCGGTTTCCAAGTTATGTAGTCGATGGCATTGCTGCAGAGCATGGTCACAAAATAGTTAGGCTTCCCCCTTATCATTGTCATTTTAACCTGATTGAATTAATTTGGGCTGACATAAAGGGTTATGTTGGGCGAAACAATAAAGGTTTCACTGTGTCATCAGTAATAAAGTTTACAGAAGAGGCACTAACAGTAGTAAAAGCTGAAAACTGGAAGAAAAAAAAAAAAGCGATGACTCATACAAAGGGTGTAATAAGTGCAGCTTGGTAAAATGAAGGAGTTTTGGAAGAAACTAAAGAACAGCTTGTCATTTCCGTGGGGAATTCTAACAGCTCTTCAGATGATGATGATGATGACGATGACGGTGACAGTGGCAACATTGTCTATCAAATGAGCAGCAGCAGCGATGCAAGCGATTCGGAAATCTGCATTTTTTCCATTAGAATAAGAATCAATATTTCACAAGTATGTCTCTTCTGTTAACGCAGATTTTTACACTGATATATTATTGCATTTGCTATCCTCTGCAGTAGTCATTATTTTACAATTGTCTTCGTATACGAATATAAGCAATACCCGCTCTACAATGTAGGTGCAACCCAGTCGCCTTCAACACAGTTCTAGCACACTCCCCATGTGGTCGCAATGAGCGGCAACGTCGCCTCTCTCTCTCCGTTAAATGTCAATCACCTTGGCGCTGAGTATAGTAGAGCTGCAGTGATAGAATTAAAAATATGTAACCATATATTATAATGTAATTTATCTTGCATTTGATAAATCTAAGTCATTGAATTCTAGTTAATCTTTGTATTTGCTAAATCCCTTTTTCAGTATAACATGCTTTTCAGAATAAAATACAAATCTTATGATTTTCTACTTTATACTGAGATCCCACTGTACGTTAATTCTGCTCAAAACCAAAACTAAGTTAGAGGTACCATTTTCTGGTAGATGTAAAATTGTACATTTTCATTGTTTGAAACAGTTTCTGAAATCATTGCTTCTGTTTGTAATTCATAAAGATGAGAAACCTATGCATAGTTGCCCAGAAATGAGGATCAGAATGGGAAGCTGAATACGTCAATGAGTAAATAGTTGAGAACTACAACAGGAAACAGCAGTATCAACCTCAATTTGGTAATTGGAAAATTTTCCGTTGCTAAGGTTATTTCAATTGGCAATGGAAACCTCAAGAAGAGAAAGTGAAATACTTGAGTGTTGTGGGCTTTTAACCCTTTCTTTGTGGAATTAGTAAGTTGCTGTAAACTTTTAAATATTATGCTAATTACACTTATTCATGCACATTATAACTAATATTGTGTAAATGTAAGTGATCATACCTGACTCTGAGCTGATTTTGAAAAAAAAACATTCACTAAGATGCTCGGTAGAAAAAACAGTATGTGCAGAAACTTATACTAAGGCATATACATATATACCACGAGTACGCAACAGTGGCATAACGTGCAACTAGTTGTGACGTAATGTCTCCCACCACTGTCGTCCTTCATGTTTCAACTGATGTGATATGAGCACAGCACTGATTCACACAGGTTGATGTTCATAGGACTTTTCTGCTGCAAAGTAGTCACTGTGTCAATAGTAATGTATGCTATAGTAAGGGAAAAAGTAGATAACAGCATGACATTCAGGTGACGAGTCTTCCATGCCAACTGGGAAAACGATTATTTTGTTATTCAGAATAATCACAAAGTTAAAGGCCTCATTTGTGCAAAACTATTATATACCTCACCTTTCAGTGTAAAAAGACATTTCACACGTCCTGCAGAAAAATATGGACCTCAGGTGCTTTCAGGTATGCAGTTTTTAATTATTATCTATTATTATTATTATTATTATTATTATTATTATTATTATTATTATTATTATTATTGTTGTTGTTGTTGTTGTTGTTACTGTTGAATCTCAATTTATACTAACAGGGTGAGAGCAGACAAAGAAAATAAAAAAATTCAAGAGAATATCAGCATTACAACAAGAGGTTACACATTTGAAAGATAAGCAGATAGAAAGGTCTGTACATGCAAGCTACCATATTGTTCACCACATTGCAATAAATTTAAAACCCGTTAGTGAAGGCCAATTTATTAAAGAGACCCTTATAATAGCCACAGAGGAAATTTGTTCAGGAGAAACCAATTTCTTTAAACCCATTAGTCTTTCCAGGGAGACAGTTACCATAGAATTAAGGAAATTAACAAAGTAGATTTATTGTCAACCAGGAATCACAGAATTTATGGTATCAGAAAAACCATGACATGACAAAACAGTTGAAAGAAAAACTCCAATCATTTCTGTATTTCTCTCCAGCACTTGATGAGTCAACTGACAGGACTGGCAGTGTTCAGTTGTTTGTTTATATTCAGGGGGTTGTTATTGAGTTAAATATTGTAGAAGATCTTTTAGACATGGTATCATTGAAAGGCAGAACATGTGGAGAAGATATTTTTGATACTGGTTATAGTGTTGGTCAAAAGTTCACATTTCAATGAGAACAAATAGTTTCAATTATTACTGGTGGGACACCCTCGATGATTGGGAGAGGGAGAGGATTTGTCAGTAGATTTAGAAAGTTTTTGTCCAGCAGTAATGTACAACATTCAAATCTTGTTAATATTCATTGCATGATTCACAGAAAGGCTAACCTGAATAATGGGATGAGTACAGTTGTTAAAACTGTAAAACAAGTTAAAACAAGCTACAAATAACATGCTTGCATACTGCTGATGTCTTGACGATAATTGTGCAAAGCATTGTATAGATTCAGCCACAAATGCTTAATTTGGTAACCAAGTTTACCTTGCCTCCAGATTCTTGTGAAGGTTAATAATTAGCAATGTGGATTTAAATGGGAAAGCATATCAATTAGCATATCATAACAACAAAGTAAATTCAGATGTCATTTATTTTGTTTAAAACCAATAAAATGTTCTAATTTGATTGCAGTTTAGCCAATTTTGAAATTCAATACAGCAAACATTTTTAAAGGAATAGGTTTAGCATTTGTGGTTCTTAAACTAATGCAGCTATTGACAGTAGAAATGAAACTAAGAATGGAAGTATTGGCAGCTTACAATTAGAGACAGATCTAGTGTCTGTTATGGATTATGGCCTCCTTGACTATCTTATAAAATTAACACAGTATGCACAATAAGCATCCAAGATATTATGTTCGGGAACAGGAAACATGAAAGTTGAGTAGCCTTCTCATTGGCGTTTCCAGGCTCCCAGCTCTGTGTTGATTATGTATGCTTGCATTTTAAAACCACTGTTTTAGCTCTTCCCATTCTGGGTCTCGTTTCCTTCCTGGGCAATTGTGCATAAGGCTTAACGCACTTAAATGCTGTTCATTGTTATATTTAATGAATCTGAATTTCTATAATTTTCTACATATCCACGAGGAAGGCAATTATAGCAGTTTACAGATACTGTTGTCTTTTGGTTACAGTACAAAACCGGTTGGAGATTCAAAAAGCGCCCTGGTGTAGATCATTTTCTAGAACAAGTGGCTCCTCCAATGTTTGAGGTGGTGGTGTTTACTGCAGATCAAGGAATGGTAAGGCAGAATTAATGCATGTTTAAGTTTCATATTTTCTGTGGATTTTTCTGCCTTGATTTAGAAAAATTCTAACTATCTTAAGGTAACTGTGAAATTAAGTTTTTCCCAAGTGTTAAGTGCAGAAAGGCTCTTGATATTTTGTTTGTTTTTTTAATGTCAGCATTTCAGAGATTAATATGAAGTAGAAGATACACATGCTAGTGTGCACTGTGTAGGTATTTGCATGCATATTACTGTATACATTATTGGTAGCTTAAGAGTTTTGGTTTTTCCATCCATCCATCGCCCATTGGTGTCTTTAAGTTTTTTACATTTACAGCTATTTATCCTTCAGAGTTAGTTTGGAGGAATATTACTAATAAGCAGAGACTGGAACTTTAGCAGAATGCCTATTTAAAAGTGTTAAATGTATCTTCAATTTGAAAGTGAATCTATACGATTTACACCTTTGTGATTGAAATGCTGCAGTTTTATGTTGCCTTTTTTATTATTATTTATTCCTTTAGTATTAAAAATTGCCTCATGTGTATTTAAGTTATTTCCTGTAACCGCTCCAATGAATATGACTGCACCGAAACTATGTTGTTTATTGCCTTCCAGTCAGTTCATATTCTCTTTACAAGCAACCATGAGTGTTGCCATAAAAAGAGGTAACAGTAGATAAAGGTTTTAATTATTGCTTGTGTTTACTTGGCTTCCTATTGGATCATACCTCCTTCAAAAGCAACAAGTGCTGAAGGTAAAACATGATTTCATTATTCTTCTAAATTTCTCTTTCAGTTTTCATTGCCATGTTGTTGTACAATGTAGCTAGTAACATACTGAAATTCAATGTTCCTTTATGAGTAAATTGCAAAGTTACATTGATACTTTTGGATCCAATGTATTTTCTGCTGACAGTAAAATACTTCTGTGCAAAAATGTAAGCAGTCAGTGAATTATGAAAATAAATATTTCATTTCTCAACATATCAGTACAACTAAACACAAAAATGCATTGTCTAAGGGTACTGGGAAGAAGACCTTTTTGCTTCCAATGGCAATTGCAACATTGAGTCGGAAATCGCAATTTACATTCGACTTAGGTAAATCTTTTATTGATGCTGGAATCCCTTTGTGGAAACCACAGAATCCTACATTAAGACAGTTTTTGTAGAATAATATGAATGAATCTGCGCCCAATGAGTCAAGTTTGCAAAAATGTTACAATGATGTAATGAAAATCATTAAAGATGAGCTAAAAAATAAATACATCTGGATTTCAATCAACGAGTCAACTGATCCTATGGGTCGTTTTATTGCCATTGTCATTATTGAGCCATTAGATCCTTCAGAAGGTGAATCAATACAAGCATTCCTGCTTACAACACAGTGTCTGGAATAAGTTAACAATTTGACTATCACACAATTATTTACCAATTCATTACAGTTACTATGGCCTGAAGAAATTCAATACCACAATGTATTAATTTTCATCTCAGACACTGCACCATACATGAAAAAGGCTGAGACAACTTTAAAAATACTGTTTCCAAATATGCTTCACGTGACCTGCGTAGCACATGGTTTTCGCAGGCTGTCAGAAGAGATGCAAAGCTTGTTTCCGAATGTCAAATTGATTTCCAATATTAAGAAGATATTTGCGAAAGCCCCGTCAAGGATTCAGACATTTAAAGACATTGCACGAGATATATCTTTTCCCCCTGGACCTATCATAACAAGGTGGGGGACATACATTTCAGCAGCAGTTTACTACTCTTCAAATTTCTCAAGCATAGCTAAGGTGGTCACCACTCAGGAGGATGAAGCATAATCAATTGTAGCAGCAAAGAAACTTCTTGAATCTTCGGAAGTGAGAAATGACTTAACTTTCATTGCAGCTGAGTTTGGTTTCCTGCCACAAGTGATCTGCCAGCTTCAAAAAAGAGGGCAGTGCTTGGCGAAGTCAGTGAAAATTATTCTGCAAGGTGACAATATCGCAGTAGAAATGGACCCTATAATAGTTCAATGTTTTAGATTTGCTCCAATTACCTTGTAGATGTTGAAAGGTCATTTTCTCAGATGAAAAATGTATTATTTGACAGGAGACTCAACTTGACTCCAGAAAATTTAAAAAAGCATTTGTTTGTCTTGTGTGTTCACTAAGCCGATAAGGCATTGTAATGCATAGGCCTTTATGAAACATTTTTATTTTTCTGTCAAATACAATTAGCATTTTGTTTAAAACTTTTTAAGCTACTTTAAAAACATAATACAGGGTGATGTATGAAGAACTGACACATTTCTTTCTTTAAGTATTCTGTTTAAAATTCACTCAGTGCCCCAATTTTAGCACCAAATTAAGCAGAATGTTCTGGAGTTTCGATTGCTTGTCACTAGATGCACAGATGTTCATGTTTTATTCGTAATTGTTAGTTTTATTGTCGGCAACTGTTTTTGAGATTTTGTTCTAGTCAACATGAAAATGGAGTACACATTAAATGAACGACTCTTCCTTGTAAAGCAATACTGGATTACGAATTCAATACAGGTACTCAGAGGGCATACCAGAGAGAATTTGGTGTTCTGAATCCTCCCTAAACAATCACAATACTGGGACTGGTAAGCAAATTGGAAACAACTGGATCTCTGGTGAGTGAAAAGGCAAAACTCATTCATCTAGGCTTCACATGGTTGTAGTTGACGTAAGAGCACGAGTCACCCAAAAAATTATTAAGACATTCGTCACAGGAGACAGGTTACAGCTACTCAATGTGTCAGAGAGCTGTGAAAAGTGCAGGCCTAAAGCCGTATAAGATTAGGATTGTCCCTCAGTTAGAGGAACCAGGTAAGGATAGATAACTGAATTATTGTCTTTGATTTCAAGTGTTCTTTGTGCAAAATCCTGCCATATTGTCCATCACATGGTTCACGGATGAAGCATGGTTCCATTTATTCGGCTATGTGAACTCAAATAACTCACGCTATTGGGCCAGCGAAAATCCACATGTTATTCATCAAGCATCTATGCACCCGGTTAAAATTGGAATTTCGTGTGCAATATCCACACAGAGAATAGTGGGACCAATTTTTTTTAAAACAATGTGAACACTGCAGAGTACCGATGGATTTTCATGGAGTTTGCTGAGCCACTAGGCAATGTAGAGCTGAGTCAAGGATATTTTCAGCAGGACGGTGCTACATGCCATACATCAAATGAATCCATGGCAGTAATTGTAAGTTTTTTTGATGGCCGGATAATTTCCAAGAACCTGTGGCCCCCAAGATCTCCGGATTTGACATCGCTTGCCTTCTTTCTATGGGGTTATTTAAAAGTCAGGGTTTATGCCACACGTCCTCAGACATTGGACAATCTGAAGCACAACATTACACAGGAGATTCAAGCTATTGACAAGAGTCCTCCAAGTGGCCATTAACATGGAACGTGTTGAGTTGTGCCTTATGCAGGATGGAGGACATTTTCAACATTTGCTATAGAGGTAATCTCCCAAAATTCCTCTGCATTTCAGGTATAATAAGTTGTCGCTATCATAAATCGTTTTGAAACAATTAAAGAAATACATGTGTCAGTTCTTCATAAATCACTCTGTACAACACAATGTTAACATAGATATGCTGATTGTGTGATTGAGTAGTTCAATCTAGTAAACAAATAGGCATAATGTAAGGTTTTTCTATATTGCCTATTTTAGCTATTTATATCTTTAAGTCTGCCTATTTTAATGATTTATAAGATTACACTTCCGGTCTCTGCTAATAAGCATTAAAACTCTGGTATAAGAATGTAAAGTAACTGTCTTCAGAAAGACAAACGTCTCTCAGAATGCCGCTTAAAGGTCCGGATTTCTGGTATTAATGATAACAGCAAAATGTTTGAGTGGCACATTTAATGTTACCAGAATCACATATGTGTACAAGATAAACTTCTTCTTTTTTTTTTAAATTGAAGCCACAAAATATAGCGAAATGTTTTTATTTTATGAAACCTACTGTAAAACGTAAAATGCTGGAGATGTCAAGTTTTGATTGTTTAATTGTTTGCTTGTGCATTCTATGGTTAAAGCAGCCTTCAAGAATGCTAGGAAGAGGATGCACCAGTATATAACCTTCTTGAAACTTAAACATGCTGGTGCTAAAGAAGCAAAGATGTTTCCGATTCCTGTGTTAACTCGGTGGGGTTCTTGGATAAAATCTGTTCTGTATGTTGGGGAATACTTCCAACTATCTCCTTGAGTACTTCAAGCAACTGACTGACAATTATCTGGCAGTCAGCTACTTTAAAGAGCTTTCAAATTATGACAGAAACTGCATTTATTCTGTGGCTGCTTTTGTGAAAGAGCAATGCTGCACTATTTCTGAGATTGCTCAATTTTTGGAGGGGTGTCAATATCCTAAAGCCCACAAACTTGGGCCAAGAGTGACTGCTTTGCTTGGTAAAGTGCAGTTCATAAAAAACAAGGTGTCTGGAGAGGAATTATCCTTAACCCTGCGTAAGCTGAAGGATGAAACCAAGCAGAGGAAAGTTGTTCGAGTGATGATGAAAATAGAGCCAAATGCAGCATCGAAAAGCTGGAGAAGCTGTTGGCAGAAGATCTTGCAGGAAAAATCTTTTACTCAACTGCCCAGCTTTTTCATTTATGTAATTTACTGGTAGCAGAGCTCATGCCACAATTGAGTCAGATTCCACTTTGAAGTGCCTCTCTAAACATGCATTTGTAAAAGGATAAAGATGCATTGCAGCATTAGGTAAAGACAGTTGATGTGAAGTAGGACATGAAACCTGAATTACTGAAGGGGCTAATTCAGGAATATCCTGGTTTTTCAAGCTGCTGCTTGAAGGCAGTATGGTTTCCAGCTACAAATGTGGATAGTGAGAGAGGCTTTTCAGCATACACAAACTTATTGTCAGATAGACAAACAAATTTACGCCCAGGAAGTGTTAAAACAATGCTGTATTTGTACTTTAGTGACACTTTCAGCTAAATTTTATTCCACTTCCTATTCAGTTCTATGTGATTTTTTTTTTTAAAAGATAATTGCAATTATGATTATTTCAATAGAAAAGCAGTACTTATTCCATTGAGTTGTCATTCCTTGATTTTTTATTTCACTGCTCTGAATATTTTATTTTACCACTTTGAGCATTTTATTCCACCACTTTTGTTCGTTTTATTTTACCACATATCCCAATCTCTACTATTTATAATATATATTTTGCCTGGCTATTTTAATGACTAAACTTCCAGTCTCTGCTAATAAGCATTAAAATTGTTGTATAAGCATGCAAGGTAACAGTCTTTAGAATGACAAATGTCTCTCAGAATGCTGCTGTTGAATAGAGACGCAGAGAGACCTTGCTTCCAAGTATAACTGACCTTAACACTTCTCAAACAATAAAAAGCAATTCAATATTTTTAGTTATAGTCCAAAGTTGGTTTAACTTTACCAACTTCATTCCTAAAAAGCATTATACAATGGGCATATATTTTTCTCTTTTGAGCTTAGTCCAAATAAGATGGTGTCGTGTATTCCAAGCATTTTGTAGTATTTCTTCCAGTGATAGTTTGTTGTTAAAACCAATTAAAAAGTAAAATAAATAAATGAAAAAATTAATTCTGCATAACTATTGTTCTGGCATCTAAATTAGAAAATATCATTGGCACATAGCTAATGATATTACAAAACTTATCTTTTGTGAAAATAACCAAGCCGAATTATGGCTGACCAACTTAAAATCTTTCATTCCAAAGAGTATGTATGGCAAGAGAGTGGAAAGGCAAAAACGGCTGAGTTTAGCAAATCTTAAAGAAACTTATAAGGAATTTAAGAACAGACACCCAGGCATTAAAATTGGTTTTCCATGTTTTGCATACTTACTATAAGGGGCAGCTGGAATTCATAATGTTTGCATATGCACTATTTGCGAAAACACAAAACTGATGTTAATAAGTTTGCAAAAAGTAAGCCATGATGACAAAAGTGAAATGGACAGTGTTGAGGTTTAATATGAAAAATGGCTTGTCAGAGTCCCTCTCTAAATTGTTATCTAGACAGATGTGAAAAATGCCCAGGGAGTATAATTATTTTAGAATTTTTCTAAATTCATTATTGGAGAAAAATCTTATGGAAGAAATCTAGATATAAAGTGGAAAACAACAGACAGAGCCGAGATGATCCTGGTGAAAGTTAATACGAAACTTCTCTTATCTGCCTGAAAAAATTAAAGCACACAATTTCATAGCAATAGCTCAATCATTGTACCTGAAACATCTGAAAATTGCAATCCGGCTTAGAGAATTTATTGTTACTGGTGACTATTCTGAAAATGACAGTTTTGTTATACAGGATGCCATACAAGGATACCACTGGAATAGGTCTCAAGCAACTATCCATCCGTTTACAAGAAAGCTTACAATGATCTGGAACATTCATTTTTTCAATTATATGAGATTATTTAATTAATGACAGTCCTGCAATTCATCTTTTTCTAAAACAATTTATTGCTTATCTATAACAGCAATTTTCACATGTAAATAAGATTTACCATTTCAGTGATGGGACAGTAGGTCAATACAATCTGCTCTGTCATTGGACAGATTTCCAAGTGTCAGCTGAATGGCATTTCATTTCCCAACCAAGTCGTCCTCTATGGACTAGTGGTACCGTGCTAGCTTCTAGTTCCCGAGGTTCAAACCCGGCGGAGGATGATGGATTTTTTCGGGCGTAAAAATCTTAGGATGGCTTCCTTCAGAAGGGAAGTAAAGCCGGTGGTCCCGTGTCGTAGATTTAACGGCACGTAAAAGAACCTCAAGCCTGATAGAAAGCCTCTGAGCAAAATTTCCGGTCTTTCACGCCCAATATAGAATGGGACGCTAAGGACCATAGTAGTTAAAGAGCGTTCATAAATAAAACTCAATTTCAATTTCATTCCCAACCAAAGAGGAACATGGAGAAGAAACCTGGCTATTAAATATACAAAAACTTGTGCAACTGAAAACTGTGTCAGGAATGTGCAGTATCCACAGTGCGATTCCATTTCTGAAAAAGAGATTGCCATAAAAACATTTTCTGGTTTGTGTGAAATCCCTCAAGAAGCTGTCCTAAATTCCCCGAGATTTTGGCATGGGTAGACAGAATAATGCTTGTCAGACAGCCGAACAATTTCAACAGCAGCAGGTTGCAGGCTACACACCTTGGTTCTGATCAATTATTTATATTTTATAACTTGAGTTCCTTTTGCAGTTCCATGTTGAAACTTTTATAACTTATATAATATGTTAATCTCTATTTAATTTTAAATTTTCATCCAAATGGAAAGGTTGTCTTTGGAGTTATAACATTTGAAATTATGCATGTGTATTCTTTTCAACAGAAAATGAATAATGTAAAGATAATATTCAGTGCATAACAACATTTAATATCCCCTCTTTTCATAAATTTAATAATGACTTATGGCTTACTTCGGTAAGTATGGGTTTGGCATTCCCAGGGTCCCGAGCCACCAGTCCTCCAGGTTTTGGGGGTTGTGTTAGGGTCAACAGCTCTGCCCGTAAAACTGTAATGTTCTTCATCCTTTGTGTGTAGACAGCCATTTTCAGAACAGTTTGACAATTGCTGACAAGAGGGTAAATTAGAAGTTCTGAATGCAGATGCTCCAGCAATAATGCAGCTAGAGGTGTACAGCAAAGAGAACAAACTTGGTGTCAAGCTAGAGGATGACAATGCACTATTTGGATCCTATTTGGTGGAGAACAATACGCAACTGCATGTAATGCATAAGTTTTACGTAATAAAATGGAAGAGTTTTCGAAAGTGGAGAAGTTGGAATTGTCACTGGAAGAATATACCATACAAAAAGACTTAGAGCATATCTTGCTTGTAATCACCTGGGAAGTTACAATGTGGAGGAAATGTAAAAAACAAAGAGAGAAAGGGAGGGGGAGAGAGAGAGAGAGAGAGAGAGAGAGAGAGAGAGAGAGAGAGAGAAAGTGAGAAAAGCCACCATAAGAAAGAAGCAGATGGTGGTGCAGATGAGGTGGCAAAACTTGGTATTTGTTGTGTAGTGAGGGTATCCAGGCATCCAACAAGGAGAGCAACTGTAAAACAGTAAAGGTTGCGTAGAATTCAATATTGGCTAGTGGACTGGTGCCAATTATGGTGAGCCTCTGGGAAAGACTGATGCAAGTGTTTATGGCAACAAATCTTTGGACTGCCAGCTGAAGTATGGTGGACTTGTCAGACTAGTGCATTTTGAAATTGGAGATTTTCTATAAGAAGTTTCTGAGCTGGATGGAATTTAGTAACCCAGTGTTTTTGCTCATTATTGTCTGCTTGTTCTGAATTTTATTAAATATTTTGCTACAACTGTGCAGTGAATTAGAATGCTTAATTTTGTGTTTCATTTTTTTCCTTTCCAGAATCTTATGGTGTTCAAAGTTTGTATTGTTTTTGTACCAGGATGTAAATAAATATGTAGCCAGAGTGTGGCGATGATGACCCCAGCAGTTTTGCGCCACCCAAAGCTACCACCACCTCCACGTCCTTTATGTTGAATATCCTTCAGAGCCTTGAGAAAATGATACACAAATGCATGTTTTCAGACAACTGCAAATTTCATAGTCCATAATTGCCATATAATCATAAATAATATTTTCATATTCTGACTGGTGTATGTAGGCAATGTCGAAAGTAATATTCTAAAATATTTTCACAATCCAAGTGTTGCAGTTCTAAACCATACTTATTTGCACGGATTGATCCAGCTGCTATTTATTTGTAGTAATAATCCATGTTATATCTGCAGTTTCTTTAATACAGGAAGTTACTGGAAGAGATAATTCTTACAATGCTGAACTGTACAGCTTTCATTCCAGAACTAGGATGTGATGATACGTATGTTTTAAACTCATTCGTAAAAAACAAAAACTTGAATATACATGCTGCTATCACTGCCATTAAAACGCTTTCATCATTGTTAACGTTTTAAGGCTTCATGCGTAAAATTTGAATTAGCGTTATCCATATAAATTTTCAGAGCTTTCAAATCGAAAAAGAATTTATCTTTGAAAAGATATGCTTTGCTTGCTCACATAATCACTACTTTACTAGAAGTAAATACAAATTATGGAGTAACTGATTATAGAAGAATAATTTGGAAAAAGCCCTCCAATATCCAGTTCATAAAGATTTTCATACCTATGATCAGCAAAATTAAATTACATTGAGTTTTATTTATGGTCGCTCCTTAACTACTATGGTTCTTAGCATCCCATTCTATACTGGGCGTGAAAGATCAGAAATTTTGCTTGGAGACCTCTTTATCAGGCTTGAGGTTCTTTTATGTGCCATAAATCTACAACACGGTACCACTGGCTTTACTTCCCTTCCGAAGGAAGACATGCTAAGGATTTTTACGCCCAAAAAATGCATCACCTTCCACCGGATGAGTTGTGCTGCGCACACACACACACACACACACACACACACACACATGCTCTCTCTCCCTCCCTCCCTCCCCCCCTCTCTCAAATGCTCTTTTGGGGTTTGGAGATCTTAAAACATCTATTTCTATGAAATCTTGATATTGGATGTTTGAGTGGAATACAATACTTCCTCTTACCTACCATAGATAGGTGATAGAAAACATTTTAATCATTCATTCATTTGCTTCAATTATAAATACATTTGACAAGGATTGTCAATTTGTTAAATGATGAGTGTTGCATAAAAAAGAATAAGTATATATACATATTTGAACAAAGAAGCATTTTAGAACAGTGAGTACAATGAAACATTTATATCAAGGTTTATATGCATTTAACAATTTATACTTTTCTATTTAATAAAACACATTTTCTAACCGATACATTTTATGTACTTTAAGTTTTCTTCTTATCTTCTGTTATTTGTTTCATTTGATTAGGTTGATTGTACAGATCTTTAGTATTGTTTTCTACATTTTTATGACCCAAAGTTTCTCTTAATCTGTTAATAAAATACTTCTGTTTTGTTCTTGTATTATATCTATGGAGTGCTAAGCCAGCAGTGGTAGAGAAAGGTTGTGTTTGAGAGGTGCTCCTGTGGTGAAGGATGAAGGTTCTAAGTCACAATGGGAGTGGACATCACAGTGTATAGAGCAAGAATAGTAAAATTGGTGAATAGTAAAAACAATTTTGGAGAGAAGATGACAAACATACTGGTTCTAGCAAGTGTTATAACTTTCCTGTTAGTGATTAGAGGAATTGAGGTAAACCCCGGCCCGACTGATATAACAATGCTGGAAAACCTAACTGAGAAAATCAACAAAATAGAAGACATGGAACAACGAATAGGTAAACAATTGGAAAAGATGGCAACAGATATCAAAGAAGACGTCAGAGTTGAGGTGCAGGAAACAAGAAGGGAACTTGAAATGGTTATGGAAAGATTGGAAGAAAGGGAGAGAAGATTTAATTTAATATTCATAGGAGTTAAGGAAAGAAGGGATAAATGGCCAGCAGAAGAAATATTTGAAATAATGAAGGAAAAGCTGGATTTGGAATTGTATAGATGGGGAATTATTGAAGCCTATCATGTTGGAAGACAACTTGGTAAGAGAGCAATTATAGTGAAATTTGCAGCAGCCCAATTAGTACATGAAGTACTTAAAAGAGCTAAGAAATTAAAAAGAACAGATATCTTTATTAATAAAGACTTATCACCTAAGAAGAAAGCTCTGCAAAGAAATTTGGTGCAAAAAATGAAAGAAGCAAGAGCCCAGGGAAGAAGAGCTTATATTAGAAATTTCCAGCTGTGGATCGACAGAGAAAGAATACCGTATCTGGACAAGAAGGAGATAGGGACAAACAGGTACAGAGGAAATTACTTAGCAGAAGTCAACGCCAACTTCAGGAAGCATGACAGGAAGACCAAAGTCCAAGCAAAAAGGAATGGATATGGGTGAAGACGGAGAAAGAGTGTGTTTGAACTGAAACTCATTTGTCAGCACTGAGATGAGAACAGCATACGTAGACAGGACGTCATCCAACATCCCTAGGAGAGAAGCAACAGCTGATGAAGTAATGATGTCAACAGAGGCAGTAATAGGAGGAGGAGCCAGTGGAAGACGTCATCCAAGAAATTAGTGTCTCCAAGAAGAGGGGAAGTAATAGCAGCATACAATTTGGCGACGAAGGGAAAGAAGGCATGGCAACAGAGTAGCGGGGAGAATGCAGAAGGGGAAGAAGACAGCATTATATCATCCGAGCATGGCAGTATTCTAGTTTTAGATAAAAATAAACAGGCTTCTTCCAGAGAAGAGATACAATTAAGGAGTAAAAAAACACTAGAAACATTTAGATTTAGATCAGGTTCACAATAGGGAAGGGAGAATATAAGGAGGCTTGGATTCTGGAATTGTGAAGGAGTCAAAAATAAAATATATGCGGGGAGTGTAAATCAATTATTGATGAAACTTGATTATTTCACGGTAGTGGAAACATGGCTAAAAGAGGACCAGGTTTACGTAAAGGACTTTGATTTCATAGGGATAAAAGGAGATTGGGTAGCAAGAAAGCGGAGGGCATTTGGAGGCATAGGCTTTTTTTATAAGGAAGGCGTTAAGTAAAGGAGTTAAAGAAACTTGGTCAAGGAGAAAAGAAATACTATGGATTGTATTAGAGGAGAAACAAATAGTTGAAAATGTTATATGTATAAGTGTAGTATATAATCCTCCTCTTCCGTCGTGCTTTCATAATCCGGACCTTCTCAAACACCTAGAGATAGAAATAGAAAAGTTAAAGGAGAGATATGTTAATTCTGAGGTGATATTAATGGGAGATTTTAACATTAGGATTGGTGAAAATGATGTTAATGGAGGGAATAGCTGGATGAGTAATGAAATATTGGAGAAACCTGAGAAGATTAGACATATCAAGGATAAGATAGCTGATAAACGGTATATGAAATTTATAGAATTCTGTGAATAAAGTGCCTTTGATATTTTGAATGGGAAATATGGAGAAGATGTAAATGGAGAATATACGTATGTTAGTAATAATGGGCAAAGTGTGATCGATTATGTACTATGGCCAATTAATATGGGGTATCTTTTAAGTAATTTCAAGGTACTAAATTTAAGTTCCAACAGTGGACATTTTTCATTGATAGTAGACATGAAAATACACACAGAGCAAACGGTCTATAATGTAAGGGAGGAAAAGTGGAATATAGAAGAATATAGTAGATATAAATGGAAGGAAGAGTATTGCAATAAATTTAGGCAGACACTAAATTCTAATTAGGGCCAGATATGTTAAAGTGGAATAAGTTTTATGATACAAGAACAAGAAATTGAAAGTGCTATGAATATTTTAAATATCATTATGCAAAGGGCTGGGGAGGAAATGAAAAGGAGAAAGAAGGTTTACAAAAGAGATGAGGGCTGGTTTGACGAAGAATGTAGAGTAGCTAAAAGACAAGTCAAACAGCTGCTCATAAAGTGGAGGGATTTAGGATACATAGAATTAAAAAAAGAGTATATGCAAGGGAGGGATTTATATAATTCACTACTGGAACAAAAGAAAATAAGCTGGATGAAAAAATATGAAAATAATTTGATATGAGCCCTAAATGAAAATAATCCAAATGAGGTATGGAAGGATATGAAATTAATGTATAATAAATATATAAAAAAACCAGTATACAACCAAAAGAATGGATGGAATATTTTAAAAAATTGTATGGAGGGAAAAGGAATAAAAATGAGATAGGTAATTGGGAAATAGATAATAACTATGTAGATATACTCAAAGATATAATAAGAAGTGAAGAAATAATTCGCAGGTGAAATTAATGAAGAGAAATAAAGCAACTGGAATAAATGGGATACCGACAGAGTTCCTTAAGGAATGGTGCACTGAAATAAATAGAATTAAGGTTCTAGTAGACTTATTTAACACAATTAAAGTGAAGGGTTGTATACCAGAAAAGTGGAGGAAAGCAATCATACATCCAATATACAAAGGCAAGGGTAATGTGGACAAAACAAACAACTATAGAGGTATTGCACTACTATCAATGTAGGAAAAATTTTTACTGACATTATGGCAAGCAGGATACAAAAATGGGTTGAAGAGTATACCATTCTTTCGGAATTTCAGATGGACTTTAGAAAAGGGAGGAGGACAGTTGATAATTTATTTATTATTAAAACACTGGTAGATAAATATTTAAAAGACAAAAGAGGAAAGTTATACATGGCATTTGTGGATCTAGAGAAAGCTTATGATTGGATAAAGCTTCAATTGTTATGGCATAAGTTGCTGATTAAAGGAGTGAGCAAACAAATGATGTACACCCTTAGAACATTATATAAGGAAAATACCTTTTGTATAAGAGTGGAGGAATGGGGTTGTAACAATAGAATCCAACAAGAGAAAGGTCTTAGACAAGGGTGCAAGTTAAGTCCAGTCCTATTTAATTTATATATAGATGATGTATTAATGGAAATTGGGAGAAATAATAACTCTATGCCAATAATTAGTAATATTCAAATTCCAGGATTACTGTTTGCAGATGATCTAGCTATAGGTGCAATTACAGTGAATGGCCTAAAACAATCTTTGCAAGCGTTAAATAATTACTGTAAAGAATGGAGTTTAAAAGTGAACCAGGAAAAGACGCAGATTGTAGTGTTCAAAAAAGGGGGGAAATTGAGCAAGTATGAAAGATGGAAGAATGAGAATAAAAAAGAGTACAGGGTAGTGAGAGAATGTATTTATCTAGGAGTCAAAATAGACAATTGGGATAAACAAAAGAAATTTGTACTGGCAAAAGGAAAAGGAGCTGTATCTGCTATTAGAAGGTGCAAATACAAAGTACCTAATATAAAATATTAGATGGTTAGAAAAAGTATACAATATGGTGGTTGAGGCCAAAATGCTATATGGGATAGAAGTATGGGGATTAGAAGGAGGATGGGAAGTCATAGATGAGATGCATAGGAAATTTTGCAAAGAAATACTTGGGCTACCTAATGCAACCGCTAGACAGGTAGCACAAATAGAGCTGGGTAGAGTGCCAAGCAAGGGAAAGATTATGGAAAGGGCATTGAAATTTTGGTATAGAATATTGAAATTGGAAAAAAGGAATTTGTTAAAATTGTGTTTTAGTATATCAAGAGAAAAGTTTAAAGAGTAAGGGATGGGTAGACTGTCTTAGAAATAATTTGGAAAGCAGTGGGTTATGGGGAAATGTGGAGAAGAAGAGAAAATAATGTGAATAATTTCTGGAAGTTGGCAAGAAAATGATTTGAGGACATGGAAATACAAAAATTATTCAGTGAGATAACTGACATGAGATCTTTAGTCTTCTATATACCAATGAAAGACACATGGGGAAGGGAAAAGTATGTAGAAGTGACAAATAAAGAGCAGCGGGAAGGTATTGCATGGTTGAAAGTAGGTGTATGGAGATTAAAAGTCTTAAGGAAAGGTATTTCACATAACCAATGTCCTATATGTGGTGGAAAGGAGGATGTGGAGCACATTTTATTTAAATGTAGGGGAACTGAAGTGTATATTAATAAGAAATGGTTTAAAATAGAAATGTAGCGGTAGTTGACATGTTTAAAAAAGACAGTAAGAAGATGGGACAATTTTTATACAAAGTGAGAAATAAATGGATATGGACAGTAAATAGACTAATGGAGTAATAAACTAGAATTAATTAATTAATTATTGTAAAATATGAGTATGACCGGTAAAGAGCCAGGGCTGAACACCGGACATATTCACCTGTATATAGCTTAGCATAAATAAATAAAATTATATCTATGTGTGTTATGTTTTTAGTTTGGCCACTATAAATTTTTATTGTATATTTAATGTATTCATATATATATATATATATAATGCAGAAAATATTAGTATATTTAATGTTTTGTAGGCATTTCTACAAGCATCAAACTTTTTTAAATTAGTATTATTCATAAGGCACACTTCTGCAGCCTAAAAATTCCAAGCATTATGTTTTTCTGTATGTTATCCATAATACAACCCCATAACTTAGGTGTGAATGGCAATTTTTTATCAAAGTTAAACTTTTTGGCTTTTGTATCAGTTCTCTGAAAGCTTATACTAATACCTCATATACATGCAAATTCCATGCAAGCTTATTTGCTTTCATGCATAACAAGCAAACTGCTTTAGGAAACTAACACTGCTGTGCTAAGCAAAAGTGCTGTATCTGCAGGAAAAACAAATATTCAGGTTTTTGCGGTTAATAAGATTTTAGGATCTCAGAAGTTCAATGAGCTAGGAAAAAACATGGTATGTGCTATAGAAAATGGAATATAATCACATGGTTTTGTCGTTTCTACACAAACGCCTTATGTAAACTAAGCATGAATACATTATGTGTCTCTTACTAAGAAAGAGCGCGGTATATGAGATGCAGATACTTGTATTGTTGCCTAGTACCAAGCATATACCACAATTTCGCTTAGCATTGTCAACTCTATTTATTCAGATGTCACTTTCTATAAGTGTCAACAGCAGTTTGTTGGTAGTAATGGAATGTACATTAGTATTTATTGCTTATAATGGAAAGTTCTTTGCGTTATTCCTTCAAGTGAAACAGCAATTATAAATCAACTCTTTGAGATCTAAATGTATAGTGCATTAGCATTGGAACAAAGTTTCTCAGACACAGTACAAAGTGAAAATGTTAACCTGAGTTGTGCATATGAATTATAAATTTCAACACTGGTATCTACGATGTAACTGCAAGTGCTAACAGTGAGGTAGATGGAGAATTGCAAATATTAATATATCACAGTCACCATTGGTAGAGCTTATGAACTCCAATGATAAATCTACAAAACCAACTTGATACAGACCTAGTGCATGTATTGCAAGTTATAACAGAATGGTAACTTATTCTTTAATAGCTCAAGAGAATAACAACATTGATGCTCCTGACAAAGCAGTTCATGCTTTTGTCAATATCTTTTCAAATACTGAAATTGATATTAAGAACACAAATGATAAAGTTCCACAAATCATATGCCCCACTACCTCAAAGTATTGAAACAGTTAATACTGGTATAAACGAGGAAAGTACTAAGGAGGGTAATGCTGATGGGAAAATAAATTTGCAGAGCAATCTTGTTAAGTGCAGAAAGTATTCACTAAAGTTTGGCAGAAAGGAGAAATCAAAAGATGAGGCTTAAAGCAGATCACCAAGTTCTGACCTCATGTAATCAGTATAAGAAAAAAATGTCAGACAAAAATTAGTGAACAATGTAGGCTGGATATTAATACCCAGTTTTGGAATTATTCCTGATTTGATAGACACTGTTTCATATTAAATTCCTGTGAAAGTATAATTGTTAAAAGACAAACAAAGAGAGTGAAAGGAAGCAAAATACTGTGTGCAATACTTTGTATTTTGTGCATGATAGTGAGGATCAGCATCATGGAGTTTGTGAGGTGTTGTTCTTAACAACTCTTAGGCTACAAGAAAAGTAATGACAGGGTTCTATACGATATACTGTAAAACTCCCAAGGGAAATATTCAGCCACTGTAAAATCAATATGGTAAATTCTCTGCTGTAAATACGGTTCACATCTTAAAATCAATGAACATATTGAATCATATAACCCAGTATTTCACTCTACACAGGGAATTTGCACCTCTAGTAAGATATCTTCCCAGGGATTTACTATAAACATGATGTATGAGGATTTTCTAGAAAAGTACCAGGATCTCAAAGTTTCGTGTGCTCTGTATCGAGTATTTGTTAAGAGGGGAAATGGGTGAAAATTTGACCAAAAATGACAAAATTTCACATTTTGTGTTTTTTGTACCAAAAAATACTAGATGGTTTGAAGTGCATATATGCAGAGTTTTAAAGCACTACAGTGCATTGAAGTTGCTCTAATTACATCACATTTAAAGGTCCGCACTCCTTAAATGTCCCTGAGAAGGCATGGCAGGTGATGAAAGTGCTGCATGAAGCAAAAAAATCCTCCCCCCCCCTTTTTTTTTTTTTTTTTTTTAATACTGATTTGTGTGGAATATTTTCTATGAAGGTTAGTTTCTGATTCATCACTGAGCCAGCATGATTGGTATAACATAGTGATAGCAGCTCTACCAGTAGATGTCATGTAACACCAAATTATATGTTTCATATACATGAGCCATAAACAAGTGTAAATAATGTAAACAATACTAGTGATGAAAGGTTAAATGAGCAAGAATGTGGTGTACAGAAGAAAATTAGTAGAAACAGCTAGAGGATAATTGTCAGCATATACGTGTTGTGAATAATGAAGAGTGTAAATATATATTGTTGCATGTCAGTTTGCTGTCATCATTGGTGAGTGACCTGAAGTGTAATGACCACAATCAAAAGTGTTTGTACATAGGACTTGGCACTGAAAGGCTTGGCTTATGCCATAAATTAGAACTGATTTGCAACTTGTAATGAAAAAAGAGTACAACTTACATATCTAGGCTGGACACTTCTAGGAAGGTCTGTAAGTCATTATTTCTGCTTAACTACATGCAAACTTTTAAACTCTTTTTCCTCACTTTAATTTTTGCCACACTTTTATTCATTCAAAACAAAATTACATCCATAAATTAGGTGTTAGAGGGCTGACAGTTTTGCTGAACATTCTATAAAGTATAACAAAAAATCTTGACACATGGGATTCAGGATTAACTTAGTACTTTTTGAGATAAAAAATAAAATATGTGTAGTGATTGCAAACATTTTAAAATTTTTACTCTGCAGATTATATATATTTCCCTTACAGTTAAGATATTAAAAAACTCATGTTACAAGTTTTTGTAAAGAGTTTCTGGTTTTGTAGAAAAAAAAATTCTAACTAGTTTTCAAAAAAGTGTGGAGTGAAGGAAAATTTTCAACAATTCAAAAACTGATTGACATACAAAAATGAAACTCTGCCAAATAGTTCCACATAACACCCCAAATATGTGTAAAAGGATTAAATATGTAGCTTTAAAATTGTGCAAAACAGATATTTCACCCTTGGGGCCTTTTAAGAAGAAACCCATTTCTTTTGCAAAGCTAGGCCATGAAGAATGCAAGCAATGTGAGGGATTTAAATTTCATCCTCATTCTCAATCAAATATGAATGCCAAATGTGACATCTGTAAAAGCTGGGAAAAGCACATTGATATGGCACATTATATTTATTACAAGATCAGTTTGTCATGAAGCTATTACATGACGAAATAAGGAAGACGTAAGTATCTTTTATTTGTTCCTAAAAAACAGAGGGATCTGTCAAACATAGTAATGTGGATAGATAACTGTTCAAGTGAGAACAAAAACTGGATTCTTTCTTATGATGGTGAACTCAAAAGGAATTAAGCACCAAAGAAATTAACTTATTTTATTTTGTACAGGACACTCATTTATGTCTGCATTCATCACCAAGTAGAACACACACTAAAAAGCATAGGAAAACATACAACTTTGAAGACTTCATACATGCTTGTCAAGATGCAAGTAAGGGAAAAATGGAAGTAATTAAGATGGATTATACAAATTTCTATAAATGGAAAAACTACACTGCCCATCAGAAGCTATATAAAGATCCATCAGACCCTACCTGAAAGATATAGTACATGTCAAAGCAGTAAGACTACATATTGAAATACAAAACAACACACAATGAAACTGAAAACTTTAAATTTTCTGCAGAAGAAAAATGGCATGCAGCATCCATATCACCTTGAGCAGTCTTGTGGATTTGATTGTGAGAAGAGGGGCAGAATTTTCAACACCTTGAAGGACATTATTCCCAAAAACAGAATGAAGCTTTGGAAGGAATTTCCAGTGAAATAAACGTTTTTGTGCATACAGAAATTCAAAGACTGAATATGTATATTTTGTGTAAGACTTAAAAAGTTCTTTTGAAAATTAATTTTCTCTAATGATGATAATGTTAAATTGATTTATTAAGAAGGGAAAATTAAATAAATAATTCAAGTTTAAATTATATATATATATATATATATATATATGTATGTCATTCTATGATATAAGGTTTTCTAAATGCTTATAAAAATGTGTATCTACAATTAAATTAAGAATTTAGTTACATTTATTTAATTAAGCATTTCTGAATATGTAATTACACACAAAACATTTACAAATGTAGATGTCTGTTTTCTCAGTTTTTAGTTTTGTGCAGCTACCACACTTTTGCTTAGCACGTATGAACAGTTGTTCAATTGTAAAATGGATTTCATTTGTTTTAGTTTCTGTAATTTTCTTTCCTAGTTAAAATACCTAGTTTTCTATTTTTATTGTTTGATTATTAGAGTGGAGCAAAGGTACACAAAAGCAAAGTTGAACACCAATAATTATTGTAGGAGTGATTGACTGAGAAATACATAACATATTTATTCTTCACTCACTGGTCCTAACCGCCTGTTAGCATATTGATCATTTTGGTACTATATGTCCTCTCTCTGCTTGTTGCCTGACTATACAATAATCACTTAATGTCCGTTTTATGTACACTTTCAGACTGTCTTTCCCATCCTTGATGCTTTAGATCCAAATGGTTATATCATGTATAGACTGGTTCGAGATGCCACACACTTTGTTGACGGACACCATGTGAAGGATCTGGATTGTTTGAATCGAGATTTGAGTAAGGTGAGTTGGCGCAAATGGATTTATAGATAAATGCATTACTTTAAATTGGAAAAGTGTGCTTAAAATTTTTGTTAGATATTGCAGGATGAAATATTGTAGATATTTTGGAGAATAGCCTATGAAGTGCTCTTCATTCAGAGGGAATTTTGTATAATCTTGTATAACTGGTAAACATTAGGCAATAGATGAAAATGTACTATACAAAAAATGTAGATCTCTTTAGAATACATAATTTATTTAAAATATTTTTTTTGTAGCACAAGCCATTTCTGAGATATCCGTTATTAAAGATTCAAATTGTTCATTTCTTGTTTATTCTTTAAAGTCCTTTCAACATCCAGTTGTTTCTTGAGATTGCATGAAAACAATATGGAATTTAAAGGCCAGCATATAGCATCCAGTTCTTAAACATTTGACTGCTGCTGTTCCCTTTATATCTATAAAGAAATGTGTAATGTAGCTCTTTCTGCAAAGGTTTATTTGGATTAAAATTTAGTAGATAAAAACATAAGCTGGAGTAAGAATTATTTGTGTACCCACTAATAAACAATAGAGGGTAGAGAAAGTCATGTGAATGTATCACATGAGTTTTAATAATCTGGAATATAGAACACGCCTTTACTTTTATATAAAACCATGTAGTGATCATTGGATAGATAATTACAGTACAGTCGAATCTCATTTACACATTTCTCATTACTGTATTTTTCCCATTTAGTATGCCAATTTTTAGAAGTCCCACTCGTAATAATTTTAAACATACATTAAAATTACTTTTGTAACATTTTACATTTCCCACTTACTGTGTACAAACTAGTGTTCATGGCTTTATCAATGCACATCTGAGGCACTCTTGATGCACATTCTTTCTCTCACTCATCCCCTTCCATGCTTCACTCTAGGCTCATCCACTCACAGCATGCTATCATTGTGTGTGTATGGCATTTGGTTTGTGGTTTAGTACAAAAGTGTTATATGGTAGCATAATTTTCGAGCATCTGAGTAGCTCAATTACTTTTTTCATGAAGTTTATATGCTGCAAATAAGCAGAAACTAAGGCAGATTACAATATAAGAAAAACGTTGCATCATTCAAGAAGTGGACGACAATCCTCATATGAAGCATGTAGATGTGCAGAAACTGAACATAGTTCAGAACACAATAGTGAGCAAAACAAAGGTGATTGGAGCAGTATATTTAGAAGGGGAAAGTAAAAATAAGAATACATGATAGTCATTTTCCAGAAATAGAAAGCATGTCATTAAAATGGTTTAAGCAAATCTGCACTTCAAATACACCAATCAATGCCACTTAAGTGCGTGCTAAGGCAGAGTATTTGGCGCTACAGATGGGACTTTCAGATTTCAAAGCACTGAATGGTTGGATTGAAAGGTTCAAGAACTGACACAGCCTAACATATATTCAAAACAACACTGTTGAGCCATAGAACAAATATTATACTTCCATCCATAATAGAAAAGTATAGTCCCAATAATGGTTTTAACACAGGCGAAACAGGCTTATTCTTTCACCTCAGGTCAGATAAAACCCTGAAGTTCAAATTGGGAAGTGTTATGGTAGGATATTATGAAAATAAAGAAATGCACAATGTGTTTTTATGCTATAATAAAAGTAGTTCAGTAACACTAGTAACTGAAATAGTGAAGAACCCAAGTTGTTTTAGAAATGTACGCACATTTCCTTGCAAATATTGTCCAATGCAATGCCTGGATGATGTCATCCCCTTTGAAAAGTCTCTTTTAAGATTGCTTGTAAGAAGTAGAAAAATTTGTCTCTGTTTATTGCCCAATGTGCTTCACATCCCAAAACCACATCCCATCTGCGTAATATAAATGTATTCTTCTTGTCAGCTAACTGCGTGAACTTCAACACCTCAAGCAAGGCATTATAAGATGCCTAAAGCATAAATATGGGAAGAAGATGGTTTAGAAGAGATTGGCTTCTTGAATCACCCAGGAGTAAGACCACCATCAGATTATATGCATTTCATAAAAAGTGCCTGGGGCTCATAGCAAAGCCAGCTTTCTTCATATGGTTACAGATGACATCACAGCAGTAAATAAAGATCACTGAAGTGTGAATGTGACATAGCATTAAGGTATCAGATTGGCAGCAAATGCTGGCAGAAAAAAGCAACCTGGATGATGATAACTTCAGTACATATATGAAATGTGTGACAGAGGTGTTGCTCTTTGTCAGTCCATGACAATAGACAAAATCTTGTAGGCAGAGGCAATGGAGTAACAAAGAAGATGGGATGACGAAGAACCAGAGCCATTGCCATTTCCTAGGTTATCCAAAATCATTGATACAATGGACACAGTGAACATTATAAGTCAAGTTTTGAAGATGAAGAAGAAGTCATGAGCATCATTACTAAGATGGACAATGCAATGTTAATATTAGCTCAGAAAAGACAGCTGAAAATTAATGTTTTTCAAACAAAATTATGTAAAAGCATTTTTGTGACATGTATGTTTTCAAACATAAATGAACTCAGTTTTTGTAGTATGTGCATATACAGGGTGAGTCAGAATAACAGAAATAATTTTAAAGTATGATTCAGGGGTTATATTTGAATATTTTCTTATAGAGAATGTATGTCTGCAAATGTCCTGTATTGAACTAGAGGACATTAACTTTTTCAAATGCCACGTCAGGCTAGATGAAATTCTGTTAAATGGATCCCTGCTCCACCACAGCATTGGAATATTACTTATGTTTTGTTTTCTTTGCATTTTGGGATATCACTTGGGTTCTGTTTTTAACATTGTTTAGACCGCCATTAACTCAGTCGCATATTATACAGCACTTTTTGACTTAGTGGTTCTTATAAGAGGTGTTGTTATCAATCTCAGCTATCAGGATATACTAAAATGCTCCGTGTGCTGCCTGTATTTTGGAATGCCGACTGAACCAGTGTCTTAACTGCCTTCACTCCTGGAGCATTGCCAACAGGTTCCAATTTCCTGCCAAGAAGGCAGTCTGCATTAATTTCTGGCACCGAAAAGAGTTTCCTCCATCTTGTCTCTGACACTCTTACCGTTATCAGACGAAATGAAATTCTCAGGTTAATCTTTGATAGGAAGTTGTGTTGGTCGTCGCATATCACTTATTTGAAAGCAAGGTGTAAATGTTCTCTTTCTATTTTATGTGTTTTAAATGGCACATCCTGGGGTGCAGATCGCACGGTCCTTTTGCAACTTTATCGATATTGGTTCGCTGAAAGTTAGACTATGGGTGTATTGTGTATTCCGCTGCGCGACCTTCCATCTTGAGTCCTTGAACCCAGTTCATCATCAGGGCCTCTGGCTACCTACTGGTGCTTTTTGCACTAGCCCTGTTTTGAGTCTTTGTGCAGAAGCTGCAGAACCTCCGCTCTCTTACCATCGTGACGTTCTTTGGTACAGCTATGCTTGCCGGTTATCCTGTATGCCTCAACACCCAACTTGTTTGTCATTTTTTGAGGACTCGCTGGATCATCACTATGCGTCTTGGCCCCTGGCCTTGCTCACACCAGGGGTGCATTTGCGCCAGATACTTCAGAATTTGAATATCACATTGGCAACTATACTTCCAAGAGGTCACCACACTTTCCCCCTTGGCTGCATTCCGAAATATCTTGCCACCTTGATTTGACGTCCATGCCAGAGTCCACGACCTCCACTCCGGTCATCCGTTCGGCTTTTGCCAAAGTTCAGTCACACTTGGTAGTCATTGTTTTATTTATACAGACGGCTCAAAGGATGATCATGGAGTTGGATGTGCCTTTTTATTTGGTGTAGAACATTTCTCTTTTGTCTCTGATCAGTGCTCGATTTTTACTGTTGAACTTATTACTTTGGAACAAGCTCTGTCTTTTATCTGTCAGTGTGGTCTGCAGAATTGTGTTTTATGCATGGACTCTCTAAGCGCCCTTTCTAGCCTTCGTGTGCTGTACGTTCGTCATCCTGTTGTGCAGCGTCTCCAGGATAGTTCCCACCAACTTACCACTGATGGGGTCAGCCTGTCGTTTGTCTGGGTTCCTGATCATGTCGGTATACCAAGTAATGACGGTGCAGATGTCGCTGCCAAGAGTGCTATTTTATCCCACTCTTATTTTAGCTCCTGTGTTCCTGCGGGTGATTTTTAGCCATTACTTAAAGAAGTCTATTCTCTCCTGTTGCCTGGTCCTCTGTCTAGGGTAACAAATTGCGGGAGATAAAGCTTGTACCCTCTACCTAGGCCACTTCTTCGCGTTCCTCCCGTCAGGAGGAAGTAATTTTATGAAGACTTTGCATCGGGCACTGTCGTTTTAGCCACTGTCACTTGTTGCCCGCTCCAATTTGTAATCGTTGTGGTGCACTGTTGATGGTGTGGCATGTTTTAGAGCAGTGTCAGTGTTTCGCTGCTCTTCATACCACTGTACAGATGGAAGCAGCGTTGTCCGCCATTTTGGCAGATGACATATTAGCTGTGGAACGTGTTTTAACTTTCATTCGACGCAGCAGTTTACAGGACAGCATTTGACCTGTCCTTGAGCTGCTTTTCTTGCTTTCAGTGTGTTTTAGTCCCATTATTTTTAGCTCCCTTGTTTTTAGCTTCGTGTTCTACGTCTCTGACACTGCTTCTTTTATTATTTTTAGTCGAGTTTTAACCTGACCTTTTATAACTTTCAGTGCTTTATTTTAAGCCTTTTTATTTTTCTGGTTTTTATCTGTTAACTTACCTGTATTTTATCTGTGACGGGCACTAATGACCTTTCTGGTTTTGCGCCCTTCATCCCCCCCACTTCTTCTTCTGTGTGCTGGAAGAACTTTCAGTTTTACAGCCTGTTATAAAATTGTTCCACTTAAGCAGAACTAGCAGACATGCATTACATTTATGGTGCTGCTTGGGGAAATGCAAAAAGGGTACGAGATCTTTATAGAGTTTACCCAAGGAGACATTTGCCTCATCACAGCACCTTTACTGCCGTACGTCAACAACTGCAAGAAACAGAAACTTTCCAAAAGCAAGCATATCATTCCAGAGTCCAAAGAAATCTAAGAACAGAGGCTCTAGAAGAGGAAGTTCTTGACCAGGTCCATAATTCTCTGTCCACAAGCACAAGAGCTGCAGTTCTATGTGAACAGCAATTACATCCATATCATCTACCTGAGTTCAAGCACTGGGGTCAGATGACTTTCCACCCTGACCACAGTTTGTTCAGTGATTTCTTCATAAATGCATTGATCAACCAATATTTTCCTACAACCATATTGTGGACGAACGAGAAGGTTTTTACACAAGAGGAGATATTTAACACACATAACAGTCACTGGGCACACGAAAACTCTAAAGCTATGAGAATTACAAATTACCAACACCGGTTTGCAGTTAACATTTGGACGGGCCACAATTACCTCCAGTTTTTATAACATACTTTTTCAAAACTTCTCGAAGATGTTCCTCTAGGAATATGCCAGTTAATGTGGTTCCAAGGAGATGGGGCACCTGTGCATTATTCGGTAACATAAGGGATTTCCTAAGTGTAACATATCCTGATTGCCGGATTGGTAGAGGAGCACCAAAATCATGGCCAGCACATTCATCAGATCTAACTCCTTTGGATTTTTTCCTTTGGGAACATATTCAGACTCTTATGTACAAGATACCAGTTAATAGTGAAGAGCTGATGGCCAGGGTTTTGTAGCATTTGATGCTATTCATGATATACCAGGTATTCTTTAAAGAACTCGGCAATCATTATGACACTATCAACTATGCTCAAAGTTAAAGGTAGGCATTTTGAACATCTTTTATAAGCAATTATGGATTTGCTCAATTCTTGTTTTGTTCTTAGTTTAACTATGTTGAAGCCTTTTAAAAGCATACATTTGCATCATTTAACATTGTTTTAAACTTTTCTGAAGTAATTTGTATAATAGTGGAGAACATTTGACCAATGATAGTATTATTTGCATATGTTATTGACAATAACCTGTATTCATAGCTGCAGATCAGTTAAAAACGGTTTTGACCTCCATCAGAGCACAGGGTTTTAAGAGAGTATTGCATCGTTTTAAATTAAAGATACTGGTACTATCCCAACACTCTCCCAATGCCTTATAGCTAAAGATGTGTGGCAACCTATTCGGCAAAATTTCATCTAACCCGACAGTGTTTCAAAAACATTAATGTCCTCTAACTTGATATCAAGAGATTTACGGGCATACATTCCCTAAAAGAAAATACTCAAATAGAACTTCTGAATCATGCCTTAAAATTATTTGGTGTTATTCTGACTCATCATGCATTAGTGCAGTGTACAATAAATTGAGATTTGATATTTTTTGCCTTTTTCAATAATATGTTTTTCCTTCTATGATTTCCAAATTCTTGGGCCCCCTGCAGAAACATACTAACAAGATTCCACTGTATCTTTTATTCCATTAAGAACATGAAGCAAGAGAAATTCAAATACAACTTTGCGTTTGCTGCAGTTAGAAACAAATGATTTTGGTACTGCCACAAATGCAGTCACTAAAGTCAGCAATTATATTTGTTCATCAAGTGATTGCCATGCCATTGTTAGCACAACACCCTGGTGGGAGAGGAATGTTGACAAATGAGAACGTTAAGGCAGTTCAACAATCATGGCGTAGATTTAGAAAATCATAAATATTAACATTCTAGGCAAAGGAAATCCGGAATGGACACATGGTGTGATTTTCTGCCTCAGAACTTGCTTCAGCTTTATTCTTCATACCCAAGAAATGCACCCCTATGACTCCTCTACTGATAAGTGATATCATCTTTTGCTTCAGTTGATGGAGGCTCTGGTCTCTATCATTATATTTCATGGAGATTTGAAGATTGCTGATTCACACCTTCCTCTATTGTCACAACAAAAGATAGTGGCAGAAGCGTTTGTTTTTACTATCTGACATTGGATTTCTTTAGCCCACAAATATTATTAAGCTGTCTCAGATCTGCAAAATTGCTGTAATCGCAAGCACAACATTCACACTTCATATAAAGAAGAACGAAACTCCTTAACTCAGTGTTCCCATGCCAAATAAATAAAGCACCAACCTAATATGTACTATGTTTAAAATGTTGATAATGCTGGGCTCATAATGCCCTTTTAGTGGTGATCCTGAAATAATTACTACAGCACAAATACTTTTTATTATGCAGTATTGATGTTTAAGGATTTGTTTTTATGTTTTAGTGAATCTTGATTTGATGTTAAGAGTGTAATAATTATTTTACAGGTAATTGTGGTTGACTGGAATAAAGAATCTGTAAAATTCCATCCAAGAAACACATTAATTCTGCCAAGGTGGAAGGGTAACGATGATGATCAAACTTTGGTGGATCTATCTGCTTTCTTAAGAAGTAAGCAATGTTGAACATGCCTGTATATATTTTCTGCAAAAAGTTCCAACAACTTTCATTCAGAATTTTCAGTCAGTTTTGTAGATAAGGCTGTATGATTTAAGCATGAAAATTGTATGGTAGGATACTGATTTTAAATGTATTGCTGATTGTAGTAGCTGATTAACAAAAAGGGATATTATTGAATTTGCTAATATCTTTTCACCATATTGTTTATAGCTATAGCCACTGAGAAGGTTGAAGATGTACGAGAAGTGCTGGACTACTACAGTAAGTTTGAAAACCCTGTGGAAGCTTTCAGAGAAAATCAGAGAAAGCTTTTGGTAAGTATTCTTCTGGTCATTTTAATCATCATCAGAGTATTTTAAATTAATGAAATTAATAAAGTAGGAAAGTTATTTTTTCCCTTATGGACTCAAAGAATGAAATTTTAAAAGCAGAAAGATTCCATGTTAAAACATCCAAAAATATTGGGGTTTTCTGTACATTACATATTTAGTTAAACAGATATACTTATTAGTACTGATATGCTAAGAATGTGTTAAAATGTTTTGTGCCTGTGTATCTGTACCCTACATTAGAAATAAGAAAAATGGTTATTTTTCATTTCAACCTGGAATAAAAAATACAAGGTTCCAAAATAATAGTCAAGTTTCCTCATGAATGTTTACTATTTACACCTAACTATAGTAACAAGATACTCTTGGGGCTGGTTTCATCAGCATATGTTAAAAATGCTGTAACTTCTTGTTTACTTGTTTTAAGTCAAAGAGAACAAAATATAACCACGAAGGCAATGACTAACTTAATAACTTCTGAATGCACTCACACTTTTGTCGACCCTTTGCTTTGCAATGCTGTGTTTTGATGGGTTACTGTTGAGCAGATGAGAATCTTTTAGGTTAGTTTTGTTGTTTTACGATCTGTGGTTTGATACAACAGTGACAGTGTGTGAGAAAGCTGGACGCAGAGGCACAAATTTTTCATCGTAGGAAAAAGAACTAGTAATTGAGCTTGTAACCAAATACAAATTGATCATTGAGTGCAAAAAATGGATGGTTTGAAGATAAAGGAGAAAGATGCTGCCTGGGAGAAAATATGCAAAGAATTTAACTGCAGTGCACGTGTTTCTCCCAGGTCTAGAAAACAACTGAGACAATTTTACATAAATTTAAAATGGGGCACTAAAAAGGCAAGATGTGAAGAGCACCTATAAAGATTCAGGACTGATGGTAGTGAATGTACAAAAACTAAAGCCGACAAAAGCATTTTATCGCTAATTGAAGATCAGGAAGATCCACATAACAATCTTACGATTCTGATGCACTCTATTATGGTATGTACCAGCAACTTACACATGCTCTTATTAAGGAATGCTTAACTGTAATTCAAAATTAGCTTTTTATTAGACATTCTAAAAATTTTTAATTTTTTGTTACAGAAGAGGTTGCTCAGACTGGAGCAAGAAGTTGAAGAAGAGAAAGTGCTGACAATAATACAAGAGATAAAGTTACATTACATGCATACTTATCTTATGAACATAATTATGCCGGCAAATGAAGTCTATGAAATTAAAAAATATGTTTGTCTGTGCAGGATAATGATACTGAGGTTCAATTGGAACCAACTGAGGACACCATTTTGTTCCTGGGAGAAGCAATGTCGCAAACCTCAACACCAAAGGCAAAGATGCATATCTGTAAGTATTACTAAAAACAGAAGAAATGGGATATTTATTATAAGAGTGCATTATCTTCATTATTATTTTTATTAATTTCTATAATACATTGCGCTGTATTTATTTTCAGGCTGAAGATTCCAGCGCAGGAGCCAGCATAGTTAAACAGTCAATTGTGTGTAGGAAAGGTTCGTAGTGCAATCAGCTGATATTCTTGATATTATAAGGATTGCCAACATAGTCATATGTGACTTTTTTTCAGGCCAGTGTTCACAGTAACATCACTGTGCTAGCGAGCAGTCGAACCACATTATGCAAGAAGGAAATGCTGCTCCTGCAAAAGAAATATGATGCCAAATTAGAATTAATTGAAATGAAAAAAGACTCAAAAACTCGAGCAACAGCTGATCAAAGCAAAACTTTCTAAATTACAGTAGGTAGTGTACTTCTGAATTAAAATAAAGATTAATTACAGTTGGTGTTGTTGGTGTTCTTGTACTATTGAATCCCTATATCCCACTGCTGTAGGTTCCTTTTGCACATGGATAGGTATGGATTTCATTATTCCTGTATTGCCTTTTCCTGATGAATTGATAAAGAGGTAAGCCATCTGGAGGTAGCACGTCTCTTGTCTCCACAGCAATATTTTGTAGCTCAACTGTTGCATCAATGACAGTCAGCGTTGACTAATTTTGAAGATTTAGAAGCTAGTAACAGTGATGTGTCATAATTTAAAATAAAGAGAGTTGAGGGTTGTTACACTATCACTAAAATATTCTTACTTGAACGTGTTTCGGGAGACGGCTTGTTCCCATCGTCAGCATGTTCTCAACTGATGTTTCCGGTCATCGTCTGGGGGATGTGTGTGGCTAGTGGTGTTCTCTGGTGCTGGGCTGATGAACCTCCAAAGGCTGCTGGGAGGCGGCAGTTTGAAATTCATTAGGTGATTCCTGTGTTTGACAATATGTATTTTTTCCCAGATGTCCAATTCATTGCTGCTGTTGATCGGTTTTAAGAGTTTTATGTTTGGAGTGATATCATGGTTTGAAGACCAGAAATGATGTGCTACTGCTGATTTATCTTGCTGCTTTTGGTAAATGCATCTCATATGCTCTTTAAGTCTTATTTCAAGATTTCTTTTGGTTCTTCCTATGTATACCAGGTTACATTCATTACAATCAATTTGATATATACCAGCTGATTTATCGTTGGGGATAGGATCTTTTGTTCTGTTGCATAGTAGTTTCTGTATGTTGTGGTTATTCTGTGGAGACAGGGTGATGTTGTATTTTTTGAAAATCCTTTGAAATTTATGATGTGTCCAAGGGTGATAAGTGAATTTTCTATATGCTTGTGGTTTTTGTTGTCTGAGTAACGTCATTTTTTTCGATGTATTTCTGTCTTTCAAACCTTTTTATCTTCTTATCTATTGTTTTTTTCTGGTATCCATTCATAGTGGCTATGTTGATAATGTGTTGGTATTCTTTCTGGTATTCCTCTTTCTCCATTGGTATATGTACTAACCTGTTTGTAACTATTTAAAATTGCATGTTTGTGGCTTGTAGGATTGTAGCTATTGTTTTTAATATAATTTTCTGTGTGCGTTGGTTTTCTGTAAATGCTGAACATTAGTTTGTTGTGTGCATTATTTCTGATGATCCTGATGTCTAGGTAAGGTAATTGGTCATTTTCTTCTTTTTCTATTGTGAATTTAATAGATCTTTTTCGTAAATTTAATAATTTCAAAGCATCTTCTGAAAGTTTTTTTTTTGGGAATAGCAAAAATATTTGAAATTATTAAATTTACAAAAAAGATCTATTAAATTCACAATAGAAAAAGAAGAAAATGGCCAATTACCTTACCTAGACATCAGGATCATCAGAAATAATGCACACAACAAACTAATGTTCAGCATTTACAGAAAACCAACGCACACAGAAAATTATATTAAAAACAATAGCTACAATCCTACAAGCCACAAACATGCAATTTTAAATAGTATTACAAACAGGTTAGTACATATACCAATGGAGAAAGAGGAATACCAGAAAGAATACCAACACATTATCAACATAGCCACTATGAATGGATACCAGAAAAAAACAATAGATAAGAAGATAAAAAGGTTTGAAAGACAGAAATACATCCAACAAATGACGTTACTCAGACAACAAAAACCACAAGCATATAGAAAATTCACTTATCACCCTTGGACACATCATAACTTTCAAAGGATTTTCAAGAAATACAACATCACCCTGTCTCCACAGAATAACCACAATATACAGAAACTACTATGCAACAGAACAAAAGATCCTATCCCCAACGATAAATCAGCTGGTATATATCAAATTGATTGTAATGCATGTAACTTGGTATACATAGGAAGAACCAAAAGAAATCTTAAAATAAGACTTAAAGAGCATATGAGATGCATTTACCAAAAGCAGCAAGATAAATCAGCAGTAGCACATCATTTCTGGTCTTCAAACCATGATATCACTCTGAACATAAAACTCTTAAAACCGATCAGCAGCAGCAATGAATTGGACAACTGGGAAAAAATACATATTGTCAAACACAGGAATCACCTAATGAATTTTGAACTGCCGCCACCAGCAGCCTTTGGAGGTTCATCAGCCCAGCACCAGAGAACACCACTAGCCACATACATCGCCCAGACGATGACCGGAAACATCAGTTGAGAACATGCTGACGATGGGAACAAGCCGTCTCCCGAAATGCGTTCAAGTAAGAATATTTTAGTGATGTAGTGTAACAACCCTCAACTCTCTTTATTTTAAATTAGACAGTCAGCGTGATTTCAAGTTTGTGCATAATCCCGTGCTGACAACAGGAAAGCGCCTTTTCCACACTCCAATTGTGTGTTCAATGTAGTTGGGAACAGTTGTATCTATTCTGAACTCTTGTTTCAGGATGCAGGTAGGGTGTCAAAAAGATATTTTTTTTTAAAGGATAGCCACTATCACTAAGAACACCTTGATGTATCGCTCCCATTTCGAACTAAGTCCATATCGTCGCTAAAAAGACGAACAGACGTAAGCGACATAAGTGAAATTTTACAGGAGAGCAGTTTAAAGAAAAGTGTGTTTACTTAGGGACCTACTGCTCAAAAGCACAGAATGACACATCAAATATAATACAGTGATTCAAATCTTTAATAGTTGTTCTTAATAAGGAGTAATGTTGGACTCTAAAATTTGGATAATATATAGGCCAAAAAGGCCTAAATTGGAGATACGTCGGTTTGAAAGATTTCACCCATGATTGTAAGGCGCTTACACCATACATATGATCAATATATTATCGTTTTGGGTTGTATCATTATTTATTTCTTTTTATGCATATTTTTCAAGTATATATTTCTATTCTAAGTACATATTACAATGTAAAGCGTTGGAAGCCAATAAAATAAATAGAGGTATGTACCTATTTAACAACAGTAACAAAGTATTTAAGTGTATTTTATTTATTTTTAATTCCTGCAATAATTTAGCAAATAATATATTTGTTTGTTTACATATCTTTAAAGAATTACAACTTCTGAACTTATTTTAAGAATAGAAAAATCAAGCGTATAGGTGTGCTATTTTGAATGACAATATTTGATGAATAATGTACAATATGTTTAAAAATGCTTTCGGAAAACAAACAGATAGGAAATTCTCATGTATTAATATGTATGCTATTGCTTTTTTTCCAAATTACATACAATAATGTTTTGTTTACAAATGCTTCTAGGAAACGCAAACAAGTATTGAAAATGCCCATGATTAATACAACTTAGAAGTGTGGCAGTTCCTTGTAGAACGTTTTGTGAAAAGCATCTCTTATTACTGGTGTTGGCTCTTTGCATAACTTCTGCAGATCGATGTACTTCTCAGCCGAAAGCTTTGGATAGGTGGCATTAAGGCAGAGGAAGCTTCAAAATCTGTGAAGTGTTCTTGGATTTCAGAGATAGCCGCTCATTATGTTTGGCCAAATGATTGTTTTTTACAAAGACGCAAGCGGCATCGTCTGTGGTCACTTTGACTTCTCTGAATGCAGTCCAATTCACTTTTTTTCCAGATTGAAATCCTCGGGGATCGGATCTGTAGGCTCTCTGAAATGCTTTTGTAGTCCAAGAAATCTTCTACCCTCATAGAATGTGCTTCATACGGAGCAGCACTCCAGGATGTCTCGCAATAGGTACCAGCTGGCAAGGTATGAAGATGTTCCATGCCTGAGTCAGGGCTCTTGAAATAGAGCTGTGGGCAGAATCACCTTCGTTTTGACCATACTTAGGTTCGAAGAAGCACAAGTTGATAGACAGTGAATTCTTTTGAGTTGCTTAGAATGTACAAAAACATGGTCATTGCAGTGGTAGTCTGGCTACTGCAGTTATCAGCAAACAGTCTGACATCCTATACACCGTGGACATTGAGATGTTGAAGGTAAATTCCCACACAGGTTGCAATCTCAGATGATCCCCTTTTGCAAAGACACTTTTTGATTAAAATGCTGTAAACCGTGAAATTATGTGCTAACAAACGCATTCGATAGAATACAGCACTTTCTTTGGAAAGGGGCAGCTGAATCACTTGCTCAAGATCAAATACCGTAGAGGAATATTATCTTGGGTTTTCTTCGGCAGCTTCTTTAGCATTGTTTTTCTTATTTCTTATAGCATTCTTTTCTTCAGTGTGTTTGTCGTACATATCCTGCAACTCCATTTTTGTTGCAGCATCACATGACGGTAAGTTGCACACACACTGTACTAGTCCTCCTTAGGATACTGAATGATAGACTCATTGATTTGTATACTCTGGAGTAAGTTTTTGATAACTGGCTTTGGGCTGTGAGATGTTATCTTCATTTTGCATAGAATACATCTTAGACAGTGTCAGGACTGGATGTAAATATTCTTAAAAAAAACTCTTCTGGACGATGGTAAGTGCATTCGTTATTGTTATTTGAATTCTTTGTACATAGAAAACATAAACAAACAAACTGGGCAAATCCCAGAACCTTCATTTTTTCAATTGAGAAATTGATAGTTTTCACCATATGATGGATCATAGTTATTATTATTTACAGACATTAAATGGCTACTCCAACTGGCGTATTTCCTTTTCTTGATGACAACACTGTTCCTTATATTAGTACTAACTGCAGATGAAGCATTTACATTTTCAAAACTGTCTTTTGTGTGTATCTTTAAAACGCTGAGAGCAACATCCATAGACTCCATTTCTGATCTTTCGTTGCGATTTTCCTTTGAACGATCGATCTGAACCACTTTCCCATAATAATACTTCTTGTCTGATAACCATTATAGTTAATTTCAGCACCTACTTTTAACACATCACTTTGAATGCATTAAATTTCGTTGCATTATACAACATTTCGTAGATCCATCTCTCCGCTTTACTAATAAGTCATGTTCATAACAGACTGCTGCTTTACTGACACTGTATTAGTTTGTTGCAGGTGTATTCAGACCAATCAATATTGTTGAAGCAGGTTTTCTTGTCCAAATTTATAAACACATGTTATTTGTTGGTGTGAGGTGGCAAAAATTGGTCTAGAGTGGCTAGCATTACACTGAGTACATAGACGTATCGACCAATTTTAATAATGGTAGTATCTAACGAAGAGACGTAAGCAACTTGCGAGTCTCATACGCCTGTTCGTCTGAAAAAGAATGAGTGAGCAAAGCGTTTACGACGATAACACGATGTTTACTGCCAAGTAACCATTAGAGATGGAGGTACGCCAGTTTGTCAGAATATAGATACCGCCAAATGGAGTGTGCAGGCGAAATATCTCAATTTTTTTGATTTTGGCGCTTACGCCACTTCGTCAGATGAGCAACGATATGTGAGAGTTATTAAATATGGTGCTTTCGTGTGTTGAACCAAGTCACCTAGCTACAATGTTTCTGATTTTTAGGTTGCAGTTACTAATAACTTGCACATTAATCAAAATGTAACCCTTGCTGTTACGATAAATGTCTACCCTTTAACACTGGGGGATTGAATTCTCACATGCATGCAGTCTAGAGTTCCCAGAATGCCTGGAAATTGGTACATGTGATAAAAGTCATTTATGACTGCAGGAGGCTCCTCTGCAGAAGGAAAGGTTATGTACTATGCACATCATGAAGCGATTGCTTCAGAAACTTCCGGATAACCCTACACATAATGGATATTGAAATGACAACACTGTCTCTGACCATTATAGAAATGTGCCAGTAGCATAAAACTGCAAGGTTATTAACCCTGCAACATTGGAGAAAGAGGCAAGTTCCTATTGGTAACATATTATAACCTCTTCATATTTCATCTACAACTCTGCTCACCCCTTTTGACAGTCTGTATCACTTTAAAAATTCCTCTTCTCTCAGGATAAAAATCATTTCAACGCACAGCTCTGCTCAGGTTCCGAACGGCAAAAGTTTCTAAATAAAATAACTCCACGTCTACTGCTTGATTTGCAACAGTCATTTTCCAATTTCTAACATGTGTTAAACGCTTTAACACAGGGGTATCGGGATGCTAATTTAATACAAGGTTTAACACTGTTTAAATTGCGTTAACTTTGTGTTAAAGTTTAACATCTGGTGGTGAAACCGGCCCTTGGTCTACTACTACTTGACTGAGTTGGGGTCTTTCATATTAACTTAGAATTATTTATTCTGTAATAAATACTGCCAAGTGGCAAAATGGTGCTCCCTCCTTTCCTCCCTCCCCTCCATCCTACATTAGTTATGTATGCTCAAATTTGCAATCCACAGTTAACAGCAATACGCATCCATGTTACATCTATCACTTATTGTAATTACTGTTCACTTAATTCATATTAAAGGAATTTGCATCCATTATCGTCATATTAGCTGTGTTGTATCAGCATCCATCACACCAGTTATTATAATGATTATGTTCCAAAACGGCATCTTGGTTAGTTGCCTTTGGCCTGCGTATTGCAAGAATTGAATGGCATAATTAAATCTGATTGGCTGGAAGATTTCTAGTGGATGTTGCCCTATATTGGAACTTGTAAGCAAGGATAGTTCCAAAATTTCATATCATATACATCCTTATAACTGTTGTAATGCAACATACTCTCTACGATTAGAATATAACTTTTGGAACTGTTTGTTTAAACACTGCAAACAATATATTTGTTGCTAGTGTCAATTACAGTAGCCGCAGTTACTGATAATTTGCTTATGAATGAACGCTAAACATTCAGACATAAAATCAGTATTAAGACCTAGCTGAAAGAAATTAGAATTTTAAGACTGAGAAGTATAAAGCAACATTACAAGCTTTGATGAGATCATCCATATTGGTGACACACACTTTTAAGCAGATCATTGAAGTAATGGAAGCTTTTATGACCAATGTTGTAACAGGGAATAATTTGAATCTCCACCTCAAAATTTAATCCAATTTTCCATCTCTGATTGGAGTAAACCAGTGTAGCATTCCAGTTACCCACTCCTGCCTGATGTTAAATATTTCAAGTCTGTGTTGGTTTTTTTTTTCTTCTTCTTTCCTCCTTTGCGAATTATTTTTATATAGGAAAGATGTACATTAAAGGTTGAAGAATTAGTACTGTGCGTTTGTAGATCAGCCAGACTGTTCTGTGGCGGCATTAGACTGGGTGAGGAGTAGCGCTGCAGTGTCAGTCGAGTTGGATCTGTTGTAAGGGAAAGACATATGTACATGTTTAGAGTAAAATTGTGTTGTCTCTTGGTGATAAATTGTGCATTATCGATCCCATATTTTTCGACGCAACAGTTGATTCACACATTTAGTAATTCAATTTTAAATAAATTTTTTCTGCAACTAACAAGAAATGAAAGATTGTGTGGCTGGTTTCAGCAGGATTCAGCTACAGTGCACACTGCTGCGAATTCTATGCATGAATTACAAAGTGTGTATGGTGACAGAATAATTAGCCAAGGATTGTGGCCAGCTAGTTCCCCTGACTTATCTCCATGTGATTTTTATTTAAGGGAATGTTAAAGAATAAAGTGTACGCATCAAATCCCCACACGTTATGAGAATTAAAGGACAACATCACAAGAGGAATACAGAATTGGAAAGGTAGAATCAGACGACTGAAAAATTCTGTGTCATCACTGGGATTTGAATCACGGATCTCTGGTTTTCGTCCAGTTGCTCTAACCACAGCTACCATGGCAACATCCAGCAGGACATTAAATTCCCTAAATTTTCCAGTTGTCTGATTCTACCTTTCCAACCTTGTCCAACATATGGCTTGTGTGGAAGAACAATTAAACCAGAATTGTTTTCAGAAATATAGGGAATGTGTTCGCATTGAAGGTTATCAGTTTCAGCATCTGTTGTGATGCAGTTAGCCTAATGTAAATTAGTACAGTAGTTAGTGTTCCATACCCATGACTTGCCATTCATTTATGTATAACTCTGGCGGAAGGCGTGCCAATCCTCACCCAGTCCAATGCCGCCACGGAACTGTCCAGCCGATCTACGAATGCATTGTATATTTAAAGATAACTGATTCTTTTCCAGGCACAGTTAGAAGAAAAAGAAAAACAGCTGAAGGAACATCCACCCTCTGCATCTCTAGCTAACAAGTGGACTCCAAGTTTTCTTCATTCTCGAAAATTGTGAATATTAATGCCCCATGACCTAGAGATCTGTACACTCTTTACAGCTCTTTGTGTACATTTTGTTTACAAATAAAGTACATCTATTTAAGTGTTCAACTGAAGTCTAATACTTTTTACATTTAAGATCCAGCATCCTATGTATAGATGTAAGATGCTGATTTATCCAAGTAGTTAAGAAATGTAATAGAAGTTATCCTAAAAGTGTTCTGTTTTCAGGATATATGAAACATTTAGTAGCAGAGTTGCTAACGTTTTTTTTTCCTCCCTATCAATCATGTTTCATGAGTTAAAAATCTTCAGAATTCATATCAAAAGAGATGGAATTTTTAGAAAATGTTAAATGAATTATTATTATTATTATTATTATTAAAACAGTATTCTTGTTCTAGAAATGATATGTAATTGCTACAATCTTTCTGCACCTGCATATAAAAATATTTTTGTTGTTGCTTGTAATATCACATGCATATGTGGCACATACGTCCAACAATTATATTACAAAAGAAATCATTCACAAAGACATATACATTTATCATTAAATATTACCAGTATGTGAACTTTTGGCACAAGTTGCTAGGTTTTTGTACCCATTAGGAAGTAGTTTCCCCTACTGTATAACCAATTTTATAAAGATTGTGAAAATAGAAAACAGATCAAAAGCTTTGACTTACAGTGAACCAATATTGCAATTTAGTATAAGGTTTTTTAGTCTATCAATTGAACTTTCCTTCAATGGCTACAATATTGTATTTAACAATACCATTTAATGCTAAAAATGTTTTAAGTTAAGGCTTCAAAGAAATTGTTCAAATTGTCCCTAATACATTTTTAAAAAAAAAAGAAAACCCCACAGGCACATTTGAATCACAAGTATGCAGTAGGAGAGAATTCTACTCCCTTGAATTAAAAATGCACCACCTTATACTGATAAAATCAGTATAAGTGATTATATTAGCGTAAGGCTCGTGGACGCAAATCCCCTTCGTTCTAATACTGTTCAGCCTGCTAGTGTGTTGTCTATTCCTGGTGAAATTGACCATCGGACTATTACAGTCCTTATTGATACGAGGAGTCAGTCAGCTTGATTAATGACACAGTGAGTTCTGTTAAAGTTCCTCTTTTGGACGATTTAATGCTCCATAAGGCTGATAACCGATTACTGGATATTTCCTTTTGTACTGACTGTCAGTTTCAGCTACAAGGTCATATTTTCAATGAACACCTTTTGGTAGTTTTGCATTTCGTTGCCAATTTGTTGTTAGGGAATGGGTTTTCTAACTCGTTATAATGCAGTTCTGAATCTTGCTACATGTTGCATCACTTTGCAATTGCCCAGTGGACAACTCCTTGAAATTTCTTGTCAGGAACAACTCAACTGCCCCCTGAATCAATTACCTTGGAACTGTTGGGGCCAATCAAATTCTGTTTGAGCCTGCAGCTGCAATTATGTAAAAGAAGCTTATTGAGACACTGCCTATTTTCTGTCAATCCAAAGGAGAATTAAACATTTCGACACGTTCATGATTCAGTAACAATATATCCCCTTTGGATGTCACATGTTGTTATACAGGGTGCTACTTTTCACATTAATTCTAGTCTGTCCTTGGAACACAAATCTCTTTTACTGAATCTTTTAAGCAGTTTTTGGCATACTTTTGCTACAACTTTACAACAGCTTGGTACTACAACCTTAGACGAGTTTAATATTGAGCTTACGGATCCTCAACCTATTAAGCATGTCTCTCCAAAGCAGTGTGAAATCATTAACACTCAGGTGAAGGAAATGTTACAGGCAGGCATTATTCAGGTATCGTCCAAGCCCATGGTCCTCGCCTGTTGTGTTGGTTAAATGCTGGTATGGTGGCTATCATTTTTGTGTTGATTATAGGAAACTTAATGCTGTCATGGAGACATTTTCTTTTTCCCTTCCCTTAATTGATGACCTCAGTTATTTAGGGAAAGCTAAATGGTTTTTACCCTGGATTTTCTCAATGCTTATTTTCAAGCTCCAGTGTCAAATTCCAATAAGAAAAATACTAGTTTTGTCACTTAGGATGGAATTTCAGACACTCATTTGGATTAATGAACGCCCCCTGACATTTTTCCAACATAACTGACAAGATTTTGAGGATCTTAAGTATAAGAAAGCCATTGTGTATTAGATGACATTCTCATCTTGGTTCCACATTTACAGAGATGTCCAATTTAACCGCTATCTTTCATTGTTTGGAACATTTTAATTTCAAGTTTAAACCTTCTAAGTACTATTTTGCTATGTAGGCAGTTAAGCTGCTGGGTTTTCAGGTTTCACATCAGGGCATACAGCCAGATGAGGACAAAGTTAGTGCGATTTGTGATTTACCCACCCCTAAATCTCTTCAAGATGTCGGGAAGATTTTAGGTCTCTTCAGCTTCTATCTGCATTTTATCCACAATTTTTTGACCATTGCTCACCCTTTACATATCCTTACTAGGAAGGACCAGCCCTTTATTTGATCAGATGTGCAACAGCGAGCTTTTGACCAGCTCAAGTTATTGCTCACTTCGCAACCAATTTTAGCTCATTACACACCGGGGGCATATTCAGAAATTATGTGGACAGTTTTAAAATTGGCATAGGTGCAATTTTGTATCAAAAAGACCCTGATGATGAATTGCATCCAGTTTCCTATGCTTCTCGTTCCCTAAATAAGCATGAGCAATTTTACAGTGCCACTGAGTTGGAATTATTGTGGCTTGTTTATGCTCTTACACATTTTCGGCCACTTCTGTTTGGTTACCTGGTACACGTGGTCAGTGACCACCATGCTTTGTGCTTCTGCGCTCCATGAAAGATGTCACTGGTAGATTGGTGCAATGGGCTTTGAAATTGCAGGAATACAATATTACCATCATTTATAAGGTTGGCAAATTGCATAGGGGTGCTGATTGTTTATCTCCCTTTCCCATCAGTTCTTTGACACCGCAGGAAAATGCCCAAATCGAGGATGTGCCCACCTGCTTGTTATTACTAACTGAGGTGGTGGCGGAACAGCAAGAAGATCAAGAGTTTACATATTTTAATTTAGGCAGTGGAACAGCATGATCTCGTTTCTCCTTCATTTCACTGGCAGGCGTCAAGTTACATTCTGCAATTGGGGGTGCTGTATCGTAAAAATGCTGGTGCATCAGGTAACTTGCATCTTGCTGAGTCTCTTAAAAATGAAATTTTATATTCTCACCACAATGAACCCATGGCAGGACATCTCAGTTTTACTAAAACTTTTTTCAAAAATTAGTTCCCACTTTTACTGGATTGGTATGCGTAAGCATATTGAGAAATTCCTTAAGGGTTGCCCCTCCTGTCAATGGCAGAAAGGGCCAAAGAATTTGCCACCAGCTGGACTGTTGCAACTGATCCCTGTGTCTCATATTTGTAAATGCTTTGATATAGATGATATAGGCCCATTGCATAAGACTAAGACGGCAATACTGTAATTGCTGTAACGACCAATTACTTTAGCAAATTCAAATGTCAACCCCTTCCCTCCTCTTCCATCCCTTATGTGGCTAAGTTTATTTTGGAAAATATTCTGTGTTGTCATGGGGCTACTGCTGCCCTGTTATCTTATAGGGGGCACTGTATTTTTGAATGAGGTTGTTCAGGATCTTCTGAAATTTATGTCTTATAACCCTGCAGTAATGGTTTGTTTAAGCAATGCTCGATCTCAACCCCTACCACTTCATCACCAGTGGTTGAAGGGCCAATTCTTGCTCCCTAGGGTATGCTACCTCTGTGGGGTGCCGGGCCGATCCCACCCCAATCCTCCCTAATGTCACAGTATAATTGATAAACTATGCAGTTAACGAACAATAATGCAGAGGCAGGTTCCTCTTGGATAACATTGCAACTTTATGCAATTGGTCGGGATGCTCAAGCATCTATATTAAAACATAAATTTTACATATATAAAATGTTTTTTATATAACTGGACTGAAAAAAATTTTCAAGAATGCAATATTTGGCTGATGCTGCCCTAACTCTCATTTCCCTGTCTCAGACTCTGTCACTTTTTGTGCCAACCTATGCCTACCCTGTAAAGTACTCTCTCTCTCTCTCTCTCTCTCCCTCCCTCCCCCCCTCCCTCTGCCTAAATGTTGACCTATCTTAGCCTATGCTACTCTATCCCTTACTTTTACCCTATAGAAAGTGGTCTTAGATGTCAGCCTATCTCTCACCCTTTAGTTGTGTATTCATCTTTCCAGAAGGTTTTAAAATGTCAGGATATTTTCCTGTCTTTGCTGATCTCATACCCTTGCTTACCTGCATTTTTGGAGCTTTTAACAATTTTAAGTATCATCTTAATATTGAGCATGCTTTGGGCAATGACAATTCTTTGGGAATGGTTACTTGTATTCTTTTCATAAAGTTTGCTAATGTTCCACCAGTAGTTCTGTCAGTAGATCACCATTTTAAGTAAATAAAACTGAGAATTTGAGGACATTGAAGTGTTACTAGTGGTAACAATTACCAGATGACCATTTATGAAAATGCTCAGTGTCATCCTATTTTTTAAAAATGTTAAAATTTCTTCATATATTGGAAGTTGATGACGGAGTTGTTGAAATCGTTTTAAACATCAAAACTAAACAATACTCACTTTTTAAATTTCCCGGCACATGTTTCTAAGGCTAATTTCTTCTATTATCAATGAACATTAGTGGTTCTTGGAACTGCCACTAGAGCAAATTATGGATTGAACGTTACTGGTTAATAACAGAAGTAGCCTCCAAATCATGTTCCAGGAAGTTAAAAGTGTTGTTTTGTGTCACTGACTCAGTTTTAACTTTTTAAACATTAAATTTGCTAACACCTGTTCATAAGATGTTAACTCATTTCCATAGTTATAAAAACAGGATTTCTGTAATTCCACCAAGATGAATTCACAACTAAAGGGCATCTTTGGGATAGAAAAATGTGAGTTCTACTCTGTTATGAGTAAACTTTATAAGTACGAGGGTAATCCCAAAAGTAAGGTATCCAATTTTTTTTAAACAACATGTACCATTTTTATTGACAACAAATGGTACGTAGTTTTGAAGCTTTAACATTTGTCTATTTTTCCACATAATCGCCATTTTGGTCAATGCATTTCTATGACACAGTGGCAGTTTTTGTATGTCCATGTCATACCAGCTTGCCGCCATGCTCTTGAAAAAGTGATGGACCTCATTTTTCAGTTCATTGTCGTCACAAAGCGCCTTCCAGCCAAGTGTTCTTTCAACTTGGGAAACAAGTGGTAGTCACTGGGTGCTAAGTCAGGACTATAGGGTGAATGGGTGATGGTTTCTCATCCAAACTTTGCAGAAGATTATGGTTTCATGGGCGGTGTGGGGGTGAGCATTGTCATGGAGAAGGCTTATGCCCTTGCTCAACAATCCTCTTCTACGGTTCTGAATTGCCTGTCTGAGTTTTTTTAATGTCTGACAATACCTGTCAGCATTTATTGTTGTCCCAGGATCCATAAAGTCGACCAAAAATATCCCCTTTTGATCCCAAAACACAGTTGTCATGACTTTACCGGCAGACTGTGTTCTCTTGAATTTTCGCGGCTTGGGTGAACCGGAATGCCGCACTCACGTGATTGTTGTTTGGTCTCAGGTGTGAAGTGGAAAGCCCAGGTTTCATCACCCATGACTATTGAATCCAAAAGGTTGACCTTTTCATCTGCATAGCGTTGAAGAAATTGGCGGGAAGTTTCAGCGCATTGCCTTTTGTGATCTTCTGTCAGCATTCTTGGGACCCATCTTGCGCACACCTTCCGAAATTTCAACTCTTCAATCAAAGTCCGATGAATAGTGCTTCGAGAAATCTCAGGAACAACAATACAGAGCTCATCGAGAGTGATCCGCCGATCTTGAAGCACGATTTCTTCAACCTTTGAGATTGTTTCGTCAGAAATGGACGGTCTCCCGCTTCTTTCCTCGTCATGAATTTCTGTGCGACCATTTGCAAATTCTCTACACCACTTGCGGACATTTTTGACATCCATGCAAGACTCTGCATACACTTCCATCAACTGTCGATGAATTTCGACAGGTTTAACCCCTTTTGCACTCAAAAAGCAAATAACTGCGCGAACTTCGCACCTAGCGGTAGTGGCTAATGGGAGCTCCATTATAACTGGCTGCCAACTGAGGGCACTAAGGGATGTGTGGTGGTTTCTGAAGAGAGTGGAGGGAGGAAGGAAAAAAGTAGTATGGCCAACATCCACACAAACAGTTTCTCTGTGATCCCAGCACTTTGGAGACCTTACCCTCGTACCTATCTGAAATCATGTTGGGATCTAAAATGACATCTTGGTAGCATGAATTGCAGTTGAACCTCTTAAGTCAAAGAAGTGCATAATTAATTGGAAGATCTGAAATCTGGATAAATACTGAATAAATAAAATTTAAAAAAAAAGAAAGAAAAGAATTGCAAGCATTAAACGCTTACTCTATACATGTACGTGGAATTCAGAGATGTTTTTATGCTCCTTTAGAATGATTTTAACTCAGACTGAGAATTGTTGCTAAATTACTAATTGTACAGGAATCACTTGGAACTAAACCTAAAACACCTGTTTAGTGAAACACCTTTTCTTTAACTGTAGTGAAGGAAGTTTTCTCTTCCTCTACAATAAGCAAGTTAGTTGAAACAACAAATCAGAAGTGGAAAGAGTATGTTCATGCTATGATCTTTTAATTGTCCCAGAATAAGTTTCAATTGGGCACAGTCACTTCAAAGGTTTACTTCATGTTTTGGGATCCTGATTCCTGTACTATTGGTTTGTCAAATTTAAAAGAAGCCAAAAATCTCTTAAAGCTGAAGGAAAGAGTGGGAAACTATCAGCAGCAATCATTGAGGAAAACATTGGCCTGTCTCTTTGCTGGCTTAGAGGGACATTGAGGCAATATAGAGTTTGCATTGGGTAATGTTTAAAAGATACTCCCTAATTTTGTTTGATTCTGGAAGATTTCATCATATGGTTTGCTGCACATCATTACCAAAGTTCATCACCTTACAAGAGGAATGGTCCATGAAAGTGTTGTAGTTTGAGAAAATGGCAACCTCTTGCCAAATAGTAACAAGGAATGAGCTCAGGATTTACCATTATGGTCCAGACATATTGTCTCGGATGACAATTCAACCACTAAGAGACACCGGTAGTGTTGCACGTAATAAGAGCTCACACTGAACAGTTTTAGAAAAGAAAAAAAAATAAACCAACATAATTAAAAACAGACAATACTGTTAGAAAGAATATTAAGCTGCCATTTCCCTCCTTTTCCAAGTGGTGTGGTCCTTTGACAATACCATAGGAAGAACAAAGGACAGTGGTACAAAATTGTTGCTTTCTCCCTCATGCTTTCAAATAATGCAGACTTAGAAGCACCTTTATTTACTGAGTCAAAGCCTCGGCCCACAGCAAACATTACATTGAATGTTTTTAAACTGTGTTAACTGCAGCAGGGCTTATATTCCTCCTATTTTTAAGTAGGAAAATAGAAAACCTACCTTTGAGCAGGACTGCCAATTAGGATGGGAGGCAGAATGACATGTCAGAGAGACCAGGGCTTTGAGGATCCTGGAAGAGCCAATACAATAAAAAATCTAAACGTGGAGACAAATTCACCATAATATATTATTTTATATTAGGCCCCCCCCACTTATGTCTCATTGCTTTCCTATTGTGCAAATTATGTGGAACTTTTGACTAAGGGAAAGGAATTCTCAGACTTTGTGATGAATGGAGTCACACACCCTCGCATATCGAGGAGGGGGGCAGAATTTATGTGGGCAGTCCTGCTTTGAGGGAGAATGTCTACTATTCCTAGCTTTTAATGACAAAACTTTAGGTATTTTCTCTAATGTTTACCTATAGTAAGTAGAGGAAGTATTGTATTCCACTCGGAAATTTGATGTAGAAATTTCACAGGAAATGCATGAGGTTCCCTGAATAAAAAATCATTTTTTAGAAAAAGATCCATGTGTCTGTGAATAACAAAAATCAGTTAAATACCAAACACTGTATATAAGTTCAGCTCCTCCCAAGGATGGCACATGAAGATTTTTAAGAAATTCTCCGCACTTAAAATTATCCTTTATATGCAAAAATTTTCTTAAAAATGACTACTGATTTTGATTAGAATGCCATAAGATATTTGCATTACAAAGTTCAGCACTGTTCCCCACATGTTTATTTGTGAAAGCAATGGAAAAAAATTTGGCACTTCTGATGAATTCAAACTATTGTAGAGTATTTTTATACACTTACAATTGTGCCACAATTTTTTGTCTTGTCCAAATTCGCCACAAATACAACAGGAATCTTCACAATCTGGTCTCAGTGCAATGCTAGACAAATCATTTGCCATTTCCCCTGCTTCCACCATTATGTTTTCAGATCATTAGCGCAACAATTAAGGAATGGATGCACCACAGCTCATCACCTCACGCTAGTAACTGGAATTGGAGTGGCTGTGGAAGCTTCTCATCCATTGGCGCTAGGTAGCAGCAGCAGCAACAACAACAAAGCCATTGCCACTACCACCAGTAGGTTAAAATGCCTAATTTGGTATTGTCTGAATGCTCAGGAATAGCCTGGCTTCCACTATATTTTGAATTTTCTGTGAATAACTTGTGAAGTCCTCTTCATTCTGAATGAATTTTATATAACCTGTATCTGTAAGAGATAGCAAACCATAACTTACTACATAAAAAAATCTGATATGTTGCACTCACATGACTGTCTACTCTTGTACAAATTATTTTCACAAATGCTTATTCTCCATCTACTTCATGTTAACCGAGATAAACATTTGCAGAAAATATCTTAATGCTAATTTTCTTGTAGGTGCAAGGGGAATATGGTAGGATATAAGCTAGTGTCAATTTTTTTAAGAGCTGGTCTCTATCCATTCTCTTCGCATGTTCAGCACAACAAAAAACAAATAACGAATTCCCATTTGTGAATAAGTATAAGTATTGGTAAATTCAAACTAATAACAAGGAATATCTCAGAAATGGTTCAGTCAACAACAAAAAAAATGTATATGACATAAATTGCTTGTTTTAACAAGATCTATATTTTTTTGTACAGTAAATTTTATCTCTTACAGTTTACTAGTTATGAAAAGTCATTCAGAATGAAGAGAACTTTTGGGGACATTCCCAGAAAATTCAAGATATACATTTCATTTGCTATGAAAATATCTTCAACATATGGTATTTTAATCAAAATTGTTAGAACTATTTTTGAGAAAATCAAAATTTTCCAAAATTCTTCCATATAAAGGGTAGTTGGGGATGGGGGGATTTTCTTGAAAATCGTGTGGCATCCTTGGAAGATACTTAACTCAAATATTCGGCATTTATCCGACTTTTCGTTTTTTGAGTTATTGTTCACAGACAAACACATGGGCATGTTTACAAAAATGCTTCATTTGGATTCAGGGTGCCTCAAATAATGTATTTCCGATCAAATCTCAGTATCGAATTTTTTAGTGAAATGTAATACTTCCCCTAATTACTATATGTAACAGAGATAGAAAAAAATCTGATGTGATACATTCACATGGCTTTCTCTACCCTCTATCACTTATTAGTTTATATACAAACTATTCTTAGAGTTTCTTGAAACTTGGAACTTACATACAGTGAAGCATTCAAATATATTGAAGAAAGAAGGAGTCGACTCAAGATACTCTGCTCCACTTACTACATATTACATGCAGGACATGTTTCATGAGGCATTCCCCACATCTTCCACTGCTATGCGTTGACTGACTTCAGAGTAGGATTCCGGTTCTCTGGTGCCATCTGTTGACCGATTGATGAACTTGGTGATGAGATCTCTTCCCAGTGGTATTTTTCAAAGTTCATCAGTTGCTCTTGGAACTTTTTGATGTATATTTTCTTCCACAAGCTTAATTCTAGCGGTTTTTTTGACGTACTTTAGAACTTTTACTTCCTTTTCTACTGTGTGGTTCTCTTTCCAAAAATGGTTCGCTACAGCAGACCTTTGTAACTGTTTATATCTGATGTTGCAGTAGTGTTCCTTTAGCCTGGTTCCAATGTTCCTCTTGGTCTTCCCTATGTATATTTTGTCACAATTTTTGCAGTTTATCTGATATATACTTGTTTCTTTTCATGTGGATTACTATTAGTAGTGCTAGATTTTAACATCTTTCCTAAGCTGAATTTATTGTATGGTGCCAGGGTTATCTTGTATTTCTTGAAAGTCTTCTGGAATTTGTGGAAGGCCCAAGGGTGGAAAGCAATTCTCTTGTATCTCCAATTTTCCTCAATTGGTGCAAGAGTCGTAATCCGTCTGATTTGCTTTTCTCTGGTGAATGTTGATTTTTCTGTCTATCATGTGTTTGTCGAAGCTGTTGGCTTTTTCTGTTGCTACGATGTGTTTGTATTCATTCTTGTATTCTATTTCTTTAAGAGGGATGTTTATTACGCATACAAACAACTACATAAAAGCTCAAGGATTTAACCCCAGATCACACCAATATGCAATATTCAACAGTTTAATTCACCGATTCTTCTCTTCTGAAGGAAGCCATGCTAAGGATTTTTACGCCCAAAAAAATCCATTGCCCTCCGTCGGGTTTGAATCCACTGCCTCGGAACTACAGGCTAGCATGGTAACCACTACACCACGTAGAACGACTCGCTGCAAGGAAAATGTACATCACAGCAATGGTTAAAATACAATACACAAACAAATACCAATAAAAAAATGGCAAAAATATGGAATTATTTATGAAAACTTAACAAAACAAATGAGTTAGAAATTAATTTCAAAAAACAAGAGGAATTACTGTTTATATTTAAATTTCTTTTAGAGTAACAAAATGAGGCAAGACTCAATATTAAAGCAAATTTAAAACAAACAATAAGAGGCAAATTTTTATATATAAGATTCAAAGAGATTGTTTACTATATATTTTTTAATTATAAAATTGATTTAATATGTTGATTGGAATTTTTTTTTATTTAAATGCATACGTAATTAAGGAAGTTAATTTATATGAAAACTGTGATCATTATTTACCAGTGAAAATATTTGTATGTTAGAACGCATGTGTCTGAGAAAAATAAAATAACCAGGAGAAATATTTAGGAAACATAACCAAAGAAATACTATAACCTTAAGAATTTAAAATTGCATAACCTACTTTAATAACTGAATTCATTTGTTAATATATGAAGGAGAAAATAAAAGACAAATGAAAATATCTATTAACATCTATATAGTAATAGTTATGTACAAGAAAAATTTTAACAATATATAACTTTTTTTTTCTCTGGCTAAGGATTAAAAAATACATAATAAAATTTTGAACATATCATAGAAGAGAATAGTATACTTTCTCAGACATATATTAAGTGTGGTTTAAAAAAGAATACTACACAAAAAGATGGCATGTTTTATTTGTTTAATATATATATATATATATTTTTTTTATTTATTTATTTATTGAAATACAATAAAATACTACAAGAAATTAAAAGTGCAATATTTTAATTTTTGTTTATCTGTACCACGCAAACCCTGCAGATAAAGACTCAGTGCACTACTAACAATAATCCAGAAAACACTGCAGCAACACTATGAACACATAATCACCAGACCTAGAAACAATAGCAATAGCTCCAGCAAACAAATAATTCACAGGATCGTTAAACAATATATATAAAAAAAAAAAACACTCACACACTTAGACATACTTCAAAACTTATTCAGAGGTTGTTCAGAATGCCACAAAATCTGCATAGGTAAGGCTAAAACAAATCTGAAAACCAAACTAAAATAACATATGAGATATATAAAACATAAGCAAACACAAAAATCTGAAGTATCACACCACTCAGGAACAACCAACCATATTTCAGCAAACACCACTAAAATCCACCAGATATACAGCGTTTTTCCTTCACTGTGGCCATGCACGGCTACTTGCACACCACAGCTCGACACCCACAGAAACAGTTACAATATCCTTGCAACCGCCTCACATTCTCTTAGTTACAATTAAAATGATAATAAGCACATGTCTTATAAGAGAGGTTGAAAATGTTATTCTTCTCTATCCACACATTTCTGGCATCTCCGGAAATTTTCACCTAATGTTTTCTTTTAGATTTTATAGTGTATGGGGGTTTGTTGCATATGCCTTATTTACTGCGTGATCAACAAAGTCAGGTAAATTTCTGCAATTGTATTTTGCAAAATGATAAGAGTAACTGACCCACACTTAATACACTTCTCTGACAAAACATGTCTTCATTTATATGCCTTGTTTCATAGCAAAATAACGGATATTGGAGCATAGAGAAGCCCGATTTTACACATAGGTAAAATGCAATATAACCGCAAAGATTCCCTTGCATGATGCAAAAATTGGTGTGCAGTAAATGCATGCAAAATAACAAGACCTATATTTTTTGAACAAGCAATAAATGCAGAGGTGTGCAGAAAGAACTTATATCATTTTTGAACAGCTGACCGTCGTTGAACGTGAGTCTCAATTTTTCCAGGACTTTGCTATTGCACAAACAGCTGATGAATCATTAAATTTAATTCATGAAATTTTTGAAGATAGGGTGACTAGTAGGAAGTTTTGACCCTCAAGATCCCCTGATTTAACTGTGTGTAATTGTTATCTATGGGGAAGTTGAAAAATAAGGCAAGTGCAACAAATCCCACACATAGTAAAAACTAAAAGAAAACCCCAGGCAAGAAATTCACTCAAGGATATTGAACTCTCCAGTGTGAAAGAAACATTCTCGAGAAAATGCTTTAAATATGTGCAGAGGGAAGGGCAACATTTCCAACACTCTTATGATACGGTATGTGCTTATTATTATGTAATTGTAACTAAGAGAACGTGGGGCAGTTGCAAGGATATTATAACCGTTTTAGTGAGAATCCTACTTGCAGCGGCCAAGACACAAGTAGCCGGGTAATTGGCCACAATGTGAAGGAAAAGCACTGTACTTCAGAACTGCACACTTGGGAAAAATCCTTATATAAAGGACTGATGAACTTCAACTATCACAGGATCAGCTTCACTCAGAACAGTTAGATGCCTGATGAGCGTGGGGACATGTACAGAATAAATCAAAATAAGGTGTGTTAGTGTTACAAAGTTCCAACTTAACACTAGTACAAATGTAAATGAGTTAGCATCACTACTTCTGAGCAACTGATTCCAACTTCAAAGCACCAAAATGAGTATTAAATGTGGCATATAAATGAGAGGAGCTTTTTTTTTAATGTGAAATTTTGAAGGCATGATGAAGAAATATGTTCTATATTGAAAAAAGTTTAATGCCCACATTTTTACAACTAGTTTTCTACTTTGCCCTGACGCTTGAAGGTTATGACATGGTCACTTAACCTCCTGTAATGAGAGTTTGCACAAACTAACAATTTTGCTAAGCATGAATCAATTATCAATTTTCTGTTGTTTCTGTACACTTTTGCCTTTCCTTGAATTCTACACTGTATGCAGTAAGCTGTGAGAGCACAAAATTACAAAGTGTTGAGTAAAAGATGACGATTCTTCATAAATATCATGAAATGAGCTAATTTTAGCACTCTGCATTATAGCTGTTGAACAATTAAACATACTTCCTATGAAATGATAAAAAAAAAGTGTTTTTCCCATTCCACAAATTCTTTTCCAGTGTATAGTGCTGTCCTAGTTTAGAGTTCAGTCCTTTGAAGAGCATATTAACAGAATCACTTTCTTTAAAACAGAAGCAGAAAAGAATCGGTATCATCACTGAGATACCAGTATGAAGTGACCACTGAATTATTAGGTTTCAATTAGTAAAATAAATGGGAATAGGGTAAAGTAAATTATGAAGACATTTGTAACAATAAAGAAAGGGAAGGGCTTGTATCAGTAAGAAAAGGAGCAATATACTTAGTGAAATGGACAAAAAATTACAAAGGAATTATGCCCAATGTTTGGAAACAGAGACAAAAATTTGCATTGTTTCATAGAATGCCCAGAAACTGAAGACTGGCGAGAATAAAATGTGAAATAAGAATTAGAATAATCTAGAGATAGAAATTTTGATTGGAAATAATAGGAAAGAGTTTCAGAAATTATTGTAACAATGTAGAGGATGTAAGAGAGAAATGGTGGAGAAAAGTTATTAAGACTGAGCAAGCACGACCAGAGTGTATAACTGTCAATATCAAACAGTTCCATGTACAGAGAACATATTCACAAAATTTAAATTTTAAAGAAATAATATAAAACTATTCAATATTCATAGTAATGTCAATTCATTGATCCACATCCTTGAAAGTCATTAATGGGATGCAGAACTTTTAGAGTGAAAATCTACAGCACTTTGGCATGAACAGATATTTCCCAAAAGAGCCAGGATTTGCTTTGTTGTAGATGTTGTATACATATGCATACAGTGTAGATAAATGCAGGGCATTCAAAAAGTTTAGCTTTACTGTTACTCTGTTTATTTTATATAATTCAAAAAGCAATCCACTTTGGCAGAGGGTTACATATACATTCATGAGAGTTCTTGCAGCATATCCTACATGAAAAAATATAGAAATATTAATAACAAAGCCTTTCTCTGTAGTACAGTGTGTACATCATACAAAAGTAGTGTACAGATAAAAGATATTTTAGCAAAGTGTATATCTGAATTATGGTGCTTTTTAGTGGTAATATGTTACCATAAACTGAGCAGAGAAATCTAAACAGATGGCTCTCAGTGCTGCAGGACTCTCCATATAACACTTCTAAGGTACAATATCTGCATGCTCTATTAAAAAGTCAATACATTTCTATAGCGCCAAAACATACAGTAGAACCTAGATCTATAATTCTTGGAGCAGTCATTTTCCAGATTTATTTCTCTGCTTATGCATCTTTGAAAAGGTTTAATAAACTTATCCAAGTAACTCACCCTAAACGAGATTCGAACTTGGAACCTCTTGAATGTGAGGCACACACACTACCCCCACAATACAGCGGCAGGCTTTTGAGTATTGTTTTCCTACATAATTTGTTCAGAAATTTCAGTCCCAGCAAAAGTCTATCCTTGAATGATCATTTTCAAATGTCTTAAATGAAACTAATACGATAGCAATTCTTACATAATTGCAGATACCTTTTAAGTAGCAGTATCAACCAGCCTTGAATATTACTTTATATGAGGTGTTTGCAAGTGATGGTCCAAAATTTAAGGATGAGAAGTTAAACTGAAGATAAACAAAAATGCTCCAGTATACATGGGTTCAGAAATTAACTGGTTATGAGATAATGTCAATTTTTTTGCTGAATAGAATCCGCTGAATACTAAGTAGTACCTAATTCCAACTAAAGCAATGATAATTTTAATTAATTAATCACTTATGAGACAATCATAGCATTCAAGTGCACAGAGGTAATTACACTAGCTCCAATAAACATTGGTCCACAAACTGTTTATGAGATGAGTATTTCCGATGGTATCCAACACTTTTCAAGGTTGGTATCTCAACTAAGTTTTGGGATCAATTCATGGATAGCATTTTGAACACCTGCTGTAGTAGGTAGAATTAAGGTAGAAATGTCTGCACATCTACTCTTAGTCAAAAAATGTGCTCTCAACAATCAATTTGTGACCGCTGTTTATTGAAGCTTTTGGGTTATGATTCTAAGCATAGAAATATGATTGGTAAAAACATGGTTTTGTCTGAATAACAATGAAGTTTGTGGATAAACAAGTAAGTATGAACATGTTAACTGAAGAATTAATTTGCAGACATTTGAATTCAAGATCGTCTCGTGATCGCTAAATTAAGTCAAACTGTCACTGCTTTTGTTGGAATTTTAACTTAGTATTCAGTGCGCCCCAATTTCTGGACCCATGTTTACTGTAAACTTTTTGTTTCACTTCCTTTTCTACTTACCCCTACATTATGGAAAATATGTAGGTTCAGTAACCAGATTCCACCTCTCTAAGGTGGGATGGGGCTGGCTATTTAAGATGAGAGAACAAATAAAGCAATAATAGTCCATACTACTTGTTTGTTCCTGTAGCATCATTCATTAAACTTTTGTGCTTCAGTTGAGTTGTATCATCTGCTATGGCAGCTACAGAGACAAACTCTGCTGCATTGTTTGATGTTTGTCAATTGACGTGAGGATTGTGGCAAAATTGAAAAGGCCATCAGTTTCATTTTTAATACAAAAACATATATAGACAAGAGTATTATTACAGGAGATGTGCAACGTGAGTGGAGTAAAAGTAGGTGGGAAAATTTAGATGTGTAGGAGGGGGAAGATGATCCAACAAAATGGTGACGTTAATGGAGGTACTGAAAGCTTATAAACTATATGGGGTATCCTATATGCATGTGATTTAATGGTAATGAGCAGCAGCACATTTTAAATGTGGAAAGATTATTTCAGTTAAAAAGAATTAAGGACTATTGCAAAGAAAGTGAAAAGGAGGGAGGGAGGAAGGGAGTATTCTCTAAAATATCATACTTCTAGTTTTACTTATTTATTTTTTAATGTGATTTATGAGCACAATGAATCAAGGTTCTACTGCAGTTATCTGCTTATGATGTTTCTGTGCTGGGAGCTGCTTCTATCACTTTTACATCTCCTGGAGGAAGTGAAGGAATCTCATCTGTTTCCATCACCTTCCTCTGAATGACGTTTCCATGGCTATCAATTTCTTCAAATGAAATTATAATTTTCCCAGGAGTCTTTGAGAGCGATTCCTGTGCATCAGGATCATCTTCCTCTTCTTCTGAAATATGAAACATAGGGACACCATCTTGCTTGCCACTCACTTGGTATATATTGTATTGTCCACGCACTTCCAGTGGAGTTGTTCCAGATTCAGACTGCATTATTTCCTGTGTAACTTCCAAACTTTCATAGCGGACTGTTTGCAGTCGATAGAATCCATCCTCATCCCGCTTGTACCTACATACAATTTAACAAGCCATTAGAAAGAATAACAAGCAACATACTCATTTAATATCACAATTCTTAAGAACCAATACACATTAACATTACACTTTTCTTTCTCCACTGCTTGTAGCTTGAGCTTTATGTGAAGATATTATTATTATTATTATTATTATTATTATTATTATTATTATTATTATTATTATTATTTTATTATTATTATTTATTATGATTATTATTATTGCCATGTATGCAATATATGCAGATTAAAGGATCAGTTTTTGTCCTACAATATTTAAGGTGCAATTCCATATCAATAGTAATTTAAATTTATAATATAATTTTGATCCCTTGAGGAGAGGGGCCTAAATAAGAGCACATATAGCCCAGTCAATGAAGGAAAATATCAGAAGAAATTATTAATAAACTGAATTGTTTACCAATAGTCAGTCCCATTTAAAGATATAATTTCTCAAAAGTCCCCTGATTTCCACTATGCCCATTAAACCTCCTTGCAAACCTTGATGGGATCTTACACATCTCCATTACCATACGTCATAGTTCTCCAAACCTTTTTTTTTTTATTGCTTAAATTATGTTGTACAAAAAAGGTCCAATGCAATTTTAAGACAGGAATAACTGCTTATTAGATATTTGCTAAAGTTTGTGAAATCATAACTTTGTATTTACCATTTCTCCTTTATAAAAAAGTTTACTTCTAGAATTTTTCAAAATACTTCAAGTAAAAGTTCACTTTATGTACATAGATCTATATTTATATGCATGTTAAGACATCAGGAGGCACATAATGGGAGGTACATGCACCATGTTGCATTGGCTGAAATTACAGTGTGGCAGCTGTCCCATTATCCCTCCCAACCCCTTCTGTCTTAACCCTCTCGTTACTCTTAGATTTCATTTACAATTTATTATTAATTATAATTATTATTATAATGCTAGTTCCACAGTGCACTGTAGTAGAAGTAGTATATATATTGACCTTTGTAGGATGTTATAATACTCTTCAAAAATTGGCCATTTCAAATAGCTGTAGCACTCTAAAAATGTTTACATCAAATAACAATGTCACCCCAATCCATGTTGGGTCTTTCCATTATCCACCACCTATGGACCACCTATATTCAAAAATGGCAACAACTAGCATCTGTAGAATATATTATGCATTTATTTATTGACATCACAATATATTAATAAATAGTTAGCACTTTCCACTACATCCCGGACATTCCATTCACCCATATACATATTATACAAGTTGTTTTGTTTTGGCTCCTGCTGTTCTTTTTATTTTGATTCTATTTACAGATATATACAAGCTATGAAAGTATTTTGTTATTTTTAGTACCTATTTATTGCTCTCTTTAGTGGCATTTATTAATAGACCAGAATATTCCTACTTGCCATTAATGAAATCATTAGTTCATCATACGAGGGCTGTCCCAGAAGTACCCAACCTAACAAAGAAAACACAACAATTTTGGGAAAAAATGTCTTTATTTCTCTACATAGTCTTTCAGCTCGATACACTTTTCCCAGCGATGTTCAATAGCTTCGATACCCTGTTTATAGTCAGAACCGTTGAGTTCTGCAAAATAGCCATCAACTGCAAACTCCACCTCTTCATTGTTGGCAAATCTTTTACCAACTTTGGAAACAGAAAATAATCAGAGGGGGGCTAAGTCTGGTGAATAGGGTACATGAGGAAGCAATTTGAGCTTTAACTCCATTGATTTTGGCCATGGCAATAATGGATGTGTGAACTGGTGCATTGTCTTGATTATACAGAACTTTCTTTTTTGCAAAATGCGACCATTTTTTATTGATTTCAAACGCTGCAATAAATTTGCATAATACTCGCCATTGATTGCTTTTCCTTTTTGAAGATAATCAATGAAAATTATCCCTCGCACATCCCAAAAAACTGACGCCATGACCTGCAGATGGAACTGTCTTTGCCTTCTTTGGAGCCAATTCTCCCCTTTCAATCCACTGTTCTGACTTTCCTTCATCTCAGGTGTGAAATGATGGACCCATGTTTCATCCATGGTTATGAATCGACGCAAAAATTTGACTTTATTGCAGCGAAACATTGCCAAACACTCGACTGAAACATCCTCACGACGCTGCTTTTGTTCTATTGTGAGTAAATGTGGCACCCATTTTGCGCACAGCTTTCTCATGTCTAAATTTTCAGTTAGTATGCGATATACAGCACTTTTTGAAATACCTATGATGTCTGCTAGCTCGTGCACTTTCAGTCGACGGTCATCCAATACCATTTTGAGGATTTTCTTCACAATTTCTGGCATAGTCACCTCATTTGGTTGACCACTGCAATGTTTGTCTTGGCAGCTTGTATAGCCACGCTTAAACTCCGCTACCCAATATTTTACTGTTGTAAATGAAGGAGCAGACTCCCCCAGAGTAGAATCTAGCTCAGCTTTAATATTAGACTTTCAAATGAAAGTATTGTATCACATAACGACAGGCAGTTTTAACCATGTTTACAAATTCACTGAGAGAGTTCACTATTAATGACTGCCAAACAATTACTAAAGCATCATCAAATGTCAAACTTAAGCTTTATAAGGGTAGTACTGTCTACCACAGCCATTTGTTTGAAACAACCACCGCTATATATACATTAGGTCGGGTACTTCTGGGACTGCCCTCGTAAATAACTGTTGATCTGTTATTGAATGGCAGTCAACTACAATGTTTACACATTGGTGAACAATTCAACTGTAAAACTCTCTTTTACCCTCTATTTTCTAGTACTGGTTCCAGGTTCAACCAGTCGGCAACAAACTATTTCCAAGCCATAGAAATACAAGTATACATACTTGTATGTATACCCTGAGTAGATGCTTTTTCATATGCCTTTGTTGCCCGAGGCAATTTGGCAAGGTCAGATTAGATCTCAGGATAGGTATCTGTCATGCAAAAGAAATTGAACTATCAGGCTCCATTTAAGTTGGCATACCGATTCATTCCACATAAACTGAGAAACAGGTCAGCAGATCTATCTTGGATACATAAACAGTTTGTAAACAACAAAGCCTGATTCACTGATTTTTTTTTTTTTTTTCGTTTTCAAAATATCTACAGCCTTAAGCTTTCCTATTTCATACAAACAGTATGTGGTGTCACAATCAATAACTGCAAATTCAGAAAGAACAGCTCTTCTCTTTTTTGCTGCAGTGATCAACTAATGATTCAATGCTGTAAAAGACTTTGGTCTGGTCTGTAATACTTCTCGATTTGCAAACATGTATTTTCTGTTTTGTGGAGTAAGTAATATGACCAACAAATCTGTGAAGCCAACCACAATCTTCACGCTCTGATCAAGCTTTCCAATGGCAACTTTTACTACTTCAATGTCAGCATCTTCATTACTAAAGGTAAACAAGCCCCTTCTTTCCATTTCTGCCACAGCTTTGTTTCTCCTGTTACCTAAGGCATTTTCTTTAGGAGTATAACATTCCCTGTTGGTGTCAAACTGAATGTCACATGAGATTTTCTTTGGTGCTCTCCTCTTTTGTTTCTCATTTTTTATGATACAGTAGTCCAGGCATCCATCAAATACAACAGATGTATTTTGTCCATAGCAAATTATTACATATTCAAAAAAAATCTTAATATTTCACCATAAGTCGAGTTGCTTGGCCAGGAATCCACCATCAATCACATATGTCACTTAGGTGAGATTGATGTCTTCCTCCAGCCCACTTTCAAATGCTTTCTTCAAAGATGAATTTGTGCCTTTTCTAAGCAACACATCGTCAAACAGAGCTGAAGGTCTAAAGGCTAGCTGAAATCCTAAATATTTCTTCAGTTTAGTAGAACTATTGTAAATGCAAAATATTACATTGAAAAGTAGCTGTTGGTTTACTGTAACCTCTTTGGACATGACTCACTTTTTTTTATTCTCCTTGAGTCTTAACAATGTCTTTTCTTTACAACTTATGGTTTTCAAAATATTCTTTCATATTCTCTATTGCTATGAACCAAACATTATAGCACTTGTCACAGTTAATCGATTCATTTAAAAAAAAAAAAAAAATAATGAAATGAGTTCCCTAAGTCTTTAGTAAAGGGTTGTTCATTGAGCTACAATCTAATTTTTTTTAAATGAACAAGGTCTCCCTTTTTCCTGGACTCTCTTAGTTCAACATGTTGCTCAGAGAAGGTGATGAATGAACCCAAAAACTCAATTCTTTTTCATTTTCAAAATGAAAGGAGTCCCATCTCATACATCCATTTTGAGAGACTACTTTCAATTATGTGTCTACCACGAGTAAGGCCTCCCACAGACTTCATGAGGCATATAAGGCACTATTGGATGTGCATTTTGTCCAGGTGCCAGACCAAACTTTACTTGTTCTCCTTACTGTAAACATTCCCTTTTTGGTAAAAAGTTCCACTTCTCTTTCTGTCAGTTTTAAGTTAATCATAAATTCCTGGGCATACAAATGTGCTCTTTTAGCACAAGGCAAATGGCCAACAGTTTGAAAAATTGGAAACATTTCTTCTATTGCAGCCACGTGCATTTCCAATCACCAGTACTTCTGTGATCTGAATAAAGGGTGTGCCCCTCCCCCTGGGAGGGAGAAAATTCCCCGGAAGAAACACTGCCCATTCCTCTTGGCTTAGAGTTCACCTCGCATAAACTAACATTTAATAACCTTACCTTATAATAAGTATACTCTCACCTAACACACAGTCGACTCACTCATGATTGCCACATGATGATGTACATGGACGATTTATTACTTCAGTGTTGGTGCCTGACATTTGTTTAGCTCTAATAATATATCCCATAATATAATACATTACAATATTGTAGACTTAGTTTGTACTCAGATGAATCTGAGTTGAAAATCATACGAGTAATATTAATGCACACTAAAAGAGAACTAATGTAAATGGAAACTGAAAATCTAGCCAAAAAATTTATATCTCAAACCTACACCACCAATAGACCAAAAGCAGAGTATTCACTTGAATGGAACCACTGAATTACAAATACAGATTGAGATATCATTTTAATACATTTAAGCACTATAGAATAATTATTGTACTAATGAGGCTAGGGGGTGAAAGAGAAATGGGGAAGCGAGGGGTAATAGGACAGCTGCCATGCCATTGTGTCAGCTAGTGCAACACTATGCATGCCTCCCATTATGTACCTCCCCACATCTTACTATTCATATAAATATAGAACTATGTACATAAAGAGAAAGCTAAGATTCCGTTCTACAACTGTAATATAAGTTTTTTAGAAATTCTAGAAACAAAATCTGTTATAAAGAAAAAATGGTGCATACAAAGTTATGATTTCACAAACTTCTGATAAACAGTTATTCCTACATAAATATTGCATTGGACCATTTTTGTACAACATAATCTCAGGAATAAAACAAAAAAAAGTCTGAAGAACTATGATGCATGGTATCGGAGATGTGAGCAACCCCTAAAGGCTTCAAGATGGGGGAGTTTAAGAAGGGCTAGCTGGATAAGCACCAGGGGAAAATCAGGGGACTTTTGAAAAATTACACCTTTAAATAGGTACTAATGACTTGTACGTAATTCAGCTTATTTATGATTTCTTCTGACATTACCTCATTTTTGGTCTTCATTGACTGGGCTAATAGTGAAACACATGCATAAGGGACGAAAGGTTTGCAACATTAACAATGTATGTATGACAACTTTCATTTCACTAAAGTCAACTATGTATATGTTATTGTCATGTCATGTGTATAAAAAACTAAATGTATTATTAATTTATGTTGATACCTCTTGTAACTCCATGTGTAGATGTAAATCAATGTTATAATACAAAAAAGATAAGAGTTGATCACTAAATTGCTATTCAATTTTTACTTTCCTACTACTTATCTGCAGTAAGCAAAGGAAATTTGATTCCGAGATTTTACCGGACATGCATGTTTTGATATTCCCTGAATAAAAAATTTTTCTGATTGTTACATTCACATGACTTTCTCTACCCACTATCACATTTTTTATATAGCTTCTAACTATTCTTACACTTATTTTTCTATCTACTTCATATTAATTGAGATAAATCTTTGCAAAACTGTTCATTACACATTTTGTTGTAGGTACAAAAAAGGGTAGAGAAAACTGAGTCTACAGTCAGATTTTTAAAAACCGAGTTGCCATATGCTGGCCTTAAAATTGCCTACTCTTTCCATGATATTGCAAAAAGCAAGTTAATAGCAATAGCACTGTAAAAAAATGACAAGGTTTTGAAAAATTTGGACCAATAATAACAGATATCTTGGAAATGGCTGATAGCACAAAAAAAAGCTTATTTAAAATAAACTGTGCATTTTAAAGAGCTCTACATTTTTGTGTAGCATGTTTTTATCTTCTCTCTTATGTTTACCTGTTATACAAAGTTATACAGAGTTCTTTCCAAATTAAGAGAACTTCACAGGCTTTTCCCACAAAATTCAAATACACACTTTATTTTTAATCAAAATCTTTACAGCCATTTTGAGAAAATAAAAAATATTGATTTTCGTTATAAAGCAAAATTTGAGGTGGAAGATACTCAACTTAAATACACCAAGTTTGGAATTTACACGACTTTCCGTTTTTGAGTTAATGCTCTCTCTCCAGCATACGAACATTTTTAGTTTCATGTTTTGTATATCAATAATGTGATAACCATATAGAATATTAGGAGACTAATATACAATTTAACAGAAAAAAATATTTTAAATATATCAATACTATATAAAGATTACAAAGTACAACCAAAACAGTTATAAAATTCTTGCAAAATATAGAAAGCTTCTTACAAGCAACAGACTCCTCATGTCGAAACCCATACTGAATTTCCTCTGATGAAAGAGAGGTAGTACGAGATGTCCATACCCAAAAGCAACTGCCAGTTTTAACTGCAAGGTGCCCAAATCAAAAATGGAATTCTTCAACAGCAATCCAGACTCCCTGCTTCAGAGGCGTGCTTCACTATAGCATGCCAAGTTTGAATAGCTGGATGGAGCACCCTGCCCTCAAACCTCTCATGACATAGAAAATGGTAATTTGAGCCCCTGTCCCTGCGCCTAAATAAATCTCTAGTAAGCAGTCAGGGCTGTCCTATGAGTTAGTTAATAGAAACATTATTTCCATGTTTTATACAGAGTTGTTAATACAAGTAGCAGCTGGTAGAACGTGGCTACCTCCCAGTGAAACGATAGCATCTCACTCCCCAGTGTTGGTGCCAGTGAGTGGTTATATAGTCAGTTGGAGCACATGATTCTCAAGGACTGGTTGTGCTATATGCACTTCTCTGTTTACATTGTGTATTAGTTTACATGTTACGTAGAGTTATTATTGTTCTTTGTTATGCCACCATTCAGTGTTGAACAAAGGGTGTTTATGTATGATAATTATGTGAAAACTGATTCTTGCACAGAATTGAAATACCCTGGTAATCATGTTTCAAATAGAGAACATGTTCGACATTTTGCTATCAAGCTTTGAGAGACAGGACCTGTGAATGATAGGAAACAGGTTAAGAGGCGCCATGTTTTTAGTGAAGAGAAGTTAGACACAATAGGGAATGTCTCAAACATTTGCCAAAAAAATATCACTCATCTTGCTCAGAAGAAAGGGGTATCAATATGCTCTGCCAGAAATGCAACCAAATTACTCAAATTAAAACTGTATAATGTTACTGTCGTACACATTATCGATGAATTGCTATTATTATCATCATCATTCCCCCAGTAAGGCGTTCAGTAAACATTTTACGCCTGACAATTGTCTCTTTCTCGTGTAACCTACCTCTGTTCTGCCGGCTACGAGTTGCATTTAACAACCCTGTATGAAAATTTAACATTCATTTTCAAGGAATTCTGCAATTAAAACTGGCTGTTGATGTTTTACATCTAGCTTCCTTATATTACATCACCTCTGTCACAGGAATTTCAGGGTGAGTTTCATCATGAGGGGTCTGATACTTCCCTTGTTTGCATATTTCCCAAATTTGGCATTTTTTTAATCATTTCGATGGTGATTAAAATGTACATATTTATACCCTTGTGCAATATGGAATTTATCTGTCTTTTTATTATTTTTTATTAGATGTATTTTATTATAATTCCTTGTTGTGCATTTAGGTATGATACTATTGTATCAAAGTAGTTAATGTTATTTATAAAATGCCCTGTTTGAAACATATACAAGCAGGATGAGGTACAAGTATCGAGTTTCTTATAATGCAATTTGCAAGATGTAATTCTGTTTAGATTTGGCTTCTTGTAACATAGAGTGAATTTATTTTTGCAGCAGATCCTCATACAAGGATGTAATGAATGAGTGCAGATTACACACATGAAAAATCCATGTTTAATGTTTGCAAATCACATATAGTTTCACTTTCTCTACTACTTGCCAATAGTAAGAAGGGAAAATATTGCATTCCACCCAATAATGTGATACTGGGATTTCAACAGAAATACACATTTTGAAGTTCCAGAATCCAGAACAAGCATTTTTGGAGAAAGGTCTGTGAGTGTGTGAGCATAGTTCATAAATGAAAAGTTGGAAGAATACAAAACTGATATTTAAGTTCAATTTAAATCCACGGGTGCAATACAAAGATTTTCAAGAAAACCTCTCCACCCCAAACTACCCCTTACATGAAATTTTTTGTTACTTTTGAATTTCTCAAAATTTGATTAAAAATGTTCAAGAGGATCTACAGCTTTTACCATGGATACCAAGCCACATTGGCTTTGGAGATATTACACATGAGCTAGTACAGATGGACCACCAAAAGAAGACGAGCAAGAGGAATGTGCTCATAAACGTTTATACAGCCCCCATAATGTTTATGTACACTAGTACCACAGAAAATAAACATGTTAGATAACTCACCCATGGTTAGAAGTGCAGCATGGATAATACACATATGTTATAGTAAACAAATCAATAAGTGAGCAGATAAACAGTAGGAGGTGAAGTCTTGGAGACAGTCGACTAAAATCACCACACCAGATTCAGGAATCCAACCAAGATGAGAGTCACAAATGAAACCACTTACCCACCCTGATGCCCCAATTAACAAAAGTTGATAGCAGAATAAGCTTTTGTATGAATAGTTTGGAGAGAAAGTAAATGTAAACGATGACACATGTGTTTAAGAAGGAGTTTTTTTGTTGCAGTATTCTCATTTGTGGCTTCCAGCTAAGTAATTTATTATTACTTGGAGAAATTTAGTTTCAGTAGCATACTTTATTAATTCATTATTATAAACAACTTTTGGTGCTGTTCTGTAACACTAGAAGCACCAGCATCACCCCCCTGCCTAAAAGGATCGCTACTGGTCAATTTCACCAGTTGCTTTTTTAATTGTTTTTCATGTTCTGTTGTATAATATTCTTCTTCTTCCTTCCAAGGTATAAGCCAATGACCTGTTCCGAGGCTAATTTTCAATGTCAGTTGTGTTGATCACTCCATCATCAAATATTGTATAATATATGAGTTAAATATATTTAAAATTACATGTTTTCAATGTTTTAAAGAACCAGTATTTTTATTTAGGAGCAAACCAATCAACAGTTGTATTCTTACTCAACAGTACATATTTAAAGCTTTATATTGTACAGCTACCTTCTTTTTTTTGGGGGGGGAGAGGGGCATTGAGCCTAGCATTCTCAATTCTTATTGTTATATAATTAATTTACTGTCAAGATATCATTTTTAATTGTATTACGTCAGCAGCTCAATGTCTTGAGATCACTCAAAAAAAGCACCATCTTTACCACAACGCTTAACATATTAGAACTAAACACTCCCTGAAGAAAAAAACACACGTGCGTGCATGCACATGCGCGCACACATATGCAATTCTTGATTTTATTGGGACATCTGAATTCTCCAATCTGGCAGGTCTTGCAATAATATAGGTCACTGGGCATCCCCCATCGACATCATGAGTAGGTGCTCTTCTTAACAGCATGTATGAAGATGTCAATTCTTAAGAAATTCTCGTCATCTTAGCTTTTCTCCTGTGGCTTACTTTTCTCTTACTCTTTCTGTGCAGGATCCATGCTTTGATTTCAGCTAGATCTAGTACACTGAAGAAAACTTGCATAGGCCACCACTGAGAATCATAATAGAGTGTGTAAAGGCGACACATTTGGTCCAGAATGTCAATTCCAGTTTTACAGAATTATATTAAAGTTTCAAGAAATTTCTTCTATGTTCCTTTTTACACTTCCACAGATTGATACACTGTATTTAGTAGGAATACGTGATTGAAGTATCACCAAATTTGTATAAGATGGTGTTACACACAGATCCAAAAGTGCATTTTGCAGGAGGAGGAATTTCTCTCCGTTCTTCAATGTTCTGACCATTGTTGTGTTGTTACGCTTCAGCTGATTCGAAAGGTTCTTTAAAGGGAAAAAGTTGTCACATGCAGCACTTCCCTTTGAAGTGAACGGTTGCATTAGATGTGTGACATGTTCTGCTACAGATATGTTTGTTGGTCTTTGATCTTGTTTACCCAAATAGGGATATTCATGCAGCATGTATTTTATAACTGAGTCATGAGTATGTCAGAATTTCAAGCCAAACTTGTCAAGTTTATTGCTCATATATTGGGTAAAGTGGCAGCGAGCTTTACATGGATAAAGTTGCTCATCTATGGTTATACTGCACCTGGTTGTAGCCCCATATGCAATTGTCTATAAAGGGATTCCAGATTGGTGTAGCTGCTGCAAAGCCATTAGTTTTTAGTCTCTCAATTTGTCTGTGTCTATCATCTAATTGTAGATACCACATAATCTCTATACACTTGTTCCCATAATGTAATAGGAAATAGTAGGCCCCACACCAGAGACCACTGAAGTTTCATGGGAAAATTTTGTTCCTCCATAAAATCCATTGGCATACAGAATAGCTCTAGTAGCTTCAAGCTGGTCAAGTTCAAGGATCCAAGATTTTTAAGGTACTTCATTTCGAGCAGTGTTTTGTATTTTTGAGAATATCACTTGCCATGCATGGGATTAATTATTCACTATAAGATTTCTTGCATGACCTGGCCTTTCTGTAAGTAAATTATGACCCTGAAGTCTTCCAAATATATTTCCTTTTCAACTTTTGTCCACCCTGTACCATGCAGCCTCATTACTTCAGCAGGGAAATTTGATTCCTGAGAAGTATCTGTCTGTTGTTTGAAACTTCCTCTTTGACTTAGAGCAGGTACATTCTCCATCCTGCAACTGTGTGGATGTCAACTTGCTCACATCTGGTATTTTAATTTTCTTCTGATTTGGATAATTCACTTATATCGGATATCCAAAGGAGATATTCAGGATCATCATTATCAGTTAGCTCATCACAATAAAAATATTATCTCCTTCTGAATTCACCATCTGGTAAATTGAAATAATTTTATGTCGGTTATAAGAAAATGCAAAGTAATTGAGGAAGTATTTTAATACCTGAATAATTTCAATTGTATTTTATAATAAGTAAATTCAATAACAGCCCACCTTGAAACAATATGTATGTAATAATTGTTTAAATGTATGTAACAGTCATTGCATATGCTTATTATTTTATTGTAAAACATGTTTTATAATGTTATGTGAATACATTATATACTTTAATAATGCAAGAGCTGTGAGAATAATAAGTTTTGAGTTGCTAACAATGGGGTAATAATGAGGTAACCTTGTGGCAATAATGAGTTTTAGAGTTTGAAATATTACTAGTCATGATTAAAGCAAACGATAATGTAATTTCTCTAACAGTTTAAAATTAGCCAATGAACAGCAAAGAAAAGCTTTAAGTAAAATGCAAATATTCTATTGGACTAGAATTAGCCAATCAGAGACTTGAAATACTGAAGCTTACGGGTTTTAACTGTTGAAAGTTGCTCAGTTGCTGGCAAGCCTTGGAGTGAACAGATGGAAGATGTGTTCTCTACGTGTGAATCGTAAAATATGTATACGCGCTAACTGAAAGTATTGAAGCTTCTCACAGTTCTTAAAAAGTGTAGTGCTTTATAAAAATGTGCAAGAATTAATAAAAGAAGTGAATTTAAAAACTTAAATTCTGTGATGTCTACAATCATTGTCAAACCGCACCCTGCCTAAGACACATGACTCTACAAACATTACTGACGCAGCCGAGGCACACTCAAACATAAATATATAGAAGCAGTGTTAATAACAAAGTTAAATATTATAGTGTAAAACTTGGTGTAACAACAAAAACACATCTTGAAATCAGCTTCTCATACGTAGCAGCATATTGCGTAATAACAGTAACTATTACATAATCAACAAATTCAAACCGACGCCCAAAGCGTGTTCCAGGAACTCCTTAAATGCAACTAAATAAATAAGTTACGTAAGCATACATCTTCAAGTTAAACAATATGCAACAAAACATCAACTTCAAGTTGACGCCCAACGTGGGGCAGTTAAAATTATGTAACCAAACAAAACAAAAGCAGCACAACATAACCTTCTTCAAGTTTAAACAATATGCAACAAATTACTCTCTCAAGTTGGCTTCCCAAGCGTGGAGCTAAAGAACGATCTTCAAGTTTACGTAAAAACATTTTATGTAACCATAACAACTTCCCTTCAAGTTGGCGCCCAACGTGGGGCACGAATGGACAGCGAGAATTGACAAGAATTTGTGACATCAGAGAAGAAAAGATCGACGGAACGACCAGAATTAAAGAAACCACGAGACTACATCTTAGAATTTCAAGATTGTCAACAAAGTCCAAGGACAGCAACAATTCTTCAGGAGTAAGGGGCACATGGTTAACACCTCAACAACAATCTACACGGGAACACTGAGTATAAAAGTTTAATAACAGCCAGAACAAAAGGTCAGGAATTTCCATTGTATATTATAATAATTGTCAATTTTAGAAAATATATTGTTATTTTTGAGCAAAATTCATGTTATTAAGAAGTGGAAAACTAAAATTAAGCAATTCAAAGGCAAATATACAAAGTAAGATGGAAGCTGTAAACAATGAAAGTATGGAAGTAGTTGAGGTTAGGTCAGCCATTGCAGATTGTAATGCAGATTTACAATCAGAGCTAGAGAAAACAAATAGGTTAAATGTAGAAGAGCAGTTATCTGAAAATTCAGAGGTAGACGTAGAAAAAGATAGCAGTAGTATGCAAGGTCAATCACCTTTACAGAGCTGAGAGTAGAATTAAGTAAAGAATTTAACAGTAAGCTAACAGAAACTAGTACAGAGCTAAGAGTAGAGTTAGGTAATAAATTGACTGAAACAAATACAGAGCTATCTAATATTAAAATTGATCTAGCTAGACAAACAGAAAACTGTAAGAAAGAAAGCAAAGCTGAAAGCAGGAAGTTAGTAATAAAGCTAGAACAATCTTCCAAAGCACTTCAAAAAGACATAGATGTAAAAGTAAACAAAGGTTGTAAGCAGCTAGAACAAAAATTGTCAAGTCATATTGACAAAAATGTAACTGAAATGGAGTTAAAACTCGCTGATACTAAACAGGGTATTTGTTACAAGTTAGATAAACAGGGTGAAGAATTGAAAACAATGGTAGAAAATACAAATGCAGACCTTATACAGGTACAAATAGATTTAACTGGAGAAATCAATAAAATGCATGAAATGGTAAAAACAAATGAAGATGCAGTAAAAGAAGCAAATACAGGGCAAGGACAAGTAAAGTCAATGATAGATGAAGATAAAGTACAGGAAAGTAATAAAGAAATTGATAAACTTATAAATAGTTTTGAGAATTTAAGTACAATTGTACCAAGAGTAAATGCAAATGTAGCTAGTTCTGTAAATGCTAACCAAATGCATGTTAATAATGCAAGCACAGAAAGAAGTGTATCACCATTGTTAACTAACAACACAAAGAGACACTACTGCTTTTTCTATAGCATCAGCCTCTCAAACACACAACAATAATAATGATGACACATATATGCATGTACCAAACCAGATGTCAAATTATTATTCTGTGCTTAATGAGTTACCATTACCTAATTTTAATGCTTCCTCAAGTCCAGTACAGTTTATAAATGATATTATAGAATATTTTAAATTGAAAAATGTGCCTGAAGCATTAAAATTATCCTTGTTAGAAAATGCTTAAACAACAAAACTTTAGAATGGTTACATATGGTAGCAGACAGTGAAATAATTTTGAAACATTCAGAATTTTATTCATGAATAATTTTGGAATACCACTGTACAACATAAGATTAGGGCAAGCCTAAGCTACTCACAGTACAATAGGGATAACAACTTATCAATGACAGATTATCTTATTAAATATGCAGGGTATGTCAGATATTTAACTCCAGCCATGCACGAGGAGGATTTTATTAGTTTAATTACTAGACACTACCCTCTACGCATACAAAACTACATCTTAATTGCAAGACCCAAAACTATTTACGAGATGACAGAGCTAATATCATCATTAGAACAGCAGGAAAATAGTAGTGGTAATGTAATTTGGGGTCCACACAGGCGAGACAGAGATTAGGCGCGAAAGGCGTAATTATGCCTTAGAATACACGCTATCACAATGAAAACAGGAGAAATAATGAATTTCAGGGTCAGAACAGATTCAATTACAACACACACATCAGAGATTCAAGACAAGGGAGACAGGAACATACAAATTATGTGAGAACAGAAAGAATGAATCAGCAGAATTCTACTTCATGTAGGGGTAATAATAGATTACAGCATAGAGGAAGTATGCAAAACAGGGGAAACTTCCACAACTATAATGAAACAAGCAACTATCATCCAGAAGAATATACACGTGGAGGACATAGCAATTTTAGAGGGAGAACAAGAGCTAGGGGGCGTGGCTCATACACAAATATCAATGATAATGAAATAATAGTAACTGCGGTACAAAATGGCAATCCTGTAAATACTGAACATAATCACCAGGAAAACTAAATTATGTACTGCCTGACGTAGATTCTGGTAATACAGTACCTTCTGCTCATAGTGGCAAGAATAAAATATCTACACACTTTGATTGTTACCGTCTAAGTACAAACACAGGGAATTGTGAAAACAAATATGATTCACCGTACAAACTATTATAGCAGGAAGGGAAGTAAATGTTGCAGTAGATTCAGGATCATCAAGCTCTATCTGGTCGAAGAAATGTTTTGAACAACTGTTAAATGAAGGGATACAACTTATGATAGCCCCAATAAGCAATGTAATATGTAGGGTAGCCATAGATACAATGACCCAAACTATCAAATCACAAGCATTGATACCTATACAGATAGCAGATATTACATTGGAGGTCATGTTTTAATTGTTCCAAACTTGATATGCGAAGTGATAATTGGGTGTGATGTTTAAATAGAGTTCTCTGTGATAGTTGATTTTGAGGAGGACAGACTAGTATTAAATAAAGAAGAAAAGAAGATATATGTGTCTTATATAAAAGATAAAGTATGTAAAGTACAAAGGATGGAACAAGAAAATGCAGTATATGAAGAAGAGTGCTTCATACAAATAGTTAATGTCCAAGCAAGCAGGGAAAACAATGAAAGGTTATTGACCTTTAACTTTGAAGAACAGAACACTGACCTCACCAAATGGAACCCTTATGCAAAGAGATCTATGACAGAAGAAAATATACTAGAGCAGGTAGAAAATAGTTATTCAACAGAGATTGAAGACAGGAAGATACACACAGACACACTGATGACAAATGCAATACTGACTGACAATGAAAAGTTAATAATGGAAAAGATATTACAAGACAATAAACATGTTTTCAGTGAAATTCCAGAATGGTGTACATCATATATTCACACATTCACAGCAGAAAATGTACCAGCATTTTGAAGAAAATATAATAACCTACCAGCGAATCTAAGAAACGAAGCTAAAAAATTAATAGCTAGTATGCTAGAAAATAACATCATTGAGCTTAGTAATTCACAGTATATAAATAGTGTTTGTTGGACATTAAAGAAAGAGAATAGTTTAAGAATCACTATAGATGGAAGATATTTGAATAAATTCATGCTACCAGACCACTTTCAAAATGAAAGTATAGAACAAACAATTGCAAAGTTATCACGTGGCAAATATATCTCTTCTATAGATCTTACAGCTTCATTTTGGCAAGTCGAGCTAGATCCTAAAGTACGTGATTACACAGCCTTTCAAGTTTTTGGATTACAATATAGGTATTGTGTAAATCCATATGGATTGAAGAATAGTGCTAGTGGATTCCTGAGAGCAATATATAGTGTCTTTGGTAACACAGCAGATGATTTCTTAATCAGATACACTGATGATTTTCTAATAAGTCAAACCTTTGAGGAACATTTAGAAATGTAATTTATGTATTAAATAAATTACATGAACATGGCATGACTGTAAATATCAAAAAGTCAAAATTCTGTGTACCTGAAATTAAATTCTTAGGATATGTAATAAATGAAGTAGGCATTCAACCAGATGAAGAAAGAATAGAAGCCATATTAAGAATACCACCACCTAAGAAACATGACAACACATTTCATGTAATTAGTACTGCATCACGTGGCTTAACCAATATAGAAAGAAATGCATCAGTAACAATGTCAGAAATTGGAGCACTATATTTTTCACTATTGAAATTTAAGACATATATATTTCAGAAGAAAGTGAAAATATATACAGATCATATTAGCTTAACTTTCATTCAGAAATGTACGTTATATAGTGGCAAGTTAGCTAGAATGATTCTTGCTATAATGGAATTTGATGTTGAAATTATACATACTCCAGGCAAACAAAGTACATTTAGTGATTTAATATCAAGAATCAATCACAACAAACAATTTCCTGAAAGTTGTTCAAGACAACAATATGAAATTAAAGTGCTTACAATAGACATTCCAATGAAGAAGGAATTGAAGAACCAATTTAAAAATATTAAAGAAGAGCAAGACAAAGACATTAAACTAGCAAGTTTAAAAGAAAAAGTTCCAAAGATAGAAGAGGCAAAGAACAGTACAATCGCTGTTAAAGATGGTGTATTATATAAGAAACATAGAAAGGAAATAAAGAGGTGGAAAACATATATTCCAACAAGAATGGAGTTGGAAATAATAGAACAATTTCACTTAGGATTAATACATGCAGGTACAGAGAAGACAACCCTAACCATTTTGGAAAATTTATACATCTCTAAATTAGGACATAAAGTAAGAAAATGTATATCATGTTATGATCTTTGTCAGAAAGCAAAACAAATTAATGTTGCTTATGACTATACAACAAACTCAATACTTAGAGATAAACCAAGATGTTTATTAAGTTTACATTTACATGGTCCAATGCCTGTAAGTACATTTGGGTACAAATATTTATTTGTATGCTATGACGTATTTAGCAAATATGTTAGAATATATGCACTCAAGAATGCAACCAGCATAGCATGCTTAAATAAATTAACAAAATCATATTTCCCAGAGGAAGGAATAGTTGAGGCCATACTTTGTGATAATGCATCAGTGTTTACCAGTTCTAAATTTATAAATGGAATTAAAGATTCGGGAGTCAAACAGTATTTTTCATCAAGATACAGAGCAAATGCCAATCCAGTAGAAAGGGAGATAAAAGAAATTGCAAATTATCTACGTGTAGTGTGCCATAACAAGCAGAGCAGTTGGTACTCATACATCAGTATTATTCAAAATCTACTAAATCAATCCATAAATGCAGTTACAGGATTTAAACCAATAGAACTTCACCATGGAAAACTGTACAATACTTTGAGCCATAATATACCAAAAGTTATTGAAGACCAAGCAGTTAAATTACCAGAAAAAGAGGAAATCTTCAAATTAGCATTTTCGAAAATACAAGCAAAAGCCCTCAAGAGAAAACAAAAACATGAAGAAAGAAAGAAAAAGAAAAGTTTGGAAAATAAAGATAGAAGATTAAGTGTTAGTGAAGAACAAGAGATTATCAAATAAGCTTCGTAAAGAATGTTGGAGATTATTTCTGAGCTACCATGGTCCTTATGAAGTAATAAATATATTTGGAACAGATACATATGAACTTAGGAACAATAAAACAAATAAAATAATTGGAAGATTCCAAAAACAAATGTTAAAGCCATATAAAAGTAAACAATCTGAGGCACAAGAAGAGAAAGAAAATAATGTATCTGGAACATAAAAGGGGAAAGCAATGTAATTTAAAATTGTAAAGCACTATTTAAAATAATATTTTTACTAAATGTAGCAAATGGTTAATAACAAAGGCAAGTTTAGATAAAAAGAAGTAATAAAAATCCATTGTTAGTAAGAAAAAACTGAGTAGCAACTACATTTATATTGTATAAGTTAGAAATTGTAAGAAATATTAAAATATTTAGGAAACAAATTGTTAAGAAAGGGTAACAAGTATAAATATGTCTAATTTTATGTAAAATGTGTAGCATATAAAATGCTTAATGGTGAATGTGATGGTGAATGAGCAAACTTCGCTCAGATCATTAATCTTACACCAGGTCATTAACCTTGGAAAGTGTCAAACAAGTGTATATGAAGTGTTCTGCTATACATGAGTGTAGTGAAAAACCAGTGAATGTTAAAGAAAAAGTATAAAAAAGAGAAAGTGACACTGAAAGATAGGAAGTGCAATAATAAAAGTTATGTTTCTTTCTTTCAGGAGACTTTTAGAAAATATTTAAAAATTTAAAGAACAAAACAAAAAAGAATAAATATTAAATATTTCTACACGGGGGCAATTTGAGGCAGTATTTTAATACCTAATAATTTCAATTGTATTTTATAATAAGTAAATTCAATAACAGCCCGCCTTGAAACAATATGTATGTAATAATTGTTTAAATTTATGTAACAGTCATTGCATATACTTATTTTTATTGTAAAACATGTTTTATAATGTTATGTGAATACATTATATACTTTAATAATGCAAAAGCTGTGAGAATAATAAGTTTTGAGTTGCTAACAATGAGGTAATAATGAGGTAACCTTGTGGCAATAATGAGTTTTAGAGTTTGAAATATTACTAGTCAAATCCTGGCTATGGCACTGAATTTTTCAATCGCTTGATTCTACCTTTCCAACCCTGTCCAACACAAGGCTTGTGTGAAAGAACAATTAATTCCATTTAAGCAATTATTTGATACTTACTTTGTACTTGGATGTGGATAAAACGTTATAAATAAAAAGAAATTTGAGTTATATTAAATTATAAGACAAATTTATTAATACAAACAATAGTTAAATATGAATACATATAACAAAATATTTTCGTATTTTCAAGAATGATATAAAGTAACACTGGTGAAAAGAAAAAATAATAGTTCTGAGATATAAGGGAATTGAAATAAATAAAATAATTTCAATCACTTGACCAAAGATCATATTTATAGGTTCCAAGCAAGAGTAAGAAACAATTACTAAAAAGAAGCTGTAATTTGACTAATTAAGGTGCTGTACAAGAAAATATTGAACTTTCATAATCATTATTAAAGACAAATGATACTTTCATATTAAACCAATCCAGGCAAAAATAGTTTCTACGTGAAATATAAATTTTTTATGGAAATATGTTGGTCAAAAAAAATTAAGGATATAGTTACAACATAAGGATATATATATATATATATATATATATATATATATATATATATAAAAAGTTCTTCATTGATAATAAATGATTATGCGATGGATAATAATTAAATAATATTGTGACGCAGTGGCTATGGACCAAGGTTAATAAGGTTGGTACCGGGCAGTCGAGTAAACACTGGATGCACTATCACCAGCTAACTAGGATCTTCTGGAAGCATCTTCCCCCCCCCTCCTCCTCAAGAAAGTGTGTCAAAATAGTTCTAGAACATTCAAGAAAACATGTGGAAAGATTCTACTGACTATATAAGCGAGAGTTCTCATGACAGTAGTCAATGCGAGTTGATTTGCGACACTTAGTAAGTGAACAAGTTGGCAGGTGAGGTTCACGTGTGACATCAAGAGAGATTCTCCGGGCAAGTTGATGATGGCTGTTGAGATACAGTGAATGCTAGTGCGAGTGAAGGAACCATCTAGTGTGCAGAGGCTACGTCACGAAGGAAGTGAAGTGACTGATAATTGAACTAGTTCACCTTAGTGATGTGATAGTGTGAATGACCAATGAAATTGAACTAAAGAAAAACTACACAGTCAGAAGTGGGATACAAAAGCCATGATGGAGGAAATACTTAAACAATTATTATTAACTGAAATGAAGAGTGTTAAGGAAGAAATGTAGACCAGAATGGAGGAGATGAGAAGTGAAATGAAGAGAGTGAAAAGAGAAATGAAGACAGAAATACAGAAAATAAAATCCCAACTTTTTTGTCACTAACACTGTAAACCCTAAATTAAAGGCAATGGTGTTGCTGGGTTTTTATTTATGGACACTCTTTAACTGCTATGGTTCTTAGTGCCCCATTATATATTGGGCGTGAAAGACTGGAAATTATGCTCAATGGTCTCTATCAGGCTTGAGGTTGTTTTACATGCCATAAATCTATGACACAGGACCACCGGCATTACTTCCCTTCCAAAGGAAACCATGCTAAGGATTTTTATGCCTGAAAAAATCCATCGCGCTCCATCAGGTTTGAACCCGCGACCTTGGGAACTAGAGGCTAGCATGGTACCCCTGGGCCATGGAGGATGACAAAGGCAATGATGAAAGCCCTGAAGGAGACATTGCAAAGGAGTTACAAGGAACTAAATCTGATATGGAAGATAACATTGTGGTGGAAGAGCATCTAGATCATCAAGAACGGCTAGAGGGACAGACAAAAGAAAACAAGAGAATGATAGAGGTCGCAATGGATAAACGTCTAGACCAGCAGATGATGGAGACAACTACAGCTCTACGCCCAGTCATGCTGCAACCTGGAGGTTGGGGCGAGAAAACTTGAGCAACAGGAGGATCAGAACATGGGACCAATCCTAAAGGATGAAGAATCTGGCATATGAACCCATGTGAGTGCATGTTTCTCCCAGAGGCCCATACTGTGAGAGCTGTTGGACCTGATAGAACTCTCTGGTGGTCAGGAATGGCGTACTGAAGAGAGTGTGGGAGTTTGCAGGACTAGGGTGGAACAGCTGGTGCTCCCGAAGAAAACAGTGAAGGAAGTCAAGGAAGCCCACGCCAACTCTACTGGTGGGCACCTGAGTGCGAGCAGCACCTTGACAAAGCTATGTCATCTATTCTATTAAAATAAATAGAGTTTTATTTATGGATGCTCTTTAACTACTATGGTTCTTAGCATCCCATTCTATATTGGACATGAAAGACCAGAAATTTTGCTTAGACACCTCTTAATCAGGCTCGAGGTTCTTTTACATGCCGTAAATCTACGACATGGGACCACCAGGTTTGAAGACCTTGGGTCCATACACTAGCAATGCAGAGGACGACATCGATTCTATTGGTTGCATCTTTGAGGCGACATGGAGAAGTGGTGCCAGCAAAGCGACATCCATGCCACAGGTCCTAGGTTCCTGTCATGCATTCGGTATCAGCCCAAGGTGGGTGGGGGGGGGGGGGTTTGATGGTACTTCATTGTGATCTACTACAGATCGTGGAGCTGTTTGGGAGGAGGGAGCTGTGTGACACAGCGGCTATGGCTCAAGGTTATCGGGAGGTTGGCATTGGGCAGTCAAGTAAACAATGATAACTGCCGCTCACCAGCATAAACATTGGGCATGCTATCAGCAAATAACTAGGCTCTTTTGAAAGCTTCTACCCGCTTCTCAAGGAAGTGTGTGGAAATAGTTTTAGAACATATGAGAACCTTGTGAAAATGCTTTCCACTAGGTCTTGTGCATTTCTGATTCCTAAATTTTCATATTTGGTGAATGAATTAAATTTCTTCACCAGCCATCTAGCTATATAATAGGTTGGCAAGTGAATCTGATTGATGATTGGTCTCACTGTTGTCCTGTTTATGTATTTTTAGTAAACAATTAATTCTGGATAAAGTAGGATTGTGAGATTTCAACAGCTTTATTTCTTCTTTTGATATTATGCAACTTGAATTAAATTTCAATATAGTCATTCCCTGTTAACTCTCACTCTCTCTGTGGTTAAGGACCACAGCAGTTAAAGAGTGTCCATAAATAAAACTTAATTAATTAAGGCGCTTATCTTTAACTTGGACTTTATCCACTTCCGAGAGGCTGCATGTTGCCATTTCTACATCAGTGGTATAATTATCTAAATTATGAGTGAAATTGATACAGGTTTTAAATCCTTTATGTAACACACTAAATTACTGTTCTGTAAATTTTGAAATTTTGGCTTGAAAGATTTAATATGTCGGATGTTCTTTTATTTTGTACTTTGTGATTTTTGTAAATTGTCATCTTTGGGTCTGTTCCGTAATTGATCAAGTTTCTTTTTCAATTTATCATTTTTTACCTTCATGAAATTATTCCATTTGTCAAATAAATGATTTTCAAAGTTGTGCCAAACGTATTGCCCTAGAGACTTGGTTAACTAAGAGGAAGACTATATAATAACTCCAAGTCTATCTGATTCACTGTACTGTAATGTCTATTGATTTCTAATTTTAAAACACTCTTGTCTGCTGTTTTTGGTAAATGCTATTGCCATTGAATTTAACAGTTTTATGGATAAAAGTAGGCATAACTTTAATGCTTTAAACATAATTTCAGAAACTTTGTCAGCCGACATGAATCTCCTGTTACTTAGTAGATTGAAATATTTTTTGCAACAATCCTATTTTAACCAGACTGTATTGTTTACTAAAATTACATAAGCCAGACAACAGTTTGAGACCAATTAAATCAGATTCACTCACCAACCTATTATATAGCTACATGACTGGTGAAGAAATTTAATTCATTCACTAAATATGAAAGTTTAGGAATAAAAAATGCACAAAACATAGTGGAAAGAATTAAGCATTTTAAAATACAAAAAAAATGATATCAGTGCCCTTTGGTGTTAAGGCACTATTTATGGGTATTCCTATAGAAAAAAATCCAACTCAGTTACAGAAATGGCTAAAATCAATTGATATGAATACCACAGAATAAGAACAAATCACACAGTTGACAATATTGTGTATACATCATAATTTCTTCACATTTAATAACAAATTTTACAAACAGGCACAAGCTTTGGCAATGGGTAACCTACTGTCACCTATATTAGCTCATCTTTACACGAGCAACTGGAAATATGTACAACTAAATCTTTTCCTCACATATTTAAACTTTGGTTTAGGTATGTGAATATCTTTGCCATAGTTCCCTACAGAGTAAAAGATGATGCTTTGAAATTGTTGAATTTACAGCACAAACACATTAAATTTATGATTGAAATAGAAGAAAATGATCACTTACCTTTTTTGGACTTAAAAGTCATCAGATACATTAAAATCTGGGATTTATAGAAAACCTACACATGTAGAGAATTACATTGAAAAGAATGCTTGTAACCCATTGTCACACCATATGCAGTTTGCAGAAGTTTAATTAGACTAACAGTATTCCATTAGAAGAAGATTTTTTTAATGAATTTCACCACATACTAGGTTGCAAAATTAAACGTTTTCAACCCTGCTTCCATAGCTAAAATAATTAAACGTGATAAGAAAAAAAAGAGGTTGGCACAAAATACTACTTTAACAAAAAAATATATAGATTAGAAATATAAGAAATTTACATACCACCCCTGGGCTTTTAAGAAATTTCAAAAACAAAAATTCAAAAACTACAATATCAGATTAGTTCCACAAAATAAATATAGCTTGAGGAAACCACTTAAGAACACCATACTATACGACTAGAATTTTGGCATTTATTAAATTAAAAGTATTGAGGATTGTGATAGGAACTTGAGTGTCAGATTGAAAGAACATAGAAGAACTATCAAATGTAAATCAGCAGTAGCATGCCACTTTTTGACAGGCCATCACAATATTGGAAAAGAAATTGAATTATTAAAACCTTTGACGACCACACTAGAACTCAGCACATGGGAAAAGATCATTTTTAAAAATTCCAATAGCCTGTTAAAGTTTGAAACCCCACCAGTAAGCAACATCATTGAGGGCGGTATGCACAGTCGTTACCTTGAGGATTCCTTAAGGTTTCCTTAGCAGTTTGCACGAATTTCGTATTTGAAGTTAAAATCCTTAAGGAGCCCTTGAGGCTTCCTCAAGGAACACGAAGGCCAGCTGAAAGCAACCTTGTCGTCTCCTTAAGGATTCCTTCCCTTGTATTTTGCACAATGGCGGGTATACTTAACCACAAATTGATCGAGTTTCTTGATTTTATGGAAAATGTAGATTTGGAACATGAGCCACCATTGCAAAGGAGGTATTTGCGAGACCACGAAAACCCTCTAGAGCATTATAGCGATTAACAGTTTTTTAAACGTTACAGATTCTCAAAGAATACTGTAACAGAAGCTATTTTGCCACTAGTGCATTTTCAAGAACAGAGGACACAACGAGGCCTACCACTTCCTCCAATTCATCAAATTCTCTGTGCACTCAGATTTTATGCAACTGGAGATTTCCAGGTAAATATAAGTGTAATTAAAAACGTATTTGTAAAGCTAATTCAGTTATATAAGTATACTGAAAACATTGGGCGATATGCACAGATTGTGTCCGTTATATCAGAATAACGTGCATAAAATGTGCGTGTATTTGATATCTGAGAATGTGATTTTTAGCCCCTTGCATAGTATATAAGTAGTTTTAGTTTAGATATAAAAATATATTCCTAAAATTGTAGTGCTATAAAAGCTTTCCTTTTATCTTAAAAAGCCTTCTTTAATGTGATTTTAATTGGTTAGTATATTTTTGGCATCGCCCTGTTAGTAAATAAGTTTTAATTTATTCTGAAATATGCCCCTAATGTTTTAATGATAGTAATAGCTACAGTTTCATTGTGTTTATACTTAAGATAAACTTATGTTTGTTTCATTATTTGTATTTTCAGATTGTTAATGGAGATCTTATAAAGGTAAACCAGAGCACAGTGAGCCACATTATCAAGCGAGTGTCTATTGGTATTGCACAGAACTTAAGCCAATTTGTGAAATTTCCATTAACGGAACAACAGTGCGGCAATAATAGAAACTTATTCTATGAAGTTGCTCAGTTTCCAGGTGTAACAGGTAATAATATTATTTACTAATGACTAAAACAGGGTAGTGGTTTATTACCTATCATTAAGCCAATAAAGCACGAGACACTTATGACGATAGTAGATACCAAATTTGAAAATATGGATACCAATGAAAGGGCATAATATAAAATTTTCTTAAGCATAGGTGATCACAATTCTATATTGAAAGAGTGTCATAAAATCAGTTGCAATGTGTATGACAGCCAATAGTAATTTCAAATACTGCATTTTTTATTTATGTTCATAAAAGGTTTGATCAACTGTAAATTATTTCTACATCTTTTCAGGTGTAATAGACTGCACCCATATTCCTATTTAAAGTCCCGGAGGACAGTTTGCCGAGTTGTACAGGAATAGGAAGGGTTGGATGTCTCTTAACTTTCAGCTAATTTGTGAACCTCAGATGGAGATCATGGACATTGTTTCACGTTGGCCAGGATCAACGCATGATAGCAGAATTTTTGACAACTCTGCTATTTGTCAGAAATTTATTGATGGCAGAGTACATGGAATTCTGCTTGGAGACAATGGCTATCCACAACTGCCCTACCTTTACACTCCAATACTGGATCATCACGTGAGAACCCCAGCAGAACGAAGGTAATTTCCATTTGAATACTTACATGTCATGAGAATGATACCGGGAGGGGAGAAAATAAGTGTGAAATATACATGTACATAATTAAGAGATTAGAGGCTGTACAATAAAAACAAATAACTTTAATTGTATGTTTATTATTGTATTAGTAAGGGAGCAGGCATTTTCAACTTATCTTAATTTTAAGAAAGCACATTATATTGGTTGGTATACCAGCAGATGCCATATTTTAAGCAAAATAGATACATATTGTTCAATTTATTTATACCTCTCTGTGCTTCAAAAAGCATAACAAAAATTTAAATTTACTAGAGCTAAATTTTTACAAGAATACACACACTGAAATACAATAATTTGTGCCTTTAATTTCAGATACATCAGAGCTCACAAATCCACTAGAAATATAATAGAACGACTAAACGGGGTATGGAAACAAAGATTTCCTTGTCTAAGAAGGAAATTACTTACAAAAGCAATTACCACACAAGCAATAATTGTTACATGTGCTATTTTACACAACATTGGCATTCTGAGGCGAGATTACTTCGAGAATGTGGAAGAAGATCCAGTTGAGGGTGTGTACCTGTGGCCAATGCCAATGCTGTACAGAACCCACGAGCACATATTCTCAGGCAACAATTCATACAAAGACATTTCAACTGAGCATTTGTATGTAACAGGGACCATGGGCAGATGCATATTTCTGAATTGCCATATTTCTGAACCATATAAAAATGTACTTTTAACAACAGAGTTGCAATTTTTCTGTTTTTGTTTCTCTTGTTATCTGGAAGTGTACATAGTGTAAATACGTTCTGTGAACCAGATTTAGCCTAAGATTTTGACAGCGGAAATTCTTCCAGCTTTTAAACATGCCAGTATATTTGCTGCGAGTCCTAAGCCTGGATAAAGTGTGAAGGAAAGCTATTACATGTTACACTTTTGGTAAATCAGCAGGTTATCTATATCATATCAGCTTTAGGAGATAATTTTGTGTGCTCTTTAGTATGCTAGTATTCTGTAATTACACAAGCTACAGTTTTGCAACAACAAAAAAATAATTTTTTATATTATTCTTTTCATTTCAGATACAATAGAGTTCACTAATCAATAAGGAACATAATAGAGCAAATGGAGCGTGGAAGCAAAGATTCGAATGCCTAAAAAGGAAATCACTCACAAAAGTACTGACAACTCAAGCAAGGTTATCATAACAATATAAAATAAAAACTATTAAAATGTCAGTTATGCAATATTGTTTATTCAGAGATGGTGTGTAAAACGGGGTATTCTGTCTTTAACTAGTGTCCCTCTCAGCAATGTGATTAACTAGATATTTTAAATATGCAAACAATTATTAATTCCAGAAATGTGTATAAACTTGAGCATCATTTCTATTTCATACATTTATCATCTGAAATGACCTACATACCAGGTTAAAGAATGTTAAACCTCAACAATACATATAGTAACCAATTTTGTAATACTGAAAATCAGAGTGTATAAAACATGCTAATAAACTATTTTATTACACGTTTCTGGTGTATCTATGTTTAACATTTTGTTTTGAAGTAAATGAATTACTTACACCATAATTTAATTAGATATTACATCAAAACTGTTTAAATTAATAACAATAATAAGTTTGAAACAGTTCTTGGTTTAAAAATTATAATTCACATGTTAACAGTATTAATATTTTGTTTAGTTTGAATTTGCAAGCTAGTAATTTTTATTAAAGAAGTAACGAAATCAATTATTTGTTATCATTATAAGTTTCACCATTCTATTAGCTTATAATTAAACCCATTCTCGAGGATGAAATGGAAAATATTGTAAATACTTAATTTTAATGTTATTTGCATTGATAAATGTTAAAGGCTGAAGCTTGCGGAAGTTGTAGCACGTTTCTTGCAGTGTTCCTTCAACAAAGCAATTCCAAAGGTAATGAACTTCAAGCTAAACAAGCTTGTGAATACATAATTTGTTTACAAGATTGTACATAGTAAATACCCATATTGCTTTATGTAGTATATGAGGTCAGTATGATATAATGCAGCCTTTTTTATCCAACTACTGACATGTCAACCAATCAGAATAAGAAAAAAAAGCATTATTGGGGACTGGAAGGAGGGGCTTACAGGTCATCGTAAGTCGCGGGAAAACTGTGAACAGAAGAGGTTGCTAACATCACGGACAGTAGAGTTCCATAATTTACGAAGCATAAATTATGTGATGTTAATAATGGTTAATTGAGTATAATGCAACTATTCAAGAAAGCATTAATAGTAGAGCATATTGCGAAAGAAACGTAATATTTTTAATACTTGGTAGCATTCACAAAATAATATTTGCTATGAATAACTTAAGTAAAGCAAAATTATGAGGTACAGGTTATATTAAAAGGTCGGCATAAAACATCATACGTTCATAGTGTCAAAACAAGCTATCATTTTGGAAATAATTTTAGGAGTGTTTTGAAAACAAAACTGGTTATTAATGTTTAAATCCCGAAATTATTTAAGTATTATAAATTATACGCGCGTCTGATTTTTGTTTATTGTAAGAGAGACCAAATTTTGAAAACATTAGAAAAGACCATAATAGAATGATAATAGTTTAGATATTTGTAAGAATAATCTGTTTAGACACTTCAGCTTCACCTTCAGCCTAATATATCGTCCCTCCTCTGACAAATTAACGAAACCAATAGACGATGGATAAGCAACAAGAAAACTAATTTTACACTTTAAACAATATCCCAATGGTAAAGAAGGGCTTCTGCAGCTGATGTGGTACGGGCCAGTTGCATGAAAAAGATCATACAATATTTGACTTTTCACAAAGTAGCTATTAATTCGGTTCTTTTAATGTATATATTGTGGTTTCATTATTTTGGGGACGATGTACAACACAGTTTTCTGCTCTAATTAACACTTCTTTTTCAGTTCCAATTCTAACACATGCATTTCTTCCGTTCTTCTCTCCTCTGCCTCGAATGCCTTTTTCTTCCTTTCCTCCTCCCACTCGAAAGCCAGCTTCCACCTTTCCTCCTCCCATTCAAAAGCTTGTCTCCTCCGCTCTTCTTCCTTCCTAGCATTTTCTACTAGTAGTTGAAGCTCTTTCTCTCGGAGGGACTGCAGCTTCAAATTGCACTCCATCTGGAGCCTATGCCTTTTCATACGTTGTTCTAATTTATCATCCACAAGGCTCTCCCTCGAAAGGCGTTTTTTTGGACATGGATTTGATAGTGATGGATGATTTTACCTATCAAGAAGAAGATTCATTAAATTATTATTTAATGCTTTATGAATAAACAATTACTGTTACAATAAACTGTTATTTGCAGTGGAACAGATCCACAGCCATATCATTGTTTAAATTATTGTTACCTTCTTCTACTGTGACAGGGGCATCTCTGTTGATGTTGATGCATTCCAATTCAACTGATTAGCTTCTGAGGATGGGAACAACCGTTTCCCGAAACATGTTAAGTGAGTAAACTTAAGTGATGTTAGTGTAACAATTCCGACTCACCTTTAAATAAAAAATAATTGTTTCAAATAATATAGTGAATATATATTTTATTAGTATCTTAAATTACCTTGTGAAGAAGAACCGGCAGTAATTCTTTCAATGGCAACAGGAGTACGCTGCGAGTCTGAAATAAATAAATAAATAAATAATAATAACAACAGTTTGTGTAAATTAACTAAAATTGTTATACATACATACAGTATATATATATAAAACTCTTGTAGTTAAGCAATAATGAATAAAATAACAGAATAAGAAGTAATAATAATAACAAAAATAACATGTAGAAAAAACCTTAGGAACGTAACAGTACTGTAGAGTGTTTGTTGAAGCAGGGGACCAGAGAGTGGGATTTGCTTCAACAATATATATAAGCAAAACGAAATGCAATTAATTATTTTGAAATGTTTTGTCCACTTAAGAAAATCTAATTCAGTACTTGAATTATGAGAATGTATTTGAGGTACACAGCTCCATAAAAATGAGTAATGGTAACGTGAACACATTAAGGTTACACAAGGTTACAATTTTTCAAACTTATGATTGGGAATAATTAAGCCTCTTAGCTAAAGTGGATTATATCTCATTAGATTAAAACGTATTAACAACTTCAAAATAATTATCAATTTATTTTCAAAGCAAGCCATCATGGAATTATGAGTTCTCTAATTTGATAGTTTATTTCACATAAAGCTTTATATTCACGTAACATACTTAAATTAATTACCTTGTGCATTAAAACTGCTGCCTGAAGCTGCAGTGTCAAGCTGGATACAGGTTGGTGCCGATAAGACTGAAAAATATCAAGTAATAAATATTTAATACATCGAAATAGAACACATTTTCCCTAATAGTTAATATTTAGAAAAACAAGCATTATTTGCTTTACAAGAATGTGTTGTAAGTGCATGATTAGGTACCTGGAGGTGATCTGATAGCACCAGCATCAGAGTCAAACCAGAACCCCACATTGTGATCCAAATGGGGCACTGCCAGTTCAAGTTCTGGTGTTGCTGATGCGGTAGGAGGTGGTGGACCACCACCAGTCTTCATAATTAACCTGGACTCGGTTGCCATGTCCCTCTTCCTTTTTTTTTTATATTATCCCAGCATTTTTGTTAGCTGGGCCAAAGTTCGCTGAAATAAAGAAAGGCAATTGCATAACTATTACCATAAATGCACCATTGTTTAATTTCTATAAAGTATTGCAATACAACAATGCATAATTAATTCAAGTAATAGGGCTGCTTTAAGGATATCCATTTGTGAAATTTCTAAAATCCACAATTTTAATTGGATTTATTTGAAATTTTAACACAACTAGGACTTAATGAATAGTATATATACCACATTTCATGCATATGTTCAAATTATTTTCAGAGTTATTAATAATTTTATTGAATTTCATAGCATTTCGAGGAATTGCTCAACACGATGGAGTTATTTTTTTTTAAAAAATTATATTTTTATTTACACTCTTTGATAGTATTGCAATTAACTTTAACGATGAATTTTTTTATTACCCTGTTAGTTTGGAAGAAAAAAAAAATTTAATATGTCATTTGAATATTTTTCTTAACAATTGTCAAAACATAACAATTATTATTTAATTACATCAGAACTATTCACTTTATACAAAATTCATCTCATCATTATCTTATGTGTTATGTCTTAGCATTTACACCAAAGTGCATACGTTTATCATGAAAACTGCATTGTGTGGAGCAATTTACATTTGAAAAAAGTGCTGAAAACCTAAAAAATGAGAAAAGGGGTTTCAAAATTGCAGCATAAAAATAGCAGTGTTTCTGACCTATAAATTTTTTATTTATTAAATGAATTTTTAGTTCCTGAGTGGCCCTACACCCCATGTTGATCAGAGACACAGCAGAAGTTACACAAATTTCCAATTTCTTTTTGGAAACAAATATTTCTTGGGGCATTTTGCCCAGATGACATGATAAGCTACTCATTAGCATTTTGTGTCTTGCCTGATCTGCATCTTTTAAGAAGCTCATCATTGGCAAGTCTTTAATAAACTGGCAAGATTATTGTAATTATAGTATTTAATAACACAAAAATGAATTTTTGTGAATTTTGGCCTATTGTCACAGATGGGTATCCTTAAGAAATGAATATGCATTTACCATATTTTCATGGAGTATTCAAATGAATAGCTTTGCCATATTGAGTATTATACTTTCGATCGTGTTTTAAATGAGAGATCGAATTTGGGCTCTCCGCATTACAAACATACACGCTATCAATGTTCTAGGAAGGTGGGCTCAATACGTATTGAAATGATTTCAATACGGAACTTAAGGTTCCTAATCAGTTATTTTTGGCCAACGTTAAAATATAAATTACTTGGTGTATGAAATAGTTTTGAATTCGATGCATATTTTTATAACACCAATCCATATTGAATGGCAGATGCATTAACCTTCACTGACTAATCGTGTTGAGCTCCCATTTAATATAGTAAGTGTATTTAAAAAATTAGAATACTCCATGAAGCTGTAGTAATTACACTTGAATAAATTATACCACAAATGTGGTTTGATATTTGCAGTTGTTGTAATACATACTTAACCAAACTTATTTTCTTACCTTGGACACGGCATTGTTGCTATTAAATTGGTGTTCGATTTCCTCCCATGCTGCCTTCTTCTTAGCAACACTTACAATGTTCGTTCTTTTATCCTCAATAATTCACTTCTCTTTGATTAAATCAATTAAAATTGACTTTTCCTCTTAAGAAAATACCTTGTGAGGAGTTTCACCCGCCATGCTGATTGATGTGCGTATTGTTTATGTTTATGAATATTTCCTATTGGTTGAAAGTGATGTATTCGTATGAGAATTATGAACACTCAAATAATTTCACGAACATTTTCCAAGTATTTCGAAGGCGTTCCTCAAGGCATCCTCAAGGCTAAGGAGTCCTTAAGAATCGTCTCTGCATACGAAATCATACCTTCGCCTATCCTTTTCCTTTCCTTAAGGAATCTTCAAGGAAACCTTAAGGTATCCTCAAGGTAATGACTGTGCATACCACCCTAAGTTTACCTCCAGATGGCAGCAGCTGGATGCTCAGCATGAGGAAAGAACAACTGTCAGTCGCCACAATGTTGAGGATGGAGATGAACGTCTCCGAAAACATTCCATGATTTTACAACTTGACATAAGTGAGGTTTAAGTGTGAACATTGGCTTATTCATATTATATAAATTAAACATGAAAATAACTTCACAGTTAATAGTGCTTCTGTTTTTAATATTTAACAAGCAAAAACGTAGACATATATAAGTATATTTTCAGGAGATAAGACTACCATCAGTAACACTTAGTATTCAGGACAAGAAATACCATTAGAATGTTCAGTATTCCTCAGTATTATGAATAAATACTATCTTCAATAAGTGCAGTATGTATAATTAATCAGCGTATTATTAAATAAATGGTTAAATCAACTTCACTGTTACCAATTTGGAAATTTGAATTTGTTAAATAAATAAATAAATAAACATCACTGAATTAAAAGTAAATTCATTTGAAATCACTTTCATGTAGCACACCCAAGAAATATACAAGAAAAATCATTGCTCTAAGAAACTAAAAAAAATTACTAAATTTATAATGCAGCAATAACGAAACATCACAATTTGGACTTGAACCAGGCTCCCATTTAAATAAACTGCTGCAGGGAAAAGAAAATATGGATTTCCATCGATGAGATAATGAATGTAGTTGGTAGGCACATAGCTAATCTAATCATCGGAGCCATGACTGTCAGATGATGGAGAGGTGTACCCCATTCCTTCTAACTTCTGAGACACTTGAAAAAGCCAACCAAGTAACAATTTGTCAGTTATTTACTACAGCCTTGAATATCCTGTGGCCTGAGGGAATTCAGTATCATGATGTTCTCCTATTTCTCACAGATGGCGCACCATGCATGAAAAAAGCTGCTGGAAACTTCCCGCAAGTATCATATAATTAATTGTCTTGCACACTGTTTTCATCATGTTGCTAAGGAGGTGCATGGTTTCTTCCCCAAAGTCGACTGATCTTCAATGCCAAGATGATTTTCCTTATAGCTCCATCCCATGTCCAGACATTCAAACAGTGTGCACCTAATCTTGCCCTCTTGGATCGCTGCTGTTTCATATTATGCAATGAACTTCAAGATAGTGGTGAAGTCATCAATTCATTTTCTGAAGATGATGCTATTTCAATTCATAATGCAAACAAACTTTTCAATGAAGCAGAAATTAAGAATGACCTTGCTTTTATTACTGCCCATAATGCAAATTACCTGGATTTATTATCAGTCTTGAAGAAAGAGGACTTCCTTGGTAACATCTTTGAAGATTATAAGGAGGTAGCGGAGTGTATCTAGGCAGTTCCAGGCAGAGGCATAGCTAGAGAGGGGCTTTTGGGATTAGAACCTGCCCCTTTGCTTAAAAAAGAGCTAAAAATAGCTTTGTTAAAGCAATAGGATCATTCTAGGTTGGTGGGAGCAGGATAGTTCTTTATCATACCACTGGTAGCGCTATATTTATTTAGCATGTCTTCAACAACATCGCCAAAGAGAAACTGTACTTTAGATGTCTAAGGTACAACCATGTTAAGATATCGCGAATATGTTTTCGTCTCGGTGCTAAATTTGAGTGGTTTACAAACGAGTGCAATATCTCCCAGTTTAGAACATAACAATACCTTTTTCACTATAAGCTGAAAGGAGAAGTAAACAAAACCCACGTGACAAGAGAGCACATCATTAGCAGATGCTTAGCATGTAGTCTCTTCCTCTACAAAAAAACAGTTCAGTTCAGTTCAGTTCAGTTCAGTTCAGTTCAGATCGTAACGTTTTGTGGTTATTCTCGCGCAAAGAAATTTAAAAAATCCATTATTGTAACAGTTTAATTTATGAAACTAAATGTGTTTGTTCAGATTCACCTATAATTAAATGATGCGTTATAGCAGAGAGTTTAAGACGCTATGTGCAGGCGCTGCAGTTCATTTCCATATGAGCCGTCAGTGTATTTTGCAACGTGTTGAGAAAATCACTACGTTTCCATGGGGAATTGAAATCTATTCGAGTTCAATTCCATACTGAATGCAATCTGCATTTCCATGTTAAATTCAACACGTATTGAGATCGATTTGGATACACAAAGTTTGAGAATAAAATTATTCAAGCTTTTATGTTGGTCAACTTGGATTTAGGTTGCCGAACCTGTTAAACATACGTTGATTTGTTTACTGTATATTTTAAGTGGATTTTTGAGGTTAGTGAATGTTTTTGAGAAAAGTAAATTGTGAATTATGGAATTGATAAAAGTGGTTCTGCTGTGTGTTTTACTACACATGTGATTAATGGTTTCCACTAATAAAACAAAATGACGAGCATGCAGTGTGTTACGAGTATAGTATAGTATCTTATATGTTAGATGTTTCCATGCAAAAAATTTCTATCTGATTCTACTTTCTAAGAGTTGGCCATTGTTTAGCAATAATTGAACTTCTTTGTTAGTGATGCAGACAGAATTGTTGCTCGGATAACTTGGTTCGCATTTGTTGGGTTTTAACCTATAGTGCTAATCGTTTTTTTAACTTGTTGACTCATAAAAGGTTAAAGCAAAAGTGGTATATTGATATGTCATTAAATGAATGATTTCTAAAGCCTGAAGTTAAGATCAGTTTAATCCAGTACTTTAATCACATGCCGAATTGTTCAGGTACAACTTTTATTTGTCTACCCTTAGTATTATGTGTTAGAAGTTTAAGATGTAAGGCAAAATATAGGAATAGGACATACAATGTTTAAAAGCTAATGATCCCCAAGCTGCGCAATATACTGTATTCACATTCTGTCTGAAGCAATTTCCTCTCACGGGTACATCATCCTCCACATGGTGCTGCCATGTGCTCAGCGGAGTGATACATTTAAGTTTTGTTTACTTCTCCTTTGAGCTTATAGTGAAAAAGGTATAGAAACCATATTTTTTAAATAAAATGGCCTAAGTAATATAAACTACTTCACAGTGGTCAATAATTATCAAGTCACAACACATTTGTCTCTTAGAATTCACAAAACATCCTATCCTAATTTTAATTCCAATTGCTGCACCTTAATCTGTGTATATAAAATTGATTTATTTAAATATTTAACTCAGCATTAATTCATATTTATAATTTGAATTGTTTAAAATTGGATCCCTATACATAATCCCCCCCTTAATATTTTTGGCTATGCTTTGGTTCTAGGCAAGATAGGAAGTGCAGTGAGTGGTAAATGCAATAAAGTAATGTCCGGTAATCCAGACCTAGAAACAATAAAAGGTGTAGGCAAGATAATCAGTGGTCAAAATGTAGATTCTGTGAACACGGACCCATTGGCCATTGCTTGTTTCAAGTATGCTCCAATTACTGCAGTTGACGAACGTTCTTTTTCTGCTTTAAAAAATATATTAACTGACAGACATCAAAGTTTCTGTGTTGACAATTTGAAGAAATATCTTGTAGTTATGTGCAACTAATAACAAACTGCATTAAAAGGGTGAGCCAAGTGTTTTTGTTATTATTTTTTTCTAAATAATGTTGCTTTTTAAAAATATAAATGTCTTTTCTTACTGCCTATATTACATATTTCAAGTGCCTTTTTTGCCTGCCTTTTTCCACCTTTTAGTGCATGAGCATTTGGTCTCTACTAATGAGCCTATATTATACGATATCACATCTAATGCTTACTACAGTGTATCTGTAAATGTTTAGATGGCATTTTCAGAGAAATTATCTTCCAGCACAAGTTAGTTAACCAGCTGGAAGCCCTTTCACAAGGGCAATACGTGTACACAATAGAAATGACACATTAAGAAATCTAAAGGAAACTACCAGATGAATATAGTTTGACCTATAAAATAATCTCTCAAATTAGGTTTTAGTTACCTTTGAATTGAATGCATGGTCACAAAAAGTAGGCTGACCATCATTTTATCAGAATAGGGAAAAGTCAACCATTGTAAATGCAAATAAAACAAATTGCCCACAAATTCTAGTATACATTGAAATAAAATAGTAATACAGCCATCTACAGTTATACCATAATGAACAGAAAGAAAGTGTGCTGACTGAAGTAGTTCAATGACTCCACCACTAGCCAGCAGTTGCTCTGTTTGAGCCTCACAGAGGCAAGGTTACTATGAGCGGTATAGCAAAGAAATGCAAACTCTTTGAAACAAAATAATGCATTAATCGATTTCTAAATGACTCACCTTATATAAAATCAGTTGTTAGATGCTTTGGACAGTTCCCAGGCTGCTTTACACGTCAAGCTCCTTTTTGAGATGTTTTGTATAAAAGAAGAATCTGCACTTCATGTAATACAGCACTAGTTTCAGTATAATGTTAGTCATGTGTTCCTTGCAACAGGCAGCTTCACAAAAATGAATACATATCAAACATTCATAAAATAAGTCATTCCACGAGCTTTTTTCACATGAAAGTTTCTTTACTATGATGTTTTCCACCTGCATAAACACACTAAACATACCTTTCGATGGACGAGTTAGAAATGCTTTCCCTGTAGCGCTACCACAATATCTTATCTGCATAAGTAACGCAGCTGAACTGTTGTCTTTAGTGTTTCCATGGAGGAGTGCAATGCATTGTTTATATATTGTTACTTTTTTTACTTGTCTAACAATGTAACCAGCCAACTGATAAACTACGCATTCTTTAGGTGACTATTTGTAGTAAGCTCTGATACATTTGTTTCACAATCTGACGTGAAACACATGCCATTATCTTTAAGATCCAATGAACTTTAATAGTCTTTCTACTTTTATCATCTCCTCTTTATTCTTCTGCTCTAAATCTTTAGCTAAAATCTTCATCTGATTTATATATATAACATTAAAGAATATTCCACTCGGTATTCATAATTGCTGCCTGAAGACGTGGAGAGTTTTGCTGGAATGTAAATATACTGTAACATATGCAAGTTAAAGTCTAATGTTGATGGATGGTCTTCACAACTTTGAGACCTTAAAATCCCTGGCATTCCAGTAGTCCCTGATTAAACTGTGCTGTGAGAACATAGCGAAATCCTTGTTTCTACAAATAATCTGAAACTTGTGATGTGCTTTCAATCATAACTCGTAGCGATTGCAGAATTCTTTCTGAGACAAAAGTATTGTTTTTATTAGCAAGGCTGTTTTTCCATTTTAATACATACTCATGTGCTTTCGAGTTTTTGTACAGGCCTCTAAAGGAATTTTTTAATTAAGTGCATCTATTAGATTGTTAAGATCTCTGGTGAATGTCTCTCTTACTCGCCACCTTTGAATCCAGGTGACTTTATATTCCTATAAAATACTATTCCATTGGCCACGGAACTGTTAAACAATTGTAAAGCAAGCCTTACATTCATCCGTTGAAATGAAGAGGGATCCAGATGGGCAGAGGTCAGCTTGTGGCAAACTTTCAAACCGATATTCAGAATTGCCAACTTTGAATACTCTTCAGTAAAATAATTTATTAATTCATCATTATAAAACACCTCAACTTTATCATGGAAGTAGTTTCTTATACACTTCATTATATGAACAGCATCTGAAAATGCCATATTTTCCTTTCTTTGTCAAAAGCGTTTGGTATACAACACACAACTTTTTCTTTTTTGCCACTAATTCCAAGGCATTTTCAGACCTTTTTCTTGGGTTTCCACCAGAAGTAAAAGACACAATTCTAGCCCCAGCTTGTTCCAGTTGTATAATAGCTTGTATTAATATTTCAGAGATATCACCAAGAGTAGCACCGCAACTTCCATAAACAGCTATGGGCTGAACCCAATGATGCAACAATGGTACAGACATGAACACCAATGCATGATTTGCAATTTGTTTCTTGCACTTGTCTGGAGTATGTTCCCCTAAATCAACAAAACCATCAATTTTCAAAGTAGTGTTGTTGAATTTTATTTCCTCTTCAAGCTTGACTTTGTCAAAAATAACAGTTCCTAAGCATTTATTTTCTTTTGTTTCCTCAGTAAAAAAAAGGCTTTCAATGGCTCAAAAGAATGAGTATTTAGGCCAAATGGTTGTAAGCCTTGGACAACTTGATTTTCAACAGTAAACTATCTAAAAGGAATTCATTGATATATCACATCCCTTTCTTACTTTTTAACTGGCATTTCTTAATCATTGTGTCTATAATTAATTTCTGCTTTTTGCTCAGTTTAGGATAATCAAACGTCTCTCTCAGTTGTTTCTCCAGCATATTTTCAGTTTGTCCCTCAAGTTGAAAGGCATTATGTTCCTGCCTCTTCACTTTACTTTTCAACAATGCTATTGTTTGGTCAGCTGTTGCCTGACATGTTTCTACCTGGGATGAAAGTCTGGAATAGTTTTCACTTTCCACCAAACACATTTCCACTTGAGGATTATACTCTCTTTTTTATGATCTTTTGGCAGGCACTTTCCGATTCCTTAAATTACGAGATAAATATTTCGGCAAGTCTGGAAATATGTGAGGAATTGCTCCAGCTTTTAGCGTCCACCTATCTTTTGGTATTTCCACTCGGTTACCCTCTACTAGAAATGAATTAGATTTTACTATAAGCTCTTCAGAAAATTAAGAATCAAAATAAAACACTTGTAATTAAGTTCCCTGGTTTTTCAGGGAACCGCTTTCACCCATTTAGAAAATTCTAATTGGTCTTTAGGAGGTCTAAAAAGTGTTTATCTTTGGATTCTCGGTAACCAGACCTGCACCCTGGAACAAAGCACATGGGCATTTTCATCTTTCTTGTGGCAAGAAAAACACTGAAATTATTAATAACTTTCACACAACTATGTAAACTGAACCTTTCTAAAATATTTATGCACACACTTATTGATACATACGATCACTGCACACAATTTAATGCAACTATTTGGTTCACTACTACATTTATGCTACTAGACAAGGCACCACATGCAGAAGTTGCATAAACGAAGGTGCTGCCAATATTTCGGTGGACCGCTGTGTGCCCTATACCTAACATTGTCTGAGTGGTTGAGTCATCACACTTTCTCTCCTCTATTTATTATGGCTATGTTATGTGTGGCCTTTTGTCTAAAATGAGCCTAAAGACAAAACAAAATGGCATGTTTTCAATAACTTGTCATAAAATTATGAACTTTGTACCACATTACACAGAGTTCCTTAAGGCTAACCAAACTAAGAGAGGATATACAAAGAGTCGCAATAAAGAAACTAGACCTAATATCTTCAGTAATTTCCTGCCAGCTTTGAGGTTGAAGAGGAAGGGGTTGGGGCATTGACCTGTAGACACCCTCTACCACCACACAAAGTATCACTCACGCATAACAACCTGACAGTGACCAGTGTTAGAAACAAATTATGTGGCTGGACTCCGTTGGAATAATGCTGAGTGCTAAAGCAGAATGTGCTAACATCAAATTCCTCACAAAACTCAGAAAATCTGCCACAGAAACTTAAAAATTGACAGAAGCTTATGGTGATCATTGTCTATCTCATAAACAAGTTTTCAAGTGGTTAAAGAAATTTAAGGAGGGTAGGGAAAACATCAGGAATGACCCAAAATCTTCTACTGCAAAAACTGAAGAGAAGGTGGAAAAATTATTTGAGAAGACTGCTAACTGAGCATTCCAGTAGTTGCTGAACTTTCCAACATCAATAAGAAAAGTGGTTAATAGATTTTGCATGACAATCTGAGCATGAAAAAGATGTGTGCTAAAATGGTGCCAAAAATCTGCACACCCGCACTAAAGGAACGCCAAATGAACTGCTATGTTAACATTCTTAAAAGCACTGAAAATAATTTTATTTCTTAAAAAACATAATTACTTGCAACAAAATTTGGGTTTTTCAATATGATCCAGAAACTAAACAATCCATTAATTGGAAGGAACTCCAAACCCCAAGAAAGAAGAAAGTGCAGATGAACAAATCAAAATTCAAAGCAATAATCATTGCTTTTTTTCAATATCCAGGGGTTATTTACATTGATTGGATGCCTGCAGGTTAGACTCAATCAGGTTTATTACGAAAATGTTTTGAAGACCCGACGTGGATGTGTGCCCAGACTTGTGGAAGAATGCCTCATAAATCCTCCACCAGGACTATGCCCCATCACACAATGCACTATCTGTGAAGAGTGATTTGCCAAAAAATGTTCCACAGGTGGAACTTCCACCATATTTGCCAGACTTAGCATTGTGCGACATTTTCCTCTTCCTGAAAGTCAAGTCCACACTCAAAAAAACTACTTTCAAGTCTGTTGATGCAATGAAAGCTAAAGGGATGCAACTGTTGAACACTATGACACAAGATGACCTACAGCACTGCTTTCAACGTGGAAAATTCACATGGAGCAGTGTAGGGACTGGGAAGGGGACTATATTGAAGGGGATAACATTGCCATTGTCAGACTTTTTTTTTTTTTTGATAAACAGTTAGAGCATGAATCTAGTTTTTTTACTGCCACACTTCATATTCCAGTTTCTGCAAGAGATCGAAGCATGTAATTAATTTGTTTTCCCCATTTGTTTGTTAATTGCTGGTTATCCCACTTTTGCAAGTCTCAGCTCAATTTACTCCAAATTAGATAAGTATTCCATGCACAGTGGTCTAAATCTAAATCAACGGTTGCTGTTAATGGGATGGAATAGGAATCAACCCAACTTTTTTAGTAAAGCCAAAGATTATGAATCTCCTAAATGAGAGTGTTTAAGTTGAGCAAAACTTTAAATTTCATTATATATGTACATGGGATGATAAAAGGTAACACAAATTTTCATTTGTCTTAAAAATCTTTATTTATTCATCAACATCAAATTTGTCCCCTTCAAAACAGTCCCCCTCAGATATAATACACTTGTGTCGAGCACTTTTTCCAATCTTAGAAGCACTTCTGGAGCTGACTTTTCAGTATGGTGTTCAGCTCCTACAGCGATCCTGTTTTTATATCATAAATGGTGGAAAAACGTCATTATATCATAGTTGTCTTCAGCCTCAGGAATAGAAAAAAAGTCGCAGGGGGCTGGTGAATATGATGACCAAGGCAACATAACGGTTTTGTTTTTTGCCAAAAAATCACAAACAGACATTGAGGTGTGAGCGGGAGCATTATCGTGATGCAACTTCGAGTGGTTTTGCCAAAATTCTGGTCATTTTCATCAGATTGCTTCATGCAAATGGCGCATAACTTCCAGGTAGTTCCTTATTGATGACCACATGACCATATGGCTGGAACTCTTGATGCACTATGCCATTGAAATTGAAGAAAACTGTGAGAAGAAACTTCACATTTGATTGAACTTTTGAACTTTTTTCGGCCTTGGCTCTTCAGGCAGCTTCCATTGGGACAATTGGGCCTTGGTTTCAACATCATACCCATATACCCATGCTTCATTAACTGTTATGTTTATAAGACGTTCTGGATTATTGTCGACTTCATTCAGCAATTCCCAAGCAATGCCTATGCAACATCATTTTTGGTTGAAATTCAGCAATTTCAGATTAAACTTTGCTGCCACACGTTTCATGACCAAAGCATTCAAAATATTATTAAATAAAGAATTATCCGGGCTTGTGGGTCAGGTCTACTGGGCTTCTCCTTCCCAGACGTTTTGTCTGCAACTACGGCAGACATCTTCAGTGGCAGTGGTGAGGTCGAAGTGTTCTGGCAGAAGTTTAGACAGCGACAGTTTCAGTCGCTGTCAAACTCTTCAACCTTGCCACTGCCACTGAAGATGTCTGCCGAAGTCGCAGACAAAATGTCTGGGAAGAAGAATGAGTCCAGTAGACCACGGCCCACAAGCCCAGATAATTCTTTATTTAATATTGACACTGATCATGAAAGCCTATGAATTTTGATCTAAAACATTGCTGGCATGAGCCAAATGATATACAGACATCATCAGCTACCTGTCTGATAGTGGTTCGGCATGACAAAGATTCAATAGTAATTCTCTGATAGTGAAAATCGGCAATTTTCCAGAAACATTTGCTTCACTTGTTCACAACAGCTAGTGATGTGCTAGGGAATCCAGGATGGTCATCATCTTCGTCTTCATAGCCCTCTTTGAAACATCTGTACCACACAAACTCTTGTCTTACTCATAATGAATTTGCAAATGCTACAGTCAATATTTCAAATGTGGTGCTGCACTTTATACACTTTTCAAGCAAAACTTAATCAAATTCTTTGATCCATCTTTTTTTTAGGTAAAAAATTGCCAAGCGCAGCAAAACACAATGATCTTTCAACCGTCAACAATGAACTAAATATTCAAAGCAGCTGCAAATTGCAAAATATATCAGGAATACATGCACCAACAAGTTAAAAAAGTTTTTAAATTTGGATTTATAAAGCCTGCAAAATTAAAAAATTCCCATTATTTTTTTATTACACTTTATACATATAAGCATATATAAACTAGAATTCTGAGCTATAATTATATGCACAAACTTTTGATATATGTATACTCATAAATTTTGCTTACCTAAATCTACTGTGACCAGAAGGCCAGCGAAAACTGTGATGATTGAAAAGATGCTTTGTTAGTGATGATCCTCTATGAAATCTTTCATCACATATGTGACAGCAGTACAAGGGTTCATCTTCACTCCTGTGATACTATAAACAATAGATATAAATATAAATGCACAATAATGCCAAGAACACACATAAACATTCTGGACTAAGTAGCAAAAAAGTCCCCTGCATAATCACATTACTTCTATCTTAATCACTTAACCTGGAAGCCTTTTTTATGCACAGGAAGTAGAAGGGACTTTCCACTGCTCAATGAAAAGTAAGGTGTTAGAACACTGGAGAGAAAATATAATATTTTTGCTAATTAAATGTTAGTAGTTAGGAGAGGAGAAGCAGAAGTAATGTGAATATTTAGCAAAATGCTATGGAGAAATGGATAAGGAAGGTAAACATAACTGAAAGAGACAAAGAAAACAACACATCTACATAATATTTAGTCCCAACATGGTTCAGCTGATGAGGACCACATTGGATTTTAAATTAGCATTGGTATGCACACCGTTTTGTCATTTTAAAATTTAGTGCAAGAGGATAGTTTTTTTCTTAAATATTCCATTTCCTGTTTGGATCTAGTCATTAGTCTGGCTGATGATGAAGATAACGGTCATCAAAGTATGTTCCAATAAGCTTTTGATAGAAGTGAAGCTATGATTAAAAATTTGTTTTGTGTGTGCAACCAATTTAATGCATTTGTTTTAGCAGATTTGTCAGGCAACGTTTGCATGCCATAAAGAGACAATTATGTGCTATTTTGATGATCATATCCTAATATGATCATTGGCTTTCACAGCTGGTATTATCAGTAAACTAGCATGCCTTCCAACTTAGAGACCATTGTCAAGGAATAAAATTGCTGAACCTTCATCTTTCATTTTCGATTGTGGAAAACATCCTCTGAAGTATGGCAGGAATTGCAGAAACATCAACTTTCAGCAAATTTATTCTTTGACCACAGCCTCTAAGCCTAAAAGAAAGTTATATTTTAATGATAAGAACCCATTTATAATGCTAGTATCTATAAAAAGCCTCAAAGATTTTTTCATAACATACGTTTCGATAATGTTTACTCAGTCCATATGCACTTCGACAAGTAAAGCCACAATCTTCTTCCTCACAGTCATACAGTGCATCAGAGCAATGTGTATTTAAATGATAGTTCATGTCATGCTGTGTTTTGGACCTGTAAACAAAATATGTACATTTACTCACTCTTTATGAAGCTATTTTAACAAACAGTATATGACAGTATGCCTTAGTTTTTTTATACAAGGTCAATACAGCGTAAAAACACAACTGAACCATGTAAAGCAAAACAACAAACAAACACAAAGCTATAGCTGTAATATGCATACACTAAGTCCAATATTTACTAAGTTTAATAGATCTACTGTAAATAAAATCACATATAAAATTGTTAATTTCGTAAAGAAAATGTAAAATCTAGAAATTACTTTTATAGATAAAGATACTACTAAATTTAATTATTTAAAAATTCAACACAATAACAGGCCTTGCCAATTAAGAGGTTTTGAAATTGTTATTTGAATTTGTCATTTTCTTTTCATTTAAGTTTTCTGGTATTGAATTATAAAGAATGGACCATTTAAGTTGACACCGTACAATATCTCCAAAACTAAGCATTGTAGAAAGAAATGACCAACACAACGTTCTCCAAATAAAACACAACTAATGACATTTTACTTTCCCCCATCAAGCAACTTTTATTCAAGGCATTTTTTTCTACAATGCTTAGTTCTGAAAATATTATACAGTCTCAACTTAAATGGTCTACCCTGTACAGTTTAGCTCCCATATAGCTAGGAATATTTTCATATTACTGCTGTGTCTAGGGAGGTCAAGAGATTGTTTGCCTCTTGTATTCTAGCTATGAATATATATGTTTCCATGGGAAATTTGTATTTTAGTATGCATAGAATAGTTTTGTACATAAACTTGGTAATATAAGAATTTGCTGCTGTATGAATGTATTCGTATAGGTTTCTAATCTCTTTAATTCCCAATATATCTAACTGCCCTTTTTTGTAATATAAAAAGTCTATTTAAATTTTGTTTAAACGTATTAGCCCATAATTTAGTGTCATATGAAAGCAATAAGTAAGAAATAAATTACTCAAATTATAGCAGTTGAGACATAAGTTCTTGAATATCTAAGCATAAAAAGACTTTGGCTAATTTTGGTGAGTTTATCTACATGTGCATTCTATAAATACTTTTTATCTAAGTAATTCCAAGTAGTAGCCTTACATCATTGATATTACTTACTATTTCTGCAGCATTCTTCGAATGTCTTAGTTTATTATAGTCCACATACTGTACCTATTCCATTAGAAGTATAATCTATTTTAACTACAGTAAGAGTAAAACAAATCTTCATTGCTACCAATGAATGGAAAACTGAACTTCACAGAATCATTCCATCTATAACATGCAGAAGGCAGCACAAGTTGGCAGAATGGTTCTGTTCTCAATGATGATAATGTTAGAGGAGAATCTGAGTGTCTCATGTTAAGCTAAATGTTGTAGAATTCTGCTGATATTTTGGGCAAGGCAATTTCAAAATATGGAACCCATGCCATGTTTTGGAGCAAATTCTTATCACTTCAGTAAAACAAAGGTGTCCCATAAAACAACTCCTTTTGGCAAGATATCCAACCCATCCAGGATTGAAATGATCAGTAAGGGTACCTCATTACCTGAGGCACCCAATCTGGTGGTGGCGGTGGTGATGTGTTATATATGGTGTGGCTAATATTAAGTAAATTGGGGGGGGAATGCTAAAATGTAAATTTTATGGAAATAAATTTAATAGTGCAGTGAGAATAAATGTAAATTATGGCATGATATAAGCAATACTCATTCTAAAAGCAAAAGACAAATAAGCAAGATTCCAGAGATGGAATACAAGGGCACAGTAATTAAAAACAAAGGAAATGAGACATTTTTAATGAGTATTTTATTGCCATTGCTGACAACTTGGAACAGAAATTTCAAGCAAATATTAATATAGCAAGCAAAGAAAATTTCAGAATACCAGGAAAACCCAATGTTTTGCAATCAACTAATGCATTCAAATTCAAAACATAACACAGTTAAATTCGAAAGGAAACGGAACTCTCGGTGGAATCACTAAATAAATGCTCAATTGAAATTTCAAAACACTTATCTCAATTAATAACTCTCTCATTCTTAGAAGGTGAATTTCCTAACTGTTTAAAAATCAGAAAATCAGAACCAATACATAAAGAAGGGGATAAATCAGACCCAAATAATTACTGATCAATAGTAAAGACACCAATAATTTCAACTATAATTGAAATGGTATTCAAAGAAATAAAATTATTTGGAAAAGAAACAATACTTCAAGTTTCAGTGCGATTTCAATCCAAAGTCAGCACACTAAACCCTATCATGGAAATAATTATTCCAATCCAAGATGCTCACGACAACAAAAAGATTGGTGAAGCCATACTCATTGATCTAAAAAAAAGTATTTGATACTGTTTAATATGACATATTAATAAAAAGCTTGATGCAATTGGGGTTAAAGGAAAGTCATTAGATTGGGTTGAAAGTTACATAAAGGGCCAGAAACAGTATTTTAACTGTAATAATCACAAAAGTAAGATGTTAATAACAAAGCATGGTGTGATTCAAAGATCAGTCCTTGGGCCTTTACTATTCTTAATATATGCCAACATTATTGGGGAGCTTAAATTAAATGGCAAAGTCATATTGTTTGCAGATGACATTGCTGTATTGTATGTAGGCGAGAATTTTGAAAACACATTGAATGCAATGCAACAAAATGTAAACTTACTTCTTAAATGGGCAACAGAAAATAAACAAACAATAAACATGAAAAGAACCAAATACAGTAGAATCTCGTTAATACGTTTTTGCAGGGACCTAAGGATTTCGACGTCATAGGCGGGAAAACGTGTTAACGAAAATGCAAAATCTGCAATTTAAGAACATAGGTAATAAAAATCTAATAATTACTACGTCTCCATGGGCAATTTAAATCGATTTGGAGTACAATTTCATACTGAATACGATCCGCGTTTCCATGTTAAATTCAATATGTTTAAATGGATTTGGATACACAAAGCCTGAGAATAAATAATTCAAGCTTTTATTTTGGTCAACTTGGATTTTTTAGGTTATGAATGTTTTTGAGAAAATAAATTGCGAATTGTGGAAGCGGCAATAGTGGTTTTGCTGTGTGTTTTATTACACACGTGATAACAATTTCTGCTAAAAAACAAAAAATTATGAGCGTGCATCGTGTTACGAGTACAATAGACGATATTATCTTTGGTGTATACAACACGATTTGAACACGGAGGTGTTTCCATGCAACAAATTTCGTTCCGGTCCTCTTCTGATCCTATTTTCCAAGAGAAAAGTTTTGTTTTAGTATTTTTCCCTTCTTTAAAAGCAGTTTCAATAAATTTAGGTTTGCTAACAATCGTGTTTAAGGTTGACGGAGGAATGTTTAACTTCCGCACTATATCGACATGTTTTATATTTGGATTGTGATTACATCAATGATTTTCACTGTTGGTTATTTAGCTACTACACTTTCTTTTTTTCTTGTAAATGAAAAGTTAAAATACAATCTACGGTTGTTTGGTCATCACTCAACATTAGAAACTATCGTTAGCGTTTACCGCATTTACCACGCCAAGGTAAAGCATTCTCTATCCCGCCCACAGAAATCGTGTCACACAAATATTTAAATGCATGTATGTGATTGGCTGCCGATATCCACCCCATGACCAAGGATTGACCATAGTAGTAAATGAGGACGTCAAACTATGAACGTGTTAAACGCCTACATCCAATGTACCGATCAAGGATTGGCCAAAACAGCGAATGAGGACGTCAAACTTCAAACGTAGTAAGCGGGACCAGGAAAACGCACTAAGCAAACCTTATTTATTATATTTGGTGATTTGGTACCGGGAGTTTTATAATTCAACGTAATACACGGGAAAACGTGTTAATGAGGAACGTGCTAACGAGATTCCACTGTATATCATATTTACAGGCAATCAGGAAGAAGTCATAAATTGTAAAATTAAAATAAATTCTGAAGTCATAGAAAGAGTTGAAAACATTAAGTACTTAGGATTATTAATAGATAGTAAATTAAACTGGAAGGAACACACAAATCATCAAGAGAAAAATGGTTCCTGTTATTGATATCTTGTTTACGCTAAAAAGGTTATTAAAAAAGGAAACAGTTAAACAGCATTTACTATGCACTAATACATTCCCATTTCACTTATTTGAATCAAGTCTGGGGTTTAATAAATAAATTAACACTACTAAGGAGAACAATAAGGATATTGTATGGGATATCATACGAAAACCCAAACAGAGAATTATATTTAGTCATGAAAATCTCACCTTAAATAAAACTCAGACTAACAATTTTTATGTGTAAAGTTATAAATAAAATCACCAAGTTAAACTGAACATCAAAATAAATACTGAAATCCATAATCCGAGTACACGACAACAAAACACTATTTAATAATACCAAATTCCACTAAATATGACATTCAATCTGTATTTTACATAGTTTCAAGCTTTATAATTCATTGCCAAGAGAAATAAAAACTGTATCAAAGCTGCATATATTTAAAAAGAAATTAAAGCAATACAGTAGAATCTCGTTAGCACATTCCTCACTAACACATTTTCCCGAGTATTACATTGAATTATAAATGTTCCGGCACCAAATGCGCCAAATATAATAAATAATGTTTGTTTAGTGCGTTTTCTTGCACCCGCTTACTATGTTCAAAGTTTGACATCCTCGTTCGCTATTTTGGCCAATCCTTGGTCGGTCTAGCAGGAGTAGGTGCTTACTGCATTCGAAGTTGGATGTTCTCATTCACTACTTTCGTCAATCCAGTCAGGGTGGAGACCAGCAGCCAATGACATGCATGTATGTGTGTGATGTGATTTGGCAGGATAGAGAATGCTTTAGCTTGGCGTGGTTAGTTTCTACTGTTGAGTGTTGACCAAACATACATAGATAGTATTTTAACTTTTCATTCGCAATGGAGAAAAAGGAAGTGCAGCAAATAACCAACAGTGAAAAACTGAAAATCCTTGAAGAAGTAGATTGCAATCCAAATATGAAACATGTGGATATAGTGCAGAAGTTAAACATTCCTCCTTAAACACATTAATTGTTAGCAAATGTAAACTGATTGAAACTGCTTTTGAAGAAGGGAAAAGCACTAAAAGAAAACATAATCGCCCTGGCCAGTTTTCAGAATTAGAAGATGTTCTGCTAAAGTGGTTTACACAAGCAAAAGCTTCAAATGTGCCAATAGATGGTACTGTGGTTCGAGCTCAGGCGACACATTTAGCACAGAAGATGGGACTGGACAATTTCAAAGCATCCAATGGCTGGATTGAAAGATTCAAGAATCACATGGTTTAATTTAAAAATTTGATGTGTTACACTCACATGACTTTCTCTACTCTTGTACAAACTATTTTTACAAACACTTATTCTCCATCTATTTCATATTAATCGAGATAAACATTTGCAGAAACGATCTTTTGACATGCAAAGAGATACACATTTTACACATAGCGACCGGTTCTAAAAATATTTAACCATCGCTTAAGGCCTAATATGTTCCCCTTGTTTTGTATTTGCAAGGGCAATATAAGCACATACATATCTCTTCATAGCTGGTTGCTATGTGCAGCACCATTCTGTTTGCCACAAATTAATACTCTTTGCATATCTAAGACAAAAAAATGAATAATGGATTGCCATTTAGAAAATAAGTATTGAAAAATTTAAGGGAATAACAAGTAATATCTCGAAAATGGTTCACTCAACAAAAAAAATGTATATGACATAAATTGTGTATTTTAATGCGATCTACATTTGTTGTGTAGTAAAATTTTGTCTATCTCTTATGGTTTACCAGTTATGCAAAAGTCGTTCACAATAAAGAATACTTTTGGAGACATTCCCAGGAAATTCAAGATATACATTTTATTTGTCATAAAAATATCTTAAACATGATATTTTAATCAAAATCGTTAGAGCCATTTTTGAGAAAATTAAAATTTTCGAAAAATCTTCCATGTAAAGGGTACTCTGGGGTGGGGGGGATTTTCTTGAAAACCTTCGTGTCGCATCCTTGGAAGATACTGAACCTAAATACCAAGTTTGGTGTTTATCCGACAGTTCGTTTCTGAGTTATGCTGTTCACAGACACACACACAGACACACACACGGACATGTTTCCAAAAATGCTTTTTTTGGATTCAGGGGGTCTCAAAACATGTATTTCCGGTGAAATCTCGGTATCGAAATTTTGGGTGGAATACAATACTTCCCCTACTTACTATACGTAGTAGAGAAAGTAAAAATGTGTGCAAGGTGAGCCTGCTGCCCTAGACAATGATCTACACTGAAAATATAGAAATGTGGAAAAATACAATGCTCCCATCAATTTTGAAAGACTGACTAGCCCTGTCAATGCTTATAATGCGATGAAACGGGACTATTTTTCCATCTTTTGCCAGACAAAACCCTGGATTTTAAGGGCATTAAGTGAAACTTAACAAGGAGAGGATTACAATTTTGTTGTGCAGTAACGAAAGCAGAACATAGAAATTGGCACCGCTGGTTATTGGAAAAGCATGCAGTCAGTGATGCTTCAAGAATGTACGATCTTTTCCATGTAAGTACACTTCATTTAAGAGCCTGGATAACTCCTGCAGTATTTGAACATTTTTTACAAGCATGGGACACAAGACTGGGCATAAAAAGCAGGAAAATTGCACTCTTCATTGATCAGCATGCCGCCCATCCACCAACTGTTTCAAATTTAAGAAACATGAAGATCATTTTCCTCCCAGCAAACTGCATGAGTAAGCTACAACCTTTAGATCAAGGCACAATTCAGTCATGAAGCAAATGAATCAGAAGAGGCTGGTACAGAGAAGATTGGCTGCACTGAATTCGATGGCAAGAAAAATCACCATCTTAGATGCCACGCATTTCATTAGGACTGCCTGGGATTCTGTGATGCAAGATACAATTAGGAACTGTTTTAATAAAGCTGGGTTTTGCCAGGTTCTTGGTGATTACATCATACTGAAAGATGAGTTTTCCGAGAGTGAAGAATGGTGCCAAATAGCAGACGATGCCAGCATGTCTTTTGAAATATGTGTAAACAATGACAATGAAATTCCAGTGTGTGAAACAGTGACAATATATGAAATACTTGAAGTACAAATGAAAGAAGCAGCATCGTGGGAGATGAAAGTGATGAAACAAATCCTGAGCCAATTCCTACAGTGTCGGTAGCGATGGAAGCAATGGACATAGTGAAGCGATATGTATGCAATTTCGAAGTTGCTGACAATGTAATGACTTTACTTAACAAGATGGACAGTAAAATTTTGTCATTAAAACCAACAAAGCAACCAACCATAGATATTTCCAACTTATGTACATAGTGTCCTTATTTCACATCTAACCAGATGCATTAGATTTTATTATTTAATTATGTTCCTAAATTGCACATTCTGTATTTTCGTTAACACATTTTTACGTCTAGGATGACCAAATCCTCGAATCCATGCAAAAGCGTACTAACGAGATTCTACTGTATTTACAATATCCACCACAGTGGAGTGTATTTAAATAAGTCAAAATTGTATTATTACAAAAATATTTATATGTCAGTTGCCACCAACCAACAAAAACTGTATATGTATTGCCCTGGGGAGAGCTTTAGCTCATTAAAGGCAATGAAATAAATAATAAAAAGAATAAAAAACAGCGCAGAGCTTATGGGCCATACCTTTTGCTGCACACACCCCTATGGCTTTGAATTTAATTTGAGGTTTTGTGTGATAGAAATATTATTATATACCTATGTATAATAAGGGAGTTGTGTTATGTACAACACAGCCGGTACTTTGTTCTTATGATAATGGATTTACTTTTAAAATGTGGTGTGCCCAGCACATAAGACGCAACAATCATGACAGTACTGCTAAGTCAAACATGTACCCTGTACAGGACTCTCCATAGCATTTGTTAGTTATCCACATGTGGTGTAGTGCAAAGTGAAAGCTGAGATAAATAACGAGTAGAAATAAACTGGAACATTGCGTGGCTAGTGTTACAAAAACCGGTATCTCCACATATAGAAAAATAAATGAATGCTACTGCAGCATGTTGCATCGCTGTCGCCAAAACACCTACGCTATTTCCTTAACGTTGTCCACACCTTAGTAAGATTTGTAACATGCACAGAAAATAAACATTATTTATGGCAAATTACGATCAGTCATTCAGCATTTAGATTTGGAACATCTATAATAGCATTTCAATTAATTTGTTTTAGCATTAAAGAGGTGTCTCAAAGTTATTTGCTTATTTAATTTTATGCTAAAATGAAAATTTTCACTCAAAATAATTGTGTTGATAAAAATATCAATTATTAACAACCAACAAATTAATGTCAGAATGTCTAAAATGCTAATGAATTTTGAACATGCACATACTTTCACAGAACATACACTGCTGTATGGGAAGTCTGATAGATAACAGTACTTCAAACATGAACAAAATGCTCTTAATTAAATGCCATATACTTACATATAATCACAGAAGTCACACTTGAATGGCTTACTATCAAGATGTCTGTAACGTATGTGTGCACTAAGAGATGATGGATTTGGGCATGTCATGTCACAGAATGTACATTTGTAATGGTTCACATGATGCCGCATATGGTCACGCAGTAATCTCTCTGATGGATAGTATTTGGAGCAATGGGAACACTGATAGCCTTTCACTGTAACAATATTGCAGATGCGTTAGGTTTGCAAAGTAGCCTTAAAGATATAAGCAACAACAAAAATTATTGGCAAAATTTAACCTAATTTTATACAATATAATCCAAGTTACTCAATTTGTTTCAGCAGAAAACTGATATAGAACAAGAAAAGAGATTATCAACAGCAGTATTAATTCTGAACCTTATGTTGTGTTGTATAAAAATGCTTTAAAGTTAATGATATAAAGTAATCACATTCATTATTTACAATAAACCACTTTGAAAATAACTAACCATCCTTCCTTAGGGAAGTCTTTCATAGCTGTAATGGCCTCTTTGTGTCATGGAAAATGCTGACCATGAAGCTTTCCTTTGATTTTGGAGAAAAGTAAAAAGCCATAATGTTAAAGAGAGGACTTGACAACGAACTCACCTTTCTTCTGCTTGTGCAGAAGCAGTTATGATGAAGCAGCAAGTGAATAGTCTTCAGTCTTGGATGCATTCAATTCAAAAATTTAACTTGCTTTAATATATTGAGAATGGTTACAAAAGAAGGAGAGAGGAAACCATTTTTAAAAAGAGATTCTTGAGCTTGTGTGGACACAAATGCAGTTACTAAATTATTTATATTATTAAATTATGTTTGCTTATTGGGACAGATATTTTATCAAAAGGCTCATATTTAAGTATATAAGATACATAAACAACATAGCAACACCTAAGCATCATTATTAATTTGTAGTGTTCCTGCACACTTTCTCTCCCTAATATTCCATGTCTCTTGCACGCTACCAAGATGTTATTGACAACTTAAGGTTGCAACAAACATCAGTTGCATAAATTCATAAGGGGAAAAGTGAACTAGCTGGCTCAAATATGCACAGGCTTTATTAGTGCGTGCTTACCATGAATGAGTCATGAGGGAGGAGGGGAAAAAGAGAGAGAAGAGGGGTGCTGTTCTTTGAATATTATGAAAAATCATTTTCTTAAATTACTCACTGATTCCATTTTCATACATGCTCTGGTAGAATAAGCTCAGAAAATATAGCTCATAACTGAATGATTGTTAATGTAGGATTTCACACACATTTCATTCATAAATGTGATACTACGAGGGCGGTCTGAAAAGTTTCCGACCTAATAAAGATACAAGACAGTTTTTCAGAATTTTTTTTTTATTTTTCAACATAGTCTCCTTGTAACTCTACACACTTCTCCCAGCGATGCTCCTATCTCTGTAACCCGTCCAAATAGTAATCAGCATTTTTCTCTGCAAAATAATTGTTCACGAAGGTGAATGCCTCTTCATTTGACGAAAATCTCTGTCCTCCAAGCACAATTTTCAGATGAGGGAACAAAAAGAAGTCGCTTGGGGCTAGATCTGGTGAGTAAGGTGGATGGTCAAGCAGTTCAAAAGGTAATTCGTGGATTTTCGCCATTGCAACCACTGAGGTGTGAGACGGTGCGTTGTCTTGGTGAAACAGGATTTTCTTTTTCTGCAAATGTGGCCGTTTTTCCGCAAGTTCTGCCTTCAACTTGTCAAGTAATCATATGTAGTATGCTCCTGTAATGGTTTTTCCTTTTTGAAGATAATCGATTAAAATAACTCCATGGCTATACCAAAAAACAGTCACCATCACTTTCCCAGCCGAAAAAACAGTTTTTGCTTTTTTTGGAGCCAGTTCCCCCTTTGCAGTCCACTGTTTGGACTGTATTTTTGTTTTGGGCGTATAATGGTATATCCAAGTTTCATCTACAGTAATTAATTGGCGCCAAAACTTGGATTTATTGCACCTAAACTGCGCCAACAGAGCGTTGGAAATGTTCGTTCGAACACGTTTTTGGTCAAATGTGCACAGATGTTAATCTTAAGATGCTCTCTGGACTCCGAAGCTCGGCAGTGCCTGTGAGTAGGGGCGAATGAGGGGAAACAGTGTCATTGGAAGGGATATGGCGTTACTGACGCCAACTTGGCGTAGCTTCATTCTGTGAGTGGGCTTCGGCTAAGACAGTCAGGCAACTGCTAACACACGATGTCCTCGTCGGCAGGCAATGGGCAAAGGTATGTAACTAACTTCATCCAATAAATTGTGTGCCATCCACGCCTTTTAACTTTTAATTATGGTATAATAGAGTTCCTTTCCTCTCCCTTCAGCCAGATAATATGTTGGTGTAAGACTATTTTGTAAAGTTAAAGCTGTGTCCTCGTCGTTGCCTCTTAAATTAAAGTTCTTTGTTTAATTTAACGATCCCTCTCACAAGCGAGTAGCTCTCCTCTGAAGTTAAATAATTTTAAGTGAGGCATACGACAATTGGCGGTGGCGCCGAGTAATTGGTTTGATTGTTTTGAGATTTTAAGTGCAAAATTTTTTTTTTCCCTCCAAATGTAACGGTTTGTGCTTCTCCACGTGGTCGTGAAAAATGTAAAATTTGTTTCTGGCTAAAGGGTAAGGATTTTTATGCTTTAATTTGTGATTCTCTTCTTCTAAATTTTGTTTCTATCATATCTGAAAGTCTGGTTTCGAAATTTTAATTTTGAGCTCATTTTTACATTTTTCCCATTGTCTGCCAGCGTGACGCTAAAACTTCTGACTCCATTTTCCCCTTGTTTTGGCTTCATTTCCTTTAAATTATATCACTGTGTTAAGTTCTTCGTGCTGGTCATTTTGAAGTATAAAGTTTTGAAAATTGTGAAAAGTGAATTGTGAAAATTGGGTGATATTTGTGTCGTTGATAATGTGTTTGCATGTGTGAGCTGATTTACGTAACATTGCATTCTAGATTGCGTCATATTGAAAGTATTAACGACTTGAAATTGTAACAAATTAGTTCAAACTTCGTGTGTTGCGTGTTTAAAATTTGCGTGTGTATAAAAGTGTGGTGCATCTGCTAATAATAAAGTAATAAAATAAAAGAGGTCACATATATATATTGAAAATTTTGTGCGTTGTACACTCGCGGAAAAATAGTGATAATAATAATGATGATACTTTTGCTTCACCGTTGCCAAGTTTGGTTTATTTAATTACGCAATGCATATTTTTAGGGGAAAATGCTTCACAATTACTCATGTAAGTAAAAGTTTCAGGAGCCTACCAGCCTTGCCAGTATCTGCACCTAATTAGGTTTGATGTGCTTCTAATATGGACCAGTACGATGTGGATGTTGCTGAACCAGCTGTACATGTGTTACCAGATTTTGGAAAATTTGCACGGGAATTTTGTGGTAAACGAGTAAGAGAAAAGAGAAATAAAATCACCTGTAAGAATGTAAACATTGTGAGTGTTAAAGTTTGGACGAATGAAACAGTTTTACAACTCACACAGGTATGCTAAATTTATTGTTTCACTGACTGATGCTTAATTAAGCTTTGCTTTTCAGGAATATGTGCTATGAATGTCTCTGCTAAATTAAAAGTGTATTATTATTGTGGGTGTAACTTAAATTTTGAATTATGTTTTGGGAACTGCAAATCATTTGTTTTGTTGTTGTGTTATGCAGCAGGAATGTGTTTCATGTGTACTATGTGCTTAATTGAGCTTTCATTTTCAGGCATGTTCTGTGACAATATTGTTTTGAGTAATGATGTGATGTTGTTTTGTTGCATTCGATTTGATTTGATATGATATGATTTGATTTGACTCGATTTGATTTTGGGTTTCATAATGATGCTGTGATCTTTATTTGCAGAAAATTGTTGCATGAATAGTGTGTGTATTTGAGGTTATGTGATATATGTGAGATTTGCCTCGGTGGGAGTGCCAAAGTGTAACCCCGATGGCGTAGTGTGAGGTTATGTGAGGAATAAGAGTTGAGATTTGCCTCGGTGGAAGTGCCAAAGAGTAACCCCGACGGTGTTAATGAGATGAGGAGAGATGAGAAGAGATGAGATGATGTCAGCTTCGGTGGAAGTGCCACAGTGTAACCCCGACAGTTGTTGTATGTTTTCAGAGATTTTGCTTATTGGTGTTGCTGTAACGTGCCCAGTATAGCGTGTGTGATGAATTCACACGAGAGATTAAATGGATGGAAGTGAATGTAATGAAAATAATTTTTTTTTCTCTGTTTATGCAACAAGTTTATTACCATCTTAGATAGCAAATTTTAATACCACCTGTTTTCCAGCTTAATTTTCATTTGGAGGATGTGGATGCAACAGTATAGTGTCATGTTATTTGTGTCATTCCTGAATTGTTAATGTGATTTCTTGAAGGTTATGCCTATGTTAGATGTTTTGAATTTGCAGCATGTTAAATGAGACACGTCAGTGAAGATGTTTTGTTTTGAAGAGAAAATTGAAAGTTGCGATAAAGATGATGATGATTGAAGTAATGATCGAGATTGCACTATTACTGATGATGATTATGAAAGATGTTGATAATAATGAGATGAGAAAGATAGTGATGTGGACGAGAAGTTGTATTGGTGACAAGAGTAGGACAATAGTAGTTGAAAGCATGTCACGTGGTGTAGTTTGGAGATGTATTGTGGATGTAGTTTGTAGTAATGCATACACTAGTTTGAGTAGCTAGCTAAGTAAGTGTTGTGTGTAATTTGGGCCATGGTCAGTGTGAATGAGTTCATTTCATTGTCATGTGTGATTGTCTTGTAAGTGCACTTACTTTCTTTTGTTAGTGATACCAGCTGGTCATTCAGATTTAATATTGGGATCCCAAAATAAGGTTATGTTTCATTTCTGTCATGTTCATGTATTCTGAGTCTGTTTTACTGTTTTATTTGGATTGTGAAGCATTGTAAGTTGAATTTTGGATGGCAACTCTGTAAAATTTCGTTCTTATGCCAATTTGTACTTATTTTTTTCTCTTTCTTTGCCCCATGTCAAAACAATTTTTAGTGTAAACTTTTCAACCTTTAAAATCTTTAATTGTACATGCCATACCGTCCTTTTTATGTGTGATTGTTTGTAGGAGCACCTTTTTTTATTGTTTGGTGGTTTTGTTCTAGTCTTTTGCTGTGGCGGAGCTCGAGAACATCCAAGAGCATCCCCGGAGCACACCAGAAGTCAAGAAACACAACAGGGAAGCTGTCGGGCAGCCACTACACTGCCGTGGCATAAGGAGCCACCATGTCGGGGGGCAGTCCAAGCCAGCGACTGCCCACCCTGTTGTCATCACCAGAGACCTGCGGTGATAATTCTACACCAGGACAAATCATCGTTGTGGGCACTGTATACAATCACCCACAAACAGTTACAGCAGACCATCGATATTCTGCGCAGTGTAGTGTGCCTGTGCACTGAGGCAGCGTGGTGTGTGCGGGGTGCTCAAGATAAGTGCATTAACAATATTAGTCGACAGCACTTAAGGTTCTCGAAACTCTACTCTGCCCAGTAACATTGTGTCGTCATCTGGGTGCTTACCACACATGTATATTATTCTGTCATATTTTGGCTTCTCACACATGTATATTACTCTCTTATATTTTGGTTCATCACACATGTGTATGTCATTTGTTTTGTTATTGTCATGTTTCTTATTATCTTTATTTTCCTTATGTCGACGAGGGCGTCGACTTCGGTGGCCAGGGGGAGATGTGGCATGTGCACAGATGTTAATCTTAAGATGCTCTCTGGACTCCGAAGCTCGGCAGTGTCTGTGAGTAGGGGCGAATGAGGGGAAACAGTGTCATTGGAAGGGATATGGCGTTACTGACGCCAACTTGGCGTAGCTTCATTCTGTGAGTGGGCTTCGGCTAAGACAGTCGGGCAACTCCTAACACACGATGTCCTCGTCGGCAGGCAATGGGCAAAGGTATGTAACTAACTTCATCCAATAAATTGTGTGCCATCCACGCCTTTTAACTATTAATTATGGTATAATAGAGTTCCTTTCCTCTCCCTTCAGCCAGATAATATGTTGGTGTAAGACTATTTTGTAAAGTTAACTTAGCTGCGTCCTCTTAAATTAAAGTTCTTTGTTTAATTTAACGATCCCTCTCACAAGCGAGTAGCTCTCCTCTGAAGTTAAATAATAATTTTAAGTGAGGCATACGACAATTGCGCCTAAACTGCGCCAACAGAGCGTTGGAAATGTTCGTTCGAACACGTTTTTGGTCAAACGTGAGCAAACGCGGCACCCAACGCGCGGACAGCTTTCTCATGTCTAAATGTTGATTTAATATGTGACAAACACGTTCTTTTGACATGTTCATAGCCTCTGCTATCTCTCTCACTTTAATTCGGCTGTCATCTAGCACCATTTGGTGAACTTTGGCAATGTTTTCGTCGGTAGTTGCAGTTTTTGGACCTCCGAACGTTCGTCTCCCAAGCTCTTACAGCCACGTTTAAATTCAGCTGCCCAAAATGTCACTGTGGTAAATGATGGTGCAGAGTCCCCATACATCCAACTCATCTTTGATTTGCGTAGGTGTATTGCCTTTCAAAAACAAATATTTAATGACAGCTCGATACTCGATTTTGCCCATTTTCATAAAAACACTCACATCACCTCACTCAAACGACTGTTACATAACAACTGAGCGTCCAAAATGGCTGAAACTTTGGTGAGTAACTGTCAACAGATGAACAACGAAATTCACTAGCTTTTATTTATGAGTGCTGCCACCTTCATGTTGAGGTCGGAAACTTTTCAGACCACCTTCGTATAATTCCATATAAATATGTAGCATAATCGATCCAGACTTATAATCGGATTTGATATAAACAAAACAGTTTGTATCCCTCCATGTTAGCCTCACTTTATATTAACTGTAAGAAACAAACAACAAATCCCATGTGGACTCATGTGACATGTTTACAATGCAATAGAACAATGTACTATCCGAATAATATATTTTATTTATTTCTGGTTTTACAATGTACAAACATTTTCCCAAGACAACAGTTTTTAACATCTCCAGTCTTGTCTGTTGGACCATAAGGGGCCATATTCATAGATTTCACATTGGTCTGGACTATTTCCAGACTCATTTGGTCTGGACCAAGGCTGACCAAGTTTTTGAAATTCATAGACTATAAAAGCCTCGGACCAAGAAAGACCATGGATCAGAAAGGAGAAAATGTAACACGACGAAAAGGTAGTTCTGAGATTTCTTTTGGTTCTTCCTATGTATACCAGGTTACATCATTACAAACTATTTGATATATACCAGCTGATTTATCATTGGGAATAGGGTCTTTTGTTCTGTTGCATAGTAGTTTCTGCATATTGTGGTTATTTTGTGGAGACAGGGTGATGTATTTTTTGAAAATCCTTTTAAATTTATGATGTGCCCAAGGGTGGTAAGTGAACTTCCTATATGCTTGTGGTTTTTGTTGTCTGAGTAACGTAGTCATTTGCTGGATGTATTTCTGTCTTTCAAACCTTTTTATCTTCTTATCTATTGTTTTTTCTGGTATCCATTATGGTGGCTATGAGGATAATGTGTTGGTATTCTTTCTGGTATTCCTCTTTCTCCAATGGTATATGTACTAACATGTTTGTAATGCTATTTAAAATTGCACGTTTGTGGCTTATAGGATTGTAGTTATTGTTTTTAATATAATTTTGTGTGAGTTGGTTTCCTGTAAATGCCGAACGTTAGTTTGTTGTGTGCATTATTTCTGATGATCTTGATGTCTAGGTAAGGTAATTGGCCATTTTCTTCTTTTTCTATTGTGAATTTTATAGATCTTTTTTGTAAATTCAATAATTTCAGTTTTTTGGAACTGAAAGTTTTTTTGCAACAATGGCAAAAATATCATCTACGTACCTATACCAGGTTTTGAATAGATATGGGAAAGATTTAGTAATATGGTATTCAAAATGGCTCATATATAGTTCTGCTAAAAATGGTGAAAGGGAGTTTCCCAAAGTTTGCTTAAAGATTTTGTTATGGAAAGAAAAGAAATTCTGATCCAGACATAATTTTGTTAGTTTTAAGTAATCTTCTGTTTGTGCTCTAGGTGTGCCGTTGTTTAATATCCAAGTTTCTAGAAGTGGTAATAATTCTTCTTTTGGTATGCTTGGGAAGAGTGCAGTGACATCAAATGTTACCATCATGTCTGTGGGTGATATATTTATATCTGAAAGGTGACTGGTTAATTCTAATAATTTTTTATGCTTAAGACTTTTGAACACAGGCATGGAGTTGAAGGTACTTAAAAGCCATTTTGCTAGTTTATATGTGGGAGAGTTTAAGTCGTTCACTATGGCCCTGTGAGTAGTGATGTGATGTAGTGTAACAACCTCCAACTCTATTTTGAACTAACCACTGTTACTCCCAAGTAACCTTCTATCCTTCTATGGTTGTTTCATAGCTGTTTTTTCATCAATTCAGTGCTCAGTCTGCACCCTGAGCAAAAAAATGGAAATAACCAAGAAGCACAAATTAAAACAATCGGAGGAGGAAAATGCTTGTTTTCCTTAATGCAAAAAATGATGCATATTATTGAAAACAAATTAGTTTCAACACATGCAAGTGCAAAAAAAAAGAGGAAGCATGGAGGAATATAATATATAGGCAGTTTCGAGCATGATTCTAATCTATTGTCACCAATTCCTTTTTGGAAATGTTCTTATCCACCAGATACACAGTTCATGGCATTGTTAATCATTTCAACAATAATTTAAATTGCTGGAATATTAACTTTTAACCTTAAAACTACAGAATGAAATTGAATTTAATTAGCAAGAAACATTTTCTGTAATTTATTAAAATGTATCTCACGCTGGATCTTAACCAAATAGCTAATTATTGTGTGATGTTAATTATACAGAAATAATTACCTATGGAAATCTTGATATATCATAAACCAGGCAGTTGTAATCCTCCTCTCCTCACTAGGAAAACATAAGTAAAGCCTTAATTACTTTGAATTTAACCTAAGTGACTTAACTCAACGTGAGAATGTGAAGTTCTTACACATTGTAATAAATGGAGCCATTTAGGGTTGCCTTAGCATGACTTAATTTAATGCAACATAACATAAGAATTTGGCAGTGTTATGCTTTTCCTTCCCGTTATGTCAAATTTAATGTTGTATGGCAATTAGAACCAATGCGTGAAGCAGTAGCATGAAGCAATAAAAGAACAATCAATCAAGAGTCTTTCCCATTACGTTAAATGCATCCTAATTACACCTTTACTTTAGCAACATTTTTTAACCTCACGTTAAGTTCATCGTAATCCCAGCTTAATGAAGGGAAGTCTAGCAATGGCACATGAGACATTTGATATAATGTGGCTTACTGACACCTGACTAAGGTCAGCAGTGTTTTCTTCATACCCTCTTCTTGCATAATATGGAAGTGCTATTAGCATTTGTGTATCAATTGAGATACTCAAGTCTTGGCTATTGTCTCTGTCATATAAGTTCTATCAGCCTTCTAATGTTTGCTTTACTAAACCTGTATCTGTTTCTTAAGTTTAACCATCATACTTTCGAATTATGTCTAATCTTGGTAAATAGTTTTCCTCCACCATCTCATTTCACAAATTCTACTCAGAGCAGCCATGTCCATCACTCATAATTATTCATTTTGTAAAGATGATCTGCCTTTAATCTACCTCTCTGAGATAGACCAAAATTTGTTCCAAACCAAGGTGTTTAATCCCCAAACCAACACAAGTCCCGGTTTATGAATAAGAAAATTTATGATCCTCTGTAAATCCATGAGAAGTAACAAGTTGGTCCGGAACAAGATTGACTATAAATACCACCCTAAATCTTCAATTTCCCTAACCATCATTGCCCCTCCAATTCCTAGAATTCATGTGCTATATGGTCTTCCTTTTCTCCTCCTTCCTGATGGCATCCACTCCATTATTCTTTTGGGTAATCCTTCATCCTCCATTCTTTTAGCATGCCTATACCATTCTAATTGTTTCTGTTGAATAAAACCTAAAATTTAATTTTGAACATTCATATTTTGTTTTATAATCTCATTTCTAATGTCCTTTCTTTTAGATATCCTAGAATTATTCATATTATTTACTATTTCATATTAATCAAAAGTTTTGAACTATATTTGATTAAAATACTTCTTGAAAACCCAAAGATAATCATGCATATATAACACTCTGTATGCTATGGTGCTTTGGTTTCCAGTGCAATGCAGGCTAGCTAATCACGCCATGTGTTTGCAGGAAGTTGAGTTCTAAAAATAGTGTACTTATAACTATAAACATCTTCTAGAAGTTTTGTTGCAGCAGCACAAATATTTAAAATGGAAATAAATTCTTGAAGCAAAGTCCATATATCAGATATGTTAAATCACTTACAAGCACAAACATTCATTAAATGCTATCTACAAAGAAAGTTATTCCAAAATTGTAAGTTTGCCCTTGCTGCCTCTACTTATTGACTAATTTAATTACTATGTCCACTAATTCAATTAGTTCAAGCAATGTTATGTGAAACAAAATAAACAAATACTTACACTCCAAAGGTACCTGACGTTTGCAATGATCAAAAAATTTAGTTTTAGATGCAAAGAGTCCACCACAAGTTGGGCAACCAACTACCTTTTCCTGTGTGTGACTTCTAACATGGTCAACCAATTTATACATTGTGCGAAACACAGCCGCACAACCTGAAAATTTAATAAAATTGTGAAATGATAAGGATAGAAACAACTGACAAAGCCAAAAGCAATTTTATAGCACAAAATGGAAGTTAAAAAAATGTTATCACATGGCTGCCATCACATTTTCAAATCAGAATATTAAATTAATAAACATTGTTCATGCATTAGGTCAGTGAAATTTGGTTATAGGAGGGATTTAACTTTTAGGTGCATTCTCTACTGAGAATGTACTAGCTTCACTTTGTCTATCTGTCCATAAGCATGAAACAGATCACAAACCATTGCATGTACAGAATGTAAATGTTATAAAATAGAACAAATGAGCCTCCTAAAGTTTATGGTTTTTAGATGAACTGCTGCTCTACAGATTTGAAGTGACTTTGATAAACATTTGTTGATACATTTTGAATTTGGTATGAAATTGGAGCAAAATTAAGGCTAATCTACGTACAGCCCCTAAATTTATGTTTAGGAAATCTGCTGCAGATATTAAAGCTGAAATTTAATATTTAAGAGTTTGAAGAACATCTCAAATCATTTCACATTTGTTTTAAATTGGTACAAAATTATGGGTAGTTTATGTGTAGAGCTTCCTAAAATGCAGGCTTTTTTAGAATTATTTCCTATAACACCTAATAATAATAATAATAATAATAATAATAATAATAATAATAATAATAATAATAATAAATGTTACAACGATGTTAGATTATTTGTCACAAAATGAACATATCCAAAATTTAACATATTACTGCATTTAAAAATAACTAAGTTATGCATACACTCATTTATTTATAACAGGGCGAAGATCACAAAGCCAACTCTATCTGGATAATGAAAAGTAAAGGGGTTTACCAATTCTCCTTGTAATCCCCCCCCCCTTTGCTACACCACTGATTAGGTGCATGCTGTTACTTTCATGAAGTACTCAACTTGTCAAGAAAATATTTATTTTAAAGTGTAACACACTTTGAAAACATGAACGGTCAATAAAATTTACATCTTTCAAATATTAGTAACGGTGAGAATACAAACTTAGTAACACAGCACTCTTTCAGAATTCATTTCCTGTAAAAGAAAATGTGTGCCACAAAAACAATGCAATAAATATGTAATAAACCACTCAATTAGCAACACCTACTTTCATTGTTTGAAATGGAAAATATTTTTTCTCTAAATATTGATTTTAATGCAAAACTTCTTGAGCACTCTTCAGACATTCCTAAATGCCTGTAAATTATATACTACTACTGTTCTTACTGCTCTTATTAACATACCATAATCATGAACTTTTTTAAATCATTGAACAGTCTTGAAGGTTTGGTGTAAGATTGTATAATATTTTATCATTAGAATTAGTACAATTACCAGATAGAAAATTTAAACGTAAATTATATGACTCATTAGTTGCTAATCCTTATTATTCAAAACAAGAATATTTTGAAAATAAAACACAATTTTTATTGTAAGCTATTTTTATATCTTATTGTAATAAGTTTTGTTCTATTGTATTAGTCTCTTAATCTAAATGTTTATTTGCTGTTGTACAAAACTTGTAAATATTATCTGCCATCTATCGCTGTAATAAGCCCAATAACAATAAAATATGTATTTGTTTGTTTATTTATTTATATGCTGCTGTATGGGTGGATTTTAAAATTCCAAATGGTGTTTGTATTACTTTCAGTAATCCTCCCCCTTAGAGGGGCTATGCAAGCTAGGGATCTAATTGATAGACCTAGCCCCAAATATAAAGACGTTCTTCTGCCTCATAGTCATTTGCAAATGCAACAAGTTGTTGGCTTTTTAAAAGGTCATAACACCCTTCTTAAATGCCCCGTGAAAGCCTACTTCCTAATTCAATGTAGTTTTAAAGCTCCATATTTGCTTTGTTCTGCTGTAAATGAAGATATGGATGGTCAAAACCATTTAGGTTCTTCTTATTCTTAGTCAGCAAGTATTTCCTGGCTGCATCCATGAGTTCATCAAAAGGGTTGTTATTGTTATATAATTTCTTTTAAACTGTTTTTCTGCTAATTCATCTCTCTTTTATTAGGTACTGACAAATTTCAAAACTTCTTGATTTATTAAGAAGTTTATTTGCCATATTACCTTGATTTATTAAGGTAAATTGAGTTTGAGTTTTTTTTATTTATAGCCTCTCTTTAACTTCTGTGGCCCTTAGCATCCCATTCTATATTGGGCGTGAAAGACTAGTAATTTTGCTCAGAGGCCTCTTTATTAGGCTTGAGGTTCTTTTACGTGCCATAAATCTATGACACATACCACCGGCTTTACTTCCCTTCTGAAGGAAGTCATGCTAAGGATTTTTACGCCCGAAAAAAATCCATCGCCCTCCGCCAGGTTTGAACCTGCGACCTCGGGAACTAGAGGCTAGCATGGTAACCACTACACCACGGAGGACTACTATTATGGTAAAGTGCAACTAGTACAGTTATAAGTAACCTTTTTTTTTTTTTCCTTCGTTCTTTCTTTCTTTATGGTTATTTGAAAGATTGGATATTTACAAGATGACCAGAGAACTTGAAGCAGTTGCTCTGCAAGAGATACCTTCAATCTAGACTACTGCAGGCCATGTATGACATGATATTGTTTAAATTATACGAGTAGTATGTTTTCAAAGCAACTATCAAATTAATGTGCAAACTGTGGAATAATTTAACATTGCATTTATCTGGTACAGACCAGTAATACCGCTATTATTTGTTATGTGCTTGTAATCAAATATTGCTCCTGTGTAGTTCATGTTTGCTATGTTTGCTTTCTTTTATTGCTTTAAATTTTTTATAAGTAGATTGCTGTACATATTTACGTCACAATTTTTTACACAGTAGCAATACTGTTTTTTACTCCTTTTCTCTCTTCACTTTGCTAATACATTTGCCCCTTACTCTTCCTAAATATTCATCCATACTCTGACTTCTCCCCCACCCTCTGTCTACATTTTTATTGCTATGATACCGTTTTACATTTTATTCCATTTTGGATCCCATATATCCTCTTTCCACTTACTGATTTCCTTACACTGCATAAACAAAATGTATCTTCTGTTTCTCCATAGGTAACGCACACTTCCAAACTGCTGTTCCTAAATTCTTTAAGATACACTGTCCCTGTTTATGTCCATGCAATTCCTCCCGTCCTTGCTTATCACAACTGACAACATACTTCTCCCTAGCCCAATCTTTCTTTCATTACCTCGTACAATGTCAAACAACTTTTATTCTCAAAACTTGAACACATTTCTTGTCTATCAATATCTGCCCTCATTACTTTCCTCCAAAATCCCACTGAATTATTTTCTCCCTTCTGTCATACATCACCAGCACCAATCTCTTCCAGTCTCTCCCATAAGTTATCACTGTGCAAAGCTGTTCTTTGGTAATACATACAAGTTTTAATAGTACAGAGTTTCTTATATTGCAGGGCTGCAGATCGCGCATATCCATGCATTGCACACTGTTTGTTACACTAGGGGGGGTTTCCATCCTAAATCTTCATTACTTACTCACGAGTAACATGCATTATAATGAGTACTATACCCCCGCCGCTGTAACGTTGCACTTGACAGCTAGCGTTTAAGTTGGTACACTCGCAAAAAAACAGATGAAAAGCTTCAACCGTTTGACTTCCTAAGTCAATCACAAGGCAGCATTCCGGATGGTCGATGACAAGGCGGAACCGGAACTAGAATCGGCTCTGTTGCCGGATGTAACTATTCCCAACCATGTGCTTCAGTTTGTAAATCTCTAGCACGAGCGTCGAGTTGTTCTTTGCAAGCTACATATTGTTCATTGTTATTTATATTTGTGGTTATTGTTCGTTTATATATATATGTTTATATATATTTATTTATATGTATTTATTTTATATATATGTATATTTCATTCATATTATATATTTAAACAAAATTAAGTGCGACAATGTCTGAAAAACGACGCTGATCGTCGAGTGATGATTCACGAAGTGAAAATCCTTTGCGCCGAGGTGTGCCACTTAATAGTCAGGCATTGGAACTATTAAGGAGAACCCGGGAATTCTTTGAACAGGAAAAGGAGTACGTGAAGCTTCATGACAATCCCTCTATTTCTGCTGATAAAGCCGTATAACGAACTGCAGCAGCTCTTGGACTAAACACGAGAACTGTTATTCACAAGGCTACAGTGGACGCGGCTTCGTGGAAGAAGAAAGATCATGTGAATAAGCTAATATGAAAAGCACAAGAAATAGACGGAATTATTAGTGATTGTGAATCATTGATGATATGCCTTGGTGAAGATGATGACGATGCTTCCGAGGATGATGACGACGACAACGGGGATTTTGATAGAATTGCGCCATTGCAGTTTTAAGTGGGTGGGTGAAAATAACTTTGTTATGGCATGCTTATAACTTGTTTTATTTCTCCTCATTGTAGCAGGAAGTTTGTATTATTTTGTTTCTATATTATCAAAAGTGCGTAATTTATTCTACATATGCTGCAATGTTTATGCAGAGTTATTTTCAATTAACAATAATAATAATACAAAATAGTTATTATTCATTGAAGTTCGCTACTTACGTACACTTTTTGTATGCGGCTTAGACACGATAGAAAGGAGAACAATCAGCTGTTGTTGTTTACTAACCACTCTGGCAACATCGCAACCACAATGTAGCCAACCTTACGCGAAGCCACACGAACTGTCAAGTGCAAAGATACAGCGGCGGGGGTATAACCTTGTTATAAGTGGTGCTGAAAGTGACGTCCATCTGCACTGAGACATTCCTGACATCTTTAAATGAAGTTCCATTCACACGCATAAGTTCTTGTATAATTCTTATAATTTCTATACTCATATTGTCCTTAAGTTTATCTATGGTATAGGGATTGTTCCCATAAACTTTATTTTTAGGCTTTGAATGATGTACCAATTTCGTCAATTTTTTCCTCGATTAAAACATTTTGTTTTCACTTCTTAGGTTTAATATTTAGCGATCCCATTGTCCTGCACTTATTAATCAAATGTCTTACAGTTTCTCTACCTGCCACTGGAATACCAGGAAATTTCTCCTGAAATTGTCTACACACCTGTCTGCATGATTCAGTTTTTACGTATCATACATAAAAATTTGTTGTTCAAGAGTGAATTTGTCAGTAGGCATTTCAATGGACTAATAACAAGATAAGAACAGCAACAATAACAAGAACAGTCTTAAACAAATCTCACACAACACAAATGTCTTGAATAAACTTTCACTTTTGAGATGCACAAACTCTAGTGCCTACAAATGAACAGAAGGTAGCAACTGATGCAGTATAAATATAACACAGCTGTTAAACATAGCCTTGAGAGGGTCATTCACCACTAGTAGAGTGCGCAAAAATACCAAAGTCACTGCAGTGCAGGCAGAGCATTGCATACACACGACCTAAGGCCCCATCATACAGCGACAATTCTGTATTCTGTACTATCATCTTCATCTTGTTTCAGATTTGTGTACAGTATTTCAACTTATTGACCACTTTTGAATCTTTTGACCACCTTACTTTTCTTCCTGTTCTACTTAATTTTGCCAATGCTAACCCTCTTGACAATGCTTTTGATAGACCTAACAACTAGGGAACTTTATTTTTTGCACTTGTGATAAATACAATTTTTGCAAAAAAAATATGTGGATTTTACATGAATAATGCAATTTCACAGTGTTTGTAAAACAATCAAATTTGCATTTCTTTTAGACTGAAAGAAGAGCTTTGCATGTCAGAACTCCAAATAGATTACAGTTGCTGCCGATGCTATAGATGGTATCAGCATCGGTAGTGCACTCGAGGTTTATACATTCGACTGTGTGTCTCCATTTGTCTGAGCCTGCACACTTAAGAACTCTTGACGACATTCATGTTGTGAAACCAGGCATTTCAAAACCTTCTGGGGTCCATCAAAATTACTCATTGCAAATTGCAGCATCCCATGGACATGCATTTTGCCGAAGACTTAGCCGGACTATGCAAATGACTTGTGTTTATGTTACAGCAGCCACTAGCTGTAAGGCTTAAACACTCCTAAATTTAACACATACTAAAAGAATTTCATGAAGATAACTATTAAAAGCATTGGAAACTGAGTATAGCAAGAACAAAATGCCATACTAGGTACAGGGGTACCTATCAGGTGTGTTCCAACTAATTAATCAGACTGTCTGTGATAAATTCCCATAGGGTCTGTGATTGCCTAATGCACATTCATTGGTTTGGCGTCCATCACTCATGAGAATAGGCACTTCTATTTGCTACATACTGATTCTGGTGGGACCAGAAACTTGTTGGAACACCTTCATACACTACGCAAATGTAATGTTTTTTTTAACACATCACCAGTCAACATTTTTTAATATCATGCTAAAATAAAGTTAACCTTTAAGAATACTATGCACATTTAGATAAAACTCGCAGCATACTAGGATGTACCATTTGCTGTTCATATTGTTTTCCAGCTCTGCATGTTATGCAATGTGAAAATTACATTTTTTTCACTATGATGCTATTCGTATAATAGCACCTGTAATCTAGAGAACTTGAGTTTGTAAGTTCCTGACTGGTGTGCAACACACAAAAGCTGATGGATGCGCAGAAAGAGATAGCTGTGTGTTCCCTGCCTTTCATTCCATCTTATTTGCGCGAGTTAATGCAAATTTTTACAGCACTTCATGCGTGTTACATATGAATATTTATTGTAATCACTGCTCACTCAACTCACTTAACCGCACATTTTATATTTCCTTCAGAGGTGTAGGTTTGCAGTACAAATATAACAAACGGTGGTATTAAATTCTACACAAAACACTATGGACTTAATTTATATTCCAAGTCAAGCTTAGGTATTTGGGATTGTATCGAGGCCAATTTTATTTTTGTTAGTGATATGATAAATGATGTACAGAAATGCTCTATCTCTCATATGGTTGCATATGCGGATGACATAACTTTTCTTAACATAAATATTTAGAATTACAAGCTCATTCAGTTAACTCAAACATAACATGTGAAGTTACGGTTTGATCAACTTTTACATGAACAAGAACCAAACACAGAACACACTGTTTTCACCAAAAAACTGTCAGGATATACTTAATACAATTGAGAGTTAAACTGCTTGGGATAAACATTGACAACACCCTCTCTTGGACACTCACACCGACTTTGACTGTGGTAAATTATCATCCATAGTTTTTATGTTAGTAAAAACTTAACAAATTAGTATCAAAAGAATATGTAAGGTGATGCAGTAATTTGTATCATAAATTATTTAAATGTAAAGAATGATTATAATATGAATATGCATTTTTATGTGACATTGATTTGAGATGTATATTGATTGTAATTATTGTTGAGAATTAAGTTTATACGGCCTTACTGAAACTGACAATAATAGCGTGCAATAATGCAGCAAGGGGGTGAGCTGTTTATCATTATTGGAAACGAAGTTACGTAATGTTGGCGCGTTTTCCTTAGAATTTGCTGGAACATTATACCCAGAGCATATGTATTCATAATTTTCATTGGATATAAAAATAGACGCTAATGTTGGCGCGTTTTATTAGCCAATTGCAGCTCAGTTATAATCTTTAGGCATATCGGGGTGTAGGAGTATAAAAAGGGCTAGGTTAGAGATAGACCCCGTCAGTTCACCGAAAATATTTGTATGCTACACGTCGCCTTCAGTCCGTCAGTTCGTCGAAAACATTTGTACGTTACACGTCGCCTTCAGTCCAGTACACGTCGGCTATAGATTCGAAGTTACGCGTAGCAGAGTTATGAAAAATCCCAAGTGTTATAAAGTTAATTATACAAAAAGTTGAAGTACGCAAATTAAGAGTGATCAGTAATGAAGTTATTATAACAGCTCAATTTTTGAAGATTTAGAAGCTTGTAACAGTGATGTGTCATAATTTAAAATAGAGAGTTGAGGGTTGTTACACTACATCACTATGATGTAGTGTAACAACAGGATTTGGACCTTAGAATCTATGAATTACACTTATGGTTACCGAAAGTTTTAGGAATACCCTTATGGGAAAATTTACGGTCAAATTTCCTTACGCAACTTAGCAAGAAAATGAGCGCCAAAACAATGAAACTGAAAAAGAAATTAAACAACCTTATATTCAAACAAAAAAACTCCCTGGAATACCGGGAAAAATCTCCTAGACATAACCAAAAACGGAAAGCAACATATAAACATAACCTAAACAATGAACCTACCACAGGCCAATATGTAGTTAACCTCTCAAAAGAACCATTCACCAGCACTGAGCTATCTGTCTTGAACAATGGCCTAAAAACCTGTTTCAACTTCACAAAAAATACAGAAAACTTTGTTGCTGATATTGAAATAGCCTCCAACCACCTTACAGATAAGGATAAAAGTTTAATACAATCACAGTGTGAACCAATATTGGACCAGATACAAGCCCAAAAACACCACTACGTACCACATCAAAAAATTATCAAATCTCTAAAGTCAAAACCTGTAGTATACACCAAAGCAGACAAAGGAAACACATTAGTGATATTAGACCAAGAAGATTATGAATCTAGAGTTATGCAATTACTACATAACCCAGAGTACATAGAACTCAGCAAAAATCCATTAAAAGAATGCACCAAGTCACTCCAGAATACATTGATAGAAACCAAAACATTAACAAAAGCCGAAAAATCCAGAATTAAACCAGATTTTCCCATCATACCTAGGTTATATGCACTACCAAAAATACACAAACTCGGCAACAAAATGAGGCCCATAGTGAATAACATAAACTCTCCCACATATAAACTAGCAAAATGGCTTTCAAATACCTTCAACTCCATGCCTATGTTCAAAAGTCTTAGCATAAAAAATTCTTTAGAATTAACCAGTCACCTTTCAAATATAAATATATCACCCACAGACATGATGGTATCATTTGATGTCACTGCACTCTTCCCAAGCATACCAAAAGAAGAATTATTACCACTCCTAGAAAATTGGATATTAAACAATGGCACACCTAGAGCACAAACAGAAGATTACCTGAAACTAACAAAATTATGTCTGGACCAGAATTTCTTTTCATTCCATCACAAAATCTTTAAACAAACCTCAGGCCTAACTATGGGAAACCCCCTTTCACCATTTTTAGCAGAACTATATATGAGCTATTTTGAATCCCATATTACTAAATCTTTCCCACATCTATTCAAAACCTGGTATAGGTATGTAGATGATATTTTTGCTATTGTTCCAAAAAAACTTTCAGAAGATGCTTTGAAATTATTAAATTTACAAAAAAGATCTATAAAATTCACAATGGAAAAAGAAGAAAATGGCCAATTACCTTACCTAGACATCAGGATCATCAGAAATAATGCACACAACAAACTAACGTTTGGCATTTACAGAAAACCAACGCACACAGAAAACTATATTAAAAATAATAGCTACAATCCTACAAGCCACAAACATGCAATTTTAAATAGTATTACAAACAGGTTAGTACATATACCAATGGAGAAAGAGGAATACCAGAAAGAATACCAACACATTATCAACATAGCCACTATGAATGGATACCAGAAAAAAACAATAGATAAGAAGATAAAAAGGTTTGAAAGACAGAAATACATCCAACAAATGACTACGTTACTCAGACAACAAAAACCACAAGCATATAGAAAATTCACTTATCACCCTTGGACACATCATAAATTTCAAAGGATTTTCAAAAAATACAACATCACCCTGTCTCCACAGAATAACCACAACATACAGAAACTACTATGCAACAGAACAAAAGATCCTATCCCCAACAATAAATCAGCTGGTATATATCAAATTGATTGTAATGAATGTAACCTGGTATATATAGGAAGAACAAAAAGAAATCTTGAAATAAGACTTAAAGAGCATATGAGATGCATTTACCAAAAGCAGCAAGATAAATCAGCAGTAGCACATCATTTCTGGTCTTCAAACCATGATATCACTCCAAACATAAAACTCTTAAAACCGATCAACAGCAGCAATGAATTGGACATCTGGGAAAAAATACATATTGTCAAACACAGGAATCACCTAATGAATTTTGAACTGCCGCCACCCAACAGCCTTTGGAGGTTCATCAGCCCAGCACCAGAGAACACCACAAACCACACACATCCCCCAGACGATGACCGGCAAATATTAGTTGAGAGAAAATGCTGACGATGGGAACAAGCCGTCTCCCGAAACGCGTTCAAGTAAGATTATCATAGTGATGTAGTGTAACAACCCTCAACTCTCTATTTTAAATTATTATAACAGTTTCAGTTTGGCGAGTGTCAAGATCAATGTGTAATTGTGATAGTGAATGTGTTCGACAATAAAAGTGTAAAACAAATTCCTTCATCAGTGTTATCTTTGGATAAAAGATTCCTTTCCGTTTACACAACCTGTATAAAGAGAAGTGTTCGACCAAAAAGATCATAGCTAGCCGGAGGACAGTGAACCAAAAGTAAATAAAATAACAGTAGCATTCTTTCAAACAAACACTAATACTGCCGCAAATTGCTAACACCAGATGGAGCTAACAAACCTAACAAAGAATCACGTCACAAAATGGCTTCACCACGTGGAGTAAACACACATACACAAATAACATTATAAATTTACCATTGCAAATTGGCTTCCAAAACGTGGGGCTCAACAAATTAAATAGAACAGAAGTACACCACTTCAAAGGGCAGCTTATTTTTCATTTTTTCAAAGTGTTTAAAGGTATGGTTTAATACTATGGGGTAGCAGTACAAGGGCATATAAAGTACTTATCATTAAAAAAGAAGTTGTAAGAATGTTAACTGCTTCTCACAAAACACAGCATTGTAAACCTCTGTTTAAGAAAACAGCAATTCCCACAATTGTTCATCTATTATATTATGTTTTAGTTTATATTAAAGAAAATGCACATATCTACAAAAAAATAAATTACATATACACGCACCAAACAAGAAACAGTAATAAAATAGAAATTCCTTATCAGGGACTCCACAGAATAGCTAAATATTACAGAGTCGTAAGAATACAACTATACAATAGTATGCCCATTGAAATAAGAAATTATAGCACTACTAGATTCAAAGATAAAATGTATAAATGGCTATTACAACACCCATTATATAGACTACAGGAATTCAAAGATGAAATGTGTAATATCTCCTGTACACCCTACGACAAAAAAATGAACGGACTCTTGAAGGTATATTTGTCTAAGCCCAAATCGTTTCCACAGCCAATTCACAATGGTATCTCAGGACAGGTGCTTTCAGTTCATTCTATTGTCACCTTTCATATTCAGTCCCAGATACTGAATATGCGCCGAAAGCCGAGCAGTTATAAGCACGTATGTTGCAATGAGGCTTGCTAAGATTTGTACTCTGAGCATAAGTTGCTGCTTCTTTTTTTCTGTGCAAAAAAATGCAATGTCTATTATGCATATTATAACAATTTCCAATTGCTAAGGCTTATTTGATTTCAAAGCATTTATGCTCACACATAAAAAATTAAACATTCTCCTTTTCATTTGCAAACTAAATATGAAATAAGTAAATATTATATTCCTAAATGAAAAATCTGATGTGATACATTCACAAGATTTTCTCTATCCTCTATTGTTTATTAGTGAGTATACAAACTATTCTTACTAAAGCTTATTTTTCTGTCTACTACATTTTAATCTAAATAAACCTTTGCAGAAATAGCTATGATACACATTTCATTATAGATACAAAGGGAACAGCAATAGTCACATGTTTAAAAACTGGATGCTATATGCTGGCCTTAAAATTCCGTACTGTTTTTATGCAATTGTGAGAAACCAAATGTTGACAGAACTCACACTCACTCACACTCCCACTCTCTCTCTCTCACTCACTCTCTCAGGGCATGGATATCAAATACTTAGTCAAAGTTTCATGAGAGGATTCTTCCTCCTAAGCATTCTGTATTTGATCCAACAATAGCCTCTTTTGTCTTTCTTTAATTTAATTAAATTAAAGCAGGCAAATTTAGTTTCAAAACTTTCTTCACCTCTGTGCACACATTTTCAATAGGATTAAAATCTGGTGAGTAAGGAAGCCAATCGATCACTGTGATATCTTGCTTTTGCAAGAACCAGCTTGTAACCTGTTGACTTGTGTGGACAGGAGGGTCCATCAGGATATCTAGTCCTTACAGAAGGAACCATGATGTTTTTGAGGGTGTCTTAATACTGGTGGCTATTTAATGTGCCATCAAGCTGCCACAATGCACCTACATGATCTCATGACATCATCCAACCCCACCCAACACAGATATGCGACCTTGGCGATCCATTTGTGCCATGTATTTTGCATCATAATGTTTTCCTCTGGGGCAGTAGACAATTACTTTCTCCCCATTTGTAGGTGAAAATGTCACCTCATCTGTGAATATAACCCTATTCCAGTTATGGACAATTTCTTCTGCAAATGCAACAATATAATCTGTGATCATCCTTAGCTGCCGATCGAACAAGGACCCCTGCTGAAGTCGAACAACACAAGGCTGTGCGGTTCGACCCAGGGAGTCAGAATTACTTCTAAACGTAGATACATGCTGGAAAGGATTGCTGTCTACCTCTTCTAGAAGTGCAGTATCCTGCTGAATGGACAAAATGCTTTCAACCTGAACCAAGTTGATGACAAACAATCCTTTCCCTAGATAACCACACCCACCTCGTAGCCCTGTATATAGGGATTTCAAGTGCTCTTGCAGCCTGAGACACAGAGTATTCAGCAATGTTCACTAATGTACAAAGAGATCTATTTATAGCTTTGTCTTTGTGTGTGTGCTCAACCATAGCAAAAGTCAGTACGATTGCTAACATATTGTGCAGAACTCCAAGGGTACGAGATACATGCACATGATCACGCCAGTGCCAGTCATAACTGAAGAATGAGACAGAGTTTGTATGTCCAGTATTAAGTCAATTAAATATTTGGTTTAGTTTTTCACTTTAGAATTCTTACTGTGGCTTTTATTTTGAAAATGAAAAGCGTAACTTGTTTGTGTTTTATGCATGAATATTTAAAATACATATCTTATACATGGAAAACATACACCATTGCCATATATTTAAAATTTAAATAATAAAAAATATATATACACACCAACCAAGGATTCAAACCCAGGTTGCTCCAATTATGAGACACATGCAGTTCACCACTCAGCAACCATGCATAAAACCAAACTAAAAGCCATCTTCCTACATAAACACTGCTTTGAAATGAATGCAGGATGGTATTAAACTGTGTACTGTGAACACAGCAAATGCTTCCATTGTTTTCGGAATTGAATGTTGCCAATTTATTTTGTCTTAGGCTGTACATAATTTTGAGTACATTGTTAATTATAATAATTTTAAGGATATAAGATGAAGTCTATTGTAATTTTATTTAATTACATAATGACTGATAATACATTTTTATATTATTATTATTATTATTATTATTATTATTATTATTATTATTATTATTATTATACAAATTTCTTGAAAGTTACTTTTGGCTTTCTTAATATACAGCTCGGTTTAATAAGCAAAATAAATTTAATTTTTAAACTAAACCTTTTTTTCAGTTTGATGTAATTCATATAAAATAAATGCAAGTACAATGTTGCACCATCAGTGCAATTGGTTTTGTAAGTACCTCTAATCCCATCCAATCCCATTCTTGAATAGGTTACAGTTTTTAGGAATATAAGTAATAATTTATAACTCTACCACAATATATTGCACTTTGCTGGGCTGGCTTCCACATGTATCCACATGCAGGTTTCCACAAGGCCAAGTGCAATATAATGGTCAACTTATACCTGTTTACCTGTCTTCATGCTACAAGGATTTGTTGATTTTCAGAACATTGCATGGTTAATACCAGTTATATTCTAACAGTATGTAAAATAATACCGCTTTTGACAACACTTTTATGTCTCTACTAACAACTTTTTACAAAACAAATTATTTACTTCAATTTTGTTTACAGTCTCTGATAATCCCCAAATTTTCATTCCCTATAACATTTTGATTCTACCACCACTTCATACAACCTCTCCAACCAATTTACATATTACTCTGGTATCTTATATAAACATACTCTCACCCCTTTCCAAACCTAATTTTCCTTTGGCAATTACCTTCGTATCATGTGACTCCCAGCCTCCACTACTTCTTAATCTCATTCCTAAGTAATCAAACACTATCACTATTTCCAAATCTGCTCCATTCAAATGTCAGCTTAATCTTGTCTTGAACTACTTCCTTTTTTAAATACTATTATTTTAGCTATCTTAAGATTTATGCTTATACCCCACTCTCTGCAAATTTGCTTATTTCATTAACTGCCTTATGTAGCCCACAATTGTTATTGCACCTGTCATTAATTTGCCCACAAATTAATTCTGGTATCTGTTTCCCACTGCTGGACTATGAGAATTAAATTTTACATCTCTTTCTAAAATATCATCAATAAATAAGTTAAATAAAATGGGGCTCAACTTGCATCCCCGTCTTAAATGCAGCTTTTGATCAATTGTCTTGTTATTCCATTTCTGTTGCATCTAATTCAAAGCTTTCCTTCATATATTTTCTTGTCCCTACAACAAACTCCATGCCTACAGCGTTTTTCCTTACATTCCATTCTAGTGCATCTCTACTGAGTCAAATGCTTTTCAAAATTTGCAAAGAACATTTACATCCTTCCTCATTTGTAGCCTATTTCTTACTATTGTCTGTGCTACCAATATATTATCCAGTGGCCTTCTCTCTTTTCAGAACCCTGCTTGAAATTCAATTATTTTGTTTTCTTTTTCTGCCCACTCCTCTAATCTTTCTGCCATTATTCCCCTACTTATTTTTCTCAATCTAGACAGAAGATCAATTCCTCTATAATTACCTGGTTTATTTATACCTCCTTATCTATCAGTTTTCAGGTATCACTTTACTCACTTTCATTTTATTCAAGAACTTCGCCAATATTCTCTCTCAAACTTCCATTTGTTTTATTAAATATTTTCCAAATTAACCTGGGATTCCTTCTATTCCTACTGCTTTATTCCTTTTCATACTACTTATTTGTTGCTGTACTCAATAGTAATTTCTTGATCCAACTTTTCATTTTCAATAATCTAGCCAATTGTCTCTCATTATTTTAAAAATGGCTGTAATGATTTTTATTAAAATGCCATATATTTAAAATATTTACATGGCAACTAAAATACATATCTTGAATTTGGAATAACCTGTGAAGTCCTCTTCATCTGGAAGGAATTTCATATAATAAATTAGTAAATTATAAGACATAGACAAAAACTTACTTCAAAAAATGTAGGCCTCTTTAAAGCACAAAATTTATTTTAAGTAACTTTTTTGTAGTATCAGTCGTTTTGGAGACATCCATTGTTATTGGTTTGAATTGCTTAATACTTCGTCAATTTTAGAAGTGCTGCCACATTTAGCTGTTTCCCGCAAGGTATGGAAAGTGCATGGAATTTCAAGGCCAGCTATATTGGCTTTTAAACATTTGACTATTGCTTTGGTTTAGTATACCCTACAATGAAATGTGTAATGAAACTATTTCTGCAAATGTTTAACCTGATTAACAAGTAGTAGCATTTTAAGAATAGTGTTATGGTTATAGTTTTATTTTATAAGAATGTGGTAAATATGATTTTATAAAGATTGTGATATTCAGGATAAACTTTAAGCACATCAGGAAATTAGCTTTAGATTTCTCATGAGTCATTTTCCAGATGCTGAAGTAAGCAGCAGTTTGGTGGCACAATGTTTAGGGGAAAGATCATTTCATGTCCGACATGGGGCGAGTTGTGTCATTTCTACTGACATATGCTTATGTCAGTTACTAGCTAGGCACTAATCAGCATTCTGTCGGGTATTTAAATTTAAGTTTTTTTGACAGCTGGAGTTGGCCGGTCACTTGCCTAGCAGGACCCTGTGCTGATCAGCTCCTTAAATTTACCTAGTGCTAACTTGCAACATCGACAAACAACCTGGCATGATGAAGATGGAACGCCAAACTACTTCTGTCTACCAGGTAAACCCAAAAGCTGACTCTCCCTCTGAAATGTAATTTAGTTTGTTATTAGAAAGATTAAAGTTTCTCTTGGGAACAGGAATTACATGTCTGATAGTGTCACCCTTTCACCACCCTTCCTGCTATCACAGCCTTTAAGCCTCTTGATGTCATCCTGTGCTACGCCTGGTGTGCTACGAGACGTCTGGTGAAAGCGCTGGTGGCATCGCCACTCTTATGTCATAATTGGTTTGGGTGTCAGTCCAGTACGTCAAAATAATTTGTAAAATCTATATAAAAATATCAGCTGTTCATTTAAAAGCAATTTCATTATTAAAGGAAAGTACTACTGCCAACTACTTCATCTAATACTTTGAAATTAGTAACATTCTCATCCACCCCTTCACTACCTAATATGTAATCTATGATACTTTGCCCAATTGCATTTACAAATGTTCACCATCCAAATCTTCCCGTCGCTTCATTGCGCACTAACAAATTATTAAATTTAGAAAATTCTAACGTTTTACTCTCCCTAATTTTATCCCTGCTTTTAATCTTAATCGATACATCTTTCTTCCATCCACTTTCACTTTCCATTTCCACCAGTTTAACTTTTTCCTTGCCTATTATTGCATTCAAATCCCCCAATAGAATAAATCTACACTTGGACATTTTTTCTTTAAGTTCCTCCATATCGCCACCTAAATTTATAAACAATGTTTCATCATAGAAGTGCGATACCTCTGGAGAGTCACATATGTATCTCACTTCAAGACCTTATATTTTCTTAATTGTTAACCAAAATACACGTGGAAAGTACTAAATCTACTAAACCTACTATTTCCTCCTAGCATATATTTTGCTACACTTCTTAATAAACACTCCCAGTTCCCTTGAAGTTCTCTCATCATTTCTGCTACCTCATCTCCCTATATAAACAAAATTCTCTATCTCCACACTTTCCTCTTCCTCAATCCATGTCTCTGCCACTACCACCACATCATCCAATTTTAAAATGCTGAAACTTCGTTGCTAATTATTTTGCTTTTTAGACCTTCTGCATTTCCAAAATACCACCCTTAATTGCCAACCTAACTGGAAGTTGATCCTGTCATAGGTTTAAACTTGTCCCACTCTGCCTCGAGCCTTATTGTAACTCTTCCCATCTGCATCTGCATTTTCTATTTTGTCTCCAACTTATGCTCTCCTCAAGTGTTGACACAACTGTTAACCACTTTCATACATCTGTATCAGCTGACACCAAGGCTGCAGTTTCTTCTCTTTTTCTTGTCCAGAGAAACAATCCTTTTCAGTAATGTCATACAACCACCTGATTCCCTCTCCATATCTCCTTGTCAAGTATCTGATAATCATCTCCCCCCTCCCATCCATAGTATCATCTTCTAGCATTTTGCTGCTTCCTGCTCTCTCCAATTCGTGTTGGCTCTATTGTTCCTCTACCTCAACACATAGCATTGCTTGTCTCTCAGTTTTTCACTGATCAATTTCTGTCTTTTTCCATAAATGTAAAGCTGGTGCTTTAACAAATACACTTTTCCTGTTATCCCTATTTCTTTCATTTTTCTAAATAACATACTTCTAGAGTTCGTACGTCTTCAATCGTAGTCCTGTTCTATACAAATCTTTGTCCCTTTCAATTCTCTTCACAAATTAGCATTTGCCAGTTGAATCTCACCAACTTTAAATAAGACTGGTTATGGTTTTCTACCTCTTTTTCTGTAAAAATCTACTATTTCCCATCCAGCCAATTTGAAACCTAGTTTACTTTCAAATATCTCTTCCACAATCTGATTGAACTTTCTATTTTTGTATTCAACTTCAAATAAGATTATTCATTTCTCTTTGTCCTTCCTAACAGCATTTCCTTATCTTTTCCATCCATTCTTTACATGCCTAAAGCTCTGTGTTAACTTCCTCTGTTATACCTTCTAAAACCACTTTTATGAAGTATATTGGTGTCAATTTTCATCAGTTTCTTTTCTGTTTTCTTTAATTCCCCAAATTTCTTCAGTGATGATCCACAGTAAAACATCGTCTCCAATTTTCCTGGGCCTGGATTTAACTCTACTCCACTGATAAGCAGGACCATTATTATAGCTGCTACCAAGAGTACTTCACTTAATCTGCTATCCCAGAACCATTTCTCTGCATTTTTCTATGCCTAAAGCATCTGACCTTATGCAGTATACTTCTAATTTGTCACCCATCTTTATTCAGTATGGAGTGCTGCATTAGGCACATATGACTAAAATTAAATCAGATTGACTTTTATTTATTGACACTCTTTAACTGCTATGGTTCTTAGCACCACATTCTATATTGGGCGTGAAAAGCCAGAAAGTTTGCTCAGAGGCCTCTTTATCAAGTTGAAGTTCTTTTATGTGCTGTAAATCTTGACATGGAACCACCAGCTTTACTTCCCTACCAAAGGAAGCCATGCTAAGGATTTTTTTCAAACACATCTGACTGCCACCGTTGCTAGCCTCAGGCCTCCAATCCTGTTTTTGATCAGCATAGGTGTTTACTACATCATTTTTTCATCATAGATTGCCTGGTGGATTTAACTTTAGGCTCATAATTGTAATTTAGATCATGATAATATTTGAACACTCAGTATAAACAACACAAACAACAAGCACTATACAGAAAATGGAATAACAACATTAGCACACAGACAAGAGAGACAAGCAGGATCATGGTCCTCCTCCTGAGATTTTTTATTCTCTCTTCATCCAATGAACCACGACATATTAAATTTTGGTTCAAATGCAATCTACCTTAGGTACTAAGCAGTAGCAAAAGTAAACATGGTATTTTTACCTCATTGCTAAGCAAAACTAATGGACTACTGCTTATTTAAACCACTTTTTAGCATATGATGCTAAACAGAACTAATGGTTTTACTCCATTAAAAGTTATGCTTACCTCGCCAATTGCAATGTACACCACCTATTACAGTTTTTCCTCTTGGATTACACTGAACATGAGCTTGAACATGATAAAAATACAACTGTGAATTATTGAAGGTCCGCTCACAGTCCTCCCAGTCACAGGAGAAAGCATCTGGTAAATCAGGAAGAAAGTTTCTTCCAACATGATCATATGAACATGCCTAGAAAGCACACAAAATGCAACAAAAATAAGACCAGTGACAAAATGTTTTTATTTTGAAGCCAGTAACACTGAAGTGGAAGAATCCAATAACAAACTGAGTCTTATGCACAAGATAATTTCTTTCCCTTGCAGTATTACAGTACTGTATGTTAGAATGTTGTTTTAACTGCAACTCTGTGTTCTAGACTTGATTTTCATGATACTAACTTCACTTATTTATTAAACTTAAGACATACCTTGGGGGCCATTGCCACCAACTTCAGCTGAGGACTAATGTGAACAATTTTAGCTGCATCTCGCTTCTGCTTAGCTACATCTGGTGGTGTAATGAATCTTTTGATTCATTTAATAATGGAATATCAAAATATGTAATTTTATCTCAGTGATTTACGATTTAATTTTTTCCCAAATGGAAAGTTCGGCTGTGTTTTGGAGGGGTATAATAATATTGCTTACTGCTTCATCTCATGATTGTATACCAAATAAAAGTGTAGCAATAACAGATCTATCTATTTGTTTTGAAAATGTTAACACGACAAACCAAAATAAATTTAGAAACAAATCCTAAAAGAACATTTTTGGAACATAAAACTTGAGGCAGTATTTCAATACCTGAATAATTTCAATTGTAATATAAAATAGGTAAATTCAATAACAGCCCGCCTTGAAACAATATGTATATAATAATTATTTAAATTGTATGTAACAGTCATTGCAAATACTTATTTTTTATTGCAAACATATTTTATTAATGTTATGTGAATACATTACATTCTCTAATAATGCAAGAACTGTGAGAATAATAAGTTTTAGGTTGCTAACAATGAGTAATAATGAGGTAATTGTAGCAATAATGTGTTTAGAGTTTTGAAATGTACTGGTCATGATTAGAGCGATGACGACTTAGTTTCAGTGACAGTTTTAAAATTAGCCAATCAACAGCAAAGAAAAGTTTTAAATTAAATGCAATTATTCTATTGGACTAGAATTAGCCAATCAGAGACTTGCAATACTGAAGCTATGGGTTTTGACCGTTGAGGTTATTCAGTTCCTGGCAAGACGTGGTAGTGTGTAGATGAAAAAATGTGTTCTCTACGGGCGTTTAGTAAAAACAGATATACACGTTAAATGAGTGTATAAAAGTTTCTCACAGTTCTTTTAAAAGTGTAGTGGTTTATATATATATATATATATATATATATATATATATATATATGTGTGTGTGTGTGTGTGTGTAAGAAGTTAAAATAAAAAGTGAAAATTTAAAAGTTTAATTCAGTGACATCTTCAATAATTGTCATTACCACACCCTGCATAAGAATCCAGACTCTAAATTAAGACTGACGCAGCCGAGGCAAATTCAAACAATAATATTATGTAAGCATTAAATTCAAACCGACTTTCAAAGCAACTATTAATACTTAACAACTCTTCAAGTTTGCGTCAACATTTATTATGCAACATTACGTAACAGCAGCTAATCATCTTCAAATTAGCTCACATACGTGGGGCTAACTCAAAATGCATCTAAAAATAATATGTGAGCCAACTCCGGAAACAACCTACATCAAACTAAAACACGTAGAAAAATTGGCAATTACCACACATTTTTGGACATATAATCACAAGATGAAACAGGAAACAAATTTATTCAAATCTCTCCAAAATGCAGCAGGATTTCAATTTGGGGACAAAATTTGTCTTGTTAAGTTTGATATTCCAACATTAAGTGACCTCAGCAGCAGATTCATCATACTGTCAAGTGTCTCCAAGCAGATGGAGAAAGTGGCTAAAGTTGTTCCCACCAGTCACCTACAACTGAAGATCAGGGAAATGGACTTGAAACACGTCCTAAGTGTTTAATAAATAAACTTTCTAACTAATGAGGTAAATTTTGTAGCACATTTTGCATTTTCTCTCTATAAACTTATCATTATTTGCCTCCTAAGAGATTCTAGATTACCAATTGTTGGAAATGTAAATTCTTGACTATACAAGTCATGAATTGCAGGGAACTGGCATGATGTAAGTAAATAAAAAAATCAATCAATATCAGCTTCTGATTGTTTCATTACTGCTAATGAAACACTGAATACAAATTAGATGAATAAAAATGAGAGTATATTTTTCCTGGCCTCATGGAGAACTACTGCAGGGATTGACAAGATATGCAATTTAATTGGATTTACCTCAAATGCCTACAAACATCAATTCAAGTGGAGATAAATGATAAAAATTACCAATGAGGTGTCTAGCACTGGTTTGACACATCTACTACTCAGTACTACTCTTAAGGTTAACCACAATCAAAACTCAAACTTTTATACTTACAAAAATATATTGTTACACAATCTTTAATTATTTAATAGAATACAGTGACATAATAAAGGATTTGTTTACATGCAAAGAAGAGGAAGAGAGAGGGTGGAAAAGAGAGAGAGAGAATCAGATAAACGTAGGTACTTAAATTGCTTACCGGTAACTTCAGGCGTGCTATCATGTTTGATCCGATGCATTTAATTTTTGTGTGGTATGAATGAAAGTTTACATGTCTGATAATCTCTTTAGAATCCATTGTCTCAAAGTCACATGATTCCCACAGACATAAATATATACCTAAAATAAGTTTAAAAATAAATTCATATTTCAAACGTTACAAAACATTTGATTTTACTTCTAAAACTGAAGCTGCTGTTAAAATGTAACTACAAATACCAGTCAGTTATTTAGCAGATGGATTGTATACCAAAGTATTGGGTCTTATCAAGGAGGCTAAAACACACTCAAGCTACAACCATTAATTGAACATTCATATCCCTTTATCTCTTGACTGCAATATTCAACAGCTTTTGTTCATAAAGTAACTTTGTAATATTCTTCTGAAGTTACTCACTGACTTTTAAATAAATAAATAAATAATAATAACAATATGTTCATTTGCCATTCTGCAAAGTAATCACAATGGAGAAAACTTAAAACAATCCTTATTTATGAACAATAATAAATTAATAAACTGAAATTTCATATTACTGCCACTCTTTACATATTGCTGTAACTCTTTTCTTTCAAATCTTTCAGGATGCACAAAGAATTTTCAGATACTTCAAAAGCTGACAACATTGCAACAATTAAGCATTTCTATATTAAAAATCAAGAATACTTTGCCAGAAATGTGAATATAAATCATTAAGTTTAAACAAAAATGTATCTTTCCCAGATGAAGTTAAAACTGATATCAAACAGTACTACATTATAATGGTGTCAGAATATTTAGTGTATACCAAACAGTTAAAAATTCCTGTTATTTGGCAATGCAGCAAAATACAATTTTGCCATTACTAAATACCTGTGCAACAAAGACTATTACTCTGCACAGTGATAAACAGTGAATGTCTTCTAGATTAATTGAAAACCAGCTTTCTGTAATTCATTTTCAGTAGTTACACGATATACTCCAGCAGGTAGTAGATTGATGCAGAAATGCATGCTTTTACAAGGGTTGTTTGGAAAGTTCTCAACCTGAGAAAGAAACACACAACTTTTAACCCAAATCCTTTTATTTTTCTATATAATCATCTTTCAACTCTATACCTTAGACAAACAAAACTCTTTAACTTCTTTATACCTTTAGTATAAAATTACTTGTCCAACCCTGCAAGATAAGAGTTTGACTTATGATTTCCTCATCTGAGATGAATCTGCCCAGTGAGCTTCTTCCGATTTAAGAAGACAAAAAAATAATTGGGAGCCAATTTGGTAAATATGGTGCATACTGTAGCATTTCAAAGCACAAGTTATGAAACTTTATGATAGCAACTGAAGAAGCATGTGCCAGTGCACCATCCTGGTGTAAAAGATTTTCCTTCTATAACAAATGTGGACATTGGCCTTCATAGCAGTTTTCAAATGCTCGAGCAAAGCTGAATTGTACTCTCTTTATGGTTTTGCCCTTTCCCCCTTTTCCAGGTATTTTGCCAAAACCGAACCCAGACATCTCAGAAAACAATGCTGAAGCAACACACTTAATCCTCTTTGGAGCTTTCACCCTCTTGCATCCATTGTTTGGACTGCTGCTTTGTCTCTGAAGTGTGGTGATTTTTTGTTTTTATTTATTTTTTTTATTTATGGAAGCTCTTTAATTGCTGTGGTCCTTAGCATCTCATTCTATATTGGGTGTGAAAGACAAGTAATTTTGCTCAGAGGCCTGTTTATCACGTTTGGGGTTCTTTTACGTGCCATAAATCTACGACATGGGACCACCGGCTTTACTTCCCTTCCAAAGGAAACCATGCTAAGGATTTTTATGCCCGAAAAAAATCCATCGCCCTCTGCTGGGTTTGAACCCACGAACTAGAGGTAGCAAGGTACCACTACACCACGGAAAACGACAGTGTGGTGGTGAATCCATGTTGCATCAACAGTGATGTGGCATTGCAAAAAGTTGGTTGAGTTGCATCTGAACATGTTTGAGCAATTCTGAGAGATATTCATTCAGATGTATTTCTGATTGGCACTTAAATTGGCACCCATTATGCTATGAGCTTTCTTATCTGCAAATGCTTGTACAAGATGTTCCAGACACAATCAAATGAGATCTTGGTAACTTCAGCAAGCTCACACATTTTGATTTGTATGTTATTTATCATGGCATTCTGAATTTTTGCCGTTTTACTCAGCTGTAGTGACAACTGGACATCCCGGACATTTGTTAACAAAGGTGGAAGAATGGTCCCATTTAAACTATGCAGCCCATTTCTTTATCATAGCAGAATTTTTCCAAAATGAAACAAAAATTTTTTTTTTATTTTGTCTGACATTAAACCTTTTAATATAAAGTATTTAAACACTGCACAACATTTTATTTTAACCATTCACAAAACAAATCAAGTTGTTTGTTTTGCAGCAATATAACAAGCAAACAAATGAGAGCAATTGTATGAAATTGCATGTTGCACATCTAAAGGATCATACTTGAGAACTCTCCTTACTACATATACCAGCACCATCTCTGTGTCAAGCCAAGGACTTTTCGAACAACCCTTGTACTTGTATAATTGGCTTTTCTTAGCTTGTAGTGATGATGATGGCAGCAGTTAAATAAATTGAGTTTTATTTATGGACGCTCTTTAACTACTATGGTCCTTAGCGTCCCATTCTATATTGGGCGTGAAAGACTGGTAATTTTGCTCAGAGGCCTCTTTATCAGGCTTGAGGTTCTTTTACATGCCATAAATTGACGACACGGGACCACCAGCTTTACTTCCCTTCTGAAGGAAGCCATGCTATGGATTTTTATACCCGAAAAAATCCATTGCCCTCCGCCAGGTTTGAACCCGTGACCTTGGGAACTAGAGGCTAGCACGGTACCACTACTCCACAGAGGATGACTATGGCAGCAATAATGATATTTTAATTACTTATATGACTGCATGACATGTTCCTTGATCATGTAGTAGTACAAATAGTAATGGCTGTGAGAGTTGTATAAATTACTTCATATCATATTTTTGGATTGTGTGAGATTTGTATTCTTGATGAGGTGTTCAGTATCCCTGAGCACTGATCTCACTGTGATCCACAAAATGAAAATAAATATACTATCCATGTTTAAATATTTGGGTTTTTTCAATTGGTATTAATTAGTAATGGAAGCAAATCAAAATTTTTTATTCCAGTTATTCTGTAACCTTCTTAAGAGGGCTTTTCAGGTCTTTGGAATTATCTACTATGCTCATATATTTTTGTGTGTATGACTTTCTTCATATAATGATACAGATTTAATTTAATACACAATGGATGCTTGCATCATTTTATTATGTATTTCAGTTTTAAGGTTTCTTATTCAAACTGTACTTTTCAGAAGTCTATAACTGGAAAAGGTACCTCACTTTGTTTTTTTTTCATATATTTCTGAGATAAAAGGTTTTAAAATATTGTAACAAATGAGAACACCATTGCTGCTAAACACACTTTATTTATCACTTACATGCTCAACATAGCACAACGTTACACTGGGACATTGTTGATACACCCTCAGAATGGAACACAACTGATCCATCTAATCAAATCATAATAGAACTGCTGAGTCACAACTCACAACTGAACTGCACTCTCGCTGTCCACCTCCCACTTTGTAATTTCTTAACTAACTGAACTCGACTCAACTTCATGCACAGGACTTTATATAGGCCCTGCATTCAAAGCATAATATTCTAGAAAGGGAACCTACACAAACTGCCCAAAGGATCCTCTGGAGTGGGGAAGCGGCACATAATAGGCTATTATTCTGAAGGTCAGTGAGGGCTCCACCCAAGTGCCAGGCCAGTATATGCTTATCAGTGACCTACAGGTAGCTTTGTGAGCAGGGTCACAATATTTGCAATACCCAGCTTTCAAATTTACATAAACCTACCCTAATATATGAATGAACAATGAAATAACTGGAAACAAACATGACATTGTTATACTTCTTTTGAGTGTGAAAAATAGCTTAATGCAATCTGTTTTGCAGTAAAAAAAAAAAGTCAGTCAAGAGGGGGCAGAAAAGCAGGATGTTGAAGGATGGGGTGTAAATAAAATTGCACAAAATATAACATTTGAAACATCAAGGATTTTTACTCAACTGCCAAGGACAACCTTTCCATTATTGAAATCCAGGGCAATTCCAGAATTCTAGGATCCTATCATTCTCATTTTACAAAAGCACCTAAGCCAATAAAGAATTTATTTTCTGTGTTCCACACCAAATAAGTGGCCTGGGCCAACACAGACAACCAGCTATGTATTTTAGCTTAGTAACAAATAAAATAGCAAGAAAAACATTTTATATGCTTACCTTCATCCTGTTTTACTCCAACTTCAGGAATATGCTCACTGACATGCTTGACATAACGCTCCATATCTTCAGTAAAATAATTACAATTTTTCCACTCACAATTCAAATCAAGCTTTTCATCTTTGAACTTAATAGCTTTCCGGCGACGTCTTGCACCAATGTAAGATGATGAAACGACACTTTCAGCTTCTTCAATCTCATTGTTAATATCAATAACAGAAGTTTCTTCTTCCAATGACAATGATAGGTTCCTCTTACGCTTTGGGTTTCTGAGTTCAATACTCTCTGAATCTGATGCTACGTTTGTCTGAGTTTCTACCCATTTTTGACAATTTTTCATTGCATCAGCTTTGGTGAACATGTGCAACTTCTGTTCTTCCTGAAAATCTAAAAACAGATTTCCAGAAGATCTCTCCTTGAATGTTGTCACTGTATTAGAGATGCTGTTGTCCTGTTCACAATGCAACCCTTAAAACAGAAATGAAAATTTGCTTCAGTGTAAATAAAAATACAACCTGATGTGGGGGAACAAAAGTACAAATGAATGCATACAAAGACAATACACTAATTTTTCTTTTCTTGGAACTACTGTACTTTCAAGAGGTAAATGCGTATTCTTTCATTTTGTTACTGAAAATGTTTGCTCCTATGAAACCCTTTAATCATGTTTCAAAGGAAAATCTACTACTTTCCTCAGTTCTGAAAATTTCTAATAACATTTTGCTCTTTCTTTCCTGCTCTGCTTTTACTGTCCCAAGCTGTAAGGCAAGACCTGATTCCCCAGTAGAGACAAGTTACTAGCTGTCTGAGGAACAAGCCCATATGGGAGGCAGAGGTAACTTGCACAGAAACATAACAGACAAGCCATATTACGTTACCATTCCTGATGCATAGCATGTACAGTTCTGCAGCAACTGAGTCTGTTAATCACAGTGGGCGGGTTCGTAAACAAGTCAAAATGCAACCACACCACACTGTCATATGCACACTCTTTCGTCCGACAGGTAGTACCCGATTCTTTTCCAGAATTATTGCCCACCGTTAAGACAATATCTGGTAAACTTTGATAACTGTCAACTATTACATTTTGAAGTAGTATTTATGTTATATTTAATTTGTTGTAGCCCCACGTTGTGGTAGTCAATTTGAAGTAGTTTAAATGTTTACGTAATATGTTTTTACGTAAATTATTAGAACTTGAAGATCTTATGTTGTGCTGCTTTTGTTTTGTTTGGTTACATAATTTTAACTGCCCCACGTATGGGCGCCAATTTGCGAGTGTATTTCTTATAATGTTTGTGTATTTGTTTTTACTTCACGCGTTGAAGCCATCTTGTGACGTGATTCATTTGTTAGGCTTGTTAGCTCCATCTGGTGTTAGCAATTTGCGGCAGTATTAGTTTTTTGTTTAAAAAAAAATGCTAGTTATTTTATTTAATTTTGGTTCTTTGTCCTCCGGCTAGCTTTTGGGTCGAGCTATTCTCTTTATATAGGTTGTGTAAACGGAAAGGAATCTTTTATCCAAAGATAACACTGATGAAAGAAATTTGTTTTACACTTTTATTGTCGAACACTTTAACTATCACATTTACACATTGATCTTGACACTCGCCAAACTGAAACTGTTATAATAACTTCTTACTGATCACTTTTAATCCACGTACTTCAACCTTTTGTATAATTAACTTTACAACACTTTAGATTTTTCATAATTCTGCTACGCGTAACTTGTGAATCTATAGCCGACGTGTAATATTTCTGCTGGACTGAAGGCGACGTGTATCATACAAAATATTTTCGACGAACTGATGGGAATGCGACGTGTAGTGTACAAAGAATTTTGATGAACTGACCGACTGACGGACTTTACCTCTAACCTAGCTCTATTTATATTCCTACACACCGATATGCCTAAAGATTATAACTGAACTGCAATTGGCTAATAAAACGCGCCAACATTAGCGTCTATTTTTATATCCAATGAAAATTATAAATACATATGCTCTAGGGAAACGTTCCAGAAGATTCTCAAGGAAAAACGCGCCAACATTACGTAACTTCCTCGTTTCCAATAATGATAAACAGCTCACCCCCTCGCTGCATTATTGCGCGCTATTATTGACAGTTTCAGTAAGGCGGTATAAACTTCTTTTCAATAATAATTACAATCAATAAACATCTCAAATCAATGTCACATAAAAATACATATTCATATTACAATCATTATTTACATTTAAGTAATTTGTGATACAAATTACTGCATCAATTTATCTACTGACTTCCTGGCAGCTTATCCTGTGAATCCCAGATTTAGAAGTTTTTAGTACCTAATCTTTTGAAGGTGCTCTCAACAACTTTTATTTATTTTGGGGGCTAGAGTTATGTTGTGTTTTGAAAATAACTTTTGAAACCTGTTGTGTAGTAGTGGGTGGCATGTGAATTTTTTAATATTTTTCCTGTCTTCTGAAAAAGTTGGGATAGCAGTATTGTTGATTTCTTTGTTTCTTCTGAATCTGTTTATCTTTCTATCATTTGTGAGTTTAATCCATTAACAAGTGCTATTTTGATGATTTGTTGGTATTCCTTGTTGTATGTCAACATTTCATCGTAAATATATATTTTGAGACCCCCTGAACCCAAACATGCCTTTTTTAAAAAAATCTGATGTGTTGCACTTACATGACTTACCCTGCTCTTGTACAAACTATTTTTACAAATGCTTATTCTCCATCTACTCCATATTATTCGAGATAAACATTTGCAGAAACTATCCTACTGCTAATTTTCTTGTATGCACAAGGAGAATATGGTAGGCTGTAAGCGATAGTCAAACCTTTTAAGAGCGGGTTGCTATGTGAAGCATTTCATTCTCTTTGCATGTCCAGGACATAAAAAAATAAACTAATAACAAATTCCCATTTGAGGAAAGTAGAAGTATTGAAAAATTCAAACAAATAACAAACATAAATTGTATGTTTTAATAAGATCTACATTTTTTGTGTAGTAAATTTTTTCTATCTCTTGCAGTTTACCAGTTATGCAAAAGTGATTCAGAATGAAGAGGACTTTTGGGGACATTCCCAGGAAATTCAAGATATACATTTCATGCCATGAAAATATGCTAAACATATGATATTTTAATCAAAATCATTAGAGTCAGTTTTGAGAAAATCAAAATTTTTGAAAAATGTTCCATGTAAAGGGTAGTCTGGGCGGGGTATTTTCTTGAAAAGCCTCGTGTCACATTCTTGGAAGATACTTAACTCAAGTTTGGTATTTATCTGACTTTTCATTTTTGAGTTATGCTGGTCTCTCTCTCTCTCTTTCTCTCGTTTCCAAAAATGCTTTATTTGGATTCAGGGCACCTCAAAACATGTATTTCTGGTGAAGTCTCCGTATCAAATTTTTGGGTGCAATGCAATACTTCTACTTACTATAAGTAGTGGAGAAAATAAAAAGAAAGGTGCATTTGTAGCGTAACTCAAAAACTGGTTAAACACAAAAACTTGGCATTTAAGTTCAGGACCCTCTATGGATGCAATACAAAGATTTTTAAGTGTATCTTCCTAGACCAAACTACCCTTTACATGGAAAAGGTTTGACTGCTTATTTTCTAAAAAATCTGATGTGTTGCACTCACATGACTTTCCCTACTCTTGTACAAACTATTTTTACAAGCACCTATTCTCCGTCTACTCCATGTTAATTGAGATGAATATGGTTGGCTTTAAGCGATAGCCAAATCTTTTAACAGGTGGTTGCTATGTGGAGCATTCCATTCTCTTTGCATGTCCAAGACACAACAAACAAACAAAAAGAATAACGAATTCCCATTTGAGAAAAAGTATAAGTATTGGAAAATTTGAACAAATAACAAGGAATATCTCGGAAATGGTTCACTCCACAAAAACAAACATACATGACATAAATTGTGTGTTTTAACGAGATCTACATTTTTTGTGCAGTAAAATTTTGTCTATCTCTTACCATTTACCAGTTATGCTAAAGCCATTCAAAATGAAGAGGACTTTTGGGGACTTTCCCAGAAAATTCAAGATATACATTTCATTTGCCATGAAAATATCTTAAATATATGATATTTTAATAAAAATTATTACAGCTGTTTTTGAAAAAATAAAAATTTTTGAAAAACGTTGCATGTAAAGGGTAATCTGGGGATTTTCTTGAAAATCTTTGTGTCGCATCTTTGATATATACTGAACCTAAATATTAAGTTTGGTATTTATCCGACTTTTTGTTTATGAGTTTATGCTCTTCACAGACAGACAGACACACACACCGTTTTCTAAAAATGCTTTTTATGGATTCAGGGGCCTCAAAACATGCATTTCCGGTGAAATCTCGGTATCAATTTTTGGGTGGAATGCAATACTTCCCCTACTTACTTTACGTAGTACAAAAAGTAAAAATGGTTCTAATAATTTTTAATTACCATACTATAATATGTTTAAGTATTTGCATGACAATTAAAACGCGTATGTTGAATTTTCTGGGAATAACCTCTTATGTCCTCTTTATTCTGAACTATTTTTGTATAATTTGTACGTCATAAGAGATACACAAAATCTTACTACACAAAAAAATGTAGATGTCAAAGCACACAATTTATGTCAAATAAAATTGGTTGTGGCATTAACAATTTCTGACAAATTCTTTGTTACTGGTTTGAAATTTTATATACTTTTAAGCTTTTCTCAACTGTAAATCCTTTTCTTTTCTTTTTTTCTTTCTTTCTTTTTTTTTTGTTCATCCAAAGAACAGAATTTCAAAGCCACCACATAGCAACCAGCTTTGAAAAGAAATGACTACTGCTTTAGCTTAATGTATTCTTCTTATACCTACAATGAAATGAAGGTTTATCCATATTTTCAAGAAGTAAATAAAAGAATAGACTTTTGTAATAATAGTTTGTTGAAGAGTAGAGAAAACCATGTGAATGCAATACATCAGATATTTTTATTATGCGAGTCTCAAAGCATGCATTTCCAGTGAAATTTTGGTACTGAATATTTGGGGATGCAAACTTCCTCTACTTACTATAGTTAAGTAGTAGAGAAAGTAAAACAATCTTCAAGCCATGTTATGTTAATCATGATAAATGTTTCGTTAGAAATGGTCTAAAATTAAGTAACATAACAAAAAAAAATCTGATGTGTTACACTCACATGACTTTCTCTACTCTTGTACAAACTATTTTTACAAACGCTTATTCTCCATATGCTTCATGTTAATCGAGATGTCAATCTTATTGCTAATTTTCTTGTAGATGCAAGGGGAATATGGTAGGTTTTAAGCGATAGTCAAATATTTTAACGCTGGTTGCTATGTGACGCATTCCATTCTCTTTGCATGTCCAGGACATAAAAAAAATGAATAACGAATTTGAGAAAAAGTATAAGTATTGGAAAATTTAAGGGAATAACAAGCAATATCTCGCAAATGGTTCACTCAACAAAAGAAATGTATATGACATAAATTGTGTATTTTAACACGATCTACATTTTTCGTGTAGTAAAATTTTGTCTATCTCTTATGGTTTACCAGTTATGAAAAAGTCGTTCATAATGCAGAATACTTTTGGAGACATTCCCAGAAAATTCGAGATATACATTTTATTTGTCATGACAATATCTTAAACATATGATATTTTAATCAAAATCGTTAGAGCCGTTTTTGAGAAAATTAAAATTTTCGAAAAATGTTCCATGTAAAGGGTAGTCTGGGGTGGGGGGATTTTCTTGAAAACCTTCGTGTCGCATCTCTGAAAGATACTGAACCTAAATACCAAGTTTGGTGTTTATCCGACTCTTCGGTTTTGAGTTATGCTGTTCACAGACACACAGACAGACACACACGGACATGTTTCCAAAAATGCTTTTTTTGGATTCAGTGAGTCTCAAAACATGTATTTCCGGTGAAATCAAGGTATCGAAATTTTGGGTGGAATACAATACTTCCCCTACTTACTATACGTAGTAGAGAAAGTAAAAACACTCAACTGCTTATATTTCAAATTGCTTGAAGATGAAGAAAAAGAAGAATCACATACTTTCAAACCCGTTACAGCACACCAAACTTGGTAAAATTTAATCACACAAGAAATATTTAGGAAATGGCTATTTGTGCAATTAAAATTAATGCGAACTGCTATTTGAATGAGTTCTATAACTTTTCTGCAGCAAGTGTTTGTCTATTTCTTATGGTTTCCTAGTTATATAAAATTCAAAGAGAATGATGGCTTCACAGACTGTTTATGGAAAATCCAAGATATGTATTTATTCATACTGCCAATATCAAACTTATGAAAGTTTTACTCATATTAAAGCCATTTTTGAGAAAGTAAAAGTCATGAAGTTTTCAGTAAAGGGGTGTTTGGAAACCCTTCCTTCCTGGAAAGACACTGGGCTTAATATGATGTTTAGTGCATATACAGCTTTTCGTTCTTGACTTATTCTATTCCCTATCTTGCACACATACCCACTCTCCTAACCACCAGGAACTACATAATGAGTATTTCTGATGGGTTTTTTTTTCACCTTATCGTGAATAATTTCCCCTCTAAAGGAAAACATTCTAACCTCTTCCATCCTGTTGTATACTATGCTTACATAAATTTCATTTTTCTGTAATATCTAGCTCAAATGTGTCTAGTACTAAATTTAGGTCTATCAGAATTAATAGCCATCTCAATGGAGGATTAAAATGCAATAAGATAAAACTGCATTAACTCTTTGCATCACCATAACTATAAATTACTCCAAAGAGTAAATGTTAACAAGATTGATTTGTTGAGATCATTAAACCACTCAAGTAGAAATCCATAGGAAAAGAGTTTGTCAGTTTTATTAAGAATGGGATTAATATTTCATAGTTCCTGTTAGCAGCTTTTGCTGAAGAAAGGAAAAAACAAACCAAACAAATGAATATAATGTTACAATACTTCTTTAGTGCTCACATTCCATGAAAAGGAAGCATCATTTATTTTGGATGCATAAACATCAATTTATTTTAATGCTATATAAAAACTCTCTTCACAGATACAACCAGGGAAAATAAGTCTCCAGGGCTTTGCAAATCCAGTAAAAAGCAGTGAGAATAATAACCAATGGGAACTATAAAATGTTCATATATTTCCTAACTTTCAAAGTAAATTCATTAGAAATTACAAATGCACAACTTCAGTACTACACAAAAGGAATACCTACTCAGAACTATAAACTAGCTATCAAAAAGGAACTTACTAATATGCTATATAAAAATATTCTGTGTTTTACAGACAATCTTAGACTAGTGTCAGACTACAATATGAAATCCCTACCTGCTCTTAAAAAATATGTGTAAAATAACCTACTACTGAATATACTAACTTCAGAATCCTCTCTACCTGCTTGCATATAATGCATATGCTTATGCAATTGTTATGCTGAATAACTAATGCATGTCATGCAGTAAGTAAAGGCTTAACTAAGGTGTTCACATGACAGTGGCTTACAACTTGCTCCCTATTTCTCTTTTGCAGTTTTTTCTCTGTGCAAATGGTGGTGGTTACATTATTTCTGGTGTTATTGTTCTTTGCTCTTTGCATATTGAGGGAAAACATTTAGTTGGGAATAGGTGGTTGTATGTACATTAATAAGAACATCACACACTGTATGATGTGTCCAATGTCTGAAAGCATTGCACACTGTCAGACCTTGTGAACAAACAATAATGTACCTTATGATCTAAATATAAATCTTTTATAATTTTTAAACAACTCTGATGAATATTTTACTGTATATATGATTTCAATCCTAGATAATAATCATTTATCTTTTACTCATAGTTTTAAGTGTAATGTTTGTGATTATACACTCTATAAAACTGTGCCTGTCCCTTAATCACGCGAGGTTGCAGTGGTTTATGTGATAAGGTACTTCACATTTCAGGCAAAGTTGCCCTTCTTGGGCCCACCTAGAAAATGCAGAAGGAAGTAAGAAATAATGGAATAAATTACCTTAGGAGCAAATGTAGAAGTAGATGTGCACTGGCCAATATCTGGTGCCCACCTGCCCTCCCTTTTTTGGTGTCTTACGGATATAGGTGAATTGTGAGGCAGTATTTTATACCATAACATGCTGTGAATTGAAAGTGATTGTAGTGTAAATTAATATTATTGTATGTACAGGATTTTAGATGTTTGTTAGCCATAATTATAAATATTTACAACTTGTTTGGAAATTTTATAATTGGGTTTTTAGTCTCCTAAATCTTGGAACACACGCTATCACTTTCACTTAACACTTCACACGCATTTAACACATGACATATGCTTTTCCTTTATCTCGCCACTATTTACTGGCTCTGGTCCAATGTGTTTAGACATTAATCTGACATCACAATTTTTTTTATAGCAAATACTGTACCCTGAAATATTTAGTTACTGTTACAAAATTATTTACTTTCTTATATTGTTGACAACAGTTTGTGCATTTAAGAATTTTTGTAATTACTATACATATTTACTAAAATATTCACCCTCTACACAAATATATTTACATCTATTAAATCTAGACACTGTTTCACATTTTCTGTTTGCTACATAAGTATTTGTTTTTCATTATTTTTAACCCATTTTTGTTGTTTTGTACTTTATATTAACAATACTCTTGGAATTGTATTTATGTACTTTTACTTTAATATCACATTAAGTTTCAATCTTTACATTCTTAATTTCAAATACTGTTACAGTTACTAAAAAAATAATATTAATTTTCCTTTTTTTTTTTTTTAAAACATTTAATTTTTGTCCAGAATTTATTTCTCTTTTCACATGACATATATAAATAGTTAACCCTCTTATATTCCAATACATTGCTCTGCATTTCATCTTTAACTATCCAGCATTTACTTTACATCTCATTGCTATTTACCCTCCTGGATCAAATTGTCTGTGGCTAAACATTACTCGTAGCCGTATCCTAACCTTCCAAGTTTTGTTCATGAATAACCTCTGAAAGTATTCATATGAAATTTCGTCCCATGATAACATTTGAAAACAATCTAAAGTTTCCTGAACAACACATCTTTTAACAACTGTCAGTTTCAATTCTTCTACTATCTCTTTAATTTGAGAGTACTCTGACAAATCTGTACTAAACTGTACTGGACTGGAGTTTTCATTCTGAACAGCTTGGTACTTGTTAACTTCAGAAGTTAGCTTTTGATTATTTATAGGCAAAACTTTAACTTCTTCATACAATTTATTTCTTTGCATTACTTACTCTTTCTGAATTTCAGATATCTCCCTTCTGAAATTAACTTGCACCTGAATTACATCTACATTCATAACCTCTTTCATCTCTCTTATCTCACTTGAAATGTTACTCATTCTACTACCTAACTCTGTACATTCTACATCAACATGTTCACTTTTAGTATTAACCTCATTTTTTTTGTTACCTATTTCCCTGCTCATGTCTAGCATTTTCTTTGAAACTTCTCCTAACTCACTTACTATTACTTCCTGATTTTCATCCCTCATTTTTGGCATACTATTATCTAGCTTCATAACTTTCTTTTCAATTTCTTCCCTGCTTTGATCTACTGTTTGCTCTAATTTCTCATAATTATTTTCCATAGCTTCCCTTAATTTCTCATTACTCTGATCTAATTTTTCTAATTTCTTATTAGTCTTACCAATATCTTCCCTTAATTCCCTATTACTCTTACTAATATCTTTTAGCATTTCCATCATCATACTAGCATCAAAATTAACATTTCCTGCTGTTCTATTCTCACTTTCTGCACTAACATTTCCTCCCTCAAATACTACATTGTTTGAGCTATTTTCTGTAACTTGTATTGAATTACAGCTAACTGTTACATTATCCCCTTCCATAATTGTTTCTTCAGTATTATTAGTAGACATTGTTCTCTTAATCCTGCCACTCCTCAAGTACATTTAATTGTTACAATTTTGTTTTCTAAAAAAAAATTACTATACTCTGACCTTTGTGATGCTGTCTGTTGCTGTTACTTTGATGTCCAGCTTCCTGCCCCTCTCTCCTAGATGTATATGTCGCTTCTGTGTCGTATTATGATGAATCTACATCGTCTCGATGTTTTTGTGTCCTGTAGTTGAATTCCCCTGTTGCCTTTTAATCTCGGAATTACGATGTCCACTCATCCGCGTCGTCTGTCGTTCCTATAGTTGTTTCTGGAATCTGCGTCTTGTAGTTCAGTTCACTTCTCCATTCGCTCCAAGTCCTGATTCCTTCGCCCCTTCCTGGTTATCTCACTTCTTCCTGGTTAATTCTGCTCCTTCCTGGTTATTCTGCCCCATGCTCTGGGTGCCAATTTGAAGTGGTTTACTTGTAATATTATTTAATTTGTTGAGCCCCACGTTGGGCGCCAATTTGAAGTGGTCTCTTGTTAAGTTATTTATTTAACATTATTGTAGCCCCACGTTGTGATAGCCAATTTGCAGTGGTATACTTATAATGTTTGTGCATGTGTGTTTACTTCACGTGGTGAAGCCATTTTGTGATGTAATTCTTTGTTAGGTTTGTAGCTCCATCTGGTGTTAGCAATTTGCGGTAGTATTAGTGTTTGTTTGAAAGAATGCGACTGTTATTTTATTTAATTTTTGTTTACTGTCCTCCGGCTAGCTATGATCTTTTTGGTTGAGCACATCTCTTTATACAGGTTGTGTAAACGGAAAGGAGTCTTTTATCCAAAGATAACACTGATGAAAGAATTTGTTTTACACTTTTATTGTCGAACACATTCACTATCACATTTACACATTGATCTAGACACTCGCCAAACTGAAACTGTTATAACAACTTCTTACTGATCACTTTTAATTCACGTACTTCAACTTTTTGTATAATTAACTTTACAACACTTGAGAATTTTCCTAACTCTGCTACGCGTAACTTGCGAATCGATAGCCAATATGTATTTTACAAATATTTCTGCTGGACTGAGGGCAACGTGTAGCATACAAATATTTTCGACGAACTGACGGACTCTACCTCTAACCTAGCCCTTTTATACTCCTACACCCCGATATGCCTAAAGATTATAACCGAGCTGCTATTGGTTAATAAAACACGCCAACATTAGCGTCTATTTTTATATCCAATGAAAATTATGAATACATATGCTCTAGGTATAATGTTCCAGCAAATTCTAAAGGAAAACGCGCCAACATTACGTAACTTCCTTGTCTCTAATAATGATAAACAGCTCACCCCCTCGCTGCATTATTGCACGCTATTATTGTCAGTTTCAGTAAGGCAGTATAAACCTACTTCTCAACAATAATTACAATCAACAAATATCTCAAATCAATGTCACACAAAAATGCATATTCATACTATAATCATTCTTTACATTTAAATAATTTGTGATACAAATTACTGCATCAAAGTATTGTTAGCAAATAAGTTTACACTGACAATAGAAGTGGGTAACAAAAAGTGGGGGCGAGTTGTTTATCACCAAGAAGAGACAAACAAACGTCAGGGTAGCATGCCTTTTTTTTAGAAATGGAGGGAATATCTTCAATAGAGCATATATGTTAGTAGTAGTGATTGGCTGACCAAAACAGACGCTAAAGTGGACACAATTTGGTAACCAATAGCAGCTCTATTATAATGTTCAAGCAATTTGAGGTGAAGGAGTATATATTCTCGAGCCATAAGCAAGTTTCACGCAGTTTTGAAGAATCTTTCATGAAGTACACCTTGCACAGTTCGGAAGAATCTTTCACGAGGTGTACGTCGCACAGTTCTGAAGAATCTCTCGCGAGGTGCACATAGCATAGTTACAAAAATGTAGAGTACACGAAGTAATTGGTATGCGGCAACTGAAATGACTGTAGTTACATTCGGAAATATCACAGTTTCAGTCAGGCGTGTATAAACATTATATATATATGTCAATTATTAATTAAGTGTGACGGCAATAAAAGTCTAGATTAAAATTTATTTATAATCGGCACAACAGTTCTAGACACGTGAAAATCTTAATGAGAGCTATGATGCGAGTTGCTTACCAGATCAGGTGGTGACCGGTCGACTGCATGCTGCAGGAGTGCGTGGGACAGTCATCGTCAAATATCCACAACGGTTATGCACTGTGTTGCGCTGATAAACTTAGTTATATACAGTATATTAAAATCCACGCTGTAAAAAGCGCTTAATATAAAAAACGCTGCCAATCATTGCCTCCAATTCTTCCACATCTAACAACCCTTCCTCTTCTGCGGAATCACTCACATTATTGCCGTCATCACTGCTGTCACTACTTTCTGCACCATTATCCTGGATGAGAATTATTTATATTTGATTTTCTGCAATTCCGTATTTTTCGGAATAATGATTCTTAATTTATTCAGCATGTCGCCATACATTTTCCCATTCTGGCCTTCCAATTTCAGCAAATTTAATTTAAAAGTGATATTTCTGCATGCCACCCATTTTTTGATATCAGCCCAGATTAATTTGATTGGGTTTAGATCTGGGCGATACGATGACAGTCTAAGTACATTATGGCGATGTTGTATTACTATCTGGTCAAGTATGTATGACTTCTGAAGCTGTTTGTTGGCTTTAATTAAGTTATATAGCTTTGTTTTACGCATGCTTTCATCTAAAGCTTTATTATGTCAAAGTAACCAAGCTCTCATTTCTTCTTTCAAGGAAGTTGAGGTGGTTTGTGAATTTGAGTGTTGACGCATTGTGAAGCATTGTCGATGACCAGAACAGACCCAGCAGGCATATTAGGTATCAACATGGCATTGATTCACTTCATGTAATTTTCTGTATTCATTTCTTGATGAAAATCTCCTGTTGTTTGTTGCGACTTGTAAAAGAAGGGCATTTGGAACGAAGCCGATCTTTCCAACAGCACGAACAATAATAAGTATTTGCCCTTTGGCAACAGCTGCCTGCAAACCTAATTCGCTATCGTCACTCCAACTTTTAGATGCTGTATGACTGCTGCGTATGTATGACTCATCTTCATACCTTATAGTATTTTTCTGAAATTTGTAGCACCACCTTGAAAATTGATGCTGATATAAGTATACACTGATATAAGTACATATAAAATTATAGTCATTTGGAAAGGTAGAATCAGACTGAAAAATTCAATGCCATAGCCGGGATTTGAACCACGGATCTTAGGCTTTCCGTGCCGTTGCTCTAACCGACTAAGCTATCATGGCAACATTTACTTTTTATTTTTATTTTTTTTATTTTATTATTATTTTTTTATTTTATTTATTTATTTTGCTTTTCTGCTAGAACTCTTCTATTTGATTTCGGTTTCTTCCATTTGAACCCTAAATCTTTAATAATTTTTCTGAGATTTGTAGCACCACCTTGAAAGTTTCTGCTGTCTTTCAGCTGGATGAGCAATCTGCTTATTGTTAGCACAGTTTTTTCTTCCACATAGGAATTGTGAATCATGCGCCGAATGACGCATTCGAAATCATCTATTTCTGTAATAGTTTAGGGACCTTATGTTTCTTCCCAGGTGTGTCAAATGGTACTCTTTCATCCATATGTTTTTTTCTCTTATCTTTGAGAACTCTGGAAACGGAACTCGGTGAAACAACAGTTGCTTTGACTACTCTTTCTTTCACTCTCTTAAGGCTTTTGTGGAACTCGGATATAATTTCTTCCTTCATCTCTGCTTCTTGCTTCATGAAGTCGATGACATTTGCAATTATTTCCCTACTTTAACTATGTAACACCTTACCACTTAACTTTGAAAACATACGAGCCATGGTTATAAATATAACAAATATAAAATAAGTACTATTTAGATACTACAGCTCTCTTTAAAATTACAACCAGATGCAGACACTTTCTATGCAGTGATGCAGTAATTTGTATCACAAATTACTTAAATGTAAATAATGATTGTAATATGAATATGCATTTTTATGTGACATTGATTTGAGATGTTTCTTGACTGTAATTATTGTTGAGAAGTAAGTTTTTAATGCCTTACTGAAACTGTCAATAATAGCGTAATAATGCAGCGAGGGGGTGAGCTGTTTATCATTATTGGAAACGAGGAAGTTACATAATGTTGGCGCGTTTTTCCGTTGAGAACCTTCTGGAATGTTTCCCTAGAGCATATGCATTCATAATTTTCATTGGATATTAAAATAGACGCTAATGTTGGCGCATTTTATTAGCCAATTGCAGTTCAGTTATAATCTTTAGGCATATCGGGGAGTGGGTGTATAAAAAGCCAAGTCAGAGGTAGATCGCGGTCAGTTCATCGAAAATCTCAATACATTACACGTCGCCTTCAGTCGTTCAGTTCATCAAAAATCTGTGTACATTACACGTCGTCTTCAGTCAGTCAATTCGTCGAAAGTATTTGTACGGCAAACGTCGGGTATCGATTCACAAGTTACGCGCAGCAGAATTATGAATAATCTAAAGTCTTATAAGGTTAATTATACAAAAGATTGAAGTACGTGGATTAAAAGTTATCAGTAAAAAGTTATTATAACAGTTTCAGTTTGGCGAGTGTTAAGATCAATGTATGTGATAATTAATGTGTTCGACAATAAAAGGGTATAAAACAAATTTCTTCATCACTGTTATATTTGGATCAAAGATTCCTTTCCGTTTACACAACCCTGATCAAGAGACATGTTCGACTGAAATAATAGCTAGCCGGAGGACAGTAAACAAAACTTAAAATTCTTTCAAACACTAATACTACCACAAATTGCTAACACTAGCTGGAGCTACAAACCGAACAAATGAATGACGTCACAAGATGGCTTCACATGAAGTAAACACACATACACAAACATTTCAAGTAATAACATTATAAGTAATACACTCACAGCAGACTATATGTGTTACGCACTGTGAGTAAGCAAAGGTATTATATCGCTTTCGTTGATAAAGCTAAACATAAACCATTCCTAGGCTCGGCAGCTGGGATGGCAATCAAGGTCACGATTCCAGAAGTTTTGCGCGAGTAATATCAGTGTTATCTTTTAGCAACAACTCCTTTCCGTTTACATGCCCTGCTTAGAGATACTTGCTCGACTGAGTTATAATAGCTAGCCGGAGGATAAAGAACCCAAATTTGAAATAATAAAACAAGAGGAGCCCAGCAAATAAGATAACACAAGCCGTGAGAACTGCGACAATTGCGATACGAACACAAAGAAACATGGCCATCTTCACAGTAATACTAACACTCATTCTGAAGTGCCAACTGAAGTACGGAATTGGGGAATTTGCTAAATATGCGATGAGTTCTTCTTCTTATTCATGCAGTATAGCTGCAGAAAAAAGCGCCAAGCATTCAAAGCAAGCTGTGCAGAAGAGGCAGAACAAGTCTAGAATACCACGGCATGAACTTGTGCCATTCTTCCCCTAAACTGGGATAACGTGGAAAGTTTGGGTTTTGGAGGTAATCATAACCATCGTTAATGAACGCACGCAAGCGAGCGAGCTTTGATGTACCAATTGACTGCTAATTAACCTAAGTTTTTATAAAAAAAAAAAAAAAAAACTAAACCTAACCTCACGAAAATCACAAACTTTAGGTTTTATAAATACGTAATCATAACCATCATTAAGGAACGCACGCTCGCTTCGCTCACATGCTTTGACGTAGCTAAGGTTGACCTTGCGTGAATTCAGAAACCTAAGCTAATATATAACAAAAAAAAAATTAAACCAGGAGAGCTGGAGATATAACTCCGCCTATGGCGGCATTACTTATTCATATGTTGGCAGCATTGTGTTAGTCAGAGAATCACATACAGTACCATCTGTATGACATACAGTGACATCTGTTAGACATATAAGACATCACTTTCGTCGCTAATGTGGGCCAAGAAAGACAAATTTCAATTTGTACAAGTGATGCACTTCTTTTTACTTTGTCTACTTATAGTAAGTAGGGGAAGTATTGTATTCCACCCAAAAATTAATTCGATACAGAGATTTCACCGGAAATACATGTTTTGAGACCCCCAGAATCCAAAAAAAAGCATTTTTGGAAACATATCCATGTGTGTGTCTGTGAACAGCATAACTCATAAACGAACAGTCGAATGAACACCAAACTTGGTATTTAGGTTCAGTATCTTCCAGAGATGCAACACAAAGCTTTTCAAGAAACTCCCCACCCCAGATTACCCTTCACATGGAACATTTTTCGAAAATTTTAATTTTCTCAAAAATGGCACTAACGATTTTAATTAAAATATATGTTTAAGATATTTTCATGACAAATGAAATGTATATCTCGAATTTTCTGGGGATGTCTCCAAAAGTATTCTTCATTGTGAACGACTTTTGCATAACTGGTAAACCATAAGAGATAGACAAAATTTTACTACACAAAAAATGTAGATTGCATTAAAATACACAATTTATGTCATATGCATTTTTTTTTTGTTGAGTGAACCATTTTCGAGATATTGCTTGTTATTCCCTTAAATTTTCCAATACTTATACTTTTTCTCAAATTCCTTATTCATGTTTACTTTCTCTACTACGTATAGTAAGTAGGGGAAGTATTGTATTCCACCCAAAAATTCGATACCGAGATTTCATAGGAAATACATGTTTTGAGACCCCCTAAATCCAAAAAAAGCATTTTTAAAAACATGTCCGTGTGTGTGTGTGTGTGTGTGTGTGTGCGTCTCTGAACAGCATAACTCAGAAACGAACAGTCGATAACACCAAACTTGGTATTTAGGTTCAGTATCTTCCAGAGATATGACACGAAGGTTTCCAAGAAAATCCCCCACCCCAGATTACCCTTTACATGGAACATTTTTCAAAAATTTTAATTTTCTCAAAAACGGCTCTAACGATTTTGATTAAAATATCGTATGTTTAAGATATTTTCATGACAAATGAAATGTATATCTGAAATTTTCTGGGAATGTCTCCAAAAGTATTCTTCATTGTGAACGACTTTTGCATAACTGGTAAACTATTAAGAGATAGACAAAATTTTACTACACAAAAAATGTAGATCGCATTAAAATACACAATTTGTCATATACATTTTTTTTTTTGTTGTTGAATGAACCATTTTTGAGATATTGCTTGATATTCCCGTAAATTTTCCAATACTTATACGTTTTCTCAAGTTCATTATTCATTTTTTTTATGTCCTGGACATGCAAAGAGAATACAATGCGCCACATAGCAACCAGCGCTTAAAAGATTTGACTATCGCTTAAAGCCTACCATACTCACCTTGCACCTACAAGAAAATCAGCAATAAGATTAACATCTTGATATCTTGATTAACATGAAGCATATGGAAAATAAGCGTTTGTAAAAATAGTTTGTACAAGAGTAGAGAAAGTCATGTGAGTGTACCACATCAGATTTTTTTTCCTTTGTTTTTTTCTTGTATGTGGTCAATATCCTTGTCTCTGCTACTTAAGGGAATTATAGAGCAAAAACAAACAATCCAGTACATTTAAGCATGAGTATTTTGCGTAACGCGACTACCCAATAACTTTCAAATAATATATATAATCCATTGATTAACTCCAGGAATCTTGATATCACCCACAGTGTAAAAGTACACCAGCCTATGATTATTCTTTCGAAACTGCTCGGCATATATTCCAATGATGATACAAATTTCAGTGTAGGAGAGGTCTCAAATTAGCACTCCACTAACATACAGCACGGTACAGTAATAAACACAAATAAGATATCACTCAACAACTCCTTTTGAAATTGACCACAAACATTTTAGATATTTTAGCATTTGTTAAAATCGTGAACGGTCTATACCTTTTCTGCTATAATGAAACTTTACAAGATTTTGTTTGCTCCGCATAAATGAATTGTACTGGATTTTGTTTACCTGTGAAAGCAGAGGTAGATTGCGCTTTGTATTCGTCATATCTGTCATTTGCCGTCAAGTTCTTTGCATTTGAATCCATTTCTTGCTTAGACGCTTCTTTCTTGCTGATAATATCATTCAAGACTTTCCACTTCTTTATTCACTGATGTAACATTTCATAATACTTCAAGTCTATTTCTCATTTCCACTATATGCCATTCAAGCATCCAAATCCCACCACTCTTACTTCACATAATTGCCAATTCAAAACTCACATATTTCCCTTATTGGAAATAGTATTCCTCTTATTATACCGTGACATAGGAAGATGTATAAGGACTTAATTTTAAGAAAAAAAGAAAGCTCACATCAAGAGTTCACACCAGATTATCACACGAGAGATTACACAGAATTAAAAAATGATCCCTTCCGAGCAGAGACCCTGGAGCACACAGAACAGCAAACCCTTGAGCACAAGTGCTTGCAGATAGCTCACCCGAAGATAAACGAACAGCACGCTCTGGAAGAGCGAATAGCGGGAACTCTGCCATGCTGATGGCTGAGGCTTAAAACTAAACTAAGATGGAAGTCAGCTGATAAAATAGCAATAACCAAAAATATAAAAATAAAGCTGAATTTTCGTATCAACGAGCAATTGTGTAAATGTAGGAGTTTATAGTGATACCTTATTTAATGTTGAGTACAAAATAATGAGCATTCGATGTTTAAAACTGGAACATGACCTGAAAACCTAGTAAAGTAGAAGACAGGTTATGAATCGAAAGTCACAACGTTAGTTGGTTTTGTTTTTGTGGATTGCACACTAACATCGTAAAACGAACATGAGAAGTCATGCTCAAAGGTTATGTCTGATACCTATTTAAATTTTGAATGTGATGTAATGATTATAGTTTGGGATTCATAGTTTGATTTTGGATGTGTATTAGTGTTGTGCTTAATCACTATTTACTGCTGTTATACCAAATAAATACATTTGGACATACTGCTCTTTTCATTGCAAAATAACTTAAAGCATTTCATAAACAGAAAATTCTCCATATGTACTGTGTATCTTTGGGAATTTTTTGTCAATCTGGGTAACTCGGTTAAGCGCTGGCCTTGGAAGCACAAATAGTTACAAAAACTTGTGTATTACCACATTATTGCTGAATGATTTCTACATATTGAAATGTCAGCTACCATATTTATGAATAAACACCCAGCTTAAATTACATAAATGTATAATATGTATTGCATGGCAAAATATCTGCTGAAGTAGTTATTCTTTTTTAAGTATCTCTTAATGCTTTATTTACATACACCTTATTTTGACGCAGTATTTTATATCACAACACTGTGAATGCCAGAGTGATTGTAGTGTAAATTAGCATTATTGTATGACAATGATTTGAGATGTTTGTTAATTATAAGCATTGTTAGGAAATAAGTTTACACGACCTCACTGAAACTGACAATAGGAGCGGGTAACAATGTAGCGAGGGGGTGAGTTGGTTATCAATTATAAGAGACAAACAAATGACGTCAGAGTAGCGCGCTTTACTTTAGAAATGGAGGGAATATCTTCCCTAGAGCATATGTGTTCATAATTTTGATTGGATATAAAAATAGACGCTAATGTTGGCGCGCTTTATTAACCAATAGCAGCTCTGTTATAATGTTCAGGCATATCGGGGTGAGGGTGTATAAATTCTGAAGCCAGAGATGGCTAACGCTCTGTCCAACAGAATCATTCGCGGGTTACACGTCGCGCAGTTTAACAGAATCATTCACGAAGTACACGTTACGCAATTCTACAGAATCTCTCGCGTCGTTAAGTTAGTTACAAAAATGTGAAATACGCGAATTAATAATGTGCGGCATATAAGTGATTATAGTTACATTCGAAAATATAACAGTTTCAGTCGGGCGTCTATTAAGAGTAATTATGTGAAATTAATTAATTGTGACGGCAATAAAAGTGTAAAAACAAATTCTTTTATCAGTGTTATCTTTTAGTAACAACTCCTTTCCGTTTACACACCCTGTTTAAGAGATTTGCTCAACTTATAATAATAGCTAGCCGGAGGACAAAGAACCCAAAATTCAAACTAGTAATACAATAACAGGCGCTCAGCAAATAAGATAACACGAAGTTACCGCGACAATTTGTGAAGTCATAGTGGGAGCTGCCTTGTAAAACAACTTCTTGGTTTCATTACTTGATAGTATTGAGTAATACTATCTCTGCTTTAAATGTTGTCTCATATTCACACTTCTAATTGGGCAGCACTATGGCCTCTCACAGAAAAAGCCTGGATTCAATCCTAGGGATCAGAGGTGGGATTTTGTGGTACATAAAATGGCACTTAGAATGAGTGTTCTCTGGTTTTCCCCACCATAATTCCATCAATTGCACCATCTTCATCATTTTCATCCCCCCTCCCACCAGTCTCCAAAATGTATAAACCTGTGAAGTTAAAAGGGAAATTAAAATTAAAAAAACTATGGAGGACAGAGAGCAATACTAATGAATGTCTCATCCCACCACCCAAATTTATAAACCAGCATGTGGACCATTAACCTGCAGAAACAACAATATAACTATACTTAAGTGATAATAAAATTGGGTAAGGAGCTAAGTAGGTAATAATGAAATATTGCATTTTAAGCAAATTTAAATTCTGCAATTGCTTAAAAAATAATAGTATGAAAGTCATACAAAATGCTGTTACATTCTTTCTGCAGTCAACATATGAAAAAACAATTAATACCGGCACACTAAACTACATGTTAAAGTGATTGACAATTATGAAGGGTGGGTGTGATATGGTTAAACACAGAGACATTGTTCCTCAAATGTTTGACTAATGATGAGGAAGTCCTCAATATACTTTATTAAAAAGTCGTCTGCAGAATTTCCAAAAATACTGTGAATTGTTCTCAAAAATCCACTTCCTGAGTTTTTTAAACCAAAGGGATTTACACAAAAACGATACTGGATCCCCGAGTATTGAAATGAAGTGTAATCACGCACTTGTGTATCTAATTCCACCTGCCAATATGACGCAGTCCGGTCAATGGATGTCAAAAATCTCCCTCTTGAAAGTTTCGTAATGAGTTGTTCGATTCCTTCACTTTGAAAATGATCTGAGTTCATATATTGGTTGACATATCTACCATCTAATGTTAATCTTAAACTACTATCTCGTTTAATACTCCAACAGATCGAATTTATATACTGAGAATTACTTTGCTCAATAATCCCATTTTCTAACATGCTAGTTATCAGTTTTCTAGCTTTGTCCCGAAGACTTATAGTCAAATTATCATACTTATGCCTATATGGTGGCACATCTTCTACCTGAAATGTATGCTAATATACGTTACATCTGCCTGGGATATTACTAAATACTGAACTATTGTTCAATCAAAACGTCTTGAAGGATTCGTTTTTGTGTATTCGTAATGTTGGAAGCCTCTTCACATTTGTGTAATATTTCTTCCTTTCTCCTCTCTTCCCAGTTGTCTGTCGCGCTCGCACGGTCGTCTTTTGTTCGGGTTGTAAATTTCTCTACTTCCTCTGAAATTTCTACTAGCTGTCGAAAATATGGCGTGGTGTTCCCTTCATATCTTGTGACTACTTGCTTTATCTGATCGTTTCCATCCGTTTCCATTATTTGCACAAAAAGTTCTTGATCACAACGATTTTCCTCATCCTTTGTCATCTCAATCACGGAAACTTTCTCTTTTATAAACGGTACCTTTATTTCTCTATTGTCTTTTGTCATTTTTAACTCCTCATATTTAACATCTATTCGTGCTTCATATTCATCTAGGAAGTCACATCCTAAAATTATGTCACAAATTAAATGGTTTACAATTAGAAACATAACCTTGAAATTTTCTCCACCCATAAGTATGTTAAGTAGAGCTTGTGTTTTTATGAACTGTGTCGTTCTTCCGATTGCAACACGACAAACTAAATTACTGGTGGGAAGAGGCATAATTTTGTTACGTTCATTTATCAAATTTATATAAAATTTCTGCGAACAAATTGAAGCTGATGAACCGGAATCTATAGTAATAATCTCTTTCTTCGCGATTTCCATCTTAACATGAGGTGACTCGAAATTTTCCTCCTTATTTTTCTTTGCTGCAATCTTCTTGCAGAGTGTGTGTGTGTGTATGCATATTGTTTATTTTGGTAATGGATACTGCATTATTAAAGACGTCCTGAGAACCTACTGCACAGGAGTCTATTGACAGTTTTCCTGGTTACTTCCATGTTCATGTACGGACTGCCATTCCTAACCGGCACTAAATTTATCTCATTGTCGCTCCCGCTATTTTGAGTTCCCCTTCCTCGAGTCCGAAATCCTCGATTTCTGAAATTATGTCCTCTTGGCACGTAATTTTCTTGCCGTTCTTCGGATCTGTCCCGGTTAATGCTTATCCTCCAGTGAGTGAAATTACCCCTTTGCCTAACGCCTTCCTTGATCTTGACCTCTTTCCAGCAATCTTTCTGTCCTGAAGTAATTTATTTGTTCCTGCCGACCTGGTCTCCCAACTATCCTCGGTCTTTCAAAATTTGGAACGTATGATTGATAACGTTGCCTGGTATTATTCTCATGACGTCTGTCATGTCCTCTGCTTTGGTGATAATGACTACCTTGGTAATTTCGTCTATCTCGCTCGTCTAAAAATCTATGCTCCCACTCTCGAGATATATCTTCTTCCTGATGTTCCAAAGCTGACAATAATTCTGTCATTTCAAAGATACTACGTGGTTTTGCAATTAATAAACAATTTTGTATCCTTAAAGGATAATGCCTTGTGAGCAAACTCACAAAATCTTCCTCATTGATCGGAGGTGACAAGTTTCTAACCTGACTTGCCTGTTTTAGTAAATAATCAGTCGTTGATATTCCCTCTCGTGAATCAATTGTCCATGGCTAAGCATTGCTCATATTCTGTGTTGTACCGTAACATTCCAAAATCTGTTCATGAATAGCCTCTTAAAGGATCCATATGAAATCTCCCCCCCCCCGATACCATTTGTAACCAATCTAAAGTTTTCTGGTCTAAACATCTTTTAACAACTATCATTTTCAATGCTTCCGGTATCTTTTTAATTTGAAAGTACTCTGACAAGTCTGCAATAAACTGTAGTGGATTGGAGTTTTCATTAAATTTTGGAAGTGGCAAATCACTTAAGATATAATTATAGTTTTGCATGTCCCTTATTCCCATATTTAAATTTACTAACGTTACTTGTGCACTCTGAGATTCAGCGTGGGCTATGTATGAAGCCGCCGCGTCACTCACATTATTAGTCATAGCTGAGGAACTACCTCTATCATTACTCTGTGCATCAGATATATTGACATCACATATATTGACCCTTGAATTCAATTCTAACCTATTTACAGTACCTTGCAGACTTTCTATTGTCTGTTCCAATGTTTTATTGTTCTTATTTTGAACAGCTTGGTGCTTGTTAATTTCGAAAGTTAGTTTTTGATTATTTATAGACAAAACTTTAACTTCTTCGGACAACTTATTTCTTTGTGTTTCCGATTCCTTCTGAATTTCAGATATCTCCCCTCTGAAATTAACTTGCACCTGAATTAAATCTGCATTCGTAGCCTCCATCATCTCTATTAGCTCACTTGAAATGCTACTTATTCGACTCCTAATTCTGTACATTTTACGCTAACATGTTCAATTTTAGTATTAACCTCACTTTTTTGGTTGGATATTTCCCTGCTCATGTCTGACATTTTGTTTGAAAATTTTCCTATCTCACTTGCTATTATTCCCTGATTTTCATTTCTCATTCTTATCATACTACTATCTAGCTCCATAAATTTATTTTCAATTTCTTCCCTGTTTTGTGCTAAACTCTTACCAATATCTTCCCTCAATTCCCTATTATTCTTTTGGATGTTCTGAGTTAGTTTTTGTTCTAAGCTCCTACCAATATCTTCCATGTTTTGATTTAATTTTTGCTCTAATTTCTCAACATTCAGAGTTAGTTTTTGTTCTAAACTCCTATCAATATATTCCCTTAATTGATTTGTACTCGTAATACCCTTATTTAATGTTTCACCAAAATTTCTCAGCATTTCCATCATCATACCAGAATTAAAATTAATATTTCCTGCTATTCTATTCTCACTTTCCTCCCTCAAATCCTACATTGTTTGAGCTATTTTCCGTAACCTGCATTGAATTACGGCCAACTGTTACATTATCCCCTTCCATTGTTTCTTCAGTATTATTAGTGGACATTGTTTTCTTAATTCTTCCACTTCTCAACATTTAATTTCTCACAATTTTTTTAGGATACACATAAAATTTACAATTTTCTAACCTTTATGATGCTATCTGATGACGTTGTTTTGATGTCCAGTTTCCTGCCCCTCTCTCCTAGATGTATATGTCACCTCTGCGTCGAACTAGGATGGATCTGCGTCGTCTCGCTGTCTTGGTGTCCTATAGTCGAATTCCCCTGTTGCCTTCTGTTCTCGTAGTTACTGATGTCCTCTCATCCGCGTCGTCGTTCGTTCTGGTGGTTGTTTCTGGGATCTGCATCTTGTGGTTAATTGCACCACTCCATTCGCTCCACGTCCTGGTTATTCCGTCCCTTCCTGGTTATTTCGCCCCACGTTCTGGGAGCCAATTTGTCGCGGTAATCTGTTCGTGTTATCTTTTTTGTTGATTGCCTGTTATTGTTTTACTATTTTGAATTTGGGGTTCTTTGTCCTCCGGCTAGCTATTATTACTCAGTCGGGCAAATATCTCTTGAGCAGGGCGTGTAAACGGAAAGGAGTTGTTACTAAAAGATAACACTGATAAAATAATTTGTTTTTACACTTTTATTGCCGTCACATTTAATTAATTTCACATATTTAATCTTGATACACGCCTGACTGAAACTGTTATATTTTCGAATGTAACTACAATCACTTATTTGCCGCGCACCATTAATTCGTGTATTTCACATTTTGTAACTAACTTTACGATGCGAGAGATTCTGTAGAATTGCGTATCGTGTACTTCGTGAATGCTTTCTTAGAACTGCCTGACGTGTAACTCGCGAGAGAGAGTTCTTAGAACTGCGTGACGTTTACCTTGTGAATGATTCTGTAGAACTGCGCGTTACTTCGACTCCGACTCAAGAATTTATACTCCCTCACCCAGATATGCCTAAACATTATAATAGAGCTGCTATTGGTTACTAAAGTGCGCCAACATTTGCGTCTATTTTTAATCCAATCAAAATTACAAACACATATGCTCTAGGGAAGATATTCCCTCCATTTCTAAAGTAAGGCACGCTACCCTGACGTCATTTGTTTGTCTCTTCTAATTGATAAACAACTCACCCCATCGCTTCATTGTTACCCGCTCCTATTGTCAGTTTCAGTGAGGCCGTGTAAACTTATTTCCTAACAATGCTTATAGCTAACAAACATACAAAATCATTGTCATACAATAATGTTAATTCACACTCCAATCACTCTGGCATTCACAGTGTTGTGGTATAAAATACTGCCTCATATGGAACTTCTTGACTGTAAAATATGAAATATTTTTCTAATTAGAATAAGTTCATGTGAATAGATAAAAGCATCTATTCATTCCAATTCATTTTATCTCGAATATCATTGATATCATTATATTACATATAAATGATATCCTATTAATGGTTTCTACGAAATTGTTGACCTTGTAGTTCAATGTATATACATAACAAGTAGACTTACATAAGAGCTAGAGCAGCATTCGTTATTCTTGTATGTCATCAGGATGAAATCGGAGGTGTAATATCACTTCTCTATTTAACTTTGGATTTGTAATGCATCTTGAAATTGTTGGTGGTATATTAATGCCTTCAAACATTTCTAGTAATATTTTGAGTTGTACTAAGTCAGATGTAGAACTGCCACTTACCATCCAGGAAAGTTTTATGAAATTCTTAAATTAAATGGCTAAATCCATTACTAAATCCATTTTATTAGGATTCGCTGTACTTTCAAGTAAAATGGTATTCTAGTACCTAACGTTCTAAAAATTTTGCATAATACCTATGAAATGGCTATTGATCTGCCACTAGTCGGAGTTCTTGGACTTTTATTTGACTTCATAATTTGAATAACATAGAAGTCCCCACTTGTTAAAAAAAAGCGAATATACTTCCTTCAGTTTTCTTAGGTAATTTCCATTTAGATTTTGTATCGCCTTATAACTAAACTTTATCTTAATCCGATGAATTGCTCTTATGATTATAGATTATGTTTTAGGTATTGCATTAATATGTATATCACTAATTAGACCAGTGGTAACACGCTATTATTAGTTTCACTGCATAATTGCCTCTTTTGAAGATGCATAATTTATATTAATAAAAGCCGGCATAATATTTTTTAAAAATTTACAGTGAATTCTATATTGTCATTAATGTGTATATAAGCACGACCTTTAAGTTTAGAAAATGATAGAATCTCCCTCCATATTTAATTTATATTCCCCTATTGAAGAGAAAAAGGATTAAACAAGGTTAGAAAGGTAGAATCACGTGACTGAAAAATTCTGTGTCATAGCCGGGATTTGAACTACGGATCTCCCGTCTCCGTTCGGTTGCTCTAACCATTGAGCTACCATGGAAACATGCCGAAACGACATTAAGTTCTCCAACTGATTCGCGTTTTTTTCGGTAAATCACAAGGAGATCTTAAATTATATTGAGATGACATACCCCAATGGCGACTTACAATGTTGTAAGTACTTTAAGTCCCGGGCTTCATAATTATAAAATTAGAGATCTCCTTCTGGTTTACCGAGAAAAATGCGAATCAGTTGGAGAATTTAATGTCGCTCTGGCATGTTGCAATGGTAGCTCAGTGGTTAGAGCAACCGGATGGAGATCGGGAGATCCGTGGTTTAAATCCGGCTATGGCATTGAATTTTTCAGTCGTCTGATTCTACCTTTCCAACCTTGCCCAACACACGGCTTGTGTGGAACAACAATTAATTGCAGGATTAAACCAATTACACAATTTATTCCCTTTTACTGCGTTAATTTTCCTCTTTGTTCTTGCTTCCTGAATATGCATGGATAATAAATTTTCCAAACTCCTCTCCTTACAAAACAATAATAATAACCATCATCATTGTTGTTGTGGTGGTGGTGGTGGTGGTGGTGGTGGTGGTAAATAAAAATTAGCGGCGGCTGTAGCTGTGGTGGTGGTAAATAAAATTAAATTGAATTTTAACTTTAACTACCCTTTAACTACTAACGTTTTTAACGTCAGATTCTATATCGAGTGTGGGTGACCGGAAATCAGAGGTCTCTTTATCGGACTTGAGGTTCTTTTGATGCCGTAAATCTACGACATAGGACCACCGGCCTTACTTCCCTTCCGAAGGAAGCCATGCTAAGTATTTTTACGCCCGAAAAGGACCATCGCCCTTCGCCGGGTTGAACCCACGACCTCGGGAACTAGAGTCTAGCGTGTAGGCCCTAAACCACAGAGGACGACATGTGTGATAGTAATAATGATTATGATAATAATATAAATAATAACGAAAATTTCCTTCAAATTATAATTCAATTACGATCTTGATTCATTATCTTGGCTTTGTAATAACTGTGCGATTGTTCCAAATATACGGAGCATATTAACTACCATGGTCCTTAGCATCCCATTCTACATTGGCGTTAAAGACCGGTAATTTTGCTCAGAGGCCTCTTTATCAGGCTTGGGGTTCCTTTACGTATCATAAATCTACGACACGAGACCACCACTTTACTTCCCTTCCACGCTAAGGATTTTTACGCCCTAAAAAATACATCGCCCTTCTCGGATTTGTGCCCGCGACCTCGGTAACTAAGGAACATGGTAACCACTACACCACGGAGGACGAAATAATTGGGAGGTGGTCACTCTTTATTTATTTCTCAGTGAACCATAGAAATTAATTGCTTTGCGCCAGAACTAAGTCTGAAAAATAACGTGTACGCGCGCATGAAGTACCTGAGTGCATTCCGGACCGGCGCTTGGGTGGGTTTTCCAACCAGCCTTTAGAAACAATAAACTGTGCAACAAACCCATTATATAACGCTTCCGCGCAGTTTGGGTAATTACTGTTCCAGAAAACTCCTTTTGGCAGGTTCTAGTAACCTCCCTTTCGAGAACGTTCCGCCTTTTATAGGGTCTATATAAGGGGCTGACTAGCTCCTGGTTGGAGAGTTAAGACGTTACGAAGAGTTAGAATAATTAAAAAGTAGAAAGAGCTGGGAACAGCTCAGAGCTGTGTTATGACTCAGAAGTTCAGTCAGGAGTTATCATTCCACATATCAATTGTGTTCCATTCTGACTGTGTGACAATAGTGACTCAAGTTTCGTATTGTGCCACGCTAAGTGATAATAAAGTGTGATTTAACCGCAACAACAGGTGTTTTCATTTGCTACAATAATTTGCTTTATTAATTGATACTGGTACATAGTACTAGTACTAGTATAGTATAGTACATCGCCTCCAATTTACTTCTATCAAAATGAAAATACCTGTAGTTGAGCATCTTTAATTTGTGACTTAGATTAAACCATATTTATGCAATTAGGAATATAACTAATTCATTGATAGGCACACATCTTTGAAGATCTTGTTTCATTTCCCCGAGATTTTGTCATTCCAAGTCGGGTGGAATAAAATCCAAGCTTTGTCTTGAAGATTGGTCTTTAAGTTAAAGCGAAAGCTTTAAGATTAATCTACAAGATTAAGCTTTGGCTTGTTCAACTCATGCATAAAAAGAATCTTAATCTAGCAAGCTTTCGCTAGACGTTTTTCCAGCAAACGCTTGAAATACGTTGCGCGCGCAGCTGTCGCCTGCCAAATGCGGCTCATAACTGTTGTCTCATGTGGCAAGTACAGAAGTGTTTTGCGAATACGATACCTAACCTATATCGAAGTTATATGCGTAATGGCAGACGAAGTGAATATTCAGAATACCTTTCTAGCAATTTTTAAGCAGTTTCCAATACTGTTGAATAAATCGCAAATCCCGAGCATCAAAGAAGAGAAAGTGAACACTTTGCAAACCACCTGCATCAAACTGGAAGAAATTTTAGGCAGAAAATTCACTCCACAGCAGGTGCAGAAAAAGATTCAGAATATGAAGACTGAACAGATTTCGCTTATGCATCTTGAAATCGTCTCCTAGTAAACCTATGCACTTTAAACGTCTTCATATTTACCATTGTTTTGTGGTTTTTCTTTAATTTCTTCTTTTTCTTCATTGAACTAGGTGTCTACTACTTTTATTATTCCCTTTGCATTGTAATTGTAAAAGGGGATCATATTCGTTCCCCATTCTTTCATATATTTGTTTAAATATACATGTAAAGTATGATGACTTTTCAAGGTCTGAATGTAAGAAATCATTGGCTTCTTTAAACTGGTTAAAACGAACTTCAATTTTACTTCTTCCAATAGGAGTGTCAATTTCACATTCCCATATGCAACTTTACTAAACTTCACGGATGTATCTTATTGACATTGCCTTGGTTAGCATTAACAATAATAATAAAGGGTCCTCTTCTTGACATGTTTTGATTATATTTTATTATATTTGTTTCTTTCTCATTTCTCAGAGTTTTGTAACCATATTCATTTACATCTTCATAAACTACTTCCGTTAGATCATTATTTACGATCTTACATGGACTTGTTCTGTCATTCACCAAACACCCAATGGGTGGATTACAAACTTTATATGTGACTCCAATATACAAGTAAACTAACAAACAAAAGAATAATGGGTACTTAACTTAAGTGAAGACCAGACGTATAAAATATTTTCCCGTGGCACAAAATAGCATAACCACACTACACTGTGTGCAGTTTAATTATCTATTTTTTTCTTTTGTATTGCTTTCGTAAAGTCAGTTGGAATTTGGGGATTGTGCAAAGTGCATACTAACCTGACATTTACTTGCGCTAATAGGAAGAAGCCTATTCGGCTCAAGAACTTGTGAATCGGGGAATACAAGAGTAGATTTTGTTATATTTAAATTTCGTTTGGACAAAATCATAACTAATAAGTGCAGCAGAGAGTAAACTCAGATCATGTACTCTTAGTACTCTATATGGAGTAGCTATCTTCTAACTTAGGTGATACTCATCCTTTCTTTGCTACCTTGAATGCTGTTGGACACATCAAATGAAGTGAGTATTATATCAAGAGGTACGCTATAAATTATGATAAATCAAAATTTATACAAATTCTTGATGAATGTAATTAATCTTATATACATAAATAAGCTCCAGGATATGTATGTATTGAGACCATAGATTAGCATAGGCAAGCAACCAAGAAGTGAATTTATAGCGTAAATAGGTAATATTTCCAAATCTCATTATTATAGTCCAAAATATATGTAATTTAATTATGCAATTGCGATATTAAGTAACAAATATTCATTCGCCTAAATAACCTCTTTTCATACGGAGAATTGGAATAACATATACCTGTGAAGATGTATTGTTAGAAAATAAAGACCATTATTCTGTATTTCCGTACCCGAACTTGTTCATTACTTTTTCATTGAAATCTATCGTCATTTCGGCAAGCTTCTACACATTGTAGTATTACTTTTAAGGTGGAAACGAATCTCTCAGCTTCCACCGCAGACATAGTTGTTGTTAATACAATTTTGCAGAGCGAAAATAAATTAAAATGCCTTCAGGCCCGCTTCTCTTGTAATTTGATACAATTTCAGCACACATGTTTTGCATTTTCTTTCTTTCCTCGATTTCCTTTTATATAAAACTATAATTCTGTTGTCATGCGTTCCTTGTATACCATGCATGTAATGCTGGTGTCTTCTAACTCCTCTCCAAAGAGAAAAATCATGTGTTTTCAAGAGCTTAACACCTGTTAGATATCCATAAAGCTCAGATTGTTTCTAAACTGGGCACAACTCCTCATTGTAGTGTCTTTGTAGCCCCGGTCATTGCACCGGTATTGATTTTTCTTCGTTTGGTAGGAATTTCTGTCACCAGATTCAATATTACTCCTAATTATGAATATAATCCCTTAAAAGCACTGCAATCTTTAAGTATATACGCCTAAGTGGGAATAGGATTCTGAAGCGATTGCACACAGATAGGAGAACATATCCATGTGTCGTCGCTGATAAAAAAGAGTCACAATAATGTTTTATTCCTCTACTGCTGAAAATGATCAGTTGCTGCTACATGCTTCGTATAACCAGCGACCTGTGCTTCTGAATCTTTCGTGCCGACATTTGCGCAACGCTTTCCACATAGATTGAGACCGAAAGCTTAAGATATTCATCCCACTTACATTTGTCGATGGTACTATTAGCTCTGCTGAATATTGACACGGTTGAGCTTGACTTTCTGTGAATGCAGAGCGGGACATATTGTAAAAACTCACGGGGGTGGTTACCCCCACAGTGGGTGATTACACTAGGGGTGGTGATAGCTCAGAGGTAGGGGGATGCGTCGGTACTGGGGTGGTAGGTAGACCAGGGTGGCGTTCCAGGATGGGGGTATTTAAATAATGCACTGGGATGCATTGACCCAATAAATTATATTATTACTTTAAGTGAGTACATTGGCTACTCAGAATGGGCTGAAGTCCGACAAGTAAGCAGAACTTAGTAGAGATACATTCTTACCTGTTCACCTGGTGTTGTGTTGGCGAATTGTGTACGGGGTCTCGACGACGGATTCAACAACTGACCTGACAGCTACTCTTTGATAACTGCCCCGATTGCCTTTTGATAACTCTCTCGATTGCCCTTTGATAACTGTTCCCGATTGCCTTTTGATAACTCTCTATCGATTGCTCTGTGATAACTGCTCCCGATTGCTTTTTGATAACTCTATCGATAGCTCTTTGATAACTGCTCACGACCGAGTCAAAACCCTGTAGTATAAATACGTACAGAAGAGCTGACTCGGCGTTCCTTAGCGTGCTCGTGTTATGGTAGCCCGGTTTCCACACTTTCCGCTGGTTTACGACATATGCTGTAATACACGTGGTCTACCTGGTCCGCTACAATATATAGTATGGACCAAGCAAGGTCAGCAAACGATGAATGAACCTAGTATCGGTCGTTAGCAGTGTTAACGTGAACCGATTTATATGCAGGGTTCAGAACTGTGTCTTTGAAACCTGCCTAATTGCAGAGGCTATCTAATCCTTTAGGATCGATATTTGTCAACAGCAGAAATGGGTTGTGATGATCTCTAGAAAAGTCAGAAATGTAACATCGCTGAAAAATATTCAAGTGAGGGATTTGACATCCTGCCTACCCCATTATTACATTCACTAATCCGGCGGAGGGTAATGGATTTTTTCGGGCGTAAAAATCCTTAGCATGGCTTCCTTCGGAAGGGAAGTAAAGCCGGTGGTCCCTTGTCGTATATTTACGTCATGTAAAAGAACCTCAAACTGATAAAAAAGCCTCTCAGCCCAATATATGAAAAATGGGATGCTAAGAACCATAGTAGTTAAAAGAGTTTCCATACATGATGATGATAATAATAATAATAATTAATAATAATATTCAGTAAACAAGCACAATAATGAAGGAAGTACAGTTCAGATAGATTTCTTTAGAAGTTGCTTGCACTCCATTTTAGTACTTCTTATTAGATCATTATGTTGCATGCTTGGGATATTGGATTTCATTGCCTTCTCTCAAGGGATATATTTGCTTAAAATGGAAGAAACAGAATATCGCCGCTATATTGAAATGAAGGATTTGTAAAGCTATAAGATCTAGAGTTTGTATAAAGACATCTGTAGTTAAATTTGCATTAAACACTAACAATTGCGTAACGTCGATTGCCAGAATTTCTAGTATATATGCATTCAGCGAAACATACATCCTAGCAACTCATTTTGGAAACTTTTGCAATTACCCTTAAGCAAGTATAACCGTACAAAATATATTCGATAGTTTAATAATAAAAATTATTTGCAAACTGCAAAAAAAATTCTGATGCGTTACACTCACGTGGCTCCTGTAAAAACTATGTTTAAATGCTTACTCTCCATCTACTTCATGTTGGTCGATATAAAAATTTGTAGAATTTATGGTATTGCGCATTTTCTTATAGGTGCAAGTGGAATATGGTAGGCTTTAAGCGATAATAAAATATTTTAAGAGCTGGTTGCTATGTGGAGCATTCGATTCTCTTTGCATGTTGAGGGCATAAAAAACGAATAACGAATTCCCATTTGAGAAAAAGTATAAGTATTGGAAAATTCAAAAAATAACAACAAGGAATACCTTGGAAATGGTTCAGTCGACACAAAATATATGACATAAATTGGGTGTTTTAACAAGATCTATATTTTTTGTGTAGCAAGATTTTGTCTATCTCTTGCAGTTTATCAGTTATGCATAATTCATTCAGAATAAAGAGGACTTTTGGGGACATTCCCAGAAAATTCAACATATGTAGTTTATTTGCCATGAAAGTATCTTAGACATATTATATTTTAATCAAAATGGACCATTTTGAGAAATAAAATTCTCGAAAAATGTTCCATGTAAAGGTTAGCCTGGGGTGAGGGATTTTCTTGAAAATCTTCCTGTCGCATCTTTTAAAGATATTGAACCTAAATACTAGGATTGAAATGTATCCGACTTTTCGTTTTTCAGTTATTCTGTTCACAGTCACACAGACACAAACCCATACACGGACCTTTTAAAAAATGTTTTTTTTTATTCAGGGGGCCTCAAAACATGTATTTCCGGTGAAATCTCGATATCTAATTTTCGCGTGGAATGCAGTACTTCCCTACATACTCCTCATACATAGTAGAGAAAGTAAAAAAAAATACATGGATGCCAGGGCTCTTCGAATCAGTCTTTTCCTGGAGTAACTGTATCTACCGTATAGGGAGAGTACCGCCATCCTTTGCGCTACCAAATTCGCCATTTTCTATCCAAAGTGAATAGCGAGCATGTGTGTTATGACATGAAATGCCTCGTGAGTTTTCACAAAATATCTGGCTGTAATGCAGTGAATTTGCTTCAGTCCGGAAAAGTGGTACGGGCTTTACAGTTGCCAGAAGGAAACTGAAATAAAGACCGGATAAATCTGTGAATTATAAATATTGGCAGAATAAATCTCACACCAAACACATTCATATGTGAGTTAAGACACTCTTATGTTAATTCTATTTATCCCATTTAAATGCATTATACTTTTAAACACTATTTTCAGACTATGCAACGGCATGATTACAGTTTGTGCCAGGTGTACAATATCTACTCATTATGCTGCTCGTTAGGTTAAGTATGCGCTTAAACTAATAATACTTATAATTATTATTATTTCTTTGAAATAAATATGTTTCCCTTAACAGTGTTAATACTTGATCTTCTGATCTTTTATAATTTAAAGTTATTTTGTAATTTTGCAGAGGTGTCATTTTGTTTAACTGGTATTTAAAATATTGTTTTCGAACTGCAAAGAAAAAACAAAATGCGTTCTTAAATTGGACATGCCTTTATACCTGTATTTTTGCAACAAACTCTAATGTTTTACTTCTTATTATATCATTTTCCTCATCTGTAGTTATATAGTATTAAAAACACCTTACCTGTTATAGTAACTGGAATGAAATTCTTAATCCTCCTAAGTAGATTTTAAGAATTGATTAACCCACTATTTGCCGTTAGAGTTGTAGCCGAATTAAAAAAAAGCCTATCAGGCTTATAAGTGTCACAAACATATCATTGAAAGCTAATGTATATCTGAGAACATCCAATTAAATCTCTTCCCGAAACTCAAGAGTCTTTCATTAGACGCCCTAATTAGGGACAAGAGCCCCTCCGTTCGCCTCGCCCCCGTTTTCTGTTTATGAGACGAACTGAATTCAATCTATATATAGGAAACATAAGAGTACTTGTTCTAGCGTTTGAAATTCGCGCTTCTTCCAGACACGACATATTTTCCGAACATTGTCTCCAAAATGCGCTGAACTATAGCACCGTGCTGCGAGTTCCAACAATTAAAGACTATTTCAAGAGCTAGTCTGCACTAAAATTATGAAGAGTGTTTCTTGATTTTTCTGCATTGCCCCATTAGGCTGCATCAAGAAGTCTAGTTGCAGGGTCGGTTCCAGGAGTTTTGTCACCCCGTGCGATAATTGCAAGTGCCGCCCCTCCCGCTTTCAGACATAACTAATTTGTATCCGTAACACCAGTCCTCCGTTGTTACTTATTCTCACAAGAACTACATTCACTTGTTATTTATTTAGTTAGTTACTTGCTTGCAGGGGTAATTAATAAATAAAGCTCAAGTAGATATGTGTAAAATGAAAATGAAATTGGGTTTTATTTATGGACGCTCTTTAACTACTATGGTTCTTAGCGCCCCATTCTATATTGGGCTTGAAAGTTCGGTAATTTTGCTCAGAGGCCTCTTATCAGGCTTGAGGTTCTTTTACGTGCCGTAAATCTACGACACGGGACCACGGGAAGCCATGCTAAGGATTTTACGCCCGAAAAAACCCATCGCTCTCCGCCGGGTTTGAACCCGCGACCTCGGGAACTAGATGCGAGCACGGTACCACTAGTTCACGGAGGACGACGAGGTATGTGTGTGTGTGTGTGTTGAAAAACGATTTTTTTTAAAAAGTTAGTTTTATTTATGGACGCACTTTAACCACTATAGTTCTTAGCGTCCCATTCTGTATTGGGCGTTAAAGACCGAAAATGTTGCTCAGAGGCCTTTAACAAGCTTGAGGCTCTTTTACGTGTCATAAATCTACGACGCAGGACCACCGACTTTACTAAGGATTTTACGCCCAAAAAATTCATCGCCCTCCGCCAGGTTTGAACCCACGACCTCGGGAACTAGAGACTAGCATGGTACTCCTAGACCATGAAGGACAACAACAAACAAATTTCAGGATACCACTAGGGCGATAACCAACCTGAGAAGCTTGTGAATCACCAATGTAAGCAAATACACTAACGCTAGTAGCTTGAAGGATTCCTGTTTATTAACGTAACGTTTACTGAGAAATAGTAAAATATTCCAACCCGGAGGTCTATGGGTAAAATTGTTTACACCCGACGTTTTGGTCAACTGACCATGCCTTCGCACGTGATGATTCTTGATGAACACCTCACACGCACGGGATGTTTTGACGGGATCATCAAGGGTCACATTCAAATCACTCTAGAGCTACATTCGTCACCAGTTTTATGACTAAATTAAATGCAACGAATTTAATTTCGTTTTATGACAAATATCTCCAGATTGCCGCTAGACCATAAATATGATTTGTAAATCCATCATATTTTCACATACCTTGTTCATATTTTAAGGTTGTGCCGTCCCTAAAATCTGCCCCCATTGAGCTGACCCTGTTTAGCTGTAGTCTTCTTGGGCTGTGTGTTATTCACTCAGTTGGTTGGATAGCAAATGGTAGCCAACGTTCATGTGGCTGTACTTTCTAAAATACGGTGATCCTACTTTTCCTGCAGGGGACATTTATTCCGGAAATGTGTTTACGGATGCTTTTCCGCGCGCAAAATATATAAATGATTATACTTCAAAGCTTGTCTTATAATTATTGGAGTTGTTACTCTTTCCACTAATCTAGGCCTAAGTGAAAGCTAGTATAAACGATTATATTGTGTGGCTTGTAAAGGTTAACTGAAACCACGCTTGAAATATTATAAAGGCTTGCATCCTTTTTTGCGAGCTGCATTAAAAGTAAAATGTATAAACTGGCATATTTATTACCCCTTTGATAGAAATCATGACGTGTGTAACAGCATCATTTCCATTTAGTAATGTGATTAATTATTAATTAACCGTTAGTAGCTCAATAGCTACATAATACATTAACCGCAAAATATTCTTAATGTTCATGTTATTGTTACTATTTCACAATATTGTAAACTTCTTATACTATGCATGCATACTACAACTTAAGTTAACATTTTGTTATGCAAGATAGATACTAATGAAATAATTACAAATCAAAAGCAATGAATGCACCATACACTGTTCACACTTCATCCAGGACAGTTCTTTATAAACGGTGAAAGTTATGTGAAAAATATAAAGAAAAATTATAATTATCTCAAAGCTGTCATTTTCAATATATAAGTAACAACACAAAATAAGCTGAGTTCAGTTAATCGTTTTTTGCGGGCATCATTGGATCTGAAATGTCCTGAAGCAGTTCTTGTGGAAACATGGGGCAACCATACACTTTTCACACTTGCAGTCAGGCAATTTGCATCTCCGCCCTATCTTAAAACATGATGGTAAATGATCCACTTGGTTCTGTCTTACACCTCGTGGAGGAACATGTCCTTTTTACTTTAAGCTGATCCCCCAATTCATTGCTTGGTCTGCGACGTTTTACTGTTGTGCCAGAACGACATAAACAATGAGCAATCTCTATGCGACATTCAGAAACCTTCATACATGTTGTGGTGCCCTTGCTTTCTGCTCTTCGTCTGTTCAAAATCGCGAGTTGACGATTCCATATTCAGAAGGTGAATGAACAATCTAATATACAATTTCCTTGATTTCATAAGAATGTTGTCTTTTTTTTAGTTTCACTTATGGATGCTGACTGCTATAGTCCTTAGCGTCCCATTCTATATTGGGCGTGAAAGACCGGTAATTTTGTTCAGAGGCCTCTTTATCAGCCTTGTGGTTCTTTTACGTGCCGTAAATCTACGACACGGGACCACTGGCTTTACTTCCCTTTCGAAGGAAGCCATGCTAAGGATTTTTACGCCCCAAAAAAATCCATCGTCCTCCGGAGTTTGAACCCGCGACCTCGGGAACTAGCCTCGGGAACCTGGTACCCCTAGACCACGGAGGACATTTTTTCAGACATTTAGGCTTTCCCTTAGGTGTTAGCGATACTTGTGAGGAAGAGCTGCATGAGGCTATTGGATTTTATATTCTTGCTCCACTATGTGTATCTTTAGAAATTTGGTGAACACTATTATTACCACAAAGGGCAGCATTACTTTCAGCATCACTGTCTTTTGGAATATATGTTTTGTCATGCAACGAGTCATCAGAAGAAAATCCTAGGACATCTTCATTGACCTCCGGCACCTCTAACCCTTTCCAAGTAGCCTTCTCTCCCCTTTCCCTTAACTTGGTTAAGTTATGTTCTGAAATGTAGTAAATGCATTGTGTAGCAGATAAGCGAATACATCACCATTTATTTAATTCACAAAGAAATGATGTGGAAATATATGGTTTAAATCTCATTTACATACCTTATTAGACAAATAGAACAGTTTCCAAAGAAACAAATTGCGGTATTGGCGCTTGTCTGTGAAGAAACTTTTACCATAGCACGCACACAGCTGCGCAGTCTTGCAGTGTAGCTTAAAGTAGATTACTCCAATGGAAGTAATTGTTCTTCCATACAAGCCGTATGTTGGACAAGATTGGAAAGGTAGAATCAGACTACTGAGAAATTCAGATCCGTTCAAATTTCTACCTTTCCAACTTGTCCCACACACGGCTTATGTGGAAGAACACTTAATTCCATTAACCTACCTAACTAGGAATCGAAACTAACAACGAAACTATGAATCCCGTGACTGAAAGAATCGCAAGAAGAAGAAGAAGAAGAAGAAGAAGAAGAAGAAGAAGAGAGATTTATTCATAGAACTCTTTAACTGCTATGGTCTTTAGCGTCCCATTCTATATTGGGCATGAAATGCCGTAATTTTGCTCAGAGGTCTCTTCATGAGGCTTGAAGTTCTTTTATGTGTCGTAAATCGACACAGGGCCGCCGGCTTTACTTCCCTTCCGAAGGAAGCCATGCTAAGGATTTTAACGCCGAAAAAAATCCATCGTCCTCTGCCGGATTTGAACCCACGATGTCGGGAACTAGAGGCAAGCATGGTAACCACTACACCATGGAGAATGACAAAACACTGAATGCACTGTAAGTCCCCATTGGGACATGTCAATTCAATTTAATTTGAGATCTCCTTGTGTGGTTTACCGGGAATAACGCGAATCAACTGGGAATTTAATTGCCATGGTAGCTCATTGGTTAGAGCAACCGGACGGAAACTGGGAGATCCGTGGATCAAATCCTGACGATGGTATTAAATTTTTCATTCGTCTGATTCTACCTTTCCAACCTAAATTACCCCAACAGTGTTTCGATATGCTAGTAGCGGTTCAAGTTTGTATACAGTCAGATACATCATGCAGTAAGGAGATGAAGCGACTTTCATATGAGGTTATATGTAGTAAACCAGTGTGTGGTATTTGGCATTGCTTACTGGATGTTATAAGCTGGCTGAATCTCGTTCCTGGTAGGGTCCTTGGAAGTATTTGCACTTACTATCGCTAGGATTGCTCGATCACACCCTAAGCTACCATTACTTTATTTTGCCGAATTGTCAAAGTAGTGATTAATTACGAATTGTTGCTACGTTATGAAACTTAGAATGAAATTTGGAGTATATTTGCGTTTTTTCTAGGATTACTAATCGTGTTAAGACAAAATACCTTCATATGTTCTCTGTGCTGTGGTGTATAATGGATTCAACATTAAATGACATATTTGAAAGTAAAATCAGCCTGTAAACATTGCTAATGAATTCTATGCAGAACATGAAGTTTATGAAGAGATGGAGTTATATGGGTTTTACTTTAAAGTTATTAACCGTATTTGAAGTTTCGGAGTTAGTGATGTATAATGGTCACGTATAAATCACATTAAGATGTTAAAGCTGGTACACTTTGCTTAAAACTCCTAATTTTAACACCATATACAGTAATAAGATATGCTTAAGTTGAAAATCGTGTTATGTACTCACTGAAGAATTAACATATCTATAATATCTAGAAAGCAATGGTCTTGTCCTACCATTTTTTCCACACTATTAATCGTAAATTTGACATGATGGAGGACAATTTTGCTAAGGATGTTTCGGAAGAGAAAGAAAATGCAAATGTATGTACCATTTCAGGGTTTGTTTTTTTTCCACATCTTGAAGAATCAACACTTTTATTATGTGTTGGGAAACCTTCAAATAATTATGGTACATCTTTAGGAAGTAGGCACTTTATACATGTGCTGAAGCAATATTTCGATACAGTTATAGTATAGTATAGCAGAGAGTAATGGAAAGTTACTTGCTATGTGGATCTCTGTATGTATGCAAATTTAGGTTATATTTTATAACGGAAGTCTTATCCATTTATTGTATAATTCGAATCTGCAATCAATAAAGGTCCTTCTAGGTGCTATACTGCATCATGAACATTAAATATGTATACAAACAACATTTGAAATATGTCGCCAAGACTCATTGTCATTTTAGCGGTCTCCTAGGAGTTTAGGTAGTAGTAGAGAGCCACTATCGGCAAAATTGGCGTTCAGCAGGAACATGTTTTATTGTAAATTTTAACGTCGATGCGCCAACTTAGCACTAAGCAATTGTATTTTATATAGTTTCAGCGATGTGTTGGCTACCTTGGAAATGGAGCAAAAAGAAAATTGTGATACCGAAGGCATACAAATAAGACAACAATAACATGTAGATCATCTCACTACATTTTTATCTAGTTATCCACGACTACCTAATCGAGCGTTCTCGTCTTACTTTCGCCTTCTATTCAATGTGGCTTTGACTCCTGCGTATCTCTTTCGTATCGGTCTCCGGGATACGGACCTCTGCACCTGTGGTCATCGGGGTGATGTTAATCACCTTTTTTTTTGAGTGCCCCCTTCACCAGGCCGCTACGGCTGCTCTTTTTGCCAATTTACACGACATGGGTATCATGGGACCATACCATTTACCTTCGATTCTCCTGCCATTCTCCGGACATCTTTGTAGGGCTTTATTCAGATTCATCACACGTACTAAAATGAAGCTGTAGACGATGGTGTCCCCACTCCTCATTTTAAATACGGCGCCTGATATCACTGCTGCTAACCGTTTTCCTGAGACGCAGTAGCTCACCTTTGGTGGAGCAGTAGCGTCTAAAAACAAGCCAACAACAACAACAACAATAATATCTTGTATGGGCCCCCCCCCCCTCCTTGGAGTGATGACATTCAGGGAAGCCTAAAGAGGTTATAGAATAATAGTAGTAACAATACTGAAGAATACATAATGAGTTTCTCAATTATTTTGAGGTATATAACAATACAGAAGAGGAAGACTATATGTGAAGCAGGAAGTACATTACCGATTCGTTATTTTCATTTTGATGTGTGTCAAAATAATAAACAAGCCAACCGAGAATTTCGATTTATGAATAAAATAATGACAAAAGGAAGACCGAAGCGGTAAGAGTAATTTGTAGCGCTGCATATGAGATTTTATGTAACCCATAATTATTTTAAAAGAAAATTAAATGTATATTGCATATATAGTAGATTATACTGCAGGTAATGTATAGTAGTTACTTTTATGGCGATTGGTAATTACTAGACTTCGGATCTTTAGGTCCTAAAAATGTGATTTTAGGCGCCTAAAATGGTCCTAAAAAGTAGGGAAATAGGTGTTTAATAGGCACAATAAATAAACAAATGTTATGCATCGCACCATGCAAAACACATTAAATACAGTAGGATAGATAAGATAATGTAGTAATTGAATAATCATTCTGTAAAAAATCTGTGTCACTGTCAGTTAATTAAAATATAAAGGATAGAATTATGTCTTACATGAATTTTAAAAATGAATGGGGTTAAATGCAGCATTGTTATTTTTTAAATAACACATTCATCAATTTCATTTTTGGCCGTAATTTTGTCCACAATAAATAACAAGAAGTATTTGCAGATGATGTGGGGTAAGTTTATGGCTTTTGTTGGTCAGAATTAGCTTAAATGCTGAAAAAGATCTCTCAACGTCTGTGGTGGTGACTAGAACACATTTGAAAAGAGAAACTATGTGCGGATTAAATCCTGTAGGGAGATCTGCCTCACGTCTGCTTAAAATATCTGATACTCCTTTCAGAACCATATATCCAGGATTTTTGGCGAGCACATTTGTAGTTTTTTGGAAACAATTTTCCCAACCTCACCAACAGCTTTGTTTAGCTGATTGTCTGCTCTTGTAAATAATGTGATTGATGTGACTGAGCTTTGATGATTCTAATTACTCTATAGTATCTGCTAAAAATGTGAAATTAGCGCGAATCTATGACAGATCCTGACTCAACCTTTTCTCCCGTTGTACATTCTGGGCAACCTGAATACACTGCGATTCTTTTTCCAAAAAACTATTTACAACCTCTTCAACACAGTCAATGTTCTTACTGTAATACTTCACAGCCTGTTGGCACGTACCCCATCTTGTCAAAATAGGCACTGGTGGCAAAGGCAGATTGGGACATCTTTCTGTGAAAGCTGCAATTCTAGAATTTGACTTTAAAGATACTTTCTTTATTCATTCATTCATTCATTCATTATCTGTTTACCCTCCTCTTATGTAGGAATTACACCCACCAGGACTTACAGGCGTGTGCCTGGGGTCAGAGGCCCGTCGAGGAGCAGACACTCATGGATCAGACAGAACATCCAGGATGGGTGATCAGCCCGATGCCTGGTATGGGATGAAGGAAGTGGATGAAGCGAAATGTTGGTGAAATGGATGAAAGGAAAGGTGATGATGGAGCAGATGGTGGAATGAATGGCGGGGGAAACCGGAGAATCCGGAGAAAACCCGCCCAGACGCCGCTTCGTCCACCACAAATCCCACATGCAGGTCTCTGGGATTGAACCCGGTCCGCCTCGGTGGGAGGCGAGCGGTCTAACCACTCGGCCATGGTGCCACCTACTTTCTTTATGGAAGATATTAAATCATTGATTTTGGGGAACTGGTTTCGAACCTCCTCTGCTACCCGATGAAGTGAATGAGCCAGACAAGTAACGTGTGTTAATTGCTGAAAAAATGCCTTCAAAAGTTTCCCAGCTGCTATCACATATGGTGCTGCATCAGTGTACAATAACAACACCCTTTCATCCTTTACACCATTCAGATACAGTACTTTTAGTCCGGTGTTTACAAAGTAGGCAACTGATTAAGCATTAGTTTTCTCCAACACCTTCGAACAAATCAAGTGCAAATTTCCATAATTTTCTTCATCTAATTTCCCTACAATTAAATTTGTTATACTTGCCCCAGGGCGTCTGTGGTTTCATCTGCGGAAATCCAAATGTAGGAATCTCCTATTTCTGACCTTATTTCATTCGGCTGTGATTCATACACCATCTCAAGATAATTTTTTCTAAGTGTCGATTCGGAGGGTATTCTTTCTCTGCAATACTTTTCTAAAAATGACTTCATTGTTGTATTTTCAACTACATTCCAAGGAATGTTGGATGCAGCGAATGCTTTACGCATATCAAAATAGAACTGGGATTTTATTTTTGAGGGCATGGGCTGTGTAAGTAAAGTTTGCTTCTGAGAATCTTTCTTTTTAGAATTTCCTTGATGCATTGAAGTTTTCTCGTGTTGTACCAAGTGACTCTTTTTTTCGGCAGAAACCTTAAGTAGTAGAATATATTTATAAATATATTTTAATGTCGATAAATCATATTTTCCTAAAATAATTAAAATTTTAAATGAATAACCAATATAGTTTACATAAAAATTAATATAACGTTAAAAAAAAAAAACGATTGTCTTTTACAAAATTAGTATTGTCTTGATCTGTTGTACTATTAGACCCCAGTATTGGACTTAATAAAATGTATCAAACAAATTTGAGATTATTTTCAGATAGAAGAAAAAGTCATATGTACGGTTAATCATGGTAGTTATCATACATGGTCACATGTGAATAATAAAAATGACAGAAAATACAGTAAAAAGCTTACCTCCTTATTGCAGACCTGACAGAAGATTACTTTCCCATCTGTTGTATAAGACTGGAAATCCAAAATCCATGTTCTTATTGATGCACTATTGGTAGATTTGTTCTTAGGCATTTTGCAGCACTAGCAGAAAAACTATTACAGCAACCAGAGATTTCAATATAGTTATATTATGAACACGAACTGACATTTTGCCTTATTTTCAAATAACTGTTTCTGAGAACCAGACGTGGGCCAATTGTTGTTATTGTATTCCATTGCCGAAGTAATTATCTATGTTAGCCTTATTAGGCTGTAAAGGAAAACAATAGGTAAAAACCTAATATCCGAAGTTCTAGTAATTACAGTTTGAAGTATTTGCAGTCCCACGTATGGTTGTCAAACTTGAAGTTGTTTTAGACCATGCACGTAATGGATGCCAATTTTGCGGGAGATTGTTTCTTGGATTGTTCGCCCCACATACGGTACAAACTTTCCATAGGCCTTCGCCCCACGTACGGTACAAACTTTCTGTTGGCCTTCACCCCATGTTTACTTTATGTGTAATAACTATTTTAATGATATTTATTTAAATATTATATATGTATGCCTCGGCTGAGTCAGTAGTAATTTTCAGAACATGTATCTCTTATCAGGGCTGGTATGGCTAAAGAACAAGGCTTACACAAATTATAATTGTATTAAACTTTTTTTTATTAATCCTTCACACGATTAAATAACACTTCACTGATATATCCTACTGTAAAGCTGTGAGATTGTTATTTGCACTTTTTAAACATGTGAAGTTTATATTATTCTCACCACTATGGATTTTTTGTCTCACGCTGAACCCATACTAAATCTAACTGACTGCTTGGGTACTCTTCCTTGTAGCGTCTCCTGCCTGAATTTGTACATTTCCTCTATTTCAAGTCTCTGATTGGCTAAGCCTACTCCAATAGAATACCTTTATTTAACTTAAGCTTTTTCTAGTTTTTGATTGGCTATTTATAAACTGTTTTAAATATTACATTATTGTTCCAAGAATTATTAGTAGCCTTTATTAAACTTTCTAATTTATTGTTGTCTCAAGGTTACCTCATTGTTAGCAACTTTCGGCTTCTACTTTGTAATTCTGTTTGCTACGGATAGCAGCTTACTTCTATTCTCACAGCTCCTACATTGTTAAACTACATAATACATTCACATAACATTATTGTACGTGTACATAATAATATAAACAAAATACAGTGACTGTAATATACACTTCATATATTATATTATACACATATTGCTTTAAGGCGGGCTGTTATTATATTTTATATTATATAGATATCATTGAAGTGTTAAAAATACTTCCTCAAATTGCTCCCTTTTAGAAATATTTAAAAATTATGTTTTTTTTTTGTTTTGTCTTTCAAATTTTTAAATATTTTCTGAAAGTCTCCTGAAAGAAAGAAACATAACCTTTTTATTATAACACTTGCTATTTCTCACTGTCACTATTTATGTAACACTCACTGGTTTTCACAACACTCGCATAGCAGAATAGTTTATCTCTGGTCTGCCACATGTTTGACGCTTTTAAGGTCAACGATCGGTGTTCAATGACCTGAGTAAAGTTTGTTTATTCTCTAACACAGCCACTATTAATTATCCTTTTTGCTGCGCATTTAATACTTAATTAGGCATATTAACACTTGTTACCTTTTCATTTACAACTTATTTCTTAAGCACTTTTTATATTTCTAACAATTTATATCTTATAAATGTAGTTGCTATTCGGATTTCCTGTTTTTCTCACTAACAGTGGATTTTCTTCTATTACATCATTTTATCTATAGTCCCCTTTTGTTATTGACAATTGGTTACATTTAGTAAAGATATTATAAATAGTACCTTGCAATATTAAAGTGGTTTTGTGCATATTATACTGTAGTTATTAAATACTCTTTTTTTTTATTATTATTATTTTTTTTTAATACTTCAGGAACATTCTTCAATTTAAAATATTGTACTAGATGAAGTATAAATTGTACTGGACTTGAGGAAACATTAAAATAAGGTAAAGATAATTCATTGAGCACAGAATGATAGTGTGACACTTGATTTGGTACATGCACATGTGTGTCATCATTATTGTTTTATGTTTGAGAGGCTTGATGCTATGGAGAAAGCAGCAGCGTTTCTTGTATTATTAGTTAACAAAGGTGATACATTTTTTCAGCATTTGTATTATTATCATGCATTTGATTAGCATTTACTGAACTGTTACATTTGCATTCACTTTTAGTACACTGGTACATAAAGTTTCAAAACTATTTCTAAGTTTATCTATTTCTTTGCTACTTTCTTGTACTTTCATTAATTTTGTCTATCATTGACATTACTTGTCCTTGCCCTGTTTTTGCTTCTTTAATTGCATCTGCATTTGTTTTAGCCATTTCATGCATTTCCCCTGTTAAATCTATTTGAACTTGCACAAGATCTGCATTTATATTTTCCACCATTGTTTTTAATGCTTCACCCTGTTTAACTTGTTATAAATACCCTGTTTAGTATTATAAATTTCAGTTCCATCAGTTAGATTTTTATCAATATGACTTGACAATTTCTGTTCTAGCTGCTTACAACCTTTATTTACTTTTAAATCTATATCATTTTGAAGTGCTTTAGAAGATTGTTCTATTTTGATTTCTAACCTCCTACTTTCAGCTTTGCTTTCCTTCATACAATTTTCTATCTCTTTAGCTAGATCATTTTTTATACTAGCTAGTTTATTATTTGTTTCCTGACTATTGTCTTGTAGTTTATTTAACTCTGTGCTAGTTTCAGTTAGCCTATTATTGAACTCTTTACTGATTTCAGTTAACTTATTACTTAACTCTGTACTAGTTTCAGTTAGCTTATTACTTAATTCCTTTCTCAGCTCTGTACTAGTTTCAGTTAACTTATTATTAATTTCAGTTATTGCTTTTAGAAGGCACATAAAATTTTTTTGTGATAAGTTTTCTTGCTCTTGTTGGCTAGATGCGTGAGGGATAGTGTTTCTTTCATTTGTTCCCTACACTAACATATGTAAAGGTGATTGACCTTGCATACTATTTATATCTCTTTCTATACCTAACTGTGAATTTACAGATAATTGTTCTTCTACATCTAACCTATTCGTTTCCTCTAGCTCAGATTGTAAATTTACATAGTAATCTGTAATGGCTGACCTATCCTCTCCTACTTCCATATTTTCATTCTTTTCTGTTTCCATTTTATTTTGTATATTTTCTTTTGTTATATTTGGTTCAGAACTGCTGAATTTTAATTTTCTACTTCTTAACAACATGAAATTATTTTAATAACAATATATATATTCTTAACTATCATGACAATTATATAAATATATAGTATTGGAATTTTCTGACCTTTTCTCTGGCTGTATTAGTAAACCTTTTTATTCTGACGTTCCCTCGTAGATTCTAGTTGAATCGTTGACTGCATGCCCCGTACTCCTGAAAGAATTTTTGCTGTCCTTGGATGATGTATGATGCTATTGAAGTTCTCTGAAGTTCTTGTAGTTTCATCGATTCTTTTCTTGTTTTCACCTATTCTTGCCCCACATTTAGGCGCCAAACTTGAAGTAGTTGCAGCCCCACGTATGGTAGCCAAACTTGAAGTTGTTTTAGACCATGCACGTAATAGATGCCAATTTTGCGGGAGATTGTTTCTTGGAGTGTTTGCCCCACGTACGGTACAAACTTTCCGGTGGCCTTCGTCCCACATTTACTTTTCTGATGGCCTTCGCTCCACGTTTATGTGTAATAACTATTTTAATGTTATTTATTTAAATATTATATATGTATGCTTCGGCTGCATCAGTAGTAATTTTCAGAACATGTATCTCTTATCAGGGCTAAAGAACAAGGCTTACACAAATTATAATTGCATTTAGCTTTTTCTTTATTAATCCTTCACATGATTAAATAACACTTCACTGATATATCCTACTGTAAAGCTGTGAGATTATTGTTATTTGCACTTTTTAAACATGTAAAGTTTATATTATTCTCACCGCTATGAATTTTTTATGTCTCACACTGAACCCGTACTAAATCTGACTGCTTGGGTACTCTTCCTTGTAGCATCTCCCACCTGAATCTGTGCATTTCCTCTATTTCAAGTCTCTGATTGGCTAAGCCTACTCCAATAGAATACCTTTATTTAACTTAAGCTTTTTCTAGTTTTTGATTGGCTATTTATAAACTGTTTTAAATATTACATTATTGTTCCAAGAATTATTAGTAGCCTTTATTAAACTTTCTAATATATTGTTGTCTCAAGGTTACCTCATTGTTAGCAACTTTCGGTTCTTTTTTTGTAATACTGTTTGCTACGGAAAGCAGCTTGCTTCTATTCTCACAGCTCCTACATTGTTAAACTATGTAATACATTTACATAACATTATTATACATGTACATAATAGTATAAACATAATATGAGGGCAAATCAAAAAGTCTTTGCCCCTATTTTTTGGACCAAATTACTAATGTACAAGAAAAACCACCATATACATTCGAAGTAGTGGACTTTACATGGGCCGGTCCTCATAGAGTTTCCAGCTGCTGCCAGCGGCAGCGCTGCTGTCAGTGCATTCAAAATGGCAGGTGTACTTAACACGTCCACGGCTTACGATCAATGAAGTGTGATCCGTTTTCTATGTAAGGGACAAATGCCCATCGAGATCCACAGGGAAATGCAGCCATCATATGGGGAAAGGTGTCTTGCTTTGAAAAGTGTGAGTGGGTGGTGTTCTGAGTTCGAAAATGGCCATGCAAATCTGCATGACAATGAGCGTGTGGGGAGACAGCTTATATAGTGGTGACTGATGACAATATTGCCCGCATGGATGCGATGGTGAAAGCAGAGCGGCGCGTGTGCATCAAAGACATTGCGCAAGAGCTCAGCATTTCTTTTGGGAGTGTTTTCGACATCATTCACGAGTGCTTAGGGTACAGAAAGGTTTCATGTCGGGTTCCTTAGCAGTTGGATGACGTGATGAAAGGCAAGCGAATGATATGCCGAGGAGGGTGACAGTTTCCTAGATTGCATTGTTACTGGCGATGAAACAGTGGTACTGCATTACACGCCGGAATCAAAACAGCAGAGAATGGTGTGGAAACATTCACAGTCACCTGTGAAAAAGAAATTCCATACTGCACTATCTGTTCACAAAGTGATGTTAACGGCATTCTGGGATTGCCATGGACCGCTCGTGCTGGATTTCATGCTGCAAGGTACCACCATCAATGCTGACAGATATTGTTCCACACTGTCACTTCTGCGGGCTGCGACCAGAAAGAAGGCACCGCAGGATTCTCGATGTTGACAATGTGATCATTCTCCACGACAATGTGAGAGCACATGTGGCAAACAAGACCATCGGCAGCTAAGGAACTTTCACTGAGAGTTTCTAGAGCATCCACCATACAGCCCGGATCTTGCCTCCTAGTGATTTCCATCTTTTCAGTCCACTGAAGAAGTTCCTGTCAGGACAGCGATTCACTTGCGATGACAAAGTCAGGACAACAGTGTGACTGGTTCCGTAGTCAGAAGACTTCTACTGCAGCGGCATTGCAAAATTAGTGGTGCAATGGGACAAATGTCTGAACCAGCATGGGGACTATGTGGAAAAATAGTGAAAGTTACAAGGAATAATATCTACATGTTTAGTTTGCTGTATGTATCTTATGTTATCAGAAAAAAAATAGGGGCAAAGACTTTTTGATTTGCCGTCGTACAATGATTGTAATATACACTTCATATATTATATTATACACATATTGCTCTAAGGCGGGCTGTTATTATATTTTATATTATATAATTAGACTGATATCATTTAAGTGTTAAAAATACTGCATCAAGTTAAGAACCCGCATTTTAAGGCCTCCCCTTGAAAGTGATCACTATATAACAGTATTACATTACTGCATATATATCATCTGAGATATTGGTTCTAGCTTATTGGCATTTAGTCCAAACAGTCTCACACAGTGTTTCCAATCCCAAGAATTTTGTATGAGAAATTGTCTCGTTATTTCATAATTAATTTAATTAGCTGCTTGCTCTTAATTTTAAACTGTAGGTTTAAAATTTTACAGCAATGGGGTAGGTCACTCAACGCTTTATTTCACAATGAATTATGATTGTCAGAGATGTTCCAAATTGAGAAAGGAAGCAAACTAGTATGTGAAAGGTACAAGCAGTGGCAAATTGTCCAATATAGCTTGTTTAACACAACTATACATTATTTCTTTAAAAAACATTCTTTATAGCAAAAGTCACATTTTTACTCATTTATATTCTTTGCTAAGTAAAGCAGTGTGTCCAAAATTCTCCATTGTATATGTTACACTAGTTGGAGACCTTGCCTGAGGCATTAGTAATGCTAAAGAAGTCATGCAGCACTAGAAATACCCAAATGTATCTGTAACCATATGTCAAAAAGACTAGGGTTTGATTTCCTTATGTTGTTTCAAGAATGGTGATCTTTTTTTTCCAAATTGAAATCTGCTGAGTGAAATGGAGAATAGCCACTTACATCAAATGTAACGGATTTACCATGATCCAAGTATTCACTAGCAGAGGTAAAACAATCATTTTGCCTTTGTACATTCTGCTGTATGTATAAAGAGTAAACTGTACTGTTTACTTTATATTCTGCTGTACGTATAAATAGTAATGTGTATTGTTTAACTATGTGTTTTGGATACAGCATTAGGAAACTTATGTTATTGCATAAATTTTGTATCATATTTTAAAGCAGAAGTGAATGTGATTGATAAATTAAGAATCCAGGTTCCTTTGAATAAAAACATTCTAGAAGAGCGTTGTCAGGAAAACAAAAATCATATAATAATAATTGATTCGCCTAGGCAGCTTTGTTGAATGCAAAAGCTGTGCACAGAGACAGAAAGTTGCATAAAATCTTTCCATTAAATAGTCAACTTGTAATCATTCTTTTGCATTTTAATTTCCGACATCTTGATGAATATTCATTTTCTTCCAGTATGGGTAGTGGCAAATTTATTAACAAAAACTACTTTTCCAGATATGCTGCGTTTTTGCTTAACAGCAGGTTATGCTGAGGATAGCGATGATGACGATGGAAAAGAAGATAATGTTCATTAGAAAAGTAATAATAAATTCCATATATACCAAAGTTCCAGCCGAAACTTATCCATATGTATGCTAAAGATGTGTATTCAGAAACAGTCAGAAAGGAAGGTTATAGTGTTCATTAGAAAATAAATTATAAATTCCAAAAGTTGTATACCAAAAGTCACAACCAAGTCTTTGCATATAATCTAAGTGAGATGGGTTTTAAGAAAGGAAGATTATGAACTTATGAAGGTAGGTTGGTCAGGAAAAAAAAGGCTTATATAAATAAATTTAGCAGAGCAAAAAGATTGCATTTGCCAAAGAATACTTAAAGTATAGTGAGTAGAAGGAGAAGCGTTATCACTGTAGTAGTTCATGTGTTCCACCGCACAGATGGCATTACGATTAGTTGTGCAGTACAGTGCTAATACAAACACTATAATGCATAGCAGGAAATGCACTGGAGAATGAGTAAACAAGGAAAATAGTATCACTAAACAGTACATTTACACAAGCTCATTCTTAAGATTATACACAGAAATGCTAGATAGTAATGTTACTATTAGAGTGTAAAATTACATGAAAGGAAGAAAGTAAAATGTAATTTATACTTTTATATTCACTATGTTATTATTTATACATTTACATATTTGACAGCATTTCTCCTGTGAATAAAGAACTAATATTGGTGCAAGAATTGTTACAATTTATTTGTATTTTGTTCTCCAGATAAAAATGTACCCGTCAATTATGAAGTCAGCTGTTAGCAACTTTCGACGATTTCCTAGATGATTTTGCAGCCTTTGATGATTGTATTTCCTTTCTCATTTCCTTGGTGCAGAAAAAGAATCAACACTTCATGTAATGTAGAATCAGTTTGGGGACAAGATCCAGTACATGTTCCTCACAACACCCGGTTCCAGAATCAACACTAACTTGGTTAACAGTCACAACAATAAAAAAAAATATCGCTCCACAAGTTACTTTCACTTGAAAGGTCCTCTGCTAGAACCCTCTCCACTTGCAAAAGAACATTATAATCAAATTTAGGGGGATAAGTAAAGCAGAAATAGTCTGTACCAGATTTGTAATCTTTAATTGTTGTTAAAAATGATATGAAAGGGAAATCTGTAGACTTGCCAAGGAGTAAATTAATACATGCTTTACAATGTGTGACCTTAGAATTATTATGTACTATATATTCACACAAATGAAATATTAGACATTCTTTAGCGACATCTCTCTCAGTCACTTCAGGTACATTGTTTTCCCAAACCAGTATATCAGGCAGCTGAATCACAACTTCGTCCTTAATTTTGATCTCTATATTCTTCTTAATTCCCCTATTGTGGCTTACAGTGTTCTTTGCTAATAATCTCATTTGGTTGAGGAATGATGTTAAAGGCAGCTATTGCCTATAATTACCTCCAGATGATATTGCTAATTTGGTGGGAACATAAATCAACTGTAACATATTATGTGACTGGAGAAATTTGATTGCAGAGGGATGATCATTGGAACTTAAAGACCATAAAATTCCAAAGTGTCTTTCCATTGGGTATTGATTCATCTTGGCTGTGAGTACATATTTCAGTCCATTTCCTCACAAATATTCTGCCAACTCAGTGTACTTTGTATGGTTATTCTTAGACTGTAATGTCCTCTGAGATGTAAAAGTATTGTGCTCTTCATTAAGAAGTAATTTCCACCTCATAAGTATATTGACTTTATTTGAGCCTTTGTACAGCTCATTTACAGGTGATGATGAGCTTAATATATCTACAAGGCAAATTAAATTAGATTTCTTGTGAACTGTTCAGTTTTTTCACTTCCTTCAAATACAGCAAAGTGTGTGTCCCGGAAGAATTTAATGTCATCAGTCACTGATTGACTAAACAGCTGAAAAGCAAACCTCACATTCACATTTTGAAATTCATTGGGATTAATATAAGCTTGGGACACACTCTCATTCCAAAATCCAGAAGAGATATCTGCTTCATAAAGCCATCGATAGTACAGAAAATGTATGGTTTCACTGTTGTAAGAAACTTCATTCTTATTATGGAAATTATTTAATTATGTGCACAAAGTCTGAAAAGTGCAAAGTTGCCTGCTTGTGTCAATGGGATGGTGTACTGAACATTTAACATTATTATGTATACCACATATTCCCACAACAGTTCCACAATTTCTTGTTAGACGGCTATCATCCGATGAGAAAGGAAGTATTATAGCACCTGACTGTTCTATTTGAATGATAACTTGCATTAAAATTTGTGCCAAGGTGTCCCATGAGTTCCGACTTGCAGAGATAGCTACAAGTGCACCCAATTACACAATAAAGAGACATACCTGAATACCAGGGCATGGTTGTACAATTCATTTTTACTCTTTTCAGGGGTAAAATCCTCCAAATCTACAAACTTGTCCACTTTAAAAGAATTAGAATCAAATCAAATTCCTTCTTTCAACTTTACTTCGTTAAAAATTAAAATTCCACACCATTCATTTTCATTCTTATCCCGTAAAAATTCAGATACTGCATTTATAGCATGGATAATAAAGCCATAACGACATTTAAAACCTTTAAATAACTTTCTTAAATGTAATTCTAATGAAAGAGGAAGAAGATCATGATTTAAACAATGTCTATATCCTTTGGGTAACTTAATTCTTAAAAGCAGGCTATCTAAAGAAACTCATTATATCTCATGCCCTTCTTTGTAGTTGCTTGCAATTTCTTCAAAATTGTATCAACAATTGTTGTTTTTTACTAAGGTACCTATCTTGTTCCATCAAATCCATTGATGCTGCTATTATTTCCATTTATTTTCCTTTCAAGTAGTTGAACCATAGCATTGACTACTTTCAATTTACTTTTTAGTCTAATTATGTTGTGTTGTTGCTGCTTTAACCTTTTCTTTAGCAAGTCTACTTTATTACTAAAGTTTCTACTTGTCCTCTGGGACGGGAAGATTAACAATGGTATTATGAGAGCATTCTGCATTATTCCCATTGTTTTCTAAATTCGTATCTCTTTCAGGCCTTTTTTATGGAGGTTTACAGTAGTGCATTGGTCATGATAAGTATTTAGGAAGATTAGGAAAGAGATGCAGAACTGTATGAGGCATTAACTTACATCTTGCCTTGCAATCTCTACAATTTCTCCATTAAACACAAACTTGCCCACCTTTACCAAAAGTTCTTCTGAAAACTGTGCATCACACACGTAACTATTATATGAAGGTATCCTATCCATTCTTGGTACAGCCCCCTACCACTTAGAAAACAATAGTTTATTCTTTGGAGGTCTAAATATTTTTTTACTTTTATTTTTGTCATATCCAGATCAACAACCAGGCATGAAACACATAGGCATGTTGTTTGTTTCTAAAAACTAAAAGATTCATCAAGATTAACAACTAAAATTCATCACATTGCAACAAGCACAGTGATCACATACACAAGACTCCAATGCAACACCCAACAAACTGGTACTAGCATTAATACAGCTCTGTAAATAGCCACAGTAACAATTTTGCTGCCATCCGACGGAGGTAACTGATAGCTCTTGTACAAATCTAATGGAACAGCAGTGAAGTGATCTCACTTCTCCTTCTACTCGCTATGCTTAAAGTATCAAGAATGGTGGATCAATGTAATGTTTGTTCTTGATTTTTTTATGTGTGTGTGCAAACTCAATACAGTTGTGCAAAAAAATTATGTACACCCTCGAGTAAAACATAAAAGGTGGCAAGACAAATTATCAGTGTGTATTACTGAACCTAGGTCAATGGATGTATGGGAAATATGTGAACTAGCCTGTGATGCATGCATAATACAGTGCAGATAAAGACTACATAGTCTAGTTAGTTCAGCATCCTTCTGCATGCAATAGAATGATGTCAGGGCAAGTATTGACTATATAGGCGGACAGGAAGGTCAACTATTAGTAGGTGTACTGCAATGGTGGGGAAGCTTGTGAATTGTTCCATGTGACTCATGTTTTGAAGTCCAATGCTGTTCTAGAATAACAATGGCAGAAGCAGGTACAAACATTAATGCAAGGTCATAAACTCCAATGTTTTTGAAAATGTGGGAAGAACTGTTGTGTGCACTGATTACAGTGGAATGGCAAAGTGTTTAATGTTGTAAAGTGCTTCAGCATGCAAAAAAGTTAATTTACATTTCCATTATTCAACATGTCATGCTAGTGATTTTGATAGATATAAAGGAGAAGACCAAGTAAAATCTTAGAACAATTAAAATCTAATTGAAATGAAATAGAAGAGCACTCTGTCAGTTAATGAGCATTGCACTCTTCCCTAGAGATTTCAAAACAACTGTGTCCATATAGTGACAAGACGGTTTATCAAAGACTATTTAAGGTTAACAGCCACTCTTAGTAGTGTATTCCAGTCCATCACAACTTCAGCTTTCAAAAGTATGCACACATATGAGAGGTGCTTCAAATATTGGACTATCATTTAAAGAAATGATAGACCTGGAATCTGACATTCAATTATTCACTACATCTTTCTTTGTTGCAATTGATACTGTTTCTACCTCATTGCAACTAGAAATAAATAGAGTTGCAGAATGACATAGAATCCGAGATAAATTCCAAAATAGAATCTTAGCAATTTCCCTCGATTGTGGTTTTCACGGCTACATTGTTTTGTTGCCCGCTATCTTAGCATGTTTGCATCTAGTATGTATGTGTATAATTGTTTTTACTGATGAAGAATTGACATAGAAACCATCTATCAGACCATAAAACTTAAAATGTGTTCTTCATCTGTGTGAGCAAGAACATGAACCCAAGTACTGAAAAAATATTGAAAGAAAGAATTAAAACATTCTTGTCCAGGTAGTACAGTCTCTCAGTAAATTGATAGTACTCTGATTAAATTATCAGCGTATGCATTGTAAAATAAGAATCTCATTTTCAATAGGACAAAGGAAAGAGTTTGTTTAATATCCTTATTGGTATTCAATCATAAATAAGAAATGTAATACAGAACTTTGGTTTGTTGGTTTGTTTCATGTTTTGTAAGTGAAATTTATTTATGCAATAAGTAGTAGTAGTAGTAGTACAACTACTTTGTGTACAATAAAGTTCATTTCATGGTATTGAAATGGTGAAAATACCATATTGACTATTGTAACAGTCATGGTATTCACATTAATAATTGAACATCCTCCTTTGCCTCACATACTATAGCTATCACAAATATTTAGTTATTCATAAATCCAGAATATCTGTAATAGAGAATGTATTGCTGAGATGTGTGCCACTGTACAGATCTGCTGTACTGTTACATTTAGCAGTCATGCCAAGAACTGCTATAAGCTAGTGCCTGCAATGCTGTTGTCTTTCATTCTTAGGCTAACTTGCCCTGAGTGATAACGTCACAGGGCATGCTATTGACGGTGACTGTTCTAGTTCAACTGGTTGTTTACCCTTTGACATGTCCATCTCCAGTGATGCTATGGCATGCAGAACTCCATTTGCCTTGGCCAAGTAAAATGTTAGCTGTCATATGGGAAGCTGGTTTTCATTGAATACACCATAAGCAAAATTCAGTACTTTACATACAGACAAACAATCTTAACCAGTGTGCAGAGAAATTATGATATAGAAACACACTTAAATTTTATCAAGATCCAGAACCTAAGCACCAGGCTTTATGACAAGAAGAAATGTCAGAACTTAAAGCATTTTCCTCTCATGTATAGGATGAAAACTTTTTCCACAGGGTGATCCAAAGAAACCAAATTTTTACAGTTCAGTAGTAAACGTTATATTATTGATGTAAATTAACAAATTTAACAAACGAATGACTACCGGCAAAAGTGGTCCCTCCTCTCGGCCAACGGTTCATTAGGAGCCAAGGAGTCGACAGGGAAAATTTGCTACCACCTGGGAGAATTAAAAACCTCCTAAAGGTAGCACAAAATGGGTAGATGTGACTCAACAGTCGTGGTAAAGACAACACATCTAGGACAATGTCCAAAAAGCAACTGCGAGTTCAGAAGCAGAGAGGTGGCAGCCCCACCACTGAACTAGCTCTGTGCAGCATTCATACCGCAGCCAGAGTGAAATGTTATAACTGAAAACCTCAAACTAATAGCCAGATTGATCAAACGGAAACAGATCACAGCAGAAGAAAAAGGATAAAAAATTTGGCGTTGCAGAATCACTCAAAATGGGAACATGGAAATGTGAGGGGGACATTCACGAAAGAAGAAGAATTAGTGAAAAAAATAGAAACAATGAAGATGAACATAATAGTGCTTACTGAAACTATAAGGCACAGAGCAGCTTGGAAAATATACTATGGTTTATGGTGGAGTCTCATCCAAACAAAGAGCAGCTAAAGGAGTAGCAGTATAGTTTATGAAAAATGGACAAGGAGAATTGAACACTACATTTTATTAATGAACGAATACTACAAATAACATTCAAGATATATAAAGAACATCTAACTGCTTTAGGAGTTTACAGTCCTGAAGAAGGAAAAAAAAGAAGAAACCTTGGAATTTTATGAAAAATTACAAGAAGTAGTAAATAAAAATAAAAATTTGGTTATTGCAGGAGATTTAAATGCAAGGGTTGGAAAACAACCCATTTTTAAAATCATAGGAAAATTTGGAGAAGACCACATTAATGAAAATGCCAACCAACTTGTAAATTTGCAACTTTCGATGAACTTAAGATCACAAATACATTTTTTAGAACAAAAGAAATTCACAAATATACATGGAGCGCACTTGGTCAAAGATCACTAATTAATTACATTATTGTAAATAAAAAAACTAGTGCCACAAGTTACACATACTAGAGCCTACCAAGGTTGTGATATATCTTCAGACCAGTATTTAGTAATATCCAAAATAGACTTGTGGACAAAATGGAGAAAGACAAAGATAAGGATAAATGAAAAACAAAATGAAACAGTTTTCAGAATAAACTTACTCCATGAACCTAGTATCAGGAGGCTATACCAAGAAAGATTAAACAATTTTCTGGAAGCAACAAAGGAAAATGAAAATACGGTAAAACCTCGTTAATCCAGACTCCTTTAAACCGGATTTTGCTTAATCTGGACAAGCATCCTTAAAAAAAAAAAAATCTGCGAATTGCTAACTTAAATTATAGTACTGCACTAAGACAAACTTAAGGGAATTATCTATTTTATTTTTGCACAGACTGTACAATAGGTATTTCTTGGGAATACCAGAAATACATTAGTGACAATGGTACATTAGGCTGCCCTCCTTCCCACAAACTTGTTATACCTGCGATAGGACTTGCAACTCTTGTTAGAAGGGTTAGTTTAACACTTGCCTTTCTCTGTCTTTAAGCTAAAGAAACAAATTGAGTGCATAATGTGTTTAGTAAACCTACAATAACATCAGCAAAACGTAAGCATAAATCGCTTACAATACACAAGAAACTGAAAATTATCGAAAGGCTTGAAAATGGTGCCATTGTTGCATGTGTATGTGCAGAATATGGAATCGCAAAACAAACAGTTTCAGACATAAAAAAGAAAAATGGTGAACTCTTATCATTTTGATTAAATGTGATGTAAATGAGGAAAATTGTCAGGTCAAACGAATGCGGCAGCCGGCTGAACAAAAGTAGAAGACGTGACATACAAGTGGTACGAACACTTTCGTGCAAGCGGAATTGCAGTGAGAGGTGTTGAAATTCAAGCTGCTGCCGAATGTCTTGCGAAACAACTTGGTATCAATGGATCTTCAGCTAGTTCGAGCTGGTTATACAGATTCCGCAAGCGTCATAACATACTGAACAAAAAAATGTGTGGAGAGAGCTTAAGTGCCGATACTTCAGCTGTCGACCCATTTAGAAAGAAAAAAAAACTAAAATCTATCATTCAAGAAGAAAAGTTAGAAATTCTCAAGTGTATAATGCCGACGAGACAGGTCTATTTTGGCAAGCCCGAGAACACACAAGCCTCCAAATCCTTGAAAAATTTGCAAAGAACGCATTTCTGCGTTATTATGTGCTAATACAGATGGAGGCCTTTTAAAGCCAGTTTGTAGGTAAAAGTAAACAACCAAGGGCTATTAAGAATGTAATGTCCACATTGCCTGTGCATTACTACAATTCAAAAAATGCGTGGTTTACGGCAGACATTATCCATGATTGGTTTCACAACCATGCTGTACCTGCAATAAGAAGGCACCAAGAAAATAAAAACCAAAATGATGTGAAAACCATAATCCTATTAGATAATGTATCTGTGCATCCAGATGCAAAGAAACTGTGTAGTGCTGATGGTAAGACCAAATGTGTGTTCTTGCCACCTAACACAACTTCCCCGATGGACCAAGGCATTGTTTACATGCAAAGCGGTTGTACAGAAAGAAATTCCTGTCTGAAGTTTTCGAAGTTCAGGAACCTCTGGACGGCTAAGATAAATGGGCAGAAAAAACACTCTAGAATATAAAATCGTATGATCTTAAATCCAGGATTTTCAATTTTGCAAGTGCAGTAAGCAGCATTTCGAACTCTACATTGACTAATGCGTGGAAAAAACTTTTGTATGATGATAGTGTTGAATTAGACACCAATGCAATTCAAATAAATAACTTTCACTAAACACTGGTTGCGAGTGGCAAGAAAGCTGTCACAGTAGATAAGATCGAAGACTGCTTGACGGAGATGAAGATGATTCAGGCTATCACATCATGACTGACAAAGAAGTTGTGGAAAGTGTAAGCAGTTGCAAGGGACACTAGTAGCGAATCTGAGGCTGAGGATGTGGATTTTGGAAAGTCGAAAGTGAAATTAAGTGAGGTTAAAGAGCATCTGAATTGTGTAATGGACTTTGTCGAAAAAACTGACACTAAACAGATTTCCACATACTACCATCATATGAGGAGTCTTCGTGATCTCATTGTGAAAGAGATGTATGATAGACCACAAAAGTAAATTGATAGTTGCTTCAAACCAAACAAATAAAGAATGTGTAATTAAAATCAAGTGGGCCTATTGTATCTTACATTCTAATAAAATTATACAGTACTCTAATTTCATTCACAATTTTTCTCTGTGGCGTTTATTTCACTTAATCTGGACAACATTGAGCCCCAATTGGTCCGGATTAACAAGGTTTTACTGTATTGATAAAGAATAATCCAACATTACTGAATCAATAAAAAGAGCAGCAGAAGAAACAATAGGAAGAAGGAATAAATGCAGATGAAGAACTGGCTTAAGAATTTTGAATGAAGAAATTGAACAAGCCATTGAGGACAAAAAGGAAGCATATAAAAAGTTTCTACAAAATAAAACTTATGACTCAAGGCAGAACTATAAAGAAAACAGAAACATCGCAAAGGCAGTAACAAGAAGAGGACATCAAGAATCATGGAAGAACTTAATTAGCCAGGTAGAAAATGATATACATGGTAGAAGACAACAATTTGCTTATAAAATGAAGACATTACAAAAAGAAGAAAAAGATACAGCCAAATAAATAATATATCGGAAAAAGAATGGTTGAAGCATTATAAAGAACTGTGGTATAAATCAGAAGTAAATGGAACTACAACAGAAGATAAAGTAATACCTGAACTCTCCATAGATCTAATTACTGAAGAAGAATTACAATTCTCTTTGCAAAACATGAAAAATAGAAAAGCACCGGGACTAGATGGAATAAACACAGAACTGATAAAATATGGAGGAATGAAACTACATGAAAGATTACTTAGAGTCAATAATAAATGTTGGCAAATGAATAGAATTCCTAGAATTTGTTTTGATGCACACATTACTTTATTTAAAAAAGGAAAATGAAACATATGTAACAATTATAGAGGTATAAGTCTCCTGAACACAGGATTAAGCTGTATACAAAAATTATTAACCAACGTTTAAATATAATCACAGAACCACTATTATTAGAAAATCAAACAGGATTTAGAAAGAGCAGATCCTGTATAGACAATATATTTGCAATTAACCAAATCATTGAAAAGAGAAGGGAATATAACCTTGAAACACATATAGCTTTTATCGACCTAGAAAAAGCATTTGATAAGGTCAGCAGGATTTGACTCTGGCAAATGTTAGATAAAAAAGGATACCCAAAACACTTAATAGATGTACTCAAAAACATATATATGAAGAAACAAAAATAAATATTATTTTAGGAAATGGACGATTATCACAAGTAATGATAATTAATAATGGTTTAAGACAAGGATGCAGTTTGTCTCCACTGTTATTTAATATGTACATAGATGATATTCTCCGGAAATTAAAAGAAGAAATACCATTTGGAATAAAATTAAATAAAAATGACACACTAAATATGCTACTCTTTGCAGATGACATGATGTTAATTCAAGACAGTGAAAATAAGCTGCAAATTACTATCTATAAATTACAAAAATTGACTCAAGATTACAGTCTAAAAATTTTGGTCGAGAAATCAAAGGCATTCAGAGGAACGCAAATAATAAGATTTAAATAGTTTTAAATAATAAAGTGCTAGAACAAGTTGGAAGTTTTAACTATCGGGCTACAATATAACATATAAAACAAATAACGAAGAAATAAACAATAAAGTGTGTAAGTTCCAATACATTTGTAGAATAATAGCAAACACTCTGAAAAGAAAATCTCGAAGAGAAACAAATTTAAAATTTTATAAGACAATGACAGCTCCTGTATTATTGTATGGTTCGGAGACATGGACTATAAAAAAGGATTGGAATAAAATTGAAGCTGCAGAAATGAAATATATCTGAACAGTAAAAGGCTGTACAAGATAAAGAGAAGAATTAAGCATATTTTCGCTAAATGACAAAATATTAACAAACAGAGAAAAATGGAAATATCATGTACAAAGAAAAAATAATACCTGCATTCCATTTCAAACATATATGTACAATCCACCAGGTTATAGAAATATAGAAAGACCATTGAAGTGATGGAGGGAAGTATGAGGCCGGAATGGAGACATCTCCTAAACCGTGAAGTGTTGTTGATGATGATGATGATGATGATGATGATGATGATGATGATGATGAATTAACAAATATATAAGATTAATACCAGTAATGTGCCATAGCATTCAAATAATTAGAGAATGGAAACAATTGCCTCATGGCTATATACAACTCACTAGAAATTTACAATTCGATTCACTACTTTTTGCAGATGTCTTAGCTCTGATAGCTTCCTCAGGAGATAATTTACAACATTCTGTACATAATTTTTAACAAAATTGTACTTAAATACAATATGAAAATCAATAAAGAAAAAACAAAAATTATGGCCTTCTCTGAAAACTACTCTTTAACTAGCAAAATATGTTTAGATTCAAAAATCTTAAGAGTAAATTCATTTACATATCTAGGATACACATTATTATGTTTAGATGAAGTACACATTTCACAGAATATTTTTAAATACACCAAAATAATGAGAATAATTAATAACATTATGAAATCTTCCTTAATACAAAGATGCATATATTAAAATTCTGGAATCTGTACTTTGTTGCAGCAGTGAAGCATGGACATTAATAAAGAAAGATGAAAGCAGAATAACTGCTAATGAAATGAAATGCATGAGACACACAGCAGGATATACCAAATGGGATCATGAACATAATGAGGAAGTAATCGAAGAACTACAATTAGAACTTGTAATTGATCACATACAACATTACCAGAACAAATGGATAAATATCTGCATTGCATGTGTACAAATAGAATCCCAAAAGCCACGCTTCATTATCATCCAAACAGGAAGAGATCTTTATGTCATCCAAGGAAATGGATTGAAAATTCCAACTGTGAGATCATGAAAGGCATAGGGTCTAAACTTGAAAGGAAGATGTGCCATTTTATGCAGCACATGAAAACATTTGATTTTTTTTAAAAATGGTGTCCTGCAAATTGCCTGCATTTCTGCAATGATAATCTATCAGCCCACGATGAATTTCATTAAATGACTTTGGTAACAACTCTAATAGAACAGCATTAATTTCTGTGTGAATGTCTTTAAGATCTTCAAGGGTTTATAGACAATTTGAATAAATCTTGTTCTTCAAATATGTTCAGAAAAAGTAGTCACAGAAATCTGAGGATCTTGGAAGTCATACAATAGCTTAATTTCCAAAAACCTGATGCCCAGCTGCCATAGAAATTTGAGCAGTGTGTGGTGTAGTACCATTTTGTAGAAACCATTTGCCTGCCTTCCTGATGCCATGCAAGCATATAGGCAGCATATAGCAACCCACTTTTTAAAGATTTGACTGTTGCTTCAGTTTCATGTATCCCCTTTTGTACTTACAGTGAAATGTGTAAATTAGTTTTGCAAATAAATGTGATTAACATGGAGTGAATAGAAAAATAAGCTTTTGCAAGAATAATTTGTAGAAGGGAAAAACTAAACAATAGTGAATACAGAAAGTAATGTAAATGTAACACATCAGATTGTTTTCATTTTGCAAACACTGTATCGAAGTGGCATAGTTTATTTGTTAGGTTAATGTTACACCTTTTCTCTCTTTGTGCAGGACTGTTTGGTATAAAGCAGAGCAAAAAACTGGTCAGTCGCCATTGTTTACAAAAAGTATATTTAAATATGACCATAGAAGACAAGTAGTATTAAATAAATTGTTCATGAGAAACATTACTGAAATTATGGCAACAGGTGAAGTTGCTTCTGAATTTGTAGGTTATGGTATTGAGATTTCAGGAGTAAGTATAAATAAGCTGTTTACATGACATTTATTTGCACAGTGAAAGCAACGTATCAATGTAATCAAATGTCTTCATTACCTTCTTCAATAGTTATAAATTTTCTGCAGTTATTATATGTGCATTATTATTAGGATTATGAGCACTTGCACCCTTGTTTGTTGAATTTCAATGATGCTTATGGCTAACATCTCAGTAAAAATAAGAATATTGTTATAGTACTCTTTTCTAGTTATTTTTAATTCTTTTTAGGCTAAATTTGCTAGTTCCTGTCTGTGTTCTTACTGCATTTCAGTCTAGCAAAGGCTCCATTTTTATAATTAACGAGGAATTCAGAATGGTATAAGTTAATTACGTCATTTTGATTGTAGAATAAAGGTAGGTTCCCACATAATCTACCATGTTCCTACTGTACAACAACCATGTCCCTACTCAGTCGTGTAATGATTTCCACATAGCCTACCATGTTCTGAGTACACTGACCATATCCCTACTGTGTTGTGCCATAATTTTCATATAGCCTTCCATGTTCTGACTGCATTGACCAAGGCCTTGCTGTGTTGCATCATGATTTCCACATAGCGTACCATGTTCTGACTGTACTGACCATGTACTTATCTCATGACATGATTTCCAAATAGCCTACCATGATCTGTCTGCACTGACCATATCCCTACTGTGCTGTGTCATTATTTCCACATAGCCTACCATGTTCTAACTGTACCGACCATGTCCCTACTATGTCGTATCATGAATTCCACATAGTCCATCATGTTCTGACTGCATTGACCGTATCCCTACTGTGTTGTATCATCATCTCCACAGAGCCTACCATGTTCTGACTGCACCAACCATGTCCCTACTGTGTTATGTCATAATTTCCATATAGCCCACCATGTTCTGACTGTACCGGTCGTGTCCTTACTGTGTCATGATTTCCGCGTAACCTACCATGTTTTGACTGCACCGACTGTGTGCTTACTGTGTTCTGTCATGATTTCCACATAACCTACCATGTTCCAACTGTGTCATGTCATGATTTCCATAAGGCATACCAAGTTCTGACTGCACTGACCATGTCCCTACTGTGTCGTCTAATGATTTCTGTATAGCCTACCATGTTCAGACCATGTCATGATTTCCATGTCCCTAACCTACCATGTTCCAATTGTGTACTGTGTCATGTTGTGATTTCCACATAACCTACTATGTTCTAACTGTGCAACAACCAAGTCCCTACTGTATGTTGTCTCATGATTTCCACCGTATCCCCACTAAGTTATGTTAATGTTCCACATAGCCTACCATGTTCTAACTGCACTGACAGTGTCCATAATGTGTTGTGTCATGATTTCCACATAGCCCATCATGTTCTGACTGTACTGACCACATTCCTACTGTGTTGTGTCAATACTTCAACATGGCCTACCATGTTCTGACTGTACCACTGCTGATCCTACTGTGTTGTGTCATGATTTCCACATAGCCCACCATGTTCTGACTGCACTGTGTTGTGTCAAGATTTTCACATAGCCTACCATGTTGTGTACTGATGCTGTTCCCTTGTGTTGTATCATGATTTCCACCTAGAGTACCATGTGCTGACTGTACCGACACTGTTCCGACTATATTGTGTCATGCTTTCTGCAGAGCCCACCATGCTCTGATTTTACCGACCATGTTCATACTGTGTTGTGTCATGATTTTCACATAGCCTACCATGTTCTGACTGCACTGACAGTCTCCATACTGTGTCATGTCATGATTTCCACATAGCTTACCATGTTCTGACTGTACTGTGTTGTGTCATGATTTCCACATAGACTATCATGTTCTGACTGCACTGTGTTGTGTCAAGATTTCCACATAGCCCATCATGTTCTGACTGTACTGACCATATTCCTACTGTGTTGTGTCATGATTTCCACATAGACTATCATGTTCTGACTGTACTGACCATATTCCTACTGTGTTGTGTCATGATTTCCACATAGCCTACCATGTTCTGACTGTACTGTGTTGTGTCATGATTTCCACATAGACTATCATGTTCTGACTGCACTGTGTTGTGTCAAGATTTCCACATAGCCCATCATGTTCTGACTGTACTGACCATATTCCTACTGTGTTGTGTCATGATTTCCACATAGCCTACCATGTTCTGACTGCACTGACAGTATCTCCACTGTGTTGTGTCAAGATTTCCGCATAACCTACCATGTTGTGACTGTACTGATGATGTTCCCTTGTGTCGTGTCATGATTTCCACCTAGCCTACCATGTTCTGACTGTACCAACATGTTCCTACTGTGTTGTGTCATGTCATGATTTCCACATAACCTACCATGTTCTGACTGTACTGACCATATTCCTACTGTGTTGTGTCATGATTTCCACATAGCCTACCGTGTTCTCACTGCACTGACAGTATCTCTACTGTGTTGTGTCAAGATTTCCTCAGAGCCTACCATGTCTGACTACACTGTGTTCTGTCAAGATTTCCACATAGCCTACAATGTTGTGGTTCTACCGACGCTGTTCCTACTGTGTTGTGTCATGATTTCCACATAGCCTACAATGTTGTGATTCTACCGACGCTATTCCTACTGTGTTGTGTTAAGATTTTCACATAGCCTACCATGTTGTGACTGTACCGACACTGTTTCCTTGTGTTGTGTCATGATTTCCACATAACCCACCATGTTCATACTGTGTTGTGTCATGATTTCCATATAGTCCACCATGTTTTGATTGTACTGACCGTGTTCCTACTGTGTTATTATGCGTTCCAAATGGTCCGCCATTTTCTGACTGTATTGACAGTGTTCCTACTGTGTCATGTCATGATTTCGATATAGCCTACCATGTCTGACTGCACTGATCATGTCCCTATTGCGTTGTGTCATGCCATGATTTCCATATAGCCTAGCATGTTCTGACTGTGCACTGACCATGTCCCTACTGTGCTGTGTCATGATTTCCATATAGCCTACCATGTTCTGACTACAGCGACCGTGTCCCTACTGTTTTGTATCATGATTCCCACATAGGCTACCATGTTCTGACTATGTACTGACCATGTCCCTACTGTGTTGTGTCATGATTTCCACATAAACTACCCTATTGTGATTGTCTACCAGCCGTGTCCCTATTGTGTCATGGCGTGATTTCCAAATAACCTGTGATAGCTATTTTCATGCTTGATTTCAATCTGCTCCCTTTGTCTTCTCTGTTTCAATAAAAAATGGATCACAGAGATGACATTGTTATAGCTGTGGTGCTTATATGGTTTCAGTGAAGTGACAAGGTATTTTAAGCCTCTCAACTACAATCTTCCAGAAATTATCTTTAACTAGTGTGTTGTCATAATCTTTATCTGGCATATTGTATAGCTCTGGTACTGCTGAATTAGCACAATTAACTTTTGTGCATAGCATGTGTCTTCCCTAAACAAAGTATGATGTGCATTGTGTATTCGTATCATTTCAGAAAATGCCAGAATTAGCCAAACTGCAAATGGCAACTAACCAGTGCCCAGTGGTTGTTTCCACATAACCTACCATGTCCCAGTCATTTTCATAAAACCATTCTCATGATTGATCACTGTCAGCATGGTAAGTGCACAGTAAGGACATGACAGAAGCTTGGTAGGTTATGCGTAAATGAACAACAAGCTCTTCTTGTAAATTATATGGAAGGTGCCCTTTGGCAGCTCCCAAACACAGCTAGGACACAGTCTGTGCATAGTCTGAACATGATAGGCCATATGGAAACCTATCTTTGCTGCTGTTGTAATTTGCAGGTGGTATGGCTACAGTAAAGTATATAATAGTGCATGCTAAAAAATAGTATACATTATTGTAAAACAAACTTGGGCTTAAACTGTGAGAAGCTTAATTAATTTTGAAGATTTAGAAGCTAGTAACAGTGATGTGTCATAATTTAAAATAAAGAGAGTTGAAGGTTGTTACACTACATTGCTAAAATGTTCTTATTAAACGCGTTTCGGGAGACAGTTTTCTCCCATCGTCAGCATGTTTTTAACTGATTTTGCTGGTTATTGTCCGGGGAATGTGTGTGGCTAGTGGTGTTCTCTGGTGCTGGGCTGATGAACCTCCAAAGGCTGCTCGCTGGCGACAGTTCGAAATTCATTAGATGATTCCTGTGGTTGACGATATGTATGTTTTCCCAGATGTCCAATTCATTGCTGCTGTTGATCGGTTTTAAGAGTTTTATGTTTGGAGTGATATCATGGTTTGAAGACCAGAAATGATGTGCTAATGCTGATTTATCTGGCTGCTTTTTGTAAATGCATCTCATATGCTCTTTAAGTCTTATATCAAGATTTCTTTTAGTTCTTCCTATGTATACCAGGCTACAGTCATTACAAACAATTTGATATATACCAGCTGATTTATCGTTAGGGATAGGATGTTTTGTTCTGTTGCATAGTAGTTTCTGTATATTGTGGTTATTCTGTGGAGACAGGGTGATGATGTATTTCTTGAAAATCTTTTGAAATTTATGATGTGTCCAAAGGGTGATAAGTGAATTTCCTATATGCTTGTGGTTTTTGTTGTCTGAGTAAAGTAGTCGTTTGTTGGATGTGTTTCTGTCTTTCAAACTTTTTTTATCTTCTTATCTATTGTTTTTTTCTGGTATCCATTCATAGTGGCTATGTGGCAATGTGTTGGTATTCTTTCTGGTATTCCTCTTTCTCCAGTGATATATGTACTAACCTGTTTGTAATACTATTTAAAATTACATGTTTGTGGCTTGTAGGATTGTAGCTATTGTTTTTAATATAATTTTCTGTGCGAGTTGGTTTTCTGTAAATGCCGAACGTTAGTTTGTTGTGTGCATTATTTCTGATGATCCTGATGTCTAGGTAAGGTAATTGGCCATTTTCTTCTTTTTCTGTTGTGAATTTAATAGATCTTTTTTGTAAGCTCAATAATTTCAAACCATCTTCTGAAAGTTTTTTTGGAACAATAGCAAAAATATCCATCACAGGCCTAACTATGGGAAACCCCCTTTCACCATTTTTAGCAGAACTATATATGAGCCATTTTGAATGCCATATTACTAAATCTTTCCCACATCTATTCAAAACCTGGTATAGGTACGTAGATGATATTTTTGCTATTGTTCCAAAAACACTTTCACAAGATGCTTTGAAATTATTGAACTTACAAAAAAGATCTATTAAATTCACAATAGAAAAAGAAGAAAATGGCCAATTACCTTACCTAGACATCAGGATCATCAGAAATAATGCACACAACAAACTAACGTTCAGTATTTACAGAAAACCAACTCACACAGAAAATTATATTAAAAACAATAGCTACAATCCTACAAGCCACAAACATGCAATTTTAAATAGTATTACAAACAGGTTAGTACATATACCACTGGAGAAAGAGGAATACCAGAAAGAATACCAACACATTATCAACATAGCCACTATTAATGGATACCAGAAAAAAACAATAGATAAGAAGATAAAAAAGTTTGAAAGACAGAAATACATCCAACAAACGACTACTTTACTCAGACAACAAAAACCACAAGCATTTAGGAAATTCACTTATCACCCTTGGACACATCATAAATTTCAAAAGATTTTCAAGAAATACAACATCACCCTGTCTCCACAGAATAACCACAATACACAGAAACTACTATGCAACAGAACAAAAGATCCTATCCCCAACGATAAATCAGCTGGTATATATCAAATTGTTTGTAATGACTGTAACCTGGTATACATAGGAAGAACCAAAAGAAATATTGATGTAAGACTTAAAGAGCATATGGGATGCATTTACCAAAAGCAGCCAGATAAATCAGCATTAGCACATCATTTCTGGTCTTCAAACCATGATATCACTCCAAACATAAAATTCTTAAAACCGATCAACAGCAGTAATGAATTGGACATCTGGGAAAAAATGCATATCGTCAAACACAGGAATCACCTAATGAATTTCGAACTGCCGCCACCCAGCACCAGAGAACACCACTAGTCACACACATTCCCTGGACAATAACCGACAAAATCAGTTGAAAACATCCTGACGATGGGAGCAAACCGTCTCCCGAAACGCGTTTAAGTAAGAACATTTTAGTGATATAGTGTAACGACCTTCAACTCTCTTTATTTTAAAATGTGAGAAGCTTGTTTCTAAAATTTCTCTAGTCTAAACATTTTGAAATTCAGTTTTAATTATAACTTTAATTTCTGATAAAGAGCATAGCTTTTTTGTATATTTTCATTCCACATATTAAAAACCCAAGAAAAACTACATTGAAAGTGGCAGTTGTTCCCAAAGTGTCTCTTATTGCAAAATAATCTTTGTCCAATTTTTTCCATGTAGGTCACACCGGAAGAATTAGGTAAGTCACTCACACTAAGATTTTCAGGACAGTGGTTTTAAAATTTGAAATCTTATAACTTGGAAACAATAAATGATATATTTCTAAAATGTTTATCACATTTTCATGAATTATAACGTATAAGTAAATTGAACTTGACAGTTTCAAGTGTTAAAGCCACATCATTTTTGAGAAATAAATAGAATGGGATTTATGTACCACTTTGTATATCGGAAGAATAAGGTAATTAAATGCTGAAGCAATATCTTTCTTCCAAATTTTAAACTTTTTTTTATTAAACTAAACTATTGCACAACAACTTTATATCCTTTAATTTTTTTTGTTTAAGAATATTATATTAGTTTTCTTCCTATGAAACGGAAAGTTTTCTCCTTCCTTCATGAAAAGACACAAATGCCTTTAGACATATTGGAATTTCCTAAAACATTTCACCCCTTTTTATGCATACCTTATATTGGAAAGAAGAATCACATAAATTAGCTTCTTCTTTGCACTCATGAGGCCACCTCATTTTAATAGGTAACATGCTTATTAACTATTCAGATAAGAATTTTATTTATCACATGATTGTAGTATATTGAAATCTCTTATTAGAGTATTTCTTTCATCTGCATTAATTACACTAAAACGTGTATCTTTCACACTTGCAGACTTTGCCTGGTTCATGGCCCTTCACTTCTTGTTAACATCCTCAATTTATCGTAAGCTTTCTTCTTTCTTCCTAGGTTATGTTTCCCTCATGTATGTGTCTAAAAGAATCCTAGTAAATTTCTACCATTATCAACAATAACATTATGTAGTAGGATTGTTAATAAAGTGGCTAGACCATTGTTGCAGTGTATGCCTTGTAATAGTGTACTAACCCCACAGTTGTGACTCGCCAATACTTGTATGTATGTATTTATTTTCCATAATGCTGTACAAAAATCTTACAATTTTTCATACATTACTTTGAGTTGCTATTTTATTCTTTAGTCCACCATGCATTTTAACACCATGGTTATTTAAGCATGGTGGGCCATAACAGGTTCATATTCCTTTATTTTTCTAAGCCATTTTTTTCTTACTCTCCCCATATATTCTCCTATCCTTTTTACATCCCCCTCCTTTTGTATTTTCATTATCCTAACCTTTAATACTACTTTGTTAACATTCTCCCATCCTTTAGGTAAAAACTGATCTCTCCACAACTTAGCTTCTTCACATTCAATTACGTAATGTAAGTCATTATCTGCCTTTCCACAAAGAGGACATCTATCCAAATTCACTCCCTTCCTATCTCCCCTTAGCCTATGTGCACTTAGTCTAGACCAGGCCCACCCTTCTCTCGCTAACCTATTACCTACATTCAGGTACTTCTCCCTTCCCTGTCGACCTCCGTGGTATAGTGGTTACCATGTTAGTCTCTAGTTCCCAAGGTTGCGGGTTCAAACCCGGCGGAGGGCGATGGATGTTTTTGGGTGTAAAAATCCTTAGCATGGCTTCCTTCGGAAAGGAAGTAAAGCCGGTGGTCCCGTGTCGTAGATTTACGGCACGTAAAAGAATCTCAAGCTGATAAAGAGGCCTCTGAGCAAAATTACCAGTCTTTCACACCCAATATAGAATGGGACGCTAAGGACCGCAGCAGTTAAAGAGCACCCATAAATAAAACTAAACTTAATTTAATTTCTCCCTTCCCTGGTCCACCTTTAATTGTCTATATAGTTCCATGCTTTTCTTTCCTTCCAGACTTTGAAATAATTCTTGTCTCTCTATGTTTTTCAGTTTGTGTTCCTCACTTCTTTCCAGAAACCTTTAACTAACCCCTCTCTCTCATCCCATAAGTTACCCATTCCTATTTCCTGTGGGATTCTCCTTATTCCTTGAGCCCAGTTCATCCCAGCACTGGATTTTTCTAGCATTATTGCCTCAAGAAATTATGCTCATCCAATGATTTCAATCTATGCCAATATTTAAGTATCCTTCCTACTATCATGCCCTTGCTACCTACTCTTCCCAATTCCAACATTGCTGCTCCATTTGGTGATGAAATAGATAAACCTAATATACATTTACAGAACGATCTAGTACTTTATCAATCATCTCCCATCCTGTAATACTTGTTATATTTGGAGGTGACTTAACTCATTCTCTTCGTGTACACTGTTCATCTAAGTCTTAGTATTATCTACTACTAATCACAATTATATTTGTTACAGAGCAGTATCTTAGGTCTTAGAGAACATAATATGTGCAATATCTCCATTTCGCCAAAAAGGTGACTTACCTCATTTTCCCGTGCAATCTTCGTATGGTAGGAGAACAGTATAAAACTGATGATTCAATAAAGCTTCATAACATTAAAGAAATTTTATTTCAAAATCTGTAAGTTCAACTTTAATACATAAAAATGGTCTTCTTTGTTTGCAAATATTTGCTGTGGATGTACAAGATACCTTTTGGCTATAGCTCCTGTCTTGTTTTAATTGTGGAAAGTTTACTGTTATTACTGAATTTATATGTGTAAACTCTTTGTTTTAATTTTTTATTTTTATTATTATTATTATTATTATTATTATTATTATTATTATTATTATTATTATTATTATGCTGTAGTGCTTAAAAGAGTATCTACTGGTTAAGATCAAGCTCTATTATTATGATGAATGATGCAGTAATTTGTATCACAAATTACTTAAATGTAAATAATGATTGTAATATGAATATGCATTTTTATGTGACATTGATTTCAGATGTTTATTAATTGTAATTAATAATTGGGAAATAAGTTTATACGGCTTTACTGAAACTGTCAATAATAGCGCAATAATGCAGCAAGGGGGTGAGCTGTTTATCATTATTGGGAACGAGGAAGTTACGTAATGTTCGCGCGTTTTTTCCGTTGAGAACCTTCTGGAATGTTTCCCTAAAAGCAATATGTATTCGTGGTTTTCATTGGATATTAAAATAGACGCTAATGTTGGCGCGTTTTATTAGCCAATAGTAGTTCAGTTATAATCTTTAGGCATATCGTGGAGTGGGAGTATAAATAGAAGCCAAGTTAGAGGTAAGGTCAGTCGGTCGCCCAGTTCATCAAAATTCCTAGCACATTACATGTCGTCAGTCAGTCCTTCAGTTCGCCGAAAGCATTCATACATTACACGTCGTATTTAGGCAGTTCATCAAAATTCTTTGTGCAATACACGTCGTCTTAAGTTCGTCAAAATATTTGTATGAGATACGTCGGCTATAGACTCACAAGTTACGAAAATCTAAAGTATTATAAAGTTAATTATACACAAAGTTGAAGTACGTGAATTAAAAGTGATCAGTAAGAAGTATTATAACAGTGTCAGTTTGGCGAGTATCTAGATCAATATGTAAAAGTGATAGTGAACGTGTTCGACAATAAAAATTATAAAACAAATTTCTTCATCAGTGTAATTTTTTTTTGGATAAAAGATTCCTTTCCGCTTCACAACCTGTATAGAGACACATGTTCGACCCAAGATAAGATAATAGCTAGCCGGAGGACATTTGAAATAAAATCAAACACAAGCTAATACTGACGCAAATTGCTAACACCAGATGGAGCTACGAACCTAACAAAGAATGACGTCACAAGATGGCAACGCGTGAAGTAAAGACACATACACAAACAACATTAATAATACCGTCGCAAATTGGCTCCCATACGTGGGGCAGTTAAAATTATGTAACTAAACAAAACAAAAGCAGCACAATATAAGATCTTCAAGTTCTAATACTTACGTAAAAACATATTACGTAAGCAATAATGTTAAATGTATCATAATACAACATATAACACACTCAAACTGGCTACCACAACGTGGGGCTACAACAATTTTTAATACTTACGTAAAAACTTATTACGTAAGCATCTTCTGCAACATGAACTGTTAATAAAATAAACTCAGTTTCCAATTGTGAATAGTGATAGGTAACGTGTTTATTTCACTTAGTGAAAATGTTTCCACTCTACCACCTGTCAATTATCACAGCTATATGGAAAGAAGAGTTGCAAATTGTTAAAACTTATTTTGTGCTATGAGCCATATATGTATGGAATAAAGTTTGCGAAAGATATAAAATAGTTGTAGTCCTTATTCACCATCAGTTTGTCTGTGATACTAATAAAAACTAATGATTTAATATATGTAGCAAATTCTGCTTATATTCATAACCTTAAAAGCATTGAAGGGTTTTATTCATGTAAATAACAATCTGCATTTAAATGAAAAGTGTCAGAATGGTTCTGTTCTGTTGCATCTACTCATTTGGATGTCTTTGCTTCTATAAGCAGCTGTTTGCTTCCTCAGTCTCTTTTATCTATATCCCACAAATGTTACATTTGTATCGTGTTAATTTTTTATAATGGGATTTTCTTTGTCTTGAAGCAAACAGTCCCATTCAAAATAGGACATGAAGTATGCTTATTGCCAATGATATTAAATTTAGGCACCGAAATACAGTGCGGGCATTTTAAGGAGAGGCCACAGACCAGCTATATGCATAGCTTGCTGTACTACAGTGACCTCAGTACTTTTCTGATTCACAACTGGCAGTGCAGACAGATTCAAGTTTATCTTTATCAGCTGTGTTTCAGTCGCTGCTGTGTTTAGGCTGTAAAGAGAGTTGATATTGTGCATCTCAAAGGTGAAAACTTATTCAAGAATCTGTGTTGAGTATGATTTGCTTAAGAGCAATGTCTTGTTCTTAGTCCCTGCAATGCCTGCCAATAAATTCACACTTGAACAACGAATTTTTGTATACATACAACGTAAAAACTGAATCATGTAGACATTTTCAGGAGAAATTTCCTTGTATTCCAGTTGCAGGTAGAGAAACTGTTAGATGCCTGGTTAATAGGTTTAGGACAATGTGATCGCTAAACACTAAAGAAGCGAAGACGAAATGTTCTAATAGAGGAAAAAATCGAGAAAATTAGTGCATCTATTTGTGGAAGCCCTAAAAATAAATCAATCAATCCCCACACTATAGATGAACTTAAGGACAGTATAAAAATAGACATTATGCAAGAACAACTTATGTGGATGAATGGAAATTTCATCCGAAGATGCCAGAAATTTCTTCACGCAGATGGACACCACTTATAACAAGGTTAGTACTGATTATAGTGCATATCACTATCACTCATAAGTAATGCGGGAGTTACGGATTCTACATTGAAAAAGGAATCAAATTTTCTACTACCATTTTTGAAGTTCTGTTTCTTAAGTTGAAGAAAGTTATTCTCTGCATAATCTTTCATGCACTGTCATTTCTTAAGTGTAATAGATTACATACGTGCAATCCGTGGTATCACCAAAAACGATCACACTGTATTAACTATATAAAATGTAGTGTTTTCATTTTCTCTCTGCTGCTAACTGGTCTCCCTCCCCTTTTTACTTTCTCTACTACGCATAGTAAGTAGGGGAAGTATTGCATTCCACTCAAAAATTTGATACCAAGATTTCACCGGAAATACATGTTTTGAGGCCTGAATCCAAAAAAAGTATTTTTGGAAACATGTCCGTCTGTGAACAGCATAACTCAGAAACAAACAGTTGGATAAACACCAAACTTGGTATTTAGGTTCAGTATCTTCCAGAGATGCGACACAAACATTTTCAAGAAAATTCCCCACCCCAGATTACTCTTTACATGGAAAATTTTTCAAAAAATTTTATTTTCTCAAAAACGGCCCTAACCATTTTGATTAAAGTATCATATGTTTAAGACATTTTTATGGCAAATAAAATGTATATCTTGAATTTTCTGAGAATGTCTCCAAAAGTATTCTTCATTGAGAACGACTTTTGCATAACTGGTAAACCATAAGAGATAGACAAAATTTTACTACACAAACAATATAGATCGCGTTAAAATACACAATTTATGTCATATACATTTTTTTGTTGAGTGAACCATTTTCGAGATATTGCTTTTTATTCCCTTAAATTTTCCAATACTTTACTTTTTCTCAAATGGGAATTCGTTATTCATTTTTTTGTCTTGGATATGCAAAGATATTAATCTGTGGCAAACAGAATGGTGCTGCACCTAGCAAGCAGCTATTAAGAGATATGTCTATGCTTAAAGGCTACTGTATTTTTATATTGCCGTTGCAAATACAAAACAAGGGGACATAGTATGCCTTAAGCGATAGTCAAATATTTTTAGAACTTGTCACTATGTGTAAAATGTAATTCTCTTTGCATGTCAAGAACATAAAAAAAATAACAACAAATTCTCAGTTAAGAAAATGTGTAAATATTGGAAAATCAAAGAAATAACAAGGAGTATCTTGAAAATGGTTCACTTTACAAAAACAAAAATGTTTATGACATATTTGTGTGTTTTAACGAGATCTACATTTTTTATGTAATAAAATTTTGTCTATCTCTTGTGTTTTACCAGTTATGCAAAAGTCATTCAGAATGAAGAGGACTTTTGGGGATATCCCCAGAAAATTCAAGATAAACATTTTATTTGCCATAAAAATGTCTTAAACATATGATACTTTAATCAAAATCGTTAGAGCCATTTTTGAGAAAATAAAAATTTTCGAAAAATGTTCCATATAAGGGGTGGTTTGGGGTGGGGGGATTTTCTTGAAAACTTTCATGTCGCATCCCTGGAACATATTGAACCTAAATACCAAGTTTGGTGTATATCCGACTTTTCGTTTTTGAGTTATGCTGTTCACAGACACACAAGACATACACACGGACATGTTTCCAAAAATGCATTATTTTTTTTATGTCCTGGACATGCAAAGAGAATGCAATACTCCACATAGCAACCAGCTCTTAAAAGATTTGACTATCGCTTAAGCCTACCATATTCCCCTTACACCTACAAGCAAATTAGCAATAAAATAGAGTCTGCAAATGTTTATCTCTATTAACATGAAGTAGATGGAGAATAAGCGTTTGTAAAAATAGTTTGTACAGGAGTAGAGAAAGTCATGTGAGTGTAACGCATCAGATTTTTTAAATGCTTAGCATAAGTGTTTCTCGTGTTAATCAGAATCACTATAAATTCACAAACAAGCTACTCAATATTAACACATCAACAGATGTTTAGAAACCAAAAAATCGAAGAAATAAATTAAGTAGAAGAAATGGTATCCCAGGCTTAAATTTAACTGTATGCTACAATTTTCAAGTTTGTGTTTGAATTTATTGTACCACTTGATTACATAGTTTATTTACATGTTGTTTATACAAAATCCTAACCTACCTTTTTACAATTGTCTGGTTGCCTGCTACTCTTAATGCTCATTGAGCACCATTTTTCTTTTACCTTACCTAGAAATTCTCCCATGGCCCTAGCTTTCTTTTCTTCTTTTACTGTCAGTATTTTTATTGCTGTGATTTTTTTTGCCAGTTTTTTTCTCATTTCTTTTCCAAAATTTTTTCCCTCCATAGTCCTATCTCCTTACATTCTACCATGTAGAGTGCTCTCTCTCTCTCTCTCTCTCTCTCTCTCTCTCTCTCTCTCTCTCTCTCTCTCTCTCTCTCTCCCTCCCTCCCTCCACATAGCTCACATTTACCTTTATCACCACCTCTCATCCTCTTAGGTATATTGATCCTGTTCTCGTCCATGCTAGACCCTCTCTTTCCTGCTATTACATTGATCGACATATCTTTTCTCTTCCCCTGTCTGTTTTTATTATTTTATAGAAATTTAGGGACTTTTTATCCTCTTATCTGCCCCATATCTCCTGTCTTTCTATGTCTTCCAATTTACTTCTTTTTTGTCTCCAGAATCCATTTACATTTCTTTCCCCTAGCGTCCAGATCTCTCCCATTCTTAGTTTGTCCATGATCTTTTCCATCCCTGACCACCAGCTATTTTTGCTTAAGATTCTCCTCTGCTGGTTCATGAATACCTTAAGTATCTTCCCCTCTTCCTTAATCATGCTCCTATATCAGAATTTTAAAATTCTCTCCATTATTATTCCGCCTCTTTTTGTTCTTTCTAATTCCAATAAGGCAATCTCCCCTGGTGTGGCTCTTGGTAATTCTAATCTCTCTTTTACCACAGTAAAGGAATTTGCTGTAATTTAGATGCAGAGAGTGGGGAGAAAGGGGTAATAATGGGGAGAACCCTTAAATATTGGTATAGACTATTAAATTTAGAAGAGAAAAACTTGTTGAGGCAGTGTCTGGAATTTCAAGAAAGAGCTTAAAAAAAAAAAAAAAAAAAAAAAAAAAAAAAAGTGGAGTTATAGTATAAAAACTAATTTGGAAAATAGTGGTCTGCGAGAAACTTGGAGGAGGGAAAATAATGTTAAAGGTTTTTGGAAAGAAGCTAGGCGGAGGTTTGAAGATATAGAGATACAAAATGCATTTAGTAGCATCGGGAAGAAAAGTTCCTTGGAATCATATATATTAATAAAAAATGTATGGGCTAGAGAACAGTATGAGGATTACTCAAATAAGGAACAAAGAGAGAGTATAGCTTGGGTACGAGCAGGTGTATGGAGACTAATAGGAATGAGAAATGGGTTCCCACAGAACCAGTGTCCGATATGTGGTGAAAGAGAAGATTTAGAACATATCGTGTTCGATTGTAAAGGTACACAGCATTTGAGAAAGCAAGCTATAAATGGGAAATGGTTAAAACTGGACAGGAAAGTAGCCTTAGGCAAGATTTTTAACAAGGATAATAAAAAGGTAGGAGACTACATGTCCAAAGTAAAAAAGAAATGGTTATGGACAATAAAACGAGATGGGAATTAATTTCATCATGAGATGTTAAGATATGTAATTATATTATCATTATTATAAAATTAATATTATTAGATTATCCTTTTGGTATTACTACTATTATTCTAAATTTTTTATGTTATAAAAAAGAAAGTAATATCAGTAGAATATGCTAAGATAACAGCTTGGGCTGAAGTATAGCCATATTCTAAGGAAGATTGCTAGCACAGATAAATAAATAAAATAAAATATCTCTTTATAAAACCTTTTGTATACCTGATCAATTCTTTTACTTAATTTTCGTTCTCCCCATATTTCCATTACGTACAACATTCCAGCTAATTCTTCATACATTCTCTCATCTTTTTGTCATCATTCCTAATCTATATTTGCATATTCTTATTCCTGTCATAGCCACCTTCCCTTTTGCTACCACTTTCGTGCCGTGTGCCCTCCATTTCCCATTGTAACTCATTCTTACCCTAGATACTCAAACTCAATGACCTCCAACTTGTGATCCCCTAGGCTCCATCTTTCCTCCTTTTTTAGTTTGTTTTCCCTTTTAAATACCATTGCTTTTTATTTGTTTGTGTTTATTTTAATTTCCCATTCTTCACAAAATTCTTGTATTCCACTTATTGCTCTCTGTAGCCCTATTATTGATGTTGCTCCAACCATCAAGTCATCTGCATATAGTGAGCGTGGTATCTCTTTGTTCATTATTGCTGGACAGCATTGATTTTTTTCCTTGCATTTTTTTTTATCATCTATAAATAAATTAAACAGTATGGGGCTAATTTTCAAGTAAAAACCTAAACAAACCGTAAATGTACCACACAAATAAAAATAATATATAGTGCCCACTTATTAATGAAAATGAAGTCCATCTTCACTGTCTTTTGCTACGGAATCTATTAATGACTTTAAGAGCTGAATGTTGGCAACCATGTTCACATCACTTGAGAGCATAACAAGCATGCTGTGGCATGGCAGTTTGAAGAAAAAATCTTGATTCTGTTGAGAGGGAAAAATCTTTTTGGCTAAACAGTTGTCTTAGATGTGGTGACTAATGTTCTGAACAAATGGTAATTTGGGAGAATGTGTCTTATGGTCTGCTTAATTGATACAGCTCCTTCATTGTTCCTGAGGTCAGGTCTTCGATATAAAACTGAAAGCTCTGTCTTAATTCTGTGTTGACAGCTGAAAGCCTGGGATGCAGTGGTAAGTTTTCTTTCAGGAAAATGAATTAAGAATTCAATAGCTTTTTCTACCTCTAGATGCTATAATGCAAGGAAACTATCTTGAGCTTCTGTTGCACCCTTGGCATTTATATGCAAGCCTTCATGCTTGCTGTAAAATGTTACAACTTTATGTGCAGCATCACTTCTGTGTACTGATTCGTTATATTTTCAATCATTTGAATGAAATATGAAACAGCAAGTTTTGCTTTCACAGACCAATCTTCTTGTAACTGATTGTATAGAATATCTAAATGGAGTATTACTTTGGTAAAAATTCCAGCCGAAAGAAACATCCTTTATCTTCAAGTCTGAGGAGAGTTTAACTGCTTATTACAAGTATACCATTAAGTTGTGCTTTTTTCAAAAGTCAATAAGCATTCTAGTTAGCCAATTTTATATTCATACATCACTTATATGGTTCACAACTTAAAATTCCCCTTACTGCTGGCACACAAGGATTCCTTTGTGTCACATTGATTTTAATGCAGAAAGTCATTCCAGTGAATTAGAAAAGAAGGTTGGGAACTCGTAAGAACACTCTTGCAGACTGTTGTGAATCAGTCCATTTTCCATTTGTTCCTCAGGATTCAAAATTGTTCAATTCTCACAGCACACCATTCTTATCATCCCAAAATATTAATATTAGTCGTTGCTTTTTGGAAACATCATTCATTTCACCAGCCATTATAGCTACAAACTTAGCTTGCATTATTTCTTCTGAAACCATCTCCCAACAGGTTTCAAGCACAATTTGCAACAGTTCATAGTAGATAGATGTTGATCTCCTCCAAAGTACCTGATTACCTTCAAATGTTCTTTAACTGCATTGTCTATTCTGTGTATTAAATCTACCATGATTCAGGATTTTCTGCAAAGTCTCCTCTTCATGCTCCCTCAAAGCCAATTCCTAAGCTACATATAGTTTACATAGCACATACCTATTTTATTCCATTTGTTGCTTGTCAATTCCTCTTATTATAAGATGGTTTAACAATGTGATGTTCATACTGCCGATACTCTTTGTAATATGTGCATATGCTTTTCACTATAATAATCCTTCTTAACTAAAGCATTAAAATGCTAAACTATTTTGCTTCTTTACACCATGCACTACAATTTCCAAAACAGTAAACAAGGAAAACAAACCAGAGCATTCCCAAGTTCACATTCACACATCCAATTGTTTTCATACACTTTCCTCTTAAATTTTCTTGTTAAAATTTAAACCTGGTATGGATTTACCCCAAAGTTTGTAAACTAGAGTCTACCTAGATCCATAGATCTGAGAAAAATATTCAACAGATTGTCTTGGCCTTTACAATTCATTGTCAGTCTGGGTGGCTCAGTTGGTCAATCGCTGGCCTTCTGATCCCAAGGTCGTGGGTTCAAACCTGACGTAGACTGATGGTTTTTAAGTGTGCTTAAAAGTGACAGCCCCATGTTAGTAGATTTATCTAACATGTAAAAGAACTCCTGCAGGACAAAACTCTGGCACACCAGCGGCACTGATATGATCCTGGCAATTGACAGTATCATTAACAGATTTTTTTTGTTTTTTATGTTCACCACAATTCATTAAATGTAAATCATTTTTCTGAACTGAATCCAATAAGGCTTCCATCACTCTGCATTTGTGGTGTACCAGTGCAGTGAGTTGTCCATTTACTCTTGCAGCATCTCTGAAAGATTTTTGTTTTGTCTGACAGTGTTTGTATATTATGTAATGTAGAATACTTCTACTGGATAAAAATGGATTTTGTGTGCATCTGTCATCAGTTTCCTCATTTGAAGTCTGTGTTAAATCTGCTGCCACAGCCTCTGTTGAATTTGTTAATGTGGAGAAAAGAAAGGAAAGAAGCTGTTCTTATCAATTATAAACTTGTGCTTTATATACAGTTGTAATTTTAAGCAATAATAAGAATTTTATCATCTTCAGTGAATATGTCCATAGATAACATTCAAATGTGCTTTCAGGTTAAAGTTACCCCAGATTTTAAGATTGTAAATGTATACTGGGTAACCAAAGATTCAGATAATGTAACAGGAGTGGAAGACATTTTAAAAAGAAGTGCAAAAATGCTACAGCATGAACTGACACAATTGCAGCTAATGGGTGTGATGCCTCGCATACAGTTTGTAAAAGGTAAAATAAAATGTTAATGCAAATGACGTTAAATAGGAATTGAGGTTTCTTCAGGAAGATTAATTTTGCACAAATTTTTACAGTAGTTTTACAGTAGTTAAGAACCATTAACTATAAACTTTCATTTCACATTCTAATGCACTTCACTTAAGCTAGGTGTTTTGGAGGGAGTGTTGGCAGAAAATGGATCAGAAATAAAGTCATAGGTTGGAAGAAGAAGAAGAGGTAGAGGGAAGTAATATAAAAACTTTTAAAGTGCAAGTATTTGCAGGGAAGCTTGCTAGTTGCTAATTTTATCAGGTAGAGGAAGAGCTATTACAGTAGCATTTCACTGAAGGATAAAGCAAAAGATATTATGCAGTCATGATGCGAAGTATTTTGTCTCATTTAACCTTAGCATTCATAGAACATTTGCTTTTTCAGTATACAGGGTGTTAAACCACACTGTAATAATTTCAGAGTTTAAGAGGGGTCCTCCTAGATAAACAAATTGAAATGAGAAAACTGTGGTGTGCAGTTCAAATTTTGAAGGCGTACCATTAAAGGTTCTGAAAGGCCAGTATGAGGATGATACTGAACATTTTTAGAATGTCATGCATCTAGAAACAAATTAAAATTTCTTGTATATGACAGCTACTTTCTAATGTTTTGCAAGTTGATTGTAAAGTTTGTTCAGTTTGGTCTAATAGTTTGTTAATTATCACTGTTTAAAGATTTTGTGTTCACCCAAAAATGAATTTGACTAGAGAACATTTCTGGGCTATGTTTACGATTTCTTATCTCATTATCACCTAAACAATGTGAAGATTGGCTTAGAAATGTATTGGGTGAAAAAGCCCCATCTAAAGTAACAATTTATAATGGTACAGCAAATTCGAAAGAGATCAGTTTTTTCTTAGTGATGAGTTTTGTGAAGGATGCCCAAGAACTGCTGTTACTGAGAAAATATTGCCGCTGTTCGAGCAATGCTTGAAGATCAACAGACATCTTATGAATTTATTCGGGCGACATTGGGCATTGGTATGAGTCAAATCCAAAGCATTTTACATCAAAAGTTAGATGTGAGAAAAATTTTTTGTCCATGGATTCCATATAAGCTGACTCCTGATCAAAAACAACAACGCATTGATTGGTGCAGAAAAACTCTGGAAAAATTCCAAGGCGACACTTCAAATTTGACTTGAAATATCGTTACTGGTGATGAATCTTGGATTTATTGTTGTGATCCTAAAAAGAAAAGTCAGTTGGCTCAATAGGTCTTTTGAACAAAACCTAAGCCTACAAAAATCCAATGAATCCGCAGTGCTGGTAAGAAGATAGTTGCTATTTTTTTTTCTAAAATGGGCCATATTGCTACAGTAGCATTAGAAGATAAGACATACCGTTATTGCCAATTGTACACAAATGTCTGTTTCCTGCAAATGTTTGAAAAAGTTCATGAAAAGTGCCTGAAAGGAAAAATAATGTTACATTGTCGCTTACAGCAAAATTAACAACTGAACATCTGGATGCTCCAAAGGTCAGTACCATGAACCCTCCACCATACAGCTCTGACCAGGCACCTTGGGATCTTTTTTTTTTTATTTGCAAAAGTTAAAGATAAAATGCATAAACTCACTCTTTTGTCATCAGATGAAGCAGTGGAACATTATAAAAACCTGGTTTCTGATGTGCCTCAGGAAGAGTAGCATCATTGCTTTAAGGACTGGTTTCATTGAATGCAAAAAATGTATTGATGTTAATGGGGAAGATTTTGAAAAACAATAAATCATTTAAATTTTTTAAAATTAATCCCTGTTTGATTTTCTAAAAATGTTCACTTTTGCCCTCATATGGCACTAACTAATGAAGCGCACCCACAAGGATGATATTGTACCATAATGGCAAGTGCTAGAGTATGCTATATGTGACTGTCATCAACTAAAATTGGATCATTTTTATCAACTTTTAGTTTCTGTAATTGCTTTTCACCTTGTTCCTTTGCAATTCAGCACAGAATGCCTAGGTTCCTTTCTTTTGTTTAGTATCTTAAGTTTTATAGAAATTGCATTGCCTGAATCAGTAATCATCATAATTTAGCAGATTGCACAATATTTATCTTTATGATTTTATATTAGTTTTAAAACATAATTATAATACAGTATTTTTGTTTATGAATTAGCTTGTTGTTAAATGCACTCCATTAGAATTCAGTAAAACCTGAACTAGCAATTTGTACATAACCATGTGCATTTTATTTAGCACATAGTCACTCTGTCATGTTGTAATTTGACTTGACATTTGTTTGTTTTGTTTTTTTAACACAAATACTGAAAAAGAAATATATGTTGAATAAAGACTTATAAAAAAAAAAGTTTTCATTTAAAACTTTGAAGATTGTTTATTTTGTGAAGTTCAGTGCTAAGATATCTCTCTTTTCTCTCTGTGTGTCTGTGAAAGAGAGAGAAATTGGCAATGCCGAAGACTATTTTTGCTTACTTTCATTGCAGATAATCAGTATGCCAAAGTAATGGAAATTGATAAAAGACTTAGCAAAGCAGATTATGGTGAAGGATATATTCCATTAAATTCTTCTTACCACTGGAAGCCTGAATTTTCTAATCCAGAGAGTAACTGCAATGTTACAGTAAGTTAAGATGCCGTGGCAACTCTGTGAAAACTTTATTATTCTGTTAAATATTTTTAGCATGTCTGCATACATCATTGTGATACCAATAACTTAGATTATGCACCATTAGAAGAATTTAGGAACATAGTTTCTAGGACTGTGAATCAAACTAGATGCATGAGGGTAGCCCCTAGAGCATAACAATACATATTGAAACACTTGGAAGGTTGAGAATGATAAGTAGAAAGTTATTATCACATATGTAGGCTGCAAGGTGCTAAGGTGCTAAGGTTATTTATTGAGGAAATTACCTGGTGCCGGTACATTAGGCCCGGCTGACAGGCTTATGTTTACATGTTTTTTACAGTTTACGTGTTAGCATTATACTATGTTTATTGTAGGAAAGAAAAAACCCAGGCTGCAAATGAAACCACTCACTTCCTTTAAATGGAAGGATACATGCTAAATATCAGTTTTTTAATACAACCCAAAATATCTGGTGGCATAAAAGTAAATAGGGCGACGCCTTGGCCTAGTGGTTGGACTGTTTAATCCCAGGGACCTACATGTGGGATTTGTGCTGGACAAAGTGGCTTCTGGGCAGGCCTTCTTTGGATTCTCCAGTTTCCCCTGTCATTCATTCCACCAACTGCTCCATCATCACCTTTCCTTTCATCTATTTCACCATCATTTGATATCACCTACTTCCTCACTCTCATACCAGGCATTTGGCTAATCACCCATCCTGGATATTCTATCTGATCCAGAGTGTCTACCATAGCAGACCTCTGACCCCAGGCACCTGCTTGTAAGTCCTGGGGTGTGTAAGTCCTACATATGAGGAGGGTAAATAGAGAAAGAAGAAGAAATAAAAGTAAATAGACATTTGCTGTTATACTTCTTACAGTAAACGTTTAGCAGTTCATTATAAGATTTTGCTCTAAGAATCAATAAAAAATAGTGTGTTTAATAATGGTTGTAACAGATTGAATTAACAGTACCTTCATTTCAAAGTGTATTCCTGTACATTGAGTTAACCATGTGTAAACACATGTTGGATGCATGTCATCAGCACATAGACACAACAAAACAAAGAAAAACTATGTGTACTTGTGTTCCATTGTCAGTAGCATCTGTGGTCACATGTATAAACACACAGGGTGGCACAGGAAATGTCATGCCATTTAATTCCTATCTTATCACTGTAGTATCTGTGGTATTGATATTACAAGCATGTCATTTTTTTACAAGGTGACAGACATTGTTCTTAGTTCACAGCTAAAAAACAAGAACTTACTGTAGAAAAGCATTAACATAGTTAAATCATTTGAACTAGCTTCCAACACTCGTTTGTTCTCCTTACATAAGCATAAAATCAGTAGAGGTAATGAAAACAAGCTTAAAATTCCTCATGCCTTCTCCAGGGTTGATAAATGGCATTGATGATGCAAGCAGTGTTATGTGGAACATATTCCTATGACAGGCATGATCTTTGAGTCATACCAAATAATGCAGTTTCTTAATAGCAAAATGTAATCACTCTTAGACTGTATTATTCTAGGAAACTTTTCTTTGGTTTCATACAACAAGAAAGGCACCAAATAAAGCTCAAAAATGGAACTTAGATATTGCAACTGTGCGTTTAGGTAATACACACAAAGGTACATTTCCAAGAGGTTCTGAAACAAGCAAGCACTCATATTGAAAGGATGATTGTTAACAACACAATAATTGATGACCAACTAAAAAAGATGATTGACCTTTATTATTTTAGAATTTGGAAGAAGCAGAAGTTGAACCAGTTTTACCACCCATGAGAATGGATGTCTTGGGTTTGAATCATGCAGATGTAATGACAAAGGTAATGTGTTTTGAGTACTCCTTTCCATTTGTAAAGAAAAGATCACACATGAAACCCTACAAACTACTTTCACTTGAATTGCCAAGCAGAGCAATAGAAATATTATCTTTTAATTTAATTTTTGGAGACTTAATCAATACATATGCCATAACTTTTAGAGCGTTCTGTGATAGCATTAAGAATAAATTGTTAAATAATTTGCAAAAAGACCTGTAAAAGGATCATTGTATGTCAAATCATACAGGGGTATAAACTCTGATTTTTTTTTTTTAATCAGATAGGGAACTCAGTCTTACTGGAATGCTGCCATGGTAGCTCAATTGGTTAGAGCAATGGCACATACCTATAGTTAAAATCCCAGCTATGGATTTGAATTTTTCAGTCTGATTCTACCTTTCCATTTTACTCTCCAGATTGTACCTATAAAAATAAGTAAAAATCCACAATTTCAGTTTTTTTTTTCTTTTTCTTTCTCTACCATGTAGCTAGTAGATAGAAAAGGTATTTAATTCTACCCAAAAATTTGATACTGAGATGCCAGAAATACAAGTTTTTGAGGCTACTGGATCAAATAAAAAGCGTTTTTAGAAGAAGGCCCATGTACAGCATAACTCGGATAAATACCAAACTTTGTATGTAGGTTAGGTATCTTCCAAAGATGCAGTGCAACAATTTTCAAGAACATCCTCCTACCCCAAACTATCCCTTGCATAGAACATTCTTCTAAATTTTTTATTTTCTCAAAAATGGCTCCAACAATTTAGATTAAAATTGCCATATACTTGTTTAATTTTGTACAACTGATAAATGCTAAGAGATAGACAAAGGTGTCCTACACAAAATGTAGATTTTAATAAACCACATACTTAAACTTTTTGTGACATCAGCCATTTCAAGATATCTGTTATTATTGGTTTGAATTTTTCAATTCTTTATAATTTTTTAAAGTGCCGTCTCTATTCAATTGTTTCTTGTGTGTCATAGAAACAGTATGGAATTCCAAGGTTAGCATATAGTGACTTGCTTTTAAACATCTGAATTGATTTGTTTTCCTCTGTCTCACTTTGTGCATACAAGAAAATGTGTAATGAAACTTTCTACAAAGGTTTATCTTGATTAAAATGAAGCAAATATAAGCATAAGCTTTCATAAGGATAGCTTGTAGAAGCTTTATAAAGTAGATTATAGTGGGTAGAGAAAGTCATATGTACACTACGGTGTACTATCCGGACACCTGGCTGAAAATGACATAAAAGTTCATGGCGCCCTCCATCAGTAATGCTGGAAGTCAATATGGTGTTGGCCCACCCTTAGCCTTGATGACAGCGTTCACTATCGCAGGCATACTTTCAATCAGGTGCTGGAAGGTTTCTTGGGGAATGGCAGCCCATTCTTCATAGAGTGCAGAACTGAGGAGAGGTATTGATGTAGGTCGGTGAGGCCTGGCACGAAGTCAGCATTCCAAAACATCCCAAAGGTGTTCTATAGGATTCAAGTCAGGACTCTGTGCAGTCCAGTCCATTACAGGAATGTTATTGTCGTGTAACCACTCCGGCACAGCCCGTGCAGTATGAACAGGTGCTCGATTGTGTTGAAAGATGCAATTGCCATACCCGAATTGCCCTTCAACAGTGGGAAGGTGCTTAAAATATCAATGTAGGTCTGCGCTGTGATCGTGCCGTGCAAAACAACAAGGGGTGCAAGCCCCCTCGAGGAAAAACACGACCACACCATAACACCGCAACCTCCGAATTTCACTGTTGGCACTACACACACTGGCAGATGACGTTCACCGGGCATTCGCCATACCTACACCAAGCGAGGCGTCGTTTAGCATTTTCCTACGTGATGTGTGGCTTATGAACAGCTGCTCAACCAGAATCCAAGGGTTCTCACCTCTCGCCTAACTGTCATAGTATTTGGAGTGGATCCTGATGCAGTTTGGAATTCCTGTGTGATGGTCTGGATAGATGTCTGCCTCTTACTCTTTACGACCCTCTTCAAATGTTGGCGGTCTCTGTCAGTCAACAGACCAGGTCGGCCTGTACGCTTTTGCACTGTACATGTCCCTTCACGTTTCCACTTCACTATCACATCAGAAACAGTGGACCTAGGGATGTTTAGGAGTGTGGAAATCTTGCGTACAGACTTCTGACACAAGTGACACCCAATCACCTGGCCACGTTCGAAGTCTGTGAGTTCCATGGAGCATCCCATTCTGCTGTTTCACGATGTCTAATGACTACTGAGGTCGCAGATAAAGAGTACCAGGCAGTAAGTGGCAGCACAATGCACCTAAGATGAAAAACATATGTTTGGGGGCTGTCCGGATACTTTTGATTACATAGTGTATGTAACTTATCAGATTGTTTTTACTAATAGTTTAATTTTATAAACTTCCTAACAAGGCACATTCGTGAAGTGTCGCTTGCGTATTGAACTCATGTTTTGTACATAGTCATAACCGATCCACTAGATGTCAGTGATGCACATTTTAGCTGCCCATTCTAACCGATTCATAACAGAATCGCGTTGTAGGCAATCCGTGTGCATGGCAGCACAGTGCCTTGACAGTGCAAGAGAAGTATACTCTGACTCTGTAGTAGATATTTGTGTGTGAATGATATAGTGAACTGTAAGTGGACATTTTGTATTTGTGCTTGTATCGTACATAATGAGAAAAAAAATAAATTGAGTTTTATTTAAGGACACTCTTTAACTGCCGTGATCCTTAGGGTCCCATTCTATATTGGGCATGAAAGACCGGAAAATTTTGCTCAGAGGCCTATTTAACAAGCTTGAGGTTCTTTTATGTGCCATAAATCTACGACACAGGACTACCGGCTTTACTTTCCTTCCAAAGGAAGCCATGCTAAGGATTTTTACACTCGAAAAAAATCCATCACCCTCCGCCAGGTGCATAAGGAGAACTGATGTACACAAAGTGTTAGAGGTTTCACCAGATTGAATTACTGTCTTCATCATGTGAAGTACATGAAGAGGAAAGAGACATTGCAAACACTTTCTTTGGTTTGATCAAGAAACTTGAAGATGCCTGTATCACTGAAATCCTGGAGAACGAAGAAGTGGTGCAAATCCTTTTGAGGACATTACTGATGTCAAACCAATTTATGAGCCTTTTACTGATGATGTAGCTAATGACTATGTTCTTTTCGATTATGTCAAGATGTAATTGAAGAAAAAAATAATGGCTGGTGATTGAAAACAATTTTGCATCACTTCAGAAGGGTCAAGGACAGGAACTATCTATCTCATTATCAAAGATAATATGAACAACAAGGAAGAAAACATGTGAGGCTCAAGGTCATATCAGAGTACATTTGGTCTACTTTCCTAGAGGCAAGGGCTAATTTCAGGCTGTGCATGATATTGATATAAGGTGGTGGGTATGCACCAAAGCTACGAGTGCTTGGACTGACAGATTTCAAAGCTAGATCTACTGGTTGTGGAATTTTAAGACAGTTCACAAGATTGTGAGTCGCAAAGTTATGCAGTTTGTAACATACAAACATGCTCAAGTGCAAGAAGAGATAGAGAATTCTGCAATTGCATGTGGTGTTGAATTCACGGACACTATTGTTTCTAATTATTCAGCAGCTGAAACTCTAAATACCGACCAATTTGGATCTAATTATGACATTCTCAGTGACCGCACACTATCTAGCATGGGTGAATGAGACACGATTGTCAGGGTGAAATCAGCATCTGGAATATTCATTTGCATACAATTCAGTCAATTATTTCAATGGAAAGTAGACTTCTTTCTCCACTACTCATTGTCTTCCGTGAACCAAGTGGTACATTGGTCCCCTTGTGCAAAAGAAAATGAACTGACCTCCAAACGTATACATAACTGTTTCAAAATCAGGCAAAGTGGAACAATGCATATTCTGGAACAATGGCAGGATAACTGTGCCTCTCCGAATGTTGGAACAAAATGTTGTCTGGTTCTGGATTCAGTTTCACTCCATCAACAGAATCTGTTTGTAATTCCAGATAAACACATACAGGAAACAACCATTCCATCTGCACAATATCCCTTGTTCAACCTTTGCATGTATACTTTTTTGCCAGTGGAAAAAGTTCGCTAAACATTTTTATGAGCAATTTTTACTCGACAAAATTGATATTGAACTACACAGTCTTAAGCTATCATCAACCTTCATGCACTTATCCATAATCAGTTTAGTGCTCCCATATTTAAGAACATGATCAAGCATGTCTGGAAGAAAGCTACATTTCCAGTTGAATGTGATGCTCCTGAAAATGTTATCTGGAATACGGAAGATTCAAGTTGCTCAACACCAAACTGGATCATTTATCCAATGCGCATATTCTTGTTTACATTTGTGTTTTAACAGATTTCTACACCAAGACCCACAAACATGCTTAATAATAGGTATGTACAGCTAAATGGAATAGAATAATTATTATGTTATACCTGTTTCCTGTCCTATTCATTATTATACCACTATCTATAAGGCTCACCAACATGTAAAATTACCACTATGGGCAGCTAAACTGGTGCATAAGTATTGATTACACCTGCCGTTTCCATTATAATTAATTTTATTTCAATATCGTTGAGATACTTCATGTATTGTACCTTGTAAGACCTGAAACAAATGTGCACACAGCTATTGAACTGTCAGTGCTAGAGAAGCTATGCTATATCTTGTTATAAAGCTCTTTAAAGGGTTTTAATTTAATAAAACTCAACCCAACTTTAAGGAGTATGTTCTTTAGGTTTTCAAAATATTCATTTTTATAACTTGCAAAAATGTTGCTTTTTATTTTGTTAAAAAAAAATGTATATTCTTTACGGCTGAAAAATTCTTAATAAATCTGATGATGGAAAAAAACTGTGGGTTCATAAGGAAATACATTTCCAGTGAAAACAATATTTTCACTCATGGTTCACATCCTCATCTGCAAGAAATGGTAAACAATTCACTTCTTCATACCTGTCCAGAGCAAGCACTTCTCATGCCTTTAACCACCATAGAGTTATGAATTGGATGCATGAAATTGTGTATTAGTAAATGTACAACAGTTTTGTGCTTAAGGGCAGACACAGGTTTTCTTCTTGAAATGTGATGATTTTTATTTGTTCCCGAAGTAATTGCTGTATTGACAGGGACTTCCAGGTGTTGTGTCAATTGGACAGCAGAATAAGGTGCAATTCCTTCCACCTTAATTTTTGTAGGCATGTTCAGCTTTGAAAAAGTTTATTGTTATTTGGGCAGATAGAGAAGAGAGGGAAATGCATACTGTGCTCTGAATAATTTCTGTCATGCCTAGGATGACCAACTTTCCTGATTTTCAGGACTATTTCCTGCATTTTGAGATTTTTTATCTGTCTCTTCATCCTGCAAATGTGCTTTTATTTCCTCAATCTTTGCATTCTATTTCTTAAGTCAAGTTAATGCTGGCAAATTGCTTGAATCAAATTATCACTTGTAACAATTATTTCTCCTCTGGTTTTCTTCTTTGATGGCTCCAATTTTGGCTATAGTGACTGTAATTTTCTGAAAATGGGTGTTGACATTGATTGTGGTGCTTCAAGGTACAGTTCCAAGAAGAAAAAATTCTGGAAAACTGTAAAAGGAAGACATTTTGGCTGTAAAAGAAGTGTACATTTTACAGAAAAAGTAACATGTGCTTCAGAAATAAATCAGTAATTGTGCACGTAAATACATTTTTGCTTTTGGAATAGAAAGAAAGTAACTCAGTACTGTATTAACTTCCTAGATAAATGTAAGCAAGCCTGCAAATAAGTGATAAATTTTATTTGTGCGCTGTTCTATTATGAAAAGTTCTCTTTACTGTTATATAATTTTAAAAAATTAAAACTGCATCATACAACAAAAAGAAGTTTAGTAAAAATTGAGTCAACTTAACGCTGCATAGTTGTCACTCACCAGTTAACTGCAGGAACATTTGTCGTCAGCTGTTGTCGACTGATTTGAACATCTGGGCCCCTCGTTACTTGGTGGAGGTATATTCCAGCACCAGAGAAGGAGGAATACAGGAGGGCTGTTCACCTCAAAATCCTGAAATGTCCCATCCTTTTGACACCCTTGTCTCTTCATTTCATCTATGGAGTTGGTTACTCAAATCATACTACTTGCTGATAACAGAGTCCCTTATTTTTTTGCATTTGCCAGTATAGATATTTTTTTGCAAATTATATGGTTTTTATGCAAATAATGCAATTTCTGCAGCTTTCATAAAATAATGCAAATTTGCATTTCTTTTAGTCTGAAAGAACAGCTTTGCATTGTATGAAATTCCCTCTTAAACATTACATTTAAATTCCTCAGCAGCCAGTATTACTTGCATATGAAAGACTTGTATTCTTTAGCACCTCCATGCCCAGCATCTTACCATCACAAGGATTTCATTGAATCCTTATGGTAGTCTCTCATGCTTCCTTATAATAGAGTGCTATCCTAACTATAGATGACTATTTAGTATACTATGCTCCTGTGAACTGTGCACCTTGGCAAATATTATACTTCCCTATACATAAAAATCAAATTGAAACATGATCACCATTGCTTACTAATTATTGGAATATTTTGCAGATACAGAGAAGCAAGAAAAAGGCAGAGGGTCATCATCATAGCATCAACCAAAGTGAATTAGAATATACGGCTCTAGAGCATTCCAAGGAAAATTGTCATCCCTTAGAATTCAAGAAAGAAGAGTTTTCTCAGTTTCTAATGAAGAGACGCATTGCAAAAAAGAAAGAAAGATCTGTCAAGAATTATTTTCCAGAACAAGATCTGTATGAAAGTGAACTATTAAATGATAGTTTATTGTATGATGAATTAACAGAAAATGAAGAGAAAGACTATGTGCAAGAATAGAAAAAAATAATAAATAGAAAATGTATAAATTTATGCTGCATTATGTACTTTTCCTGTATTGCAATGTTGCATTAATAATGTAATATATTTCTTTTATCACCTCAGCCTTTTCTTCTGGTTGCAGTATGTAAAGCCTAGCTAAAATTATAATAGTTGCCCATAATATCTTCAGTTCCCTCCCTCTCTTCTCCTGCAAACTTAAAAAACATTATGTATAGGGGTGATTTCTGATTAAGCCTTTTAATAATAATATTTATTTCCTCCAATTTATAAAGTTTACATTATGACTGGACATATCAGGCTCTGCAACCAAATAAAATTTGCAAGTATGCAAACACACACGTGTGTGTTCATATATTTAAATTTCATATAATATTGAGTGAATTTTGTGAGAGCTAGATTGTCCAATAAGTATGATGGTTGAAATTTAAGAATAATAAAAGGAAATATGATGAATCCCCTTGTGACTAATAGAGTGCAGTGACCAAAATACTGGAGTAAAACTTGATTGGTATCTAATTTTGTGCAGTTGGCAATGAAGTTCTCTTGCACTCCAGTATTTTGATGAGAGGTTGGTATGTTGATCAAAAGCTAGGCAGTGGAGTAGGTGGTTTCCACAGAAAGTGCATATAGGAGATTCTGCTATGCCAATCTTGTGTAGGTGTTTGTTGAGGCAGTCATGACTGTTAATAATCTAAAAACTGCTACAGAGAATTTTCTTGATAGTGTGATAATTCTAGTCTTCTTCTTGTGTAGATTTTCGCATTGTTTTCCTTTTGTTTCTGATACATATTCTTCTTTAATTGTTGTATGTTGATGTAATTATTCTTTTGATAGAATGAGAAGACAAGCGCACCAGATGATTTTTATGTAATTTTACTACCTTGGCATGAAAATCAACTGAATACCTTGCATTCCACAGTATGCTGGTATCCATTGAGGTACTACTCTTTTTTGCCATTCTAGGATATTAAGGCTTTTGGCTGTAGTATCAGATGCTATGGATAGTATAGCGGCTTTAGAGTAAGATAATATTACAACTCTTAAATTTGATAATTAAACAAACTGGAATGGTAAACAGTGAAGTGAAATGATGATTTATTTAAGTAACACTGAATCAAAATTAAGACTTAATGCTTCACTAACTTTTTATTTACACATAGAACATGCTTCACAGACGTCTGCATCATCAGCAGAGTCAAATGTAGTTAATGCAGACATCTGTGAGACATGTTCTACGTGTAAGTAAAAAGTTAGTGAAGCATTAAGTGTTAATTTCGACTCAATGTTACTTAAATAAGTCTCTGAAATTTGTTTATTTGATATATAAGTTTTTGTAACCTGAGAATTGCTAAAATTTTGCCATCAAATTTGTGGAATTTAAACAAGAAAAGAGTGAGCATACAACACCAGTACCACCATTATTTGGTAAGCTGGATCCTTCAGTATAGATGTGTAGCTATTCATTAACAGGACATTATAAATTTATTATTTATAGAGATATTTGTTTCAAAACACATGGAGAGGTTTCAGATTTTTTAAACTCTTCTGTTAACTGCAGATACAAGCTTAAGTGCAGTAAAACAATCTTAGACACAGAAAAATTCATATTAACACATTTCACTAATATTAAAGCATAGCATTTATTACTTTCTCCACTATTTGCTTAATAGAGGACTGGAAAAAAAAAGATTTTGGTGTAAATGCATTTTTGCCAGAAAAAGCCTTTAAATCAAAGCATTTACCTGAGACCCATTCAGAAGGAAATTATTGGCTGCCATAGTTAAAACAATGTTGGAACCCCAGTAGTTCTTACTTTTAAGGAATGTAGACAACTGTTCCTGTGACATGGTTAGCACACAGATGAACTCAAGTGTGATTCCTGGGCAGGGCAGAGGATTTTTCAATTGAAAACTTCTGTCCTAGGTTTAGGACTGAATGAATGTGATACTATTTCATTGCTGTACTGTGGAAGACAATGAGAAATCATCACACTGTCTTAAATGGATCTGACTTGTCTTTAGTCAGATTATCAACAACTGTTTTTTTATAAACTTTTTAACTTAAATAGCACTTTAATATTAAAAATATTATGTGCACGTTTAAACCTATTTCTATGATATTTCATTATACTTGTATATGGTGTCATTAGTTTAGAAGCACTTGTTGCCTCAGTGCTTGTTTTTTCAGTCATACATGGCATGCATGGTCAGTTAAGCACATGGCAGTAGAGAAATATTTGTGATGCTGTCCAGTCATGAGTAAAGGTTAGGATGACTGACCATACATCTTTTTTTTTCATACACACAAGTAAGAGGCAGGTTTTTGTAAGTTTCAGCAAATGCCCTCAATTTTGGGTTAGTATTTGATTTTAAATCTCACAATTTCCTGCACATAAGGTAACAAATATCAACAAGCCAGAAGTCACAACAAAGACCATGCAGTGTGCATTTGTAAAGGAATTGTATATTGTGCAAATAAATAATTTGTTAAGGATTCCTTGCTTTTAACAGACTGTTAGATGCCACCATTTTGGCTAAAGCAGACTGGTCTGGTTGAATCTTGGACTGCAGCCCCTGGTGTTAGCGAATGTAAGCCAGAAGCAGACTAGTATTGTTTTGGTCATGACTACCCCAACTGCCAGTCCACTCTGATCCTTCCTTCCCCTACTTTTGTCCTGCCTGATGTATTGATTTGTCTGTGCCAATCATGAGTCAGTATGAATATGACATTACTTGGAGTGGTTTTCTAGTCATTTAGTCCCAAGAGGAATAACTGAGGAAGACTGAAGAGTTTTAGTTTGTGTTCATTGGGTTTTTCACTTTCTTCATATGCGGAATGTGTTGAAACAGTGGAGCATATTGAGTGCTACTACTAGTCAGCCATGATATGGGTGCATGTGGAAGAGGAATTAATCAGTCGCAGAACAAGTGTTGATGATGAGATGGGGTTTAAGGGTGCTAAACATTGAGGGTCATCAGCGACCTTACGATGTATAAAATTTAAAACCCCAAAACTAAAATAGTGGACACTAACCCAAGGAGTCAAAAACACTATAAAACAATACAGCAAATTCTAAAAATCAACACACTAAAAAAACATGGTCAATAAAAGAGTAAAACGACGTGTCAAGAACTGTAGAACGCAAGGAACATGAGCACTATATGTCCGCCGGGGAGAAGAGCCCCCAAAAAACACAATATAGAAGCATAAAACTAAAAGACGCTCAGTGCATCAAATGCGCCGGTTAAAACCACTGTCACTTATAAAACGTAAAAGACATTCTACAGCATGCGCGTCGTCTTCCAAAACGTTGGCTATGCCAACAGTCAGACACACACGAACGCGCAATGGAGCTAAAATGTGACGCGCCGTTAAGGGCGCATCACACTGTGGTGCGGGGTCACCACTGAGCAGGTATCTATGACTAAAAGGGCAATGTCCGATTCGTAGACGAGCTAAAATTACCATTTCCCAATGAGAAGAGGTACCCCAGACTAACGGGAGAGGTTTAACCTCCCGCAACTTGTTCCCCTGGAGGGCCGTCCACTCATCGCGCCAAAGCGAGAGGATGCGGTGACGTAAAATAACACACAAATCTGACGAGAGAACACAGAGGTAAAAATTCTGGGTGATAAAATCGCCGATTTGGCAGTGGCGTCGGCAGACTGGAATCCACACGAAGGACGCTGATGCCAGAAGCACCAAGCGAGTGGAGCAGGTCATGAATGCGCTGTACGAGCGGGAGGTAAGTGTACAGCGCGCGAATACTTTGAAGAGCACTCAGGGAGTCTGAACAAACAAAACAGTGCCGTAAGTCGTGCCGCTGGACGTATAAAAGTGACTGATAAATACTAAAAAGTTCAGCGGTAAAAATCGAACGGTGCCCCGGTAAACGAAAGGTAAAACTATGTTGGCCAAAAACAAAGGCACATCCTACTCCAACATCAGTCTTAGACCCATCAGTATATATAAAATCAAAGTCCCCGAATTGCGCCTTAAGTTCTAAAAACGCCGATCTAAGGACTGAAGAAGGGGTCTCATTCTTCGGCATTGACGTTAACCCAAGGTGACAGTGGGCCTCAGCGCGCAACCAAGGAGGAAAACGCGTTTCACCTCTGGGAAGGGCCGGCGCTGGCGTAACGTCCAAATGCCGAAGAAGCTGTCGAAATCGAACCCGTGGAGGGAGCAATGCAGAGGAACTAACTAAATATTGTCGATCAAGCGAATCCTCGAAGGATGGGAGGTCAGGCAAGCTGGAGAGCCGACATGCATAGCTGTACAAAAGCATCTCACGCCTGAAGGACAGTGGAGGCTCTGCAGCTTCAGCATACAGACTGGGTACAGGGCTGGTTGGAAAGGCCCATGTAGCGACTCATGCCACGATGTCGAATGGCATTAAGGCGACGTAACACAGATGGACGCGCCGATGAATAGACAATTCACCCGAAATCAAGTTTGGATCGGACCAAACAGCGATAAAGACGCAGAAGGATGGTCCGATCAGCTCCCCACGATGTGCCACTTAAAACACGTAAAAGATTAAGAGAACGGTACACTTTGCTTTTAAAAAGGAAATGTGCGAAGTCCAGCTCAGCTATCGATCAAAGAGCAACCCCAAAAATTTCACCTCGTCTGCAAATGGAAGTATCTCCGGCCCAAGATGGAGAGAGGGCGGAGGGAAAGCCTTCCGGCGCCAGAAATTGATACAGATGGATTTCTCGGCGGAGAAATTAAAGCCGTTGGCGTTACTCCAGGCGTAGAGACGGTCGCTACAGCTCTGGAGACAGCGTTCGAGCAGACAGGTCCGCCGTGAACTGCAATAAATGGCAAAATCGTCAACGAAAAGGGACGATGAAATATCAGGTGGAATAAAATCAGCAATGCGGTTGATAGCAATCGCAAAAAATGTGACACTGAGTACAGAGCCCTGCGGTACATCGTTCTCTTGAATAAAACGACTTATATAAAACCGAGCCCACACGTGCACGAAAGACGCGATCCGTCATAAATTTCCGAAGAAATATGGGAAGACAACCGCATAAATTCCATGCGTGGAGTATACGTAAAATGCCGCCCCTCCAACAAGTGTCATAAGCTTTCTCCAGGTCAAAAAACACAGCCACTATTTGACACTTTCTCAGAAATCCCTACGAAGTTTCTGCTTTGATTTCTTCTCAGTGCCTTGTGACTTCATAACCTTTGGACCAGCTTTAGATGGCTTGATAGCTGTGCCAAAGATGGACGGCCGGATGGTAGTTGCGGTCAATGCAGTCATGGTCCAGGTCTGTGTTTCGGCATCCTTCCGGGGTATTGGCGAGCCAACAATAGAGCTGAAAGTACCCGATTGCAGGAGCGCAGGTTGGCGCGCATGGAAACGCCTCCGGGCTTCAGCGAAGGAGAGTTTCTCCTGGATCGCCTCGTCCAAATACCGCGGACAGTCGGCAAATGACGCAGAATGAGAACCTTTGCAATTAACGCAGACGGGGGCTGTTGCCCTTCGTGTGAGGGCAGACTGCATGATGCACAGATGGTAATGGCACTCTCACATGAGACTTGCGTATGTCCAAAACGTTGGCATTTAAAACAACGCAGAGGTCTGGGAATATAAGGCCTCCCCGCAATTCGTTCGCACCCCGCGGAAAGACTCATGGGCAGATCGACGCCATCGAACGTGAGAAACAGGGTACGAGTGGGTACCAACACCCCGTCGCGTTTAGCCTGCACTCGATGAACTGCAGTTATCTTTTGGTCGGAAAGATATTCTACCAATTCATCGTGCGACATACCATCCAGGCTATGGTGGTAACGACGCCTCGACAGGAATTCAAGGTGCGGTGCTTCTCAACACGGATGGGATAACCGTGGAGAAGCATGACGCGCAACAAGGACTTACTTTATACTAACAATGAACCATTTCGAAGGCGAGTGCAGGAATTAACCGGACCAGCAATTGAGCCCTTCTGTATAATAAAAGGGTTCACCTTCTCAAAAGTTTGACCTTCCTCTGTTCGCGTAATGACTAAGTAACAACCAGATGTCGGTGGTGCTACTTTTTTTACAAAGACCTTTCGGCGCTTATTAGTAATGGAGAAAGAGGGCTCCATAGCGAAAAATCCACCATTGCAACCGTCTCCGACCTCGGGCTCTAACTTCCCGGGCGTTAGCCCGGCTTGGGTGACTGGCCTATCTATACCAGTCTCACCCCAGGGTCACACCTCCTAGAACATAGACAGAGGGACCCAATGGCCGTCGGAAGTCAACAGCTCATGCAATGGCCCCCCGCGGGACTGCAGTTGAACAGCGGATACGAACACATACCCAACATGACGACCCCGGGTGATGGGGATGACGCCATTATCCACTCAACCAGCTGCGCACCCAGTGCGCGGGTATCCGTCAGGCTGTGTCCACGGAGGATTAAAAGAAAGAATGGGTAAAATAAATCAAAACTGTGTGGGCGTTTCGCACGCAAGGTAGGCCGGCGAGGAAGGAAAAGAGATGTGTGAATGAATGATCGTGGTGCGAAATGTTCGTAAGTAGAGAGGTCAAGAAAGAACGATGGCGAGGGGCGGCATGGAACGAAATGCAATGAACGCACGAGAGCCTACCTTCAGTCCCACGGTCACGAGGACGAACCCACCTCGACCGGACGATGGTGGAGGATGATGGCGATGAGAGGCTCGGGCACCCCGGGTACGCCAAACCCGTACTCACATAAGGTGAGCCCCTGGGTGGGCAGGGCATTGTAAGGACAGTCAGGTAAAGAAAACATCCATGTTGCATTTACTAATAAGGCTGAGACCTATAAAATGTATTACAATTTTCATTATGCAGCTCTACGTTTCCCTATCACCTTGCCCCTCACTCCTCTCTGATCCCTGCCTGGCATTGTTGGCAAAAACACTGTCGTCGTCCTCCAAGCACACTCATATTGTGGCTGACTAGTACACACTTTGTGTATGTTTGATGTTTGTATATACACTGACCTGATATATATGGGGATGCTGAAAATTAAATTAAATTTGTTTTCAATATTTTGTGCATTGTGCAAGACTGCAAATGTAAACAGTATGCTTTGAAAATTGAAAAAGGGTATTCAAATAAAATGCCTGGGAATTGTGTGCAATAAGGTATACCAACAAGACAAATGGTTGGAACATTGTAGGAAGAAACAATCCTACAAATTTAAAAACAACATTAATGAAAACATCAAGTTGTGATAAGAGCTTGAGAATAGACCACACAAAATTATCCCATTCTCACCTCCTTTCTAAACAACCGACTCCTGACTATGACTCATGCACCATTCCATTAAGTATCAGCCACATGTTTAATGAATGTATAAAATACACAAATGCAAGACGACCATATAATATTTCTACAGAAATTTCTGAAGCTCTTAGTAATCCCCGCTTGCTACACCAAGTTATACTCTTCTTAACATCCACTGAACTTTGCAATCATATATGATTATTCACAAGTACTGGACTGCAACAACTCATTCCATTCGGCTGATGATTTTCACAATTTATGTTGTGTTTAATTTGTGAATTATTTATTTAAAGCATTGTGATTTCTTGACATGCATCTCAATTACTTCTGTTTTCTTACATTATTGTCTAACTTATGAATACTTTGTTGCTACATTGTAACTCCATATACGTACTATGTACGAGGCGCATCCAGAAAGTTTCCCTATATTTTTTTCAAACAAAAGATACATAGTTACATGAAAAGCTTTATTGGTAACAGGTACAGTAATGAAATAAAAGCTGAAGCTTTCCTGGCAACGAACATACTCTAGACGTTCTCGGGCTTCAAGCCAGGCGAGGTGATGTTGATACATCGACATTTCGGGAGAGATACTGAAGCCCGAGAACGTCTAAGAGTAGGTGCAGCAATGTTTGAGCTATTTTTCAACATAGTTACCTCAAGAATTGGGACACTTGTCATATCATGGGATCAACTTTTATATTCCTGTGTCGTAGAAGTCTGCTACCTGTGAATGGAAGCAGAGTGTGACAGTCAACTTCAGCTCTTCGTCGTTGTCAAAACGCTGACCGGAGGACAGGAATTTTTTGAGTGGTGGAAATCGCTGGGTGCAAGATCAGGACTGTATGATGGATGATCAAACAGCTCCCAGTCGAATTCCTTCAGAACAGTTGCTGTGCGCCGAGCCGTATGTGGACGAGCATTGTTATAGAGCAGCAGAACACCTGCAGTACGCATTCCATGCCTCTTGTTTTAAATGAGACGTTATTTCCGCAGTGTTTCACAGTAATCGTCAGCGTTCACTGTTTCACCTCTGGGCAGGAAGTCAATGAGGAGAATGTCCTTCCTGCCTAACAACACCCTGCACATCACTTTCTGCACCGACTCAGTCTCCTTGAATTTCATCTTGACTGGAGACCCGATGTGACGCCAATGCATTGATTGCTGCTTGGTTTCCGGGGTAAAGTGCGAAATCCACGTCTCATTGCCCGTGACGATCCTATCGAGGAACTCGTCGCTGTCATCATAATATCGCTGCAAAAATGTCAGTGCTGCTCCTAAGCGTTTCATTTTGGGCTCGGGTGTCAGGCTCTTCGGCACCCACCTGGCACAAAATTTCCTGGACATCAGGTGCTTAGTGATAATTACATGCAACAAGCATTGCGATATCTGCGGGAAATGGCTGAGCTCTGTAATCGTGAAGCGACGTTTCTCTACGATGCGCTGCCGCAACAGTTCAACAAGGTCATCATTGATGAGGGTCGGTCGCATACTGCGCTCTTCATCGTGGATACTTTGACGACCTTCGGAAAAATGCCTACACCTATACCTGACAGAGATGACGATTAATTTCGATCGGCGCTATGTTTAGTGCAGTAAGGAACTGTATCACTGACCGAACCTCACAGGCGGCGGGAGAACGAATAAGAGCCGACATTTCGGACCACTGTTGCTGTGCTACTGGCACCAGGCGGGACCTGTCCGGCCGGCATATGATTGATACGTCATAGATCTGTTAAGCATGCGCAATTTTCCCGGCTAAATACGTTTACTTTATGGAAAACCTACTTTCTGAACGCGCCTCGTAACTTCAAAATACCGCAATAAGACCTAGCTGTTAAAGGGACAATAAATAAAGCAATTAAAAAAATACATTAACATTAAGTACAAAGTTTTGTCCATTCATTCTAAAATTGTTCTAGTGATTTTAATTCAAAATGGTATTGTTTGAAATAGAAGCATGATGAATCAAATGTGCATGCTCAGTTTTCTGCAAGTAGCCTGTAAAGTCCTAAATGCTCATTGAATATTATGTAACTGGAGACCAAAGAGACAAGCAGAAACTTACTGCGCATAATAAATTGGTTCAGATAACCTTGAAATATTAGCCATTTCCAAAATATTTGTTTGCAAGTTTTACTAGGCAGAAAGTGTTAAATCAACAACTCAGAGAAGTTAAATGAATGAAAATTTATCAGAAAATCTTTTTTGCGCAGTTAGGTTAACTTAGCTTTAAGAATGGTTTCCCAATTTTAAAATGGAACAAACTTTATTTAACAAGAATGCAAATAAATGTTTAGTAATGCAGACACTTTGGGTTATAGAGGCCGGACAGCTCATAGGTGTAATAGAGGCATAGAGCTCCACAAAAATCTAAGTACCATGTAACTGTTCAAATCACAAGGGTTCAGTGAATTGTTCAACTAATGGTTGATAAAGGCTTGACACAGCAAACTGATAAATTAGTTCACCACCACCGAGAAGTCTTTTCTGTAATAATAAATTGCTGTCAATATTTATCGCAAGAAATGTTAGCCTGCAGAAAAACAGATTCTAAGATGGAAAATTTCAAAACCATTTCAGATTATTGGCAAAGTAAGACCCTGATGATGAGTTTACCTAGAAAAGCTTGACAATACAATAGAAAGAACAACTTGGCTCCAACCTGTTATGTTATACTGTTGTTCAGTTTAGTCACCACCAAAAGTGATATGGTGGTTTCAAAAAATTGTGCAGAATGTAAAACTAATATATATTCCATTATTTTCGACCCCACCCAAGATTAGCAAAAAAGAATGCATAGCCATGTTAGTTTATTATGTGGAGCTTAAAGACAATCAATGATTAATAAAAGATGCCAAACCAGGGGAGCAATTTATCAGAGTGTTCATGAATGGTGAAACATGTGAGCATTTGTCGTCCAAGCTGTTTATAGTCATGAGCACACATGAACGTGGGTGAGTGCAAGTTGTGCAGTAGCACAGCTCTGGTTTGAGTTGACCTGCCATTGCACAGCGAGCGAGAATGAAAGAGACGGTACATTATCTCTGTATCTCTCTGCACAGTGGATTTCCTTGGCCTGATTTCATGTATGATCCCATTCTAATACCCTGTGAACAGTTGGCTTTGATAAAGTGTTGTGATGGGACAGTATGAATGGAGCAAGAAACATGCGATGTACATTTAATGGAGTAAAGTTCTTTCTGCTTAGAGAAAGGTTTTATATTTGGTGTTCTGAAATTTTGCCTTGGTTTTTGAGAAGTTTATGGAAAGTTGCCCTCATAAGGAACACATTCTCTGTCCTTCAAGAACTCTGTGTGTTCATGTCTGGCCACTAAAGATATCACACATTTACAGAAAAGTTTAACAAAGGACTAACTAAGATTAGAAGGAAGCCCCTGATAAGAGGGCACGCAACTAGATAGTCAATCAAAGTGATGCTCTAAGTACAGTTCTAATTATGATATCCTAAGAGAAATCTTAGATGGCATATCTAAAGGCAGAAAATAAAAAATGACAAAAACTGTAGCAAATTGGCTCCTGAAAGCAATATCTGATTATGGCACTGTTGCAACAGAGCTCATTATAATCCTCTCACCAATTACTGCAATAAAAAACAGAATAGTACTTATTGTAGTCTGTGAGATAAAGTCAAAACTAGAGGCCATGAGGTCTGCGGGGGGGGGACCTCTGGAGCGGCTTAACGGCCTGCTCGACCTTGAGAGGGAACCAAAAAATTAAATTGAGTTTTATTTATGCTTAACATGGCGTGAAAGACCGGTAATTTTGCTCCGAGGCCTCTTTAACATGCTTGAGGTTCTTTTACGTGCCGTAAATCTACGACACAGACCACCAGCTTTGCTTCCCTTCTGAACGAAGCCATGCTAAGGATTTTAATGCATTGAGAGGGTGCCAGACGAATAGCTGGGATCTGACCGGCGTTGTCAGCTGAGCACCAACATTCTGGACAGGCCTATCTCCAAATAACCAATAAGAAACCGCCAACCAACTCCCTAGCCCTAAGGTGTTAAGCGACCCTTGCCGAAGGGTGCATGGAAAATGAGAAATGTGTCATTAACGGAGCCTCCGAGATACATGACGAACTTTCAGAGTATATAGTCATGCCCAGGCATGCGGGGTGCTGCGTTATACAGAGATATCCCCGGTTAATCCTGGGAACATAGTTGTAGTTCTAGTTCTTTCAAACCGAAAGGCCATCTGGAGCTGGATACTCGAAGGGAGACCCTGCTATTCAGATTAAACCAATGGTGCTGGGAACTGTAACTCCTATGAATGTGGAGAAGCAGACGCTGCCTTCAAAATTGGAAGGCTCGTCTGGGGGCTCCAAGAGTATTAAAACCAAAGGAGCGGTAGCTGGGGCCTCGAAGTGGATCCTATTATTCAGAGTACACAAATTGAGGTGGGGTGTAATTCCTGGAGATGCGGAAAAGCAGGCCCTACCTTCAAAGACGGATAGCAATACTGATATTTTGGGGGACTGGCTGGTCGGCGCCCTAAAATGCAGTCAAAGCAGCCGAGTGGAGCAGAGAAGAAGAGAGAAAAATGGCTAGGTTATCGGCCAAGGGGAAGGAGGTAGCCTTCATAACAGGGACCTTCCAGAAGCCACGACTGGGCCGAAGCCTGGATCCTCTAAAAGGAACCGGTTGGAGAAAACTCCGCCTACAGACAAATGAGGGGCTAAAAAGGCAAGAACATCTCGGCCTCTCAGCTACACTAAGACAGACCATACTAGGATTAAGGTGATCATCGTGGATCATGGATCCCCCAGTGGTTCTGTCACAAGAACAGGGCAACCTAATGTCGCCCTCCGTGCTGTAGTAGTTACATGCTAGCATCTAGCTCCCGAGGTCGCGGGTTCAAATCCGGCGGAAGGCGATGGATTTTTTCGGGCGTAAAAATCCTTAGCGTGGTTTCCTTCAGAAGGGAAGTAAGGCCGGTGGTCCCGTGTCGTAGATTCACGGCACGTAAAATAACCTAAGCCTGATAAAGGGGCGTCTGATCAAACTTTCCGGTCCTTCATGTCCAATATAGAATGGGACGCTAAGGACCACAGCTGTTAAAGAGCTTCCACAAATAAAACTCAATTTAATTTAACAACGTAGTATGGGTGCCAGTCGACGGTCTCTCCGAGCGAGGGACGTCCTACGGTTCGATGCCAGCTATCTGGCAGTTCTAATTGTCTGCCACGACGAGGGTTCCTCGGAATGGCAGAAATCAAACATATCTTATTTTAAGACATGGGATGAGTCCAGGCTGAAAATTGTGGGACTAGACGCTCTCTCAACATATGCGAGATTCCTGGCTGGTTCCCGGGGCCGGAAGTCGATAGTAAAGTTCTCTTCCAAAGGCTGGATGCCAGAATCCAGGAATAAACACGAAGAAGTGGAGGGTTTATGAGCGCAAAGTAGAACCGAGGAGTGCACGCCTTGTGGTCAGTGTGGATAGAGACTTCGCTAATTTCATCCTCAATGTGGGATCTAAATTCTTTTGAGGCTTGGTCCAGGTCTCTTTTGCATTGATCAGGACCACTACTCAGGAGGTGAAGAAAGAAGACAAGAACCCAATAATGAATGGCTCAAAGGGCATTTATTGTGGAATTCCATGCTGAAAGGAAGATCTATATCCCTCATTAATCCTAAAAGTGGTCTGGGTTTCCTTAGGAGAACTGGCCTCTAATGAAAATGTATTACGTGGATAGTAAGGTAAGCTACAATGATAACATTCATTCAAGCTAACTTACAACACAGTATTACTGCCTCGAAAGTTCTATACGGTAGCATACTGAGGCAGGATTTAGATGTCGCCATAGTAAGAAGAACCTTAGCTTCAGCAAGGTCACATTATGGGATTGAATATAAACGGTTTCTCTATTTTCAGCGCACCAGCTGACGTAAAATCGAGAGCATATGCCTTGACAAGATACAACACTTGGGCTCTGCCGGGCATTCTTACGAGAGATCTGGTGGCGGTTCTGGTAAAAATGAACAAGGTGGACTGCCACATCAGGTGGTAGTCTGTTCGGCCTATTTCCCTTGTGGCGAAGGAATTCCCCCATCCGCAGGTATTCATAAATCTTGTGCTGTAGAGCAAGGATAAAAACCTTAATTTATTGATTGGCTGTGACTCCAATGCCCACCATAGCGTTTGGGGTAATGCGGACATTAAAGTGAGGGAGAAGGCATGGCTAGGGTTTTAGTAGAACGAATCTTGAGATCTTGAACTAAGGGACGTTCCGACTTTTGTGAATTGTCAAAGGGAGCATCCTTCGGGATCCTAGAGGAAGTTAAGGATTGGAAGGTTAGTTTGAAACATTCCATATCCGATCATAGACACATTCACTTTGATCTTGAAAAAGGAATGAACCGCCTATTCAGGAACCTTAGGACCAATTAGGTCTCTTTTAGAGGGCGACTTAGACGACGGACTTAAGAATGGACCGCAGATCAGGCTAAGGAACGCGAAAGACCTGGTGCGTACATGGACATTTTCACGAACATCCTGGTTATAAAATAAATTGCCTCAATACATGAGACTTGGGCTTAAGATAACTTAAGATGGAATGCTTTTTTAAGATCCACCAAGAAAAAAAAATACACGTAGGCTGTAAAATGCGTATAAGGCTAACAAGTGTCAGACAACTTGGACTCCTACAGGAAATTCCAGAGAAAGTACAAAAGAGAGATAAAGAGGGTTCCGAGGAATTTTGGAGGCGCTTTTGTGACAACATTCAGAAGCAGTCAAGTACTACTCGCTTGCAGAAATGCTGTGGTCTTTGGAGGTACGGCCAGTTGGCATCTTTGGAGTAACCTCTGATCAATGACGCAATCGGAGGGGAGACCTTGGGACTGTTGCTTAAAACCTACTTTCCAAGGGATCTGTATAACGGATGAAGAATCAACCTCGGTTGGGACACGCAGGCCTTCACATGAAGGCTAGCAAGTGACCTCCAAGATTGTGGCTTTAAAAAGGCTGGTTTTTAGCTTATAAAGGCGTGGGTGAATATGGGGTCTTCCCGGCTGTTGTGCAGGAGGGCTGGGAGATCATTTCTCCTCACCTGGTGAGGATGTTTAGGGCCTGTTGCTACGAGGCATGTTTTTCGTCTCTGAAGGCAGGCCAAAGTGGTGTTTATATTTATAAGCCGGAAAAATTAAATTGAGCTTTATTTATGAACGCTCTTGTACTGCTGTTGTTCTTAGCATCCTATTCTATATTTGGCGTGAAAGACTGGAAATATTTCTGAAAGGCCTCTTTATCAGGCATGAGGTTATTTTACGCGCCGTAAATCTAAGACGTGAGACCACCAGATTTACTTCCCTTCCGATGGAAGCGGTGCTAAGTATTTTTACGCCTTCCGCCTGGTCTGAACCCGCGATCTCGGCAACTAGAGGCTAGCATGATAACCACTACACCACGACTGCATGCTTAAGGATTTTCGTCCTATCAGTCATCGCTATGCCTAATGGCTGGATACATTCACGGAATCGGCACTCCACAAGCTCCTGTTAAGGCTGGAGGTGTGCTGGACTCTGGAGAATTGGCAATGGCAGTTTTCCTGGACATTGGGGGTGTCTTTAATCATAAGACTTTGGGCACCATTAGGGAGTGGCTGAAGAGTAGGGGAGTCGATCCAGTGGTTACGGACTGGATCATGACTTCCTTGGAAGGTCGTGTGGTGCTTCTGGGGATGAGACCCAGAGGGCATTAGTGGCCGGAGGTTGCCCATCCATTGTCATCCATTCTGTGGTGCCTGGTGGTAAATAATCTGCTGAACAGACTTGACAGGGGAAGGAAACATGCTCAAGGCTATGCTGATGAAATATGGATTGTAGCAAGTCGAAAATTCCCGAGTAATGTCTCGAAGCTCATGCAAGGCTCCCTGCATACTCTAGACGAATGGTAGAAATAAACTGATAAACTGTCTTGTCCGTCAACCCTGACAAGACTGAAATAATGAACTTCACAATTAGAAGTCTGCCGGAGAACCCCTTCTGTTTGGAAAGAAATTGAAGCTATTCGGAACGGCTGGTGTTATTTTCGACGCTGGACTGAGCTGGAAAAAATATGTGGAACACAAAGTAAAGAAGTTGTGGGCCTGTATGAGAGCCGTTGCACTGAGGTAAGGCCCAAGACCAAAGGTGATTAAATGGCCCTTGACATCCTACGTGACATTAGTTTGGTGGTTTGCCTCTCTTATGAAGGTAATCGCTGCCAAGCTAGATTCGCTGCAAATATTGACATGTTTGATTATAACCGGGGCGGTGCGGACTACTCCACAGTCCGTCTTAGAACTCCCTCCTTTGCACTTGTGTGTTAAGGAGGTTGCATGAGAGAGCGCACCGCCTCTGGATAGTAGAGGGTGGTGCTTCAAGGTACCCTACAAGGAGCACTCACTGTTTCTAACTAGACTCCAGCAAATGAGTCCCATTACTCTAATGGCAAATTGGGACTAAGTATAATGTAATTCCATCTTACATAGCGGTAATACCTTCCAGGGAGAAGTGAGACCCAGAGACAAGGCCCTCCTGAAGGTTGGGAGCAGGACGTGGCTCGCGGATGGCTTCTCCGCTTCGAGGACAGGGGCCGGGGCCCTATAACCATTCCCTTTAGAAATCTGGCCAATGTTTTTCAAGCTGAAATATGTGTAATTTTAACCCGTGTTATCCATACTTTTATTTTGCCAAGCAGACGGGTGGATGCGAATATCTGCTCAGATAGCCTGGCAGCTTTGAATGTCCTTGGAGCTGTCAAAACTACATCAATATTGATATGGCAACGTCAAAATATGTTGGATAGACTCTGCGCCAGCTGTGAGGTTACCCTTTTATGCGTTTCCGGGCATGCTGGTATTAGAGAAAATGAAATGGCGGACACACTTTCTAAGAGGTACGAGGGGTTTGATTTAATTGGTCTCAAGCACCTTTCTGTGATCTGTTTCCCAGAAATATCAAGTATGGGATAACCTAGCTTACAGCGAGAGTTCATCTTGAGATGTGGAGCAAACAAACTACCCCCAGACAAGCCCATGATTTTATTTCGGGTCCTGGCAGAAAACAAATAGTTTTTCAAGAATTTAACTAGATCTAAATTCACAGGGGTTGTTGGCTTTCTTACAGGGCACAACGCTTAGCATAGACATTTATACATAATTCAACTTACTTAAGATGCTTTATGCAGAAAATGTGGGAGCTAATTTGAAACCTCACAGCACATACATCGAATGCGAAGGATTCGTTATGCATAAATATTTATCCCTAGCTCCTTTTTCTTGGAATCTGATATAGGAAGTGCAGATATCAATGACATGGTGCACTTTATCTGGACCATGAGACTCTATTAATGCCCAGGACAATAGGCACCAAGGATTCCAAGAGCCTACTTGCAGGCTTCTAAAAGAGGCCACTATTATTCATCATTGTTGTCATCAGAAGCCACGAGGACTGACGAAGCGTGGAGACAAAGTAAGAGACCGCATCAACGGATTCACAGATGAATACAACATTACGCAAATCCCCAACCAAAGAAATCATAAAAGAGAGAGGTTTATGGATGAGCTTGCGGTTGATAGGCAGTAACCAACCCAATTACCACAGAGCAGAAGTATACTTTCAATTACTTGACTCTCTAATTCTTTAATTACAAGATCAGTTTCCTGTAAGCTCTTGTAATATTGTCAAACAAATGACATACTTTTCCCATGAAGGCTTGAAATATGTCATATTTCCCATCTTGAACTATGCAAGTACAGTACAAAAGAATACATTTTGTAGAAATGCATTACTAAATGCACATGAAACATTGCGCATTTATTTACTCTTTTATGTATAAAGCCACTGTTATGGGTCAAAAGTGATTGATCCATCTTTATTTTCACTTCTATTACATTTATAATCTAATAATTGTAATGTACCTAGTATTACACTGTTGTTATAATAGTCCGAGCATAATCTAAAAACATTTATTACAATTTTAATTGAGCATTGTAATTCTTAATTTGGGTTGTATTTAGGAGTTTGTCAGCGAAGATTCGTGGTCCTGATAATAGCTGAAGCTCTTTTCACATAAAACTAGATGTGCAACTTACCTATTTCTCGAGTATTAAGTTGATTCTCCTATCCTTTCGGTTGGCGTACTTCTCAATAGTGTCGTAGTGAAACGGCTGCCTCCCCATAAATCCTTGTGAATTGAAATGTTGATCAGAGACATTAGTCTTTCTTGCGGGATTGAACTGCGGACATTAGTCTTTATGCACTTGAGTCTAGGAAAAATTTCTCTTCACTGAATCACTCGTTGATGACAATGTTAAAACTAGTTTGCTTTCCTCTCGAAATATGCCTTTATTTTCTTGGACCATCTTAATTGTTTGTGTAATGGATACATTTTGCTGGAACTCTTCGTTTGCATATAAAATATATAGTTATGTTTTCAAATGACTTATTTTGAAATTTTTTTTGATAGGTGCTTTGAAGAATTGACAAACCATTCATGGAAATACTGCTGAATGCTGAAGAAATTTGGAAGGATCATCAAGGGTGCAAAAATGAAGTGGTTCAATGTCTTGAAATTGGACTGTAATTTGCGTGAAATTTGAATCTACTATTTCGAAATACAACTTGTATTTCTTGAAAACCTCATCTTGCAGCATCTTACCATATATTCGACCTGAAAACTTACTCTTTTTTAGCCATCTCAGAAAAGAAGAAAATATTTCATCACCTCGTTTTTGCTGAATTAATTGAAGTGTTTCTTATCTATTTGTCACAGAAAACGTCAAGAGATTTCTTTCAGAGAATGTCTAAAGGAAGACTAGTAATCTGAAGCATTTCATGGAAAACAGTAACAAAATATGCCAACTCAAAATCGTGCATGTTGCTCAGAAAACCAGACCAGAGCCTAGCTGCTATCCCCTCTAATTCAATATCAGTGGATATTTTCCCAAACACACCTTTCAAGTCATCCCAATCATCTGCGACCATTTCCAGAAACCTTGAATGTGAGGTCCGCCTGGTATCTGTGGCAGTTAAAAAATGAAACTGGGTTTTATTTATGGACGCTCTTTAACTGCTATGGTTCTTAGCGTCCATTCTATATTGGGCGCGAAAGACCGAAAATTTTGCTCAGGGGCCTCTTTATCAGGTTTGAGGTTCTTTTACGTGCCGTAAATCTACGACGCGGGACCTCCAGCTTTACTTCCATGCTGAGGAATTTTACGCCAAAAAATCAATCGCCCTCCACCGGGTTTGAACCCGCGATTTCGAGAACTAGAGGTTAGCATGCTACCGCTAGACCACGAAGACGACTATCTGTCGCAGTGGGTATACATCTTCCGAGAATGATATCTGGCGCATAAGACTCATTCCTATTGTTAAGACACGTTTTAAGGAAAAATTGACGAAACTACTGTAAATCAAACAGTTGTAACAAATATGCGTATAAACTAAAATTATCTCTTGTCTGTTGTCAGAAATCCAAGAATAGCAGTTCAAACTGTCATTTAGCAGTTCCAATTATGTGTACTGCGAGTTGCTTTCTTTAAAAATTCTTCCTGATTCTGCTAAGTTCTTATCATTTCCTCAGTTGGAGGTGACCCGAAACGCCTTTCTGTAGCACTATTTCCATATTCTTTAGCATTCATTATTGAAATGCTTAATAAGGAGTTAAAACGTGCTCAGGAGGAAATAAAGACACTCAATCTAGAAGAAATTAGTCAAAAGTAGCAACTAGAAGCAGAAGCTTACGCTGATGTTAAAATGGTCATGGGAAGGAATTAGTGAGTAAACAACAGACAATAACGGACCGGACAAAGATTACCGGCAATTCAGACAATAACTTGAAGCATAAAGAATATACCGTTTTTCATATACAAAATAGATTAAATATCTGAGATAAAGTCAATGAAGATGGCGGTGGTAAAATGAAGACGATGAATTAACGACAGCAACTCGGTATAGAATGCAAAATAAATACAAGTCGCAAAGTCAAGAATATAAGGAATAACAAAAAATGCTGATTATTCGAGACTGCATAATAAAACACTAGAATGAAGGGTTAAAACGTTGAATCAGAACAGATCACCTTACAAATATTATTGGGTATGGAGACTTTTAATCGACGATAAAATGCAACGAAGTATATTTCCAGGCGGTTATGCTAAACAAATTCAGTGCGGCATACGACCACAGAAGTGATTAAAAGTGATACAAGGAACCTTATTCGAATCACAAGAGTCAAGTTCCCAGAGATAAAAATGTTCGCCAATGGAATGCTACATAGAAGAAGTGTGAGCGAAGTAGTGTTTAGTATATGTGAAGAACAAAAAGTGGTGTATGTGGACAGAAACAAATTCTGCGATGGTAAAATTTTAGGTAGAGGTAGTTTAAATCTTAACAGACATGGTTCACATCTCGTGAGTAACATGGTAGGCAAAATAATTTACATATACAGGGAAACTAATAAGTCAAATATGAGATGAAAAGCTAAGTGCAGAAAGTATAGGCAAGGTTATAAATGCAATACACAGAATGTAACGCAAAAACGTAACATAGTAACAAAAACAAAAGTAATAACAAGTTCTTTTTGATTTTTACTGAACGTGGATTAAAAGTAGGCGAATTATAAGTCAATTACTAGGAAAACTATTCTATTTTGTCTAGTTTTTTTTAGAGAAAAAGTGGGGTTGTAGTTCAATTGTAATTGAAGTAAACATAAAAGATAAGAATCTGGTAATAATAGGGTGTATAGTCCTCCAAATCAAACAAAGTCACCTTTTTGGAAAGATTAGAAGAATGCTTAAACAACATAATTAATAATAAGGACATCATAGTAATAGGCGATTTCAACTTAGACGTTGTATTAAAAAATAATGAGTAAGTTGTTATTATCAGAGATGCTAGTAACAAATATCGTTACATTGATAGCGACGAAACTTGCTAGAGTAACCACACACACTCCGCAAATGGTGTAGATCTCATATTTGCATATTTAAAGAGGGAATGTTTTAATGTTAAGATTATCAAAACTGGAATTAGTGATCACTATGGTCAATCAGTTGAAAGTAAACCATTAGGTAAACTAAAACATAAAATAAAGAAATTAATTGAAACTAAAATAATAAATAAAAGTGCACAAGAAGCATTCAAAGCAACGTTAAAGAGGCGCAATGGATACAGATATAAAACAAAAACAAGAAATCAATGACAAATTTGAGTAAAATGTCAAAATGATACCATTCCAATTCGTAAAGTAAACTGCAATAAACAGAAACATATAAATTGATTTTCAAAAGCTATAAATATCTATAAAAATACATACAGTTCCTAAACAGTTTAAAACGTGATAATCTAGATGAGAAATCGCCTACATTGAAAACTACAAAAAATTTCTTAAAAATATAAAAATTGTGCTATAAAGCTATATAATCAAAATGCAGAAAATAAAACTAAAGTGATATGCAATATTATAAAAGCTGCACTCAACGAAAAGAAACAAAACTGGAGTGAGAATTTGCTTATAGAAGTTAATAGTATATTTACAAGTAGCCATATAAATATAAACTGCTTTAATTACTATTATATTAATATTCTAAAAGCTTGAGAATTAACTCCCAGTCGAGCAAACAAATGAAAACAGGGCATGTAACTGAAGAAGAGCCATAAGGATGCCTGTCCCACCTTGTACGTACGTTGAAGCATGATTAGTTGTTAGCCTCTAGGCTCCACACAAAACTAACCACTAACACCGACCTTCTCTTCAATTCGCATATTCATACCACCTCACACTTTAATCCCAGCGATCCACACAGGGCCCCGGTCATTTGTGGACCCCTGGAAATATCATTGACGCGTTCGTATCCTTGCATGCCAGAATTTCAATAACCGATACTAACCAGGGTGCATCCGCGGAACGTGACTACTTTTCGAGAATACTAACAAAGCGCCCCCTGCATCCTGCATGCTTACTTTACTAACTGCATGGTCATGGGGAGACGATGTAGCCTCTGAGGATGATCGTCACCGGGGGAAGCGGGTGTGGGGCCGACCCCACAAAAAAGAGCCGATCAGAGACTACCTTAGCGAACGTCAGTTCCCAGCAGCGCTGGAGGATTCCTCCTCCTCCTCCCTTAGCCCTATCAGGGCTGGAGTTCAAGGAAGTTTGCTCTGGCGGCACTGTTTAATCTATACACTAATGACATGCCAGAACTCACACGTACAGAAAAATACATATACGCCGACGATACGGCGCTAGTAACGCAGTCCACGATATTACACTTACGACTAAAGAATGCTCTACATTAGCCAAAGCCATGGTATACAAAATGGCGAATTAGAATAAACACCAACAAATAATTTTTACCAAAAGAGTGCAAAACAGACTACCTAGACACGTGCAACCGCCTTTAACATACAATGGCGAAAGAACAGTTTGGAAGAACGAGGTAACCTACTTAGAAGTCGCTATGGACCACGATCTCACCTGGAAACAACACAGGAATAGCGTAAGGGCAAAGGTCAATGGACAGCTAAACAAGCTGTACCCTATCATTAACATCAACAGCACTTCAACTAAATATGGGCCTCACATATATAAGACGCTAAAAAGACCCATAATAACATATGCAGCATATCCCAAAACTGGGATATGCTGCACACACACCTACATATGCCACAAACCCTTTAAAACAGAATAATTAGAGTTATAAGCGAAACTCTCCCCTGTCGCTCCAGTTTATCTGGTTCACGAGGAGCTAAAGCTTCACTCCAACGACGAATTCATTATGCTACAAAGCTATAACTTATACAACAGAAAGAACAAAAATTCTAACCCTCTAATTCGACATTCAGGCAATTACAACATGAGAGATAAACACAAAATACCGCTTATCACTATTTGATAGAAACATTGGCCTGAGGAAACTAGAGATCTGTATTCAATGACTACATTGACGCTCTAACACGAACGTAACTAGACATAAAACTCTCAAACCAGCTATGGCATGGTCACTATCTAACATTACACAGTGGCCCTTGAAGTCCTTGCTCTTAAAGTCAAGCTGGTCCCGGGGCAGGGGAACCCCCACCAGAGTGACGTCTGAGTGCAGCCGCGCCACGATTGGGTAGGCTGCGTTGTAGGCGGCACTCAAAATTCGACCAAGGCAACTCAAATGGATACGACTGGAAAACACTAAACTAGTTCTCAATAAAATAACCAAATTTAATGACACGGCTCATCGCCAAAATAGCACTAAACATTACAATATAGCATGATTAGTACCAATCACTATCAATAAAGAGGCTTACAGCCAAATCATAGTAAGTATACTAAAGCCTAAGCAATTCATTGTTTCAGGTTGAGGACAGACCTTCGAGGCCCTGAAGTCCTAAGGTAGAACGACCACCCCCAAGGGGGACAGTTACGCATGTGTTTCAACACCGAATGAGGTTTATGCAGCAAACCAACTCCACTTATTTAATAAATACTAATGATAATGTCCATTTATGTTTCAGGACAGCAAGTGAACTACGACAGTATGACGGGTCTTAATCCGGGGACGCATCCTAATTCCTTCAATTCCTCACTCTAAATTCCCGAGGGCATAAGTAGGACCTAGGCGATGCTTGCGTCCTGGCTCTCATTTCTCCTGGCTTAGGTTCCTTGAACCAGGCAATATATCCACTCCCAGAATGCGCAGATGCAATAGGGGTGCTGCTGCATTTTCTCACCCGAATTACTTACTTTTCATTCATTTTCCTTCCGGTGGGTATGGCCAACTACTGGCGAGCCGAACACCCTCAGCCTTACGACTCCCATCGGTGCAGCGGTTAGCACGTAACGTGTGTTTTTCTCTTCCACTCGAAAAAAGCAACCGCAGAAGAGATCGCCGCCGACCCATCGGCTCTTCGTCGGAGATGGGTAAGAGACGGACACGCAGAGCCGCTGCCGACCCTTCGGCACCCGCCGAAAGGGTCGTCGCCCGTTGGACCACAGTTGAGGCTGCTCCGGGCTTCGCCGCTGCTGACTCGCCGGTCGCTACCCAAGCATTTGCCGGGAGCGCTGCCTTACCGCCGCCAGTGATCGGACCTTCATTTGCCGCGGTCACTGTTTCGCCCCGGCACCAGCAGCCTCAGCTATCTTGCCCAGTCAGCACCACACCTCACCTTCAGCCGCAGAGGTCGACTCCGCCAACCGGAACGCCATCCGTACACTTCATCAGCACATCACAGCATCTCGCGCAGCAGCCAGCACTTCAGCCTACTACCCACTGCCGCTGTAATCCCGGTGCAGCGCAGTGATTTCTAGAATTCACCGGAACCTGCCCACAAGATAATCCTCTCCGCTGCGCAACTCCAGTGGCTTTCAACCATGAAGATCATCCGAACCATCACGTCCTGGGTACCTATCACGCTTTTCGCCTGGCATAGGCTGATCCAGCCGACCGCGAGGCAGCCTTGGGGTCCAGCCTGCCCTTATTAGCCGGATTATCGTATCGAGGCTAGCCAAGCGGAAAGCCACCAGACATGCCGCCGATGCTGCTACTATGGACACGAGGCGACTACCTGCGCTGCATCTCCCAGGTGCCATTACTGCGGTGCACCGAGCCTGAATGCACAGTGCACCAGCCACGACCTCAATCGCCGCCGTCGGTACTGCGCCTCCTGCAAAGGCCACGGTCACTTCACCGAGCAGGCGCAGTGCCCCTTCTATCCAAGAACCGTCGATTTACTCCGGCCTCAACTGTGCTCACAGCTCCAGCTCCTCCGACGCCAACACCACCACCTCCAGCACAGGCCTCCACAGACAACACCCTGCGGGATGCGGTTCAGGATCTCCACATGAAAGTTCTGAACATAGGTTCCCGCATCTCTCTGCAAGAAGAAAGCCTATTATCACTCACCACAGCCGTCAAATCAGCCTTCTCAGATCATCATCACCGCCGACTTGCCACCATTGAATCAGCACCACAGGATCTTCACGCCATCACCGCCGTCTTCTCAATTGTCTTCCACATTTTCACCACCAGCTGCCTGCAGCGACTTGACACCACAGAGACAACAATCCGTGGCTTGGGCGAAGTCACCGCCAGCTCCAACAGATTCTTTGGAAGAGGTTAGGCGCATGCTGACAGACCTTGTTGACCTAATACGAGTCCTGCTGACGACGCCCGACTGGATTTCGGTGCTAGCCGACCTGAAGAGTGGGCAGGAACAGATTCGGAACTATACGCCTGCACAATGAAACTCTTGGACACATGGCACTAGATACTGAGCGCACCTCTCGAGAGGCGCCCAAGCAGTCTTTTTTAAATACAAATAAAGAAAATCACATCAGTCTTATCCATTCCCAATCCAGTCCCCACGGTGAAAACCAGGACTCTGGCACGATTATGGCTGTCACCAGGAAATTTCTTTAACCCACTGCCAGCGCAATAAGCTGAGTTACCTTTTCCGCACTAACGGGGTGCAAAGGCGGAACCCCAACACCTTTCCTTATTTCTCCTGTCAATTCCTCTCCTTAACTTCACCCTCCTATTCCCGACACCACCCAAAAAACAACAATGAGTCGACTTCGCTTCGAGACTTCACCGAGGAAACATTTACTAGAAAAGCTCCCACAGAAGAATAAACATTCCGCTGCAAAGACCTGGCAGACGTAGGGATAACGGCGCTCAGAGCCGTACAAATGCGCAAATGCAAGTGCATCGCACCCTTCTACCAATGTGCCTCATCGAGGCGCAGATATGCAAGAGAATAGCAGAATTTTGGACCTCACACTTACTTGATACATTTTAGAGTTAGGGTAAAAAGGTATACACCGATCCCGAGCCTAAACAATGTACCAAATGCCAGAAGCTCTGACACGTACAGCGAGAATGTAGGCCCCTAACTACGTCTGCGGCAAATGCTCAGCGGCAAATGCTCAGCGCCAAACCCCTCAAGAATGTGCTTCGTTCAGCCTGCGGAACGGAATTGCGTGTTATGCGGCCAGAGGGGCCACGATGCAACATGGCGCGGTTGAACCGCTTACCACGCAACAATCACGAAGACCGTGCAGATAAACCGCGCGCAGCCTCCAAAACTCCTCGGGAATGTAGAAAGAACAAATTCTATGAGCTATGCAGAAGCTGCCGCTAGTACAGTGCAGAAATGTGCAACGCATGGTGGATCATCAGGGACAGGAAAGGCCACACACGACCATTAGCCGAGCACCCTGTGGCTGAGGAGCCACGGCTTGTCACCCACGAGGGCCCGGCAACGAATGACCAACCCCCGACAGAAACAGCACAAACTATACATTCAACACCCACTAAGAAGGAAGGAGGGCCTCACCCTCCTTCCCAAAATTCGTCTCCACCCCCCGCGGTTAGGGAAATAGGACAAGCGACCAAATCAGGCACGGAATTGGGCAAACTAATGCAGATGATTGGCGGGCCGGAAAGCACGTCCCCATGGATTTTCTTGAGGGACAATTAGAAAGGCTCGCTGGCATCTTCACACAAGGGACTGGCACACTTCAGACGCTACAATACCTCGCGGAACTGATCATCAATCTTCACAACCGCTGCTATGGCTAGATCCGATAAGATTCGTACAATATACTGGAATTGCCGAAGTGTGCGCAAGAAAGATTTAGCGGACTTCCTCCAAAGTAACTCAGTTCAAATTGCGTTACTTAACGCAACCCACTTAGGGAACATATACCGCTTTTCGATCACAGGGTAAGCGGTATATAGGAAAGACCGAGTTCGAAGGGGAGGGGGGACAACAATAGTGGTTCAAACTAACATTAAACATCAAATACAGTTACCAGAATTAAATCGTTTGGAAGCCGCCGCTACTAATATTTTCATTTAGTACTGAAATTACACTAGCATCAGTTCATAACCCTTCGAGATATGCATGCATATGCGCGCGCACGCACACACACACACAAACACACACGACGTAGACAAAATTATGAATCTAGTTGCGAAGGTCATAGCGGCAGAGAACTATGACTGCAACAATCTGCTATGGCATAATATAATCCCAAACCGCAGGATACAAAATTGCTAAACTACATTAATAATACTAACTTTCTCATATCGGGTCCAGAACAGCCTACTCATCTCATACAATAATAATCACATGCCAGACGTTCTGGATATTGCCATAATGAACAACATTTCGTTCGATATAGAATTTAGCGTTTTAAACGAACTAACGTCAGACCATTGCACTGCCGATAGTTTTTGAAGCGGAACGTCTTAGGCTAAATTACAATTAAGTGGGATTGGGAGAGTTCAAGAACACCGCCGAGCATTATCTCCCCAATTTACAAGTAATATCTCCACAATCACAAGATAAAGCAACGGATAAATTAGACTCAGCAATAAAACTAGTGATACTTAAATGTGTACCGCTTCAATACAAACCTACAATAAACCTCAATACCCAACAGACATTAAATTATTGCGTCAAAATCGTAACAGGGCAAGGCGTAATTGGCAAAGAACTAACAATCCTATTCATTAACAAGAGTACATCGAGCTCAGGATGAGACTAAAGCCCGAACTAGGGAATATGTGGGAAAACAATGGAATCAAACACTTGAAAATCTTAATCTGCAAACAAACTGTTTGGCGAATAGCGAAATGCCTCACGCGTACGAAAACAAAAATACCACCTCTAATTAATAAACATAACACGATAGCTCAAATTCCTTAGGCTAAAGGGGAGGTGTTTGCTTCGACCCTTGAAGACACCTTCAGAACCAATCCTGTAGCTGGGCAAGCTAATCAAATACAAGAAATTGAGAACGAAATAAACGACTATTCGATCACACATAACAAGATGCGAAAAACTAATGCAGGTGAAACAAATTGATCACCTGCCTAGTAGGAAGGCTCCCGGGCTGGACCAATACCCATTATGGTACTCAAGAATCTCTCGCCGGGAGCACTACTGCTCCCAGCCAAAATATTCAACTACGCCCTAGACGAAGGTAGATTTCCGCCACAGTGCAAAGCGACAAAAATAATTATGCTTCCGAAGGAAAATAAAAATCTATCACTACCCTCAAGCTAGCCCATTAACCTATTAAGCACATTCGGTAAGGTATTAGAAAAACTAATTCTAAAAATAATAAATTCACATTCTTATAAATAAAATTCTTGAATATTCTCCTAAAAATATTAAAGCAAAACCTCCTCCATTTTTTATTTGTATTTACTTCCACATTGGACGGAGGATATATTACGGGTCATATAAATTTTATTATACATGAATAATTGGAGTAATAATTCTGAAGAACATCCTAGTTTCAGAGCAGTTTGGATTTAGGTCACAACACTCAACTCTTACTATTAACAGAATTACCAAAGGATAAAACACGAATAAAGCAACGAGTGTCATATTCTTAGATATTGAGTGCGCTTTTGATAAAGTATGGCATGCGGGCTCATTCATAAGCTCAACTTTGCTTACTCTACGGTCGCCCTTATCAGAGACTACATCAGCGAAAGTCAGTACTGAGCAGAGATGAAGGATTCTTCCTCCTCCCTTAGGCCTAACAGGGCGGGAGTTCCACAAGGAAGTTTGCTCGGACCGACACTCTTCAATCTATACGTAAAAATTATATTTTATTTACGGACGCTCTATAACTGCTGTGGTCCTTAGCGTCCAATTCTACATTGGTCGTGAAAGAGCGGTAATTTTGCTCAGAGACCTCTTTATCATGCTTGAGGTTCTTTTACGTGCCGTAAATCTACGACACGGAACGATCGGCTTTACTTCCCTTCCGAAGGAAGCCATGCCAAGGATTTTTACGCCCGAAAAAAATCCATTGCCCTCCGCCGGGTTTGAACCCGCGGTCTCGGGAACTAGAGACTACCATGGTAACTACTACACCACGGAAGACGACAATCTATACATTAATGATATGCCCAACTCAAGCGTAGAGAAAAATACATATACGCCGACGAAACAGCGCTAGTGACGTAGTCCACGCAGCCCAGATACATAACGCCCTAAATGAGCTGGAACCACGGTATACAACATGGCATATTAAAATAAACACTAAGAAATGCCAGTCTATAATTATTGCCAAAAGAATACAACACAGATTGCCTAGATATGCGCAACCGCACTTGACATCCAACAGCGAGAGAACAGAATGAAAGAACCAGGTAATATATTTAGGAGTCTCTATGGAGCAAGGTTTCACTTGGACACAACACATAAATAGTTTAAGGGTAAATGCCAATGGCCAGCTAAACAAGCTCAACCCTTTCATAAACATTAACCGCCAACTTCAACTAAATATGGCCTTCACGATATAGAACACATTAATAAGACCTATAACGATGTATGTAGCACCAGTTTGGGGATATGCTACAAAGTCACACTTACTAGGCTACAAACCCTACAAAACAGAATAATTAAAATTACAGCAAAGCTCCCTCCAGTAGCTCCGGTTTATCTCGTACATGAGAAGCTAACACTATACTCCACAGAAGAATTCATTAAGCCACAAAACTTTGAGTTATACATCAGAAAGAGCAAAAATTTCAACCCCCTTATTCGCGATTTAGGTACGTATAACGAGAGAAACACAAAAGACCTCAATCCCTATTTGATAGAAAATTGGACTGGGGGAACCAGAGATCAATAAACAAGAATACCTAGACGCTCCGATACGATACGAACATAACTGAACATAAACCTCTCAAACTAGCATTGGCATGGTTACTATCTAACACGACAACAGTGGCCCTTGAAATCCTTGCTCTTAAGAGCCAATGCGGCCCCGGGGGGAGGGGCACCCCTCCAGAGTAATGCCTGAGTGCAGCCGCGTCACGATTGGGTACGGTGCGATGTAGGCAGGCATTCAAAATTCGATCAAGACAATACTAATCGATAGACTGATAACACTAAATTAGTCCTAAAACACAATAACACAAATTTAATGGCACGGCTTACTGGCAAGATAGCACTAAGCATTACAATACTAGCATAATTTGTACCAACCACTACCAGCGACGAGGCTTACAGTCAAAGAATAGTGTATTAAAGCCTAAACTATTCACTGTTTCAGGATGGCGCCAGACCTCAAGATCCTAACACCTAGCGAGAACGACGCCCCCCTAAGGGGAGGACAGCTTAGCATGTGATTCGACACTGCCCGAGGTCCAAGCAGCAACTCACCTGTTTATATAATACTAATGACTATGTTCATTTATGTTTCAGGACAGAAACCACATCAATTAAATTTTGACGAGTTCGACGTCTCCATTCGTAGACGCACTACTTCAATTCCTTTAATTCCTCGCTCCGAATTACGAAGGGCGTAAGTAGGTCCTAGGCCATGCTTACGTCCTGTCTCTCATTTCACCTGGCTTAGGTTTATTGAACCGACCATCACATCCGCTACCTGAATGCGCAGGTGCAATAGCGGTACTGCTGCATTTCCTCGCCCGAATTGCTTATTTTTCATTATTTCTTTTCCTTCCGGCGGAGGAGTCTTTTAGTGGGTATGGCCACTTACTGGCGAGTTCCACACACTGTCTCCGACTCCCATCGGACTGAGGTTAGCACGCAACATGAGGTTTTTCTCCTCCACTCGAAAAAACATGAGTCAGTCAATGCACCACACACAACCAGGCAACAACTCTCTTGCTATGTCGCACGGTTATGCCTCTCAAGTGAAAGTGTAAACTCGATTTGTTCATTTTCCCTCTTCAAACTTCGAGCATAGGGTGACCCCGGTCTGCATCTGAATCTCCATGCTCAACAAGTAACATCTGACAGCGTGTCTCGATGTACATCTGCGGAGCCTACTTAACATAAGAGTTTCATTACTGCAACCTTTACACCCAGTTGACTATCCGTCTACATCTCGAGATCATCAGGTTAAGCCCTGACAGCGTGTCTCGATGCAGCTCTGCAAACCAATTGAGACAAAGACATCTTGCTCCCCTGTGAACCTTCGCGTTGTAGATCAATCCACTTAGGGCATCTACGACCTGAAAGATGACAATATTTGTGACCTCGACGGGGCACCACGAACAGAACACAGCGACGGAAGCGTCCCAGGCGGAGACGCTACACACCACTACCGTAACACTGGCCACTTTCTTCTCAGAGGACCCGAGAACTGCTTCCTGAAAGCCGAAACTACCTTCTTAACCAATCTAATTACATCACAGACTACTGGATTCTACAGAATGCTGACTCAGCTCCCAAGCCATCCGTCATACAGGTAGCCGACATTGTTGCAGCACCCGGACCAGGCCCATATGCAACACTGAAGACACGGTCCAGCACCCTCAAAGAATCTATAAAATCTCCTTGAGAACACAGGGTTGGGTGACCAGAAACACTCGCAGTTGCTGCACTTCGACACTAGGCGGGAGGATCCATCAATGAAATCATTCCTAAGGCTCCTATGGGTTCGACACCTAGCGCCGAGAATATAAGTTATACTCGCGGCCTGCGAAAACGAACCCCTGGACAATCTTGGAACAAATAGCCGACTCCTCGAGACACCGACAACCACAATACACCCTTCGCAAAAGTTAAAGGCATATGAAGGCGGGCCGTACTGAAGACTCCAGCAAATCCTATGCTTGCCCCTCCTACCAGAGCTACCGAAGACGGTACACCTATCTTACGCACCTGAACTGAAAACGTTGTGTTCATTAATTACGCTGGATAAATATTTGAAAATGATAGATGCCAATATTATAATTAGAGAGAATTTTACTTTCTGATCATGGTTTTACAAAAAGAAATCTGTCTTTACGATATTCTGAACGCGATCTATGCACCGTATATCTTCACATGGTTATCGTCACTCAATATAGATAAGCCTGAAAAACCACACCATTCCTTCCTCAAAACACTTATCTCAAATACAAACATACAGTCCACTATGAAAATACAAACCACGCATTTGAAATAGAACGAGTTAATGTTCAGTTCGTTTTCAGTGTAGTGGTGTTATTATTTAAGTGAAACGGCACTGTCAAGTCTGTTTCAAACTCGAGCTCAAGTATTCTTAATATATATGGAATTATTATCTCTCTTTTCCCCAATGTTTGTGATACGAGCGTGTGAACATGTCCATTGAAGCTGGGACTAGTGATTTTTCGACTAACAAACGTGAAGTGATTCATCCTCAGAGCAGAAACATTGTATTTAATGTATACAACCTTTTAAAAACACTTTCCAATCCAGAATATAGGGCAGCTGTAGGTTTTTCAAAAGCACAGGAATTAACTGTGGAAGCTTCTGGTGTAGACAGTGTACTCACAGGGCCACGAATTTTGTAGTGAAGTAGCTTCATCAAAAGAAACGGAATGTAGCTCCATTTAAATCTCCGGGAAAAAACCCACGAAGTTGGAAAGCGAGTTATTGAATTGAGAAACACGTTTTGCTCAGAACAATTCTCAGTTTCTATAACCAAGGACAATAACCAAATGCTAAAAAAGTAACACTAGGAATGAGGGGAAAAAATAAATTACAAAGGATTAGTGTGTTCTATGTATAGCATAATGAAGAATATTGGTTTTAAGTACAGAAAACTAATGATGGTAGAAAATTGCAAATGGAAAGGGAAGACATTGCTGCTGCCCGAATTAACTATGAGAAAAGTCATAATCTAAAAGTTCCAGGAGACACTCGTCTTAGAACATATATAGACGAAACTAGATCTATAGGTGAACCAGAATCACTGCAAAACATATATTTGGCAAGACTCTAAGGGCAATGGTGGTATGAAAGTTACTCAGGGAAAGGTAAGGAGGCTGTTAGTGTGCCATGCGAGGTCAGAAAGTACCGGTTTCATACCAAATTGTAAACTGATATTTCGTTCACGCACCAGAATTACAATACAGATTACCATTCTGAAATGAAGGCAGACATATTCAAAGACTCGTTCATTTATATATTAGTGTATTTTTAGAGGAGGGCTCCATAATCATTATGGATAATGTCAGTTATCATTCCGTCACAGAAAATAAAACTTCAAACAGAAGTACTAGGAAGCAGGATATAATATGGTTAAACATAATATCCAATGCAATTCGACACTCAGTATTCTTGAGCTACTTGAATTGGTTACACTGTTTAGAACAAAAGTAAAGCATATGGGTTAGGTAGGATACCTAACGAAAAGGGCATGAAGTTATTAGATTACCCACATACGATTGCCAACACAATCCGTTAGAACTGATTTGAGCCAAAATGAAGGGTGAAGTCGCCGATCGAAATACTACTTTGAAATTCGTGGATGTAGAAAAGCTTATGCATGAGGCAACAGAATGTAACTCAAGACGACGGAATAACTCGACTGAAGCATGTAGAGCAGCTTCAGGAGGAAGATCTTAACAAAGAAATTGCCAGGGACGACACTATGCAGTCGATTATCATAACTTAAGGGGCGAAAAAGACGACACCGAGTTAAGTGCTTTAGAAGATGAAGTGGACCCCGTGATTGCTGTTCCGCCGATGAACGTGTGTCAAGGTAAGATTTTAATGTTTTAAGGATGTTTAACGTGTTGTTTAATTACAGAAATAACGGGCGGCACCTCTGCTGGCGTGTAAAACGTGTTCTGATGTACAGTTACTGTCGGTGTACTGTACTGCTCGGCAAAAGCGCTCCGCGCGAACACTGGCCGACGTTCAGATGTCTAACTTTTGCGACTGCTATAGCATTCGTCATCCTGCAAAGCCACCCTGAATACCGAACGAAACGTAACGGCAGATAAAAACACTCTCCGGCCGAATGCAGGAACTGGAGAGCCGACACGCAACACGACCAATACGGCAGAGGCCCAGGGAACAACAGACCCCCACAAACGGAACCTGCTGGTACCATCGAATGAGGGACTACAGGACCAGAACTGCGTACCACCCTGTCGCGGAATGTCTACGATCCAAAGCTGTCAATAGGGAAACGCATAGTCATGGCGAATGCGGGCCCCGCTGTGGACAATATCTCCAACCGCCGATTCATCACCTGCAAGGACCACCGGAGTCCGTTCCTGGTTGATACAGGCGCCTGCATATCCAACATCAGACGGCTTATTACACCTACAGAATACAAAGTGTATGCAGCCAACGGCTCAACCATATCCAGATTCGGGTACCATAGAGCAACATTCATCCTCGGAATTGACGTCGTTACGCATGGGACTTTTTGGTGGCCGACATTCCCAAGACAATCATTGGAGCAAATTTTCTTGAATATTTTATGCTATCAGTAAACCTCATATCCAAAACCCTTATGGACACCACCCTCAACATACCCATCAACGGTACCAGAGAACACCCCACATCTCTCCGCCATCCCACCTCAGATCCATCTACTGGATTCCTACGTGAAGATAACCACACCCACTACCAACACCCAAAGGGCATTAGCGTATTTCACCACATAGAACTGTTTGCGGCCATGTCCCAGATCTCTCAGGCGTAAAGCATGAGGGAGATAATCAGGGCCCTAAAAAGATGTAACTTTAGGCGAAAAGGCATCCCGGAACTTAGCATAACGTACAAGGAAGCAATAGCCCCCCCTGCACCCGAGCGGTCAGGTCTTGGATGGATTCACGAAAGGTTAGATCTTTATCCCGCTTCACTCCCAAGTAGGTGATCGAATTTCTCCATCGATCTTAAAGCCTCTGTACCTGAATGCGGGGCAGTCTGCGGGGTGTGGCGCTTTGTTAGTAGAATATCATGCTCTTGTCCGCATTAAAGGGCATGCGCCCACACCGGGACCACTCTTGGTAAGGCGGAAGTGTGTCTGAACTGGGTTGGAGGCTCTGAGGATGACGTGTTGGAGCAGAACAGCAGCACATCATCAGCATCTGGACCATTTTGACTTGCTGCTGGGTTGGAAAAGGATCTCACACCTATGGCTACACAACGCCCTAAATGAATTAGAACCAAAGTACAAAAATATCGAATTAAAGTAAACACTAAAAACTGTCAATTTTTACCAAGAGATTACAGCACAGACTACCCAGACATGCAGAAATACCTCTGACTTGCAACGGCGAGAAAATTGAATGGAAAGGCCAGTAACCTACTTAGGTGTCACCATGGACCAAGGTCTTACCTGAGAAAGCACATAAATGCTTTGCAGGCAAAGGCCAACTAAACAAGCCCAAAATTAAATTCGAGTTTTATTTATGGACGCTCTTTAACTGCTGTGTCCTTGGCGTCCCATTCTATATTGGGCGTGAAATACGGCAATTTTGCTCAGACCTTTTTATCAGGCTTGAGGTTCCTTTACGTGCCGTAAATATACGACACGGCACCACCGGCTTTATTTCCCTTCCGAAGGAAGCCATGCTCAGGATTTTTACGTCGGAAAAAAATCAATCGCCCACTGCCGGGTTTGAACCCGCAACGTCACTAAAACAAACCTTACCCAACTATTAACATTTACAGTCAATACAACTAAATATGGGCCTAATGATATACACGGTCCTAATAAGTCACGTGACATATGCAGCCCCAGTTTGGGGTTTTGCTGCAACGACGCACCTAAACAGACTGCAATCCCTTCGAAACAGTAATTATGATAGCAAAGCCCCCGCCAGTAGCTCCGGCTTATCTCGTATACAGGAACTAAAGTTACACTCAAACGAAGAATTCATTAAGCAAAAAAGCTTTACTTATAAAGCAGAAAAGGCAAAACCATAAATAGATCAGTCCTTGCTCTTCCCGGGGAGGGGGTTTCCACCAAGTGACATCTGAGTGAAGCCGTGCCACGATTGGGTGGGCTCCAATTCAACCAAGGCAAAACAATAGAGATTATTTGTACACAAAAATTTATTTATAAATGTTTAATAACACAAATCAATTACTAACACTGCTCACTGCCAAGATATTACTAAACATTTTATATAAAAGTATTTAGTACAAATCGCTCCAAATGACACTGCTTACAACCAAGATTCAGTATAATACCACCCAAATATTCGATTGTTTCAGGATGATGCTAGACCTCAGCGCACCAATCCCTATGGGGGGGGAGAGCAGCATTATATGTTATTCTAACACTACCGGAGGTCTAAGCAGCTACTAAATCAGTATTTACACGCTTGCACTAATGACTATATCCATTTGTGTTTCAGAACAGCAAATCAATGTCAATGTAGAACGAGAACGATGTCTCCATGCGGAGACAAGTCACCCACTTCCTATAATTCCTCGCCCAGAATTCCCTGGGGCGTAAGCAGAGCCTCGGCCATGCTTCATCCTGGCTCCCAATACATCTGGCTTAGGTCCAATTTGGTCGGCAAATATAACCGTTCCCTGAAAGGGCAGGTGCAACAGCGGTACTGCTAGAATTCCTCACACGAACTACTCATTTTTCCTTCTTGTCTTTCCTACCAATGAAGGGTCCTTTTAGTGGGTATGCCACTCATGCGAGTCCCACACTTGTGACTTTAGTACGTAAAAAGTATTTTCCCTCCACTAAAAAAATACCTTGGCACACCGTGACCAACCACGGTGGCGAGCTCATAAGACACGATATGGTGGTCTCATACGATCGTTCTCACCACTCTGAGAGCACTGATCCGCTGGAAGCTCATCCTGGTGATGGAGATACAACCTGCAGATGGAGATACCATTCTTTGAAAGGGAAAGAGAGCGATCCATAGTACGACCCGGCATTTCCCAAGAAGACTGTCAGTAAAGAACAGAAGAAAACGTAGGACCCCCCCGGGCTCCTACCGCCCCATGAAGTGGCGATCTGAGGGGAGGCTTGTTGTGAACCTTCACAACAGCTATAGAACCTTTTGAACAAGGCCCAAAGGGCTGCATTATACCAGTTCCTAAGATCACCACACAGAGGCACTGATGTAAATAGTTAAGACAATAAAGCAGAAATGGCGCAATGTGCTAATTGCAGCGGACTAATGATTCACAGTCTCAAGTGTAAAACACGAGAGGGAACCAGCCATGCGACACTTCGCTTCGAGATCTCGACCGCTCAACATAAGTAGGAAGAAGACAAGGAACACCGCTGCTACAAAGCCGACCGGCGTTGAAGAGGTTAAACCTCCACTGCCGACGCCCTCTGGCGACTGGAATTCTGGTCCTCAGCTGCCAAAGCTACCAGAATTCACAACCAATGGGGATCGACACCGCTGATGATGTGGAATTTATGGACAGGGAGGAATACTCGGCTGCACTGGACGCAGGGCTTCCCATGTTTGGACAAACCCTGCAGCTAGAGGCCAGTCGGAGTGTTCGCCCTGTTCCATGTCACCACTGTTACCAGTATGGTCACAGGCTGACTCCTGCTCCAGCGATCCGAGGTGCCACTACTTTGGCGCACTTAGCCTGACCACCGACTGCTCACGACACAACTTGCAGCACCGACGCCGGTATTGCACCACCTGTAACGGCTTCGGTCATTACACAGGCCAGGCGCAGTGCCCTTGCTCTCCTGGACGACAGTCACCGCCATCTCCACAGTTTTCAGTCCAGGGCCTCTTCACCATCAACTCAGAACACCACACTAGCTCAACTGGAGATCCTCCAGAAGCTGGAGGACCTACAAGCTGAGATACTGCACCTCTCGGAATGGGTTGCAGCCTTGGATGAGGCACTTTCTGTGCACAACACAACACTCCAAGAACTTCAATCCACCCAAGCAACTTCCAACCAACAGCTACACATCATCCTAACAACTAACGATGTCAACGCTACCATGCGCGGGATTTCCATCACATTACAGAGAATCGTCGAGGATGAGCTCAAGTTCTTCCTGAGGAAGCTCAATGAACTACCAACCACAGAGCCACCGGAGTGGCCGAACGCAGCACCTAGAGGCTGCACTCAGCAGCCGAGGAACTTCTAGAAGCCAGCTCACTGAATTCATCACGGTGGTAAGCTGGACTTTGCCTAGCTTGCCTTCTGCTACACCATTCCTTCCCTCAAAATCTTTCCTCATTACATAACCCCAAATTCCCAAGGGCACAAGTAGAGCCTTGGCCATGTTTGCATCCTGGCATCTTACCTATCACCTGACTTAGGTCCTCCGGGACCAGTCAATATATCCTTTCCAACAATATGCAGGTGTAACAGCATTATCACATTTTAATTTCTCTTTTTTCTTCTATTTTCCTTCTGGTGGAGGAGTTTTAGTGGATATGCCGGCTATTGGCGAGTCCCACACTCTCAGTTCCGACTCCCATTGGGGCTGGGTTAGTGATTAAATCATTTTTTCCTCCACTCAAGAAAAAAGAAAGAAAGACAGAAAAAAAAGCATGCACTCAACTAGGCAACACCTCTCTTGCTATATTGCATGGTTATGCCTCTCAAGTTTTACTCCAGTTATTCATTATCCCTCTTCAACCTTATAGCATGGGGTGCCCTGGTCCTTGCTGCATTCTGAATCTCCAAGCTCATCAGGGTAACTTCTGACAGCATGTCTTGATGCAGATCTGCAGAGCCTGCTAAAGACAAGAGTTTCACTACTGCAACCTTTACACCCAGATGAATATCCCGTTCTGCATCTCGAGCTCATCAGGTTAAGGACAGCATATCCTGATGCTGATCTGCAAAGGCAAAGGCATCCTGTTCTCCTTTGTGAACCTGCATGTGGTAAATCCAGACATGCAGCTAGAGTGTCTACAACCTGACAACAGGACCACAGCAATGACCTTCTGATTAAAGCTTGTCTAAATAAACTTAATCAGTAAGAAGCAGAGCAGGTGCTCTGAGATTTCATGTCCCTCAGGACCAGATGCTGCTACATTTGTTTGGTGTCTCCCCTCCCCCCAACCTAGTATCTCCCTACACTCTGCTTTAAATACTCTGCAATTACTGTTGCCTTTAAATGTTTTAAATTCCCCCCCCCAAAATAAAACATGCTCATATCCATATCCGAGAATGTGTTTTAATGTTCCCAGTAGTACATTTATTAATTTTAACATAAACTATAAGATACGTGCTGAAACAAAAATATACAATTGAAATTTATAATCATAATTCAACAAATTCAGAATATGAAGCTGCTGCATCAACTAGCCAAGAGAAATTTAAACAAATAACTAAATTAGTTACTTTCACTCACATTAACTGACATATAAAAAAAAGCAAAACAGAACTTATATATATATAGGATCAACTCATCTCGCTTTCATCAGAAATTTGTTTTTAATCATAATGTCTTATTGAAAAACAAAAGGCTTTCCAAACCATTTAATGAGCTATACAAAGTTTGTATGTTGAGACTAAAATTGGAATAAAAACTAGAAATAAAACTTCAAAAGAAGGAATAAATATACATCTAGGCTTAAGACAGGGATATCCTCTTTCACCCATCCTTTTTTATGTATAGATGGCGGAATATTTTAAATAAAAATTTTAAAACAGGACTGCTGGATTTGACCACACTTCTTTTTGTGGATGATCAAATAATAATAGCAGCAGATGAAAATAGTGTATTTAATTTAAATCAAGCAGCCACAAAATATAATTTAGAAATATCAGAAAGCAAAACTAAAGCCTTAGATTTCTATGGTAAAGAATCAATGAGGATAAGTGATAAAATAGTGGAGCAAGTAATGAATTTTAATTATTTGGAGATATCAGTTGGTCTTAATACAACAAATGCAATTAATAAAAAATTGAGTTTATTTCAATAGACATGTGGGATAATTAAGATGTCATTAACAAGAAAGAAGTAAGGAGTGAAACACTGTTAAAATATTATAAAGTATTAGCAGCACCACTGCTGTTATATTGGTTGGAAAGCTGGATAATAAACAATGCTCTCTAAAGAAGAATAGAGGTAGCTGAAAAGAGTTTTTTTATGATATGTGCAGGGTACATTTTATAGGTTAAAAAGAAAAATCAAGAAATTTCAAATTAATTAAAAATGTTTAGTATAATGAACATGATTGAAGAATATAAAAAAAAAACCGATTTGAATATGTATTAAGAAAGGAAAAATACGCACTCCAAATATTTTTAAACATAAACCAAAAGGTAAAACAATTTGTGGCCGAGCTAATAAGAGATGGATCAACCATTTATTTAATTTAAATGGTACAGAACAGACTACTGATAGTTAAAGGAGGAGGAGGATGATGATGAAACTAATGATGAAATTCATGCACACAGCAACATGAGTATAAATACCACCCATGAGTTTTGAGTTTTTATTGAAGCTTTTAATACCAACACAATTAATTTATATGCTTGTGTTATTGGAAATTAAATTGAGTTTTGTTCATGGACACACTTTAACTGCTGTGTTCCTTAGCGTCCCATTGTACATTGGGCATGAAAGACTGGTAGTTTTGCTCAGAGGCCTCTATCAGGCTTGAGGTTCTTTTATGTGCCGTAAATCTACAACATGGGACCACCGGCTTTACTTCCCTTCTGAAGGATGCCATGCTAAGAATTTTTACGCCCGAAAAAATCCATCACCCTCCGCCAGGTTTGAGTTATTGGGGTCCAAATGTTTAAAAAGTTAAAAAAGGATATAAAACAAACAAACAAAAATAATAATAAAGAATTGTTTTAAGAGATTTAAAAGTATATATATATTCAACAAAGTATGGATAGATGTACAGATACTTCTGATGTGATTTAAAGTGATTTATATATCAAGAATGTCACATAATATACATCAAAGTTCTATTTTAATGTTTGTATTTGTGAAATTATATATTTCCTTTTTCTCCTGAGTAAATTATCTCTCTCTCTCTCCTGTAAATTTCTCAAGCTGCTCAGTTTGGGAATCACTAAAGTAGATAAAGCATGATAAGTGAGGAAACTTCAGAATCTCCAGCGATTCTACCAGCATCAGCATTCAATATTTTGACAAAGATCTGAAGTAAAGATGGTGTTTGGCTCCTTGGAGTAGGATGCCAGAGATGTTTGAGGTCCTGGTTTCAAATCTCACTTGAGGAAGTTAGCTGGATGTGTTTTTTTTCCCTTATTCTAAACAGATGAATGTCACTTAACACTCAATTTTTTGAGTGTTGGGCTTGTTTGTCTCCTTTATAGACCTGAAATATTATAAAGAATAATCTAATCAGAAAAAAAAAAAAATCTTGTGTTAAAATGCCACTGTTGATGAAACATGGATCTGGAGTTGAGCTGGAGTTGACATCAGTGCATAATGAGTGGAGAGACTCAAAAGATACATAGTGAGCCCATTCAAAATTCAAGTAAATGATAAATCCTTGCTGAGCACCACTTAGGAATCATAAAAGATTTAATCCCCATCAATAGGGCTTTTCCAATAAATATTATGCCCCTGTTTGTCAACAAGTTCAAGCCATCACTTCCTCCATCAGTTACAAACCCCACATGATTTGTGTAATAGTGGGAAAGTAGTGACAAGGTTATGAGGTTAGAGAATAAGGCACAAAATGGTCTACATAACATGGTACACAGATACACCTTCTGATATTTAATTTTATGGGCCCCCAGCCCCTGAAATGCTGGGTGCCCCAATGTGTGTCCACCTTATCCCCTCTTTTAGGCAGCCCTGATCACAGAAGTAAGTCAATATGGGTTCATCTAAAAACTGCACAGAAACTTCTCTCTATGATCCTTCAAAACAATGTTTTGCACAAACAAGAGTGTTATGAAGAGTTTACTGCATGGGAAATGTAACCTTATCCAGTCAACAATTGATGTAATATAAATTTTCAATTTAATTTCACATTGGAAAGAACTCGATGATATTGGGTCATTCCAAGCAAAACAGTGGGTCAAAAAACCTCAACAAATCAGATTTGTTTTATTTTTATGCACTTAGTTTCTAGTCTTGTGAATACTGACTGGATGTAATATTACGTTCATGCAACCTACCATTTCCTAGTTATGGAGGGTTAAAATGTAAAGGTTCCCACACACATGACCATGTTAAATATTTTTTGCTGGTCACAAGAATAATCACAAATAGATGTTCTAAATAGACATTAGGGAGAGAAAAAAGAGGTTTATAATTGCAATAAAATTTAGGATTACTAACAAATGTTTCTTACAGAAAATAAAGAAAACATTTTCTAAAATAAGATAAATATTATTTGCACACTCCAGATTTTAATGATTTTTCTTCATAAAACATATTACATGTTCTCTATAAAACTGTGCAAGTTTTATTTTGGAATGTTAGAAATTAAGGTAATTAAAAATTCATAAAGCATTAACTGTGAGGCAAAGTAGCATATCTCATCCCCCTCACAGCTGCTAGCACTATTGGAAGTTTCACCCCTGCTGGCTTTTTTGCGTCATGCACCAAATTTCAACTTCTTTATCCACTTGTGGCAAACTGGAATATGTTTTAATGGTAATTTTTCCACCAACTTATAATACAATGAACACTACTGTTCAGCTACTGTCCTTAGACCAGCAAACCTTGTAGAATTTAAAGACTTTGCTTCACTTTCATGTTGTTCTTTAGAGGTAAATATAAACGAAATCTCATTTATATTTGATTTTGTCCAATCATTAAGTTCAATGGGAGTTATCATCATTCCTTGCAAGCTAGCATTAGCAGCTAATCGCTTTATTGTGCTCCCTACACCTTTGCCATGACTAGTCAATCGCAAAGAAATGCATTCAGCAGGGACTTGAAAATCTTGTTGATGGTGTGGCAGATTGAAAAAGTTTTTCTGGTTCTTGTATTGTCCGGCCGCTCCATCACTGAAGCGATATATTTTTTGAACTTCAGGATTTGCTTTTATCAAAATAAACTCATATCATCACTAAAACAACTGCACTCCTGCACTATCATGAGTTAAATAATGAGAAATGAATGCACAACAAATGTGATGCTGATCATCTTTTTCACTTCTGTAATAATAACAAACAAATGTCTGGTTGCTTGTGAATTGCTCCAGTTACAACCCTGTATAGCATCCTGAATGACAAAAGAATAATTTTCCAAATAATCCCCAAGGACAATACATTCTGCTGGTCTTATTTCATTTTTAACTGTTTCAGATAGTTGACTGAGCTTTTGCAATAAAACTGTGTGTTATGAACTTTTTCATACAAATCATAAAATTCACTTAAGTTATTTCAGCTCTATCTGTAGACTCCATTTCTTAGAGATTTCCTCAATTAGATTATGGTCTAAAAAGGTTTTAGTGTTTCTGCTAGGATTATAAGTTCAGGGCATTGCTTGCATTTATTAAGATGACAATTTGGTGACAGATCATTACATAGTAATTTCTGTATCAGGTCATTAAGACTTTGCCAATCATTTTCACTTTCATGTTTGAGATTCTGTATAGCCAAGAACATTATTCTCTGTTTTTCAGATATCATACACACACAAATATTGTGTGTTCCTGGTGCTTCTGCCTAAATACAGAGCTTAGGTGTTAGTGATGCAAATTTTGAAGATCCTATCTTATGATTAGGGTGACTAATTTTAAATTCTCTGTATGGTTCTTTTAGGTTAGCTAAGAGAGGTCTCTTGGTTTTTATCTTTTGACCTCCTTATACTACAGATCTGGCATGTTTCATTCCAGCCATTATCCTACTGATGCCTTCTTCATAGAAACTTCTCACCAGTTTAACAGTACCTATCAATAGGGATGTTTCGTTGATACTTTCTATCCAGAACTAACATGATGTCTTTATTTGTTTGTGTTTGTTTTGCTATGCATAAGGAGACACTCCAAATTCAAAAATAGCTTTGTGCTCAGTACCACTTTTAGGAACACAAGTTAAAATCATGTATTTTTCATTTTGTTGTGATGCTTGCAAATTTTTCTTTAAATTGATTAATCATTTCCTGCTCATCATCCGTCTCAGCAGCAACTTAAATATACTCCCATGTATTACTTGAGTGATTGTGCTGGCTTTCTTAATTGCATAAGACTTCACATAAGAACGTTTAGGTTTGGAGAAAGGGGATTCACCTAATAGAGTTAAAAGCTTATTTAAATTGCTCACATTACCTTCTTCTTTAGTTTCAGGTACACATTCTTCCTCATTTGTTGATTCACCTGGTTCAGTTTGTAAACACTCTTCTTCACTCGATCTCCTGACCTCAGCTGCAGACCCATCACCATCATCACGAATATTAATACTAAAGTTTGAAATTTTCAGCCCACAGCTGTGACAAATTGAATCATCTACAACTATACTTGGAACCTTTCAATGTATATTTCAATTTAAATTCAATATGATAAGAGAAAAATCTGTAATTTTTCTCTTATCAACTCGTTTAGGATGTTTTCTAGTCTGAAAGGATTGCAACATCACAATACATTCCACCTTGATTTCTTTTCTTTGGGCATATTGATATTGCACCTGAGTTCACACATTTGAAGGAACTCTTCAATGCCAATCATACACCGCACTGAATGGTAACTTTAATCCAAACATCTGGGATGTCTCAACTCACTGAGTCAGAGCATGCGACCTTGAGAAACTCTGGAATTCAAGCGATTCTAACCGTTATGTGCAAAATTCCCCTATTTTATTATTATTATTATTATTATTATTATTATTATTATTATTATTATTATTATTATTATTATTATTATTATTCCTGATCCACTAATATTTCCATGTTGAAACTTAAAAGGTTCATAAATCACATATTGAACTTCTTGCAAAAGAAGAACTATACCAATGATTACTTTGCAACCAGAAATATAAATCATTTTGTAATTAAATGGCTATTTTTATATGATTAGCAAACATTAATATTATCCCATTGATCAAAAATTTAAAAATTATTAACTTAATTACAATGACACTTCGTTTGGGTTTAAGGAACCATTTTGACTCAGACTGTTTTTCTAAAACTAAGTTATACATGCAGAACCTATTAGTAAATATAATTGCTAAAGCCATAATATAACTGATTTGATTGCCATATTGTTGCATTTGACCATTTGTTATAGGGGTAAACATATACTAAGACTAGGAAAACATTGAAGATGTTGACTTCCAAACATCAAAAGTTTTCATGGAATGACCCTATTGCTTTCCTTCTTTGCACAAGTTTCTGCTGATGTTATCTGAGCAGAAGTAGCAGTTTGGACGCAATAGCAAAGCTTCTGAAAGCATTGGGACTTACCCATGGATGAGAAGTTCTGAAGAACTGTGAACAGATGGGAAAAAAAGGTAGATATTTTAGAGGGAAAGAAAGAAAGAAAAAAAAAGTTTTTTCCCCTTCTCTTTTTGCCTCAACAATTTTAAACCTCCCTTTAACAAATTCATTTCTTATTCCTGTTTAATGAGAAAATTCAAGCAATCATCATTTTTATCTGTTGATATCTGCACCGAAAACAAATGCAGTCACATTTATTGTTGGACTAATGAGCATATTTCTGGCAATAAATGCACTTATAGTTATTAATATAAAATACTCTTGTAAGTAGTTTTTCTACAGATAAAAATTAGAACAATGCTCATGGTTCAAATCATAGCACTTACAATAGTTTTAAAATCCATGTTTCCCATCTAGTTTTAATTTTATTTAAAACTAAGATGTGTGGATGCAAGCATCAGGATAGAATGAAGCAGTTGTTTCAGTGTTTCTAACTTCCTTTGATGCTACTGAGTTTCAAGGATATTAAGGCATTCTATTTATTAGGAACAGTGCACAGGAATCATTCAATGCCTTTCTATACTGATGCAGTAAACTGCATCTTAAAATGTTTTTTACCCCTTCAGTAACTTAATTTTCTATATTAAATTGTCTAAAACAAATTTTTTGAATCTCATTCAATAGCAAACAAATGCATTTTGTTTAACATTTTTATTCTATTATATCACGGTTTAAAGAGGAAATGATGTGCAAATAGGAATTATTTTAGCTTATGTGTAATAAACAAATAAAAAGTTACGTTTGATTAAGGGTTAAAGAGGACTTACACTGAATAATTTCACTTATAGGTAAAATAACAGTGGTGTCTACCACAATATTTGCAAACCTCTACCATTTCTTTTCAACATATACTAATATTGCGTGCGCGTGTGTGTGTGTGTGTCTGGGTGCTGTGAAAGTTTACAAAAGCACTTAGAGGAGTGGTGCAGGTCTTACTATAAGGATAAAACTCATTTCCTGAGTAACTCTATCCCTTAAACTGCATTTTTCCGGAGGGTAGCATCTTCATATATATAAGTGAGCTATCAGAAAAGACAGACCTTAGGTATATTTGTAACTAAGCAGACTGCAGAAATTAGAAAGTAACTAAGGGTAGCTGATTGACCAGGTTTATCAGCATTTATGTTTGTGGCTTAACAGTTATTTAATATCTGTCCTTACATAATTCTTATTTGCCACCTAAAAAGAAATAATAAAGCATTCAGGCATTAATTTGGTGTTAAAGAAAACACAAATAAGGATGTATGATAACTGCAGGTATAAATAAAAGCATATTTATTTCAGAATACATATCCGTAAAAGCCAACAGGTACTCTTAATGTTTGTGTAAATTTTGCATCTTTTATCCATGCCAACAGATAAAAAATGAACAGGAAGCAGTTACAGTTCTTTTGTTGGTTTAGGCAATATGTTTGACAAAAATGTCTAATAGAGCTGCCTACATTAACAATGTGAATTTACATAAACTTTAATCATCAAATAAAAAGTTTTGAGGTATATTTTGGCTTTTGAAATGCAGCAGAATTCTGCTTTAATTTACTAGGTTAACAGATAGGATGTACTGGCAGTAAGAAGAAATACTGAAGTACTTCATCATAATCAGTATAAAAACCATATGCATTATGAATGACTGTGCTGCAAAAAATACTTTGTACAATTTAGATTTGTATGAAGATATTAAGTAATAAGAGCTCGTCACTTTTTTTTTTCAGGTAAAATAGAGAAATGGGATGAAACTTATTCTTAGCCCTTGTGTCAAATTCGGACAGAAATTTTATCCAAATGACACTGGCATAAACACAATGTCAATCTTTCATAATTTATATGATCTTTTGTTACTTTCCAAATTGATACAAAACCATACTAATTTCACCTTCTTATATTATCTGCACAATGGCAAGGTTGGAATATTTCCTGGGTGACCTGAAACTCTTATTAACCAAAGTTTCAAGTGAAAAAGCATTAAAACCCAAGTGTGTAATTCTCGGGTGATGCGAAATGCCTTTAGCTAAAGTACAAAAGGCAGCATACAGTACCACAAGAGAAGTATTTTCTGGCTATTTTTTTCTATGTTAGTAGTGCAAAGGAATTTTGTAAGCAAAAAATTCATAATGCACGATCACTAGCGCATTAAGACTGGCAGCAGCACTTTGGCAACTTTTATTCTTTAATTAATTACCTTGAAGAATGGAAATTAGAACATTCTAAAAAAGACATTATCATCATGTACAAATTCTCCAGTAACATCACTTTAGATAAGTAGCATTCATATACTGTATTTAATCTGTCCATAGTTGCCTATAAAATATATAATAGATGAAGGAAAACACCCACTTACACCCATCATTCTGTGTCTTTTAAGGCTAACCTTTGACACATTAGAATCAAATTAATGAGAAAGAGTTACTTGGTATTTTTAGCTTTACTATGAAGATATTACATGATCCCTAATGACTAGAAGTGAACAGTATTAGAGTAATGTCTTGTTTATTTATTTTTTAAGTTAACAAGAGATGATACCATGCTTAGAAAATGTGAGGCTGTTATTATTCTCAAATATCTAATACAGTGTTCCAATGATTGTACAATCAGTACATTTAAATACATAAAATGCAACTCTTAGGCTGCTTCCATTTCTGACATGAATTGCTTTCATACAGTAATGCTCATACTTCACAAGTAGTTATAATAAGGCATGGACCGGAAAGCATTATCTTCCAACTTCCAAGATGACGACTACTTAACACAGCTTGAAGCATACGTCTTCCAATACATCATTACTATTTTTCACCCCTAGTTTAATACATGATATTCTAAGGCTTCAGTTCCCAGAGGTTTGAAGCTCTGCAGAAATGTCCACTTGTAATACTTATTTCTCACCATCTTAAGATTTTGCCTTAATCATCAGGCTTATAAAAGATATTTCTTTGTTGCTTTCATTCCTCGCAAAGGCCTTACACAATAGTCAACAATATTCTGTACAAAGTGTGTAAAAGAGAAAAGTCTAAAGTATTTCAGAATCTTCTCTAATACATTCACCCCTTTCTAAACTGTAAACTCTGGAGGGAATGCTAAATGATATATTGTAAAAAAGTTGCTTTCAGTCATAAAGCTTTGGTTTATATCAGAGCAAGTTCTGCTTAGATGGTAGTCTTTTCACAAGTGGTTCTTTGTACACCCAGTTTTCACCAGCCAAGTGAAATACCTGCAACAATATAAAACTATGCATAAACAACTTTAATAACTGAGATGTACAGAAAGCTGAATATTATATAGACTATGCAACTGAGTTATATGAAAAATAAAGCACTATAATAATATGATAACAAGAATTTCAATAAATGCTACCGCATTTGCAAAGTGGTTCTTGGGATAACAGTGTAAAGTTGCATTACCTTTGTTTCCCATGCCAAGCCCTCTTCCTTTCGAATCTTTGCTTCTTCTCTTTGCTTCTGTTCTAGCTCAAACTTGGCATTTGTTGCTCTGTCAATATCTTTTAACCTGCAAACCAACATACATTCACATTAATGAATTTTAGGTTTTAAAAACTTTATGCAATATGCTGCAACAATTTAGGGAAAAATTATGGATTTATATTTATAATGAGAATGAAAATACCCAAGTGTCCATATTATTCATTATCATTGGTTAAGCATTTGGTTTTCTGTAAATGGTGTATATTAAAAACTTATCTTCCTTACTTTTGCCGAGATGCAATATTTAAAAGTTTGCTAAAAGCAATATAACTAATAGATGAACAATGTATTTCCATTATTTCTGCTAGAAATTAAAAACATTTGTTTATCAACACCAATCCACCAAAAAATTTGAGATTGAGATTTCACTAGAAATATGCATTTTGGAGTCCACTGAACCCCTCAAAATGGTATTTTTAGAAAAAATGTGTGTGCACTTGTACACATGTTTGTATCTCAGCAGCGTAACTCCAAAGCAAAGAGTTGGATAAATACCAAATGTGGTATTTTTAAGTTCAGCATCTTCCAAGGGTGCGACACAAAGATTTTCAAGAAAATCTCCCTACCACAAACAACCCTTTATTTGGAAACTCTTATGTTATTTTTTATTTTTTAAAACAGCATTTTAATGATTTTATTAATACGTTTAAGATAATTGGATGACTAATGAAATGCATATTTTTAATTTCCTGTAAATAGCCTCTTCATTCTGACTAAATTTTACAGTAGGGACAATGGTTCTGTGCCAGTGACCTTCTTACCTCGCGCACTGAAGAGAGTCTATGCCTAACACCAGGCAGCTCTCTGTCCGTCTGCCTGCTGGAAGACATGGGACTTTGCTGATACGACATAAACATACAACACCATACCACTGCATGACTGGTTTATTGTCACTATTGTCAGATTGCTCTATCATTCTTTTATATTTACACAATATACACAAAGCTTGTCACATAAATGCATTGTCGTAAACTAGCAGGGGCTTTATTAGTGTGATAAACACTCTACACCAGAAATATCACCACCGTCGTTTTCTTCTGCAAGACTTTCCCTTTCATCGTCATCAGTCTTCTTCTCGTTCGCTGTCACTATATTTCCTAACCTGGATTACAGAACCTTCTAAGACATTTTCAAACAGGCCTTGTTGTTCTTCAATGTATTTGTCTACCTACTTAATGTGTTGAGAGGCATTTTCCCATTTTTCTACACTAATGTCCTCAACATGTGTTAGTTAAGCTTAATCAATAACATCATGTAGTTTAAAAGGGTGCTCTACCAAGCTACCCATTGCTTTATATCAGCCCAGATGAGTTCTACTCGATTAAGACCCGAAGACTAGGGCGGTAATCGGAGAACATTGTGTGCATGGCCTCCAAACTCTAATAAAGAACCTCTAATAAACACACCAAAATACACAATACCTATATGCAATCCAAGTTTAATTACAGAAACACAGGGGTGTCATTTAGGGGGCCAGGGGGTCAATTGGCCCTCTCCCCTAGGTTACAAGCAACATTATTGCTCTACCAAATGAAACATTACAACTGTGCTATTAATAGCAATATTTCACATTTAAGAAATAAAACCTTTTCTTTTAGGCCAAATATATCGTTACAATCCACATGAACATTTGTGAAACTGCTCCAAGCAATCCTGCCACCCCCAATGCAGAAACTGAAATGACGCCCCTACAGAAACATATAGTAACTAATTTTATTTATAAACACAACGTTCAAGGTAGCATCAACAGACGGCTGGCAAGAGAGATGTTACTCGAACTACTGCTGCCTCTAGACTGAAGCGATGGCACTCACTGCGCATGCCCGAGAATTGGGGGCTCACTCACTGTCCAGATAACCAGTGTGCATCCAGCCTTCACCGGCACAGAACCATCGTCCCTACTGTATATAATTTTGTATACCTGGGAAATAAAAAAGATAGGCAAAAACTTACTGCAGGAACAATTACAGTTCATTAAAATGCAAAATTTGTTCCAAATAAATTTCTTTGTAGCAATAGGCATTTTTTAAAATATTTCATGTTGCATGTTTACACTTTACCAAGTATATCATCTGATAGGCATGCTTGAAAGTTTGCAATTTTACTTTTCCCTTTCATCACAAGAGCCCATCATTTATCATAGCTAAATATTTGAATGCTGTTTCCACATGTTTTGTATAACTAAGCACTTATTACTTAGTTTGAAACCATTCCTGGGCACAAATGTATCATGAATGCCATAACTTGGATAAAAGAATAATACTTTTTTATACAAATACTATAATACACACCTACTTTGTATACCTGTATAAAATGGATATTTACCCAACCAAAAAATGTAAATATGCAGCCAGCAAAATGGATAGTAACTACTTACTAAACTATGCTGGTCTAGACAATAACCTAAAGATCCAGGTAACATGAATGGATATATTGGACTGCTAGGCAATAAATGCCTAATGGACTCATCCTACAATGTTGGCCATTAAAAAAAGACTATAATACACAGGGTGTCCCACTTGAAGGTAAGCTGTATATCCCTTTTGTATTGCCAGCTTCCTTCTTCATTGGCTATGGAGCACAGTATTGCCACCTATACTTTTCATAGCCTAACTAACTTCTGTAAACATAAACAAAATCTTCATAATATTTACAATGGAAATGGATATTATCAGAGCTACCTTAGAGTGGGACACCCAATATAATGGTTGTATGTGAATATGTCATGGGTGGAGAAATTTGAATGTGAGTTTGCAGAAGGTTTTTCTTTGCATTGCAGCTTCACAAATATGTCTTGATTTAAAAATAGGATTGTGAAGAAGTAATGTAAAAAACTGCAAACTAATATCATTAAAGTTTCTATTCCCATTTTTTTTTCTTTCTGTAAGGAGGAATTTATAACATAAGTTATAGAAGTATAAACAATTGTAAACAATATTAAACATGAAGACTAATAAAATTGCTATATGTATCTGCAAAGAATGTTACTAATCTTGTGAAAAGAGAAAATAAAAATGCTTCAAGTGCTGGTTAAAATATGATTACATTAAAATAAACAAAAATCACAAAAACTGTAATAACAAAATATATAAATAAAAGCAGTTTTAAGAATTAATATAGAGCAGAACAACGGCAAATGAACATTTTAATAGAAAAAGAACATTTCTGTGTCCCTTTAAGAAAGAACTAAGAGAAAATGAGTTGTTTTGTGTGGAGGGTAGCACAGTATAATGCAGAAACTTGGTATTGCAATGAAGCAAGGAAAATCATTGGAGACATTTGAAATCTATAAATGGAGAAAACCAGAACATGTGAAAAAGACATACAAATTAATGAATGAGGCCATTTTAATAAAGAGGGCAAAGAAAAGCAATACTAAAACTGGTCCAGAAGAGCAAAAGAAATTAACTGAGATACTGGTTGAGAAGAAACTGTTAAATAATGCACTGGAAGTAATGGTCAAATGGGAAAAAGGTTTGGGACAGAAACAGATATTAGAAGAAAATAATGGATCATATGCAAAAACAAAGGGAAAACAGGGAACAATGAAGAAGGCTGGTTTTGTAATGAAAGATCTACCTTTCAGCAGAAAACTAATTATCATTAGTATGTTCTTTGGCTTCTGGTATACGCCGCATTGTTACTTTGAACAACCTACACCAGAAGCCAAAGGAACATACTATGGACAATGGTTGTGGAAGCCTGCATACATATGTAACTATCATCATTTCCCCACCTTAATCCAGCTGTAACTTCTTTCCAAAGTTTTCGTGATTCGTAATCCTCTTGTTGTACAATTGGACGTACTTTCTTTTTTACAACATTAATTTTGTTGACATCAACAAACACTTCTTGTCGCTAGAACAAAAAACAAAATTGGCAAAATAGTTATTCATCGGACCCAACTTTCTGAAAATGAATCAAGTGTAGGTGCACCATTTACAACTTCATGCTTAAAGTTTCTGGAATGATGTACTACACAACCAGAGTTGGGTCTATAAAAAATATGTAATCTGAGCATATTTAGAGTATGTAACTCAGAATATTAATACTACTTAGCCTACACATAGAAAGTAAATTTATATTACAGCGTTGAGAAGAGTATAAAAAAGAATGCGGATTGTATTAAATTTGTAGTAAGAAAATAAGTCAAGCATTTTTAAGTACCATATCTTTTAACTAAGTATGAATCCTTTATGATCCTTTAAGTATGTATATTGAGTGTGAATGAACATAATGGGTGATATGATGCTCAAATAGCTAGAGAAACATAAAGTTTAAGGCTTACTTATCTGTAATATCTAGACAAGGGCAAACCTTGACTTAGAGATGTTGTGAAGATGGCCAAATTATTATAATAGTTGTTAAGTATCACCCTTTAGATAGGGCATTATAAAGTTTTAGACATGTAAATGCATCACTTGTTTGTGACAATCACATAAACAAGCTCTTTTATTGAGGGGGGGGGCCCTTGAAGTTTAACATCCTTTAACCTGTAGATCATATCAGATGATGGATGAATGAAATGGGTGAAATGTTGCTCAAATGAGCTTGGGGTAAATAGAGCTTAAAGTTTCCCAACATTTGCCTTCTGAAGACAATCTCTCTCAGTGCAGTCGCTACTCAGAGATCCAACTGAGAGACTGTTTTACCTTCCGGAATATTTAACACTGGGATCATCCATCATTGTAAAAATAGTAAGGCTGTAATTAAGCTTTCTTTACAGCTTATATGGTCACCTCTTAATTATTTATACACTTAAATCATTAGATTTAAGACAACTCACCATGCTCAGGTGCCTATGAGGCTTTTTAGACACTGATAGAGGTAAGAGAATTGAGGTAGGAAAGAAGAGAAATTATCCTCTATGCCTCTAGTACTCTTATACCATCAGGGTAGAAGAAAATAAGTTTAACCACAATAGGCTAGATAGTAAAATTTAAAAGAGGGAACCGGTATGAGAAGAGGAAGAAATAACACTTTGGTTATATGTCTCACCATGCTGACCAGTGCATATACTGAGTAGTCCTTCCCTTTTGTTCATCATTAGTATAAACATGACTACTAACAACTGCACCAACAGGAAGGTGAGGGATTGGACTCTAGTCTTTTGTCCAGTTTGGTTACCACAAGGCCTTCAATTTGGTGAAGGAATTATGGGATCTCCTCACTTTTAATAACAAAAACCCTTCTGCAGCTATATATACTACAAACATTATGCATTAATTAAATCATTTGTAAAATTCATAGTGTAACATGTGTTGTCAGCAAATAGCTGGATGCACTAAGAAGATCAGTCTTCTCAGAATAAGCAAAAAACCTGCAAAAACCAATGAACTAGTATTAACATTTCTACAAAATGGATAAAACTGAAGTATGAGTGTGATATAGCACTCTGTTTTGAAGGGTTCAATCCCAACAGAAACACAAAAGGAGTCAATTTTGAATTAAAGGATTCTTCCCCTTCACTTTATATGGTTAAAAACGGGTTGCTGAATTTAATCGTGGGTGTACATTCAGCATGATGAGGCTAAGGTTATGCAAAAACCACTGACGAAGTTGTAACAAAAATTCACAACTTTGTATTCAATGAGTGCCGATTGAGGGTACAGTTAGTTGACATTGCAATGACCTCGACAGACCATATCCACTACATTTTACACAAAATTTTGGATATGGGAAAGGTTTCAGCCCAATGGTAGCCATGTTTGCTAACAATGGAACCAAAAATGCATTTTCCAAAAGTGTTTAGACTTAATTAAATGCAGTTCCAGTGAGTCTCTCTGACATTTCATAACAGTAGATGAAACGTGGATTCATCACTACATGGCAGAAAGGAAGGGCAGTCTAAACAGTGGGTGACAACATGTGAAAGAGCACCAAAGACAACAAAAGTGGTTCCATCTGCAGAAAAAATCATGGCTACAGTTTTCAGGGTTCTCATAATGTGATGCTAATAGACTACCTCCAGAAGGGCACAACACTCCAAGGAGTATTATGCTTCACTACTGGACCAATTAAATAATGCTATTCACGTTAAACGTACACACCCTGCGAAAAAAGATACTTCTCTTTCATCATGATAATGCACCTTCACACATGTCAGGGATTGTTGCTGCAAAACCACATGTGCTTTGCTTCCACATCTGCTGTATTTAACAGATTTGGCTCCTAGTGATTAATGTTTGTTCTCAAACCTGAAGAAATGGCCGGGAGAATGAAGATTTACATTAAATGAGTTTGAAGCTGAGACTGATACTTATGAAGTTGGACTTTTTCTTTTTCTGAGGGTATTAAAATGTTGGAAAGTCATTGGACTAAATAAACTGATTAACAAGGAGACTATCAGATGTCTGAAAAATTCAATACCATAGCCGGGATTTGAACCAGAGATCTCCCGGTCTCCATCCGGTTGCTCTAACCACTGAGCTACCATGGCAACATGCTGACACAACATTAAATTCTTCAACTGATTCACATTTTGCCCGGTAAACTACAAGGAGATCTCAAATTGTATTGAGATGTCATACCCCAATGGCGACTTACATTCTTACATTCCCGGGCTTTATATTACAACCACTATTAGGTCAATTAATGGAATTAATTGTTCTTTCACACAAGCCGTGTGTTGGACAGGTAGAATCAGATGACTGAAAATGATGACTGAATCAGATGATCCGTGGTTCAAATCCCAGCTATGGCATTGAATTTTTCAGTCATCTGATTCTACCTGTCCAACACACGGCTTGTGTGAAAGAACAATTAATTCCATGGTGACTATGTTGAAAATTAAAAACACATTACTTTTAAATGCTGTTTTCTTGATCTGGCCGACAGAGTCCCTCATAAGAAGCAGACATGCTGCCTCCACATTAGGGAGATAAGCATATTGGAAATAAGTGGCAATAAAAAATATTTCTTTCAACATCTTCAGTGACAAAGGAAGGAGATTATCATAACAGAAATTATAGTTCAGAAATCCATACATATGAATTGAGCGGTTATCATGCTTTTAGTTTTAGTGTATGATACGATGCAAAAGTTCAGTAGCTACTTAGACAGAAGTAGCAGGAATGTTTAGTAACTACTTGCAAGCTTGGATCACGCTGGATGCTTGCATTTTGCAAGACTCTGGAAAGCAGATACAGTATTAACAACCTTGTTTCTGAATTTAAGAAACTTATTTCCTCAGCAGTTAAATTCAGCTTTAGTTTGAATTACGTAGTGTTATTTTTAACTTTAATATTTTTCGGTTAAAATATTTGTATCTACATAAATCCTGAAAAATTATTTTTAAAATGAGTATGTTATCTAAAACAAACTAGGGAGACATTAATAGCCCAGTGCAGTATAGCCTTTAAAACATGGTATTAAATAAATAAGTAGTATTATTTGTATATTCTTATTATCCAACTACAGTGGAATCTCGTTAGCACGTTCCTCATTAACACGTTTTCCTGTATTACGTTGAATTATAAAAGTCCCGGCACCATATGAAATAAATAACATACGTTTAGTACGTTTTCTCGCTCCCGCTTACTACGTTCAAAGTTTGACGCCCTCATTCGCTATTCGGGCCAATGCTTGGCCGGTCCAGTGGTAGTAGATTTACTACATTCGAAGTTTGACGTCCTCATTCTCACTTTGGTCAAACCAGGTGGGGTGGAACCGGTAGCCAATGGCATGCATCTATGTATGTACATATTTGTGTGACACATTTATCTGTGTGTGTGTGGGGGGGCAGGGGGGATAGAGAATGCTTTAGTTTAGCGGTGGCTTGGCGTGGTTAGTTTGTGCTGTTGAGTGTTGACAAAACGTAATTGTATTTGAACTTCTTGTTCGCAATGGAGAAAAAGAAAGTGCAGCAAATAACCAACAGTGAAAAACTGAAAATCCTTGAAGTAGAAGATCGCAATCCAAATATGAAACGTGTGGATATAGCACGGAAGTTAAACATTCCTCCGTCAACCTTAAACGCAATTGTTAGCAAACGTAAACTAATTGAAACTGCTTTTGAAGAACGGAAAAATGCTAAAAGAAAACGCAATCGCCCTGGCCAGTTTTCAGAATTAGATGATGTTCTGTTAAAGTGGTTTACACAAGCTAGAGCTTCAAATGTGCCAATAGACGGTACTGTGGTTCGAGCTCAGGCAACACATTTAGCACAGAAGATGGGACTGGATGATTTCAAAGCGTCCAATGGCTGGATTGAAAGATTCAAGAATTGACATTGGTTTAGTCTACAGATGTGTGCGAGGTGAGGCTGCTGCCCTAGATAATGATGCTACACTATGTGAAAATATTTCTATATTTTCTATATGTGGAAAAGTACAACGCTCCCGTCAATTTTGAAAGACTATAGCCCCAACGATGTTTATAATGAAGATGAAATAGGACTATTTTTCCATCTTTTGCCAGACAAAACCCTGGATTGTAAGGGCACTAAGTGCCATGGCGGGAAGCTTAACAAGGAGAGGATTAGTTTTGTTGTGCTGTAACGAAAGTGGAACGGAGAAATTGGTACCACTGGTTATTGGAAAAGCACGCAGACCACGGTGCTTTAAGAATGTGCGAAATTTTCCATGTAAGTACACTTCCAACATAAAAGCCTGAATAACTTCTGCCGTCTTTGAAAATTTCTTACGAGCATGGGACGAAGACTGGGCATAAGAAGCAGGAAAATTGCATTCTTTATTGATCAGTGTGCCGCTCATCCACCGTTTCAAATTTAAGAAACATAAAGATCATTTTCTTCCCAGCAAACTGCACGAGTAAGCTACAACCTTTAGATCAAGGCATAATTCGGTGCATGAAGCATACGTATCGGAAGAGCTGGTACAGAGAAGGTTGGCTGCACTGAAATCGACAAGAAAAATCACCGTCTTAGATGCCATGCATTTTATTAGAACTGCTTGGGATTGTGTGACGCAAGATCCATTAGGAACTGTTTTAATAAAGCTGGTTTTTGCCGGGTTCTTGGTGATGCAATCACGCAGGAAGAGTTTTCCGAGGGTGAAGAATGGCACCAAATAGCAGATGACGCCGGCGTGTCTTTCGAAACATACCTAAACATTGACAAAGAAATTCCAGTGTGTGAAACAGCGACGATAAATGAAATACTTGAAGAACAAATGAAAGAAGAAGCGTCAGTGGGAGATGAAAGTGATGAGCCAGTACCTACAGTGTCGGAAGCAATGCAGGCATTGGACATTGTGAAGCGATATGTATGCAGTTTCGATGACGATGTAATGACTTTACTAAACAAGATGGACAGTAAAATTTTGGCATTAAAACCAACAAAGCTCAACTATAGATATGTATTTCGAACCAGTGTAAATTTTGTCTATATTTCATATCCGTGTTTTAGGTAAGATGTATTATTAGATTTTATTACATAAATATGTTCTTAAATTTCAGATTTTGTATTTTTGTTAACGCGTTTTCCCGCCTATGACGTTGAGGCAGTATTTTAATACCTGAATAATTTCAATTGTAATTTTAAATAGGTAAATTCAATAACAGCCCGCCTTGAAACAATATGTATGTAATAATTATTTAATTGTATGTAACAGTCATTGCAAATGCTTATTTTTATTGTAAACATATTTTATTAATGTTATATGAATACTTTATATATTCTAATAATACAAGAACTTTGAGAATAGTAAATTTTAGGTTGCTAACAATGAACAATAATGAGTTAATTGTGGCAATAATGTGTTTGGAATTTAAAAATGTACTGGTCATGATTAGAACGAAAATGACGTAGTTTCAGTGACAGTTTTTAAAATTAGCCAATCAACAGCAAAGAAAAGTTTTAAGTTAAATACAGAAATTCTATTGGACTAGAATTGGCCAATCAGAGACTCGCATTACCAAAGCTTAAGGTTTTTACCATTGAGGTGGTTCAGTTCCTGGCAAGACTTGATAGGGTGTAGATGGAAAAATGTGTTCTCTACGGGCGTTTAGTAAAAACAGATATACGCGTTAAGAGAGTGTATAAAAGTTTCTCACAGTTTTTTTTTAAAAGTGTAGTGGTTTATAAATATGTGCAAGAAGTAAAAAAATAAAAGTGAAAATTTAAAAGTTTAATTCTGTTACGTCTACAATAATTGTCATTACCACATCCTGCATAAGAATCCTTACTCTAAATTAAGACTGATGCAGCCGAGGCAAATTCAAACAATAATATTACATAAGCATTAAATTCAAACCGACGCTCAAAACAACTATTAATACATAACAACTCTTCAAGTTTGTGTAAACATTTATTATGCAACATTACGTAACAGCAGCAAAATCATCTTCAAGTTAGCGCACATACGTGGTGCTAACTCAAAACTGCATCCACTCAAAAAGCAGCTAAAAATAATACATGAGCCAACCCACATACTTCAAAGTTGAAGAACAAATCATCTTCAAATTGGCATTCCAAACATGCGGCTAAAATACTTCAACGTCCAAATCCTTGGGTCCCTGCAAAAAGTACTAACGAGATTCTACTGTACACATAACCTTAAACTGTGTGATTTTCTGCATATTCTGCCCTAATTTCTATGTGCAAATAGAAAAATAATATAATTGGTGTAATGACCCAAATCTGTACACAAATTTAATGTCTACTGCTGCAAATATAACAGCTGTATCAATTGGCATAGAAAGTAACTGTCAATTTTTATAATTTTTCAGGAAACACAAGAAACCACATTGTGTATTTCAATAAAACATTCCCTTAAATTTTGGCACTGGTGATATGCTTATGCACCAATTTTTATATGTGGCATAGTTAAGGTTATGTACAAGTTGCATGCAATATTCTATGCAATTCTAGCAATATACTAAATTTAACTTTTAAGAAGACATAGCTAGTATATGAGGTGTGATTAAAAAAGTAACCGTAATTTTAGTTTTTCTTAAAAAATGTTTATTCAATCATCAACATCAACTTTGTCCTCTTCACATATAATACACTTGTGCCAGCGCTTTTTCCAACCTTGGGAACACTTCTGGAACTCACTTTCGTCAGCTCCTTCAGCGATTCTGTTTTCATCTCATCAATGGTGGCAAAATGTCGTCCTTTCATGGTTCTCTTCAACCTCAGGAATAGAAGAAGCCACAGGGGGCCATGTCCGGCAAATACGGTGACTGGAGCAGCATAAAGGTTTTGTTTTTTGCCAAAAAGTCACGAACAAGCATTGAAGTGTGAGCGGATGCATTATCGTGATGCAATTTCCACGAGTGGTTTTGCCACAATTCTGGTCGTTTTCTTCGGATAGCTTCACGCAAACGGCGCAAAAATTCCAGGTAGTATTCCTTATTGACCATACGACCATAAGGCAGGAAGTCCTGATGAACTATCCCATTGTAATTGAAGAAAACAGTGAGAAGAACCTTCTCATGTGATCAAACTTGTCAATTTTTTTTTTGTCTTGGCTCTTCAGGCAGTTTCCATTGGGACAATTGGGCCTTAGTTTCGACGTCATACCCATATACCCATGTTTTGTCATCTGTTATAGCCTTCTTTAGAAGTTCTGGATCGTTTTCAACTTCATTCAGAAATTGCTGAGCGATGTGTACACAACGTCATTTTTGGTCAAAATTCAACAATTTTAGAACAAACTTTGCCGCTACACATTTCATGCTCAAAACATCCAAAAAAAATTGCTTGGTATGAGCCAAAGGATTTGGCGACATAGCACCAACCCTTTTGATGGTAATTCGTCGATTTACCATAACCATTTTCTTTACTTCTTTCACATTGTGGTCAGTAATTGATATGCTGGGGCGTCTATCGTTTTCAACGTCTTCTCGACCCTCTTTGAAACATTTATACCACTCGTAAACTCTTGTCTTACTCATAGTAGATTTGCCAAAAGCTACAGTCAACATTTTGAATACGGTGCTGCTTTGTGTTCCGTTTTTCAAGCAAAATTTAATGCAAATTCTTTGATCCATCTTTTTCGAAAGTAAAAATGTGCCGAGCACTCAAAAACATATATAACTTTTTTCGACTCAACAATAATCTAAATATTCAGAACAGCTGAAAATGCGAACATACATCAGGGACATGTGTACCAACAAGATAAAACGAAAGTTTTGAACATCGGATGTATAAAGCTCGCGAAATTAAAAAAAATTCGTTTTTTTTTATCACATCTCGTACATTACTGGTTGCAAGACAACTGTTTGCTGGTTATCATCAACATGCAGGGTAAAACAGTTCCAGTGAAATTTCAATTGAAATCATAAAGAAAATAAAGGTAGTGAAATATCTACTGAATCAACAAAATCCAAATAATGTATGAAAATCTATATGAACAGTTTCTTGACTAGTGAAATGAGAACTGCAATGAACCTAGGATTACATAATAGTGTATTATACATTAGGGGATAGAAAAAGATGATTTTCATTGAGGTACATTAATTGGAACCCAAGGGCTCAAACACACTGTGAGGAAAATCTGTTTCAATCTCCTGCTGCATATGCTATTTTTTCCAATACCAGAGCTAAATTGTCGCATTTATTTATTTTTATTGAATTTCACTGGAAATATTTCACTCAGGTACTTTAGAATGACTGAAAGGATATGCTTAGCAACATTGTTGTTATTGTTTATACTGACTGCATATTTTACATTGTGAATTTAAATGCAAAATGCATAACTTTGAAAAACCACAAGATACATGTGCTGCTATTGAGGTAGCTAGTGATATGTTACTGAAAAAAAATCCCTAAGATTATACGAAGGAGCATATACATATTTTAAAAAATGGTGTTTACTGAAGAATGTATTAAAAAAATGCCTTGTTGGTTAATTTGATAGAAATAGGGAAAGAATACAAATCTTCTACGATATGGACACAATATTGTATGTTAAGATCTTGTTTATAAGGATATTAGTATATTATTCATTAAAGTTAGATCACTGTAAAACATGTAGAAGTAAAGTTGTTAATATTTCTCTCCCATTTTGGGTAATCTAAAAACCAACATTTAATTCAGCTTGTGGAAAAAATGGTATTGCATTGACTCTTTAAGTTTTTATCAATATTACCAGGTAATTTTAACTTTTAGAAATATAATATGGTGCGCAAAATTAAACATTCCTGTGAATGGTCTTGGTTCCTTCCTCAGCAGGTTTCCCTTGATGCATTTATTTTTTTCCTTTTTTTATTTTATAAATCTTCCCATAATTATGGGTTGCCTTTAAAATAAAGAGTACAATTGAATCAAACAGTACAGTTTAAGGTAGGTACTATATTATATATACACATATGCACAACTTAATTTAAAATAATAATATTATTATTATACTTTATTGTTGAAATGCAATATTCTAATGAAAATAAAGCATGTCAAATAAGCTTTTTGTGATTATATGACATTTAAACCTCAAGAACCCTGGGGAACAGGAAGGGAAAAAGAGAATGTATATGCAATGTAACATTTTTTGCCTAATAAACACTAAAGAAAGACACAATGCCACTGAAAATATGTTTAAAGGCAAAATCTTTTGAGCCTTAACATTACTTCAAAATTACATTTCAACACTACCATGAATATTCAAGTGAACTTACTCGCTCAATAGTTGGCCATGTATTAAGTTCAGAAGAGAAAGTAGGTATCTTTGTTCTGTTGTATTTCAGAAGTTAACTTCTATCATCTGTGCTTTTCTTATTTGTCACCCTAACATCAGGGAAAACTTTCTAGATGTTCATGGGGAATTATAACCAATGAATTCTTCCAGGCTAATAAGCTGTGGTTTACTGGAGCTTTGACATCCAGACATTTTGTTCACATCTGCAGTGAACATCTTCAGTGCATGGTCTTGATCTTTAGGGCAAAGGTCAGTTGCAACTGACTCATTGGCTGGAGCTGCTGAGGTATTTATATGCGAGCTGCTCGCATGACAATGGTTCAGCTGAACAGAGAGATGCATTGAGTGTGGTGGGCAAGGCTTGGCCTCCCCAGTATTGTTGGTTGCTGATTGGCTGGCATGCTTTTTATGTGTTAGTGCCTGTTTTTTACGCTCAAGTACTGGAAACCATTATTCAGTTTGAGAGCTTCTTCCTTTCTCTTAAAGTTATTCAGGTGTTTGTAAATTTCTACTGCTTCTCATTGCAGTCTGGCATAATAGTATGGCACTGAAGAAAGAATGGTCATCTCATTATATTGAATTGTGTGTTCCTTTTCGCCCACAAAGCATGTTCTGCGACAGTGGAATTGTCGGGCTGGCCCAGGTGGCAGCATCTTGTGTGTTCCGACAGTCGGGGGTTGACACTTTGTTGGGTGGTGCCAATATACGCTGCAGCACAGGAGCAAGGGATCTTGTATACACCGGCTGAAGTGAGCAGATCCCTGGGATCCTTGGCAGAGCTTACTTATCTTCCTAGTGGGCTTAAAAATTGTTTTTATATTGTGGCATTTATGTAAGCATTCAATCCTCTCTGTGACCTTTTTAAAGTATAGCAGGAAGGCCATGCTCTTGGGCCGCTCTTATTTGAGACTGACATGCTGAGGTCTAGGTGGACATAGAAATCTGCGGACTTCTTGGGTTGTGTAACCATTCAAACATAAGGCCTGTTGAAGATGTCGTAGTTCTTGTTGCAATAAGTTAGGCTCACAGATGTGGGCAGCATTGTTAGTGAGAGTCTTTATAATGGCGCATTTCTGCTTGTGATGAGGTTTGGAACTCTTGTTTAAATACGGTCCATATGGGTGGGTTTCCAGTATACTGTGTGTCCAAGTGTCCCATTTACATTTTTGCTGACCAGAACATATAAGAAAGCTAGCTGTCCATCTTTTCCTTTTTCTATTGTGAATTAAATTCATGGATTGATACTGTTTAGACTGAACTTTGCCCAGAAGATTAAGACAACGACCCTGAAGATGTTTACCGCAGACGTGGACAGGATGTCTGGATGTCAAAACTCCAGCACACCATGGCTTATTACCCAGAAAAATTCACTTTCACCAGCCGTGAAAGCTTATGACTATTCATGGGGAATTGTGCAGCACTAAAAGTATGAAGAATGGGATTTTCAATGTATAATTGAGCTTTAACTATACCATGGCATTCATAATCAAGTGTTACTGGAATATATGAAGAACAGGTTTCAGGTTTCATGGCCACCTAGCTGCACTGATGTGCTTCTAGAAAATTGAAACAGTTTCAGTCAAGAATGATATTTAGGCAGCTTTTGAGCCATCAGTCTTGTCTTAATGCATGGAGAGAATGTGGGAATAGGAGAGGCCGGGTAACAAAAGAGCAAGCAACAGGTTAGCATGCTGATGAGTGGCTCTGAACACAAAGCACAAGTCTGAGTTGATACGGTAATTTGTATCACAAATTACTCAAATATAAATAATGATTGTAATATGAATATGTATTTTTATGTGACATTGATTTCAGAGGTTTATTAATTGTAATTATTATTGGTAAATAATAATATACGGCTTTACTGAAACTGTCAACAATAACGCAATAATGCAGCAATGGGATGAGTTGTTTATCATTACCGGGAACCAGGAAGTTACGTAATGTTTCGCGCCTTTTCCGTTTAGAAGCTTCTAGAATGTCTCCTAAAGTAATATGTATTTGTGGTTTTCATTGGATATTAAAATAGACGCTAATGTTGGCGCGTTTTATTAGCCAATAGCAGTTCATTTATAATCTTTAGGCATGTCGAGGAGTGAGTGTATATAAGCCAGGTCCGAGGTAGAGTGTCCCCCAGTTCAACGGAATTCTCAATACACTAAACGTCGGTCTCTCAGTTCATCGTCAGTCAGTCCTTCAGTTCGTCAAGTTACGCGCAGCAGAATTACGAGAATTATTATAAAGTATTATACAGTTAAATATATAAAGTTGAAGTACGTGAGTTAAAAGTGATAAGAAGTTATTACAAACAGTTTCAGTTTGGCAAGTATCCAGATTAATTTGTAAAAGTGTTTGTGAATGTGTTCAGCAATAAAAGTTATAAAACCAATTTCTTCGTCAGTATAATTTCTGGATAAAAGATTCCTCTCCGATTCACACCCTGCAAGAGATACAAGTTCTACCAAGATAAGATGATAGCTAGCCGGAGGACAATATACATAACCTTAAATTCTTTCAGAAACTAATTGATACAAATTGCTAACGTCAGAGGGAGCTACGAACCAAACAAAGAATGACGTCACAAGAAGGCTTCAACACACGTGATGTAAACAACATTACGTAAAGCAGCAACCGTCGCATATTGGCTTCCAAACGCGGAGCTACAATTAATGTTAAATAATTACAACATTAATACCGCATCAGAGTGCTACAAACTACAACACTTGAAAGCAGCCATAAAATCACTCTGGACCAAAATTATTTGTTTCCGAAAAATATTCCACTTCAGCCTACTACTCATGCAACTGGAACATACAAAAAGTTTCAAATGGGTTAAATGTTTGTTACTAGAAAAGCTTAACTTCCTTCAATAATGAACATTATTGTTCCTTTTGGAGTAGGTTATGATGATAACAGTGCTGCAAAAATATAATCTTGGAAGAAAGAACTTGTCCAGTGTGCATACATGTGCAGGTACCAGTTGAGTGGGGTGAACATCCCTGTGCAGCATGTTAGGAACACTGACAAAATGGATAATTCTCATTAACTTATGTTTACAACGTAAACATCTAATCCATAAAAGAGGAAGGGAAAGCACTGAAAACATAGGCTCACAATTCCAAGAGTGTTCTTTCCTACTTACAAAACATGCACTATTGTGGAAGCAATATTTACCTTAGCATTTTCCATCTTACAAAAAATATTCAACTGAATTTTCAAGAAACACAGTATAGTATAGTATAGTATAGTATTTTATTGTGCTAAGAGTTTTACAAATTTGATTGTCTACTGCATTTTGACCCTGATCACTTATTCAGTAGACAATCACTACAGTTTATTTACATTTTACAATTTCTTGTCACTAAATTATCTTGCTCTTTTTTTTCAGTTTTATTTTCATGTCCCATTTCCACTTTTTTTTCACTTCTCATTTATTGATTACTTAACCATCACACATTCACTATAGTTTTCCATTCAAAGTAAGATGCACTACCTCTTACTTTTCTCTTTCCACTGTCCAAAGCCATTTATTTTTTACTTTACACAAAGACTGTCCAATGCTTATAGCGTCCTTGCATATCATTTCAATTATGTGTATTTCTATCCCCCTTCAAACACTTCTAATTAAAAAATTCTTTTCTCCAATTTTCTGTTCCTTGGAACTTAAATACTATGTGTTCAATGTCTTCATTACCACCACATATTGGACATTGGTTCTGCGGAATACCCTGTCTTAGCCCTTTTAGCCTCCATGCTCCAGTTCTTAACCATGCAATAGATTCTCTCTCTTCTTTATTTACTATGTCTATATATTTTTCCCTACCCCATGTATTTTTCATTGGCCTATAATAAACTAATGAGCTCTTTTCGGCAATCTCACTGAACATGATTTGTATTTCTATATCTTCCAGTCTTTTCCTTGCCTTTTTCCAAAAATGTTTTACGTTATTTTCTCTCCTTCTCCATATATCTCCTAACCCATTTTTCTCCAAAAATTCCGTAATTTACTTACCCATCCATCATTCATTAAGCTATTCTCTTGGTATTCAATACATTGTCTTAACACATTACTTTTTCCTAGATTTAAAATTCTGAACCAAAATTTCAAAGCTCTGATGCAGTAATTTGTATCACAAATTATTTAAATGTAAAGAGTGATTATAGTATGAATATGCATTATTATGTGACATTGATTTGAGATGTTTGTTGATTGTAATTATTGTTGGGAAGTAAGTTTATACTGCCTTACTGAAGCTGACAATAATAGCGTGCAATAATGCAGCGAGGGGGTGAGCTGTTTATCATTATTGGAAACGAGGAAGTTACGTAATATTGGCGCGTTTTTCTTTTAGAATCTTCTGGAACATTTCCCTAGAGCATATGTATTCATAATTTTCATTGGATATTAAAATAGACGCTAATGTTGGCGCGTTTTATTAGCCAATTGCAGCTCAGTTATAATCTTTAGGCATATCTGGGTGTAGGAGTATAAAAGGTAGGTTAGAGGTAAAGACCCCGGCAGTTCGTCGAAAATATTTGTATGATACACGTCGCCTTCAGTCCAGCAGAAATATTACACGTCAGCTATCGATTCACAAGTTACGCGTAGCAGAAATATGAAAAATCTAAAGTGTTGTAAAGTTAATTATACAAAAAGTTGAAGTACGCGAATTAAGAGTGATCAGTAATGAAGTTATTATAACAGTTTCAGTTTGGCGAGTGTCAAGATCAATGTGTAAATGTGATAGTAAATGTGTTCGACAATAAAAGTGTAAAACAAATTCTTTCATCAGTGTTATCTTTGGATAAGAGACTCCCTTCCGTTTACACAACCTGTATAAAGAGAAGTGCTTGACCAAAAAGATCGTAGCTAGCCGGAGGACAGAGAACCAAAATTAAATAAAATAACAGTAGCATTCTTTCAAATGAACACTAATACTGCCGCAAATTGCTAACACCAGATGGAGCTAACAAGCCTAACAAATGAATCACGTCACAAGATGGATTCACCACGTGGAGTAAACACAAATACACAAACATTATAAATAATACCGTCACAAATTGGCTCCCAAACGTGGGGCTACAATTAATGTCAAATAAATAAATAATGCAACAAATAATAACATTAAAACACCCGCAAATTGGCGCCCAGCGTGGGGCTCAACAAACTAAATATAACATATGAAGTATATCATACTCCAAATTGGCACTCAGAACGTGGGGCAGAATAACCAGGAAGGAGCAGAATTAACCAGGAAGAAGTGAGATAACCAGGAAGAAGTGAGATAACCAGGAAGGAGCAAAGGAATCAGGACGTGGAGCGAATGGAGCAGTGAACTGAACTACAAGACGCAGATTCCAGAAACAACTATAGGAACGACAGACTACGCGGATAATTGGACATCGTAATTCCGAGATTAAAAGGCAACAGGGGAATTCAAATACAGAACACCAAAACGACGTAGATTCATCATGATACGATGCAGAGGCAACATATAATCTAGGAGAGAGGGGCAGAAAGCTGGACATCAAAGCAACATCAGCAGATAGCATCAGAAAGGTTAGAAAGTGTGATTTTTATTCTAAAAAAAAAAAAGTGTAAAAATTTAAATGTACCTAAGGAGCGGTAGGATAAAGAAAACAATGGCTACTAATAATATAGAAGAAACAATGATGGAAGGGGATAGTGTAACAGTTAGCTGTAATTCAATACAGGTTACAGAAAATAGCTCAAACAATGTAGGATTTGAGGGAGAAAATGTTAGTGCAGAAAGTCAGAATAGAATAGCAGGAAATGTTAATTTTGATACTAGTATGATTATGGAAATGTTGAGAAATTTTGGTGAAAAATTAGATCAGAATAAGAAAGAAATGAGGGAAGATATTGATAGGAGTTTAGATCAGAATAAGAAAGAATTGAGGGAAGATATTGGTAAGAGTATTATAGATCAATTAAGGGAAGAAATTTGTAAGAATAATGAGAAATTAGAAAAGAAAATAGATCAAAACAGGGAAGATATGCAAAAGAGTCATAGGGAATTAAGGGAAGATATTGGTAAAAGCTTAGAACAAAACAGGGAAGAAATTGAAAAGAAATTCATGGAGCTAGATAGTAGTATGATGAGAATGAGAAATGAAAATCGGGAAATGATAGCAAATAAAATAGGTGAAGTTTCAAAGAAAATGTCTGAAATGAGCAGGGAAATATCAAACCAAAAAAGTGAGGTTAATAATAAAATAGAACATGTTGATGTAAAATGTACAGAATTAGGTAGCCGACTGAGTAGCATTTCAAGTGAGTTAAGAGAGATGATGGAGGCTACAAATGCAGATTTAATTCAGGTGCAAGTTAATTTCAGAGAGGAAATATCTGAAATTCAGAAGGAGTCAGAAACACAGAGAAATAAATTGTCTGAAGAAGTTAAAGATTTGTCTAAAGATTTGAATCAAAAGCTAACTTCTGAAATTAACAAACACCAAGCTGTTCAAAATGAAAATAATAAAAAATTGGAACAGACAATAGAAAATCTGCAAGGTACTGTAAATAGGTTAGAATTCAATTCAAGGGCAAATATATGTGATGTGAACATATCAGATGTACAAAATAATGATAGAGGTAGTTCCTCAGGTATGACAAATAATGTGAGTCTTCATCTATAGCTAATGCTGAAACTCAGAGTACACAAGTAACACTAGAGAATTTAAATATGGGAGTAGGGAATTTACAAAATTACAATCATATCTTAAGTGATTTTCCACTTCCAAAATTTAATGAAAACTCCAGTCCAATACAGTTTATTGCAGACTTATCAGAGTATTTTCAAATTAAAAAGATACCTGAAGCATTAAAAATGATAGTTGTCAAAAGATGTTTGGACCGAAAACTCTAGATTGGTTACAAATGGTATCAGGGGGTGAAATTTCATATGAATCCTTTAAGAGGTTATTCATGAACAGATTTTGGAATGTTACGGTACAGCACAGATTTCGAGCAATGCTTAGTCATGGTCAATTTGATCCACGAGAGGGAACATCAATGACTGATTACTTACTGAAACATGCAAGTCAGGTTAGGAACTTGTCACCTCCAATCAATGAGGAAGATTTTGTGAGTTTGCTCACAAGGCATTATCCTTTAAGGATACAAAATTACTTATTAATTGCAAAACCACGTAGCATCTATGAGATGACAGAATTAATGACAGCTTTGGAACAACAGGAAGAAGACATATCTCGAGAGTGGGAGCATAGATTTTTAGATGTGCGAGATAGACGAAATTACCAAGGTAGTTATCAGCAAAGTAGAGGACAAGTCAGACGTCATGAAAATAAGACCAGACTACGGTATCAATCATACGTTCCACAATTTGAAAGATCGAGGATAGATGGGAGACCAGGTCGACAGGAACAAATAAATTATGTCAGGACAGAAAGATTGCCTGAAAGAGGGCAAAATTATGAAAGGCGGTACATTAGACAAAGGGGAAATTTCACTCACTGGAGGGAAAACAATAACCAGGAAAGATCTGAGGAACGGCAAGAAAATTATGTGCCAAGAGGACATAATTTCAGAAATTGAGGATTTCGAACTCGAGGAAGGGGAACTCAAAACAATGGTAGCGACAATGAGATAGATTTAGCTCCTGTTAGGAATGGCAGTCCTGTACGTGAACATGGAAATAAACAGAAAAACTGTTAATAGACTCCTGTGTAGTAGGTTCTCAGGACATCTTTAATAATTCAGTATCCATTACCAATACAAATAATATGCCTACACACACACCCTGTAATAAGATTGCAGCAACAAAAGATAAGGGAGAAAATTTCGAGTCACCTCATGTTAGGATGGAAATTGCGAAGAAAGAGATCATTGCAACTATAGATTCTGGTTCGTCAGCTTCAATTTGCTCACAGAAATTTTACATAAATTTGATTAATGAAGGTAACAAAATTATGGCTCTTCCCACTAGTAATTTAGTTTGTCGTGTTGCAATCGGAAGAACGACACAGGTCATAAAAACACAAGCTCTACTTAACATACTTATCGGCGGAGAGAAATTTGAGGTTATGTTTCTAATTGTAAACCATCTGATTTGTGACAATTATAGGATGTGACTTCCTACATGAATATGAAGCAAGTATAGATTTTAAACATGAAGAGTTAAAATTGACAAAAGACGATAGAGAAATAAAGGTACCATTTATAAAAGAGAAAGTTTCTGTAATTGAGATGACAAAGGATGAGAAAAATCTTTGTGACCAAGAGTTTTTTGTACAAATAACAGAGACTGATACAAATAGTCAGATAAAGCAGGTAATCACAGAATAAGAAGGGAATACCATGCCATATTTTCACCAGCTAGCAGAAATGCCAGAGAAAGTAGGGAAACTTACAATCCAAACAAAAGACGACCATGTGAGCGAGACAGACAACAGCTGGGAAGAGAAGAGAAATGAGGAAATAATACACAAGTGTGAAGAAGCTTACAATATTACGATAACGCAAAAACAAATCCTTCATGATGTTTTGATGAACAATAGTTCAGTATTTAGTAATATCCCAGGCAGATGTAATGTATATCAGCATACATTTCAAGTAGATGTACCACCATATAGGCACAAGTATGACAATTTACCTATAAGTCTTCGGGACAAAGCTAGACAACTAATAAATAGCATGTTAGAAAATGGGATTATTGAGCAAAGTAATTCTCAGTATATAAATTCAATCTGCTGGAATATTAAACGAGATGGTAGTTTGAGATTAACTTTAGACGGTAGATATGTCAACAAGTATATGAAGCCAGATCATTTTCAAAGTGAGGGAATTGAACAACTAATTACGAAATTTTCAAGAGGGAGATTTCTGACATCCATTGACCTCACTGCTTCATATTGGCAAGTGGAATTAGATCCACAAGTGCGTGATTACACTTCATTTCAATACTGGGGATCCAGTATCGTTTTTGTGTAAATCCTTTTGGTTTAAAAAACTCAGGAAGTGGATTTTTGAGAGCCATTCACAGTATCTTTGGAAATTCTGCAGATGACTTTTTAATAAAGTATATTGACGACTTCTTAATCATTAGTCAAACATTTGAAGAACACATGAATAATGTCCATTATGTGTTAAACAAACTGCAACAACATGGTATGACTGTGAACATACTAAAATCAAAATTTTGTGTCAAGGAAATAAATTTTGAGGGTTATGTAGTTGATGAACGAGGTATAAGACCCGACCATAAGAGAACTGAAGCAATAATGAAAATTCCACCACCAAGGAACGTAAAACAAATTAGACGTCTCTTAGGGGTATTGAACTTTCAGAGTAAATTCGTACCAAGGTATTCGGCTGAAATAGAACCACTGCGGCAGCTACTCCGAAAGCACAATAGGAGATGGACAGAGGAGCATCAAAAATGTTTTGAGAGAGTAAAAGAACTCTTTGCTAAGTCCATATTGCTCGAGAGGCCCAGAGAAGATTTGGAATATGAGATTTATGTCGACGCATCAATGCAAGGATACGCCGGAATTTTAGGACAGCGAGAAATCAACAATGACTTTCACGTCATTAGTACAGCTTCTAGAGGACTTACAAATATTGAGCGGAATTCTTCAGTGACTCAGCTAGAAATTGGAGCACTATATTTCTCATTAATTCGTTTTAAAACCTATATTTATCAGCAAAAGGTGAAAGTATATTCAGACCACATCAGCTTAACTTTCATACAACGGTGTAGGTTATGTAGTGGAAAACTTGCTAGATACATTCATGCAATATCTGCATTCGATATTGAGATTATACACATTCCTGGCAAAAATAATACCTTCAGTGATTTGCTATCAAGATTGAACTACAACCCACAAATTCCCGAAGATATTGAAAGGCCTAGAAATGAAGTCAAAATATTGACAATTGAAATTCCTTTAAGCAAAGAAATGATTAGAAAATTGAAAAATATAGGGGAAATTCAAAATGAGGACGCAAAATTATTAGAACTTAAGAAAAGGCACCACTAATTGAAGAGGCAAAGAAAGAAATTGTAGCAATTCGGGATGGGACATTATACAAGAAGCATGGAAAAGAAATGCCTAGTTGGAAGGTAATGGTTCTGAAAAGCATGGAAAAGGAACTAATTAAGAATTTTCACGAAGGGTTAGCACACTCAGGGACAGACCGGACAACTTCTATGATTTTAGAGAATTTATACATATCCAAATTGCATCAGAAAGTTCGAAAATTTATATCGTGCTGCAACCTGTGTCAGAAGGCAAAGCAAATAAATGCAGCATATGCATTTGAGACTAATTCGGTTATAAGGGATAAGCCGAGATGCGTAATTAGTATTGATATTCATGGTCCAATGCCTCCAAGTCAATTTGGAAATAAATATATATTTGTCTGTTATGATATATTCAGCAAATATGTAAGAATTTACCCTTTGAGAAAACCTACAGGTTTAGCATGTTTGAATAGACTGCTCAAGTCATATGTGATAGAAGAAGGACCGATCCAATCTGTATTGAGCGATAATGCTTCGTACTTCACAGGAAGAAAATTTATGGACGGACTGAAAGAAAATGGCACTAAACAATATTTTTCGTCAAGATACAGACCAAACTCCAACCCAGTGGAGAGGGAAATTAAGGAAATTTCAAATTATTTAAGGGTGCTGTGTCATCTAAAACAAACCCAATGGTATGGATACGTGAATTTCGTTCAGAATCTACTAAATGAAACCGTAAACAATGTGACCGGATACAAACCATGTGAACTTAAGTTAGGAAAGAAGATCAATACAATGTGTAAGAAAATTCCAGAAGCCATTCCAGATGCGCACTCGATACCACAAACAGAAGAAGAGATGTTCCGAAAAGCATTCGAGAGGATGAAGAAAAAGGCCATAAAAAGCAAAATTGAACATAAAAAAAAGAAGAGAAAGGAATGGAGGATCAAAATAGGAGATTTAGTTTTGGTTAAAACCAAGAAATTGTCGGATAAAGCAAATAAACTTTATTGGAGAATGTTTCTCAAATACCATGGACCATATGAAGTTGTTGAAGTATATGGAACAAATACATATGAGTTATGTAATCCAACAACTCGAAAAAGCATTGGAAAGTTCTATATTGAGATGCTGAAACCATACAACAATGACGATAAAGGTGAAACAGAAGACAAAGATGATAAATAGTAAATACTTGATAGTTAAAGACGAAATGCAGAGCAATGTATTGGAACGTAAGAGGGTTAATTATGTATGTATGTCATAAGAAAGGAGAAATAAATTTTGGACATAACTAAATGTTTAAAAGGAAAATAACATTTTATTAGTAACTGTAACAGCATTTGAAATAAAGCATGATGTTATATTAAAGTAAAGTACGTAGATATAATTCCAAGAGTATTGTGAATATACAGTACAAAACAACAAAAATGGGGTAAAAGTACTTAAAACAAATATTTATGTAGCAAACAGAACATGTGAAACAGTGCCTAGATTTAAGAGATGTAAATATATTTGTGTAGAGGGTGAATATTTTGGTAAATACGTGTAATAATTAAAAAAAAAAAAAAAACTCTTGAATTGATAAATTTTTGTCAACAATATAAGAAAATAAACCATTTTTTGTAACAGTAATTAAATACTTCAGGGTACAGTATTTGCTATAAAAATGTCAGATTAATGTCTAAAAACATTAAACCAGAGTCAGTAAGTAGTGGCGAGATAAAAAAAAAAAAAAACATATGTCGTGTGTTAAATACGTGTGAAGTGTCAAGTGAAAGTGATAGCGTGTGTTCCAAGATTTAGGAGACTAAAAACCCAATTATAAAATTTCCAAACAAGTTGTAAATATTTATAATTATGTTTCTAGTGGGGCATATGATGCAGTAATTTGTATCACAAATTATTTAAATGTAAAGAGTGATTATAGTATGAATATGCATTATTATGTGACATTGATTTGAGATGTTTGTTGATTGTAATTATTGTTGGGAAGTAAGTTTATACTGCCTTACTGAAACTGACAATAATAGCGTGCAATAATGCAGCGAGGGTGTGAGCTGTTTATCATTATTGGAAACGAGGAAGTTACGTAATATTGGCGCATTTTTCTTTTAGAATCTTCTGGAACATTTCCCTGGAGTATATGTATTCATAATTTTCATTGGATATTAAAATAGACGCTAATGTTGGCGCGTTTTATTAGCCAATTGCAGCTCAGTTATAATCTTTAGGCATATCTGGGTGTAGGAGTATAAAAGGTAGGTTAGAGGTAAAGACCCCGGCAGTTCGTCGAAAATATTTGTATGATACACGTCGCCTTCAGTCCAGCAGAAATATTACACGTCGGCTATCGATTCACAAGTTACGCGTAGCAGAAATATGAAAAATCTAAAGTGTTGTAAAGTTAATTATACAAAAAGTTGAAGTATGCGAATTAAGAGTGATCAGTAATGAAGTTATTATAATAGTTTCAGTTTGGCGAGTGTCAAGATCAATGTGTAAATGTGATAGTAAATGTGTTCGACAATAAAAGTGTAAAACAAATTCTTTCATCAGTGTTATCTTTGGATAAGAGACTCCCTTCCGTTTACACAACCTGTATAAAGAGAAGTGCTTGACCAAAAAGATCATAGCTAGCCGGAGGACAGAGAACCAAAATTAAATAAAATAACAGTAGCATTCTTTCAAATGAACACTAATACTGCCGCAAATTGCTAACACCAGATGGAGCTAACAAGCCTAACAAATGAATCACGTCACAAGATGGATTCACCACGTGGAGTAAACACAAATACACAAACATTATAAATAATACCGTCACAAATTGGCTCCCAAACGTGGGGCTAAATTAATGTCAAATAAATAAATAATGCAACAAATAATAACATTAAAACACCCGCAGCTCTTTCCATTATCTTCCCCTTAGTTGGCACCCTGCCCATCTCTAATTGTGCTACCTGTCTTACAATTGACTTCGGTAGCCCTAGTATTTCTCTACAAAACATCCTGTGCACCACATCTATACATTCCCATCCTCTACAAAACATCCTGTGCACCACATCTATACATTCCCATCCTCTATCTAATCCCCATATTTCTATACCATATATCATTTTTGCCTCCACAACCATCTCATAAACTTTTTCCAGCCATTTAACATTTATATTAGGTACTTTATATTTGCAGCTTCTAATTGCTGCCATCGCCCCTTTACCTTTTGCCAATGCAAACTTCTTTTGTTTCTCCCATTTATTACCTCCATCTATTTTTACTCCTAAATAGATACAGTCACACACTACCCTGTAATCTTTATTCTCTCCCTTCCACTTTTCTTATTTAGGTTCCCCAACAGTTCTTGAATATCCGTAGGGCCTGGATTCACTTCCACTCCTCCAATCATTAGTAGAATAGTTAATACACTCCCAATAGTCAAAACATTAACCATTTCTTTGCCAAAATGTATTCCTCTTGTTCCCGTGAATTTCATTCTCAAAATTTGCCCAATTCTCGCTCTATACACAGCTATATCCACACCCATTGTTACTTAGCTGCTTCTTGCTTCAAAATCACGAGCTCCTTCCTTCCACTTTTCATATTTGCCTAATTTTCCCCCCTTTTTGAAAACCACAGTCTGTGTTTTCTCTTGATTCACTTTTAACCTCCATTCTTTACAATATACATCAATTGCTTGTAAGTTTTAAACCACTTACTGTAATAGATCCTACCACTAGGTCATCTGCAAAAAGAAGTCCTGGAATTTGGATGTTGTTAATTACTGGTGCACAGTTATTATTCCTTCCAATTTCTAGTAAGACATCATCTATGTATAAATTAAATAAAACTGGACTTAACTTACATCCTTGCCGAAGGCCTTTCTTTTGTGGAATTTCGTTTGTTACACAGCCTGTCTCCACCCTTACACAGAAGGTGTTCTCAAAATACAGTGCTTTAAGAATATTCACCAATTGCTGACTTACTCCCTTCACACTAATTTATGCCACAGAAGTTGTAGCTCAATTCGGTCATAAGCCTTCTCTAAGTCTACAAAAGCCATATACAATTTACCCCTTTTTTCTTTTAAATATTTGTCTGCTAATGTCTTTATAATAAATAAATTATCAATTGTTCTCCTTCCCTTGCGAAAGCCCATCTGGAATTCCGAAAGGATATTATATTCAACCCAAAATTGTAGTCTCGCTGCCAAAATGCCTGCAAAAAGTTTTCCTATATTCGATAATAATGCAATACCTCTGTAGTTATTAGGTTTATCAACATTGCCCTTGCCTTTATATATAGGATGGATGATAGCTTCTCTCCATCGTTTAGGTACATAACCCTTTCTAATAATTACATTAAATAAATCTAATAAAATTTTCACTCTCCCTGTTTCATTACACCACTCCTTAAGAAACTCTGTTGGGATGCCATCAATTCCAGTAGCTTTATTTTTCTTCAGTAACTTAACTTGTTTTATTATTTCCTCACTCCTAATTTCACCATCCAATATCTCTACAAAAACATTCCTTATTTCCAAAAATTCCGTACTTCCTATACTCCTTTCTTCCCCATATAATGTTTTAAAATACCCCATCCATTGCCCTGGCTCAACATTGGGTTTAGTTACACATTTATTATAGGTCGACTTAAGAACCTACCATACCTTATAAACATTATTTTCATTTAGACATTTTATCCAATTCCTTTCATTGCATTCCCTCCAGTTCTTTTTCTTTTGCTCTAACAATAAATTATGTGAATTCCTCCCTTGCATATAATCGTCCCTAGATTTTCTATCACCTAATTCTCTCCACCTAACCAACAGTTGTTTTACTTGTCTTTTTGATACCCTACATTCTTCGTCAAACCAGTCCTTATCATATATGTAAACCCTCTTTTTTGTTTTCATTTCCTCTCCCGCCCTTTAAATAACTGTATTAAGGATATCTATTGCATTCTCAATTTGATTATTCTTAACCATGAATGTTACTCCACATAGACATATCTTTCCATAATTCGAGTCAAGAGTCTGTTTAAATGTGTCACAAAATTCTTCTTTCCATTTATAGCTAATATACTCTTTTTTACAATAGCTTTCCACTCTTGAGAATAAGTACTTACCCCATCTGCCCATTTTGCTTCCATTAGGCCGTTCCACTCCCCAGCAATAGTAAGAAATGATTTTTTTTCATTTGGCTTATAAACCTCTGCAATGATACGATTCTTTTTTCCTCCATAAAAAGGTTTTGTAAGAAATTCAACTGTTGCATTATACCCTGTTTTTGCACAGCTAATCACTACCGAGCCTCCCAGTTCTATCCAAGGAGTTGTAAGGATAGACCTGAAATAAAAATTTTAGTTCAGTAGGTGTTTAGCAACTACAATCAAATTATACTACAGTAAACTGTTGACAATTTGTGGGACTGTCAATATTTTATTTCACTTAAGTTATGCCCCCTCAAACCTCCCAAGCAAAGCACACAGTGAAAGCCTTCTGTCTACCACTATAGGAGGTAATTTACAGCCAAGGTCGAAGCTGTTCGTTAGCCTTCTTGTTTACAGCTCCAGTTGAAAATGTGAATTGAGATTGTGTTGATCTATATGTTGTTTACTCTTGAAATGCACATACTTTTTTAGTTTACATGGTTAAATTTTTGAATTATGATACAGTGTATTCTCAAAATAAGTGGCCATAAGATGAAATATAAAAGATTAACTGTCAGAGAAAAATTAAAGATTGGAGAAAGGTGAATCAACATCTAAGTTGAGGTTCAGTTTGGGGAAGACTACAGCAAGAGGCATACAAAAACGAAAGCAAGTATTGGTTAAATTTTCTGCTAAGTGTGATTTTTACTGCCCAAAAAATCTGTGAAAACCTTGAAGTTGTGGTACAGTGATTTAATCAGAAATAGCTAAAGGTCCTCCTATACCTGGTCCAATATGTGCTGCACAAGCAGGACGTTTTCATGCTGCGCTTGGTTTGGAAGGGAATTTCAAAACATCATCTTGCTGGCTTACACAATTTAAAAATCACTATGGAATAAGGAAAATTGGAATTTATGAGAACATCTATGTGTCAATACAGACACAAAAGCTGCCAAAACGTTTGCTCAGGAATTTAAATTGTTTGTTGAAAGGGAAAATCTGCATTATAAGCAAATTTATAATGCAGATGAAACCAGGTTGTACTGGAAGTATCATCTACACTTGTGATAGAGAAAGAAAAGCAAGCTCCAAGCTGTAAAACATCCAAAGAAAGAATAATCATGTGTGTGCTAATGCAGCAGGTAATACTAAATTAAAATTGCTAGCAATAGGAATATCTGGAACCCCATGTTATTTTAAGAACAAGAATGTCCCATTACATTATTACCATCAAAAATCAATCTGGATGGACAATGAGATATTCAAGGATTGGTTTCACAACAATTTTGTTAAAGAGGTTACTCCTATTTAGCTGAACAGTTTCTCCCAATCAAAGCTGTACTGCTACTAGACAATGCACCTTCCCACCCCTACAAAAGTGAATTTAAAAGAGGGGACATTTATATTAAATTCCTTCCTCCAAACGCAATGTCTGTCCTCCAACCCATGGACCAAGGCATAGCACTGCATTAAAAACAGAAGTAAAAATCATCACTTCTCCACAAACTTATTGAACAAGGTGCTGAAATTGAAACTTTTTGGAAGGAATTCCGTCTGCTAAATGCACTGTATAATATCAACATATCATGGGACTGTTTAACATCAGCTATGGAGGTCGATTTTACCTGACACCCAGGACAATGTTGGATTCCAAGAAGAAAGAATTTCAGATGCTCAGTCTTCAGTTGTCACAATGACGTCCTTATTATGGAAAATAGGAGGATGTGAAGGTGTGGAAGAAAGCAAGATTACTGAGTAGCTAAAAGTCAAAGATAATGTTCAAGGCTACAGGCAAGAAAGCAAGGACATCATCATTTGAAATTTAACAGCTGATGGGGAACCGAATGACACAGATAGTGAAGCACATGAAGATGAAGCCATGGGCATTCCAAATGTTACACACAATCAAGCTTGTATTGCTGTAGATATGCTTTTGTGTTACACAGAAAATCATTATGATTTTTCATTTTCACATATTGTTTTCTTAAGAAAACTGCAATTAAAAATATGAATAAATGAACACTCTTCCAAGAAACAAAGGTAACAGGCTTCTTTCTTTAAATTAATGGTTTGTATTGTTTCTTGTTAGCTTGTTAAATAAAAATTATATTGTATTTACACTTATTTATGTGGTATATACATTATCAAAGTGCACTTTACTATGGTTTAAATATAACGTTAAACAGATAATTTGCAGAAGTTTGTGCATTAATTACCGCAAATTATTGGAGTCGACTGTATAGTGGTTTCACTCTGGCCAGTCCAATCCAGGTCATGCATGGTAATCTCCACTCTCACTCTATATGTCTACCTTCCTAAAAGCTTCAGACTAAAGTTATAAGAATCTACTGCCTCAATGACACTATACAAATATTACTGCAAGAGAGGAACTAAGTGGTGGGGGATGGTTGCAAAATGGCGAAAAATGACCTTGAGTGTACTGATGAAAATAGTAATAAAAAAAAAAGGTAGATGTATCTTCTGAGCTGAGAATCCATGGTCTACATTTCATCTGTAAAACTGCAGCAGTCACCTTCAATAACACAATTGAAGACTCCTAAGTGATGGTTCAGCTGGACTGTTTATCTTCTCTCTTTCAACACAGGTAAAAGAAACTCTCAAAATAAGTTGTTCATTTTGCAAATCCAGTTCCTGGCATGAAAATACATAAGAACCTTGCAGACAGAATATTATATTATACTGGCTGGGTTCCCTGTTTGCTTTAAGCCATTATACAGATAACTTCTTTTCCGACTTTCTAGTTGTTTTTCTTCGCAGTCATGGTCTACAATGTTTTATCGTCTTCAATTTTTTTCCTTACCCACCTTGCTTCATCACAATTTAACATGCTTGTTTTATACAAATCATAATTTACACTGTAGTTACAATGCCACAAAAGAATGAATGAATACAAAAAAAACGCGCACGCGCACGCGCACGCACACGCACACAGCTATGGTATCTCTTGCCCACTTGCTCATCATGTGAACCTATTTTCAGTATACATGCTGTAACCGATTTTGTAAGTAATATTTTTTTTTTTTATTATTATTTTATCGAGCAAGATAGCTTAGCTGTTTGTTTAGTTTTTAAATGAAAGCATTTGCTTTATTTTATTTCATCCTATGGAACTGTTAAATAGAAATGCCCAACTTACTTTATTTGTTATTACTGAATGGTTTGATATGCATCTGAAATTTATTGTATCTGATATTATAAATTGATGCACCTATCTATTTAGTTTTACACTAATGTATAATATTCATACTCAAGTTAAAACTTTTCTTTTACGCTTTCATTCAAATGTAAACAAGTTCATTTCAGTTTTATTTTCTCTCATTAAAATTTCACTGCAAATAACCTGTATTTTATTATAGCATTACTGTACAGTTTTGGGAATTAAATATCATTATTAAATAATTAATATTATGTCCCTAATGTAGCAACAATTAAGCAGGAGTATCAGAAATACAGTGAACATTCTTCTCTGCAACAGACCTAACCTTATTTATCAAGTGTTTTTTTTTCCCCACGTACACCTGCAAGGGAAAGCATGCTGTTCTACAAATCTATGAAAGATAGGGAAAAGAGTGTTAAAAACATTTTTAATTCACTCACTGAGGTCTATTTCTGGCACCAGCAGCTTGAGGCAACACCCCTTAGTCTTAGGCAAGGTGATACAGTCACACTAAATCACCTTGCTGGAAACCTAGGCTGTTGGCCTGTCGGTCATAACAGGTCTTCATCTGGTCGCTCGCTACCTAAAAAATTGAGTCTTGTTTATGGATGCTCTTTAACTGCTGTGGTCCTTGGCATCCCATTCTATATTGGGCGTGAAAGATGGGTCATTTTGCTCAGAGGCCTCTTTATCAGGCTTAAGGTTCTTTTTCGTGCCGTAAATCTACGACATGGGACCACCGGCTTAACTTCCCTTCCGAAGGAACCCATGCTAAGGATTTTTACGCCTGAGAAAAGTCCATTGTCCTTCGCTGAGTTTGAACTCGCGACCTCGGGAAATAGAGGCTGGCAAGGAACCACTACACCACGGAGTATGACACATCGCTACCTGGATGTGTCAACATTATCTCGTGAATGTCATGAAGACGGTCCACGAGGTTCTCTATGCTGTCGATTGCCGGCTGCTCTGCCCCAGGGGGGCTCCCAGAATCAGGTCACATGGAAGATGCAGCTCCCTGCCAAAGGCTAAGCTGGCTGGTGTCAACCGTGGTGTCGTGAGTCAACGAGCCATATGCCAGCAAGAAAAGTGGCACCCAACATCCCAGTCCCTCTGGTGATTGTTCACAACCTTCCTCAGAAGCTCTTCTAGGATCCTGATGTACCGCTCGACTATGCCCTCTGACTGCAGATGGAGAGGCGTTGTACGTGTCTTGTGCAATTCAAGTACCTCCAGTGCTTCCCTTATCAGGTTCGACTCCAAATTTGTGCCTTGATCACTGTGTAGCTCTAACGGTACCCCAAATCGGCAAAACACTTCTTCCACTAGGCAGTCCACGATCATCTTGCCCTCCTGGTTAGGAATGGCATACACCTCCGGCCACTTGGTGTAGTATTCCATCAACAGATACTTGTTACCCTTGTCGGACACAGGGAACGCTCCCGCTATATCGATGGCGACCCGTTCGAAGTGTGCTCATACTGCTGCAAGCGATTCCGGCTCCCAGTCTGTGGGCCACGACTTGCCGCACACACATGGCAATGGCTGCGGCAACTCTCAGGTCTGCCCGTAGCCTCAATCAGTGGTACCTTTGTCGGAGCTTGTCAATGTTCGATTGGATCAAAGATGTCCTCCTGAAGTCCCTGCATGTGCTTCCTTCAGGACTTCCGGAACCTTACTCCAAGAAAGGTTCAATTGCTCTCTCAGGGTCGTGTCTTTCGGTCTAAAACCAGGTTCCTTGAGCGCTGGCCTCCCAGACGCGCCTTCAAAACCACCTCGCTTCCTGTGGGCACAACCACATCCTCCGTCAGGTTCATCCTGCAGATCCTCGGATGTTTGTTGGGTTCCGGGGCGTCACCTTACGACCCTTCTGCCGACGTCGACCGTCGCCTAGTGGCTCCTGAGGGCATCCAGTGCCAGTATCACTTCTTCAGTCACCCCCGCAACGAACATCTACTGCCTTACGATGCTCCGCCCTAGGATCAATTACAGCAGGACTTCCTTCTCCACAGGAAAGGTATCGTCCGATGCCCTCACTAGTTGGTAGAGCCGATTAGGTTTCTCGACGACAAGCCTTTCGCCACGTCGACCGATTACGGTCACAAAAAATATAGTTTTATTTATGGACGCTCTTTAATTACAATGGCTCTTAGCATTCCCCCAATTCTATATTGGGCATGAAAGACCGGAAATTTTGCTCACAGGCCTTTTTATTAGGCTTGAGGTTCTTTTACGCCATAAATCTATGACAAGGGACCACCGACTTTACTTCCCTTCCGAAGGAAGACATGCTAAGGATTTTTACGCCCGAAAAAATCCATCGTGCTGTGCTGGATTTGTGCCCGCAACTTCGGGAACTAGAGGCTAGCATGGTACCCCTATATCACGGAGGACGGCGATGATTACGGCCACGGCTGCACCTGTATCGACTAGTGCCCGACACAGCTACCCTTGAATCCAGCCGTCCGCCTTGATGCTGTCATCCAGTCTTCTGCCCAAGGCACGCAGCTTTACTCGAGGGAGTAGTGAAGATGGCCGTGAAGAGCCCTAGCCATGCCGTGCTTATTCGTTTTCCGCCTGCTCGATGCCTTAACGTGTGCAGTCCTTTACTAGATGTCCTGGCTGGCCACAACCCTAACACACACCACTTGAAAATCTTCAACGTCCTTGGGTTGATCCTCTGTCCCCGTCGTATCGAATGCTCCTGGTCTTCGAGGTAAGTGCCGCTGTTACCTTGGCTGCCTCCAACCTCAATGCAGCCGTTAGCGCCTCATGGATGGTCTTGTAATCGCCGAGTATCGAACGCTCTCGTATCTCAGCATTATGCACCCCGTCGACAAAGCAATAAACAGCTTCCGGAATATGTAACTGGGCGGGAGGTCCACCAAAGCTTTATGCACTGGCTGTTCAACTCGCATGGTGAACTCCTGCAGTGTCTTCCCTGGCTGTTGCACCTTTGACTTGAGTCGATTATGATAGGCTGAGGCCAATCGATGGTTCCCAAACTGGATTTTAGGGCCTCCCAGATGTCTCCGGACACCGCCGACTTTGGAATCACATTCAGAATTTCTGCTGCTCATTCCTGGAGGCTGTCTGGTAGCTGTGTAGTGTGTGTGTGCGTGTGTGTGTGTTTTTATGGACGCTCTTTAACTGCTATGGTTCTTAGCGTCCCATTCTATATTGGACGGAAAGACTGGAAATTTTGCTCAGAGGCTTCTTTATCAGACTTGAGGTTCTTTTACATGCCGTAAATCTACAACATGGTACCACCGTGTTTACTTCCCTTCCGAAGGAAGTCATGCTAAGGATTTTTACGCCCGAAAAAATCCATCGCCCTCCGCCGAGTTTAAACCGCAACTCAGGAATTAAAGGCTGGCATGGTACCACTAGACCTCAGAGGAAGACTTAGCTGTGTGGCTTCCTCCTCTTCTGACCATCAGTTGTGAGCAGCGATAGCGGTGAATTGTCAGCGGAAGACTTCAAAAGTTGACGTCCCATCGTATTTGGGTACCTTGAGGCGTGCAGATGTTGTGTCGTGTTCAGATGTCTCGACCTTCAAGGCCTTAAGTCCTTCGTTAAGCATTTCTTCCATCATGGAGCTCAGTTCCTTAGCGTTGCCATCGATTCTTTCTTCCAGGATGCCAACGCGTTCCCCGAAGTCCTCCAGGGCGTTAACGCGTTTGCCAAGGTCTTTCACCTTTCCGCTGAGCTCCTCCATGACCTCACACCGGTCAGTCGCTCGTCAGTTTTGGTCAATAGCTCCGTCCTCATCTTGAACATTTCTGTCTTCATTTCTTCTTTCACACCCTTCACTTCTGTCTGCATCCTCTCCATTCTGGAATTAATTTTCTCCTCCATCATGCTCAATGCAGATTCAATCTTCTCCATTACAAAATTCATTGTCGTTATTTTACCCCTCATTTTGTCCATTCTGGGTTCCATTTTTGTCTCCATCTTCACCATTCCAAATTTCATTTCCTTCATCTTCTTCATTCTGCATTTCATGTCTGTCTCCATCTTCACCATTCCAAATTTCATTTCCTTCATCTTCTTCATTCTGCATTTCATGTCTGTCTCCATCTTCTACATTTTAGCCAATAATTTTTGTAGGACTTCATCCATTGTGGCTTTTATATCCCCACTTCTGACACCAATATAACAAATGAGAACACCAGTTACTGCAAAAAACACACTTTATTTATCACTAGGCACTCAACATAATGCAAACGTTACACTTGAATCACTTTGGCATGCACTCAGAATACAACACAACTGATATGTCGAATGAAATCACAACTGAACCACTGAACTACACAACTCACAACTGTCTGCTGAGTTACAACTCACAAGTAAACTGCACTATCCACTTGCACTTTTCACTTTACCTATTCTGACAGCACTGAATTCAATACTGCTCATCCTGCCAGCAGCAATGCCTTATATAGGCCTCAAATATAAAGCAGAACTTTCGAAAATGCGAACCTACTAAACATGCCGAAACAAAGGTTTCCTTAACAAGTGAGCAGCACATAAAGGGACTTTTTGTTACACATTAGCTATTCATCTATTGTTTCCACACTGGCTATAGGCCACATCTAGGTCCCGGGCCAGAAGACACTTACCAGTGCTGCAGGAAGCATCAAGCATGTGATCATAATATTAAAAATACTCTACCTTGTTGGTTAACATTATGTTAAAGTTTAAGATAATGTTAAAATTCCTGCATTTCATTAAGCTTTTACAGATATTTTGTTAGCTAAAATCTTATTTACATTAAATACAAATGTGTAGAACAGCCTTTGTAAAGCTGGTAACTGAATTACACAACTTCTGAACGTGCTCCAATGTATTTTGTCCACTCATCACAGTGGATGTTTAAGTGCTGTTCAGTAGCAGACAACTAATTATGTTCATAGACAATTACTGACATTGGTTTTTCTGAAATTAGAATTGTGTCAACTGAGAAATCTGGTTACAAAGAAACTACATAATCTTTCACCATTTGAAAAGACATTAATTATGGAACTGTTTACCAAGAATAGGTTTTTCACAGTTATTGAATACAAAACACCCAGCAGACTTAAACTGCAAGAGAAGGACTACACCCTTGGAGAAAACTCATGACAATTAATTGCGGGACCAGTAAGCAACTGTGGCAGTTTTGCTGATATAAAATGCAGTGCCAAAAATGTAAGGGGCAAAGAGAATTTAGAATAGTTTAAAACTTAGTGGTGAACACTATATCCATAATTAAAGTGGACAAAAATGTGTTATCAATTTATCACTGATTAAGGATCAAGAAGATCCCAACAAATATCATGTTCACTTCTTGAAACAATTGGTTCAGAAATCTTGTGGATAAACCCACAAACATTAGCTGTGGAAATGGCAACACTATCATTTACTATTAAATGAAAACTGCAGTAGCAAAGACCTTAAGAGTAACACTTGTAGCATATGAGAAAGAGGCATTTTTATGTTAGTAGTATTCTAACCTCTTACATTTCCTTTATAACCCTGCTCATGACTGCTTTAGAAGTCTGTATCATTTTAAAAATTCCTCCTTTTGCAAGTTTTCTAATTCCTTATGACACAATGTTCTTCTTTGGTTAGGAATGGCATTAAAAAAAGCTCCAAATACAGCAACTCCGTGTCAACAGAAGTTCTGTCATTTTCCAAATTCTAAAATATGTTTAGCACCTTACACAAGGGTAAGGAAAAGTTAACTTACCACAAAGTTTAACACAATGTTACAGTTAACATTGTTCGATGAAACTGAATTTGCATTAACTTCAATGTTAAATCACTTTAACATTATGTTAAAATTTAACTTCAGTTGGTGAAACAGGTGTCATTAATGTCTTACCTGCCATAGCCATTTGGGAAAGTAATAATATACTCCTCATCATAATCAAGTACAGATATACATCCTTGACCAATATTATGCACACCAACAGAGAGACCAAGGAACTTTGACTTTGTCCAGACATGTGCACAGAAGCTGATACGTCTGTTGTAGTGTTCTGCATAAAATGCTGAAACTGAAAATACAAGCAATTATTTCATATCAAAAATAACATTAATATACATATTTATATTTACTGATTTCTATAGACCACAATATTATTTGATTTGATTAGACTATAAACAAAATATTGCCAGTAGATGGTCAATTTGTGCGTTTTCACTGTCCATGTACATCTCATTAATCTATTCAACAGATTTTTACTTTTTCTACTGCCTACCTATAGTAGGTACAGGAAGTATTGCATTGTATCTAAAAATTTAATACTGAGAGTTCACTGGAAATGTAAGTTATGAGATATAATGGCCCAAAAAACATTTTTGGAAATCTGTCTTTTTCTCTGTGAACAGCCATAACTCAAAAGTAAAAAAGTATGATACATTTCATACTGAAATCTGACACCTTTCAAAGAGTGCAAAAAAAAAAAAAAATTAAAAAAATTCCCCTTCCCAACCCCAAACTACCCCTTACATGCAAAAATGTTTGTGTTTCATTTTCTCAAAAATGACTCAAATGATTAAAATGCCATATGTTACAGATACCTGGAAGGCCAAGAAATGTGTAACATAACAAACATAACATAACATCTCAATCTGTAGACCCTATAGTGAGTTAGACCAGCTTAAAGAAAGCTAGTCTATTCTAGGATGTAGATTACATCATAAATACATAATTACATTGTGTACTTGTATGTAAATAAATTGTAGTTCTTATGTAGAGTACGTTAGAGCTAAACAATTTAAAAACAATATTATTTATACTAATGTATTTATAAAATTTGGTAACATTTTATAGTCAGTTATTTTTTTGAATGAAAGAAATCCTCCTCTGTATAGAAGGTGTGAGGTGTCAATGCTAACTTGAATTTATTTTTATTAGTTTTCAGTTCCTTAATATATGATGGAAGTGAATTAAATAATACTATACCATTGTAGTAAGCCCCTTTTTTGGAATACTTATAGGTTATTGCTTGGCCTGTGTAAGTCCTGCCCATTTCTGGTTTGAATTCTGGTATGTCTGAATTTTTTAAGAACACTTCTGGGTGGTCAACCACGGTTAAAAGTACAGCTAAAATATACTCACAGGCTAATGGTAGAATTCCAAATGTTTTAAATAGTAGTTTACAATGAGTTGATTTCTTTACACCTGCCATTATTCTTATTACCTTTTTTTGCAACAGAAATATTTTTTTTTGCAACTACTGAATTTGCACAAAATGTTATTCCATAAGTCATAATTGAATGAAAATAAGCATAATATACTGTTTTAGGATGCTTTTATTTGTAAAATGAATTAATAATCTAATTGCAAAACATGCAGAACTTAGTTTCAGTAGGATGTAGTCAATATGATCTTTCCAATTCATATTATGATCTATAATAAGATCAAGAAATTTTATGCTACAAGTTTCAGTAATTTCATTGCCTTCATGCTCAATTCTTATGTCTGCAATACTTTTACTTTTTGTGCAAAAATTGATGTACTTAGTTTTTTCAAAGTTTATATGAATTTTGTTACTATCGAACCAATTATTTAGCACTCTGAAAATACTGTTGGATAACTCTGAGAGGTGACTGATGCTGTGTTCTTTAATTATAATACTTGTATCATCTGCAAAGAGGACTGGGTGAGCATGTTCATTTATTACTCTGGGGAGGTCGTTGACATATATTAGAAACAATAATGGACCCAAAATCGAACCTTATGGAACACTATGCTTTATTTCTGACCATTTGGAATATATTTTGGAATTATCTGCAGTATTTATTATGACTTTTTGATGTCTGTTTGATAGGTAAGATGCAATCCATTAATATGTTTTATTCTTAATGCCATAATAATATGATAAGTTTGATAAAAGTATGTTATGATTTACACAGTCAAATGCTTTTGATAGATCACAGAATATTCCTAGTGTATTATATTTATTATCAAGTGATTTCAAAATTTCATTCGTTAAGTTGAAAGTGGCATCATTGGTAGACATGTTTTTCCTAAATTCAAACTGCTCCTTTGCTAAAATATTATTTTTAATTAGGTGGTGACGTGTTCATTTTAACATAAGTTTTTCAAATACTTTGGAGAAAGCAGTTAGTAATGATACTGGTCTATAGTTCGACAGTTTTGACTTTTGGCATTTCTTGTATAGTGGTTTAACTATAGAATATTTTAGCCTGTCAGGAAAAGCCCCTGTTACAAAGGAAGAAGTTACATATATGACTTAAAGGTTGGCTAATTTTATCGCGCATAGTTTTAATATCGTAGTAGTTATTTCGTCATAACCCGATGAATTCTTGCTTTTGAGGGATTTTATCATTTTATTTACTTCTATCGTGCTCATGGGTAGTATTTCTGTACAAATAGGCTGTTCTAAGCTTGCTCTTTTCAAATATGAAATAGGGTCCTTCTCATCTTGTTTGGACTGTAACAGTAAATTTTCTGCTAACTGAATATAATACTCATTAAATAATGTTGGTATTTCTTGTGGTTCTTTTGTGGTGATATGATTTACTGTAATTTCTTTTATTTCATTTTTGTATGATGTTTACGAGTCTCTTATTTTGTAATTTTCCATATTGTATTAGGCTTGTTATTTGAGGACTCTATCTGCTTTTCATAGCAGAGTTTTTTAGCTTCATTTATATCCTTTTTTTTAGAATTTTACAATATTCTTTATAGTGTTGTCTATGTTTCTCACAGTTGCTTTCTCTAGTAGACATGTAGAGTTCTCTTTTGTGTTTGCAGGATATCTTAATACCTTGCATTAACCAGCCATTTCTAGGTGTGTTAATAATTTTCTTTACATGAGATGGAAAACTTGAGTTATGAATCCTTATGAAAGTATTTAGAAAGGAGTTAGAGTTGTCATTCATATTGTACTTTTTGTATATTTCTTCCCAGGATTGTTCTGAAAGCTGGTAATTAAAGAGTTTTATGTTCTTACTGTTAATGACTTGGTAGTTGGATACATGATTCGTTATTTTGGAATGGGGAATGTTATAATTGATTTTAAGCAACTGTCCATCATAGTCTGAAAGTCCATTAGTTAAGGGTTGGATTTCATGGTAGTCATTTTTAGACATATCTATGAAAATATTATCAATAGCTGTTTTGGAATTTTTTTGAATTCTAGTTGGAAAGTTGACTGTATGCATAAGGTTGTATATTCTTAAAAATGAACAAATTTGTTCCTTTTGGTTGCTGTCTAAGTCCATATTTCAGTCACCACAAGGTATAAATTCAATTTTAGGCTTGAATAGATATGTTAGAGTAGCATCCAAATTGTATAGGTAGTTTTCAAAATTGGCAGCTGGGGCTCTGTATATTGCTAATATAATTAATTCATTGTCTGGCTTTTTTATATGAACCACGCAACACTCAAAAGTTTGTTCTATACAGTATTTATCCAGATCAATATTGTCAAACTGTATGTTTTTCTTAACCAAGATACTCAAACCTCCTTTAAAGAGTTTTTTTCTACAGTAATATGCTGCTCTGTTGTAGCCTTCCATTGAGATATGTAATATTTCCTGTTTGTCCATGTGATGTTCCGTTATGCATAAGATATCTGGGTTTTTACTTTGATTTTTGAAACTAATTAATAACTCAGAGATCTTATTTCTTAAACTTTGAATATTTTGATGAAATACTGTTAATGATAATGTCTTTTTGATGATGTGTGCAATATTTGTCTAATTTCTCTGTTTCAATTACTTGTAATGTCCTTCCATATCTCTTATTTAGCCTAAAAAGGAGAGACTCTACAGTTAACCTTTTCTGTATTCTTATCGTTACTTTAATGTGAAGTGTAGTTTAGCTGAGACTGAGCTCATGGAGTTACCCTGTAGCCCTGTGTATTTTCTATAAATAGCCTGGGAAGTCCTTTTATTTCTGAATGAGCTTTGTATGACTGATAATCGATAAGAGATAGAAAAAAAACCTACAACATGCAAAGCATAAGAGCTGATTAAAATACAAAATGTGTCTTTTTTTTCATACAATTAACTGTTTTTGAAATATTCATATTGCATATTTACACTCTGCAAATGTCATCTGACAAGGCATATTTGAAAGTTTGTGATGCTTCTTTATTCTTACCATTGCAAGAGCTAGTTATGCATGGCAAAACATTTGAATGCTGTTTCCCCATGTTTCATACAATTAAACACTTATTACTTCATTTGAAATCATTGCTGGTAAAATTATGTCACAAATAATGTAACATGGATAGAAAAATAACTTTTTAGTGAATAATATAGCATATAATGGATACATGTGAACTTTTCAAGAGCAGAAGATTTTTTAAAAATTTTATTTGCAATGAGTTTTGCCACTGTAATACTTTGATTACTAAACTTGCTGCATGTCTCCACAGCATTTAGTTTCCAAGATATTGCCACAATGCCAACTGATGATTCTGCCAATGATTAGTGTATAGAATTACACTGTAGTTTTGTTTGTGTAGTGTAGAATAAATAAAAAATAAATATTTATATGTTAAAACCAATATTCTTAACACATCCATATTTTCAGCTACAGATGCTTCCTACTACCTGCTATTACTTCTTCAAAATGTTTCATAGGCATGTTTTGGACACTCAACATTTTGGATGGTGCTAAGGCCTTTGTGCTGATCTTGTTCATGCTTGCTTTGAACCTTTGCAATTAGTTTTCCCTAAGTATGAAATGATGACCATTTTCTAGATTTTCCTTTTGCTGTTCCTTCTAAATATGAAAAAATGGGATGTGTCACATTCACATAACTTTCTCTACCCACCATCATTTATTTTTATACAGCTTCTACAAACTATTTAGAAATAGTTATAATACACATTTCTTTGTGGGTATAAAGAGAATACAGGTAACTGATGCGATAGTCAAATGTTTATCTTTAAATTAAAACTCTTTCCATTACATTGTGAGAAACAACTGAACATACACTCCTTAACAAAAATATTCAAAACTTGAATCCAATAATGGTTCTCAGAAATAATGGCTGATTCTACAAAACTATTGTTTAAAATAAATCAATAAATTGTTTGTTTTACAGGGATCTACTTTATTTTGTGTAGTACTTTATCTATCTCTTATGGTTTACTCATTATACAAAACTCCTCCTGAATGAAGAGAACTTCATAGACCATTCCCAGAAAATTCAAGATATACGTACATTGTATTTGACATATAAAATGTCTTACATATATGGTATTTTAATCAAAATCATTAGTTATTTTTGAGAAAATAAAAAAATAACCATAAAATTCCATATAAAGGGTAATTAGATAGTGGGGATTTTCTTGAAAATATTTGTGTCTCATCATTTGAGGCAGTATTTTTAACACTTAAATGATTTCAGTCATATTATATATGTAAATTCAATATCAGCCCGCCTTGAAGCAATATGTGATTGTAATAATTTGTAAAAAAGTGTATATAACAGTCAGTGCATATGCCTATATTATTGTAAACATGTTCAATAATGTTATGTGAATGCATTTCGTAATTTAATAATGTAGGAGCTGCGAGAATAATAAGTTTAAAGTTGCTAACAATGGGGTAACAATGAGGTAACCTTGAGGCAATAATGAGTAAGGAAGTTTAAATGCTACTAGTCATTATTAGAGCAGCAATAATGTAAATTTTGAGACAGTTTAAAAATAGCCAATTAACAACCAGAAAAAGCTTTAGTTAAATGAAGGTATTCTATTGGACTAGGATTAGCCAATCAGAGCCTTGAAATACAGAAATTTACAAGTTTAGACGGTTGAAATCAAGTCAGTTGCCTGCAGATGGTGATAGTAACAGGATGCAAGATGCGTCCTCTAGAGAAATATAATATGTATTCGTGTGAGACGAAAAATAAGTATACGTGTTAAAAAGTGCAAGTATTTAATAAAAGAATCTCACAGCTCTCGATATCAGTGAAGAGCTATTTAATTTGTGTTAAGGATTAATAAAAAGGAGTGAATTAAAACTAAAAATCTGTGTAAGCCTACATTCTTGTCATATCACAACCCTGCCTAAGAGAAACGTGTCTCTAACAAATACTGACGCAGCCGAGGCAAACATAAATATAATATCTAAAGATGCAGTCAAATTACAAAGTTAATATTTTTTTAAACTTGGGGCAAATAACAGAAACAAAAATACTTTTTCACTTTGAAGATATTGAACTTGAGCCAGCTTGAACCCCCCAGTGCTGCTAGATGATGGCATCAAGAGATCTTCAGTGAACAGCTAGAGTTGAGTGTCATCATCATGGGCAAAGGCATGGTAGAACATCATAATGTCATAGGTTGTCCATGCTTTGCATTGGCTTTGGCAAGACCCGTCAGTGATTACAGTGCTCCTACAGGGAAGTGGACAGACATGGTCTCCCTGGCTGAGGCAGAGGAGAGTGAAAAAGGAACCAGCGACAAGAACAGGCTGACCAGCAAGCATAACTTTGTGCTCCGGCTTGGGCGACTATTTTGGCAGACAATTGTAAGGGTAATGTTTTGGACTTGTCTAAATTTATTTCACATCTTTTGGTAAGCAACCTAAATTCATTTCTATTACCCTTACTTTTCTAAATTATTTATTTCACATGGGAGAAGCATTAACCGAGGAATTCACAATATTGTAGTAACTTAAATTGTGTAATCAAAAGCAAACAGAAACCATTTGCTAAAAGTCTAAAGCTTATTATGCAAGAAATGTAATTCTTTACTCTTAAAGTTGTCCTCCGTGGTGTAATGGTTACCATGCTAGACTCTAGTTCCCGAGGTCACGGGTTCAAACCCGGCGGAGGGCGATGGATTTTTTCAGGCGCAAAAATCCTTAGCATGATTTCCTTTGGAAGGGAAATAAAGACGGTGGTACCGTGTCATACATTACGGCACGTAAAAGAACCTCAAGCCTGATAAAGAGGCCTCTGAGCAAAATTACTGGTCTTACACATCAAATATAGAATGCGATGCCAAGGACCACAGCAGTTAAAGAGTGTCCATAAATAAAACTAATTTTTTTTTTTTTTTTAACTCTTAAAAAAGGAAGGAAAGCAGCATATTATATATTTCAATTGTTAAATCGGTTAACATATATAAAGTTTTAAAAGATGCAGTAGGACAATTATACTACTACTTTACCAGGTAATAAAAGAAGTCAGTTAATTCAATTTTGGTAATTTAACGTTAGTTCCCATAACAATCCATACCCTGGACATATCCAGGATAAAGATATTGTATAATGGGACAGTAACTTCCACAACTGTTGAATCAGGAACTTTGTGAAAGATATGGTTCAACAGTAAAATGGCAGCAGAGAGTATGGGAGTTTAATATTTTTGTATGCCCTTAGTGCGATGGAGTATAATGCTGGGGAACTTAATTTTCTTTCTACACCAATATTAAAATGGCAGCAGACTGTCACAAAACTTCATTTTTCTTTATATGCCATTACTAAAATGGTAGTACACCATTCGGAAATTTAACATTCTTTGTGTGTGATGTAATCATAGCATAATGTGCGGCAAAGTTTTCATTTATGCTCTTTCCAAACCCATGATAAACTGGGAATTGAGCTTACGCAAATTTCCTTAATGTCCATTCTCTACACTAATACAATGGCAACAGAACATATTGAAACTTAATTTTTACTTTCTCTACTACGTATAGTAAGTAGGGGAAGTATTGCATTCCACCCAAAAATTCGATACCGAGATTTCACCGGAAATACATGTTTTGAGAATCACTGAATCCAAAAAAAGCATTTTTGGAAACATGTCCGTGTGTGTGTGTGTCTGTCTGTGTGTCTGTGTGTCTGTGTGTCTGTCTGTGTCTGTGTGTCTGTGAACAGCATAACTCAAAAACGAACAGTCGGATAAACACCAAACTTGGTATTTAGGTTCAGTATCTTCCAGAGATGCGACACGAAGGTTTTCAAGAAAATCCCCCCACCCCAGACTACCCTTTACATGGAACATTTTTCGAAAATTTTAATTTTCTCAAAAACGGCTCTAACGATTTTGTTTAAAATATCATATGTTTAAGATATTGTCATGACAAATAAAATGTATATCTCGAATTTTCTGGGAATGTCTCCAAAAATATTCTTCATTGTGAACGACTTTTGCATAACTGGTAAACCATAAGAGATAGACAAAAGTTTACTACACAAAAAATGTAGATCGCGTTAAAATACACAACTTATGTCATATACGTTTCTTTTGTTGAGTGAACCGTTTTCGAGATATTGCTTGTTATTTCCTTAAATTTTCCAATACTTATACTTTTTCTCAAATTCGTTATTCATTTTTTATGTCCTGAACATGCAAAGAGAATGGAATTCGCCACATAGCAACCAGCGTTAAAATATTTGACTATCGCTTAAAAGCTACCATATTCCCCTTGCATCTACAAGAAAATTACCAATAAGATTGACATCTCGATATCTCGATTAACATGAAGCATATGGAGAATAGGCGTTTGTAAAATTAGATTGTACAAGAGTAGAGAAAGTTATGTGAGTGTAACACATCAGATTTTTTTTTCTTGGGGGGGGGTGGTCAATCTTACGGTTGACATTTAATTCCTTTCCCTTTGCCTGCTCTATTGTATGAGTTACTTGTGTACCTATGGTTTCTGTATGGCTTTTGACCTTGATTATTTGTGTCATATCTATTTGCCTTTGTGCTTAGCTATTATGGAAGTACCAAGGCTTGCTTTAGTACAAGAGGAAATTGCGAGGTTGCAGTTCCCAACTTTGAATACAGTGGCTATGCTTTTCCAAGTTCATATCAAAACTTGCTCGAATATAAGCCATTTAAATAAAAAGTTGAGGTTTCGATCCTTTTTAAATTTGTTTCTTTCACTTTATATGTGTTTTGGAGTGGCTGGGGTGATTTTTATAGGCTTTTTATGTTGTATTTGGACACAAATTAGCCATTGAAAACCTTCAGTTTTACTTTCGTCTACAGTTCTTAGTGATGACGAAGTTAGAAGTGTACGATTCTTTGTGTCAGTATAAGCATTTATTTCTTTTTCTTTCGGTTCTATGTCTACAACTTCAGAGGAACATGCAGATCAAGTTTAATTTGAAAAGATTTTAGTTTTGACTGTTCTGTACGTTTCTGCCATAATCGCACTCCAGACGTTTTGTTTAAATCCTTATAAATAGCCTATCCGGTACATTCTTTATTGAACTTGCTTATTATGTAGGTATTAATGCTACTTAGACGACTGTGTTTTTACAATTCCTTTTGATTGGTACACGATTATAACTTGAATTAACCTAACTTCTCAATTCTGACAGCTAGCTCATTGTGCTTTCCGCACATGTATGTGGGTCTGTTGTCATGACAACCAGGGGTTGACCTTGAAGTAGCCAATCATGTTTAAGCCCCCTCCACACCCTTCACCAGAGCTTAGAGGAAGTGTTGCCACATATCAAACGTTGTTTTGTTTGATTTATCAGATACTTGCGTTATTTGTGTATCGTTGTAGTGTAGTGCGATATTTTAAAGTTTAAGCATACAACTATTTAAATCAGTGAAGTGTGCAATTGCATTTTAACGTTATTTTTCAAGTCCTAAACGTGTAGCTGTAGTATAGCGAATGACCATTATTGTGGTGATTATAATATTTTAAAATATGTAACCTGTGCTGAAATTTCTGTGTGATTGACAATGTCTGATCCCGAGCAAAAGCGTAGGGGAAGAACCACAAACTCATTCCCCAAAGAAAAAATGCGCTAAGCTTGGACAAGGTACTGCAATTCGCGGCCAAGCTAGTGAGATAGTATGTGCTTTAAGGGCATATTTAGAACTGGGAAGAGAAAACAATGGACCAATGATTGATGTAAATGAAGTCATAGATAGGTCAGCTGTTATCAATATAGGGAAAGAACAAGAAAGAAAAAAGGAATAAGCTGAGAAAAGGCAGTCTGGATCTTCAAAAGTAATATTAGAAATCCCAGGAAAAACCCGACATCGTCCCTACAATTATTACAGATCTAGGTGCCTTCCAAGTAGATGAAAAAATTATTATTATTATGAAAGAACACAATTACTTCACACTTTTAAATGCAAAGTTTGTCTTATCTAATTGAGAGTTAAAATAAACATAACAGTAAAAACAAGAACTTCAGAGTAAATATGGTACTAACTTTCATAGCTGTTACTGTTAATGCCTTTGCTTATTGTGGTTTAATATTGTAAACTGCTGTGTTTTCTGTTAGTTCTGGTATACCTTCCAGCACGGTTTGAATATTACAGATTTCCACTTCACAATGTCGGAATTGTTTTCCTCAGTTACTCAAGAAAGTATTCGCCTGCACTTCAAAAAATTCTAGTAGCCAAATTAATGGAGGGAAAAAATCTATTTTTTTGGGGGAGGGGGAGACATAAGGCTCAATTGGTAATACAGTTTATGTGTTTTGGCAGTTTTTCAGAATCGTTCATTTTATCAGTTGTATACATTTTTGAAAACTATGCCAAAATTGCAACTTTTTTGTGCGTGGCATTTTCAAAATTATCTTTCGTACATTGGGTACTGCATTTTTTGTGCATACATCCACACACTTTCGACATGTGGCGTAAAGTGGTGGAGAAATAAATTCGTTAAGTCATAAAAAGTGAGCGAAAAACGAGGAATTAAGGCAAAAACACTGAAAGTTACCAACTTTTGACGTTTTATTCCTCAGTCAAATAAAATCTATTTTCATCACAAAATCGAGTAATACACAAAATAATTGCTCTACTCAATGATTATTGAAAACACCACGTACAAAGAGTTGCAATTTCGCAATATTTTTCAAAAGTTTAATGAATTATCAAAATGAACGATCTGAAAAACCGTTAAAACACGTAAACTGTAATACATTTTATCTTTATGTCCAAAAAAATTAGATTCTTTTCCTCCATTAATTTGCTGCTAGAATTTTTTAAAGTGCAGACGAATACTTTGGGTAACTGTACAATTGTACATATGCGCCACGGTTGTACTATTACTTAACCGCACTATTACTCGGAGCTTGATATCATCATTGTTCCGTTCAAGCAATATAAACAGTATTGAGAACTTTTTTTATTTAATTCGCCTCTCTTTTTAACTAATTTAGATTTATCGTTCTACACACGTTTCGCGTGGGTGACTTTTACTTGGCTAACAGCACAACCGAATAATATTTTGTTATTCTGCCTAAAGTCTTCCTTGCTTTCCACACATCTTATTCCACGATTACATTATTGCGTTTTACTTTATTGATTTCGCCTCATGTGTATTTCTCGTTTCATCCTTATGCATTCATAGCTTCCGGGTTGTCTTTTCCTTCCCACGAGAATGTTTCTGCTGCACTTGTGTGCATGGCTCTCGATTTAATTTGTCAGCAACATTTTGGTGTCTTACTTTCTCGGGACCTTTCCTCAGCATTTGCATCTTTTCTATCTCTTAGAAGAATAATGACGTGCTGGACCCGATCTGGCACCAGGATACTGCTGGTAATTATGTCCGATTCTGTCTTTTATATGGCATTCTTTATCGCTATCCTTTTCCTGCGTTTTGATATTCGTATTGCATTGTTTGATTTTTTTAATCTTACATTTTCATACTTAACCCTTTGGTTTTCTTTCTTTTTTTGCTTATTTCACGGCTTATACACCCTTTGTATGCAAATTCGGCGATGTCTTGGATCGCGTACTATTCTATCGTGATGTTGCAACATTTGTCTTGTTACATATCTACTTGATCTGATCCACATACGCAATTCAATTTTTGTAAACTGTAGTGGCGTCCTCTCTTTGGAACGCTTGTTTATAGCTATTATTGGACCGTTCCTAGATCGTGTAAGGGAACCTTTTTTTTATATTTCGTGGTACACGCATTTTTTAAACTTTCTTTAGTTTGGACCGGCTCAAGCCAAGGGCACTATACCAATAGAGGGGCTCACTTCTATCTTTTACTTTGGTTGTCGTTCAGTAATCCTTGTAACAACGCTACATGTTGGAATGTCGTATTCTGATTGCTTGGCAACTGTATGGCAACGCAAGTTGTAAAAAACAAATGATTCTTCTTCAGAGTTCCCGAAAGTAGGACTCACCCTTGAGTATGGAGCTTTTGTATTTTTGTCTCTATGTATTGACTGTTACATGTGTTTGTTTTCTTTTCTTTTCTTCTTTCTTTTGTGTTTTCTTGTTTGTGTATACGTTGTCTTTCTGTGTCTGTAGCAGTTTTGGCTTTACTTTAGGTTTATTGCTTTATAGTTTTACTGAGTCCACTACTTTTATTCCTGCTGGTTCTATGTTGCACTTATTTTTTATGGTTACTGCATTATGATTATTCTTTGTTATTTATTATTTTGTTGGATGGAGGAATATTAGCTTATTACCTGCAGGTTCAACTTTGTTTTCTGTTTTAAAGATATTTTGTAACATTTGCCTTTCCCCACTAGCTTGTCTGCAGTGAGCTTTTATTAATTGCTGAAGTTCGTTTTTCTACTGCAGTTTATATTTGGGTTTCTTGCATTGTAAATTAAATTGAGTTTTGTTTATGGATGCTCTTTAACTGCTGTGGTCCTTAGCATCCCATTCTATATTGGGCATGAAAAACCGGTAATTTTGCTCAGAGGCCTCTTTTATCAGGCTTGAGGTTCTTTTACATGCCGTAAATCTACGATACAGGACCACCAGCTTTACTTCCCTTCCGAGCAAAGGCATGCTAAGGATTTTTACGTCTGAAAAAATCCATCCCCCTCCGCCGGATTTGAACCTGCAACCTCAGGAACTAGAGGCTAGCATGGTAACTTCTTGCACTGTTATCATTATTTATATTGTATGTTATATTTTACATTGTCTCTTTTAACCTGTTGTTTTCCCTTTTAATTGGCATTTTGAAACAATTACTTTCTGTCTTTTTGCCTGCATTTGTTACTTGCTCTTGGCTGCTTTCTTATTTTGTTTGCTTTTGCAGCTTAAATTTTTTATTTTAATGTTTCTCCTGTTACCTTACTGGATATAATTTTTCTGTGTTGCCTGGCTTGCTCTTGCAAGTTTGTTATGTGGCTCTGGGTTTTTCATGTATTCCTCACCCAGGAGAGTCCAGTCACCCAGATGTAATCGCTGCTGTTTCAGTTGTTTTCAGCGAGGGGGGAGTATTGAGCCAGTTTGAATGCCCCAGCTTCTATATGATGACATGAAGAGATCTTCAGTGAACCAGCTGGAGCTGAATGTCATCATCATAGGTGGTTTGGCAAGACACTCAGTGACGGCAGTGCTCCTACAGTAAAATGGATGGACATGGTCTCCCAGACTGGGTAAAGGAGAGTGAACAAGGAATCGCCAATGAGAACAGACCAACCAGAAGCACAACTTCGTGCTCTGGCTTGGGCGAGTATTTCAGCACACAATTGTAAGGGTAATGTTTTGGACTTGTCTAAATTTACTTTATAGCTTTTGGTAAGCAACCTCAAAATTCATTTCTATTACCTTTACTTTTCTAAATTATTTATTTTGTGCAGGAGAAGCATTAATCAAGGAATTCACAATATTGTATGTAACCTAAATTGTGTAATCAAAAGCAAACAGAAACCATTTGTTAAAAGTCTAAAGCTTATTATGCAAGAAATGTAATTATTTACTTTTGAAAAAGAAAGGAAAGAAGCATTATGTATTTCAATTGTTAATTCATTCAACATGTATAAATATAAAGATGCAGGCATACCAAATTATATTACTAATTTACACTGTAATAAAAAGTGAGTTAATTCAGCTTTGGTAATTTAACTTTAGTTCCCATAACAACCCATACCCTGGGCATATCCAGTATAATGGTACTGTTTAATAGGACAGTAACTTCCACAACTATTGAATAAGGAACTATTGTGAAAGATATGGTTCAAACTTAAATACCAACTTTGGTATTTATCCGATATTTTGTTTCTATGTTAATTTTTTACTTACTAGGTATGTTGCAGAGAAAGTAAAAAGAATTTTAAACTGTCCAAATGTTTTTGATGCACTTTATTTCAGTTGATCTACTGCAACTTAAATAATATTATGCAATGAGACTATAATGGTAGTAATTAAGATAGGAGTATGTTTATGAAACAAGCAGTAGCGAGTTTCATAATTTTCACACAAGCATCTTCATTACCATTATAGTCAAGTTGCACACTACTGTTTTTGGTTGACCACACTATAATTTCAAAACTGAGTTTTACAGAAAGATTTTACCTAGTTAATTGTAATTAAATGCTGATTAGATGGCAGGACTTTGAGCATGTTTGCAAGTAGTGAAACTGATGGCAGTACTACATGCATTGAGTCAATGCTGTATTTATTGACTTTTTGCAGGTAACATGAAAGCAAGAAAAATTGAAGCAAAGGATATGAACTCAATTAGAAAATTAAAATTACAATGAACAAAATTTACTTTCTTTTAAATATACATATTTCATTGTTTATCTGGGGGAATGGATCCCAGTGCTGCTTTGAAGGTGTTAAAAGGTATGAGCTGTGCACATCACTGAATAAGATCATAATGAGTTGCTAGCATGTGGGTTATATATAACATAGATGTTGGTTCTATTAAAATCATCATTCCACGTGTTTTCCGTTTTCTTGCCAATGCCATGTAATTAATAGCTCAGCAGCGAGAAAATTGTAACTTGTTTTATGATATTTAGTCCATGTTCACCATACTAGGTTAATGTAGCTATAGAAATCTTCGAAGTGAGTGACATTGTTAAAATGGCGACCACGAGAGTGTAGATCTATAACCACTCGATTTAGTTTTCATACCCCCTACTCACGGAACGCCTGAATGATACTGATCCGCGAAAAGTGTACATTTACTTTCTTGAAAGATAGTACCCGACTTCGAGACAGAGAGTTAGCGAATGCGCAGGAATTTCAGGGTTTCTGAGAAGGACACCTCCCTAACCAGATCTTTTGGATCGCCCTTTCCTCCGTAAAACGGGGACATTCTCGGGAACTAGATGGATGTTCACCGCTGCAGTTAACGCACATTGGAGCTGATGTACATGCTCCCTCGTGTGAGAGTTCTCCACAGTTAACGAAGGTAGTTTCACCGTTACGAGTAGGGACGAATTCACTTCTTTCTCTCTGTTGAACCCGATATAAGAGGTCACACCTTGATCTTAAAGATTTTCTTGAATCTCCTCTTTGGACATACCATCCAATGCACAGATGTCGACAAAACCCTGCGAGGACCACTAGACTCTACTACTTCTTTTACGTTAGCTTTGAGTGTTTTATTTGAGGATTTTACCACGGCAATAAATTCCTGCACCACTGCAATGTTTCCGATGGCATGCTCACATCCTAGGTGCCACCTCGGCTTAAGTGAGAGTCCTGGTCTGACCTTGCTCACCTTAGGGTCTCACTTCCCAAATGAAAGACTCAATTGCTTTCAGGAGTGTAGCAGCTCATGCAATGGCCCCTTTCCGCAACTGGCCTTTATCAGCAGATACAAACACAGTTCTATATGATACTCAGGGACTGGGAATTACACGTTACCCAGTCACCCTTTGCGACTTCTCTCCTCTGTCCGGAGCAGCGGTATCCATCAGACTGTGTTCAGGGAAGTAACTGCTAGTTGGTCAAACACACTTGTGGACCAAAGTGGATTGGGCGTTGGCATAAGCCCTCTCACCTCTTAGAAGAACCCATTCGAGAGTGTGGCTCAGGATCCCTGGAGAGCCAATCCTGTACCTATTGTAGTAGGCCCTTGGGTGGGATAGCATAACTAAAAACAATAAGTCGGTTATGTACGAAACTTGGTAATTTAAGTTTAGCACCTCAAAGGATGCAATACGAAGATTTTTAAGAATATCCCCCACCCCAAACATGGAATTTTTTTTCAAAATTTCCAATTTTCTCAAAAATGCCTCTTAATGACTTTGATTAAAATACTATATGTTTAAGTTATTTTCATGAGAAATAAAATGTATATTTTGAATTTATCTTGAATTTTCTGGGAATAGCCTCTTTATTGTGAACTTTTTTACAATTAGTAAAATGTATGAGCTGACAAAAACTGTAAAAATGTAGATCTCATTGAAGCACACAATTTATGTCAATTGGATACTGAGATTTTGCCGGAAATGCAGATTTGAAACTTCCAGAATCCAAACAAAGCATTCTTTGCAAAACACGCCAGCACGCATGCGCACACGTGTGTGTGTGTGTGTGTGTGTGTGTGTGTGTGTGTGTGTGTGGGGGGGGGGATGCAGGTGTGCAAACAGCATAGCTCAAAAACAAAAATTTGTTGAATACAAACTTAATATTTAAGTTCAGCATCTTCCAAGGATGTAATGCAAAGATTTTCAAGAAAACCCCCTCCCCAAACTACACTTTACAAAGCAGATTTTTAAAAAATTTTGAATTTCTCAAAAATTGCTAACAATTTTGATTAAAATACCATATGTTTAAGTCATTTTCATGATAAATGAAATGCATATCTTGAATTTTCTGGAAATAGCCTCTGAAGTTCTCTTTATTCTGAATGACTTTTGCATAACTGGTAACACAAGAGAGAAACAATCTTAATATACAGAAAATTTAGATCTCTTTAAGGCACATAATTTATGTCAAATTTGTTTTGTGGAGTTAACCATTTCTGAGGTATACCTTTTTATTGGCTTGAATTTTCAAGTACTTCTACTTTTCTCAAATAGGAAGTGGTTATTCATTTTTTTTCTCCTGGTCATGCAAAGAGAGCAGAATTTGAAAGCCCTCACATAGCGAACAACTTTGACTGTTGCTTAAATTTTTTAAATTGAGTTTTATTTATGGACGCTCTTTAACTACTATGGTTCTTAGCGTCCCATTCCATATTGGGCGTGAAAGACGACTATTGCTTAAGCCTACTGTATTCCCACATTCCCATTAATCTACATGGAAATATGTAATAAAACCATTTGTACAAATGTTCATCTTGATTAACATGAAGTAGACAGAAGAATAAGCTTTTGTAAGAATAGTTCACTGAAAAATAGGTAGAAAACTCATGTGAATGTAACATATCAGATTTTTTTCCCATGGGCTCATTAGCATAAAAACTGACATGATATATGAACAGTTTTGTTTTCCATACTGTGTATGCATTTGTCAAGTCCACGTTGCTTAATTTGGGATTATATCTGATCAAAAATTTATTGTATAGTAACCTGAATAGAAGATTTACTTTTATATGAATACTACAATATATACAGAATTATGTGTAATGTGTAGAGAGGTGTGTGAATGTGGGATGTCCCCCCCGATCCCCAGAAATGTTCACTCAACTTGAAGTAATATTGTGCAATGAATGCTATCTTTTATTTAATAAGTTTCGAAAACTAAGGTTATAGAAATGTATGCTTTAGATTGCTGTTACAGAGGTATTTAGTAACAGTTATGTAAACTAATCCTAAATCACTTATATACTAATTGTTGAGGGATATGTTTTGAAAGCTGTTACTTCTACATTTTCTTAATCCTTCTTCAAGCATTGGCTCATAAGCTTGTTGTACTTCCTATATTGAGATCTAATCCATTTTTACTTTCTCTACTACGTATAGTAAGTAGGGGAAGTATTGTATTCCACCCAAAAATTCCGATTCCGAGATTTCACCAGAAATATATGTTTTGAGACCCCCTGAATCCAAAAAAAGCATTTTTGGAAACATGTCCATGTGTGTGTGTGTATGTGTGTGTGTCTGTGAACAGCATAACTCAGAAACGAACAGTCGGATAAACACCAAACTTGGTATTTAGGTTCAGTATCTTCCAGAGATGCGACACAAAGGTTTTCAAGAAAATTCCCCCCACCCCAGATTACCCTTTACATGGAACATTTTCGAAAATTTTAATTTTTTCAAAAATGGCTCTAACGATTTTGATTAAAATATATGTTTAAGATATTTTCATGACAAATAAAATGTATATCTTGAATTTTCTGGGAATGTCTCCAAAAGTATTCTTCACTGTGAACGACTTTTGCATAACTGGTAAACCATAAGAGATAACAAAATTTTACTACACAAAAAATGTAGATTGCGTTAAAATACACAATTTATGTCATATACATTTTTTTGTTGAGTGAACCATTTTCGAGATATTGCTTGTTATTCCCTTAAATTGTTCAATACTTATTTTCTCAAATGGGAATTTGTTATTTATTGTTTTGTCTTGGATATGCAAAGAGTATTAATCTGTGGCAAAGAGAATGGTGTTGCACATAGCAACCCGCTATTAAGAGTAATGTCTATGCTTAAAGGCTACTGTGTTTCTATATTGCCCTTGTAAATATATATTCCCCTTACATCTACAAGGAAATTAGCAATAACATAGAGTCTGCAAATGTTTATCTTGATTAACATGAAGTAGATGGAGAATAAGCGTTTGTAAAAATAGCTTGTACAAGAGTAGAGAAAGTCATATGAATGTAACACATCAGATTTTTTTTATAATGAATGGTTCCCCTTCATTTAAAGTCTGATGCATGCTTTACCCAATAATGCTGATAACTTACTGGGGGGATGATGTGAAACCTGCTCAGCTATAAATGTGAGCTGGTTTTTTGAACACCATGGAATGGGACCATCAGTTACTGGTGACTGATCATCATCCACTGTATCAGGAATGTCCCAGTAGCATTGAAATATTTCACCAATGATTGGATTATATGGCTTTTTTGCTACTGCACTTTTTCGGCCAGCATGATATGCAGAAACATACCACCTCAATACTTGAACCATTCGATCCTTAGGATCTTTGAAGTCTGCGATTCTGAAAATGAAAATTAGGTAATTTTAATGAACACTCTGCTACACACTAGAAACACTGAGGACTTCTACATAAGAAGAGCACTTATTAAAAAATGGTGAGAAAAACAAGTTGAAGTTTTAGGTTTGCATGTTTAAGACCCACATTTTAAAATGTACTGTTCTCTCTCTTGTTTAAATTACAAGAAAATCTGTTATTTATTTACATATTAATATATAATTATATAATATTTATTAATATTTTCCTGAACAATGTTACATGCCCTTCATAAGTAAAACTTGATTTTGGGAAATAAAGAATTGATTAAGTATTGACTCGGAAACCAATTATTATTTATAATTTGCATAAATAAAGCAATCCTGAATTATATTCATGAAACCAGAATTAAGTTATTTCCTAAAGAAATATACACCTAATGCCAGATTTTTTTTGGGCAGTATATCTTTCAATCTGTGTGCGCTTTGTACATAAACATTCTAATTGCAATATATACACAGACTAAACATAGTTTCAGTATTGTCTATGTATTCTGGATCCATATGGTCAACTTCACTGGAGGACAGATGATTTATTTATTAATGAATCTTTCTGTCTAAGCACTTGCTTGAACTCCATGGAAGATTGAGTACACTTTCAAAGGAAGCAAGTTCATATATATTGCCTCTTAATAGAATCCATTTACTTTTTAACAAAAATCTGTAAAGGTATATTCCTCCTTATGTGGATTCACTTTAGGACGAGACATTTTGTTAAGCTGAGGACTTAGATTTCCATCTATATTTTCCATATAAGAGATACAGCTTACATAACATTTTAAATACAAGAGCAAGGGACAGCACTGTCTGGTCGGTACTTCAATGTCACACTTTATGAATTCCTTGCTTTTTCCAGTGATTTAAGACAAAATAACATGGATAAAAAAATGTAGCCCATTCTCTCTGAACTTCCTTGTCCATAATTGATACAATAGCAAATGCATTCCAACAAATACAGACAAGATGGGATAAAGCTTTGACCCATAAAAAAGGTGATCCTTGTCTACACAAGTAAGTAGGGGTAAAAAGGAATTGAAAACACTTTCAGGAGAAGAGCTGCTATGCCCTTATCATACTCAGTGCGGTATCTCTCTGAAGCAGGTTATGCACCAAGGGTAGCATTTTTCAAATGGTTTCTTCAACAAGGAGGGGACTTTCCCTTTAAAGTTCTTGCAATGAATGAAGCAATGTTTACTAGAAATGGAATAACTAATTACCATAAATACACATTTGGACTTACAAAAATCCACACACAATACGACAAGACAGCTTTCAGCACAGATTTTCTGCAAATGTTTGGGCAGAAATCATAGGAAACACATTAATGGGTCTATGGAGTCTTTCTCAGGTTTTGACAGTTTTCAAGAAATGTTACCAGTTCTACTTGAGGATGTTCCCCTGGCAGTAAGAAATGATATGTGGCTATTATATGATGGTGCACCTCTGCACATAAGTAGAGCTGTGCATGGTCATCTATGCAACACCTACATAGAATGCTGGATCACTTGGAATGGACCAATAAGATGGTCACCAAGATCGCCAAATCTAAATACAATCAATTTTTTCTTTGGGGTGATATGAAAGCTCACTTTACACATTACAGAAGTGCCTGATGTAGAAATGTTGCAAGACTGAGTAGCAGAAGAAATAAAGAACCCGGACATACTTCATGCAGCAGAATTGGAGAAAACATTACAAAGCATGTTGGTGGCGAGGGGTGCACATTTTGAACAATTTCTCTATGCATTAAAAAAGAAGTTCTCGATGATTTTCTGTTCTTTCTTGCTTTAAATATTCAGAGTTTCATAATTCACAAAGAAAGGAAGCATAATCTTGTAACTTAGGTTTCTCAAGTTTTTATTTACCTTTATAAATAAGTGCTCCTATTAATAGTTTGTGTATTATTGTAAATGCTTCCTCAGCTTCATATTCCATATTATATTTAGGTTATGTTACAATTCATGTGTAGCTTTCTGTTTATTTGTATACTGGAAATGTTTATTTATTGCCTAGCAGCAGAAGCTGAAGAATTAAAAATTAACCTGTTGAATTTGCTGTGTCGCAATATTGTGCAAAATAAAATAGTAATTATCTCAAGAATGGAAAGCTTTATGGAAAATACTTAAGGAAAAGCCCTCAATAGAACCTGCTCTTTCATAGTTTAAAAGGATGATCATAGATCATCTTCCACCCTGTATAAAAAATAATGAAGTTAACTTAACCTTATTTGCAGATGATACTAGCATTTTTATTAGGGGGAACCCAAGGAAAACCTCAAGAAAACATTTCAATCACCACAAATAAACTGTTAAATTGGTTTGGATCTAACAAGCTAATGGTGAATGAAGGAAAACTTGTATCAATGAATTTCCATCATAAAATATTCAGGACCTTGTAGAGCTTCAATGTCACAGTTAGATCCAAACTCCTGAAAAATGAAACTGACATGAAGTTTTTGGGCCTATGGGTCTACAGCAACTTAAGTTGGGACAATCATAGTGAAAAATGGCCAACAAACTGAGCAAAGCAAGCTTCCTGTTGCACCAGTTAAAGAAAAGAATTTCTATAGATATACTCAGAACCGGTTATTTTGCACAGTTCCACTTTCAAATAACCTATGACATTTTACTAGGGAAATACAGTAAAACAGTAACAGAATATTTAAATTACAAAAAAAAAAAAAAAAAAAAAAAAAAAAAAAAAAAAAACTATGAGAACAATATTGTAGGGATACCATAGAATGAAAGTTGCAGAGAGCACTTTAAAAAACTCAACATTCTAACTTTAGCTTGTGTATATATAAAAGTGTTATTTAAATTACACAAAAAAAAAAACTATCAGAACAATATTGTAGGGATACCATAGAATGAAAATTGCAGAGAACACTTTAAAAAACTCAATATTCTAACTTTAGCTTGTGTATATATAAAAGTGTTATTGGTTTATGTTATAAAAAGTATAGCAAGTTTACCAACCAATTCAGAAATACATTCTTACTACCAGAAACAAAAACAACTTGCATGTAATTTCCAAACAGCAAGTCTTTATGAGAAATAATTTAAATATTCAGGAATTATGCTGTATAATAAACTTCTTATATATTTGAAAGAGATAAATTGAAAAAAAAAAAAACATTCAAAAAAGAAATCAAGAATTACTTTCTAATCCATTACTTTTATTCAGTTGATGAATTCCGTGTCACTGCAGAATGAAGACTTGATGTGAATATAGTCATCTCTTCTACATATGTAACTACTGAAGCATCTATCTACAGAACAACTAATGCCAATTTTATATTTTCTGTTTGACTGAGAACTGGAAAGGTAGAATAGTGTGGCATGTGCACAGATTATATTAATGGTAATACGCCCTCTGGTTACCGGGTCGGAGGTGGCAGTTTATCTGAGAGTAGGGGCGATTCAGGGGAAGCAGTGTGTCATTTGGTGGGGATATGGCGTTACTGACGCTAAGCCTTAGCGTGGGCTTCTTAGCATTCTGTGACTAGGCTGCGCGTGAGTTGGACCGATAACTGCCTAAGATATGGCGTCCTCACCCGGCAGACAATGGGGTAAGAAATTGCTATAATAAATCTACAAGCTATCCTTTCTTTTGCAGTTGTTAATTATGGTAGAATAGAATCCTTGCCTCTCCCTTAAACCAGAAATTATGTTGGTGTAATTATTTTGTGAATCTAACTTTAGCTGCGTCCCTTGTCGATGCCTCGAGTTTAAAGTTCTTTGTCTGTTCAACGATCCCTCTCATAAGCGAGTTGCTCTCCTCTGAAGTTAAATAATAAATAAATGTGAGGTATACGACAAATTGGTGGAGGCGCCGGGTAAGACAGTCGTCAACTGCTAACACACGATGTCCTCGTCGGCAGGCAATGGGCAAAGGTATGTAACTAACTTCATCCAATAAATTGTGTGCCAGCCACGCCTTTTAACTTTTAATTATGGTATAATAGAGTTCCTTTCCTCTCCCTTCAGCCAGAAATTGTGTTGGTGTATTAATTATTTAGAGAGATAACTTAGCTGCGTCCCTCGTCGTTACCTCTTAAATTAACGTTCTTTGTTTGATTAACGATCCCTCTCGCAAGCGAGTAGCTCTCCTCTGAAGTTAAATAATTTTAAGTGAGGCATACGACAAATTGGCGGAGGCGCCGAGTAATTGGTTTGATTTGTTTTGAGATTTTAAGTGCAAAATTTTTTTTTCCCTCCAAATTTAACGGTTTGTGCTCCACGTGGTCGTGAAAAATGCAAAGTTCTTTCTGGCTTAAGGGTAAGGACTTTTATGCTTTAATTTGTGATTCTCTTCTTCTAAATTTTGTTACTATCATATCTGAAAGTCTGGTTTCTAAATTTTAATTTTGAGTTCATTTTTGCATTTTTCCCATTGTCTGCCGGCGTGACGCTAAAACTTCTACTCCATTTTCCCCTTGTTTTGGCTTCATTTCCTTTAAATTATATCACTGTGTTCCGTTCTTCGTGCTGGTTATTTTCAAAAAAATGTTTTTGTGAAAGTTGAGTTGTGAAACGAGCGAGATAGTTGTAGTTTCAAAATGTGCTCGTCACGTGTTGGCTATCTGTTTGCAAATCTTGTTTTCTGTGCTTATTAGCAGTGGTTTGGAAACGTATAACTTTATATTCCAGTGATTGTGATTTCTAGCTATTTACTGCACTTTTCTGGGTCATTTTTCGTGTAACTTTTATGTACGCACGTGTGTTATGTAATTCCCGCGTGGTTGTGCATTTCAGCAATAATTTTAGCTTGTGAAACCAGTCTTCCTCAGCACGTGTGTTGGCGCGTTTATTTGCGTGTGCATATCAGATTATATACATTTGATTTAAGAAAAAAAAAGAGAGAAGTTTGGTGTGCTAGTATAAATTACAGGTCTGTATTCTGCTCCTTTTGAGAATATTAGCGGTGGCCACAGTAGGTGTGACGTGGTTTTTTTTTAACTTCCAGTTCGAGGTTTCTCACTGAAGCTATCATTTTGTTTTCTTCCATGTGTTCATTCTGATTAAAAATCTTGGTATTGTGTCCAAGTGGCTTGTGTAGCCGTGTGTTAGTATAATTTTCTGATATTTTGCCGCGGGCGCTTAATTGTATTTTTTCTGCAACTGTTTTATTTGGCTATGTTCTGATCTTGCTACTTACATTCATGTGATGCTATAAGTGTTTAGTTTGGTGTAATCTGTATTGTTTGGTCCTACTGTTTGTTTATTGGTTGCGTTATCTTTTGTGCTGCAATCATGCCTAAGCGACGTACTGCACAGAAAGTTGATATAGCAATTGCTCCAGTTAGCGAGCACAGTGAAGTAGAATCTATGTCCAGTGTTGGTATGCCTGTTGTTGCTCAGTTATCGGCGATGTCTAATCCGCCCGGCATGGCCGGTGCAAAACAATCAGCTGTCTGCCGCCCGGTCATTGACCCCTCTCACGTGGAGAATTCCAGCGAGTTGTCGGCGTATGAGTTACTTCAGAATTTTGAAATGTTCACTACTACTGCTAATGGCCGCTCTGAGAAAATCATAATGATGATAATTTTGCTTTACCGTTGCCAAGTTTGGTTTATTTAATTCCGCAATGCATATTTTTAGGGGAAAATCTTTCGCAGTTACTCATGTAAGTAAAAGTTTCAGGAGCTACCAACCTTGCCAGTATCTGCACCTAATTAGGTTTGATGTGCTTCTAATATGGACCAGTACGATGTGGATGTTGATGAACCAGCTGTACGTGTGTTACCAGATTTTGGAAAATTGCACGGGAATTTTGTGGTAAAACGAGTAAGAGAGAAAAAAAATCACCTGTAAGTATGTAATCATTGTGAGTGCTAAAGTTTGGATGAATGAAACAGTTTTACGACTCACACAAGGTATGCTAAATTTTTATTGTTTCACTGACTGATGCTTAATTAAGCTTTGTTTTTCAGGAATATGTGATATGAATGTCTCTGCTAAATTACGAGTGTATTATTATTTTGGGTGTAACTTAAATTTTGAATTATGTTTTCGGAACTGCAAATCATTTATTTTGTTTGTTGTATTATGCTACAGGAATGTGTTTCAGGTGTACTATGTGCTTAATTGAGCTTTCATTTTCAGGAATGTTATGTGACCATATTGTTTTGAGTAATGATGTGATGTTGTTTTGTTGCATTCGATTTGATTTGATATGATTTGATTTGACTTGACTCGATTTGATTTTGGGTTTCATAATGATGCTGTGATCTTTATTTGCAGAAAATTGTTGCATGAATAGTGTTTGTATGTATGTGTGTATTTGAGGTTATGTGATATAGGTGAGATTTGCCTCGGTGGGAGTGCCAAAGTGTAACCCCGATGGCGTAGTGTGAGGTTATGTGAGAAATAAGAGTTGAGATTTGCCTCGGTGGATGTGCGTAAGAGTAACCCCGACGGTGTTGATGAGGAGAGATGAAAAGAGACGAGATGATGTCAGCTTCGGTGGAAGTGCCACAGTGTAACCCCGATAGTTGAAGTGTATGAATGTGTTGATTTTTCAGGAGGGCTACATGTACCTGGAAAGTTGATGTGATGATTGTAGAGATTTTGCTTATTGGTGTTGCTGTAACGTGCCCAGTATAGCGTGTGTGATGAATTCACACGAGAGATTAAATGGATGGAAGTGAATGTAATGAAAATAATTTTTTTTTCTCTGTTTATGCAACAAGTTGCTTACCATCTTAGATAGCAAATTTTAATACCACCTGTTTTCCAGCTTAATTTTCATTTGGAGGATGTCGATGCAACAGTATAGTGTCATGTTATTTGTGTAATTCCTGAAATTTTAATGTGATTTCTTGAAGGTTATGCCTATGTTAGATGTTTTGAATTTGCAGCATACTAAATGAGACACGTAAGTGCAGATGTTTTGTTTTGAAGAGGAAATTGAAAGATGATGATGCTTGAAGTAATGATCGAGATTGCACTATTACTGATGATGATTATGAAAGATGATGGTCATACTGCGATGAGAAAGATAGTGATGTGGACGAGAAGTTGTATTGGTGACAAGAGTAGGACAATAGTAGTTGAAAGCATGTCACGTGGCGTAGTTTAGAGATGTATTGTGGATGTAGTTTGTAGTGATGCATACACTAGTTTGAGTAGATAGTTAAGTGAGTGTTGTGTGTAATTTGGGCCATGGTCAGTGTGAATGAGTTCATTTCATTGTCATGTGTGATTGTCTTGTAAGTGCACTTACTTTCTTTTGTTAGTGATACCAGCTGGTTATTAAGATGTAATATTGGGATCCCAAAATAAGGTTATGTTTCATTTCTGTCATGTTCATGTATTTTGAGTCTGTTTTACTGTTATTTGGATTGTGAAGCATTGTACGTTACACTTTGGATGGCAACTCTGTAAAATTTAGTTCTTATGCCAATTTGTACTAATTTTTTTTTTTCTCTTTCTTTGCCCCATGTCATAAGAATTTTTAGTGTAAACTTTTCAAACTTTAAAATCTTTAATTGTACATGACATACCATTCTTTTTTGTGTGATTGTTTCTGGGAGCACCCTGTTTATTGTGTGGTGGTTTTGTTTTAGTATTTCGCTGTGGCGGAGAGCGAGAAAATTCAAGAGCATCCCCAGGGCACACCAGAAGTCAAGAAACACCACAGGGAAGCTTTCGGGCAGCCACTACACTGCCGTGGCATAAGGAGCCACCATGTCTGGGGGCAGTCCAAGCCAGTGACTGCCCACCCTGTTGTCATCACCAGAGACCTGCGGTGATAATTCTACACCAGGACAAATCGTCGTTGTGGGCACTGTCTAAATTCACCCACAAACAGTTACGGCAGACCAGCGATATTTTGTGCAGTGTAGTGTGCTTGTGAACTGAGGCAGCGTGGTGTGTGCATGTGCGGGATGCTAAAGATAAGTGCATTAACAATACTAGTCAACAGCACTTACGTCTCTCGTCTCTCGTTATCGCCCAGCACCATTGTATCGTCGGCTGGGTGCTTACCACACACATGTCTATTGTTGTTATATTTTAGTTCATCACACATTTGTATGTCATTTTTGGTATGTCTTTGTTTTGTTTTTTCATGTTTATTGTATTTATTTTCCTTCTGTCGCCGAGGACGTCGACTTCGGTGGCCAGGGGGAGATGTGGCATGTGCACAGATTATATTAATGGTAATACGCCCTCTGGTTACCGGGTCGGAGGTGGCAGTTTATCTGAGAGTAGGGGCGATTCAGGGGAAGCAGTGTGTCATTTGGTGGGGATATGGCGTTACTGACGCTAAGCCTTAGCGTGGGCTTCTTAGCATTCTGTGACTAGGCTGCGCGTGAGTTGGACCGATAACTGCCTAAGATATGGCGTCCTCGCCCGGCAGACAATGGGGTAAGAAATTGCTATAATAAATCTACAAGCTATCCTTTCTTTTGCAGTTGTTAATTATGGTAGAATAGAATCCTTGCCTCTCCCTTAAACCAGAAATTATGTTGGTGTAATTATTTTGTGAATCTAACTTTAGCTGCGTCCCTTGTCGATGCCTCGAGTTTAAAGTTCTTTGTCTGTTCAACGATCCCTCTCATAAGCGAGTTGCTCTCCTCTGAAGTTAAATAATAAATAAATTACGACAATAGTATGACTGAGAACTGCCGTCATTAATCACTGATCAGGTAGGAAGGAAGGAGATCCATCACCAATAGAAAGAAAAGCTGAAAAATTGTTACAATCTATTCCAGAAATGTGTGTATACTTCAAACTAGTTATAAAATATTACCCATATTTCTAAGTACTACTTTTTTACATCATTAATACTTGTATATACTACTGTAAATAGTGTTTTGACATTTCTCATGTTGCACAAATATGACCTAAGAATGAAATAAAATTAAAATCAGAATTATATATTTTCAGTAAACTTTAGTTTCAAGTAACATCTATTTATCTCAAAGAAACTTTCTGTGTAGGTTTGACTGCATCAAATGCACAATTTATCATGGAATCCAATATTTTTAAAAATGCTTAGTTAATGAACAGTACTTACTTGACAAAAAGGTCAGGATGTGCAAAATAATCTGCATACATTTCAAGTAATGACCTCCTCTCCAGAATGAATGTTGGAAGAACTACTTTTGTAAGGTCCATTCCAATCTTCACTTGCGAGATGAGATGTGATATCACAGTACCCTGGTTTTCTATGCCATCTGTTAACAAAAATGCAAAATTATACTTTTGTTGTAAAATAAATTATTGCAGTGTACTTACACCTTATTAGGAACAATCCCTCAGCCATATGCTACACCATGTGCATCAGCTACCATTTATTTTGTAGTCACAAATTATTATTTTTAGTCGCATTGCTACCTAAGATGAAAAGATACTGCAAAGCAGTGGCATCCTCTCTGGGTGTCAATGCCCAAAGGAAAAATAAAAGAAAACGTTTGAATGACAAGCAAGCATCGTGATGCAGCAGTTGGATACACAAGTCATTAGCAATGCCTTGACTGCATCCCAGACACACATTGCTTGTGTGTTTCATTCCTTCCAGCCAGGGCATTGTTTTCAGTTTCAATGACTTGAGTTTATAATAATTGTTGTCTGGTATCTCCCCTCTTTCACATTTAAGATTGTAGCAGCTTCAGCTTTTTAAGATGGCTAGTGAAACTGTAATTCAAAACCTATTAAAAACTCATTTCTCATTTCTTTCTTACAATGAGAAACAGCAAGTAATCAACAATGGTCGTTCCTATCCTAATTTCACAATGTCATCTAATGTGAAAGGCAAAAGTGATTCCGGTGTTGAGAGAAATTTTCAAATGGGCTGTATGAAGTGGGTGCAGTGTGGTGAACAGATTTTACTGTTGGACATGCTCATTATTCTCAACTACCTAAGAAAACTAATGTTTGGAATGAGTGAAAATAAATCTTTGTAGTCTTTTCAAACTTAATACTTTTATTACAAGAGCAAAATCAATCTGTGAGAGTTACTAATATACTGGAATTATACTGGAGTTAAACGTTTTGCTGTTAATTTCATTGTAAAGAAACTTATATATTTAGCATGTAATAATAAAATTAAATATGTTGTTGGGAAAAAAGAAATAACCAAACTAATAAAGCAAACAAAAAATCTTCAAAGAATTGCCTATGGTATGAATGAAACATTCGTTTCCAAACAAGTCCAAATTGAAAAACATTAAAGATATGTGGCAAAATTACCTAAAAAGTGGGCATGGTTCTCACTGACACTATCTACAACATGGTGTAGTATCCTGCCTTTTAAATCGTTACTCTGAAACTAATGCAGATATTCAAATAATTCTTTCTGTAAAATACACTTAAATGTATGCTGCATGAAATTACATATATTTTTAAAAATCTTTTTTTTTGAAAATTTTAAGCTGTACCACCCCCTTAAATACTCATTTCTTTCTTATAATGAGAAAAAACAAGTAATCAACAATGGTTGCCCCTGTTCTAATCTCACAATAGAATCAATAATGTTGGATTTTCAATGAAAGGCTAAAATTGAGTTACACAACAGAAAAGTAAAAAATAACAGGGAAATATTAAGAGAGACTAATTAATGCTGTCTGCTGTCTAGCAAAACAGGCTCTACCATTCTGCTCTCATAATGAGAAGGCAGTGTCACAAAATAAGGAAAATTATATGGAATTCCATATTGCAAGTGCAGAGTTCAATTGCATGTTGAAAGAACATTTACATACTTCTAAAGCTTTCTGCAGTACCTACTCACTAAGCATTCAAAATGATTTGATAAATTCTGTAGCCGATGTACTGATAAATGAAATTTACAGTAAAATTCAGAACACAATTTTATTACTATTGTGCTTGACGGAACATCAGGCATAAGCAACAGATCTCAAATGTCAACTTCTTATGTTATTTTTTAGTGACAGGAAAAAATATGAACTTTTTTTTTTTATTTCCACACACGAGTGCTGATAAAACCACAGCTCTTTTTAACCACGTTAATGAAATAATGGACATACATGTGCGAGGACAAGCTACTTCCTCAGAAATACAATGGGTCTTCAGTGATGATCAGCCATCTCAGCGAACCTCAAAGCTAAGTATTGGAAAATCATCCTAAATGGTAATTATTTGTCCTTCCAAACAAGCCAGGTGTAGGACAAGGTTGGAAAATCCTGGTTATGGCATTGAATTTTTCAGTCGTCTGATTCTACCTTTCCAACCTTGACCTATACACGTTTTGTGTGGAAAACAATTAGTTACCATTGATTAACTAATGGTTGGCTAAACTATGAAGCCCAAGGCTTAATACTTACGGCATTGGGGTGTATCATCTCAAAATAATTCGAGACATCCTTGTGGTTTACCAGGAAAAATGCAAGTCAGTTGGGAAATTTAATGTTGTACCAGCATGTTGCCATGGTAGCTCAGCTGGTTACAGCAACCGGATGGAAACCTGAAGATCCGTGATTCAAATCAAGGCTATGGCACTGAATTTTTCAGTCAACTGATTCTACCTTTCCAAGTATACTAAAGCGCTCTTTATGCATTGTTAAGCTCAGGTAATGAATTTGGTCTTAAAACAATCATTAGAATGCAACAAAGAGCTTAAAATATTTTTAGTGGCCTTAATTACTGCCTGCCATTTTTTCTCATTCTACAGAAGGGTTACATGAACTTTCTGCTTTCATGTCACAGAAGCTACCTTTATTATATTCCACATGAAGGAATTTTACCTCTAAATTTACCATACAGTCAGTGAACACAGAAAAGTTTTAATTGTGTTTTTTCATCATGCTGGTGAAAGCGGAGGCTTCAACAATTTGACTGCAATGACAGCTAGAGGATTTGTTAACTTCCTAAGTAATCTCAAAAATATATCTTTAATAAAGGCTTTATCTAACTTATTTTTCTTCCATGTATTTCAGTCTAGAAATGTTGATGTTTGTACTTCAGTAATAAAATTACTGAATTTCAAAACCAACTACAAAAGGAAAGGGACTATTTTCAAATAATGTGGTCTTCTAGAGATGAAGAGATGATTCAGATAAAATGGAGGAGATTACATGATGAATCACAGATAGACCACTGTTGAAGACCATACTTTAAAATCGTTGACAATATATGTAATCAGATAACAATTAGATGTGTATAATTTGAGAAATTGTAGTACAAATTTTGAGCTCCTAATCCCATCCCAACTGGCATATTTCAGCAAAAGAGATAACTTTTCTCATGATTTGTTAAAAATCTGCACCCCATTTATGACAGTCTTTTTAATGTGTTCAAACTTCAATATGAACTGTACATGTGGTACCCTCCATTGAGGGATCAGATAAAACGCCCATTCTGATCATTTTTGATATGACTCTAGTGAGTGGATTCATGAAAATATACAAATTAGCCATGTTGATTGCAGCAACTCCTTCAACATCATCGTCTGTTGAGAGATCATTCTCATCGTTGAAGAGGATCCATACACTCTGCCAAGCTAATTTAAGCCTCATTTCCATTGAGAAAGAATTTCTTTTTAAGTTATGACAGGGGGATAAATCCAAATTTTAAGAAGCAATGATCTAGATGTTTCTAGAAAGAAAGACAACTAGAGCTGGAATTCAAATGATTGTAACTAAATAGATTTTAGTCTTGATTTTCTAAATCTAATTTTGAAGGAGTATATTTTGGTTATATAATTATTTTAATTAAACTTCTTATTTATGTAATAACATGCTTCCGCATTCATTTTTTGCTACTTATGCCTAAATTGCTAGGTGAACATTTTTATTTAGAAACTGGCATTAACACACTTTTCCATTCTTGTCAACACCTAATTTCCAAGTCAGGAGATGCCAAAGCTGCAAAGTTTATATCTCTGGCTAATACATTTAGTGAACAGAACTAATGTCACACAATATATTAACATAGCATCCCTGAATGCATTCACAGAAAGTTGCTTTGTGGGAATGAAACATTAACAACAAAAAATGTACATTGTGCCAGACAAAGATTTCATGTGTATATCAGCAAGCTGTCAACTTTCTAAGTAGTTCAGACGTACATTGTAGAATAGTTGCATGATGAAGGCCCATGCTATTATCTATTGGGAAGAGCATAACTTTGTAATGTATTTATAACATAAGGGTTGCCAAAATGAAAATGATGCACTTAGAATAAGAGTGCTAGCAGATATCTCTGTATGACAAGAAGCCTTTTGGTTTCAATAAAAAGTGTTACAATGCATTAGCATGTAGAGAAGCAGAATAGGTGTTGTCATACCATCGAGTTGTCCAAATTCGCTATCTGCAGACCCTTGAAGGTAGAAGTGTTAGTAGAACTGACATTTACTGTTCAACAAGAATAGGACAGAAGTTACTTTGATGCATAACAGTACGCATCTACATGTGTGTTGAGGTGCGCTGTGACATTTGTGAGGGGAGGTCCTTCCTTTACCTCTAAAGACCTGACCTCTTGCCCTGTGATTAGTCTACCTTTGGAAAACTGAAAGAGGCTTTCAAGTGAATCAAGTTTGCAAATGATGTCTGGGACACTGCTGAAAAATGATTCCACAGCCAAGCATGGATGGTTTTCTTCTGCAGGATTTACATATCATTTAATAAACTGCTGGGATATTTGCCTGAACTGACAAGATGGCTATATGTCACACATGTAATAGCTCTTTACTTCTGTATGTACAATATATTTGAAACAGTGAACAATTACAGAAAACAAAACGAATCTAATTTGAATTTTGGCAACCTCAATATTACCTAAAAAGATTTAACAATAGGAATACCCCTGTACTACTTTGGTTTTTATTTTTGCTTAAGCTCTGTCTTTTTATTTGTTTCCATTACTTTAATCATTAACATCTCCAATCCTACTTTTACTTTCTCTACTACGTATAGTATGTGGGGGAAGTATTGCATTTCACCCAAAAATTTGATACTGAGATTTCACACGAAATACATGTTTTGAGGTGCACTGAATGCATATAAAGCATTTTTGGAAACATGTCCGTATGTGCGTGTGCGTGCGTGTGTGTGTGTGAACAGCATAACTCAGAAACAAACAGTCGGATAAACACCAAACTTGGTATTTAGTTTCAGTATCTTCTAGAGATGCGGCACAAATGTTTTCACGAAAATCCCCCACCCCAGATTGCCCTTTACATGGAACATTTTTAGAAAATTTTAATTTTCTCAAAAATGGCTCTAACGATTTTGAATAAAATACCATAAGTTTAAGACATTTTTATGGCAAATGAATTGTATATCTCGAATTTTCTGGGAATGTCTCCAAAAGTATTCTTCATTGTGAACGACTTTTGCATAACTGGTAAACCAAAAAAGATAGACAAAAGTTTACTACACAAAAAATGTAGATCGTGTTAAAATACACAATTTATGTTATATACATTTTTTTTTGTTGAGTGAACCATTTTCGAGATATTGCTCGTTATTCCATTAAATTTTGCAATACTTATACTTTTTCTCAAATGGGAATTCGTTATTCATTTTTTTTGTTCTGTTATGGAAGAGAATGGAAAACCCACATAGCAACCAGCTCTTAAAATATTTGACTATCGCTTAAAGCTTAGCAATTCCCCTTGCATCTACAAGAAAATTAGCAATAAGATTAACATCTCGATTAACATGAAGCATATGGAGAATAAGCATTCGTAAAAATAGTTTGTACAAGAGTAGAGAAAGTCATGTGAGTGTAACATATAAGATTTTTAGTCTAGGGATGATATTCTTTTTTATTGTTTCATTTGTACTAGCCCCCTTTAACTTCTATGGTTATATCAGGGGGCTTACTTAAGAAACAACTTGTGGTGTTGGTACAATTACTCAAACTGTACATTTCTCATTGATTTTTATTAAATTTTACTCTTAAACACAGTCCCACACTCACAGTTCCAGACTATGTGGAGGATAAAGAATGATTCTGACAAATGAAAGATCCCCCACCCCAGGTGAGAATCAAACCCAGGACTTCTGGGTTGAGAAGCCAGAACATTGACCTTTGACCACAGAGGCAGCCAGGGATAATACTGTGACATAAAAATGCCTTTTTTATATGTTTTAAAATATTGCTTTGAGAAAATGTGTAGATACCTGGGCTACCAAAACATTTCACTAAATCACAAAAGCTTAAATATAAATTTGCAGCATTGTAGTTGGACTTAAACTGACAATAGGCAGAGTAATGTATATATCTTGGCATGGTTTGCATTGAGTTTTCTATCTATTTTGAAGTAAGCTTGTAAGAGGTGCATTTATTTTGCATTCACCATCACATTCAAGAATAGTTTTTTATTTTGTGAATCATTATTTGCAGTTTTTATTCACATATACTGCACTGACAAATTACAGCCTGTATTGAATTATCCCCTCCATATTATTGTAAGGAAACAAAAATGGAGGTTGGTAGGTAGGCCTGAAGTTTCTGAAGTATAAGTTAAGCTTTCCATTAACGTTTTAGGCCAGCAAAGTATTTTATGGGAATAAAAGCAGCTATGTTCTCCAAGTTGCCACGTCCACATATAATGCTATGCATATCAGACTGATATATTGTTAAAAACTCTTCGGTATCAAGTTCAGATATTTGAAATGATTTCAAGTGTTTAAAACATTATAATGCAAGTTTTCTTCATATAAACACACTATCTCCTCTGTTTCTGAAACAGTAATCTCATGCCAAAAGCTACTTGACTTGCGTTGCAATTAGTACAATTAATATTATGTAGTTATCATATTGGTTCATAGTCTGCTTCTTGGAGAACATAGCTGTTTTTGTCCCCATAGAATACTTTGCTGGCCTAAAATGTTAATGGAAAGTTTAACTTAACATTTCGAAATTACAGGCATACCCTGAAAGTATTTCCAGTGTCCATTTTTTAAGATAAAACATAGGTACTTACTTTCAGGATCCGACTCATCCTCGTACAATGCTGAAATGAAAAAAACATGAAATTATATTGTGCATGTTCATAAACTGTTATATTATTGCTATTAACAGAAGTTAAGAAACTTGAGGTATCACCTTTCTAAGCTTCAATAAGATGAGTCTGAAAGCCAGTATTTGCATATTAATTTACTATTTCATGCAGGAGCTTGACCCGTAGCAAATTCACAAGAACGCTATTTGAGTACTTCTACAACAACAATTTCATTATTGGCAATTTTACAGAGAACAAGGGTACCTATTTATCAAGAAAATAAGGGGCTGATAACCACACACTTCCACTCCAAACATGCTGGTGAACAAAAGATGCTGGAAGATAACGTTCAGTCATTCAAAACTGTGAAAATCATGTTAACTTTCCAGGTAATTTCACACAGGTCTCCATCACCTTAAGCCCAGGGCTGCTATCAAACACATTTAACAATTGTTCATAGAATACATCTTACTGCATTTTGTCAACAGTACTACAAATACCCATGGAAAAATGTAGTATTCTCAGGTTGAGTCATGAAGGTTATGCTGAAGTTTATAACACCGTAACATAGCAAACATGGATGGATTTTAGATAAAAAGAAGATTCCTTCTGTCAAATAGAAGCTTCCTTGGCTTTCCAGCAATATATTTATATGCTAGAAGGCACAAGGCTATCAAGCATGTTCATAACTGCAACCAGGTGGAGGGGTGTGTTTCCAGCAAATAAGTACAGGGTATTCATATGAGTGCATTTTAAACTACCTCCCAAGTATAACTACAGGGTTCCCACAAATGACCTTCCGGGTTTCAAACACGTGTAACTTGCGTTTAATAAAACTTAGACACGTGTAACTAGTACCAATTGAAAGAGGGACTCAAAACGTTTTGGTTATAATATCAAAGTTGGCAACCATGACACATAATCACGTACATTGTGCATTGTTGAAAGCAACAAAATGTGTGGTACAGAAGATAGGCAAGCATTGTGTGTTCCTGATTACCAGGTTAATCAATAGATTGTTGTTAAACAATATTTTCGACAAGACTTGGTATAGATCCATCCAGTGTACCTTCAATTCATAAGTGGTACCATGATTTTACGACAAGAGGGTGCATTTATAAGAGGAATCTCAGTAAGCGAGGAAACTGTAGACCAGATCCGTGAATCTTTCAAACGTAGTCCTCAAAAATCAGCCACTGCAGCTTGTAGGGAGCTACTGATCCCTAAAACCACTGTATAGAAGGTTTTGCACAAATGTTTGTGATTTCATTCATACTGCTTGCAGATATTGCAGTTCCTAAAGAAAAAATATGAAGTATTGCATCGTTCTTTCTGGTGATGACGATAGAGAACTTTTTCGCTGGCCTCCATGTTCGCCAGACCTAACATCCCTTAAACTTTTATTACTATTACTATTATTATTATTAATAATAATAATAATAATAATAATAATAATAATAATAATAATAATAATAATGAGCATATGTTAAAAATCTTAATACAGGCCACTACTTCCACAGACATCCTTGATCTTTTTTTTGCTTCTTTCTTTCTTTTCTTTCGGGAATAGGATAGGATTAGACGTGGATTAGAAAGGAGAAGTTAGGAGGGGTACTGGGGTTCCGCTGTTGCACCCCCGTTAGTGCGCGGTAGGATAGTTGCCAGCTTATTGCGCTGGCAGTGGAGTAAGGGAATGTCTGGGTGACGACCATGACCAAGGTCCTGGTCGCCACACACGGGGAGTTTCGTGAAGAGGAATTGGTAAGGATTGTGTCGTGGTTTTCTTTATTGCATCAGAATTCTAATGTTGAGTGCCTCTCGAGAGGTAGCTGAATCTGTTGGACGGATAAAAGCGTGAGGCTTCTTGTGTCATCAAGTAACCGTTCATTCGCTCCTGTCCACTCTTCAAGCCGGAGAGTACAGAAGTTCACTCGGCCGTCGTCATGTGCAGGGATTTTACTACGTCGGCAAGACCTGATGTCATGTGCCCAACCTCCTCCAGGCAATTTGTCGGATGATGATGATGATGATGATGATGATATGGGGTTAAGGGCGCTAAACATCTAGGGTCATCAGAGCCCTTACAATGTATAAAATTTAAAACCCAAAATCTAAAACACGGTACACAAACCTGCTGTCAAAAAACTAAAAACAAAACACCAATTTCTAAAAATTAACACACTAAAACCATGGTCAATAAAAGAGTTAAATGTGTCAAGAACTGTAGAATGCGAGGGACATGAGCGTCAGATGTCCGCCGGGGAGAAGAGCCCCATTAAAACAGACAATAGAAAAACACAAAGCTAAAAGACGCCCAGCGCATCAAATGCGCCGATTAAAATCACTGTCACTTATAAAACGTAAAAGCAATTCTACAGAACGCGCGTCTGCCAAAACGTTGGCTATACCAACAGGTAGACCCACACGAACGTGCAACGGAGCTAAAACTTGACACTCTGTTAAAATGTGACGCACCGTTAAGGGCGCATCACACTGCTGACAGAGTGGTGCGGGGTCACCACTGAGCAGGTATCGATGGCTAAAAAGGCAATGTCCTATTCGTAAACGAGCTAAAAGTACCTCTTCCCGACGAGAAGAACGAGAAGAGGTACCCCAGACTAACGGAAGAGGTTTAACGTCCCGCAACTTGTTCCCCCGGAGGGCCGTCCACTCATCGCGCCAAAGCGAGAGGATGCGGTGACGTAAAATAAAACACAAATCTGACGAGGGAACATCAGACTGCGACCTCCGAGGAGGAGAAGGTGAACTTTTCTTACCGCGCGCACGCGAAGGGTCTTTAAGAAAATCTTCATTACGAAATTTCTGCTTGGATTTCTTCTCAGTGTCTTGTGACTTCACTACCTTGGACCACCTTTAGATGGCTTGATAACTGTGCCAGAGATGGACGGCCGGATGGTAGTTGCGGTCAAGGCAGTCATGGTCCAGGTCTGAGTTTCGGCATCCTTCCGGGGCACTGGCGAGGCAACAGAACTGAATGTATCCGATCGCAGGGGCGCAGGTTGGCGCGCATGGAAACGTCTCCGGTCTTCAGCGAAGGAGAGTTTCTCCTTTACGGGATCTCCTGGATCGCCTTCTGTTCTAAGTACCGCAGACAGCAAATGACGCAGAATGAGACCCTTTGCAATTAATGCAGACAAGATGTGATGTACAGGTACCATCGTGTGAGGGCTGACTACACGAGGCACAGATGGAAACGGCACTCTTACAAGAGACTTGCATATGCCCAAAACGTTGGCATTTAAAACAATGCAGAGGTCTGGGAATATAGGGCCTCACCTCAATACGTTCGTACCCTGCCGAGATATTCGTGGGCAGATCGGCACCATCGAAAGTTAGAAACAGGGTACGAGTTGGTACCAACACTCCGTCGCGTTTAGCCTGCACTCGATGAACCACTGTTATGGTTTGATCGGAAAGCTATTCGAACAATTCATCGTCCGACATACCATCGAGGCTATGGGTGGTGACGCCGCCTGGACAGGAATTCAAGGTGCAGTGGTTCTCAACACGCATGGGATAACCGTGGAGAAGCATGGCGCGCAAAAAGGTCTTACTTTGCTGATCGGACTTGCTTTGGACTAACAATGAACCGTTACGAAGTCGAGTGCAGGAATGAACCGAACCAGCAATAGAGTCAATGCCCTTCTGGATGATAAAACGCTTCACCTTCTCAAAAGACTGTCCTTCCTCTGTTCGGGTAATCACTAAGTAACAACCAGATGGCGGTGGTGCTATTTCTGTTACAATGACTTTTCGGCGCTTGTTATTAAAATTGGAGAAAGAGGGCCCCATAGCGAAAGAAATCCTCCACCATTGCAACCGTCTCCGACCTGGGGCTCTGACTTTCCGGGCGTTACCCCGGCTTGGGTGAGTGGCCTATCCATACCAGTCTCACCCCAGGGTCACACCTCCCAGAGCGTAGACAGAGGGACCCAATGGCCGCGGGGAGTCGGCAGCTCATGCAATGGCCCCCCGCGGGACTGCAGTTGAACAGCGGATACGAACACACACCCTATATTACGACCCCAGGTGGTGGGGATGACGCCATTACCCACTCACCAGCTGCGCACCCAGTGTGCGGGTATCCGTCAGGCTGTGCCCACGGAGGATTAAAATAAATAAAATCGGAAAATAAACAAAAAATGTGTGGGCGTTTCGCACCCACGGTAGGCCGACTAGGAAGGAAAAGATATGTGTGAATGGTCGTGGTGCGAAATGTTCGGAAATAGACTAGAGAAGAAAGAAACGATGGCGAGGGGCAGCATGGAACGAAATGCAAAGAACGCACGAGAGCCTACCTTGTGTCCCCCAGTAACGAGGACGAACCCACCTCGACCGGACGAGGGTGGAAGGATGACGATGGCGATGAGTAGCTCGGGACTCCGGGTGCGCCAAACCCGTACTCACACGAGCCCCTGAGGGGGACTACTTCAAGTTAACGCGAGACTAAAGAACGGTAATAGAGCACCGAGATATTGAGTAACTAGCCGGAGCAGACGTTAATGAATCGTGTGATAACCGTGGGAATACGGCATTAAAGATTCGCACGTACTAGTGACAGGTGAATCTTGCAGGATTTCTAGCACAAAGACGCGCCGGAGTGATAAAAGTGAAAACAGTGCTTCTTTCCAGACAATATCCTGGTGTTATCACTCCCGCATCCTACCCTGACACAATCCCCGTGGGGTTTTTCAGATCGATTCGCCGACAGTTGAACTCTGAGACGATAACTAGTGTTTCCTAATTGACATCGGCGACATCGATGCATGAACACGACCCCTAAGACGTAGCGGCGAGATCAACGACGATGCAGGTAAGAAGGCTACTAAGACGACGATTAAAAGAGAACCCCTACATACCTGGCGCCGCCAACGTGGTGGCCGAAAAAGTTCCAGACTTACATCGCTGAGGACATCTACGACGAGAAACTGCCATATAGGAACTCCATAGCCACAGGAGGCACAATATTTAAACCCGGGACTACTAGAACTTCAGCTAAAGTGACGGAAAAGCATTACCGCAACAAAAAGTAAGATAGCGCTCACGTGTTTTTGAGAAGAGGAATTTCTCTATCCGATATCACAACAATGCAAGACCAAAGATATTGCATAATGAACACGCCAGAAAGTAACAGCTGTCAGGGTAGCCAGAGTAATGACCGCAATTCTCCACAAAGCTCTCCCATTAGTGAACCAATTCGAGGGTTGCCAGGGATTTAGTTACTGTCCAATAACCTGTTTTCCCACCACCAATGTTTGATTTTAACCTCTTGAATCAGAAATTTAACGACTCTCTAAAAAGTTGAGAAAATAGAGTAAACGACTTTCTAAAAGCTCAATTAGGGGAAGTAACAAAAATGAAAGTAACCAAACTCTTTAACAGAAAATTAGCAATCGAAATAGTGATTTAGCTGATAAAATTGACAGGCTATCAAATGTAACGGGAGAACTTGAAAAAAGATTTTCTAATCAAACTCAGGAATTCAGGGAACTGTTAGTAATAGTAATAAGGAGTTACAACAGGTGATAACGTTGTTTCTGAAATCGAGCAGACCAAAGAAAAGTGTTAGAAATCTAACAAGGAAGCTGAGCAAAGGGTCCTGGAGGTAATTCAGGAAAACAAAGAACACTTCATGCAAGCACAAACACAGTTAAGTAATGTTATGTAGAGAGAAATATCCTCCATTAATAAAGAAGTTGAAGGTGTAAAAACTCCTGCTTTATCTATAAGCATTCAGAATGCGAACACTGTCACCTGGCAGGAAAAGAAAATAAACATGAAACTTTTTAAAAGGAAATTAATTTGTTTAAAGAACCTGTCAGTAATGCAACTAACAAGTGAGCAATAATATCAACAAATGATAGTTCATCCCAGCAAGTCTCACAATCTTCCAACGCTACTGATAGCACTAGCACTAATAGTGTGTGCCCTGATGCTAACTCGTCCTCCGTGGACTGGTGGTACCGTGCTAGCCTCTAGTTCCCAAGGTCGCGGGTTCAAACCCGGCGTAAAAATCGTTAGCACGGCTTCCTTCGGAAGGGAAGTAAAGCCGGTGGTCCCGTGTCGTAGATTTACGGCACGTAAAAGAACCTCAAGCCTGATAAAGAGGCCTCTGAGCAAAATTACAGGTGTTTCACGCCCAATATAGAATGGGACGCTAAGAACCATAGTAGTTAAAGAGCGTCCATAAATAAAACTAAATTTAATTTTGATGCTAACTCCACAGGTTAGGTTAAGTGCATGATATAACACCACCCTGGTAGTCTTACCAGTAATAACGGTGGCAATGTAAATGTTGTAAATAATAATGATGGTGGTATGATTAATTCTTTTTCTGGCGGCAATCAACTACCCTTCTAGATCTGAACATGCAAACAGAAGATCCCCAAACCACCAGAGAAACCGCCGGGAACAAAGGGATCGATGTCCAGGTGACTTCTATTTAGGGCAGGGGGCAGGAAGTTGCTCACTTAGTGACCGTGCCAGGAACCGATACCAAGATCATGCGCCTAGTTTCTCTGGAAACGATTGAAATCGCCGGCGAGAAGACAGTCCACCACCTCCGCGAGGAACACAAAACTTCAATCCACACTTCCAAGGTGACAGCCTGCCGCAAATTCAGTGCACTAATTTTCAGAGGAACCCGAAGAGAGGACGCCAACTTAATGGTAATCGAGGGGGAGGACAGTGCACTTAAGGAACGGGACACAGATTCCAAAGAGCCGAAGAAACTACAGGTAAAAGGAAGGAATTTTATAGTATACTTGGAATAGCTGGACTCACAATCCCAGCGGTGAATGCGCTGCAAATACCGTCCCTTTTTACAATGACGTTATCGGCGGAAATCTAAGTCAAATAACAGGAAGGATTTTCATCAAGTTTCCCTCATGCGACTTAATTTCATTATTAACCAGGCCTTGGCAAAGCAACTGCGACAATTGCATAAACATGTCAAGACGAGCAAGACCTTCAGACGTCATCACATAAAATTTCTCCGACGTTATAAAACCCACCCCCTAAAAATCCTGAAAACAGCCACATCCTCCGTGTAGTAATTGTCCACCAGAAATCGAATAACAGAGACTATCAAAATGCCAATTATTTCTCTTACATGATATGCAAACACGAATAATTAATATAATCTATGTCTTGTAAATGAGCAATTTCGGATATTTTATCCTTAACCAAAAAGCTAAAGGGATCTATATATGTGCATCTATCAAAAAAATCAGAATGACATCTAAAAAGGAAACCAGAAATGTATGTCTTCTAAAATACAACATTTGAAATGTGTGTGTGTGTGTGTGTGTGTGTGTGTGTGTGTGTGTGTGTGTGTGTGTGTAACCGAGTGCAAAGGAGCATGTCTATGACTCTAGAACTAAGTTATCATATCTGATAAACTTCCCATGTAAATTAAAATTAAGGTGCCATGTTTATACTTTTGTGTAAATGCCCCATGTTTCTGACTGACAAAGCGATCGTTTACTATGAAAACACAAAAGGTCAATAACCATGCCAGTAGATTTGTTAGACAGTACTATGTGAAAAGGGACTCCATCCTTCCTTTAACGCAGGTAGCCAAAAGAAAAGAAAATATAGTTCACCGAACGGAGAGGAACTGCTTTGCAAACTACGGTTATCATCAAACATTCAGGGGTGAACATGATAAACATCTTAAATGCGACAAGGTTAGTGCAACTTTCGCCGAAGGTGAAACAAATGCTTTGTAAATATCTGTGTGTCTAATTTATGTTAATCTAGGTTATGGGTGCTGTTATTGTTTTGCAAAATTTCAATGTAAATATTGTTATATCCACAGTACTTCAGTGCACTTTGCAACATTTGTGTATGTCACATCGCTAACACTCGTGTAACTTTTATATTAATTTGTAGTCACCATATTTCAGAATCAAGGTATATGTGTTTAAACTGTCTATTTTTGTAATCAACCTATACATTTTAGGACAGTATTTTGTGAAAAGAAAAACCATTTCGGACGAATCCGATTTTCTTTTACAAAAGGGGGCATTTGTAGTGATATTTCCGCCTGAGTACTGCACAAAAAGGAAATCTTAAATTATAGTGCATGAATTATTAGTGATTAATTAAGAGCAACTTGATTTTCTACAATTTTAAAGTAAGTGGATTAAAAACTAAATCAATCAACAAACCTTCAAAAAAGTAAATATGTTGTAAGTGTCATATATATTGTTAAATAAATAAGGGCGTAATTACGTAAGAAAATCTGCAAGATTTAGGCGAAAGAGAGGTAGCTTTGCTTCAAAATGTTGATTGTATTTTTCCGAACGTGGGGTCATAAAAATCCGTTTCTTTGTACTTCGAGGGGATGAACCAAGTTTCAAGAGAAGCTACGGGCAACGGTCCCTTCGTACCGTTTATGCTTCGATTTTCAACCCGAGAGGCCATACAGATACAGCATGATTGTTACAGCAATGAGAAGATAGAAACACATGGCTTCATGTACAGAAATTTGGAGGCGTGTAGCAACTTTATATATGTGAACGTAAGCATGGATTTTGTCATGATTCCTCGCTAAGGGAACGCGTAGAACTCAAGATTCAGAAAAGGACGCTAAGTTCCTAAATATGTTAATCGCGGCGCAATTACGTAACTATAAAGTGATTGTGTGGAATATTAAGGTAATACTATTCGTCCATATAATTTTTATCCAAACCTATAAATAATTTAATATTTGTCAAGTGAATATTTCAAATTAACGCGAGTCGTCTTCCGTGGTGTAGTGGTCGTCATGCTAGCCTCTAGTTACCGAGTTCGTGGCTTCAAACCCGGCGGAGAGCGATAGCTTTTTCGGGCGTAAAAATCCTTAGCATGGCTTCCTTCGGAAGAGAATCAAAGCCGGTGGTCCCGTGTCGTAGATTTACGGCACGTAAAAGCAAAACCTTAGTTTGGTTTTCACAGGTACCTCAACAAAAGGGACCTCAGTCACGCACAGGAGTTAAGTGATGCAGTTACTGCCTCTACGTCCTTTTAAATAATGAATGCGTTCACACTCACAAAAGTTGGGCTCTCTCTTGTACTGTAATTACTGCTAAGGATACTTAGTCGTCCTCCGTGGTGTAGTGGTTAGCATGCTAGCCTGTAGTTCCCGACGTCGCGGGTACAAACCCGACGGAGGGCGATGGCTTTTTTGGGTGCAAAAATCCTTAGCATGGCTTCCTTCGGAAGGGAAGTAAAGCCAGTGGTCCCGTGTCGTAGATTTACGACACGTAAAAGAACCTCAAGCCTGATAAATAGGCCTCAGCAGAATTACCGGTCTTTCACGTCCAATATAGAATGGGACATTAAGGATCACAGCAGTTAAAGAGCGCCCGTAAATAAAACTCAATTTAAGAGGTATACTCCAGCTCGAACGTGTAAATCCAATTGGAAATGCGTTTAAATATGTTCTGCCAGTTCAAATAGTTATTAATAACATCCATCTGTAAGCTACGTGGGCGGACGCTAGCGCCATCGGAAGATCAGCGTGCTAGCCTCGCTCCGTCGTAGCTGTACAGACAATAAGAGCGAACTCATTGGGATGTTCGGGAATGCAGTGCGCGTAGTAACGACAGACAGAGTAAGCTGAAGTCAATTAATCCTGTGAACTTATTAACCGACTGTGCGACAAAGTACTTCGAAGTCGGATAATGAGGGTGTAATTAAAGTGGAGGGTGAACCTGCGTACATGTTACGTGACATCATACTGCAAAAATACTATTGGGGACTTAACAGAAATACATACAGACACACTGGATAGGAACAGTGAATGTCACTCTGACGGAGAAGAAATAATACATGGGTATGATAGTTCCATCATCTCCGACAAATGAAGGAACTACAAGTCAAAGTGAAGACGCACATTCACCCCCTAAAATATCATAACAAAGTGCGCTAAGGTGTCAATGAAGACCTAACATTAGACAATATATATGAAGATTGCTTTAATTGCGGTTACAATTCATACAGGAACTAATGAACCATTATAGCTGCATTTGCCCGAAATCTAACTGCGAGGTCATTTTAGGTTATATGACGTACTAAAGGCAAGACTCGGACCACTTCAACGGAAACAAAACATCCAAATTGAAGGCTGTAAAACATCTGTAAGCGCACACTTTGACAAAGCCAGAGACTATGGATCAGTAATTCACTATTGGCACATTTAATCGTGGGCTGTGGGCGTCGCTAGAGTAGCTGTTCTGGACAATTTTAAAGTTTCTTTGCATTTCGTCAATAGCATCAAAGAAGAACATAGCATTTCATTCAGGCATTTCACTGCGTTCATGGCTCGCAAAGGCATTGAAGACCATATTATTAGGCAGAGAGCAGACACATTTGTGGCAGTTGTGAACATGTTCATTAAAGGCAATGACAATTATGGAATGCATGTGGAATAGTAATCAGAGCCAATATTTATGAACTATCGTCCTCAACACTGTCACACAGAGGTGAAAAAGCAACAGATGGCGTGGTACTATCTGTTCATATCTCACACAGCGTTACACAATACATGCGGCTGTTTCTATAGAATTTAGATTAGCGTACAAGCTTTACATTTGTTTACAGGAAACAGAAGGGACGTTTGGTCCGCAGACTGCAAAGAAACTAGCAGAAAGTGTCCACAGAGCATCCATGTTGAAGCGAAACATGAAACGCTTTTTACATCTGGCCCTCGGTGAAGATCTTGGTGAGAAAGATCTTTTACTTTGTGATCCCTGTCAGGACACAAAGACATTAAGGGTAGTGAACATTATTACTTTCTCTACTACGTATAGTTAAGTAGGGGAAGTATTGCATTCCACCCAAAAATTCGATACCGAGATTTCACCGGAATCCAAAAAAAGCATTTTTGGAAACATGTCCGTGTGTGTGTCTGTGTGTGTGTGTGTGTGTGTGTCTGTGAACAGCATAACTCAAAAACGAACAGTCGGATAAACACCAAACTTGGTATTTAGGTTCAGTATCTTCCAGAGATGCGACACGAAGGTTTTCAAGAAAATGCCCCCACCCCAGACTACCCTTTACATGGAACATTTTTCGAAAATTTTAATTTTCTCAAAAATGGCTCTAACGATTTTGATAAAAATATCATATGTTGAAGATAATGTCATGAGAAATGAAATGTATATCTCGAAATTTCTGGGAATGTCTCCAAAAGTATTCTTCATTATTAACGACTTTTGCATAACTGGTAAACCATAAGAGATAGACAAAATTTTACTACACAAAAAATGTAGATCGCGTTAAAATACACAACTTATATCATACAGTTTTTTTGTTGAGTGAACCGTTTTCGAGATATTGCTTGTTATTTCCTTAAATTTTCCAATACTTATACTTTTTCTCAAATTCGTTATTCATTTTTTTATGTCCTGGACATGCAAAGAGAATGGAATGCGCCACATAGCAACCAGCGATAAAATATTTGACTATCGCTTAAAAGCTACCATATTCCCCTTGCATCTACAAGAAAATTACAAATAAGATTGACATCTCGATATCTCGATTAATATGAAGCATATGGAGAATAGGCGTTTGTAAAAATAGATTGTACAAGAGTAGAGAAAGTTATGTGAGTGTAACACATCAGATTTTTTTTCCTAAAACTATATCTACTATTTTGGGATTGTTTCCAAAAATGTCAATTGATTACCAGAATGCAGATTACAAGCTGAAGAACGCAGCTTTTACCTTTGAGACGACTGGGGCTATTTCACAAAATACACATTTACAAAACTACGGAACAATGCCTTTAGCTCAAAATAAGTGACGGTGTTTCACAAATGCATGTATCATTGTAAAAGTTACTATTTTATAAAATCACATTTGTTTACATGTTATAGGACATGGATTATGGATTCCTCCGAATACATTTTCTTTTCTTACATCCATGATTTTGTATTTTACACTTGTGATGTTTACTTTCATGAGATAAAACCATGCTGGTGTTCTTAACTTGCTTATGTTGTTCAATTTAACGTCAATGTGTATTACTGTAGGTTCAAAATGCACATGCGCGTGCACGCGCATACATAATACGTAATATGCCGCCATACTCTTTGGCCAGAGAATAAAATGTAATAAAAATCCCGTCAACACTCTGAATCGAACCCGGTAACTCTGGATATGGAGGTTGACAGGCTAACCATTAGGCTACAAACGGAGCATATTAATTTTTACTTCATTACTAAAATCCACAACAAATCCTAAAATTACGACCGTGATTTAAATAAATCCTGCGAGTTAAATTCTCAGTGTTCTTACAAATCAAATTCTCCAGAAAATCATTACTGCATGCCTTAATTTCTTCTCTCGTTTTCCTCCTCTGGATTTCTGAACGCCAGCTACAGTCGACAAGGCTGCAGTGCGTACTTATTGGTGATCTAACCAATAAATGTTTGTGTCGATATTGACCATTTTCACGGTGAAGAATGTTAGCTACGGGCTCCAACTGGCAAGAATATTTTGCAGTAATGTGTAATGACACCAGAAGTATAGAAGTCGAGGGTGAATAAAACAGCATATGTGCACGCTTTCATGTTTTATTGTTTACAAACTGAAAAGGTGGGAGAACTTCAATAATGGAAATAAAATGCTCTGAAAATATGCTAACGACTTTATATTTTTCAGTCCACGTAGTTTTCACACAATAGAGGTATGTTTGGAGTCAATTTTCTTCGAAGTGGTCTTTTGCGGAAAAAACTGATTACTTCCTTCACTGTTCCGATGCAGTTTCTTATTTCCGGAACACTGTTGAGGTCACTACTACTAAATTAAGATTATGCGCACTGCAATGGAAAAATAGGGCTTTTGGATATTAATCTCTAATGAGCTCTTGCACACCATTTTCCTTACCATCCATAGCTGAGCAGCCTTTGTCCATCCCTGGACAAGCTTGTTCATGTCAACACCAGCCTCAGTTTAAAATGTAGTACAGTAGTGTTTCGCTAATCCAGGTAATGAAGGGTGGAGGTACCTCGGATTTGGATAACTCTGACTATACGGAGCACCATAGGAAAACTCATTAAAGACGAAATGAAACCAATAAGAAATCAAAGTGAAGTTATTTACGTAAGCTTTTAAAGTCTTTGTATAGAAATGAACACAATGTGTGCATATATACATGGAGTTATTTTTTGAAAAAGTTTTTATAAGCTTCTTCTGCTTCAGGATACTGCATCGCTTTCGCGAGTCAATGGGTGGTATTAATAAAAGCGAGCCATGAGCCATGGCTAGTAGCAAAACCGAGTCGTCGGTAGCAGCGAGTCGGGAGTCACAGATTTGGTATTAATAAAAACTTCCCCTCCATGCTGAGCCTTGGCTCTATGATTGCGAGTCTCTGACTCGTGTTTCCCCTCTTCCTGATTGCAAATGCATTATTGTCGACCGGCAGTAAACTTCGATTCGGTTTAGGTATTTTTGTGGCACTATATCCATCAGAAATGACCGAAGAAAGCAATCAGTTAGTATCTTCTTTTGTGAACTTAACCACCAAAAGAGATAATGAGCAAATCTCAGCTGTCTGCGGACAAGTGGAAAAGGCTTCTGCTATGACCGAAGAGCAGCGAAAACTAAAAAAGAATCTGAATCTTCGCCTAACAGAAGACCAGACAGCGAAGAAAATAAGAAATATGAAAAGTCGCCTAAAAGTGAAGACTGATCTGCGACGGACAGGCAACAAGCCTATAGCCCTAAAAAACTGGAAAACAAGTTTTTAGACCTTATTCAAGGGGAATCAAATCCATCTATAGTTTCGGTAAGAATACTAAGGACGACTTCGATAGTTTATTGATGCTACTAGTAAAGCTCTGTTTTATGAAATAATTCAAGGTTACAAAACTTGTTGCTGTTTTTGATAGGTTGCAATAACGTAAAATAACGCTGTCATTTAAATTTAGCAGCTTGTAGTGCTGCAGTGGTTGCTGGAAATTTGATCCAGGTTCTCGATTTTTGTTAATGCCAGAAGAAACTTTCCAAAATATATTTAAACTGTACCTCGTGAAACGCCCAAGTCCTCTGCCACGCCAGACTGGAATCCGGGATCCCCAATGCCGCGTAGAAATATTCTCATTTTTCCCTAGTACATAAGGGCCTTTCCTCTTGTCCCCACAGTTTCCGGAAGGAAATGCCGGGCGAGCCACCTGACGTTTTCTTTCTCAAACCTATAAAATTGTTTATAATTGTAGTCTTCAGAATCCCGGCGCATTTTATAGTATTTTTCCTTTCTCAGGTTGACGTCCACTTGCAACTGAGCCATCGCCTTCAAGTTTGAGACAGCTACTGAGGTGGCTTAAGAAATCGTAAGCCATGGCTCTTAAAGTGAAGTCACAGTTCCGTTTTATTAATACCACGGCTAGAGCCATGACTCGCTAGGAGGAGGGGTTGAGTCGTTGATAAGTCGAAGGTCACGCTAGGCTTGAGTTGTTGCGTTTTATTAATACAGAAATGAGCCATGACTCAGAAATTGCGAGTTTTAAGTCATGGCTCGCTTTTATTAATACCACCCAATGTCCCGCAATCTTTGAATAACTTGGTGTCGCAAGGTGGTGTTTCTGGTTCTACGTTACGCAATGCCGCCTCCAATACAGCAAAACCCTCATTATGACACATCTTTGATGTTCTCTCCTCTGTCTTCCTCCTCGCTTTCTTCTGTCGGCTCATTCCACATCTCTGCGATTGATGTTTCCGTAAGTTCAGACTGTCCATCACTCTTCATCCATTCTTTAACTTCACTTTCACTACCACTTGGAAGCCGTGCCATTAGGTGTGACAGGGTTATATCAACATCACCGAATTCACTCTCACTAGTCGATTTGCTCTATAAAATTTTCTTCCACGATTTCGCAACTGCCTCAGGCTTCACTTCATCACATGACTCTGCTAACCAATACACTACGTCCCACTCCTTTTAGAAAATTAGTGATATTTCCATCCTCTTCCGTTGCTTGTAGAAATGACAAAAGACGCGTCGATACTTTTTTAAAACATTCTAAAGCCTCTGAGCCATTGGTTGTATTAAACTTGTGACATTAGGCGCAAAACAAAGCCCAAATCCCATGACACTGCAGTTCCTCTACGTCTGGATGCGATCCAGCGTTGTACATCAATAAGATTGCTTTACTAGACAAACCATTTTTCTTCAAAAACTTTCTAGTTTCCGGTATATATTCTTCATAAAACCACTTCTTAAGTATTCCTCTGTCCATCCAGGCATTCTTTTAGTTCTTGTAAGAGATAGGTAGTGCAGACAAGGAAAAAAATGACTTTGAAAGCTCTAGGCTTCGCGGACTTGCCTCTTACGACAACTTTAATTTGTGTACCTGATGCATTTCATGCAGCGAGTACTGTCACTCTTTCTTTACTTTTTTGTAGCCAGGAGCATGACGTTCTTCGCCTAAAGCATGTGTTTTAGAAGGTACGATTTTAAAGCTGAACTTTATTTCGTCACAATTGTATAACTGATCATTTGCGAGGTTTTCACTTTTTATGAGTTGTTTAAATATTTTACACAAGTTCACTGCAGCTTCAGAATCACCGGAAAGCTTTTCTACACTAATCTCAATCTGTCGTACACCATACCTATTCTTCCATCTCTGTAACCAACCTACACTCGCGCTGAAATCATCTTCACCCTCTTTAAACTCGTTTCTAAAAAATAATGTTTTTCTTGTAACATGAGGCAGTATTTTTAACACTTAAATGATTTCAGTCAAATTATATAATATATAAATTCAAAATTGCCTTAAAGCAATATGTGTATGTAACAATATATAAAAAGTGTATATTACAGCCATTATATATGTTTATATTATTGTATACATGTTTAATAATGTTATGTGAATGTATTACGTAATTTAATAATGTAGGAGCTGTGAGAAATAGGTCAAAAGTTGCTAACAATGAGGTAGACTTAAGGCAATAATGAATTTGAAAGCTTAACAATGCTACTTGTAATTCTTGGAAACAATAATGTAATTTTTGTGACAGTTTATAAAATAGCCAATCAACAACCAGAACAAGCTTTAGTTAAATTAAGGTATTCTATTGGACTAAGATTAGCCAATCAGAAACTAAAATGAAGCAAAATTTAGAAATTCAGAAATCAGTTGCTAGTAGACAGTGTTCCTAACCGGACGCGAGATGCGGCCTCGAGAAGTTTAATACGTATTCAGTGCGAGACAAAAATAGTTTACGTGTTAAAAAGTGCAAGTAATTAATAAAAAAAATCTCACAGCTCTCTCTATATCAGTGAAGTGTTATTTAAATCGTGTCAAGCATTAATAAAAGGAGTGAAGTAAAATTATAATCTGTGTAAGCCTACATTCTTCAGTCGCACCACTCCCTGCTAAGACATTAATGTCTCTAAAAAAATATAAATACTGACGCAGTCGAGGCAAACATAAATATATAGTATTTAAAGAAACAGTCAAAATTACAAAGTTAATATTTTTTTAAACATTTTGGGACGAAGGCTACCGGAAACTTTTTGCCATACGTGGGATTGCAATTACTTCCAGTTCGGCTCCCCAACAGTCGAAATATAATACACATTCTTCAAACTGGCTTTTCATACGTAGCAGCAACAAACCTTCTTCAAACATTGTGCCGGAAATTGGACTTTCCTTCCGCCTTTGCTGACTGAACCTGATAAACAATGCTTCATTATTTTTTTCGTATTCTCATCTCTTCATACGCTTTCTTTTAAAAGAGTTATCTGAACACTTTGTTGGAGAATACTTCTCAAGTTTACCCCTGTTTCGTTGTCAGTCTCCAAATGTTATTTCCCTAACACCGTATTCCGCTGCAAGCTTTTTAGTTGCCTCCCCTATATCCAGTCTTTTTGAAGCTTGCAATTTCACCTTTAATGGTACAATTTTCCTCTTGCATTTAGCACTCATTGTTGAAACAAGTTAGGAATAAGATGTGCAACCACTTCTAACGTACTCTATCCAGAAAGAAGTCTACACACATACATAAAATAAAACACTCAATTTGACACTACCCTGGCTTGCTATTTGGGTTGCAAGGGATACTTTTCCTCTCAACAAAACATATGTTAACTATTAAGACTAGCTGCTTTCTTGTAATATTATCAAACATTTGAGTCATAAACTAGCGTCAGTGTGTTATTATTGCAGCTGAAAAAGTATTTCCGGTGGGGAACGTTTTGCCAGAATGTATGTAGTCAGGTAGTCAGAGTGTTGTTATTGCAGCTGAAAAGACAATCTTCTGAACAACCTGTCCGCAGAGTGTAATTAGTTCATTTTGAATTTGAACAGAAGAGTATTTAGCGTTTACGCTACAGGTACTGAGGTGATCTTTTAAGATGGTGTCGCCAGCATCGACTCTAAAATCCAGTAGATAATGGAAAACGTCGAAGGATGAATTCTTATCGCGAAGAGGTAAGTCACGAGTTCCATAAAAAATAATGCAAGGAACTATGGGATAAAGCTTTTGCCCGTTTTCTTCAATTGCTCTTTTGTAAGCATAATCTATCTGTTGCACCACACTGAGTGATTTATTTTTCATCATATATATGGAGTTGCTAGATTTATTTACAGCCTCACGATGCCAAAATGTCTTCATAATATGCTCTTGAGCTGCCTCGTGGAAATTCTTGTGTTTAGTGAAAGTGTGCACCATAAATGCACCTTGAATACCACGATGTATTTTCGGTTGAAAATTCACGAAACGTCGACACAAAGCACCTTTCTGTTTAGTGGAGTATACCAGCCACGATGAGTATTCAGCACACCAATGTAATCGAAATTGCTGATTTCCTACTGCTACATACATTTGAAGTTATATGTTGTGGAAGTTGCGCAAGCGCTGGTGATAAATTCATACCTTAAGTCGCTGCTTATTGTTTAACTGTAGTTTAAATAACATCCTACGTCCAGAGTATTAACACCACTATAACTGGCGCAAAACTTCTGGAATCGTGACCTTGATTGCCACCCCAGCTGCCGAGCCTAGGAATGGTTTATGTTTAGCTTAATCAACGAAACCGATATAATACCTTTGCTTACTCACAGTGCGTAACACATACAGTCTGCATAGAAAGTGTCCGCATCTTGTAATTTCAAAGAGATCAGTAAATAGTGCTTATTTTATATTTGTGATATTTATAACCATGGCTCCTACGTTTTCAGAGTTAAATGGTAAGGTATTACGTACTCAAAGCAGGGAAATAATTGCAAATGTCCTCGACTTCATGAAGCAAGAAGCAGAGATGAAGGAAGAAAATATATGTTTACCCGAGTTCCACAAAAGCTTTAAGAGAGTGAAAGAAAGAGTAGCCAAAGCAACTGTTGTTTCACTGAGTTCCGTTTCCAGATTTCTCAAAGATAAGAAAAACCATATGGATGAAAGAGTACCATTTGACACACCTGTAAAGAAACATAAGGTCCCTAAACGTATTACAGAAATAGACGATTTCGACAAATGCGTCATTCTGTGCACGATTCACAATTTCTATGTGGAAGAAAAAACTGTGCCAACAATAAGCAGATTGCTCATCAATCTGAAAGATGTCATAAATGTTCAAGGTGGTGCTACAAGTCTCAAATCCCGGCTAAGGCACTAATTTTGCAGTCTGATACTAACTTTCCAAATGACTAATTTTATATGTGCTTATATCAGCATAAATTTTCAAGATGCTGCTACAAATCTCAGAAAAATTATAAAAGATTTAGGGTTTAAGTGGAAGAAAACGAAACCAAATAGAGTTCTAATAGAAAAGCACGACATACGATCTCAGCTGGAAGAGTACCTTACTCAGAGGTACAAATTAGAGGGTCAAACTATAGTGTATGAAGATAAGTCGTACATACACAGCAGTCATACATCTAAAAGTTGAAGTGACGATAGCGAATTAGGTTTTCAGGCACCTGTTGCCAAAGGGCAAATACTTATTATCGTTCATGCTGTTCGTTCCAAATTCCCTTCTTTTACAAGTCGCTACAAAAAACAGGAGAATTTCATCAAGAAATGAATACAGAAAATTACACGAAGTGAATCAACACCATGTTGATACCTAATATGCCCGCTGGGTCTATTCTGGTTATCGACAATGCTTCACAATGTGGTAACACTCAAATTGACAAACCACCTACCTCAAATTCCTTGAAAGAAGAAATAAAAGCCTGGTTGTTTAGGCATAATATAACGTTTGATGAAAGCATGAGTAAAACAAATATAACTTAGTTAAAGCCAAAAAATCCCTTCAGAAGTCACAACTCATAATACTTGGCCAGATATTAATACAACATCGCCATAATGTACTTAGACTGCCACCGTATCACCCAGATCTAAACCCAATCGAATTAATCTGGGCTGATGTCAAAAACTGGGTGGCCTGCAGAAATATCACTTTTAAACTACAAGATGTGGACCAGTTATGTCGCCAGCGATTTGCAGAAATTGGAAGGCCAGAATGGGAAAATGTATGTCGACATGTTGAATAAATTGAGAATCATTATTTCAAAAAATACGGAATTGCAGAAAATCAATTAGCAAAACTTCTCATCCAGGATAATGGTGCAGAAAGTAGCGACAGCAGTGATGGCGGCAATGATGTGAGTGATTCCGCAGAAGAGGAAGGGCTGTCAGGTGTGGAAGAACTGGAGGCAGATGGTTGACAGTGTTTTTATATTAAGGGCATTTTACAGCGGTGGATTTAAATATACTGTATATAACTATAAGTTTATCGTGTAGTGCAGTGCATAACCGGTGTGCGGATATTTGACAATGACTGTCCCACGCACTCTTGCAGCATGCGTGCCACCGGTCACCTGCTGATCTGGTATGTAACTCGCTTCCTAGCTGTCATTAAGATTTTCACGTGTCTAGAACTGTTGCGCCAGTTATACCTGCAGAGTAATTATTTTCCTCGTTCACTGAATATGAAAATGCTGCTCCTTCTTCTGGTATCGGGTCAACACAAACAGGATTACCCTTCAGTGCTAACAACCTGCGAAGCATCGTCTTCGCTTATCTTCTTTACTTTAAAAATGTCCTAATATCCACGATGATGGTCACTAAAAGTATAAATAGAACACTTGCAGTAATGACCGTGACACGGATCTCCTGATCACCCGCAAAAGAATAAGTGCATTTTTGAACTGAACATAGCACAAGAAAGAAAAGTAACGCATGCCTTAGCGAATATAAACTGTTCATGACTATGTGAGTGTTATCTTATGTTCTTTACGAATTAGCCAGAAAGCATTAAATTTCTTTGTTCATTCGACTGCACAAGAAATTGCGGGTCTTGTGCATGGCTTTTGTTTCAAACTGTTTGCAGTAAACAACATGAAACTGGCACGCAGAATGCTATGTCAGACTTGGTTACATGAAGCTCACGAAAGGAAATATCTTGAACCACTATATTGCGAAATACGAAGTTACTTGTCAGTGAATCACAGACCTAAGAAAAGAAGTAGCTGCTGTTACACATTATAAAATAGTAATATAGGAATGGTGACAACAGTAAGAACATAATAATAATAATAATAATAATAATAATAATAATAAATAAATAAACAAAATAAAAAGTCATTGGTAATTCTAGGGAGGATCATTTACCCCACCTTGTCGATGCCTTTGGGTGTGTAACACCAGATGATATTGATGTTACCTCCTTATCAAAAACTCTACGGTGCTTGGTTGGAGTGTTGATAAAACACGTAAATCCTCCACCATTGCAACCCTCTCCGACGTCGGACTAACTCACCGGGATTACCCAGGCTTGGGTGTGTGGCCTATGCATACCAATGTCACCCCAAAGGTCACGCCACCAGGTGTAATGACAAGAGGGACTCATTCGCCATTGGGAATGCAATGGCTCCTCCACTAAACTGCAGTTCAACAGCGGATACGAACGCAGCCCTAAATGAATACCCAGGTGCTGGGGATGAACCTTTATCCAGTCACTGGCTGCGCAATAAGGTGTGCCGGTGCCCCTGAGACTGCGCAAAATGGAGGTTGAAACAAAAGGAAAAGGAAAAACAAAACAGAAAATGGATCAAGCATATGATAAGAACCAACATGTGGGCATTCAGCACGTAAGGAAGGCCTGAAACAAAAAGACGACGAGAGGGTGACATGGGCAGGGAAGATCTAGGCAAGTAACAGCGATGAACGGCGAGAGGCAAAGCATGATACGAAACAGTATAGAACACCTTCCTAGCTTCCGCCGTCAGCTACAAGAAAGAACCCATTTCGACTGGGCCCTCTTGTAGCGTGCCACCGTTGACTTCGCCCATGCTACTGCCACCAATATGCAACTTTGACACACCTGATACACAGTATTTCGTTGCAGTATAAACGTAACAAAAAGTGCACGATACCGTTTATCACTTTTACTTGCCATCGTAATCCAAGGTGCCATCATCGTGGACCTTAGGAGGCACAGATGAAGGTCTCTCGTTGGAATCATCTTGCTGGGAGGAGTTGCCCGGACATTCCTCCAAAGACTGCTGCTCCACAAATGGATGTAAACCACCACTGAAAAATAACGAGTAATTTGTTACATTCAGAAACCTGATGCAGTGATTATGAGATAAAGTATTATCAAGGCATTCATATAAATGCATTAACAATAAACAAATAAAAGAAGCCTGGTTTTCCAGCATTTGAAAGAATGAATTAGATTCCGGTGTTGTATACAGGTAAATCAATCGCCTCTTATTTTGCATTTTGATTGCATACGAGCCTATAGTCAATAGGAATAAATCGTAGCCTGTGATACGCAAATAGTGTAAGACGTATAACATGTACATCGTTGCACATTTGCCGTGAGGACTATTTAATATACAATGTACATATCATCCACGAGTACACCTGAAAAGTGTTCAGTGCTCGCTGGCGCGAACGAAAAGAAAAATGTAAATCATCAAGCTGCCTGCCAACTTGTGTATTCCGGTAATAAAACACCTCCAAGATATAAAAGCTATGCCTAATGTAGATGCTTATTTTTATAAGTTGGTTGCAATATTAAAAACAATACTGTGGGTAATATAAAAATGCTAGACAGTGTTCTTATTTTTAATTTTTACTTAATGTTTTTATCTGCATGCTATTTCCAGAACATGAGTTTTAGGTGGGGCCCAGAACAAAATCTTCTGTAAAAGTATTCTGAATGTTTTGTTTAGTTTTTCACGGGAAAATTTATACTAGAACTATTTAACACTTCTTGTGTAGCGGAATAAGGCTAACACCTCACTAGTATGCACGTACCTTCGAGTGCTTCCTTTAACATTAGCAACCACTGTACTACTGTGCGATACGTTGGTGATTCTAATAACAGGGAAGGCAGCTTTCCCATGCCCCACAATGAGGTAAACATTTCTATGACAGCACGCAACTTTCCACAGCTGCTCTAGAGTGGTACTGACATTGCCAGATGAATGCATATGCGCGCTAAAAATAGCCGCGGCAGACAAATCAATCAAGGTCGCCCAAGCTTAACTGGAGCAACTTTCAATATATTTTATTGTATGCAACAGTGTGTAAGCACTATGGTGGCAATTACTTAGACACTTTCAATGGATAAACATAAGCAGTCGTGTGTGTGGGATTGATTTAAATATGATCATAACCTCTTAAATTGATTTTAAAATGGAAAATTGTTAAGAACACTGTTTTATTTTGTTCTCATCATAAGAAGGAAGAATATTTATCGTGCTGTCTTTTGGGCAGCTGAATCTGCGGGCCACTTTTTTCGATAGTTCCCAAATTGCAGCAAAAACATAAACTACCTATATTATACTGCATGAATACTTTGGTAGTCATTCCTGCCAAATAAGAATAATGCGTCTAGCAATGCACGACTTACGAATCTGACGAAGAACTTATAACTTATGCAAAAGTGCACAAACTTCAAACATTTGAACAGCATAAAGAACACACACACACACACACACACACACACACACACACACACGTAATTTATAGTTTGTCATAACAACAAGTATTTCTGAGCTTTCATATATCAAGAAAGGCAAGCTTGGTCGTATTGCATTTAATGTTGTGGTAGGGTGTGTGCACAGAGATTTTGGTTACGTTGAGGTTTTTGTGATTTTTGGATATTGCATGGATTGAATAACTGTAGATTCGTTAATAAAAGTATCGGTGAACTAGGCAGACAGTAAATTAAATACATGAGTATTAAATTCCGTATGAATACTATGCGTATAGGCGCAGCGTACGGCCTCCCTGTAAAAGAGACCGGCGTAACAGATAAAACTTGGTTACGTTCGGGTTCGTCTATGTAAATTAATTGTTATGAGATTACACATTCATCTAGCCACCCATGCATGCGAATGAATTCACAAAAGCAAATAATTTAGCAATTTACAAAAGAAGTTGTCTAAATTGCAATTTAAACAACTTTTAGTTCAAGTTCCTTTGAAAACTGAAATTATTTCTTTCATTAAAATACTCGTGATTTCTGCAAACTGGAATTATAACAAGCTATATAAGAACCTCGTTTATCCGGATTAGGTGAGGCTGAGTACAAACTATTAAATGAATATAAAGCATTCACTTATTTATACAAAAATTTCTTTTGGCACTAATGAAGATAAGGAAAACACTTTTTAGCACTTAAATTCAATATTGCATTCATTTTTATTTTCTGAAATAGGGTGAAAAGTTTCTTTTGTTTCAAATTTGTGCTGCATACGAAAAGCAAAAAAGATAAAAGCATGTTGGTAAGCAAAAAATCAGTCAGGGTAAACCGTCAAACCGATTTATGAAGGACGGATAAACGACGTTCTCGTGTCGTTCCTTTTCTTTTACTAAGCGGTCCTAATTACGTACAATACTAAATGTAGAGGGGTGAGAGTAGCTTTCCTATTTTCGTATTCAGTTATCCTAATGACGGGGACGATACGCACTTCATTGGCGGAATAGTTTTATAAAACAATCACATAATTGGAGTTCGAGAAAATCTGAAGCGTATACGACGTCAGGGAAGTTTTAGTAATTCTGATTTAACAAAATGTGTATTGGAACAATTTTTGCATTTAAGAGGAAGTAACAACAAAAACAAAGATTTGTATGAATAATTTGTAGAATCGGATGATAATGCGTAGAAAATGTGTGTAACCCATCAGAAGTCACCTTCTCTACATCTCAGCTTAACCCAGCCTTCTCTCTCGGAGATTTTGTTTCATTAGTGTACTGCAGCGTAAACAATTCACAACACATTCCTGCAAAATGTATTACAGGTGATCCACATGCAAGTACATGAGCTAACTGAACTTGAGATTTCTGATATGAACAGAAAGAAGGTGAAAGAAACTCTTTTAGCCTATATAACTGTTTTTATTTTCTGCCTCTTAGGGAACGATGGAAAACAAATTCAAATACGTTAGAATATTTATCTGCTTACCGAAATTGCATATGGAATAAAGTTTTGATATCAATTCATATCGATTTTGGATTACCACCAAAATTAATGAAGGGGGCAGTGCTACTTTCTCCGAAGTACAGTTGATTCACTGATTGGCTGTTACTGAAAAAGAAGTTGCCCGTGTAAACTTTATGTTTTGTTATAAACACGCAATGGTAGCCTATGGGATTAGAGGAGCCCAATAAACACGTTCGTCATAGTGTTTCACTGTTAGTCAATGATGGAATGCAATGTTCCACAAAACGTTAAATTCCACAAATGGCAATAAATTAAATTGAAATTTATGTCACATTTTTATATGATGTGCATATCAGAGTGTTTAAAATTGAGGTCGATATTATTTAAACTTTTCAAGATGATTTTGCGAACCATTTTATATTTTGGGAAGAGAATCCCCACGATGACAATTTTAAAAATTTAAATGTTAAATATCAGGATCGTTTTTGAGCCCCTTCTTCAAAACTACGCATTATTTTATACGCATTACTTATGAATTCTTCAGCGAAAAAAAAGCTTAAAATATGCCAGTTCACTTTTAAACAAACCATATTGAACAATGGAACTATTTTAAGCAGGAAAAGAAAACACGCTTCGGATTTCTTTGCTGAATTTAGAAGAACTTGGGCTGAAATTTTCTAGCAGTTGGATGGAAACTCCATGGTATGGAACATTGCTAGAAAAAAGTTTTCCGAGAAAAGCCGATTTAAGTAGTAGGTTCCCTGTTAATATTTAAATCCCGCTTAAGCGCATTTAAATGTAGTGGAGATAAAAAATAGAGAGAGATTATGAATCTACATTAAATATTTTTTCTTGGAAAGAGGAAAAGTAATTTTTTCTCCCGATTTCGTCAAAATTTCAGAGAAACATTCCCTTAGACGTGACAACATAGCATTTGTTTATCTTTTTGGAAGGAAACTATTGTACTCGCAAGCATGTGTGGCAAGGCAAGCGGCTCTCTCTGTAAAATACCGCATCATGCATCAAAGCAACCAAGCAGAATGACCTATACGGTGGAGCTATCTCAAATGGCAAACATGAAGTTTAATTTGTGTATAGATTTCTGTGTAGCATAGTCATGATATTACAACCAATAATAATAATAATAATAATAATAATAATACGTAAGAAGATAATTCTTTTGACAGGTGAAGTCCGAAAATTATCTAGAATTGAACTCCTGGCTAATTGCCCACAAGTACCTCTTTTCCGTAATAACTTTGATTTGTCATCTCATCAGTAGCTACTAACGTTTCTACAATCAGATTATGCCAACCCCCAAAACATGTCCATTAAACAAATATTACTCTACTTATTACAAAACAGTAAATATCTCACCCTCTGCTGTCCCGTCTGAATAGCCATCCTTTAGTCAGCACCCGGAGCATTTTTCTATCTGGCTCCAAGAAAAACCAGTTGCATCGACACCATTTTCAGCTTCACCACTTTACCGCATTGTCTTCATCACAGACCTCCTCCACTCAAAGTTCATACTTCATATTTATCCTTCGATATCACATTTTAATATTTGCGTTTCACTGCACCATGTTCGCCATAATGTTTGCAATCTGAAGTCATTAAGTTTCCGTTTGAGACAAATGGGAAAAAAGGACAGTGTTTACTTACTACGTTTAATAATATATTTTACCAAGATCTAATTGTTCTTTAGAAAACTAGTTACAATAATAGAGCTTTAGTAGCCATTGAGTCAGGAAGACCCACGAGTTACTAAGGCTAATTTTGTAAGGTGTAGATTATAATACTATAAGTTTTGTTAAATGTGGTATTATTTTTAAAATGCAGAAAATATATTCATAATACGGTATATTCATCTGACTCGAGCAAATTCTGACCGACACTTGTGGCCGAGGTCGTTAAGACATGGACTCGTGAACGGGAGGTCTGTGGTTGAAATACCGCCAGGACCGTCCTCACTGACAGGTTTTTTCAAGGTTTTCCTCAGTCCTCATTAACGCCGGGAAAATACCACTAAATTTAGAGCTGGAACGTTTCCTTCAAAAATTTTCTTATTAAATTTTATTTAATTTCTCCAGAGTCCGTAACCTGAGATGCATACGCAGTACGAGCGGGCGTTAAACACTATCGAAACAAATTTCAAAATGTTGACTAAAATATACTTTGCGATGGAAAATAACTCCGTTTTTCAACAGAACGCTGCAGTATTCCAGAATTAATCTTATACAAGGTAAAATTATTCCTAAAATTAAAATATATACGTTTCGTTCTCTTCCATTTCAGACCTGCAAAACTGAAATAAATTTTATAGCTAAAGCCAGAGCCCAAATACATACGTCAACTACAGCCTTCCCTAACTGCATGGGAGGCGTATGTGATTCAAGTAGTTTGTGCTTGTTTCACATGTTTTGTGAGGTAGAAAAGTGGACCACAGAGGGGAAAACCTATGCCTTAACTCTCTTCCGTGTTCTGCACCTTTGGCTTATTCGGATTATATTTAAAAGTATCAAGTGAATAAATAGTGTTGTTACTTCGTATTTTTCCATTATAATTCTTCTTCCTTATCTGATTATTAGGACCCGACATCGGAGTCGCTGCAGCGTATAGAATAGTAAGGTAAGGCTGTACCGGGGGGTGACATTCACCCCGCGCGGTACAGTCTATGCAAGAATTATTCATGTCTGGCAACCATTTTGTTTCTTTCTGCAATATTATTTATAACATATACAGCTGACTTATATAACTGAAACGTCTTTATTAAATCATTAATGCAAAACGCTACGTCACAATATGCACATGGATAAGATTCTATATCAGTTTATTGCGTTGAGTTACAATCCGCAACTTTGTATCCTGTAGTTTATGTAACGGAATATCGGCAGAAATAAATGCCGCGCATAGTTCTTCATTAAACGTTTGATTTGGGGGAGATGACTCTTGCTGTAGCAATTTATCCTCACATTTTGCAATGCAACGCTTTTATGTTTCTATGTTGACATGCCTTGGCACATTAGTCGACTTCTATGCGCAAAAAGCAATTTGTGCTATTGCACGATTTCTAATAAAGGTTTTCATTAATAAATAATAATAATACTAATAATAATAAGGAAAACATTTTCCCCACACATCAATATATAGTTTTGCAACATTGTGGACTTTCTTACCCTTTCCTTTAGATTTTGTCTACGTGAACACAGAGGCAATACACTTGATTCAACTGTACAGGTAACCCTCCCGTTGTGAACAGTCGACCACAGGACGCCTCTATAAAAATGTAACGACTCTGATGTCGCAGCCCTACTGATTACCCTCCTCTTTTCAGGACTTGCACCCTCAAGGACATACAAACCAATGCCTTGGGTCAGTAGTCTGTCGAAGGGCAAGCAAACTCTGGATCATAGCATATCCAGAATGGATGATCAGCCCAATGCCTGGTTGGCGGTGGAGTAGTCAAGAGATGTAGTGATGAAAGAGTTGATATGAAAATTCGCGGATCAAAATATCCAACCCAGCATTCGCCTAGCGACTGAGGAAAACCGCGAAAAAACTTTCGTTCAGATTGGTCGGCCCGGGATCTGAACCCAGTACCTCTTAATGCGAGCCACAGACGATATCGCCAGAGCCATCCATTATAATTCATAATTTAGAAATGTTTTACAACCGGGTTTATCTTGATGCGAATGGCGTTCGCAGGTTTTATTCGTAGCAGGAATGGGCTCAATGATCTCGCTTTGCGATAGAATGGCTCACGCGTCTACTGAGGGTAACGGCATATGCACTTCAGTCCAGCGTTGTTTGGCACTGTGTATAGTGAAATTGCCGCTATGTGAAGTCTGTTGATTGTGTTTACTATAGAACAGCGTGTGTTTGTGTTAAATTTTGCTCCAACGGAATCGCATTTGGACTGACAGTTTGAATTCATACAAAAATCCCCTAGTCCATTGTTCCTAAAAAAATTCACGATTTATAGGTTGTTAGAATAATTTAAACAGACTTGGTCTGTGTTTGACAAAACCAAACACATACCGCTCACAGTTCTATCAGAGAAATAATTAAAAGGAGAAGTATTGGAAGTCGTGATATAAATTCCGAGAAAATTTCTGCCTCGCGTTTCTACGTGTATTTGATGACAGAATAATCGATTGGCCTGCTCGTTCTCCTGGTTTAAATCCACGTGATTATTATATGTGGGAAATGCTTCAAGATAGAAGTTTATGCATAAATCTCTGTACGCTCGAAGAATTACAAGACAAGTGTTCGGTGTGCATTTTCCAATATTTCGGCTGCAGAAATTCGTCCAGTGTTCAATAATATGGTAAACAAATGCTAAACTTGTATAGGGCACAGAGGGGGATCATTTCGAATACCTTTTATAACGAAGGGTAAAAATATTGATATTGTTTCGTTTCGTTAGCATTATTTAGAGAAACAGGCGGACAGGTCTGTCGCTTCTGAAGGAACGGAATCGTATAGCAGTGCCGTGGGAGCGGTGGGCTGCCAGCTGGGTCATTTAAGAGAACCACGGGGGGGGGGGGGTTAAATCTCGAATGATTCTTTTATTAATTTCATTAATCTTTTATATTCTTTAGACATGAAGTTCGGTAAAAACGCCAGTCATATACGTAATAAGACAAGAAAAACTAAAATCTCAAAATATGAGATAATTTATTTCTGTTAAACATTCCTACGCATTTCTAAAACTCCTAGAAATATTACAACATAGGGAAATGGAAACAAGATATGATTTGGAACATGACAAATTTGTCCAAGCTAGTTGAACAGAATCTAACCCGAGTATACCAGTTCAGATTATTTTAAACGTACTCTTAAACCCTTCAAAACACCAATTTCGCAAAACCATGATAATATTCGAAATTGCCTATCAATACTTGTCGGAATCGGATATCGATCAATGTTATGGCTCCATTTCTGAACCTCTTATAGCCTACTGACTGTACGATGGGGATGACAAAATAACACATGTGCACGAAATACTCACAAAGTTAAGAGGTGGTAACAATGGCATAATATGGATATTTATTTCCATTTTAGAAAGCCATCATTTTAACTCGATTTTCGAGAAATTATGCTTCCAAGTCCATTAAATCGTTTGCTCAGGATATTCACCGATAAGGGTAGCCCAGGTAGTTAAGGCATGGACTCGTGAATGGGTGGCTTGTGATTCAAATGCTCCCAGGGCTTCCTGCCTCACTGTAGGCTATTATCGACTTTTCCTCCGTTCTCATAACTGATAAGTGTCGTGGGAGTACCCTAAACTTAGATCTAGATCGTTTACTTCCTACATTTCTTTTCCTAATTCTATAATTAGTGTTCACCGCCTTCCGTGACGTATGTAATAAGAGTGGGCTTAAAACACCATTAAAAAATCTGATATTGATACAACATTGTTTTACGTGAGAATGCAAGCAAATTTTGGGAGTTAAACTAAAAGCAACTTAGTAATGTCAAATGTTACGCCCTTTCAGACTGATAATTGCACGCAGTTAATATTTCCAATTTACTCAGTTTTTATGCAATAGCCAACTGCGTCCTTAGAAAAAAATGTACCAGTATTCTATGAGGTATATGGCTTTATGGCAAGAATTGACGAAAATTTTAAATTTATTCTCTTAATCACTTGGTCATTCATTTTATAAATTAAAAGCATTGATAATAAGTGTGCCTATCGTTATGAAATATTACCTGTTCAAAAGATACCTTTATCTTAGAAATAACACCATGTTATAATTTTAGAAGATGTGAGAAATTTGGCTGTAAAAAGCTTACATCTCTAGATCCTTCAGAGCCTAGATACAGCTTAGCTGTTGGCATCTAGTGCATTCATGCATGGCACGAATCTACTTGCAACTGCAACTAAGAAAACAATACAAAGCTCTGCAAGATTATTTTTGATACTGCCTGGAACAGTATTTATACCTCTCCTATAATTTAATTTTAATTGTATATTATTGTTACATTTATATTTTTTTATTATATAGCAGGGTTCATTCACGTATGCAACGTAAAGAAATATGTCTGTACCTAAATTTTATTTTAAGTAACTTTTAGACTTCCGCAACAACAGAAATGCAACAACCATTGGAAAGAAAGAAAAAAACAAAGTTTATTGTACTCTGTGTTACATGTTCGTAGAAGTCTTAGTTAGTTGGCGTGCAAATAAGACACAAGTAACTGACGCTAGTGAAAGTCTGAAATTGTCCAGAGACGGGATTTTTCACTGTATTCTACCATGTGACCCTGAGTTGCCGAAATAGTTTAACAGAAATTTGTTAGTACTTAAACGCAAATTAAATTCGCGCCAGCTAGAGGACCAACAGAATTAGTTTGTAAGCTTCACATTCACGTCTCTTAGAAATGCGCGCGCACGCGCACGCACACGCACACGCACACACACACACGCACACACACACACACACACACACACACACACACACACACACACACACACAGAGATGCTTGTGGAAAACTCGTGCAGTTTTAGGACTTCAAAAGCAGGAGGAACCTGTATTTTTCGAAACAAGATTTTCGCGCGGGAATTAATTTAAGAATGTAACGCAGTTTTTGGAGTTCAAAAGCAGGAGGAACCTATGCTCCTCGCAACCAAATTTTCGCGCCGAATTACTTTAAGAATGTAACTCAGTTTTGAACATAACCGCGCGAGTAATATGTGCCCCAAAAACGACAAGAAATTCGAGGAGAGGGTAATTAAACATACAGAAGTTCTCTTATACTTTGTTAGACAAGTGATTAAGTAATGCTCTGGTGGAAGTCAAAGTGTAGCAGTGTACTTTGTTTAACACACAACATGAATGGCTTGTTGTTGATTTCTTGTTACAACTCAACAATAAAAAGAAAAATGTTTGTTGAATTCCATATGTTGTGTCGTCTACAGTTATTTTGTTAGCCAGTCGAACCTTTACGTCTCACGCCCTGGAGATCAATGTAAACATGTTTCTATCACAAAAACAATTTTATTGGTTATTCGAACCCAGACAGAATAGGATCTTCCGTGAGTAGCAGAGGTGATAGCAACACATCAGGAGGTGACCGACGAACTGCATTCTCCAGGAATATAAACAAAGGTAAAGGCCGCCACATAATAAAATGGCTTTCAACAGCGAGACACGAAAGAGTAAAGGCTAGCGGAGAATGCAATGTTAAAAACAAAAATCTACGACGGAGAACGCACCAAGAAGCCGAGGACGATGGATGATGATGATGATGATGATGATATGCGGCTTAAGGGCGCTAAACTGCTGAGGTCATCAGCGCCCTTACAAGGTATAAAATATAAAGTCAAAAAATAAAAGACAGGTAAAAAACCGCATAATTAAAAACGGGACACAAACCCGCGATGTCAAAAAAGTTAAAAATAATAATAGAATAACAATAACAATAACAATAAAAACAATAACAATAACAACAATAGTAACAATAACAATAAAAATGTCCGAAAAACCAACACACTACAAGCATAGCCAATAAAAGATTAAAACGTGTCAAGGACTGTAGAATGCGAGGGACATGAGCGCCATATGTCACTGGGGAGGAAGTCCCTATTAAAACATACAGAATAAAATAACAAAGCTAAAAGACGCTCAGCGCGTCAAATGCGACGATTAAAACCAATATCACTTATAAAACGTAAAAGACATTCTACAGCATGCGCGTCGTCTGCCAAAACGTTGGCTATGCCAACAGGCAGACCCAGGCGAACGCGCAGGGGAGCTAAAACTTGACACTCAGTTAAAATGTGACGCACCGTTAAGGGCACGTCACACTGCTGACACAGCGGAGCGGGATCACCACTGAGCAGGTAACTATGACTAAAACGACAATGTCCAATTCGTAAACGGGCTAAAAGTACCTCTTCCCGACGTGAAGAACGAGAAGAGGTACCCCAGATTAACGGGAGAGGCTTAACCTCCCGCAACTTGTTCCCCCGGAGGGCCGTCCACTCATCGCGCCAGCGCGAGAGGATGCGGCGACGTAAAATAGCACACGAATCTGACGAGGGAACAACAGAGGTAAAAAAGCTGGGTAATAAAATCGCCGATTTCGCAGCGGCGTCGGCAGACTCATTACCTGAGATGCCCACATGACCTGGAATCCACATGAAGGACACGCTGATGCCAGTGACACCAAGCGAGTGGAGCAGGTCATGTATGCGCTGTACAAGCGGGTGGTAATGGTACAGCGCAGTAATAGTCTGAAGGGCACTCAGAGAGTCCGTACAAATAAAACAGTGCTGTAAGGCGTGCCGCTGAATGTATAAAATAGATTGATAAATGCTAAAAAGTTCGGCGGTAAAAATTGAACATTGTCCAGGTAAACGAAACTTAAAACTACAGTGACCAGAAACAAAGGCACATCCAACTCCAGCTTCAGTCTTAGATCCATCGGTAAAGATAAAATGGAAGTCTCCGAATTGAGCCCGTACTTCTAAAAAAGCCGATCTAAAGACTGAAGCAGGGGTCTCAGTCTTCGGCATCGACGTTAGCCCAAGGTGACAATGGGCCTCAGCGCGAGACCATGGAGGAAAACGCGTTTCCCCCCGTGGAAGGGCCGGCGCTGGCGGAACGTCTAAATGCCGAAGGAGCTGTCGAAAGCGAACCCCTGGTGGGAGCAAAGCAGAGGAGCTAATAAAATAGTGACGATCAAGTGACTCCTCGAAAAATAACTCGAAGGACGGGTGGTTAGGCAAGCTCGAGAGTCGACAAGCATAGCTGCACAAGAGCATCTCACGCCTGAAGGACAGCGGAGGCTCTGCAGCTTCAGCATACAGGCTAAAAACAGGGCTGGTTGGAAAGGCCCCTGTAGCGACTCTTATGCCACGATGGTGAATGGCATTCAATCGACGTAACACAGATGGACGTGCCGACGAATAAACAATACACCCGTAATCAAGCTTGGATCGGACCAAAGAGCGATAAAGGCGAAGAAGGACGGTCCGATCAGCTCCCCAGGATGTGCCACTTAAAACACGTAAAATATTAAGAGAACGGTCACACTTTGCTTTTAAAAAGGAAACGTGCGAGGTCCAACACAACTTTCTATCAAAAATCAACCCCAAAAATTTCGCCTCGTCTGCAAACGGAAGTATCCCTGGCCCAAGATGGAGAGAGGGCGGAGGGAAATACTTCCGGCGCCAGAAGTTGATGCAGACGGATTTCTCGGCGGAGAAATTAAAGCCGTTGGCGTTACTCCAGGCGTAGAGACGGTCGATACAGCTCTGGAGACGGCGTTCGAGTAGACAGGTCCGCCGTGAACTACAATAAATGGCAAAATCATCAACAAAAAGGGACGATGAAATGCCAGGTGGAATACAATCAACAATGGGGTTGATAGCAATCGCAAAAAGTGTGACAGTGAGTACAGAGCCCTGCGGTACTCCGTTCTCTTGAATAAAACGACGAGATAAAACCGAGCCCACACGTACACGAAAGGCGCGGTCCGTCATAAACTCCCGAAGAAATATGGGAAGACGACCGCGGATATTCCAATCGTGAAGTGTACGTAAAATGCCGCCCCTCCAACAAGTGTCATAAGCTTTCTCCAGGTCAAAAAATACAGCCACGGTTTGACACTTTCTCAGAAATCCATTCATAACATGCGTCGACAGGGACACCAGATGATCGACGGTAGAGCGATAGCGACGAAATCCGCACTGAGCGTTCGCTAAAAGTTTCTGAGACTCAAGCCACCATGTCAACCGCCCGTTGATCATGCGCTCCATCACCTTGCAAATGCAACTGGTGAGGGAGATAGGGCGGTAGCTGGAAGGTAGTTGGCGATCCTTCCCAGGCTTAAGAATAGGGACAATGGTGGCTTCGCGCCAAACGGAAGGAAAAAGGCCGTCTTGCCAAATACGGTTATAGACCTGTAGGAGAAAGAGTTTACTGTCGGCTGAAAGGTGCTTTAACATCAGGACATGAATGCCGTCCGGCCCAGGAGCGGAGTGCCTAGAGCAATGAAGAGCGTGCTCCAGCTCCCTCATTGTGAATAGGTTGTTATAGCATTCATCATTAGCAGACCGAAAAGTATATGATGCGGAATCCAGCCGGTCTTTAAGAGAGCGAAAGCCGGCGGAATAATGGTCTGAACTGGAAACCGACTCAAAGGCAGCACCCAGAGTGTTAGCAATGGCAGCCGGATCCACTATGGTGGCATTAGAAACCTGAAGGCCAGAAACAGTACAATGTGACACTTTACCGGAGAAGCGACGAAGTTTATCCCAAACAACGGATGAAGGCGTAAAACGATTAAAAGACTCGACAAAACGAGCCCAAGATGCCTTCTTGCTATCCTGAATAATGCGACGAGCCCTAGCGCGCGATTGTTTAAAAGTCACCAAGTTAGCATGTGTAGGGTGTCGCCGAAACACCCTAAGTGCAGTCCTACGGGCACGAACGGCGTCCCGACAATCCTCGTTCCACCACGGAACAGGTGGCCGCCGAGGTTGGGAGGATGAACGGGGTATTGCACGTTCGGCGGCTGAGAAAATAATAGACGTAAGGTGCTGCACTAGTTGATTAATGTCGGAGAAGGGCTGGCCGTCAAAATGCACGAGGCTGGAATACAAGCTCCAGTCGGCTTTTGCGAATATCCAGGTAGGTACTCTGGAATGCTGTACGTGGTGCGACAGAAGAGAAACGATGCAGGGGTAATGGTCGCTGGAGTAGGTGTCAGCGACGACGTTCCACTGAAGACGACGTGCAAGCTGGAGTGAGCAAATGGCAAGGTCCAGGTGAGAGAATGTACCAGAAGAATCAGAAATAAAAGTAGGTGCACCTGTATTGAGGATGGAAAGATTGAACTGATAAAAATGTCGGAAAGAAGAGTTCCCCTCGCACAAGCCCTCGGCGAACCCCACAGTGGGTGATGGGCATTAAAATCTCCCAACAGAAGAAATGGTGTTGGGAGAGCGGACAGGAGAGATCGAATGTCCGCGGGAGCGAGGGGAGACGATGGAGGTGTATACACAGAACAAACAGAAAAGAAAAAACCGGGTAACTGCAGTCTAATGGCAACAGCTTGCAAGTCGGACGTAAGTGTGATAGTTTGAAAATGAACGTCATTACGCACTAAGAACATGACAACTCCATGAGCAGGAGTACCCTCCTCCGGTTCAAGGTCGTAGCGAACCGGAGTATATCCTCGGAGATCAAAAGGATCGTGAGGGCGAAGCTTAGTCTCCTGCAAACATACGACCATAGGCGAATGGGAACGCAATAAAAGTTGCAGTTCCGCCCTATGCGATCGTACACCACGTACATTCCAGGTCAGGATAACCATTAAAAATAAGGGGATAAACTGTCTATTTAGAAGGGCGGCTTAAAATTACCTTTTGTTTAACCTTTGGGCTCGGGCTTTTTGTATGGAGTTGGTCAGACTCCATAGCTTCCTCGGAGGGAGGGCCCACGCGCTCAGTGCCAGAAACCGATTCAAGCGCCGTGAATCGGTTCTGGGTGGCGATGGGTGAAGGGTGCCGATGAGCGCGGCTTGTCCCAGGACCATCCTGGGACAGCGACCTCCGAGGAGGAGAAGGTGAACTTTTGTTACCGCGCGCACGCGGAGGGTCTTTCAAAAAATCTTCCCTACGAAGTTTCTGCTTGGGCTTCTTTTCAACGGCTTGCGACTTCATTGACTTGGGACCAGGTTTAGACGGCTTGGTAACTGTAGCCTTAATAGACGGCCGGATGGTAGTGGCGGTTAATCCAGTCAAGGTCCAGGTCTGAGTTTCGGCATCTACTCGTGGTACTGGCGAGGCAACAACAGAACTAAATGTGCCAGATCGCAGGAGTGAAGGTTGGCGCGCATGGTAACGCCTCCGGGCTTCAGCGAAGGAGAGTTTTTCCTTTACCCGGATCTCCTGGATCGCCTTCTCGTCCAAGTACCGCGGACAGTCGGCAAACGAAGCAGAATGAGACCCTTTACAATTAACGCAGACGGGGGCTGTTGAACAGGTACCTTCGTGTGAGGGCTGGCTACAGGTTGCACAGATGTTAACGGCACTCTTACATGAGACTTGCGTATGCCCAAAACGTTGGCATTTAAAACAACGCAGAGGTCTAGGAATATAAGGCCTCACAGAAATCCGTTCGTACCCTGCGGAAATGCTCGTGGGCAGATCGACGCCATCAAATGTAATAAACAGGTACGAGTGGGTACCAACACGCCGTCGCGTTTGGCCTGCACTCGATGAACCGCTGTCACCCTCAGGTCTGCAAGATATTCCACCAGGTCTTCGTCAGAGATACCATCGAGGCTATGCGTGGTGACAACGCCTCTACAAGAATTCAAGGTGCGGTGCTTCTCAACACGGATAGGATAACCGTGGAGAAGCGTGGCGCTCAACAAGGACTTACTTTGTGCCTCGGATTTGCTTTGAACCAATAACGAACCATTACGAAGCCGAGTGCAGGAAAGAACCGGACCAGCAATTGAGTCAATGCCCTTCTGGATGATAAAAGGGTTCACCTTCTCGAATGATTGTCCTTCCTCTGTACGGGTAATCACTAAGTAACAACCAGCTGTTGGCGGTGCTACTTCTGTTACTAAAGTTTTACGGCGCTTGTTGTTAATAATGGAGAAAGGGTGCTCCATAGCGAAAAAAATCCTCCACCATTGCAACCGTCTCCGACCTCGGGCTCTGACTTCCCGGGCGTTACCCCGGCTTGGGTGAGTGGCCTATCTATACCTAGCTCACCCCAGGGTCACACCTCCCAGAACATAGACAGAGGGACCCAATCGCCGTCGGAAGCCAGCAGCTCATGCAATGGCCCCCCCCCCCCCCGCGGGACTGCAGTTGAACAGCGGATACGAACAACAACCCTACATGACGACCCCGGGTGGTGGGGATGACGCCATTACCCACTCACCCAGCTGCGCACGCGGTGCGCGGGTATCCGTCAGGCTGTGTCCACGGAGGATTTAAATAAAAAGATAAAAGAAACTAAAACTGTGTGGGCGTTTCGCACGCAAGGTAGGCCGGCGGGGAAGAAAAAGAGAGATATGCGAATGTCGTGGTGCGAAATGGCCGGAAAGTGATAAGGGAAGAAAGAAACGATGGTGAGGTGCGGTATGAATGGAATGTAAAGAACGCACGAGAGCCTACCTTGGGTCCACCGGTCACTTGAAGAACCCACCGCGACCGGATGGGGGTGAGAGGATGAATGTGGCTATGATTGGCTCGGGAACCCCCGGGTGCGCCAAAAACCCGTACTCACATAAGGTGAGCCCCTGAGAGGACGATGGAGACATTGCTGACGAGAGATGGAAGAAGACGTCGGCGAGACCCGAAGAGTAAAAGAGGAGCCAACAGCGACGAACTATAGTGATAGTGCTAGTGAATCGAGTGTCTTAGGAAGGAGGGGCACGAGACAAATTTGGATTCAAGAGGAGTAACACCCGGCATCGCCCAAGGTACCGTAGGGACGAAGAAAATGATAATTAAAAAATAGGTCAGAGGGCAGAAATGTCATTGTAAATCAATTTTATATATTCTATTATTGTTATATTTATGTACCTTAGAAATCAGAAAGCACTTCGTAGAAAAATGTCAAAATCAAAATGGCACGGCACAAAATACTCAGGGTGATAAGGAAGTAGATATAGGAGTCAGTATTGTTGATTTTGGCTATGCACAGAGTTCCCTATGGAAATTCAACTTAAGTCACAGGTTTGGAAAAAGGAGAAGATACAGCTGGGGAGTTTACTGGCCATTTTCTAATACCTCAGAGCAGGTGCAAAACCCTACGATGGCTTTGCATGAAGAGACAGACAGGGCTGCTGTAACACTAACTACTCTAGAGCAGTTATTATGAAATAGCTCGGTTATTATGAAACTAAATGAGAAGTTAGATCAGCAGAAAAACGAAATTGGTCAAAGACTATAGATGCAATACAAAGAAATTGTTGAAATGCGAAGTAGAAAAATTATCAAAGTCTCAACAGGCAGAATGAGGAAATGAATAAGATTGAGGGGAAAGTAAGTAAGGGTATAAGCAAAGAACTGGTGAAATTTAAAGAGGAACTACAAGGACAAATAGCGAGCTAGCACAGAAAATTCAAAAGAGAAAAATTAAATTGAGTTTTATATATGGACGCTCTTTAACTGCTGTGATCCTTAGCGTCCAATTCCATATTGGGCGTGAAAAACCGATAGTTTTGCTCAGAGGCCTTTTTACCAGAGCTTGAGGTTCTTTTACGTGCCGTAAAGCTACAACGCAGGACCACCGGCTTTACCTCCCTTCCGAAGGAAGCCATGCTAAGGATTTTTACGCCTGAAAAAAGACCATCGCCCTCCGCCGTGTTTTTACCCGCAACCTCGAGAACTAGGGGCTAGCATGGTAGCCACTACGCCTTGGAGAACGACGATTCAAAGGAGAGATGGATCAGGTTAGAAAAGGAATAGCTAACGAGGAACTGAAATTCTCCAGCAGGTAGAAAATAAAATAACTAATAAAGGTCAAGAATTAGAAATTGCTATCTCTAACCAGAATGTCTAACTAAAAGAAATGATAGAAACAGCTAGATATGAGATTCAATTAGTGCATGCTAGCGTAAGTGGCGATATTTCTATGCTTGAGGAAAAGTTTGTGCAAAGTTACACAAACAAAATAAAGAACGTGAAAAAAACGAGGGATGACAAGTTGCCTTCCGTTCGCGAGGAAATGTTGGAAAAACTAAGAAATGGGAACGAGGAAGTTTCGAAAAAAAATATGAATGTAAAAATTGTTGTTGTACTCAAGCATGATGTAAGTTGTCACCCCACCAGAAAAATATTCATATTTTGATGCAAAAAGTTTCTAGCATGAATGTAAATAGCGGCGTTTTTAATGTCAATTCACCAAGTACAGTGCAAGGTGAAAACAATCGTATATGGGAAATGTCAAATCACCTCTAAAGTAATATGAGTGAAGCAGCAGGTTCTTCAATGCCTAATGCATACACTTGCAATAGTGTGCAGTGACAGTTAGGTTCATTTAACATCTATATGCATCATAACGCAATTCTGAATGACCTCACACTACGGACTTTTTCTGATTATAACAACTACTCTGCTATAAACTTTATCGAGCAACTTCACGAATATTTCTGGCTGAACATTGCTAGGAAATGCCTAGACAATAGAACCTTAGACTGGGTACGGATAGCTATTGGTCCGGAAAATAATTTTGAATATTTTCAGCACCTATTCTTAAATCGGTTTTGGAACAAGCCGACAGCAAAGAATCAGAGCAAAATTGCGCTATGGTTAATATTCACCACGCGAGAACATCAGTATGAACGATTATTTACTACGTAACTAGTAATATAATAAGCATTTGAGACCACAAATCATGGAGGCAGATTTTACCAATATAAAGACAAACTACTTCTCACTCCGTATCCAAAATTATCTCCTTAATGCTAAACCCCGAACAATTATGGAGATGGTAGACCTAATTTCAGCTTAAGAAAATCAGGAGCTTGAATTGCTTGGGAAAGCAATTCGTGGGAACGGATACCACGAGGAAATAATAATCATTCAAATCGCGGGGGATATACAGGTCGAGAAAATGGTGTTCGAAATAGATACCAACAGCCCATACGGCACTTTTTTCAAGAAAATCGTCACGAACATTGCGGAAGCACACAAGAACGCTTAATTGTATTCGCGTAAGCAACACAGCCCCATGAGAGACAGAAGGGGGCATGGTCGTGGCCAAGGTGCCAACTTCGGAAGAAGAAACAGGCGAAGCGGCCATCTGAGCTATCACGACTATGGGTCAGATAATGAAGTGTCAACTAGGTCGAACAGACAAGGTAACGTGAACCATAATGACCAGTATCAAACACAAAATGGAGACTGACATGAGATTATGGTCGCATTTGTGAGGGAGATCCGCCATTAAAATGCGAAATTTGTATATGAATAACTAATCCTGGCATAATGGTTGGGGGTTTCAGAAATGTCGCGAGCGAAGATTCTGAAAAATTCAGAAAACGATTTTCTAATAATCTCCGAAATTTTTGAGCAACATATGGAGAATGTCAATTTTGGGCTATCAAAACTAAAGGAGTGCGGATTTACAGTGACCTTAAATAAACCCAGCTTTTGTGTGAAAGGGGTTAGCTTCTTAAGATTTATTATCGATGAAAATGGAGTGAGACCTGATCCAAAAATAATTGAAGCTACTGGTAAAATTCTAGCACCTAAAAATGTTAAACAACTCAGAAGAATATTCGGTGTCTGGAATTATGTTAGTAGATTTCTCCCAAAGTATACTCAAAAAGTAGCGCCATTAAGAGAACTACTATAGAAGAACCATAAATGGAGATGGAGTGACGAACTTAAAAATTATGAACGAGTTCAGAAATTGTTTGCTTTAGCAGGACCACGAGATGGGTGGCCATATGAAATTTATTTTGACACATCTACAGGTGGCAGTGGTTGTATTTTAGGTCAAAGGGATCCAGAAGGCAATTTCCATGTTACTAGCACAGCGTCATGAGGACTTAGCTATGTGAAGAGAAGTTCCTCCGTCACAGAATTAGAAGTGGTCCCACTTCACTTTGCTTTAAGTTGATTTAGGACTATCTATACCTTCAAAAAGTAAAAGTCTACTCTGACCATGTTAGCTTAACATTTATACAAAATTGTAAACTCACTTCTACTAAAATCTCGAGGTATGTTCACGCAACAACTAGTCATGATATTGAGATTATACACATCCCAGGAAAACAAAACACGTTCAGTGATCTGTTATCAAGACTTAATTTGTTAAAAGAATACCGAAAACTTTGGAGAAGCCAAAACAAAAAGTAACCGTGTTGAAAATAAGTATTAAAATGAATAAAGAAACAGAGCGAAAGATAAAGCGACTGACAGAAATGCACCGCAGATAAGCGAAGTAAAGAAAAGAACATTGCTCTATTCGACGGTTTGTTATACAAGAGACACGTAATGCTAACGAAGATATGAAAGGCAATTATTCCTAAAGAATTAGAGACAGAGTTGATCACCGGATTTCATCATAATCTACTTCATTCTGGGACAGATAAAGTGACAGATACCATCATAGGGAACATGTATATGTCAACGGCTGAGAGAAAGCGAGGAAGACAAATGCATATTGTGACATTTTCCAACGTTGCAAACAGAGAATTGTAGGCTATCAATTTGACATCAATTGAGTAATTAGAAAAAAATTCGAGAGGTCTCATTTGTTTAGATATCCATGGAGAATTACCTACCTCATCATTTGGATATTAATACATTTTAGTTTGCTATGATGTATTTAGCAAATACGTGAGAATACTTCCTTTGAATAAAGCAAATAGTCAATCAAGCGCAAAACTGTTTTTTCGACAATATGTCAGGTCAGGTCAGGTCAAGATCCCATTGAGGATAATGTGACTGTGTTTACACGAAAAAGATTTGCAGAATCAATTAAAGATGCAGGGATTACCCAATATTTTTGTTCGGGGTATCATCCATGTGGAAATCCGAGCCAACGCGCCATAAAAGTTATCAGCATTTTTCTGAGAATTATGGCACATAACACACAAAATTGTTTAACTATCTGAAACCTAAATAAAAACTTATGAGCGAAACCACCAGCCACATAACGGGATTTGAATTAGCGTGCGGCCAACAAATAGAAACAATTAAAACTAGCATACTAGCCACGATTCCCATTGGGAAAGTACAATTAGAATCCCAAGAAATGCGTAAAATGGCCCCCAAAAAGATATCAAGAATAACAAAAAAAGGCGAAAAGATCGTCACATCGCCAAGCAAAAGGGGGAAAAAGCGGAATTGGAGATTTATATTGAGAAATAAAACATTATCGAACAAAAAAAGGAAGGAGATCCAGAGATTGACTGGTGATATATTCCCGAGGGCCTTACCGCGTAATAAATAAGTTCTCGACGCACACATATGAAATAGCCGAGATCAAGGATGGCAAAATCTTAGGAAGATATAAAATGTTACTTAAAGAACAAAAGCAGAGACATGAAGATGCTGACGAAGACCAAGAAAGGGGAGGAGAATAACTTACAACAAAAAAGAAAGGTAGCAACAAAGAGACAGAATCTATATAAAGAGGATGGTTATTCAGAAATATAGTTGTGTAGACAGAAAACAAATGTAAATTGTATATAAACTTATTTTCTTTTGTACGAGTATATTGTAGTGTTGAGAAATTTGCAGTAAAACCTATTTTATAAGTGACCATGAATACACTGCAAGAGTGATGTTTCAATGAAATCTTCAGATGTATAGTAACCAGATAATACAAAAACATTATCAAACGTAGCCAGCATTAAGATAATAACACGCTATCCAATGATCTATGTGTCAACTGTAAAAGTATTTTGTTTATGTGAGTGTTTAACATGTTGTATCTTAAACAAATGAAAGGAAAAGGAGCATAGTTATGAAGTCAGTACCTAAGGGGTTGTTTGACCCAGTTTGGTGAAGAAATAATAAATTAATTGCGATTATTGCTATAATAATAAATGGTAGAATAAAATGAAATGTGAAAAATCGATTTAGAGTAGCATTATCTGCTGCAAAACCCCCCTCAGACCCCGGAAAAATTGCATTGAAAGTAACGCACTTAGTTCTAAGAAATGTTAGTAAACACGTGTATATGTGCGTAGGAGTAATGTAATTGAATGTTTGAGAAAGTGAAAGGAACCCAAAACTCAGCAAGGCCACGAACAGCTGACGATAGACTGCCACCACTTCGAACAGAAAATGTAAGCAAGAGATCTTTACACTCGGGTAAAAGAACTCAGGAAGGAAGTATGAACGACTGTTGGCTATCATCTGTAATGTGCACCAAAATTCATTCATAAGGGCAATTTGAGGCAGTATTTACATCTCTCCTACGATTTAATTTTGTTTGTATGTTATTAAAACATTTATGCCATTATTTTACTATATAGCAGGGTTCATTCACATGTACAATGTAAAGAAATGTGTCTGTACCTATATTTTATTTTAAGTAAATTCAGGTTTCCGCACCAGCAGAAATGCAACAAGCGCTGGAAAGAAAAACAAGTAAAGATTATTGCACTCTGTGTTACACGTTTGTAGAAGTATTTGTTAGTTGGCGTGCAAATATGACACAAGCTAACTAACGCTAGGGAAAGTCCGAAATAGTTCAGACACAGGGATTTTTCACTGTATTCTACCATGTGACATGGAGTTATCCAATTGGGTTAACATATATGTGTTAGTATTTAAACGTAAATTAAGCCATCTCGAGAACCAACATAATTAGTTTGTAAGCTTCACATTCGCGCTTCTCAGAATTGTATATATACGAGATGCGTGTGGAAAATTCAGCAGTTTTGAGTTCAAAAGCAGAAGGAACCTGCGCTCCTCGCAACAATTTTGGCGTTGGAATTAATTTGAGAATGTAGCGCAGTTTTTGCAGTTCAAAAGCAAGAGGAACCCGTTCTCCTCGCAACCAAATTTTCGCGCCGAATTACTTTAAGAACGTAACTTAATTTTGAACATAACCGCGCGAGTAATATGTTCCAAAAGTGACAAGAAATTCGGGGAGAGAGTAGCTACACATTCAGAAGTCTTGTTATACTTTGTTAAAGAAGTGATTAAGGAATACTCTGGTGGAAGTCAAAGTGTAGCAGTGTACTTTAACACACAACACGAAACGTTTGTTGTTGGTTTCTTGTTATAACTCACAACAATAAAAAGAAACATGCGTGTTGAATTCCAAATGCTGTGTCGTCTACAGTTATTTTGTTAGCCAGTTGGGCCTGGAGATCAACGAAAACATGTTTCTACCACAAAACCAATTATAATAGGTATTCGCACACAGACACAGTAGGATCTTCCATGAGTAGCCCAGGTGATGAGCAACACGTCATCAGGAGGTGACCGACGGACTGTATTCTCCAGGTAAATATAAGCAAAGGTAAAAGACGACGCATGTCAAATATCAGGATTTCAGCTTGAGTTTGGCTGCCCATTAAAAAGTTTCCATCGTTATCTTTATAAACTATTTCACATGCTACATATTGCAATTTGTTTCATGTATTGCATTAATTAATTCATTTCCAAGGTGCAAGTATTAGGTAGCTGATACTGGAGATGATACAAATCAGATACATCAAAGTTACAAAACACTATTTTTTTTACAACGCAGAAATGTACCTGTCTTATCGAGAATGACAAAGTGTGATCTTTAGAATTTGGATACAGCAAACACATGACACATGGATGATCGCCAAGTGCAAGTCTTTTCATGTGTTCCCTTTCTTTCTTCTGGTAATTTGGGTTGGGACGAGAATTCACACAACATTGGAGCATTTAATATGGTGTAGTATTTTCCTATAGAAGCCTACAAACATATCTCCACTTCAAATCGCAGATACCCACAATTTTGTTCAATTGTTTAGGGCTATTAATATGTTGGAAATATATCTCAATTTATGAGCACTGAAAATGAATTTCCTACAAATTACAGGTATTAATATCGCCAAGTGCTGAACATTCACCGGTAAGAAACTTCATTTTTACTTTCTCTACCACCCACCTATACTAGGCAGAGGAAGTACTTTATTCGGTCAAAAAATTGGATGCAGAGATTTCACCGGAAATACACTTTCTTTTAGATCCCTTGAGCAAAAACAAACATTTTTAGAAAGTGGTTATCGCGCGGGCATGGGGGAGGGGACGATTTGGTAAATACCAGTTCCGTATCTCCCAAGGACTTTCAAAAAACTACCCTTTGCATGGAATCTTTGTTACTTATTATTTTGATTAAAATAACTTATGTTTTAAGACATGTGCATGCCTAAAAACTCGTATCTTTCAGTTTTTGTGTTAACTATTAAGACATAAAAAATGACTACACGAAAAATGTAGGTCTTAATAAAGCACACAATTTATTCCAAGCGAATGTTTGTCACATTAATCATTTCCGAGATATTCGTTGCTGTTTTTCCAATACTTTATCATACATAATTTTTAAGTGTTGAGTCATTCTTTTGCTTCTCGAGATGCCATACGAGTATGGAATTTTAGAGCCAACATATAACGACGCGCTTTTTAAATATTTGATTATCACTGTATCTCTCTTGTACACGTAACAAAATGTTAATGATACCATTTTTGCAAACATTTGTGTCGATTAACACGAAGTGGGTGAAAAAATAATCTTTTGTATGAGTAGTTTGAAGATGTGTAAAATAAACGACAACGGGTAGAGAAAGTAATGTAACTGTAACATATAAGACTTTCACAAAATATGAATACCTGTAGTGAACTCCCTAAGGCACTATACACTTCGAGCTCTTCAAGTTAGCAACAGATACACAATAAGCAAGAGTTCTGGGACAGATGTTTACCAGACCTAAACAAGAAGCAGCAGCCGAGAAAACAGGTGATGTTGAAAACGATCCAAACATTCCTCTCTCTCTCTCTCTCTCTCTCTCTCTCTCTCTCTCTCTATTTTATCCCACAGATGAGTCAACTGCCCTCTGTATACATAAGATTTGAAACCTCTACATGCGGCAAATACAAACTGCTTGCGGCTCAGTACTTACAAAGATATGGTTTTGCTTACATTTACTGGTGTGATTTTAAACATATATCACACCGAAAGGAGTTAAAAGCATGGCCCCGAAAAAGGAGTCAAATCGCCGCCATAAGAATAAAAAAAAACCTTCTGTACTCACTCTTTAACTATTTTTACAAAATTTTATTACTCTAGCTACTCCTTAGTCCAAATAAACTTCCAATTCACATTTAAACATTCCGTTGTATAATACAGTAGACTAGATTTTTAAAAAGTGTGTCCCTATGTGATGGCTTTGAAATTCCATATCTTTGCATGACCTCGAGAGAAAAGCGAATAATGACTTCCTATATGAGAAAAGTGTAAGCATTTGAGAATTCAAACCAATAACAAGGAATATCTCGGTTATGGCTAACTCCACACAAAAAATTATCTGACATTAATTCCGTGTTTTAACGAGATCTATATTTTTTGTGAAGTAAGATTTTCTCCCTCTGTTTACCAATTATACAAGTGTCATTCAGAATGAAGAAGACTCAAGAGACTATTCCCAGAAAATTCAGATATACATTTCATTTGTCATAAGAATGTCTTAAAAATTCTAATCAAAATCAACAGAGCCAGTTTTGAGAAAATCAAAATATTCTAAAAATTTTACATGTAAAGGATTGTCTGGGGTAGAGGAATTTTCTTGAAAATAGTCATGCCGTATCCTTGGAAAACAGTGAACTTGATTAACAAGTTTGGTATTTAACCGTTTTAGAGTTATTCTGTTCTCTCTCTCTCTCACACACACACACACACACACACACACACACACACACACAGAGAAAACTTTTCTAGATTGCTTTTTTTCTGTTTTTTTTATTTATTCGGGGATTCTCAAAACATGTATTTAAAGCGAGCTACTCTACTTACTATAGGTAAGTGGAAGAGAAAGTAAAACGATTAAACCATTCAGCGCTTGGCTATGTGGTCTTAATTACTCGAACCTGGCATAATAAAGGTCAGCGCCAAACGTAGAGTATTAGGTCAGTTGCCCTGTTTAACAACGCGTGTTTATGCTGGTTAGTACTCTGCACAGCACAGAACTACAATGTCTAGTTGTACAACGGCTGCCTATGTATTTGAAGTCCCCACAATTAAAGGTATATAGCACTAGGTGTCATACCCATCGTAGGCCAGTTGGTGTTTTAAACCTGGATATACAATTTAATTAATCCCGCCCGGCATCCTATTAACATGATTATACTATGATCTGGAATAGTAGTTCCCAACAATTATATCAAAGTTATGGACCCTTTTTTTATTTTTAAGGCAAGCATCGGACCTCACACTTTGTAACTGAAAGTAGGTAGTCGTATTAACAATTAAATTACCAACCTTGATTTATGCTATAACTAAGCATGGATAGTATATACCAGGATCTAGGTATCGTGAAAAAAAACCATGCCTCTTTTTTGTTTCCAGGAATTCTTTCCACGTCGAGCTCAACATTTGCTACTTTTGGGTTCAACATCGAGAGGATGTTGATGTTTGTTCTTATGACAAATGAAATGTGTATCTGAATTTTCTGGGAATAGACTCTTGAGTCTTCATTCTGAATGACACTTGTGGTAATGTAAATTCTTATTCATAAATGTATACATACTCAACAGAACTAGGTGTTTCAATGTCGGTTTTTTTTTTTTACCTATTTTCTATTTTTCAGAACATTCCTTCACCCAAAGCTGATCAAGTGTACTTTCTTTGAAAACTATTTTAAACAGCTATTACAATTAACATCAAGTTCATGTTGCTTTCCCTCAGTTTTTAATAGTGTTACACCACATTCGAAATTATTTAACCACGAGTTTTCAAAATCTGTGGAAGGGAAATAATCTCTGAAGTAAACTCAGATGTCCAACGATGATGTTAGGTTCAGGGGCTCCAGAAGTTATTTGAACATTAGGAGGAGCTGGCACTATCTTCAGCTCTGTTTGCCCACAGTCCACAGTTTGCCTTTCACAAAAGCTTCCTAAACCCTGCCCCAAAGTCAAAAGTAATCATACAACACTGAAGACACGTCTTGAGTGCATTCAATCTCTAAGTAGGTTGCCATAGACAACCCAGAAAAGTTATTCAGCCGCTCGAATGGAAAGACAGTATCATTCAGAAATAATCGCACTTTATCACGTACCTAATAGAATAGCTGCAAAAGGTTTCCTCTGGATAATGGACGCATTTCGGTAAGGTAAACAAATGTGATTTGACGCAGTGGGAGCTATTAGCACCGTCTGGAATTAAGGGTAGTCTTAGTTGATTCGTGGGCAAACAATCGAGGTGAAGACATTATAGTAAGGAGTGGCGTGGTGTGTGTGTGTGTGTGTGTGTGTGTGTGTGTGTGTGTGTGTGGGTGTGTGGGTGTGTGTTTTGTTGCATTATGGTTGTTTCCACAAGACAGCAATTTTTATAGAAGAAAGTAGAGGCAAGAGTTAAAAGTTTTACGGTGTTAGCTTTAAATTTTTACTTTCTCTACCAGGTACCTGGTAGGTTGAAAAGGTTGCATTCCACCCCAAAATTCGATACCGAGATTTCACCGGAATTACATGTTTTGAGGTCCCCTGAATACAAAAACGCATCTCTAGAAAACGGTCTAGATGTGCGTCTGTAAACAGCATAACTCAAAAATGAAAAGTCGTATCAACACAAATTTGGTATTTATGTTCAGTACCTTCAAAAGATGCGACTCGAAGATTTTAAAAAAGTCTCCCACAAATTACTCTTTACATGGAAATTCTTTCAAAAGTTTTTATTTTCTGATTTTTTGGCATTTTTATTAAAATACCACATATTAAAGATATTTACATGACAAATAAAACGTATATCAAGAATTTTCTGGAATAGCCTTTGAAGCCCTCTTCATTGGGAAGGAATTCTGTATAATCTTGTATAACTGGTAAACGTTAAACGATAGGCGAAAGCATACAATACAAGAAATGTAGATCTCTTTAGAATACAGAATTTATTTCAAATAACTGTTTTATGGAATCAGTCATTTCCAAGATATGCTTTATTAATAGTTCGAATTGTTCAATACGCAGCCAAGCTTTTTTCAAATCCTGTCAACATTCAATTGTTTCTCGCGATTCCATTGAAACAGTGCGAATTTTAAGACATCATATAGTGTCCTGTTCTTAAACATTTGACTATCGCTGTTCCCTTCGTATCTACAACCAAATGTGTAATGTAGCTGTTTCTGCGAAGTTTATTTGCATTAAAATTAAGTATATATAAAAATAAGCTTTAGTAAGACTAGTTTGTATAACCACTAATAAACGATAGAGGTAGAGAGAGTGATGTGAAAGTATCACAAGATTTTTATGACGTATAAACTCCTGTAATGCATTCATTTCACTCTAGTACGTGAAGTAAGGTTATATAAACCAATGTTTGTTATAATTTGCTCTCATGATAGCCATGCTTCTTGCTTTCCACCCATGGTTTTGGAAGCTATCGCAAAGCACTAAGGCGGGAGATTGGAGATTTAGATAATTCCATTAAACGCCTATCACAACTTTACCTAATTGAGATGAACTATTTTAAATAAAACTAAGTATTGCAGGAAGGCAAATGTATTGGATGTTATTTTTTCTTTTTCTCTATTTATTTTATGTCGCTTTAATTATATGATCATATCGCAATGGATCTAGTGGTGGTGGTGGTGGGAGTGTAACAGTTTGAGCGGCGCAAAACTACTATGGTATTCAGCGCCACAGTAGATTTATTCATGTCGAATACATAAACAATGCATACAAAGCAATTAACGGTTAAGCGACTGACAAAAGTAGAAAAAATAAACAAAAAATACTAAGTTATACACTAAAAAAACTCATAAACCAATATATACCAGACGCAATCCTCAGCAAACACAAGCAGTTAAGTCAGTACTGACACAGCTTGAAAGTCATTAACACACCAGAAACTACACGCTTAAATTTTTGTAAGGAGACCACTGATTTTACATAGCGGAAAAACTTGGCGAGAGAAGCAGTCATCCCCTAAAACCGTAATTAAATTAGGATAAGAGTCCAAGTCATTCGCGAAGGGCGGAATAGTAACGACATTGGGTGAGGGAATGCTTCACCGTTAAGGGCACATTGCTGTAGAGACAGCGAGATGGGTGTTCACTTCTAAGGAGGTAGCCATGATTAAAATAACTGACCAATACAAAGCCGAACACGCACGGTCTCCTCGCGACTTGATAGACGAGACGAACAACGCAAAGGAAACGTTGTAGCCTTGACCTCTCGGGGTTTGGCGGTAGATGTAAACCACTCCTCAAGCCATCGAGAGAGTATCTTACTGCGCAAAAAGCCCTTCAAATCCGCACATAGACAGCAGAGAATCCGTTCATCAGGATGTAGAAACGCAGCCTTCGTTGCCTGATCTCCTGTTCGTTTCCTACAATGCCACAATGTCCAGGAACACATAGACCACCCAAAATCCACCAAGATAGAGAGTGCAACTGATAATGGATATTCTGAACAACTTAGTGTTGGCATTAGAGATTGCGTAAACTAAGTAAAGCACTGAGAGAATCAGAACCAATGACGCAGGAAAAAGAAGCGGATGAAAAATGTGGCTTTAAATATAGCATACATTCCGCAGTATACACGAAAGTGCTAAGGGGGAAGAAAGTCTTGTGAAGACATGTGTATCAATAGCCACAGCGCAGGCTACCCCTTTATCATTCGAGAACCATGAGTATGTGACGATCCGCAAGCTACATAAACATAACATTAAGCATTCGTTATATTGCTCCATGTATTTGCTACTCCATTTTGTTGTTGCTTTCTGTTCTCCGTTTTCTCCGGAGGAAATGAATAAAAGATATCCAGAAAGCGCGTGTACTTTATGTGAGTAGCATGTTGGAATCCACAGGTATATAGAAAATGGTATCCAGGAAAGTCGTATTTCAAAGCCGCGAAATGGGCTGCATATATAGGGGCGGCATAGTGTCCTTGAGCAAGTCAGCCAGATCAAGAGGGGTTAGGCGTAACTATGGAGGAAAATGATAAAATCCTCTACGGAAGGGCAAGGGAACTACTGCGTCCAACCTTGACAGTAAGTTTCGAAATCTACACCCCTCAGGAAGTAGTGCAGGCGGACTAGCGATAACGATAATCCAAAGCGGCACCAAAGAACGTAGAATAGGTGGGATGAGAAGGCATGGCACGCAAAGTGGAGGCATAATTACAGAAAAAGAATATCCCGACGTATCCATGTGGCTCATCAGATTCGGCGTACAAACTACAGGTGGGACTAGTACGACAAGCTCCCAAGACTAAGCCGATGATGATGATGATGATGATGATGATGAGATGCGGTTTAAGGGCGCTAAACAGCTAAGGTCATCAGCGCCCTTACAAGGTATAAAATGTACTGTCCAAAAATAAAAGTCCGATAAAAAACCGCATAATTAAAAACGGGACACAAACTCACGAGTCCTAAAGGTAAAAAACAAAGCAACAAATACCAAATACGAACACACTAAAAACATGGTCAATAAAAGAGTAAAACAACGTGTCAAGAACTGTAGAATGTCAGGGACACGAGCGCCAATGTCCACTGGGGAGGAGATGCCCCATTAAAAACAAGATAAAGTTACACAGTCAAAAGACGCTCAGCGCATCAAATGCGTCTGGTATATCCAATGTCATTGATAAAACGTAAAAGACACTCTACAGCACGCGCGTCGTCTGCCAAAACGTTGGCTAGGCCAACAGGCAGACCAACACGAACGCGCAAAGGAGCTAAAACTTGACATTCTGCTAAAATATGACGCACCGTTAAGGGTGCATCACACTGCTCACAGAGTGGTGCGGGGTCACCACTGAGCAAGTATCTATGGCTAAAAAGACAATGTCCGATTCGTAAGCGAGCTAAAATTACCTCTTCCCGACGACACGAACGAGAAGAGGTACCCCAGAGCAACGCAAGAGGTTTAACCTCCCGCAACTTGTTCCCCCTAAGAGCCGCCCACTCATCGCGCCAGCGCGAGAGGATACTGGTACGTAAAATAACATAAAAATCTCAGGAAGGAACAACACAGGTAAAACATCTGGGTGATAAAATGGCCGATTTGGCAGCGGCGTCGGCAGACTCGTTGCCTGAGATGCCCACATGACCTGGAATCCACAGGAAGGAGACGCTGATGCCAGAGGCACCAAGCGAGTGGAGCAGGTCATGTATACGCTGTACGAGAGTGTGGTAACCGTACAGCGCGTCAATACCCTGAAGGGCACTCAGAGAGTCGGTACAAATAACACAGTGTCGTAAGTCGTGCCGCTGGATGTATAAAAGAGATTGGTATATACTAAAAAGTTCGGCGGTATAAATCGAACATTGTCCAGGTAAACGAAAAGTAAAACTCTGTACACCAAAAACAAAGGCACATCCTACTCCAACATCAGTCTTAGACCCATCAGTATATATAAAATGACAGTCCCCGAACTGCGCCTGTAGGTCTAAAAAGGCGGATCTAAGAACAGAAGCAGGGGTCGCATTTTTCGGCATCGACGTTAGCCCAAGGTGGATGTGGGCCTCAGCGCGCGACCATGGAGGAAAACGCGTTTCCCCTCGGCGCTGGCGTAACGTCCAAATGCCGAAGTAGCAGTCGAAATCGAACCCCTGGAGGGAGCAATGCAGAGGAGCTAACTAAATATTGCCGATCAAGCGAATCCTCGTAAAATCTCGGAAAGGGCGGGTGGTCAGGCAAGCTAGAGAGTCGACAGGCATAGCTGCACAAAAACATCTCACGCCTGAAGGACAGCGGAGGCTCTGCAGCTTCAGCATACAGGTTAAGAACAGGGCTGGTTGGAAAGGCCCCTGTAGCGACTCTTATGCCACGATGGTGAATGGCATTCAATCGACGTAACACAGATGGACGTGCCGACGAATAAACAATACACCCGTAATCAAGCTTAGATCGGACCAAAGAGCGATAAAGACGAAGAAGGACGGTCCGATCAGCTCCCCAGGATGTGCCACTTAAAACACGTAAAATATTAAGAGAACGGTCACACTTTGCTTTTAAAAAGGAAACGTGAGAAGTCTAGCTCAGCTTCCGGTCAAAGATCAACCCCAAAAATTTCACCTCGTCTGCAAATGGAAGGACCCAAGATGGAGAGAGGGCGGAGAGAAAGCCTTCCGGCGGCAGAAGTTGATGCAGACGGATTTCTCGGCGGAGAAATTAAAGCCGTTAGTGTTACTCCAGGCGTAGAGACGGTCGATACAGCGCTGGAGACGGCGTTCGAGAAGACAGGTCCGCCGTGAACTGCAATAAATGGCAAAATCATCAACAAAAAGGGACGATGAAATGCCAGGTGGAATACAATCAACAATGGGGTTGATAGCAATCGGAAAAAGTGTGACACTGAGTACAGAGCCCTGCGGTACTCCGTTCTCTTGAATAAAACGACTAGATAAAACCGAGCCCACACGTACACGAAAGACGCGGTCCGTCATAAACTCCCGAAGAAATATGGGAAGACGACCGCGGATATTCCATGCGTGAAGTGTACGTAAAATGCCGCCACTCCAACAAGTGTCATAAGCTTTCTCTAGATCAAAAAATACAGCCACGGTACAAAGTGATGATCGGAGTGATGTCCGATGGAATGTTCGACTCTATGGGATTAATAGCTGCAGCAAACAAAAGAACACACAACACCATGTCTTGCGGCACACCGTTCTGTCTAAAGACCAGGGAGAAAGATCCCTCCCGTACTCGAAAAGTACGGGCATCTATAAGCTGCTGCAAAAAGAGAGGTAGATGTCCCCGGAAGTTCCAGCGGAAGAGCTGGCGGAGGATTCCCATACGTCAGGCGGTATTGTAAGGCTTTTCCAAGTAATAAATAGACATACAGTGTGTTGACTGCGCAGAAAAGAATCATAAATGTTAGTCGCCAATGAAACCAAGTGGTCAACAATAGACCACCGTTGTCGAAAACCGCATTATACAGAATTGAGAAGAGTATAGGTTTCGAGACACCACATTAATCGCTTATCGACCATCGTTCAGTTACTTACAAATACAGCTTATTAGAGAAATGAGTCGGTAGCTAGTGAGCAACCGTGAGTCTTTTCCAGGCTTAAGAAAAGGGACGATAATGGAATCGCGACATTGAGATGAGAAAGTATCATGCAGCCAAATATAGTCAAAGGTGTATAAAAGCAGACTACTTGGAAGCATGTGGTTAAGCATTAGTGCATTCACTCCATCCTGGGCCATGAGCAGTACCAGGAGTGACTAACAGAACTAATTCCAGTTCAGGTAATGAGAAGGGCAGATTATAGTTTCCAAGATTCTGAAAGATGCAATCAAAACTAGAGGACTCTGGCCGATCCTAGACTACCAAGAATTGGGGATCATAATGGGCAGAACTAGAGGCAGAAAAAAGACCCAACCCAGGGAATTGCTATACGATATGTAAATGTTGGCAGTGGCCTGGTACAAACTCACAGCAGTTGTGGACAACTCCTTGGAAAAAGGGACATCACAACAGGAGGTGTTGGAGAAATGTCCTTATCCATATCACTAGTAGATGGAGAATTGATGTCCTCAGTGCTGTCCAGACAGCGGAGGGGGGCGTAAAGGAGCAGCTGAAAGCACTGGTGAATGAGAAACATCCAATGTGTCTAAATTCCTAGGAATGCTGGACGTGTATTACGGAGTACTGGAGGTGGAACACCGCATGGCTGTGGCAGGAGCACCCCTGACGCACTCTGGAGGTTCCCGCCGCATCGAATGTGGTGAACAGGGAGTTCTCTCGAAGAAACCAAGAGCAGCACCCGCCTGGTCGGTACCTATAGATGGGTCTGAAGGATTATCCAAGGGTAAGGTACTACCAAACCGATTGCCGCTTTAAGTAGCGGTCGGAATGTGGAAGATTCCCGACGCTGATGAGATTGGGGAAAAGTAAAACGTTGACGGAGAGGCTTGGAAGATTCCAAAGGAGTGGAACGGGAAGAGGGCTGAAAAGTAAATAGGGTGGGGACAGAAGAACTTCCATTGTGGCCCTCGCAAAGTACAGGCTTAAATGCAGGTACAGCTCAACTTCAAAGAAACAGGAGTAAAAGTAGCTGTAGACCGAAGAACCTGACTGAAGGATCCGCAAGCTAACCTCGTGAGAAATAACAAGCGAAGTTTTTCTTTAGCCTCTCGATAGCCAATTTGTTACTGAACCCGGAGTTCTTGAGTGGCGTATTCTTCCTTATACACAGGGAGGTGGGAGAGTATGCAGGAATGGGCACTCTCTCAGTTCACACATTTTGAAATGGAGGTGCAAGGAGAACCGTTGTGTCGATGTGTTCCACACCGGCTGCGGCTTACAGGATAGTGCTGTATATCCGAATCCTTGACAGGAGAAACAACGTAGAGGGTTGGGTACATATTGATGAACATGTATCTCATAGTCAGCCTTAAGAGTGGTAGGAAGCTGCCTCAAAGCAAACGTAAAAAAGACCATTCTGACAAGGATCTGTTCCGTACCTTCCCGCCGCAGGAGCCGTTTAGCCGCACTGATCCCTTGGCTAAAAAAGTAGGCGACAACTTCGTCTTCAAAGAGGCCGTCTAAGGCGGAGGAACTCACAGTACCACGGCAGACATTCATGGAAGCAAGTGGCTCAACAATAATTTATTCAGTTTTAAAGTGATGTACCTGGAGTAAACGAAGGGAATATGGATCATCCTTTGTCATCAATAAAGACCCATTGCGTTGCCGGGCACAGTTCTGTATTGGGCCAGCGATTTTGTCCAAGGTGGCCTGAAACACAAAGGGTTTCAAAAAGTTAAGCGGATTTTGGTCGTGTGTAGCCGAGCGCAAGATTAAATAACGGGAAGTGTCACACTTTCATGACGTAGAAAATTTCCTTCCAAGACAAGAGCAACCATATGTCTCCTTTTGGAGGTTACTAGACGAAAATCAGTAATAGTGTCTGTAGCTCTGCAGTGAATGCCATGCAGAGAGAGACGCCACTGGATCCGTCTATCTCCATGTCAGGTCGAACCTCGCGGCGGTTCCGAACGGGGTCGACTTGAGATCCCGCGCCGCCCCGGCTATCCTTCAAAGTAGGAACAAAGCCTTTTTAGGGGCAGGGTAGTTAATCCTAAACTAACCCCAGAAACCTGAAGGACCGGTGGTTCGGGAACCCGGGAAAGCCAATCCCGTACTTACCGAAATAAGCCCCTGGGGGCGCGACGGATCTGTTAGGAGATACCTCGTGAATCGAAGTATGGCGGACAAGTTGGCCATCTAGGTCTCATGTATGTGCCTTGCTTCGTCACGCGTCCACAGAGGCCTTAGTGCTAGGCAACTGTATTTGCTTCTACGTGTGCGGAGCAGATGGCATTAGGGTGCCGTCCAGGCTACTGCTTTCATTATCTGTGTATAGATGGCAAGCATTCTATATTTTGACCTGTTTGCACTTTTACATTGTTTTAGACTTAAGGTGGAACTTGGGTCGTGGTATTAAATATCCAATCCGGTATTTACTTTGGTGACTGAGGGAAACCAAAGACCCCAATCAGATTGGTCGGCCTACAGAATTTGAAACCGGGCCATAGGCTTTACCAATTGAGCCATCCCGCTCGGTTGTGTTAAATATTTTGAAATTTACTACCAGACAATTTCCATGTCCGATTGGATTTAGTGTAACGAGTGCAAAAGGTGACTGCATGAAAGTTTCACAATATATAAATATTTAATGTTCATTGTGTGACATGAAAACAAGGCAAGGAAAAAAACTAAATGAATGACGTTCTGTTCACAGTGTGTTGTAAAATGTATCACATTCTTTGTACTGCATGTTTCACATAAGCCATATAACTTACCATCCGAAAGAAAGGTATAAATATTACCAAACACACATTTTTACATAATTAAAAGCTATAAGCATTAAAACGAGTGTGCCTGCCTGTCTCCTTCACATTTGTAAAATATTTATAATATGCATTTAAAATTTTATCTCTTGTTTTTGGTTTTATCTGTTCATTATACCCCTTTTTTCAAAACCTGCGTCATATCACTCTTGTTTACCTTATACAAAAATATTTACGTGTATCGACTTCCGGTTGTCCCAAATAATTTTAAGGGATTCGGGAACTCAAGGTTAGAGGCTTGATAAAGTTTAATCTTAACTACCAGATCAAGTACTTTCTTGAATGACTGTGGCATATTCTTCTCGATGAGTACTGCAGTAGTTCCACTTCGTGCCAAGGCATTCTTTCACTCGTACCATCGAAGAAGTTACAAAGTGCTGGATTTGCAAAATTTGCGTTACAATTTACGAGAGACAAATGATGCCTCTGACCTCCCAAAGTGATACATTGGTGTAGGAGATTTGTAAGGTGAATCCTCCTTTTTAACCCTTAATATTGTGAGTGCTAATAACGAACGGAAAATCACCTAAAAGTCATGGAAATAGGTATGAAATATCGGCAAATGTTACATTTCTGATTTCCTTAAGACAGCCTTCCAATACTGGAAATATTGCAGCCTGTGAGTGTGTTTTAGCGACGAAAGAATTATCGGACTGCTCGAATAATATTAGATGATCACAGTAGGTAAAATTTTATACTCTTGTAGCTCTCTTTGGCCCCATATTTAGAACAAAGTCTCCGCAGTTTTCACAAATTGCAGAAACCCTAGAAATCGATATTCAACGACATAGGGGAGAAATTGATGAATATGAAGATTCCCCACGCCCGGGAACCGATTTAAACATTTTAGAAACAGTACACACTTTGCATCCATAAAAAATAAATAAATAAAATAAAGCTTTCAGTTAGTAATTAGCATAGGTTTAGTAATTTTTATATTATTCTGGTCACAATTTTCTCTCCATATATATTTAACACACACACACACACACACACACACACACACACACACACACACACACACACATTAGCTTCACCAATCTTCGCAAAATCGTAGTACATCGATTTAAAACATGGAAACGCTGATAATCTTACTGGACTGTAAGATGGTGTTAAATGAGAGGTTGATTACTTCGTTTGACTTCTATGGACTATCGGATATTGTTGCGATATACAGCATGCAGTGATAGTTCAAGTTGATATAATCAATGCGGGAGTTCATTCTTTAAATAAATAAATAATACAAATAAGTCTAAATTTGTTTCCGAAACAATAGCAATAGTAAGAAATAGCAGTTCACGCTTTAATCACTACTTTCCATACAGCTGGTTACCAACATGCTTAAGGGGTGGGATAATAATACTGGAATATTTCAGATACAACTGTATAGGTAAATACTTTGCAATAAAGATGCAGATTACAAGCGAATCTGTTGATGTTACGTCACACTCGTGTATTTTAGGTTTTTAATCGTTTAACAAGCCGAGCGAGTTGGCGCCGCGGTAACGCATGCGACTGGCGTTCGTGAAATCGCGGTTTCAAATCTCGGGGCCGACCAACTTGCCCGAAGGTTTTTTCGCGGCTTTCCTCGGTGCTAGACGAATGCTGGGTTGGATAATAATTTGATCCACGAATTTTCCTATCATCCCTTTCATCACTACATTTCGTTTCCTTCTTCTTCACCGCCATACTAGGCATTGGACTGATCATCCACACTGATATGCTATGATCCAACAGTTGGCTTGCTCCTCGACAGGCTACTGGCCACCGGATTTGGCTTTTAAGTCCTAGGGGTGTAGGTCCTACTAAGAGGAGGGTAATCCGTTAAATAAGCATTCAACAAAGAAACAATATAGAACAGGAAGTTTCGTTTAGTATACACCTATACTACCTAATTTTCAAAGCATGCTAAATCCAACTGCCAGCAAACAAAACATCGCGGTACTCTAATGTTATCTTATCGATGTTAGCAAGCTGAATGCTCTCTTACTTCCTCTCTTCTTGCTCCCGGCTCTGAGAGGGGAACGTGTGTGAGAAGTGTAGGACAGGTAAGGCAAGGGGAAAGGCGAAGCTTCTGTTAGCGTGGACTAGTGAGGTAAGGGAAATGTATATTGCACTTTTTACCCAACTGGTTTTAAGACACAAAGCCTGCCCCTCTCTTCCTTGAGCACCGTTGCCAACGAGTCTCCTAAACGGCGTTACGTCACATATACTCGAGTTGAATGACTATTGTTATATTATCGTATAATGAACGAAATGTCTGCTTTAACATAGATTCAAAATAATGTAACCTCGACATAACGTGGAAAATACACTACGCAATTGCCTTACTCGTACTGAAATCCCGAACTCGCCTTTGGCTTCGTCGTAAACGTCTCAATCCTAAATAAATGCATTACTTTCTTTAGCAGTTCCATAAATAGCTAATTGTCATTTTGATCACGAGGCATAGTTTGACTGAAAAAAATGTACACACTCAAAGGCATAAACATTTTAAAACTGAAACAGCAACACGTTTCCTAAGCTTGCAAAGAAAAGTTTTCGTGTTGAAATGAGGCAATTTCTGTTACGAGTACTGCAGAGTTACAACGCTCAGTGTTAGAGATTACGGGACGCGGAAGATATGTTAAAAGTTCTCATTAAGTTTGCAAGTTATAAGCTTTTATCCCCTCTAAGTAGCTTTCTCGGTGCATATTTAAATATTGTATTTAATTCTTTTTGGTCTCCTGAGAATAAGTATATATTTTAACATTCGTCACTGCTCTCGTGAAAAACTACTTCTGATTCACGAGGTTTAGGATTAAAACTCTTGTGTATTCTTTACCGGACAAGCTCTGTAATCTTGGCTGCATTCCTCCTCATGGATATGGCAGCGAAAATACTTCTGGCAATGTTTACAAATAATTGAAATTGTATTGCACAACCACGGTTAACCGATTTAGGTTTAATGAGCACTTAACTTCTGGCAAATGTTGCCTTTGAAAACTAATTCACGATTCTGCCTCTAAGTTTTATTGCAGAACGCATGAAAGGTAATCACAGGAAACAGCACTGATAATGGGTAGCTCGGAAAGCAGTCTTTCTCATATTAAAATTGGAACGGTTGGTTATTATTATTATAATTTATTGTTATTACTGTTGTTTGTATTTGTGTATTAATTAAGTAGTTTGGTGAGAAAGTTCTGCTTTGACCAGTTCGGTTTGTATTAGAGATTAACTTGTCGGCCAGCTTACCTCGTCCTCAAGATGATAAAATATTTTCATTGGTTTGATAGGCACTAGCCCTCTGCATCTCGTGTAGTTCATCTGTTTTCTTCAGCAAGCCGTGGCCTGCGGATATGAAGCTTAAAATTTCCACAGGTAACTGAAACAGCGCTTTATTATTTGCAATTACCGTTTTTGAAATTAAGGCCCTACGGCTGCTCCGTCACTGTTTGTGAACTTTCATATTTGTGATATTTTCTTAAATTTAAGTACACTTTTATATATGTTAGTTGCTAAATGACATTTCGGCTTCTGTATGTTAAAAATCAATTTTGATAGCAGACCAAGCATGGGACGGCTCTCTCTTGGTTAAATTGCTCCATGTCTTCTTTCTGTTTACATTTCATTAAGAACTGGCTTCCTTGATTGTATTTCTCATTAGATTACTATGGTTCCACTCTTAGAGCTCAACTTGATGTAAGCGTATGACGTCATTAAACTGCGCGCGAAACGCGGGAAACCAAATCACACCATAACATATAGAAACTTAAATGTGCGCGATTATTTTAGGGTTTCCAAAAATAAATAAATATATATATTAATCAAACGTAGTTCAAAACTTTTGATGAAATGTAGTAGTAAATAAAATGAACTAAACAAGGATGTAGCTTCTGTTTAATACTGTGTGGTATCGTTCGCCCATCTTCTGCATTCATACAATAATGAGTAGTCCGTAAGGGGATAAACATGATTGCTTCTACAAGTGCTGAACACGAGGCTAACTTGGAGGAACACAAAGTGTTTTGTTTACATCAAGCCTGGTTCTAGGCTGGATCGATTATAGGTTTTATAACTGAAATATGCAATTTGTAGATCCCTACTACTACCAGGTTTTATAGGTATTTCATATTGATGTCCCAGATTTTCTTTTATTTTCAATTTGGCGATTTTTTTATTCTTAATTAACAATCTATTTTTAAAATTAATAATTTTTTAAATAATTTAATCCCATTTTTCTGTTGTTAAATTTTTCTTTCAACCTCTTTTTGCTATACTATTCTCCGAGGGGATCGGCAAGCATAACACTTATTCAATTATAACACTTATTATGAATCTGCATTATCTCAAAATTTCAATTTTTTACTGCAGGTGTTCTGTTCTCGACATTGGTGTAACTTTTCATGGTTCTAAGTTATTGATTTCAACAGCTAAACGACAATTATTTCCCAAATTTAAAAACTGTGGAAAATGGTCTTCTGAAGTATCATTTCTTCAAAACTATTACAGCTCTGAAACTTTTCAAAACTATTTTAGGTAATCTTTTGTCTATTTGCTCATACTTTAACACTGTTAAAACTTATATATGTATTATAAATTATAATATTTTCTTAGCAAAAGACAAAGAAATACGTAAATAATTTGAGATGAAGAGGTTCAGCATAATTTCAGGAATCAAATAAATATTTTGCCCAATCTGTACCATATATTGAGAAAAAAAAACACACGCACGCACGCGCGCGCGCACACACACACACACACACACAGAGGTAGGATGGTCTTTTGAAGAAAACTATAGAGATTTACAAATGCCAGGTAGTAAGGAGCAAGAGGACAGCTTCAATATTTGGGAGTTACCGAAAGTAGCAACATGAGCTGTTGCAAAAAGTAAAAAACAAAATCGACACGGAAGGTTTTAAGAGAAAAAGAAATTCCTTTTTTTTGGAATCTTGAAGAAATGCATGAGAGATTAGCAATTCCTTCTTTTTTTATATGGCATTATATAGTGCGGAAGTTTCAGCATTACGAACTTCGTGGATGTTCTGAAAATATGTGAAATGTGGATATTGAGAGGAGTATAATGGATAGACAAAATAAACGTGCGCGGCTGTTTCAGGAAGAATAGGCGAAAGAAGAACAATGCTGAACCTGATCGAGAAGAATAAACGAAACTGGCTGGGACAATGGATGAGAAGTAAATGGTTGATAAAAGGTGTAATTGAAGGAATGATGAGTTAGATAAGGTTCGGAGAAGAAAAATAAAACCACATGAAATAATATTAAGATAAATTTGGAGATGATGAAGTTTGAGAAAAAGAGAGGAAAATGATGGGAGTCTGAGTGTTCAATAAAAGCCAGTTCTGAGCAGCAAACTGTGATGATTGATTTATTGACTCAATGTATATTCAGATTCGTAATTTTATAATACTTTGTAATTGTAAACACAATGCAGTATATGCCTTTAAACCCCTCGTGCAATAATCTCTTGAGATTCAGTTTTGTTTGGTTGAATAGCGTTTAAATAGACTTAGAAAAATGAGGCAAGTGAAAAAGGCAGTTTTTCAAACTCAGCACTCTCATTCTGCAGTGTATGTTCCCACTACTCTCGGGGTGTTGAAAAGTAATTCAGCTTCTTCACTTAACTGTTAAGATTTAATCAGCATCAACTTAGTGCCGGGTGTCATTCGGTAAAGCACTTCTTGAGGAAAACTTTAAAAGCAAATATAGTCTGTTTCTCTGAAAAGAGAAGCTGAATATATTAATAGAAAATGCTGAAAACAGTGTTACTGCTGTCAATGTAGGCAGAGAATTTGGAATCCTGAATGTTTGTGTTTCTACCAAAGCATAAGAGTAAATATATCAACTAAAAAACTACAAAGTATACATTATTAAATATTTAGAATTGATTACTTTATGGTGGCCTATGAAGCAATACTATTAACCAACGCCTGTAAAGCTTTGGTTGTTACATCAATAGAGTGGTTTATATTCATGAAACGCTTACATATGGAGGTACAGGAAGTATTGTATTCCAAACAACAATTTGATAAAGAGATTTCATCGAAATGCGTGTTTAGAGGTCGCCTGATCAAAAATACATATTTAGAAAGAGACTGCGCACACATTGTGTGGTGTGTGCGTGTGTGAACAGCACTCAAAACATAATAAAAACTCAAAGTCGAATATGTACCAAACGTAATGCTAAAGACCTGCATCCTTCAAGGATTACGAAACTAAAGTTTTCATAAAATTCCCAAGCTCCATTACATCTCCATTACACGGAAAATAGGCTATTATTTTCTTTATGAAAAAAAGCTCAGACTATTGAATTAAATTTTTTATATGTTTGGCACATTGAGAGGAATAAAATCTTGAATTTTCTGTGAACAGCCTGTGAAGATTCCTTCATTCTGACTGAACTTTGTATAGCTATGAAACCATAAGAGATGGACAAAAATTTACTTAAGAACTAATGTAGGTCTCACTAAATTTATAATTTGTATTTGCAGCTTTCGACCAACACATTCTGTTGTTGGTCGTAATTGTTTGTTGTTTTGCTCTGCAACACGCCGTGTAGGTAGTACTGAAATATGTCAGCTTACACATTGCGAGTTTCTTTTCAAACATTTGAATGTCGTACTAGCGACATTACAACAAAAAGCATATTGAAACAATTTCGGAAAATATTTATCATGATAAATAAAAACCGGAAATACAAACTCTTTAGGAACGTTTGCAGAATAGTTAAGAAAGTTAATGGGAAGAGAATGTCCTATGATTAACACAAGATTCTTCTTTTCTCTTTTGCCAAATCCGAATTAGAAAGAATCAAATCTTACACTCGAATTAACGTTTTCACTTATTATTATTATTATTATTATTATTATTATTATTATTATATTACTGTTCGAATGGAGCTGGGTGCCAAACGGTGTTCCTTGCAGGTATTCATTTAATTATTACTTCATCCACAGATTCCTCATTCCGTTACAATTCCCAGTAGCCACCCATCATAATTGCATCGTGTAAGGATGGTTGTTGGATATTTCCTGCCGACATTTACTGACAAATTGAAATGCACTGATGAACAATTTGTGCACTCATGCAACACTCGATTTTAAGGCTTAAAAAGAAAGGGATTCATTACGATTTGGTATGTTTTGATTGCATAGCTGTGTAAAACTGTGATATACTTAGCGGAAATGATTCCAAGCTCAATTTCAACCGGAGGTGGAACTTTGATGAATTGCTTCTCCTTTTTTATGCAGGAAATTAACAGCTTGAAGCTGTTCTATGACCAGTTTATGTTCTACGTAGTTGTGACATATTGAATTAAGGGGATGCGTTGTTGAATTTTGAAACTTTCTACCTATTGTAAGGGCATTTTTTACCAATTATATTTAGTAATAATGCAAAACTAGAAGGAAACAGTTTTAAAAAACTGTTATATTACTAGTAAGCCATTTTTGAAGCTGTGAATATTTTAAATTCTTTCTTAACGTAATATGTGGGAGAATGCTTAAATCGTGTAAACTGTGTAATGGTTCTATCATATCTTTTTTACGGGGAATAACACAACTAGTAACGTTTTCAACTTTATTAAGTGTTACAATTTTAAATCGGAACCAAATAATATAAAATTCCAAGCACTATTCCTTATATATGAGAAAATCGGAGTCGATGTTTTACATAGTTTTCTAGAAAAATTATATCTAATTCCTAAAAATGCTGAAAAACACAATTGCGAGAAATCACATTAAACGCAGAGCATGACATATTTAGCAACTGAAAAAAGCTGATCTGTTATATTCACATAACTTTCTCTACCCTCTATGATTATTAGTGGGTATACAAATTATTGTTACGAAAGTTTATTTTTCTACCTACTTCGTTTTAATAGAGATAAACATTTGCAGAAATATCTATGTAATACATTTCGTTAGGGTACACAGGGAACAGCGATGTTTAAAAAGTAGACCTATATTCCATACTGTTTCCATGCAATCGCGAGAAACAGCTGAAAATCGACGGGACTTGCAAAGAATGAAAGTACTGAACACGAACCATTAATAATGGTTATCTCGGAAATGGCCCATGTCAAAAAAGTTATTTGAAATAAATTGCGTTTTAAAGAGATCTACATTTTTTGTGTGATACGTTTTAGTCTATCGCTTAACATTTACCAGTTACACAAGATTACACAAAATTCCTTCCAATGAAGAGGACTTCACAACTATTCGCAGAAAATTCAAGATATACATTTTATTTGTCATGCAAATATATTTAATATATGGTATTTTAATAATATCTTAGAGCCATTTTTTTAGAAAATGAAAAACTTCTAAACATCCTTCATGTAAAGGATAGTTTGTGGTGGGAGATTTTCCTGAAAATCTTCGTGTCGTGTCTTTGGAAGGTGCTGAACCCAAGTACCAAGTTTGGTAAATATTCGACTTTTCGTTTTTGAGTTATACTGTTCACACACACACACACACGCGCGCGCGCGGAACTTTTTCTAAAAATGTTTCTTTTTTTAAATTTATTTATTCAAGGGGACTCAAAACATGTACGAGTATTTCCGGTGAAATCTCGGTATCTAATTTTTGGTTGGAATGCAATACCTTCTCTACCTACTATGTACGTGGTAGAGAAAGTAAATATCTCAAGACCATGCTTTGTTTTGTTTGTGTATGTACTTAGTCTTTACTTCGAAGATTGTTGCTGTAAAATAAAGATAAACTACATATTTGCTGTAACGATATCTCTGGATATTTGAATTCTATTTAGCAATTCAAAAGAACTGAGAATAGAGGCACTTAAATTTTGAGTAACTCTGTAAAACTGAGATATATTTCGCAGTACACGTAATATTATGGTAGCAAATTTGGAAAATATGAAAATTGACAATTCCTGAGAAATTCAGAAGTAAACATTTTAGGTAGGTATCTTAGTTTCATTATTTTTAAGATAAGTGTAATTAATCCATTTTGATGTAGACAGCCACTAAATGAAAACTTAAAACTGTTAAAGGAACAGCATTCTGGCATCGGAGAGCTTAATGCGGACGCAACCTCTGACATCAGGGGGAAAATAAACATGTGTGGCTATCTGGGTATGCGTGAGAGGAGCTAAAATAGGTATTCAGGTAAGGTTATACTAGAGTTGCCACTGAGGCGGAATCTGAGGTAGTTGGCACGTTCGCTGAGATAATACAAGTAAGGAGCTGTTAAAGCGAGCGGAGAACTTGGCAGGGTTTAGAACCTTGTACGTATTCCTTTAATAGAACCACAAAGCTTCTGCTAGGATAAACCCAAGGCGCGTACAAATCCTTACGAATAGTTCGTATTATAACTTCGAAAATATCTGTTCTATGCCGCATCTACTCTTTGATTACAGCGTAAGAATGATTTTCTCCGTGAGCAGTTTGTCCTTCAAGAAAGGTAGTACGAAGAAAACAAAGTAATAGGTGTACTCTTGATAAGCAGCCAAGCTAAATAGTCAATTAAGTCAAAATGCCACGGAGAGGTATTTAAAGGAAAGAAGTGGGGAGGATCAGCATATTACACAAGTGTATTTGATGACATCCCGTATTGTGTTGATGTCAGATTATAAAAGGTTTGTCACCCAACTTTCTAGTGTAATTAATGGGTAGCATGTCTGACTAGTTATCCGGAGGGCTGATGTCGAGTCCCAATTGCTTTGAGCAGCCTGTATAAGCGGTCCCCCCTCCCCACCCGGGAGATTTCCTTTATCCTCAGAAGATAAACCTGGTAACACTAAGCCTTATGTTCCCCGGGCTATTTTGAGCACTTTTTGGTAACAGTATCATTCATCGTCTATGTCGGTCTGAGATAGTACAATGAAAATTAATTGAAATAAAAGAGCTATTTTCCTCATGGTATTAAGTGTAACGCGGATCGATGTAGATCACGTTACATTACTCACAACTACATTCTGACTAGAAATAATCTCGAATTCAGCATATGGACAAAGTATTCGCATAACGAAAGTCAAGTTATGTTGCTAATAAACCCATTCCGGAAAATTTAACCGCACAACAGCCTTATAGATGCAGCATGGCAGTACAACGGGACAACTTAAAAGATATAAATACGAATATGTACTTCGAAAACGACAAATGCAACATTAAGTTATTAGATATAATTGTATATCTGAATGAACTCTAGACTTTTCGGGTAATAAGTTCCTGCCTATCTCATATGGTCTACCATTTATACACAATTCATTCAGAATGAAGAGGACTGACTGCACAGACCAGAATGAAGAGGACTGCACAGACTATTTCCAGAAAATTAAAGCTACATATTTTATTAGAAATGCAAATTTCAATCGAAATCGTTAAAAGCTATTTTTAAGAGAATAAAAAAGTTATGAAAAAGAGAGAAATTTGACGGACGCTGCTTTTTTTTTTTAAAGAATAACACACATATTAAGCAAAACAGAATTATGTGCCTAGGGTTTGGGTAGCAACTGCTCTACGAAATTTAACAGTAGGCACCTTTATTTTCCTTTTTAATTTCTCTTCCACGCACCTAGTAAGTAGAGTAAGTGCATTCCACACAAAAAATTCGATACTGATTTCACTGGAAATACGTGTTTGAGTACCCAAGAATCTAAAAAAAGCGTATTTTAGAAAAGGTCCATGCGCGCGCGCGTGTATAGCACAACTTAAAAGTCGGATAAATATCTAACTTGGTCGTTAGGTTCACGATGACCCAAAGTTGCGACACCAAACTTTTCATGAAAATTCTCAACCCAAACTACCCTTTTCAAGAAAAAAGTTTTGATACAATTTATTTTCTAAAAACCTGCTGTAACATTTTAATTAAAATAACATACATTTAAGATATTTACATGAAAAATATTTTGAATTATCTGCAAATAGCCTGTGTAATTCTCCACAGATGAAAATAATTTTATATAATTTTGTATAACGGGTAAATCATAACAGATAAACAAAAAGTTATTATACAGAAAATGTACATGCTAAGGAGCCCCCCTCCAAATGAGTGGATTCTAGAAGCATATATTTGTGTAAGTTCAAAATCATTTCGCTGCCGGTTCACAATGGTGTCTCGGGAAGCGTGCGTTTAGACTTATTCTATTGGCATCTTTTATTTGATTTCAAGGCATTTATGCTTACAAATAAAAACTGAAACATACTTCTTTTCGTTTTCAAACTAAATAAGAAAAAACAAAGTATTATAGTCCTAAATGAAAACAGCAAATAAAAATAGAAATGAACTATCGGGTGTGCAAACCCCTCCCCCCACTTCTATTTGCGCCCTCATTCTATGGGACACGGATGATCAAATGCGCAGTTAAATTTTCACGAGAGAATACTTCCTTCAAAGCATCCTGTATTTCATACCACAAAACCTGTCTTGCGTCGTCTTGCAGGCCAATTTAACTCCAAAACTTCCTTCACTTCAGCCTGCATCTTTTCAATAGAATTCAAAACCGGTGAGAAAGGAGGCCAGTCAATCATTGTGATGTCTTGCCTTTGCGAGAACCAGATGGAAAGCTGCTGACTTGTGTGGACAGGGTGGTTATCCTGCTGGAATTCAATTATTCCATCAGGATATCTAGTGCTTATAGAAGGAACCATGTTTTCGAGTATGTCTTATACTGCTGGCTATATTTTAATGTGTCATCAAGCTGCCACAAACACTTAGACCATCTGTGACATGACACAGATAACGTGACCTTGGCGATCGATTTGTGCCAAGTATTTTGCATCGTAACGCTCTTCTCTGGGACGGTACACAATTGCTTTCTCCCATTTGTAGACGAAAGTATAATGTCTATGAATATAACCCTATTACACTTATGGTTCACACTTTCTTCTGCAAATGTGAGGCAACATAATCTGTGATCGTCTGCAAGACACTCCTCCTTAGCTGCCGATCGAGCAAAGAGCCCTGCAAGGTTGTGCGGTTCGACCGAGGGAAATTATAATTACTTCTAATTGTAGACACGTGCTGGAAGGATTGCTGTCTGCCTCTCCTAGAAGTCCAGTGTCCTGCTAAGGAAAGGAAAAACGTTTTCGACCCGAACCAGGTCGACGACGAACAGTCCCTTCCCTGGATAACGGCACCCAGCTCGTAGTCATAGATGTGGGCACTTCAAGGGTTCTTGCAGCCTGCGATCAGAGTATCCAGCAACATTCACTAACGTAAAGGGAAATCTCTTTGTAGCTTCGTCTTTATATGTGCGCTCAGCCATACAAAAGTCAGTATGATTGCTAACATATTATGCAGCTCCAGGGCTATGAGATGCGCGCGCATAATCACGTCAGCGCCATTCATAACTATAGAATGAGATAGAGTTGGAGCATCCAATATTAAGCCAATTAAATATTTGGTTTAGTTTTTCACTTTAGAATTCTTACTAATATGGAAAACGAAAATATAATTTGTGTTTTTATACATGAATGTGTTAAAATTAATAGGTACCTTATGCAGGGAAAACATACAGCATTGCCACATATTTAACAAATTAAAATTTAAATAATAAAAAAACATATACACCAAGGATTCGAACCCAGCTTGTTCCAATTACAACGCACATGCCTTTCACCGCTCGGCTACCATGCATACAACCAAACTGCAAGGCATCTTCCTATTTATTGCATAGCTTTGGAATGAACGCAACGTTAGCGAATGCTTCCGACGTTTTTCGAATCGAACTCCCTCTCTGGCTGTTGCTCATTTATTTTGTATTAGACTGTATATCTCTTTAAAGCATAAATTTATTTCAAACAACTTTTCTTGTGATATCAGCCATTTCCAAGATATCCGTTATCATTGGTATGAATTTTTCAATCTTCGCATTTTTTTTAAAGTGCTGTCTATTCAGTTGTTTCTGGCGATGTCAGGAAACAGTATGGAGTTTCAAGGCCAACATATAGCAACCTGCTGTTAAACATCCGGCTATATGTAGATTCTGTTTCCTCTATCCACCTTATACAACGAAATTTGTAATGAAACTACTTCTGCGAACTTTATCTCGATTAACTTGAAGTAGACAGAAAAAATAGCTTTCGTAAGAACTGTTGAAGTTGTATAAAAATAAACGATAGTGTCTAGAGAAAATCATGTGAATATAATACATATTTTTCTTTAATCAGCTTGTTATAAGCACTACCTAATTATCACTGGAAAATATGCATCCACTATAATGCGCTAACTTGAAGCACAATTAACAAGTAAAAATGCTATTTTGAGACATGATTTTATTTTTCGCCGTATAAAATCTCCTTCCCACTTGCCGTGGCCGAGTGATCAGACCTCTTGTCTCTATTGTAGGTCACTTGAGTTCGATTTTAACGGCCACAGGTGAGATTTATAACGGACGAAATGGCGCTTAGCCAGGTTTCATCTGGTATCTAGTCATTCCACCAAACGCTTTATCATCGCCATTCTCATTCTCACAGTTACCTTATTCATGTAATGTCTGCTGTAGATAAGAGCACGGATTGAAACTGAATTGTATTGCTGCCATGTCTTCGCGGGAAATTTCAGTGACCGATAGGCAAGTAAATGAATTTGTTTATTAAAATAAAACATACAGGGGTAAACCTTATTACAATGCATTGTTGTCCTCCATTACGTTACTTAAAACAATACAGGTAAGTGAACACAACGCAACAACACTGACAATATAGCATAGAACTAAATCATCCATACACAGCAGGATACATTAGCACTGTTCACACCCATCTCCTATATTACCAGCCTTTTCAGACCTGAACTGTATCGCCTAAAGCAGAAATTTAATCCTGCTTTCCTGGCTTGCCAGTAGCACCCAACATGTAGATAACCCTCTATTCGAGGCATAAGGGCCTATGGTAAATAATTTATCCTCCATTCTTTCGTGTCTCTATAGATTATCAAGTTACGCAACTACGATTCCCCCTCATTTTCACAAACTGGACAGATTCTCATAACATTTCCACATCTTCATCATCCGAATTGTACCGAATCTAAGTCACGCGAACCGCTATTTTAAGCTTGGTCCCTGTTTTGATGCATTGCTCCGTGTCCCATTCCGATTTCAGACCGACTATACTTTTAACGAAATATTTTCCGTGCCCTGCGCAAATGTTTGTTGTCTGTCAATATGGAGACATATTGACAGACAAGCATCTCTTGGACAAGCTTCCTCTATTTCCATAACTCGCAGCACAAATGTAGCCAATTCCTATGGTTTCCAAACCTTTCTTTAGTAGTAGTGGTGGTGGTGGTGGTGGTGGTCGTGGTGGTGGTGGTCGTGGTCGTGGTGGTCGTGGTGGTGGTGGTCGTGGTGGTGGTCGTGGTGGTGGTCGTGGTCGTGGTCGTGGTCGTGGTGGTCGTGGTCGTGGTCGTGGTGGTCGTGGTCGTGGTCGTGGTGGTCGTGGTCGTGGTCGTGGTGGTCGTGGTCGTGGTCGTGGTCGTGGTCGTGGTCGTGGTCGTGGTGGTCGTGGTGGTGGTGGTGGTGGTGGTGGTGGTGGTGGTGGTGGTGGTGGTGGTGGTGGTGGTGGTGGTGGTGGTGGTGGTGGTGGTGGTGGTGGTGGTGGTGGTGGTGGTGGTGGTGGTAGTAGTAGTAGTAGTAGTAGTAGTAGTAGTAGTAGTAGTTGTTTGAGTGGCGTAAAACTACTGTGGTCATCAGTGTCACCCTCTGGCTATAGATTTATGTCGAATATATAAGCAATGCATACAAAGCAATTACAGGGTTAAGCAACCGAGATTACAAAAGCATAAAAAATAAATAAAAATACCTAAGTTATACACTAAAAAACTCTCAAATCAATATAAACAGAATTAATCCTCAGCAAACGCAACCAGTTAACTCGCACTGATGCAGTTTGAAATCATTAACACACCAGAAACTACACGATTGAATTTTTGTAAGGAAACCACTGAATTTAACGTATCGAAAAAGCTTGGCGATAGAGGCACTGTGCATCCCCTAAAACCGCAATTAAATTAGTAGAGTGTCCAAGGCGTTCGGATAAACTTTTCTTTAATTTTTATTTTGGTTCCGATGTAGAACTCTCTCCCATTCTCAACTGCTCATGGTAGCAGACCGCCCCTTTTTAGAAATTTATTACGTCTCATCCAATATTAAACTGCTCTAATTTTGCATTCTATTTCTCATTTTATGTCCCAAATTCCTTCATTATTCCTCTTTATACCCAGAATTCTTTTCACCAATCGGGTTCTTATGTGATCCACATTCCCTGTTTGTCGCCACAACATTAGCTCATAGATCTAACTGTTGCCTCTATTCGGTTTCCAATAAAATTAAATATATTTGGAATTCTGCTACTTATCCCGTGAGTTCTGCTGCTTTCATTGCTGCCTGTGGTTCATGCCGTCAATATATGTCTCCACAACCCTTCATCGCAAACATGAGACCTAGGTACACGTTGTCCAGCTTCTGCCCTGCATGTGTCATGTCTTCTCCCTCCAAAAACCGAACCATTCGTAAAGTAATTGTTTTAGTCTTATTCCCATTAAATGTAACTAGCCACTAGTAGCAGTAATCGTAATGTATTTATTACTCTTCGAAGAAAATCACAGTCATCTGGACATAAAAAGTATTAGAATCTGCGTATCTCTCCAGATAGTCGTGTCCATATTCTGTGCCAATATTACGCTACTAATACCCATAAACATATTTAATACTAATGGTGATACAATGTGGAATTCGACAGCATCTCTATCTCTCTCTTTCGAAAGGAGTTAATTTCAATATCCTTACATTCAGATTTCAGATAGCTTTCCATTTACCTCTGCCGATGATAATTTGCTTCAGTGGTTTAATTGTTTGCTGTACAGTAAGCGGTCAGTTACATACGTCATAAACAAGCGTCAATATACACAGCGTGCTCGCCTTTGTGCCTTCCACGATAGTTTGGGAGCCTGAACGGTTTATTCACGGGTAGACTTCACTAGAGACTTGGCCATGGACAAATTAGCTGGTGGTTGTGCGACTGTAATAAATTCAATTTATTGTGATTCTAGTCTGCGCACCTTTGAGGAGTAAATGACGGTAGATACTGCGCCATCAAACCTTTATGAGGTTCCAGATTGTGAGAGATATAAAACAGCTAACCTAATGATTTCTGAAACCCGAAGTTTTATTTGCTAATTTTATAATTGCTTACTGGTTACCTCTATTTTGGAATTAAGCATTTTTTCCCCTCCCGCACAAAAAGTTCGTTTTATACCACGCATTCTCAAAACTGTCATGTTCCTGGTCATGGGGAAGTATAAATCTGCAAGAAGAATGTGTGGCACGTTTCCGCGTGTATTTCGATGAAGTAACGAGGGCGACAGTATATGAATGGAGGCAGACGTTTCGTCCTCCCCTCCCTCTGTCGGCACCCCTCTAGCGCCAATATTGATCCTTCCCTGACTTAGTGCAAGGGAAATCATTACACATGCTCCGTTATCGCGCTCTTCTTCTCAAAGGTAGTTGCAGAAGTGGATAAACTAGTTAATATGGCAGTGCAAGGAGGAATGAAATTCCATTATCAGCAATGTAAATGTGCGACTGGTGCATAACTTTCCCTAACAGTTTTTCCCCAATCTATTTCCTTTAAATTCGGCATTTCCAGGATACTGTACTTTATGTTTGAAGTTCTCAAGATACTTTATTTGCAAATGTTACCGTTTCCAAAATACTTTTCTTCTATGTAATTTCCAAATCCATTATCCCAAAGAAATGTTCCTGGTTCGTTTGTTCTGTAGCACCCTCCCAAGCCATACCTGTATTTTCCAATACTACGTTGTTTACGTTTTCGTGCGTCGTGTTTTATATTTCCCAACATATCTAACCTTCTGGTGTTAACGTCTGCACTAAAAAGTAAATATTCAGTCATACATTTCAAATGATAGCTGAAGTTGCATCTGTTTTATTTCTACATATTGAGGGACTCTATAAAATATACATTCTGAAAGAAATGGAACAATCTACTGGAAGAGGCATTCATGTATTAATACCACATATTGCAAACGTATGTAGTGCATGAATTAATACATTAGAATTTTTGGCACGACGGCGCAAGGAACTTCATCCTCTGCTTTCGACCACCTTTCCCCGGCAATCGCTTTGGCGTGATTTCAGAGACCCAGTATTTATTTTGTTTTGTTTTTTTTTTTTCTTTTTTCCATCAGGTAGCTTCTCAATTTGTTTCCAAGGACCTCACCGGCCTGAGTATACCGTAATAGATCTTCCAATAGGTGAAAATGTCCCCACTTGGAACAGAAACCGGCTCACCATGCGGTGCGCACGAAGTAACTACACCACAGCGCTACGGAGGCAGCTAATACACATTTTAATAGCATTAGTAATGCATACCTTGTTACAGATTAGTGTGCGCTGTCATCGTCCTAGCCTCTACATGTTCCTTCCGAGCCTCGAAAAGAACAGATACTGCAACTATGATTAAGATAGACATGAACTTAAGAGTCGTGTGCATTATAAGCTTGAACGTAGACTTTTATATATATGAAAAAACATAATGAAGAAATGGCATCATTGGAGTGACTGGACACTATATTTACTTTTAAAATATTGTAAGAAACCATGATATGAGGAGAATTTATATTGTGCATAATAACATTAGAATATTAGCATTTTGGAAAACATTTTTGGTAAATGTAAACTTTGAGGAAAATTTTGATGGAAACATTCTTGTATATGAAAAGGAATTGGGAAAGCTCCCTACAAAATATGCCTAGTTCCATAAAAAAATTTAAAACACACAGAAATGACTCAAGAAGTGCTGTTTCCAATGGTTTACCTAACCACCATTTCGGTCATAAATGCGCCTATGGAAACGTGTGTTAAGTGGAGGGCAGTTTATTTATTTATAAAGAAAATCCGCTTTTCAATTGCAATTGTGCATTTTCACTTCTGTTCACCTAAAATCTGCTACTACCAATTCTTAGGTTTGCAGTAAAGCACTGAAGGTCACTGGCCGTCAGAAATTAAGCTAGGTTGAATTGTCGCTACACTGATAGCATATATATGGCTGACGCACGTAAAATAAACGACAATTGGCGTGAAAGGACACTGACTGGACTTCGGTAGCACTGTGATGAAACATTCATTTGTAACCCTTTTTAAATGTTTGATGAAATTTCGATCCGTTTTCGCTTTTGTCAAAAAACATTTTATCTTCATACTCAAATTTATTAGACTCATTATACCACTAAAACCCGCATCTTTAGAAATTATTTTGTAATTATATACTTAGCTTCGGCAACAGTTATTGCCAGTCAACGCGAAAGGCTCTCTGACGATCAATGAGGAAATACGGAGGATCTATTGGAACTATCGGCTGGTGAGAGAAATATATATGGTTGCAGGGCGGGTTGTTCTGATGTTGATCCAGGTTTGAAGTTCTGTCTCAAAGAAGCAGATACCAAAGCCGTCTTATAGGATCGTGCTCCCGGCATTAATGTTTCCCACACGAAGGCGGGATTCATTCGGCGATTCCTTTCTGTCTTCACGAAAATTACAAGTGAAGATAATGTCTAGGGTTTTGTGCTGCTTCAAAATCGGAAAACGACAGCTTGAAAGGCTACTTGTTCGACAATGTCTTGATTGGCAGAAAGAATTAGGTGCTGCATTTCCACTGCAGATTCAGAAACAATGAGCCTTGTTAAACATTTCGTAACGCTGACAACCTTTTGTGCAGATTTAACATACTGGAAAATCAATGCCTGAAAGCTCCCGCTTCAATAATGTATTTATCAGAAAAATAAACTATAGTGAAATACTTCCTCCAGTGGAGTCTCATATACTGACATCGACTAGGGCTTTGTGCGGTTTTATTAAATCACTGACTCGGTTCTTTGCTGATTTAATATAGTAGAAAATCATACAACGAAAGGCTCCTTGTTCGACAATCTCTTGACTGGTAGAATGGATTGTAGTGCAGCATTTCCTCACCTGCAGATTCAGATATAGGCAATCCTGACAAACGTTTTATACTATTAACGTGCACACGTGGTTTTGTGCTGTTTTAAAATAGCGGAAGGGCTCCCTGTACTTCCTCCTCTGAGAATAAAAGGTATCACTTACTTTCTCGGCGCAGGAAGTATGTCTGCTTATTACATCCCATCGGAAATTAATCCTCACATAAGACCGCAAAAACAGAAGTACATTCTCTGAAATATTTCCGCAGAGTGGTTTATTATTGAGATGTAGTTTGTGTCGCTCTTGGATTTATTTGGGAACTAAATGGCTGAGACACGACAGCTGTGTGTACATTCTGTAACTTTGCGTTCGCCTACTACATTCTATGTACACTGACATCCATAAAAATGGCCCATTCTTCTGTAACACAACAGCAGCTTTCCCTCCGCAAGGTTTCCACTTCAGAAAACCAACATTTGACTACACCTAGCTGGTATGAGTTCTCTATTTGACTGGCCTGAAAAATATTTCAGGGACACAAAAACGAACCAATGAACGATGTTATAATTCAATGTGAAATGAAGAGGTGGTTCGGATACCGCCTCTATGAAAGAGAATCGCTACGATTGATACACAAATAAATGCTAAGCCAATACAACATAATTTGCCTTTCTAGAAGAAGGGGTGAAGAATTATTTACATGTGTCGTTAAACTGGTTCACAGTTACGACATTTATATGAGAGCTTTCATCACCAACATGGAGATGCCGCTTTTTTGCGTTTATATGGGAAGAGAGATGGAAAACGGGGACAGATGCTATGCTAGGAGAGAGCTGAAGGAGGGGAAATACGCTAATATGGGAGAGATAGGGAAACGAAGAGAGATGCTAGGTGAAGCAGAGCCTGAAGGCGAGGGAAATGCGCTTTATATGAGAGAGGTAGGGAATACGATGAAATTGAGTTTTATTTATGGACGCTCTTTAACTGCTATGGTCCTTAGCGTCCCATTCTATATTAGGCGTGAAAGACTGGCTATTTTGCTCTGAGGCCTCTTTAACAGGCTTGAAGTTCTTTTACATGCCGTAAATCTACGACATGGGACCACCGACTTTACTTCACTTCCGAAGGAAACCATGCTAAGGATTTTTACGCCCAAAAAAATCCATCGCCCTCCGCGGGGTTGAACCCGCAACCTCGGGAACTAGAGGTTAGCATGGTAATCACTACACCACGGAGGACGACAGGGAATACGAGGGAAGATGTTAGGCTAGACAATTGTTGAAGGGTAGAATATGCGTTTATTAGGGGACAGATAGGAAAACGAGGAGACATGCTAGGTTATACAGAGGTTGAAAAACAGAATATGCCAATTATACAGGAGACATAGGGAAAACGGGCGGAGATGTTGATAGGAGAGGGTTGAAGGAGCTGAAATGCCTTTCTATGGGAGCGATAGGGAAAACTAGTAGAGATGCTAGGTGGAGCAGGGTCTGAAGGAGGGAAAATGCATTTATATGGAAGAGAGGGAGGAAACGAGGAGAGATACTAAGTGTAGCAGGAGCTGATAAAGGGGAAATGCTTTATATAGGAAAGATAGGGAGACTAGTGTTGCTGCATGTACAATGTCCGCGTCTTCCCCAGGATAGCAACATCCGATATGGAGCAGGTGATCAGATTCCATGGTTTGAATGCAGCATAGCTCCGTATGATTTCACAGGTAATTAAGGTAGTATCCTAGATATTTGAGCTAATTCAGGTAGTATCACTAGTAGGCAGATTCCAGGGGTTGGGTGTAGCACAGTTCCATATGATTTCTTAGGTAATTCAGGTAGGATTGTAAGTATTTACGGTAATCCAAGTAGTATCACAGGTGTTTAGGTTAATTTCGATCAGCGATTCGTATCACAGCTATTTAAGGTAATTTCGTGTGATTCAGGTAGTATCACAGGTAATTCAGACAGTATCACAGGTATTTATGTAATTTAGAGAGTAATTCAATACTTTATAAACATTTCTTATCGAATGTTACAACACTTTTATATACTTTTTTTCTAAATCTTATCAACCTTTACACGTTAAACAGAGTGAGACGGAGAGTGAGGGTATATAGAAGTAGTCTAAACTAATCAATCCGCATGGTTGAGGAGATATTATAACGTTTTAGGCACCTATAATTTGAGGCAGCATTATTAACACTTAAATGATTTCAGTCTGGTTATATAATGTGTAAATTCAATAACGGCCCGCCTTGAAGCAATATGTGTATGTAATAATTTGTAAAATGTATGCAACAGTCATTGCATATGCTTATATTATTATAAACATGTTCAATAATGTTATGTGAATGTATTACGTAATTTAGTAATGTAGGAGCTGTGAGAATAATAGGTCAAAAGTTGCTAACAATGAGGTAACCTTGAGGCAATAATGACTTAGTAAGCTTAAATGTACTTGTGATTCTTGGAGTAACAATAATGTAATTTTAGTGACAGTTAATAAAATAGCCAATCAACACACCAGAAAAAAGCTTTAGTTAAATGAAGGTATTCCATTGGACTAGGATTAGCCATTTAGAGACTTGGAATACAGAAATTTACAAGTTTAGACGGTTGAAATCAATTCAGTTGCCTCCAAACAGTGCTCATAACCAGACGTGTTGCCTGCAAACAGTGCTCATAACTGGATGCGTTGCTTGTGCGTCCACGAGAGATTTAATACGTATTCGTGTGAGACGAAAATAGTATACGTGTTAAGGTGCAAGTATTAAATAAAAGAATCTCACAGCTCTCGATATCAGTGAAGCGCTATTTCATTTGTGTCAAGAATTAATAAAAAGGAGTGAATTAAGATCTAAAATCTGTGTAAGCCTACATTCTTAGTCTATCACAACCCTGCCAAGACTTCCATGTCTCTAACAATAATACTGACGCGGCCGAGGCAATCACAAATATTTAATACTGAAAGAAACAAAGAAATTACAAACTTATATATTTTTTAAACTTGGGGCAAAGGCCACCTGAAAGAACATTTTGGGACGAAGGCTACCGGAAACTGTTTACTATACGTGCGGTTGCAACTACTACAAGTTGGGCTCCCCAACAGTTGAAATATAATAGAACTCTTTCAATACCTTCTTCGAATTGACGCCCAAAGCGTGGTGCAAACAACGTAAAAGACAATAACTTCAAATTTTTATATGGTTACATTTTTTCTCTAAGTGTAGTAACTTTATTAGTTAACCATTGCTTCATTAAATAAGGATTGTTAGGGTAGGCGTCTCTTCCCTTTTATCTGGCCTGAGACTAGCACTGAGATTTGCTCCGAATGGCAGAGTTAACGGCTCTCCTTCCATATTCTTCTTTCTTCACTAGGTGTCTGCTAAGTGTATACGCAGCTCATGAGTAAACTTCCGTTTTTAAAATTGTGGACTCACGGAGAAATCATCTTGAGATTCAGGTTACATTCTCTTACGCGCTGTTTGTAATACTGTAATGCGCGTATACATATGTTGTCATTCCGTCATTGGCAATAACTCCTTTATCATCGCATGGGGTCATCGTGACTATTTATTAACTTACAGAGGTAATAACATGCCCTCATGACAGGATAAGATTCATAGGCCTTTTTATTATTTCTTGGGTTTTATGACTGTCTGTATAGCTGTCAAATATAATATACTGCTTACTAGCACTACGTTTTATGTGTTTAATCTTTTTTATCGTTGAGCTTTGAATATCTAGTACATACATCTTAGACCGTTGTCCGACAAAGCTGGGGATGATTTTGCCATTAGCCTCATTTATAAATTTTCCCTGCACCTTTTTGCTTTGAGGGGAGTGACATATGGTTGACAGGTAATCAGCTGTATCTAAATGCTCAAGAAAGCGTAGCTTGTCCTGGTACTCTTTGGTTCTCACCCGATTAATGAATGAATCAGTATCCACATACATTAGCTTCAGGCTTTTAGCTTCTTAATATGGCAACAACACACCGTAATGATAGTGACACATTAATGCCTTAGAGATGCACAATAGACTCATTCCAAGTCGTCCTCCGTGGTGTATTGGTTACCATGCTAGCATTTAGTTTCTGAGTTCGCGTGTCCAAACCCGGCGGAGGACGATGGATTTTTTCGGGGATAAAAGTCCTTAGTATGGCTTTCTTAGGAAGTGAAGTAAAGCCGGTGGTCCCGTGTCGTAGATTTACGGCACGTAAAAGAACCTCAAGCAAAATTACCGGTTTTTCACGCTAAGGACCACAGCAGTTAAAGAGCGTCCATAAATAAAACTCAATTTAATTTTAATTTACACACATTCCAATCGATATAGGCTTATTGAATACAATCTGTCGAGAAGCTATATGCACAGCAGTTAGATTAGCAGCATATATTATCCTGTCCATAAACGTACGCTTGTCTATTAACTTTTCCAGAGTCTTCGATCTTGTAACCAATTGTATATCCATAGTATTTGGCAGGTTCTCCATAGTTTTGCCAAACGTGGCATTGTTTAAGAGTGTGTAGAGGTCCTTCCGGAACTCATTTGCGGCTTGTTGTCATAATCTGTTGTTAAATTCTACATAAGGTTTTAATCACCGAGACTGTCGGAATTGTAGCACACCATGGATTTTAATCAAGCTTAATCCATGACTCAGTGTTTGCTTCAAAGTCATGTAATGTATTACATACTTCTTCCGAGGTCCAAGATGGGGTAATAGTTTCTTTGTAAAAGATTCTTCGGCTCCATACACTCAGGCAATAAAGGTAGCTCGTTGTGTAGATCATGAAGCTCTGCAATCCACCATAAGGGAGGGCGTGATACATTGCCAACCATATTGGTTATTTGCATCTTCATAGGTGATAAATTGTGTTTGTCTAGATGGATCAAACTTAATCACGTAGCCGTTGCTTGCTTCGGCACAGCGGTGGGAGACTTGACATAAACCTCCTCTTATACCGGATTCTACCATGAGTAGTTGATCATAAACCAGAAGCAATTGTAGCTGAATTCCATTGTACAGAAGCATGGCATCTCAGGTAAGTCCTGGAGAGGTCAAGTAATGAACGGTCGTCGACTTTATGAGTTTTTCGGGCCTAATCCCTAAATGTCTCAAAGACATCAGCTGGAAGAACATCTCAAGTTAAATATAGGTCGCTGTACTCGTCCAGGTTTCTCACATTAAACAGTGTCCACACATTTCCGGCATCATTGTAGCCAGCATCACTAATTTCTTCTTCATCTAATCTACTATAGGACTCCTTAGGAGGGAGACAGGCAGGTTTCGTTCAAGACATTCAATGAAGTGAAGTAATCATAGGGAAATGCTCCTCTACGAGTCATCAACTTCAAATTGTGTTTTTCGAAGTGCTTCAGTATTTCAGGATATGATGTTAGATTTGTTACCAGCTTATCCAAGCATACACTCAGGAACCGCTATCCACAAAGTGAAGCTTTATATCTCCTACATACTTGGAAAATGATAGGAGTTCTTCAAAGCTAGGAGTTGCCTGCACTCGCTCACACGTACATCCCAGCTCCTTAACAATGAAATGTTAAGTCATACCCACTGAAGTTATGCATGAAGACGGAAATATGTTTAAGTGTTTAGCAGGAGAAATTACATTCATTATGTAGGCTTCCTCGATATTCAATATAGATATGATCATGGTCGTGTACTTTGCATTTCTTTGCTGTAAAGGTATTACCACACAAGTAGCACACTGTAGAGAAGTCGAAATCCTTCTGCTGTTGATCTGCAAGTTTCAGAGGCTTAACGGATTTGTATATATTATCAATTCCATAAACTTTAAGAGGAGCATCAATCAAGTTTCCAGATGTGCAACAGATTGAAAGGGTTTCACGTAAACACATACTCACAGGTGTCTGCTCCTGATAAGGCGCTGTATAGAAAGTTTCAGGATTGGGATACCCGTATGACATGGAGCGAGGATGCTTCCAAAATCCGTATAGATGACGTAAGGTAGTTTCAACATACTTTCAAAAATTTTTAATTGTACGACGGAGATCTCCTTTATAAGTATAAACATCATGTTAAGCTTCTCAAACTTAGGTATTTCAGCAAATGTCGTGGGGTATAAAACACACTTAAGTCGTACTTATCTTGAAGCTGCTTATATTTGTTGACGCATTTAGGCTTGGTGCTGACGAATTTGGCTACTACAGAATACACGACGAATTTCACGTCGCTCTAGTTCTGGATGTTTATGCAGGCTTTTCTTGCTTCAGCAGATGGTAGTAGTGGTATATAGCTTTTTCCTCGTAACTAGTTATACTTGATGATACGAAGTCGAACTCCTTCCACAGCAAGCAAACTCCAGTTGCTACCTTTAAGACTGCGACTCCTCCATTTCAGTAACCAATTTCTTGAATTTCGTTTCCAACATGTACTCCAGATTGGTTTCTAGAAACACGGCCTGGTTCCGTGTTTTAAATGTTTTGTCACAGGTTTCTCCTATACTTTTCACAAATCGGCATTCAACCAACAGATTAATGTTCACACTCTTGTGATATACAATTCCTACTGAACAGCCTGGATTATTTGCTGTTTTACTTCCTGTAGATAAACATTCATATCCTATGATGAATTACAACGTATGAAATACGATCTCAATCGTCCCTCGAATGAAGTCTCGTGATCCTTCATGTTACAGTCCTCCGTTGTAGATAATAACCGGTGTCTAGTAGGTTCCGTCTTAATTCTCTTCTTAGGACTGCTTAATTCACACACATCTTCATGCCGCTATCCCTTAAAGCCATCATTGAAGACTGCGTTACAATGCTTGCACTTAAAGACTCGTTTACAAGTCATTTCATGCCTTCTCTTGTCATAACCTCGGATGAATTTCATTCCACAGAGGACGTATATCCTGATGCACTAGGAAATATATCCTTATATGCAGAGTTTATCATCATTACTCTTGGTGTAATAACGTATTAATCCTTCAAGGAAATGTTGACTTCTTCACCTCGATAACACTTTCTAAAGCTGATTATTCTTGGAGGGAACACAATGTTAACACCTCAAGACAAACTAGGGCAATATGTAGAGGGGCACGAACCTTTTAGATCATTCATACACTGAAGTTAATAATAAAACGATGATTAAGCCTCTAAATTCTTATATTTCAATAGATGTTTATGCATTGTTTGGGCGCGTCCGTATGTATTCGTACATGTTCATGTATTTGTATGACTTCGAGAGTGTTCACGTGTTTTGGGAGATGTCAGTAGGTGTTCATGCTGTTCATGTATGTTTCATGTGCGTTCATACAGGTTTGTGTATACAGTCGAGAATGCATATGTATGTATATAAAATCGTATATGTTGTGGATACGGTGTATGTGCGTGTATGCGTGAGTGCGTGTGATTGTGTGTCTGTGCCTGTATGTGTGAGTGCAGGTGCTTGTGCGCGCGCTGTGCGTGAATGTGTGTATGATTCTATGTGCGTGTGTGAGCGTATGCGTGTGTGTGATTGTACGTGTATGCGTGCGCGTACATGTCCTTAGGTATGTATGTGCGCGGATGTGTGCTTATGCGTGTGTGTGCTTGTGCGTGTATGTGATTGTGAGTGTGATTGGAGTGTGTCCGCGTGTATGTGTATGCGTGTGCTTATGCGTTTTTATGCGAATGCATGTGTGAGTGATTGTATGTGCGTGCGTTTGCGTGCCTGTGCTTAAATGTGTGAATGGGTGTTCTTGTGTGCGTGTGTGTGTGCGTGCGCGCGCGCACGAGAATAACATAACTAAAAAACGAAATGTTGGATGGTTAGGAAACGTGATATTTATGTTCACCTTACAAAGATGCAACACAAATATTTTCAAGAATATGCCCCCCCCCGCCTCAAACTATAGTTTAAATGTAATATTTCTCGAAACGGTTTATTTTTCTAAAAATGTCATCAACGTTTCGATTAAAATACCACATATGAAAGATATTTACATAACAAATAAAATATCTAGCGGTTTTTTTTAAAGCAAATAGCCCGTAAAGTCCCCTTCATTCGGAAGAAATTTTGTATTCTCTTGTATAAGCGGTAAACGTTAAGCAATAGATGAAAACGTCTACACAAAAAATGTAGATCTCTTTAAAACACACAATTTATTTCAAATAATATTTTTGTAGCTTAAACTATTTCTGCGGTGTCCCTTATTAACCGTTCGAATTCTGTAATACATAGAGCCATTCTTTTAAAGTGGATTTTCAGTTGTTTCTCGCCATTGCATGGAAAGAGTATAGACTTTTAAGGCCGACGCATAGCGTTTAGTACTTAAACATTTGACTATCACTGTTCCCTTTGAATCTTAAGAAAATGTAATCTAGTTATTTCTATAAAGGTTTATTTGCATTAAAATGTAATTAATGGAAAAATAAGCTATAGTAAAAATAGTCTGTATACCTACTAATAATTGACGGGGTATAGAGAGACTTGTAAATGTACGACATCAGTAATCATATTTAAACATTAATTAAAAGAGCACATAAATAAATTCGCACGCGAATAGGTGTAGATTCGCCAGAGATAGAAATTGAGCTCATCAAAAACTTATCCATCACTTCGCTAGAGAAACGAACCCTTGACCCTTTAGTTTATAGCTTCTCCGCTATATTATTAATTGTATATATAATGAAGTGGGTAATATAAATATTTCAGCAAAGGTTATTATCAGAATTAACATGAATTATATAGAAAACAGGCTTTTTATATGGGACTAATTTTAAAGAATTATAATCAATGCTCTAGACTAATTTTAAAGAATTATAATCAATGCTCTATAAGAAACTCAAGTACCCTCTAAAAAGGGTTTTTTCGTAAAAATTACTGCATTCACTCAAGCGAGGGATGTACGTGCAGTCACCCCACAGTTTTTTTGTATACCACGATGCGATGAATAGAATTCCTTAAGAAGGATATCCATTCAACTGTAAGCAGGTAAACCTCTTATCGTCAGTACAGTCAGAAGTTTCAGAAGCTTCGAACATTTCACTACTATTACGTCTGTAAGAAAACGCGTAATGTAGCTATTTCTACAAAGGCTTATTTGTACTAAAACGTAATAGATAAAAAAATTAAGATTTAATAAGGGGAATTTATATATCTACTAATAAGCGATGGGGGGGGTAGAGAAAGTCGTGTGAATATCACACATCAGATTTTTATTCTGTATTTTCTTGTGAACAGTGCACAGTGAAAAAGGCTTCAGAATTCATAATGGGATCACATGAAAACAAATTGCTTGTATTTTCTGGCTCAAATAGTGCATTCGGAAGGAATTTTGTATAATTGTTTTATGTGAGAAGCCTGGGGGAGTACAGCGACCTATACTTAACCTCAGATGTTCTAGCTTTCCTTGAAACATTTAAAGATCAGACCCTGAAAACTTATAAAAATAGATCCCCTCATTATTTCACCTCTTCTGGACCTACCTGGGATGCCATGCTTCCGTACACAGGAATTCAGCTACAATTGCTTCTGAATTATGGTCAACTATTCATGGTAGAATCGGGTATAATAGGTGGTTTAAGTAAAGTCTACCACCGATATGCCGAAGTAAGCAACAGCTATATGGGTAAGTTTGATCCGTCGAGACCAACCGAAATTATCACCTATGAGCATGCAAATAACCAATATAGCTAGGCAATCTACCATGCCCTTTCTTATGGTGGGTTTGAGTGGGTTTTCCTGAGGATATCAACTTAGAAACACAATAAGATGATCCGCATAGATGCATATTAGAAGTCGACATCGAGTATCCTGTAGAACTTCAGAATCTACACAACGATCTACCTTTCCTGAGTGAGAGTATTAAGCCGAAGGAGTCGTCTACAAAGAAATTAATATCTTGGACCTGGAAGATGTATATAGTACATTACATGACTTCAAGCAAGCTCTTAGTCATGGGTACGCTTGAGTAAAATCCATCGTGTGCTACAATTCCGACAGTCTCCGTGGTTAAAACCTTATGTGGAATTTAACAACAGACTACCAAATCAGGCTGCAAATGATTTCGACAAAGACTGCTACAAACTCTTCAACATTGCCATGTTTGGAAAAACTATGGGGAACCTGCGTAATCCTATGAATATAAAGTTGGTTACAAGCGAGAAGATTATGGGAAAGTTGATCCACAAGCCTATGTTTATCGATAGGACAATATATGCTGCTAATCTAGCTGCTGCGCATATGCCTCTCGACAGATTGTATTCAACAAGCCTATATACATTGGAGTGAGTGTGTTAGACATCTCTAACACATTAATGTATCACTATCATTACGGCGTGTGTTTGTCATATTATAGAGCTGAAAACCTGAAGCTTATGTATATGGACACTGATTCATTCATTAATCGGGTGAGAACAGATGTGTATCTGGACAAGCTAGGTTTTCTTGAGCATTTAGATATAGTCGATTACCGGTGAACCATATATGCCACTTCCCTCAAAACAAAAAGGTGCTGGGAATATTTAAAGATGAGGCTAATGGCAATATCATCCTCAGCTTTGTAGGACTACGGTCTAAGATGTATGCATTTGGTATCCAAGACTCAATGATAAAAAACAAAGGCATAAAACGTAGTGCTACTAAGCAGTATATTACATTTGACAGCTATACAGCCCGTCTTAAAACCCAAGAAATAATAAGAAGGCCTATAAATCTGATCCTGTCACGAGAACATGCCGATACTTCAGTACAAGTGAATAAAATCACGTTGGCTCCATATGATAAAAGAGCTATTGCCAATGAGGAAATAACATATACATATAGGCATTACATTAATGCAAACAGCGCTTAAGAGAATGTAACCTGGATCTCAAGATGAAGATTTTCTCCGCATAGTCTACAATTTAAAAAAAATGGAAGTTTACTCATGTGTTGCATATACACCTAGAAGATAGCTGGTGAAGAAAGAAGAATAAGAAGATGGAAACGGAGGCGTTAACTCTGCCATTAAGAGCAAATCCTAGTGCTAGTCTCAAGTCTAGATAAAAGGGGAATAGCGCCTAGCCTTACACCCCTTATCTAATGAAGCAATGATTAACTGACAAAGCTACTACCTTAGACAAAAAATGTACACATATAAAAAGATAAAGCTGACTAAAACGTTATATCTCTTCAACCATGTGGATTGGTTAGTTTAGACTACTTCTATATACCTTCACTGTAAGCCTATACACAGTTTGGTCTCTGCGTCTCACACGCTGTTTCACATATAAAAGTTTGTAAGATTTAGAAACAAAGTATATAGAAGTGTTGTAACATTGGATGAAATATATTTATAAAGTATTGCATTACTCTCTAAATTATCATAAATACCTATGATACTATCTGAGTTACCTGTGATACTACCTGAATCACCCGAAATTAACTTAAACAGTTGTGATACGAATCGCTGATCTAAATTAACCCAAACACCTGTGATACTACCTGGATTACCCTAAATACCTACAATACTACCTGAATTACCTGTGAAATCATGTGGAACTGTGCTACCTCAAACCCTGGAATCTGCCTTCTTGTGATACTACCCGAATTACCTGTGAAATCATACGGAGATATGCTGCATACAAACAATGGAATCTGATCACCTGCTGAATGCCGGTGGGCATTGATGCGGACGTTGTACATGCAATAAGCCTAGCCTCCCTAGAACCTATCCTTGTTTTCCCTATCTCTCCCATATAAACGCATTTCCCCTCCTTCAGCCCCTGCTCCACCTAGCATCTGTCATCGTTTTCCTATCTCTCCCTATAAACGCATACGCTACCCCTCAGCCTCTGTCTAGCTAGCATCTCTCCTCGTTTCCCCTGCCTCTCTCATCTTAAGTGTACTTCCCTCGCCTCCAGCCTCTGCTTCACCTAGTATCTCTTCTCGTTTTCCCTATCTTTCCCATATAAATGCATTTCCCCTCCTTCAACTCATCCTAGCAAAGCATCTCTCCCCGTTTTCCGTATCTCTTCCCAAATAAACTAACAAAAACACAATGTGGCCCAGGTGCACCCCATCTATCCTAATAACAGACATTAAGAAAACGGTGGTGTATATGAAAATACAAGGTTTAAGCCGTATTAAAAGAAAACAAATCTCAACTTTCGTCTTTATTTCTACGTGTTTACTATATTTCATTTTTGCGCCAAAATTAAACGAAGCATTGCCTTAAGCGTACTCCGCTAATGAGAACATGGGCAAGTAGCTTGTAATGCTATCTTTCGGCAGTTCGATAATATTCTGGGGGAGGTAAAGTACTCTTATGAATCCAGTGGCTAGAATTATGCTTGAGGAACCAGGGTGGTCACGCTAGCAGAGGGTGGGGCTAGATTTGACGGTACCAACATAAACAGCTGCGTTCCATTTTATATATCAGTATACGTAAAGAGTATAAAGGAGGAGAAAAATCTAGTTATATCGTGTAGAAGTTGTAGGAGTTCGCCGTCTTGCCTAAAGGCATGGAAAAAAAGCATTTATTAGATTTTACGCGAAAGGAAGTACGGCGCCTATTCAGTGCACAATACCTAAGAAATGTTCAAACAAAGAAGGCGCTAAGAGCAACGTATAAGTATGTATTTCTTTAAGGGCAGGACCGACATGCATCTTCACTTAGTGAGATAAAATTTAGTAATGCTTAGAGTACCAGTGAAGAAAATTACATCGTTATATAACTAAGGGTCTTGATATTTTGCGCATTTTTATATCTTCCTATACAAAATTGTACACATCTTTTGTCAAATACTACTCCGGTTTAGAAGATAAATATTGAAACCATAATGATTTTCATAATTAAGTATGAGAACTTCAAGGTTAGAAATGTATTGATTAGAGCTGCCTTTATTCTAAGGTAAGTTGGGACCTTACATGCATACTTTTGTCACTTGTTAGACCCAAGGAAGCTGGCAATTAGCTACTTAAAAATTTATATTTTGGCAAGTTTGTTTCACAACTGTAAGTAGTACCAAGTGCAGTCACTTTTTTGGAGTTGAATGTCCTTATCCGGAAGTTAGCAGCTGCAGTGCACATTGCTTTGTAAGCTTTGCAAACTCCCTCGAGAAAAAAGTAAATGGTTTCGCGTTGTTAAGCTCGCAGTTTGAACGTGATGGAATTTCACCATCCGCAAGAAAGAATCTCATTTCTGGGGGGCGGTGACAGTTTATTGACCGTTGTCATCTTACAATACATTCATTAAGACAATGGTTTCAGGGCACTCAAGCCTGAATTTTCGGACGTGGAGTCAAAGTTTCTCGTCGGCGTGCATCATAAGTCATTAGGTGGACTCTCCCGAGAGTGATGCTGTAGCATATCTGTTTTTTTTATTATTACTAAAGCCTGTAGCACCGAATAAAATGCTGTTTCATTTTACGTTATACTTAAGGAAATGTTCTAACCTCTACCATTGAAAAGCCTGACTTATGTATCTCTACGCTGTATTCTCTATAGGAGTTAAACCGTGACAGCATTCAGCAACAAAACACGAAAACATTGAAGTTACGCTTTGTAACATGACATTTTCCAATATTCTTTTTGGCAGTGACGTTTGAAATTTAGGTTAAAAAATAGACAATGTGGCGTAAAGTGTAAAGATGAAATGCTTCAAAACATGACCATGCCTTCTGGAACACAGAACAACAAATGAGGAAATTAGGAATCGCTTAGATGTAGAGGAGGAGAAGTAGAAGTCGAAAAGTATTGTTTACCTCTAATTTAAAAACATTTAAGGCTAAAAGAACAAGGATTTTAGTGGAATGCCATAGCGTTAGTTTGTTTTTTTAACAATTTGTTATTGTAACCACAGGCAAAGACATGCAACAAATTAACTTTAATCTGCGGCAATTAAGTACAAACAGCATATTTCATTTTAAAATGAAAACCAATGGACCACAGCATCAAAGCCCGAAGATGAATGTGTTAATAGAGGCTCCGGCCGTGAAAGCCTACGCCATAAACAGTTTATTTTAATGAGCTCTACCTTCTTCCTGTTTTAAGTTTTTGTATCTTTTATGGTTTCCCAGTTATATAAAATTCAATAAAAGTAAATACTACTTTTCGGGGTATGTATACATTTAAAATATGCATTTCATATGTTACGCCAATATCTCAAACTTAAGATCAATCTTGAAGGAAAGAAGGAATCAACCAATCTTTGCTTGTAAAGGGTGATCTAAGATAGGAATTTCCTTAAAAATTTTAAAAAAATAAAAAATAATAATAAAATAAAAACACTTTGGCTAACATCCTTAAAAGATACCTAAAGTAAACGCGATTTCATTCTTGCCTTTTCATTTTTCTGTTATTTCACAGACACGTACAGCACACCTTTTTATGAGACAGTATTTTCTTTTTTGGTTCAAGCAGCCTCGAAACATGCATTTCGAATGAAATCTCAATACTGTGATTTTGAGTAAAATGGAATACTTTCTTACGTTGAAAAGTAATAACAAAAGCTGGTCTTGCAGGTCCAGTGAACCTTTCCCACCCGCAGCTTTCAATCTCATGCCCACATGCGTCGAAGGAGAAGAGATGAAATAACATCCCATCAGCGATGACGAGATATGCGGCCGTACAACGTACCTGCAGCCGCAATGCTAGTTTTGGTGACCCCATTAGTTACCTACTGCACTCACTGCTGCGACGGCCCAATTCCAAAATGTATTATTATTCCAAATAAAGTTTATAAAAGCATAGCTAAAACCTTGTGAATGACATGAATGAAAGGCAGGAATTTAATTAGGTTAGTGGCTTGCTACAAAGTTTTTCAATTAAGAAACCCATAAATCCGCATTGTTGAATTTACAATTGCTTTACGAGAACAGTGAATAATGTTAATTTTCACTTGAACCTAAAATTATCAATTTAATCAGGGATACAAGCAATTAAATCACATTAAATTTACCTTTGTGCTGATTAAGATAAGCAAGAGGTGAAACATTTCAAAACAAAAAGCTCTTTTATTATATTATTTAGAGTACTTCATTCTATGTAAGTGTGTGTAGTGCCTTCGTTTTATGCCAAGGCCACAAACACCTAATATGCATCTCGGCCGAGACGGCAGTGACCCCGGTATTGTGCCACTGCGCAGCAGCGTCACAGGACGTGCCAGGGGTATATTTATTAGCTGTGAACTATCTCAGTTGTTGCTTTTGTCTTAGTGTTGTGAAGTGTTTCGACAATACGTGTGTTGTGTGTGATTTCCTTAGGAATGTTTATTCTCTTATTAGTCCACGGAAATGCTTGCCAACAAATTCACGCTTGAACAGCGTATTTTTGTGTACAATACATTCGTGAAAACTGAATCATGTAGACAGGTGCGTAGACAAATTCAGCAATAATTTCCTGGTTATCCATTTCCGGGTAGAGACACTGGGAGACGTTTGGTCATAAATTTAGAACAATGGGATCGCTAAACGCTAAAAAATAAAGTTTATAGGAATAATTCCCACAACATACACGAACTTGAGCACAATATACATAAATGCAGAAATTATGAATATTACGCAAGAAGAACTTGTGCGTGTGAATGCTAATTCCATTCGACGATTTCAAGAATGTCTTCGTGCAGATAGACAGCACTTTCAAAAACACTTATAACAAGGTTAGTACTCATTAAATATATGCTACTAACATTCGTAAGTAACGCGGGAATTACGGAACAGAAAACCTCGCAGTGTAGTAGACTGTGTGCAGAGTATGCATTCGCGCGATCCGCGGCCTTGTATTAAAACGAAGGCACTGTACGTGTGCGTGCGCGCGTGTGTGCGTATGTATACATGTGTGTGTGTGTATATATATATATATATATATATATATATATATATATATATATAGAGAGAGAGAGAGAGAGAGAGAGAGAGAGAGAGAGAGAGAGACTTTATAGACTTATTCATATCCTGTGCGTTTTAATTGTATTTCATTTAAATCTCTGCAATGGCCAATGTGCATGTTTTCAATGCATTCTCCCAAAAGTTTTGCTTTCTGAACGTACCGTTATCTACTAAACTATAAACGCTACCGCCTGAACACTTATACATGTGTATACTAAAAAATCCGATACATTCACGTGACTTTTCTAACCTGCATCGTTTATTAGTGGGTATACAAACTAATCTTACAGAAGCTTATTTTTATATCTACTTCGTTTTAATCCAAATAAACTTCAAAAGAAATAGTTACGTTACACATTTCGTTATAAATAAAAGATAGAACAGCGATAGTCAAATGCTTAAGAACTGAAGGCTATACACTGACCTTCAAATTCCATACTGTTTCAACGGAATCGCGAGAATCAACTAAATGTTGACCGGAGTGGCCAAGTATTGAACAATTCAAACCATTAATAAACGGATATCTCGGAAATGTCCAATGCCACAATAAAAGTCATTTGAAATAAATTGTGTTTTAAAGAGAGCTACATTTCTTGTGCAGCACGTTTTCGCCCATCACTTAACGTTTACCAGTTATACAAGCTTATACAAAATTCCTTGCAAATGAAGACGACTTCGAAAGGTACTCCCATAAAATTCAAGGTATACATTTTATTGTCACGTAAATATCTTTAATATATGGTCTTTTAATCAAAATCGTTAACGGAAATTTTTCGGAAAATAAAAAATTTCGTAAAACGTCCCATATAAAGGGTAGTTAGGGGTAGAGGGATTTTCTTGAAAATCTTCGTGTCGTACCTTTGGAAGCTATTGAACCTAATACCAAGTTTGGTGTTGATCCGACTTTTCGTTTTCGGGTCATGCTGTTCACACATACCACACACACACGCACGCGCGCGCGTGCGGACCTTTTTCTAAGAGTGTTTTTTTTAAATCCAGGGGCCTCAAAACATGCATTTCCGGTGAAATGTTGGTATCGAATTTTGGGGTGCAATACCTTCTCTCACTACTAGGTACGTGGTAGAGAAAGTAATACACTTTTGCTGAAATAACTGCGTTACAAATCTCGTTATAGATATAAAGAGAACAGCGAGAGTTCAGCGAGAACAGTTTTATAACTGGATGCTATATGCTGGTCTTAAAATTTCGTACTCTTTCCATACTCTCTAATCGCGAGAAACTGATGTTGACAGGACTTCAAGCGAATGGCCAAGTACTGAACAATTCTAACCATTAATAACGGATATCTCAGAAATCGTTTATGGCACAAAAAATTTATTTGAAATAAATTGTGTGTTTTAAGAGATCTACACTTTTTATGTAGTAGGTTTTCGTCTATCGTTTAACGTTTACCGGATATACAAGATTATACAAAATTACTTCCGAATGAAGGGGACTTCACAAGCTATTCCCAGGAAATTCAAGATATACATTTTACTTGTCATGCAAACATCTTTAATACGTGGTATTTTAATCAAAATCATTAGAGCCATTTTTAGGAAATACATTCGAAAAAAGTTCCATGTAAAAGGTAGTTTTGAGTGGGGGGGATTTTCTTGAAACGCTTCGTGTCGCATCTTCGAAAGGTACTGAACCTAAATCCCAACCTTGATATTTATCCGAGTTTTCGTTTTTGAGTTATACTGTCAAAGACAGACAGATATTTTTCTAAAAATGTTTTATTTTTATTCGGGGGCCTCAAAACAAGTATTTCCAGGAAATCTTGATATCCAATTTTTGGGTGGAATGCAATACCTTTTCTACCTACGAGGCAGAGAAAGTAAAAAATGCTCCGAGTTTATTTAGTATGGGCGAAAATAGCCAAGTTGCTTATTCATGATTACTGAAAAAAAGGGCATTGTTTTTGGGACAGTTTCTAAATAATGTTCCTAAAGCAACTGACCATTAATCTTCATTCTAGCACATTTTAAAAGAAATATAGCTGTAAATCTGTGATTAAAATTTGAATGCCTTTGGATAATTAGCTTCTGAGATGCGTGCTACTCCTATTTAAGTTGAAGCTAAGAAGCCCACCAAGATTATTGCGGATGGTTTTTGTCTTTGGTTGAGGCCACTGCAAATAATGTTTTGCAACTGCATTCACAACTCTTTCGTGGCCGTGAAATAAAGGCTTATTGTATTCTTTTACGGTGCAGTACGATACAAGCAAAAATATTAATTGTACCGTAAATATAAAATTATGGTAACATAACGCAATGCTCTTCGGTAGTACACTATTTGTTTTATGTTACGTTAATATTGCAGTTCTGGTTAATTCACAACTATTTCTGTACGTTCTTCGATGGTATATTGGTTTTACATCAATATTTTGGATACAGTTGAGATAAATCATAGCTCTGTTTCCTAAAAGAAACTTCTTACAGAAAGGTTGGACGCTTCCACGATTTTTAAGACTCCCTATAACATCTCAGATCTACAGAAACGATGGAGTATTGATTGCCCAGATGAGCCCAGCATGTATGCCTCAATGTGGCTAGTCGTCCTCCGTGGTTTAGGGGTACCACGCTAGCCTTTAGTTCCCAAGGTGGCGGGTTCAAACCCGGAGGAGGGCGATGAACTTTTTTGGGCGTAAAAATCCTTAGCATGGCTTCCTTCGGAAGGGGTCACGTGTCGTAGATTTACGACAGGTAAAAGAACCTCAAGCCTGATAAAGAGGCCTCTGAGCAAAATTTCCGTTCCTTCACGCCCAATACGAGTCATTCCACATCAAATCGAAACACATAAAACACTACCTTCTCTGAATTTTAGTTTACGTATTCCACACAAATTAAATTGATACGTATTTTATACTTTGCAGAAAGTCAAATTATTTTAGGAGTTACAGCGTACTTAACACTTTTCTTACACGCGCACAACGTTACATAAAAGTAATTTATTCTCGGAGTATAGAATGGTCAGGGATAAGAATAATACATCGTTTTGCAGATAAAAACATTGTGGTTTTCCTTATATAAAACACTATTTTGGTGGGAATAAAACAACAATCACTTTTTTAAGTGTGAATATTTTAAACCGCAACATCATATTTAACCCCTTAATATTAAAATCTGGAAAAGTACAGGAGAAATCTGCGATATATTTTGTTTTACATCTGTTAACATCAGGATGGGATCTTCCTTAGAAATATGCTTTTAATTAGTTTGTGTTAGCGCGTAGGGTTTTAGAACCTAGACTACTGGCTGAGAGGTTTACGCTTCAGGAGCACACCGCGCCGGCCGATGCGTTACGCAGTACGAACGTAATATACTATCACTTCCGGTGTTCGGTTTAACTTAAGCAACTGGGATCTGACATTCTATAGAGCCTCTCTCCCCTGCTTCATTTTAAATGTTACTTTGAGTTCACCTTTTTGCGTTAGAAGTTCATACTTGATTTCTGAAAGTGCATACTGAGTGAACTGAAGAAACGTAGCTGTAACTATTGCTTCAATTCATTTAATGTTTCCAAGCATAACACAAGGCAGAAATCATTAAGCTTAGTTACCCGCAATATGCTTAAAAACTTAAAAATGGAGAACTTAACTTTGTCACCGGAACTAAAACTATGTGATGCGTGTCGGAAAAGAAAAAAAACAAAAACAAACAAACAAAAAACAAAACCCACTGATAACAGTGATTGTGTGCTACAAAGTGCTTTAGAACATAGTGACCATTTTAAGGCAAGATACTGCAATACGAAAGGGATACCTGGTACCTTAGAGTTAAATTCATTTATTCATTAATGCAATAATAACCAGATGGTATTCACTTAAGCCTGAAGAGGAAAAAGTGCACATTTAAATTGCAGTTAAGTGTGGCTAGTTAAGTTGCCTCTCATAGGATAAGACTGAAAGCTCAAATGTTTCTCAACTGTATACCAAATTTAAGTTACATGTAAACAAACTGGTGCACCTAAGGTGCTGCTGCTGCTGCTGCAGCTGCTACTCTCCAGCCGTGCTGTGCTGGAATCCCTCTATGCACCGCTTTCTAAGTTACTTTATTTAAGATTAACTATACAGGAACCCATCTTTGTTTTATGTAAATATATACAAAAAGCTAAAAGGAATTTATTTATAATTGTTATTGACATTTAAACTTCAGGGTTAATAGGGATATATAGTTTTTAAACGTTTGGATTTAAAAAATTATGTAAATAGTTAATTATATCAACTATAACAAATATTAAGTAAAATATTACATATTAAGCTTTGCATTGCGCTTTACAACATAATTTTATCACTTATCGCCTGAGGAATATTCTAATTTAAACGTAGAGAGGTGTACCAATTTTCACAAGTTGCATTGAACAAAATGTTTTAAAAACTGCTATTTACAAAAAAAAAGTAGAATTTAAAGGATAATTCACTTTGTTTTTGTAATCCATGGACAAAATTTGAAGTGAATCGGAGACATGATGGTCAGATTTTGTGAAAATTTGCGCGACTTGCGTGGAATGACTCATATATAGAATGGGACGCTAAGAACCACAAATAAAAGTCAACTTAATTTAATTTTCTCAATGTGGCTTCCAGTAGCACGAGACGCGCGTGATTATACAGTAAACGACAATTCCACGCGCATAAAGGAAGGGAAGAGTGGGGAACAAGTGACGTGAGAGGCCGCGTATTTTAGTTTCGCTTCTTCTTTTATTTAGGCTACATTTTCAAGTATCCATCATGAAACCTGGATTGTTTATGAAAACTGTATTATTTTATGAATATTTTTCATCCACAACATTAATTGCATAGTTTCAGATATAAAATCCGGAAAACCCTCTATTCTTAATTCTCAAATGGTTCACTGTACTTATCCTGGGCCCTTCCTAATGTCACATTCAAAATTTAATTATTTTTGTTACGCAGAATACTACATTTTAAAGTCCAAACTGTCATAGCACGAAAACAGTTGGTCAAATGGCCAAACCACTTGATTATTTTATTCATATAATATTAGGGGCTACTCGAACGTTGTTAATTGCCAATACTGTTCATATTTCCCGTTAAGTAATGGATTTCACGATTTTCGTGAATGTTTTATCAATATGATGAGAAAAAGAAGTGTCAGTGTTAGCGATTCGTTGACCATCGAGCGCAATATGCAACCGCATATTTCAGTGCCTAGTAATATCACCAAAGCTAAAATTTTCATTATATATTATCTATCATGGCTTAAAAACCATGCTTATTTTCCCTTCCGAAGCCAGTATTTAAATTCATTCCGTAAGTCGGGAAAACACTGTAACCAATAAGATTTGAATTTAGTTTACCGTCACTTATTATTTAACATCTGGCATACATCTGTGAAGTAAAACAACAGCCTGGCACAAAGTGTTTAGATAATGGTGATCAGTTCTGTATCAAATAGTATCGAGCTTTGGTTTCTGCTGTTAATCAAGAGTGAATTAAAATGCTTGATTCTATGGAAGTTTTAAATGACAAATTGTATATATATATATATATATATATATATATATATTTCTGAGTATCTGAATTGCGCAATTCCTAACATACGAAGTTTCATCATCAAAAAGGAGGGTTTGCAACAATCTTCACCCACTTCTTTCACTAACCTGTTTAACGAAAGTTTTACGGCGGCATCTCTCAAAGAGAGTTTCAGTTATCTTGTCTATCTCCATTTCCTGTGTTAGACTACAGGCAAGCAATCAGCTAAGATTCATCACTTCCGGAGTTGAATTTTCCGTTCCTGACTACATGCACCGTTAACTAACCTCTCTAATCTCTCCATACATAATATTTAACCAACCGCCATTAAGCTATGCTTCTGCTAGTGGTTGTCTGTACTATACTAGAGGTCTATATACAGGTCGAGATTTTTATTCCCGGCTGGATCTACATCATACCGCGAAAAGCTATCATTACATTAGCCAGAAGCATTTAACCAAAATGATGAATAATTCCAAAAGCAATTAGCTGCTCTGGGTATATTTGCGTTTCTAAAATTATAATTCAGGATCGAAATAATGACAAATTACTGTTAGTGTTTTGTGTTTTTGTCAACCACGAGATTGGTCCGAATCCGACAAGCTTTTGTCAACTTCAACCCGAGTTGGCAAAGGGCCAACTCTACCATGCACCATGTCACAAACCTAAGTATATTTATAGAACATATCGCAGATAATTATGTTCGTGTCATGTAATATCTTTCTGGTCAGTTCACTGTAAAACTGGGATTTTCTTACATATGATGCTCAAGCTGGAAGTAGTGTATTGCAGCACTAGGTACATTTAACGCTCTTATGCACCAACTTTGATTTTCATGTGGGTTCTGATAATCTTTAAATCTATACAAGGCATATGTTTCAAAATGTAATGCCTATTTTAAGTTTCTCAACAGGTCGCCAAATCTGGCTGCAATATAGGAATAATTAATAGTACACAATAAATAAATATAATCTTCTGAGGAGGCATTCCCCGAGTTAAAGCTACCCTAGTGTTACACAGATCCTTTGTTGTTGAAACACAATAACAATCGATGTGCAATTCATTTTGGCGTTGAATGAAACAAAGCGACAAACCATGCACGATTTCTTAAACGGTGGAAAACAATTTACTGCAAATTGAATATATATATATATATATATATATATATATATATATATATACAGGCAATTTATTGCGTAAACTATAGGACACGCATGTTAGAAGTGATTTTAGTTTAGTAGGGAACAAGGCATTTTTATCATATTCTTTTTTTGCTATATTCACTGCTTAACTATAGTAAGTAGAGAAAGTATTGCGTTTGGACCAAAATTTGATACCTAAATTTTCCCAGAAATACACTGCTTGAGACTCCGTGAATCCAAAAATATAGAATGTTTTAGTAAAAGAACCGCGCGTGTGTCTGTCTGTGAACAGCATAGGTCCAAAAGTCCATTAAATCCAAGGATGCGACGCGAAGATTATCAAGAATATCCCCCACCTCAAATTACCATTTATATGAAAAAAATAGTTATTTTTTATTTTCTCAAAAATAGCTATAAATGATTATCAAAATGCAATATGTTTATATTTTAATGACAACGTGCACATTTTGAAAAGTCTGTAAAATCCTCTTAATTCTGAATGGCTTTAGTATTAACTGGTAAACCGCAAGAGACAAAATCTTTAAAAGATGTACTCGTTAAAGAATACAATGATGTCAAGTAATATTTTTTTTTATACATTTTCCACTTCCGAGACATTCTTTGTTATTGATTTGAATTTTATAACACGCTATACTTTTCTCCGCCCCCCCGCGTATTAATGCAAAGAGAATGGAACTTCAAAGCCAACACAAAGCGACCAGCTTTGAAAAGATTTGGCTATTCTTTAGCTTCCTGCATTCTTATACTTACAACGAAACATGTAAATGTGTAATGAAGGTGTAGGTTTATATGTCCATTACACAATAATTTAATAGGATCACCGAGTTGTAAATTTCCTACGAACCCAACTTTATTTTGATCATTACGAAGATGAATACAACTAAAAACCCTTCGGTCCAATAAAGTAAAAAATGCTGGCTGTATTAACAGGAAGTAGATAGTAGAATAATAATTTTTAAAGAATAGTTTGTAGAAGAGTGAATAGAGTGTCGTGTGAATGTGCCACATTTAAAAAGCAAATGTTTTATTTCTATAGACTATGATAATATCCAGGATCAACTGAGAAACTGTATTATAATATAACACGTTGGTTGTAGGTATATTTTAAACGGTTTTATTAACTTTTACCATGAAAAACACTCACATTCACTCTTATATGCATACTTCCGGATTATATGGAGGATAGAGAATGATCCTAGTTAAAAAAAAAACAACATACTTTTAACCCAGCCAGGAATCGAACACGGAATCAATCTTGTTAACAAATCAGAACGCTGAGTACTCGACCACAGAGCCACTGAACATGCTATTATAATGATTCACTGGAATTAGCACACAGTGTATGGGTAACATTACTACTTTCCCTGCCACGTACATAGTACATAGGTAAAGAAGGTATTGCATTTCACCCAAAAATTCGATACCGAGATTTCACCGGAAATATATCTTTTGAGGCACCTGAATCCAAAAAAGGCATTTTTAGAAAGAGGTTCTGTGTATGTGTGCGTGTACAGCATAACTCAAAAACAAAAAGTCTGATAAATACCAAACTTGGTATTTGGATTTATACCTTCCAAAGATTTTCAAGAAAATTCCCCCTCCAAACTACCTTTACATGAAAGCTTTTTCGAAATTTATTTTCTAAAAAATGACTAAACGATTTTGATTAAAATACCATATAATATATTTACATGACAAATAAAATGTGTATCTTGAATTTTCTGGGAATAGCTTGTGAAGTCCACTTCATTCGGTAGGAAAGTTATATAATCTTGTATAACGTTAAGCGATAGAGGTAAACGTACTACACAAAAAATGCACATCTCTTTAAAAAACACAATTTATTTAAAATAGTGGCAAAGTTGCTTTAGTTGTGGCCCGTCGAAGTAGCTGAACATGAATGATTCGAGTTTTAGACGCGCAGATCCCTCGGCTACGCCCTGTCGTCGCTTCGCAGTTGCGGCCGCAACTTGCTACACTCCTCTCCTTCTAAAAAACATCCCTCGGCTACGCTTTGAGGCTGAGGGCCCTCAATCTCTCGGCTACGCCTTGAGGCTGATACTGGAGTAGATGTGCGGGCCACAACTAGAGCAAAATGTCGAAAATAGTTTTTTTGTGGCATCAGTCATTTCCGAGATATCGATTAATAATGGTTCGAATTTTTCAATATTTTTGTCATTTAAGTCTTTTCGATATTCAGTTGTTTCTCGGGTTGCACGCAGAGTATGCAATTTTAAGGCTAGTACATAGTATCCAGTTCTTAAACATTTGGCTATAGCTATTCCGTTTGTATTTATAACGAAATGTGTAAAGTAATTACTTTTGGAAAGTATTATCTCAATTAAAAAATAAAATAGGAAAATAAACTTTCGTGAGGATAATTTGTATACCAACTAATAAGCACTAGAGTGTAGATCAAGTTATGTGTATGCAATACACGAGATGTTTTTTATTGTAACGTTCTTTATTAAACTGGAAACAACGAAAATTCCAGTTAAAAATTCGAAACTCAAGACTAAAATGCGTGATATTGTTACCAATTTCTGGAATACTATGTGCCAAATTATGTAAAATGCAGTATCTCAAATTAATGTACGGTGCCATCAGATAAATTTAATTTTTTAAATGGGAACCTACAATTAGGATCAAATTAAATTGACCCTAAAATGACAATTACAACGTTCTCCAAATAAAACACGACTAATAGCATTTATTTTCCCCCATAATATTAAGCCACTTTTATTCAAGACATTTCTTTCTACAACGCTTAGTTCTGGAGATACTGTACAGTCTCAACTTAAATGGTCCACCTTGTATATTAAAGATATTTACATTACAAATAAAACGTATATCTTAAATTTTCTGGGAATTGCCTGTGAAGTCCACTTCATTTGGAAGGAATTTTGTATAATCTTGTGTAAATGTTAAACGTTAAGCGATAGACGAAAACGTACTACACAAAAAGGTAGTTCTCTTTAAAACACACAATTTATTTCCAGTAAGGTTTTTGTTTTTGTTGTTTTTCCTGACAAACCATTTCCGTGATATCCGTTATTAAAAGGTTCGAATTGCTCATTACTTGATCATTCTGAAGTCCTTTCAACATTCAGTTGTTTCTCGCATTGCATCGAAACAATATGGAATTTTAAGGCCAGCGCAAAGCATCTAGTTCTTAAATATTCGACTATCGCTGTTCCCTTTATATCTATACGGAAATGTGTAATGTAGCTATTTCTGCAAGGGTTTATTTGGATTAAAATGAAATAGAAAAACAAGTTTTAGTAAGAATAGCTTGTATATCCACTAATAAGCGACAGAGGGTAGATAAAGTCATGTGAATGTAATACATCATCTCTTTCATATTCATGTCATCTAATTTCAATCCGGTTTAGTTGAGTGGCATCGTAGGCTAGTTTTGGCACTTTATGGCAAGTATGACAGATTTTCAGGCCCGAAGTATTAAATAGGGAGGCCTAAAATATTTTAAAATCAAGATATTTTAGGAGTGCTGTATATTGCTCATAACACCACATTTCCCTCATATACCACTGGTTTTATCAAGCTATATTTTTGGTATGACCTTGACGAAACCGAGTACATTCCTAGAAACCGACAAAAATGATAATCTACCCTTACATATAGTCCCTATTTGCAACCCCTGACATACAAATCGACATTCTTTGGCCTATCAAGGTGAAATGTACGCTTATACTGCAGGACAATGAAAATTATAAACTAGCTTACAACTCTGAAAAACTACCCCTACCATATTTTTAACTCCTTATGTAGAAATCTAAACTGTTTAAACCATATGGCCAAAATATTTGACAAATATACAATAGTAGTTGGTAAAAATCACATAGATTATGTCACAACTTCCAAAAATAACGTTCTTTATTTTGAATTATATAGTACTCGACATTTTTAAAAGCTACCCTTACTTTATTTTCAACCCCTTATAAATAAAACTATATTACTTGGTCAACCAGGGTACAAATTTGTGAACTTGGAATATCAGGCTTGGCTAAAATCATAGAGAACCATACAACTTCAAAAAACTACTACCCCTACCTTTATTTTTCCAACGCATATGTACAAATTGTCGAGACTTTAGGTACAAGTAGAAATTATAGACAACTTACAACTTTAAAAATCACCCCTATCCTTATTTTCAACCCCGTACTTATAGAAGTACCAATGCAATGCGGAGTAAGACATAATAAGATATAACATAACGTATACGCTAATTTGAGAAACACTGTATAACAAAACAAAGTATTTGCTGACCTACAATCTAAGGTCTGCCGTTAACGACTTATTTTATGTATGTTTACGTCAAACCATATTTGCTGTTTTGCCATAATTAGTTATTAATCCATACATGTTTTTTCAAACGTCTAATTTTTGCGTAAATTTTAACCCCTCAGGTCTTCAAGGTTATGCATTACTGTTGCATTCAACGACGTGTTTTATTCCCCTCCCCCTTTTCTTGAGAGTTAGTACAGTTTAATGCACACAGAAACGAATATTAGCAATTTTCCATAATAAACAGGCGATCGTGTATCCAAGATAAGCTCAAAATAGAGCAAAACGTGTTATTCCGGAGGATTCAGTTTGAGTATGCGTTTTGATGAAAACAGAATACACTTCCTTCCTAGAAAATCAGACATTTTAACTAAAACTGATATCACTGCATGAACGGAGAATTTTTAAATTTATTATCACTGTAGAAAAAGCCTCAAAACACGCTATAATGCTATCGAAAACTCCGACTAGAAAAGAGCAAGCCTATTTGGTGCTTAAGATATTTTGGCTCTCAGGGACGACACTACATTGAGGTATCACACAGCCTTGTCTGTCGTTAGTACGAGAACAACCTAAGAAGTTTAAATCGCCCAAAACAGTATTGAACAGAGTGAAGTAAGTTTTAGAGAAAAAATAACAAGTGTATTTCGTATTCACAAAAGTTCACTGTAAGATTTAGGAAACGTTATGTAGTTATACCATCGTTTTCCCTCTCGTCTATTCCTAATTATAACTAAGGCAGACTTATGCGAAACCGAAACTACTACGTAGGTTCCGTTTTCTAACTTCCAAGTTATAACAAACTATAGAAAACTACAGCACTCGGTTAAAATATTGACACGATTTATGTGAATACTAACAGTTAAGAAGCACTTTCACTCGATCTCAAAGCGCACGTTACATACTGTTATAACCATTACACAACCACTTCACTGTACTGCACTCATTGGCGTGGACGGACGCACTGTGTGGGGCTGCTACACTAGTGGCGGCGGTAGATCATGTGATCACTCTCGGGAGAGGGGGACGCTGCCTGCTGCTGCGGTCGATTTGTTCCCTCCTAACAATGTCAACAATCATGCGTAGGCCAAAAGCTCAAGTTTTTGCCTTTTCGTCTGCCTGATGTGCAAAGCAAGATCAATATTTTTAAACAGTTTTACATTGCTATGTTTCTTTTCATACTAGCGATCATCATTAACCGCTCAGTATGAACTGTAGGCGCAAAATTTAGCATATTTCTTTATTTTTTTATTTTATTTTTTTTTTTGGAAAATGTGCAGATGAAGTAGGGTTACACTTACAGAGCAGAAAATGATCTGACGTTTAGTAATGACATGACTATTTCTATAAGTTATCACTTACGTAACTGTTCAACAAATCTATACTAATATGTATTATAAAGGATGAAACGTACGTGTGTGTGTGTGTGTGTGTGTGTGCGCGCACACACACACAATAGATTAAAGTGGTACAACAGTCTTGAAGGGCCTGGAACAACCCAACTTTACGCCCACATACACACGGCAGAGGTGGACGATCATCCAGCTCATGCATGAAATATATATACATATACGGTGATTTATGAAGAACTGACGCATTTCTTTCTTTAATTATTCTGTTCGAAATTCACCCAATGCCCTAATTTTAGCACCAAATTTAGCAGAATGTTATGAAGTTTCGATTGCCTGTCACTAGATGCGCAGATGTTCATGTTTTATTCGTAATTGTTAGTTTTATTGTCGGCAACGAACTGTTTTTGAGATTTTGTTCTAGTGAACGTGAAAATGGAGTATACTTAAATGAACGACTCTTCTTGTAAAGCAATACTGGATTACGAATTCAATTACAGCTACTCAAACGGCATACCAGAGAGAATTTGGTATTCGGAATCCTCCTGAAAGAAGCACAATACTGAAACTGGTAAACAAATTGGAAACAACTGGGATCTCTGGTGAGTGAAAAAGACAAAACTCGTGCATCTAGGCTTCCCACGGTTGTTGTTGACATAAGAGCACGACCGGATCAGTCATCCAAAAAAAAAATTAAATAATTAAGATGTTTGTCACAGAAGACAGGGTACAGTTACTCAATGTGTCAGAGAGCTGTGAAAACCGCAGGCCTAAAGCCGTATAGGATTACGGTTGTTCATCAGTTAAAGGAAGGAACCAGATAAGGATAGATGACGGAATTATTGTCGTTGGTTTCAGGCGTTCATTGTGCAAAACCCTGCCATATTCTCCATCACATGGTTTACAGATGAAGCACGGTTCCATTTATCCGGCTATGTGAACTCAAATAACCCACATGTTATTCATGAAGCACCTATGCACCCGGGTAAAATCGGAGTTTTGTGTGCAATATCCGCACAGAGAATAATGGGACCATTATTTTTTTAAACAATGTGAACACTCCAGAGTACCAACGGATTTTCATGGAGTTTGCTGAGTCAAGGACTTTTTCAGCAGGACGGCGCTACATGCCATACATAAAATGAATCCACGGCTCTAATTGCAAGTTTCTTTGACGACCGGATAATTTCCAAGAACCTGTGGCCGCCGAGATCTCCGGATTTGACATCGCCGGACTTCTTTCTATGGGGTTCCTTAAAAGACAGGGTTTAAGGCACACGTCCCCAGACATTGGACGATCTGAAGCACAACATTACACAGAAGATTCAAGTTATTGACAACAGAGGCCTCCAAAGAGGGGCCAGTAGCATGAAACGTGTTGAGTTGTGCCTTATGCAGGATGGAGGTCATTTTTAACACTTGCTATAGAGATAAATAATCTCCCAAAATTCCTCTGCCTTTCAGCATAATAAGTGGTCGCTAACATAACTCGTTTTGAAACAATTAAAGAACTGATATATATATATATATATATATATATATATATATATGTGTGTGTGTGTGTGTGTGTGTGTGTATGAAAGTCATGGCGGACTTTGGAAGTTCAAATCACACCTGCAAATATTTTATTCATTTATTGCATTTATTTATGATGTTCATTAAAACATATTCTAACAAGTAACATTTGTATTTTATTGAAATTCACATAATTAAACTAATTTAGTGAAACGACACTTCCATGTCAAATTATCAGTTCTCGTTAAATTTACTAAATATAAAAAGTACTTTCAAGTACAGTATTTGAACCTGGTACCTTCACCACTAAACGGCAATGCGCACACTGTTGCGCTACAAGTGCAAGTCACTGCACGCACAGCGGTGCAAAGCAGTCATTTCGGCCGAAATTGACACGACGCCATACAGTGAACAGTGTTTACGGCATAGTCTGTACAACACTGGCACTGCATTACTTCCCAATCCGCAGGCTGAAAAGACTCGTCCGTGTGCATACACTGCCGTTTGTGAAAATTGCAACACCAAGAAGGAAACGCATGAATTCAATGAATTTAATACCACAGGTTAGGTACATGACAAGTAACAAAATGATAAACTTTTCAAACCTATACATGACCCCTAATATTCAGTATTTGGTGTGGCTCCATGCGCTGCAATTAGAGCTGCTATACGCCGTGGCATTGAATCAAAAAGGTTCTGAATAAGTTCCTGAGGGATTTCCCTCCACGAAGTTTGTATTCGAGCCCACAAATACGTGACATGGTTACTGGAGGACCGTGACGCACCAGGGGCCGAACAACCATATCCCAGACATGTTCGATGGGCGACATGTCAGGCGAACGTGCAGGCCAGGAAAGCAATGGTGCCCGTCGCTCTTCGAAGAAGGCTTGTACATTCCTCGCAAGATGTGGCCGGGCATTGTACTCTTGAAATGTAGCCTGTGGAGATGTCTGAAGCAGGGGGAGTATCTCAGGCTCTACAACCACCGTTATGTACCGGTTATTGTTCAAAGTGCCCTCAATTCGTAGAAGGCGAGATCAGTTGTTGTAACCAAGGCGCCCCAAACCATCACACCTGGTGTTTGTCCGCTATGCCGCTCAACAATGCAGCCCTATAGGTTGCGCTCACCACGGTACCGCCGGACACTATGCGGCCATCACTGCAGGACACGTTGAAGCGGGACTCGTCCAAAAGACATTTTGCCACTCAGCACCCTAGTGACGCTGTTTACGTGCCCATTGCAGTCGGAGGAGCTTGTGGTTTCTGGACAATGGAAGCCGACGTAATGGCATGCATGCAACCAATCCAACCTGCAGCAGCCGGCGACGAACCGTTGATGCAGACAAGTTCACACCTGTTGCAGTGCTCCAGCGTCGAGCTAACACTGTGGATGAAGCTGTACGGTCCATTATGGCCATGTGGACAAGATGACGGTCATCCCGTGCTGTGATCATGTTCCGTGGTCCAGTACCGGCTCTTCGCTGCGTACGACCTTCACCTATCCACTGCTTCCACACACGCATCACTGTCGTAGCAGCACGCCCTGTACGAGCCGAAATGTCACGGTATGACAAACCGGCTTCCCGGAGACCGATCATTCTGCCCCGTTCGAAGGCACTCACATGCCGATATGACGAGGCATACTGGCACTCACTTTATTGTATCCACCTTGTTTGACAGCTCTGCACTGACTACACTGGGCGCAACACTGACCTTGTCGGACCGACACGAGAGGGTCCTGCTCGGCCTACGTGTACTCCATCTCTCTGCTAACCTAATCACTTATTGCTTGCACACTCTTCTACACTTCCACCAAGTTTGGAGTTATTCGGGAAATCCTTTCTTGGTGTTGCAATTTTCACAAACGGCAGTGTATATAGATATAAATTTTTGACACATGGATGAAACATTGTACTCTGCGCTTTAGGACCCTGCGAAAATTACCTCACAATTTCCAAAAGCTAGTTTTACCCATATTTTCAACCGCTTGTGTAGAAATTTGCATCATGTAACCTATTAGCACAACTATTTTATAGGAATCGGCAACAATCATAGGTTACCTTACAACTTTCAGAAATTACCTTAACTCTTATTTGCAACCCTATAATATTCGGAGCTTTTTAAAAACTATGCTTAATATTTTCAATCCCTTAAGACGGTGTAAGTTCAGGAGGCAGGGTAGTCAAAGTCCACCCTTTGGGACAAATATTGTTGTAGCTAATTTTCTTTTTTTTTTTTTTAATTTTTTAATTTTATTTATTTTATTTATTTCTTTTAGATTCCCGTCAGATTAATATAAAATTATTATATCTTAATGTACTTAAATAATTTGCGTACAATTATTATACATTGAAACAGAGATACTTTGCTTGCTGCATAAAGCTGTCGCTCTCGGATAGATCCTCGGTTTATGCTACACAAAGCGGCAAAATAAAATCTTTTCTTCCGCTGCGGGTTTCTAGCACCTCTTGGATAGACATAGTAGCTGCCTTCATCGGCACTCAGAAGGTTGCTATGCTAGATGCATATATAGCACTCATGCCCGGAGCAAACTGGTCCGGGTAGACATGTTTATGTCTTGTAAGCATGGCACGTGTGTATCGCATTTTTCTTCTTAGTATGAGAGTGTTGGGTGTTCTTTGGTAAATCTGTTAGTATATCTGTGACTTTTAAATTTGTGTATTAATACAATTAAATATGGCATATTCTAGAGAGTTTGATGTGGAAAGTAGAACTTTCGATTCAGTTGTGTTTTTATAAAGCATTCATTAATAACACAAACCTTAAAAAAAGCAATTTTAAAATCTAAAATATCTCGATTCGTGCTACACCCTTCTAAGGAAAATCTGATGTGTTACACTCACATGACGTTCTCTACTCTTGACAAACTATCTTTACAAACGCTTATCTTCCATATGCTTCATGTTAATCGAGATATCGAGATGTTAATCTTATTGCTAATTTTCTTGTAGATGCAAGGGGAATTGGTAGGGTTTAAGCGATAGTCAAATATTTTAAGAGCTGGTTGCTATGTGGAGTATTCCATTCTCTTTGCATTACCAGGACATAAAAAAATGAATAACGAATTCCCATTTGAGGAAAAGTATAAGTATTGGAAAATTTAAGGGAATAACAAGCAATATCTTGAAAATGGTTCACTCAAAAAAAAAAATGTATATGACATAGTGTATTTTAACGCGATCTACATTTTTTGTGTAGTAAAATTTTGTCTATCTCTTATGGTTTACCAGTTATGCAAACGTCGTTCACAATGAACACTTTTGGAGACATTCCCAGAAAATTCAAGATATGCATTTTATTTGTCATGAAAGTATCTTAAATATATGATATTTTAATCAACATCGTTTGAGCCATTTTTGAGAAAATCAAAACTTTCGAAAAATGTTCCATGTAAAGGGTAATCTGGGGTGGGGGGATTTTCTTGAAAGCCTTCGTGTCGCATCTCTGGAAGATACTGAACCTAAATACCAAGTTTGGTGTTTATCCGACTGTTCGTTTCTCAGTTATGCCGTTCACAGACAGACATACAGACGGGCATGTTTCCAAAAATACTTTTTTCTGGATTCAGGAGGCCTCAAAACATGTATTTCCGGTGAAATCTCGGTATCGAATTTTTGGGTGGAATGCAATACTTCCCCTACTTGCTCTAGATAGTAGAGAAAGTAAAAAGGGACAAGTGAAAAATAAAAAATAAACAAAAACATAAAATAAAAATCTGATGTGTTACATTCACATGACTTTCTCTACTCTTTTACAAACTATTTTTACAAACGCTTATTCTCCAAATGCTTCATGTTAATCGAGATGTTAAACTTATTGCTAATTTTCTTGTAGGTGCAGCGGAATATGTTAGTATTTAAGCGATAGCCAAATCTTTTAAGAGCTGGTTGCTATGTGGCGCATTCCATTCTCTTTGAGTGTCCAGGAATAAAAAAAATGAATAACGAATTCCCATTTGAGAAAAAGTATTGGAAAATTTAAGGGAATAACAAGCAATATCTTGAAAATGGTTCACTCAACAACAAAAAATGTATATGATATAAATTGTGTATTTTAACGCGATCTACATTTTTTGTGTAGTAAAATTTTGTCTCTCTCTTATGGTTTACCAGTTATGCAAACGTCGTTCACAATGAAGAATACTTTTGGAGACATTCCCAGAAAATTCGAGATATACGTTTCATTTGTCATGAAAATATCTTAAACATCATGATATTTTAATCAAAATCGTTAGAGCCATTGTTGAGAAAATTAAAATTTTTGAAAAATGTTCCATGTAAAGGGTAATCTGGGGTGGGGGGATTTTCTTGAAAACCTTCTGGAAGATACTGAACCTAAATACCAAGTTTGGTGTTTATCCGACTGTTCGTTTCTGAGTTATGCTGTTCACAGAACACACACACACACACACACACACACACACACACACACACACACACACACACACACACGGACATGTTTCCAAAAATGCTTTTTTTGGATTCAGGGGGTCTCAAAACATATATTTCCGGTGAAATCTCGGTATCGAATATTTTCGTGGAATACAATACTTCCCCTGCTTACTATACGTAGTAGAGAAAGTAAAAACCTCCAAAGTAATGGATGCCTAAGATATAGTGTAGCGGTTGTAGTCATAAGAAAACCCTTCGACGTTACTACTGCCATGGAGAGCTGTATATGACTAGAGATAAAACTATGAAGAACATCGAAACGAAGGTCGCAATTAAAACGCAGAAAATATTTACAAATAACGAGGATGCTAGGGAGACCATGAAACAGTGAAATGTGAAGTATTATCGAGGATATTCGTCAGTAGCAATGTAACTATACGTATACTTGCGTTGAGAGAAAATGTAAATGTTTGTCTTATACTACGCTATTGATCCCTTATGTATAAAACTGAACGCTTGTCCAATATGCAAATTGTCCACATAGAGAATAGGACTGTATGATAATTACTACCTAAGCTGAGCCGGCCCCGAAAATTCTGAAAAACAGAATCTTTGTTTGCCTGATTAAAAATAGCAGAGACTTTCTTGATCATTTTGATATAAATTTATAAGAAATATTTTATGAATATCCTAATATATTGAAAAAGAACGTATACACTACAGCTTGTCTTATAGGCATGGTTACTAGTTGGAAGTATGCTTGACAGGTAAACTAAAAATATGTCTGGTTTTGAATTTGCCACTTGGAGAAGCAGCTCACAGTGTGTGCCAACATGTCCAAGAAACTTTGCAGATGGGATGCAGGGGGTTCCAGTTAATAGATCATATGGGCCAGGAATACACCACAGAAGTAACATTTTCTTTGGACTAAGTTTTCCGTAACTTTGTTATTACTTCAGTGCACATTTTCTCAGTAACTATTGACGACAAAAGGATGAAAATTTTCGAGTACTATAACCAAGAATATTTTACATGGGCTGCTTTGAATTTCTATTTTTTTTAATGTTATGGTTAAAACATTGTAATTTATTTCTTGACAAAATAGAAGCTTAGTAAAATAATCATGTTTCAGTAAAAAAGTTAAATAACGTAAACCAACCTATTAATGTGTTTACATATGTTCTGTAAAAAATCAAGAGTTCTAGGAGCAATAACTATATAGAAAAAGTATATCAAATTTGCCAAATTTACACTTCTGCAATGGGCAGGATTGGCTCCCATTAAAGATGCTATTTCTATTAGATGATTAGATTAGATTAGATTAGATTGTATTCTGTGAGTTCACTAGCAGCCATAAAGGCTTGTGAACATAGAACATGTCAAGGAAATGTACAAAAATTATATATAAACATAAATATTACATAGAATATGGAACATTTGAAATAAAATACAAATACTATATGCGTGTTAAGGAAATGTACAATAAAGTTACATATATACATAAATATTACATAGTATACAGAACATTTAAAATAAAATAAGGACATATTATATACAAAATGAAACAAATCAAGCGTAATTTTGTACAGAGTTGAATACCTCCTTACCGTTATAAGGTTAACATACGTATAGGCAAGAACAGTTATTTTAACATTCACTACGATTTTACCTTTGTTAGTCTGATCATTTTGTTCTATTTGATTTGTAATGCATAGCATTTACTGTCAGTTCTTAATATACATACATTTAAATAGCTTCATTAATTCTAGAGCAGATATCAAATATGACTGGCAATTGTCATTAATATTTACTAATACTACTTACAGAGCTATGTAAGTATTATCATTAGGATAATTTGTCATTCAGATAATCGTGTACAGAATAATATGCTTTTGAGCATAGGTACTCTTTAACAGCAGTTTTAAAGACATTGAAATTGTCAACTTTTCTCTTAAGATCATTAGGGAGAGTATTAAATAATCTCCCTAAATAATTTTCAACCCCTTACGTACAAATCTGCAAGGTTTACCCAATCTGGACAATATGTGGGGCTTTAAGTCTTAGTTCTAGAGAAAATAACAGGCTATTCATGCCTTTCAAACATTAGCCCCATCCTGATTTTCAACGGAATGCATCCATGCAATGCTGGGTAACACAGATAGTGATTCATTAAAACAACTTATTTCTCTAGGTAGTGCAAAGATGTTTCATTAGCAACTGGTTTGATAAAGAGAACAAATCTCTCTTGCAATGCTCTTTATTTTTTCGACATAATATCGTAAGATGCGGTGGCTTTGGCACAAATTTCTTTTTCCTTTCTATACCACTTACGTATGGTAAATCGGATACATACCAAACTTTGCATTTCAACTCAGCATCTTTCACACGATGCCATGCAAATTTTCAAAATAATTCCCCCCGCCCTAATGTAACCTTTACATGGAAACATGTTAGTTACTTTTTTATTTTCTCAAAAATGTCTATAACTATTTAGATTAAATATTATATAACATATAAGCATGACTACTAACATTTATAACTTGAAAGTTCTGTGAATAGTCTGTGAAGGCTTCAACGTAAATGAGTTTTGCGTAACTGGTAAACCATAAAGCAGGGACGAAAACTTACAACACCAAATATATAGAGCTCATTGAATTATACAATGCATGTCAAATTATAAAATTAAATGTTACCGAAATATCCATTGTTATACATTTTAAGTTTTCCCAGATTAAACTGTCATGCGGCATCTGTAAGGCATCCTCGGTGATTCTTTTTTCCGCATGGGTTGATTAAACTGATTTACGAAAGTTGTGTTTTGTTTTCTGTATCGCATGTGTAACCAAGTTCACATTGCTTAATTTCATATTTATTTCTAATATACATATATATATAAAACATAACGCTAATAAAAGGAGCACTTTTAATTTATCTACTACCTATATATTTTACTAAGTACTGTATTTCATAAAAAAAAGGATGAGTTTTGACCATAAATACACGTTTTTAAGCTTATTGAATAGTAAAACCAAAAACGTATTTTAAGAAAAACATCAGTATGTGCTGTGTGTATGTGTGTGTGTGTGTGTGTGTGTGTGCGCGCGCGCGCGCGTGTATCTTGAACAGCATTACTGAAAAACGAAAAGTCGATTAAATACCAAATTTGATATTTAAGTTCAGCATCTTCCAAGGATGCGACACGGAAATTTTCAAGAAAATCCCCGACTCCCGCTGATGATGGGGCCTTTATAGCCTCGAAACGATCGTCCATTTTTTACCATCATGATGTAAGTGAAGGCTTTTAATATTATTTCGACTCATTAATTTTATCAATTGACACTTCACTGTTAATATTGTCCCAATTTTAACATTGGTACTCTCTGTATATTGCTATTTATTTAGCACAAATCAAATTTTATCGTGACACTGTCATTTTGGGAAATGATTCGTCAGCATACCGAGACTATCGGTTAGCTATCCTTACGACCTAGATCATAGATCGCACAAGTAACTTTAAGTTCGGCATCTGCCACCAGTATGAAAAGTCGTGGTCTATAACCTGTGCGTGGTCAACCCAAGAATTTCCAAGCATTAAAGCCAGGAGGAAAAGTAATTAGGTTGAACTGTTACTGGACCTTACGCAGTGACACACAGATAAACACTTCCCATCAATCGTACAGTCTGTTGATGTTTGCAGACAACACCCAACACTCATCAGACCGTATTCTACCTGCCGTCAGTGATCCTTGGCCTCTGCGGTGTTTACGTTCTTTGTGCTGATAATGGTTTGGGTGTAGCTAGCAAGAGGAGATGGTGGTAGAAATCGTGGGAAAAAAAAAGTCATAGAATATTTTCATTTGCTTACTTGAAAGTAAATATAATTGGGATTACTATCCCAGATTTTTATTTTAAAATTCGAACTACAAGTGGTATAAAAAAGTTAAAACCTTAAAGTTAAACAGTGTAATGAGCCACGGCCACTTTTTTAAGACTTCCAGGGGAGAAACAAATGTTTTGCTCAATTTCGCCTGTGAACTTTGAAACTGTATCTTTAGAAGCCTTCAACTGTTTTAGAGTAGTTGCACAAGCCATTTTGTGGTCAGAGCAGTGCTGTATAGAAGGCTGTGGAGCTTCATAAACAAGTTTTATGCCTATTTAGTGGAATTAAGAGTGAAGTTTGAGTTGTTGGAGTTACTGTGTAAATCTTTGTGCAAGGTGAATGTATTGATCCTTTCTTACGATGCCAACGCCTGGTAGAGTATATAAAACATACGGTAAGTCCCATATTGCCAATATCAAGAGGCCAAATGGTGTTGAGGTTAGGGTTAGACCTGCAGATGCAAACATTAGCTTGTCTCCAAGCGCTCTAAAGTAAAACTTGGGCCAAGTATTGTGCCAGGAGAAGAAAAACATGAAATATATACAGGTTTCAGAATTGTGGATCTGGAATTGCTAGCAGAAATACTTAGAAAAGTCCGCTAGTGCTCTGTTTGCGGAGGAAATGTTAATTTGTGGATGACGGAAAGAGAGGTTTGGTTTGTACATTACACATTTTATGTGCAAACTGTCATACTGCACACTATTCAAGACATCAAAGGCCACCAATAGAACGCATGAAGCCAATATGAGGTTTGCTTAGGGACTAAGATATATAGGACTTAGAGAAGATGGAAACCTAATTTACTGCAATGGACACCACTCTCTTAAATGTAGCTGCAGATATAAGTAAAGAGAGCATGAAAATTGTAGTTCAGGGGGCTATTCAAGAAAACTGAGATGCAACTAATAGCAAAGATTTATCAGTTTCCTGTGACAGTTTCTGGATGAAGAGGGGACGTAACTCACTGCGTGAAGTTTCAACAGTCCTTAGTGTCGACACTGAAAAAACATTAGATTTCCAGATCATGTCTAAATATAGTTCTGCATGTTCTTTGCACAAGAAATATAATGATGGAAGTAAAGAAACAGAATGGCAAGAAGCACACAAAGCTGTTTGTAGCAGGAGTTATAAAGGCTCCAATGGGGGATGGGATCTGCAGGCATGAAACTGATTTTCCATAGGTCTTTGCAAAAGTATGGAGTAAGATACATGAAGTACTTGGGAGATGGAGACTCTAGTGGTTTCAAGAGTGTAGCTGAAAGTCAGCCCTATGGAAAAAATTGCAGTACTGAAAAAGTGGAGTGCTTAGGCCATATTCAGAGGAGGATGAGTGGGCGACTCAGAAGACTTGTTGCAGACAATAAAGCCACGTTACTGGAGGATGGGAAGCCACTGGTAGGAAAAACAGGCTAACAAAGAAGAGTATTGATAGTCTACAAGTATATTGTGGTGGTGCAATTAGAAATAACCTCACAGACTTGGATAATATGAGGAAGGCAGTGTGGGCTATTTGGTTTCATTACTTGTCGACAGACAATTCACCTCGACGTGGCTTACGTTCTAATCAATGGTGAAAATTCCAGAAAAGCAAGGAAACTGGGGAAGTTTATAGCCATAAGAAAAAAATATTTCCTATGAGGTAGCAATGACCATTAAACAACTCTTCCAGCACTGTCCTCACCAAAACTACTAGAAAATTGCCTGCAAAGGCAAAACGCAGAACTCAGATGAAAGCTTCAATGCTCTTATTTGGAAGAAATGTGAAAAAAACTGTGACTGTTTCCAATTTGACAGTGAAGATTTCTGCTTTGGAAGCTGCAGCAGTGTTTAGTGATGGGAATGTAGCAAGACTTCACATCCTCAGGAAGTTGGGCTTTACACATGGAGTCTTCACTGAGCAGATACTGCGGATCATCGATGATTAACGAATCGCTAAGGCAGAGGTTTTAGTGCATATATATACATATAGAAAAGCTTGCTAGACAAAGGAGCAGAGGGGCTAAAAGAGCTGCAGAGGATGATGAAGAACAAGAAGAAGCTGGATATGGACAGTTTTAGCTAAGGTATGATTAAAGAAATTTTCATACAACGTTTAAATTGATTTTTCTGCAAATTAAAATTTTCATCCTTTAGGAATACTGGAAGGATTTTGATGAAATTTAGCATACTTATTCCTTTAAACAGAAGCAATATTTAAGTGGAACAGAATTTTAGTCTACGAGTACCCAATTTTTCTTTAAAAATGATTCAAATAAAAAAAACTCACAGAAAATAATTGCAATAATTTATCAAAAAGTTACTCTACTTAAATGTACATTTATTAGTATAAATTACTTAACTATACAAAAAATTACAAAGGTTTGCCTAGAAATAGTGAAAAAGTGTACAAGAAAATAGCAATGTAAGAAAACATTCAAATTTCTCTCAAGAGCATTACTAATTTATTAAAAATTCTGTAAACATTATTTAAAGCATGTTGGTTCCCTCTAGAAAAGTGCACCAAATTTCAGTGAGATTTAACAAAACATGTAAGAGATATGGATTTACAAATATATCAGTGCCAAGTCTGCCACCGTCTCCCCTTTAAGGCAGTTACTTAAGAATTTCTAAGCCTGATTATTTCAATGCCCCATCCCAATATTACGCCCACAGCAAATATTGCATAAAACACTAAAATGCTTGCTGTTGACAAGCGCCCAAAATAGTTTTACCAGAACAAAGGCAGTTTCCACACTCTATAGGGAAAAATGAGACACACAGCAATATTCGAGGGATTCAATTGCGGCAAAATATTAAGCAACACTTATTCTGGGTTAAAAGCATTTTAAAATTTAATAGACATCTGTGTTGTAGCTACAAGACTTTATCTTCGCATTATTGTTCATTTTCATTGCTGTTCTACAAACTGGTCATACAAAAGCTTATCTTTCTATTTAGCTCTGTTAGTCATGATATTCAACAGAAATAGTATCAATTAGATTGTGACATAAATACACGATTTGTGAACTGAAAGAAAAGCAGCTATTTAAAAAGAAAACCGATACGTACAGTATGTTAGTGAGAAACAAAGAGCAGCCATTCGTAACAATTAAGTACACCTTTCCATCTGGGAGGACTTTCTGGAACTTTGCCCCCCTCGCACACACGGAAAATGAAATTTGGTATCCGATTTTTCGTTTTTGAACTCAATGTGTTTTTCTCACTCACTCTCTCTCTCTCTCTCTCTCTCTCTCTCTCTCTCTCTCTCACCCGCGCGCGAAGTTTGTTTAAAGTTGTTTTTTTAACTCGGGGCATAACTATGAATTTCCGATAAAATTTTGATATCCAATTTATGATCGAATGCAATACTACTTGCTACCTTAAGTAAAGCGGCTGAGTATGTAAAACTCTTGGTGCGAACACTCTTTCTTTACCATTACCAATTCACAGGCAACGTTTGATATAGCTTTATTTTTCTTCCACATTACATTAATTATAAATTTGTCAGTAAATGGTTGCAAATTAATTAATACAGCTTTGCTGGAATTGGAAAATAAGCATTTATCAGCTTAGGGATATTATAAGTTCATTTGTATTACCAAAGGATTCGAAGAGAAATGCACACTTTCACAAAGGTATCGCACTAACTAAGCTAACCTGGAAAACACCTACAACAACAAATATCTAGAAAAACTAATGCTACGATGAAAGTTATTTGATACAAGCTGTTTATTTCATTGAACTCTTTACATTTTTCCTGAAGCGGGATTTGGTTTATTTTTGGTTTCTTACTAATATAAAACTCAATAAGAATGAACACGACTTCTTTTCACAACAAAATATCACATATTTTAATCAAACTCACATGGATCATTCTTGACAAAATAAACGATTATTTCCATGTAAGAGGCTGTTTAGGATGGGAGAACTTTTCTGAAATTCTTTGCCTTGAATCCATTGGAAGTACTTGACTTAAGTATGAATTCTGCTATTAGTGTTACTTTCATTTTTAAGCTATACTGTTTAAAGATCAGACACATAGGCAAACCACCAATCGAATCGCGCGGAATTTTTGCCCCCCCCCGATTCAGTAGCTTCATAACGGATATGTTTCCGGTGAAATCTCGATATCGAACTTTTGGCCATCTAAGCTACAGAAAAAAGTAAACCATTCAAATTGTTGAGAGTGAAGTGCTTCTACCGCTTTCAAAGTGAAGATTTGGTCTTATAGTTTTATTGTCATAGTTCTGCAATATTATTGAAAGCAAAGTGTCTTAATTGTGCGGATATTCTCAATTTTGGGGGATGTTATTGTTGATTAACTCCTTAATACATAATGGACTTAGGGAGTGAATTTGAGAAAGTCTGTGAATGAATGGCACACAGAAATATGTTCTGCACACAACTGAGTATTGAACTGAATATTTGATAGTGTTTACATACAGATTTACTGGCAGTAACAGTGACGTAGGACATTTAAACGATAGAACAGCTGTTAAGCTTTGCTTGTCATCACCAAGTCCATTCAAATTTTTAGATGTTTAAACTGCATATAATAGCCAATACTTAGTTGCACTTTATTATTTTGACAAACTAGCTGACAAATTAATATCATTCATATTAATATTCAAAATAAGTTAATAGCCGTTTCACACTTTCAGTAGTGGGATTCCTTTACAAATCATGATATGCTTGTGAAATACATTTCAAAAGTGGTGTTCTTAATTTCTAAAGAAAATTGTGATGGATAGTGTGTTGTAAATCACAAACTAAAATTCGTGAAAGAAGATTTTTATCCTTTTTGAAAGTGCACTGTTTAAACAATCGCAATTTACTGTAGTAAATGTAATCAACTTGTAAAATATCTGGTGAAGCTGAGTCAATCTTACGCACAGAAGTATTTGGAAATTGGAGAGGTTGCTTGAACTGGTAGTTTACTTTATTATTATTATTATTATTATTATTATTATTATTATTATTATTATTATTATTATTATTATTATTAGTGGTGGTGGTGGTGGGATGTCGCTGTGGTTGTAAGGTATACTACCATCGTGCGTTTGTTGTTTTCTTTCAATTAAGTTTTATAAAAGGTAATGTTCATTTAGCTTTATTTTTTCTTGTCGTTGGTACAGTTAACGGCTGTTGCTCAAAATAAATGACTATTAGCGGTCATCTGCAACGGACACACCCCCCGCCAATAAGCGGTTTCGTTGCGACTGTTCCATTTATTCGCTGCATATACACCAATGGAGGACTGTGGAAATGTGCCTAAATTAAAGAAGAGTTTAGAGACACAAATTAGCATCATTTGTGGCGGAATGTGAAAGGGAACACTTCAGCACAAATGGCGAAACCATCAGATGTAAGATAGAGCTCAAAAGGCGTTTAAAACATCATGTTAACCAACTTGTAATTTAATGAAACACAAGGAACCAGCGACAAGAAAGAAACAATGAGGAAAATAGACCTTCAACCTCCTCAACCACAAGCTACAGATCAGATATTTTTTGAGGATCTGTATAATACACTTATAAGAGGGGATATTGCTTTAAAAATATACAGCGTTCGAAATGCTTGTTTAGTATATTTAGTAAACAAACTGCACACCATAATAGTAAACATACATTGCTTTTTTCCTTCTAATACTTCTTAACCCTGGTCTACCTTCGAAATAGCATGTACTACCTTCAACTGTATATCATATTTGTTTACAGAGAGCTCTGCAAGGTCACAAGCGCTTTCAACTTCCCTTGCCACTAACCCTGGGTGCGTTCCTAACTAGATGATTTACTTATTAAAATCCCCCTGCCTCGTCATTACAAACAATATATTTACTAGCAAGCCCTGTAAGTTCATAGCCAAATCATCTTTAAACAGAAATTATAACATCATTATTCCGCAAGTCTTCGTATATTATATTTTTTTCACAAAAGGATGGTTGGCGTTTTATTACAAAAAAAATCCTGCTCTTATATGTGTATAAAGTATACGCATTTAGTACACTCGTACAGCAGTAAAGCTTACGGTTAGAACACGCATAAAACTACAGGCAATAGTGTAGCGTACCGTTAGTCAACTTCTTCACTCGCTTTTCACATTGCAATTAGAGGCGACATCGAACGCATTATAGATTCAGTGGGTCCGTCAGTAGTTTTGTTCCCGGAAGTGGAGGAATCGCCAGAAAGGCAATATAGCAATCTTGCTCGAAGGTTCGACTTCAAAACAACAATTATAGAAATCCGGACTGTTGATTTTGTTGTAAAACAAATAAAGCTCACGAAGAAATTAGTTTTATTTATATGCCACAAATTTATATACTGGCATGACAATTCACCGTTTCGATAAACGAGCTTTACACAGTCGCCCTTTAAATGTCTCTTAAATTCTCCGGTTACTGGAGAGACTATTCGTGGCTGACAAGGCTAGCATCAATGTAATCATGCTGAAGACCCGGAAATCGTTATACTGAATTCGTGTGATGATATGAAACAATTAAGCCTGAACCCACATTGTGCGGCTTGTTTAAGCGGATCTGCAAATGACACTGCTCCCACATCGATCTGCAGGAAAGCTGATCAATGTATCCAATCAGTAAGCCGTTTTAATATCTTTCTATCCTTCATAAACACGATGTAGCTGTCAGCTCCAGAACATACAATTTTACTCGCTGCTTGTTTGCAAGTGGTAAACAGTGACAATATATTGCAAAATAATTATTGCTTTCCTTCTATCGCAACCTCAATGATTTTGATTTAAGGAATGTTAAGTTTCTGTGAAGAATGCCTTCTATGCTTTTATACAGAAAATAAAAGCACTTTAAAACAAATATCGCCAAACACCCTTTATATGCTCCCAAAACTCGAAACACAACTTTTAACTCTTGTAAAACGGGTTGGAGAGATCCCGAAGACTGATTTGGATGCCCCTGTGGTTAAAACCGTATTTAATGACTCAGTTATGTTTGATTAAAAGATAAAGCATCTCCCAGATTCCTCTGTTTTAGACTCCCAGCTTATTCAGCAAGTTTCAGGATATATATCTTTATACTTCATAAAATATGTGAATTACATCGAAAATAAAAATGCATAAATTAGGTATTACCACATAAAGCATGCTTAATAGCTATTTCGACTTTTTTAATTGACACACTTTATTCCTTTCCGTGCCGTATTAAGTATGTGAGTTAGAGAAAATACTGAAAACTCCATATCAACGTTACACCGAACATTTGAGGCCTCTTGAATTAAAGCAAATTAGAAAACGGTCCACAATGTCGATCGTTCTGTCAGGCATAACACATAAGTTAAAAACGAAAGGTAAGAAAAATGCCAAATTCCTTGCTTGAGTCAAACATGTTTAAGCATGCAGAAAACGATTTTCAAAATCCCTCACCTGAAATAACCTATTATACGGAAAAACTCCATGTTTTATTTTCTGAAAAAATGACTGCAAGGATCTGGTGTTCAATAGCATATGTTTGAGATATTGGCATGGAAAATAAACTATATATCTTGAATTTTCTGTGAATAGCCTGTAAATTCAATTTTATATTCAATTTATATAGCTAGGAAACCAAGACAGTTAAAACTTACTACAGGAAACCTTATAGTTCATTAAAACATACAACTTGAGTCAATCTACTTTTATGCAATGCTATGGATTCTATATTCCTCTTAACCTGGAAATTTCTAAGGCTTTATGAAACAACGCCCTGGTAATTGCTTCTTATATGTATTGGCAATTGAAACGATGTCGTGTCATAAATACCAAAATATTTTTGTGGAAAGTTCATTTTGATATGCTAGCAATAGTAACTCGGCTGTCTCTGAGTCGTGTGCTCCGCGTTCTGTCTTCTCAACCCAGAAGTCGCGGATTCGATTCCCAGCGGGGGCGGGGGATTTTCCTTTAACTAGAATCATTCCCTATCGAGTCCGAAAGTCTGAATGTGAGTGTGTTTAATGTTAAGAAAATGATAAAACAAATGTTAACAAACCCTACATTTAAGCGAGCAATAACATATCAGTTGCTTCTAAAGTGAAAGCCCGCGATATGACCAAATAAGTTAAAGGGGGCTACAGAAATGAAACGTGAAAAAAAAAACACAGTTACTCATAGTAAACGATTAACTCATTCACTCATTAGTGTGTAGTAACTCAACTCATTAACATAGGTCACTTACAGCTCTCGAAAAAGCTGCAAGTTTGAAAAGCAAATGTATGGTTTAACTTCACTTACAGTATCTTAACTATAGCCTTTTATAACGATAGCCACAAAAAAACCTACCATGTCACTTGCTATGCAGCATCGACGTCAAACATTTGCTAACATGAGAACTAAATGAAATTAATTTTATAATTTACCATCAATTTATAATACAAGGATTGCATAAATCACTGTATTCAAGTAGTGTATATACAGACGTGAAATGCCAGAACCAATCCTAAGTTTGGAAAGCGTAACCCTACCATTTAAAGATGCTCCGGGCATCATTTGACGTTTCTGAAAACAGCTACCTGATCAGTGGTTATGACAAAGCTTAGAACCATAGATTTTAGTAGATATACCTCTATCTGTCCACATTTATGCCAGTTTGAGAAAGCAAACAAAACAAAACCAAAAATAAACTTCCAGATGTTTTAAAAGACATCTGCAATTCAAAATAAAACATATACGACTGCCCTCGTGATCGAGTAGTCAGCGAGGTGACTTCTTATCCGGAATTCCCGGGTTCGATTCTCGGCGAGGGGGATTTTTCTTTAATTAGGATTATTCTCTACCTTCCATAAAATCTGAAAGTGTGGATACTGTGTGGTGGTATTAATGTTATTTATTTGTTAGCCCCACGTTGGGCGCCAAATTTGAAGTATTTATTTGTTGGTAGTTGGAAGATGCTTCATTTTTATATGCACCACGTTTGGGAGCCAAATATGCGGTGGTAGTATTAATGTTTGTGTTCGAAAGATGCTACTGTTTATCTGCCGCACGTATGGAAGCCAATTTGTCGCGGTCACTTCGTGTTATCTTTTACTGAGCGCCTGTTATTGTATTTAATTTTGGGTTCACTGTCCTCCGGCTAGCTATGATTTCTCGGTCAAGTACTTATCTTATACAGGTGTGTAAACGGAAAGGAGTTTTTATCCAAAGATAACACTGATAAAATAATTTTGTTTTACACTTTTATTGTCGTAACATATTATTCACTTTCACCTATTAATCTTGACACTCGCCAAACTGAAACTGTTATAATAACTTATTTACTGCACATTATTAATTCGCGTACTTCAACTTTTTGTGTAATTAACTTTACGACTCGAGAGATTTTTCATAACTTTGCGACGCGTAACCTTGATGAACTGTGTGCGATGCATACTCCATGAATGCCTTCGTCGAACTACATGAAACTTAATTCTGACACTGAATTTATACTTCCTCGCCCCAATATGCCTAAAGATTATAACCGAGCTGCTATTGGTTAATAAAACGCGCCAACATTAGCGTCTATATTTATATCCAATGAAAATTACGAAAACATATGCTCTGGGGAAAAATGTTCCAGCAAATTCTAAGAAAAAAACGCCACTCTGACGTCATTTGCTCGTCTCTAATGATAAACAGCTCACCCCCTCGCTACATTATTACACGCTATTATTGTCAGTTTCAGTAAGGCCGTATAAACCCACTTCTCGACAATAATTACAATCAACAAACATCTCAAATCAATGTCACACAACAATGCATATTCACACTACAATCACTCTGACATTTACATTTTTGTGATACAAATTACTGCGTCAACTGTGTGAATATGCATGTTTCAAAGCCCCTGATATGACATAGCAGCTATATATAGTGCCATTTGTGAAAACAGCACACCAAGAAAGAATTTCCCGAATAACTCCAAACTTGGTGGAAGTGTAGAAGAGTGCGCAAGCAATAAGTGACTAGGTTTGCAGAGAGATGGGATACACGTAGGCCGAGTAGAGTCCTCTCGTGTCGGTCCGACAAGGTCAGTGTTGCGCCCAGTGTAGTCAGTGCAGAGCTGTAAACAAGGTGAAAACAATAAACTAAGTGCCAGTATGCCTCTACGGCGTCAAAAGGAGCCATATCGGCACGGGATGACCGTCATCTTGTCCGCATGACCATAACGGACCGTACAGCTGTGTTGGCTGGAGCACTGCAACAGTTGTGAACTTGTCTGCATCAACGGTTCGTCGCCGTCTACTACAGGTTGAACTGGTTGCATCCATGCCATTACGTCGGCTTCCATTGTCCAGAAACCACAAGTTCCTCCCTGCAATGGGTACGTGAACTGGGGTGCTGAGTGCCAAAATGTAGTCTTTTCGGACGTGTCCCGCTCCAACGTGTCCTACAGTGATAGCCGCATACGTGTCCGGCGGTACTGTGGTGAGCGCAACCTGGAGGGCTGCATTGTTGAGCGGTATAGCGGACATTCACCAGGTGTGATGGTTTGGGGCGCCATTGGTTACAGCAATCGATCTCGCCGCCTACGAATTGAGGGCACTTTGAACAGCAACCGGTACCTAACGGTGGTTGTAGAGCCTGAGGTATTCCACCTGCTTCAGGCATCTCCACAGTCCACATATTGCGAGGAATGTACAAGCCTTCTTCGAAGAACGACGGGTACCATTGCTTAACTGGCCAGCACGTTCGCCTGACATGTCGCCCATCGAACATGTCTGGGGTATGGTTGGTCGGCACCTGGTGCGTCACGGTCCTCCAGTAACCAGTGTCACGGATTTGTGGGCTCGAATACAAACTGCGTGGAGGGAAATCCCTCAGGAACTTATTAAGAAGCTTTTTTGATTCAATACCACGGCATATAGCAGCTCTAATTGCAGCGCATGAAGGCCACACCAAATACTGAATATTAGGGCTCAAAGGTCATGTATAGGTTTGAAATGCTTATCATTTGTTACTTGTCATGTACCTAACCTGTGGTATTAAATTCATTGAATTCATGCGTTTTCCTCTTGGTGTTGCAATTTTCACAAACGGCAATGTTTATATATATTAAAGAATCTTTCATATGCTCCATTTTGGTTTGAATAATCGCAAAGCAAATATTTAATTGCATGTTTCGATACTTTTTATTTCTAAAACACATTCAAAACTAATGTGTAGATATACCCTTATGTTACTTAGCACGCGTTGTGTAAGTGTTCATCAGCAGCAAATAATTCTAGAGAGCTCATAGAACATTGGCAGTTAGAAAGATCACCAAAATAGCACATAATTTCTCGAGTAACGTGTATTATTATTGTTATTATTACTATTATTATTAACCAAGCAAAATGGGCACCTTTATGTGATTTTTGTTGCCATTCCCACACAAATACCTTACACTACAGTATCAATACGGGAAACTCGGACGATTTAACATGGGTTTGGTGTCATCTTCTAGTGCTGTGGGTTGGAAAACGCGCATCAGCTGATTAACTAAATGAAAATTCTGCCGTGACTACCGTCATGGTTTTTTTTATTAAAAGCGAAATAAATACGCCACCCTTTGTATTTCAACTGTAGATTGGGTTAACTGTTGAAGACAACACAATATAATTGTTTATACTATCCTCCATTTAGGCCTACGAATAAGAACTGCAATAATTAGAAGATCGCTTTGAAACTCAAAGTATGATCATTCATATGTTTTGTGGTGCTGCTCAATAAGATATAATTTTAACAATGTTTTGCGCCAAAAATACGAATACTAACAGCTGCCAAGGGTATTTCGGAGAAAAGCAGATTATGATCCAGAGAATCTGTCGGAGCTTAGAAAAGCTGAAATCGAACGTGTGTACCGTTCAATCCATGCTTAAAACACCAAACTTCTGAAAATTTACTTTACTGTGCTCATCAGTGGAACACTTGGCAACATGCAAAAGTTTCTGAATAAAATGCTGTTAAGCCTTCATCCCATATTTCTTTTGACGCATGTGGCAGTATCTACAGAATAAATAAATAAATAAATAAAAAGAAATTGCAATTTGTTTTATCTCTAAGCTAAAACACACATTGCAGGAAAATGCATAATTTGATTATAATCACATGCAAAAACTATTTATTTGAATAAAAAGTTACAATTCTGCATACTGTAATTGGGTTTAATTTGGAAGATTGTTACAAATTACCTTAAAGATGTGCCACTTCTGTAATTGTCTCAGAGACCTACATTAACTTAGTTCTTGGTACACCCTCATTTCCTTTGTTGTATGACTGTCTGCAACTATTTCAGACAGTATATATTCCAAATAGTTCCTAATACAGGAGAGAGCATATAATTGCAGCTGTAATTTCTTCAGTCACAAATAACGAACGACTAGTGTTTCAAAAATATTCCTACAATTTTAGGTTATTTATAAACTTGGTCACAATTGCATTTTATAGGCCACAAATTCCTCAGAATTAGTTTTCCCGCACAAAGTAAATTTCAAATTATACAATCTAGAAATGGGCCCCAGCAGTTTCCCATTAGTATTAACTTACATGGTTTGTATTTCTCTTTCTATAAAAATTTAAAGTTCACAACAAAAACTTAGTTCAAATCAATCTAGAAACGGCTTGCTGGAAAAACCTAAGTTGAATCTGTGAAACGAAGTGGGCTGAAAAAGCGAATGTACCTATGGATAACTTTCTGATAATAATTGGGCTTCAGTTCCCTTTAGTCTTATGAAAGTGCTTTTTCTTTAGATCTATTGTACAGTACCTGTTTTGAGATATGCATTGTTGCTGTTATTCCAGAACCTCGTAACTTAAGCAACTACTGAAATTACTTTTTGAGTAAACAAAATACAAATATTTGATCTTAACTCTCTATCTCTCTATACAGCCGATACAAAAACTCGTTGCATTAAGAACCCTACTGTTCGCTGTCAGCGATTTTTAGGCTGACTATTCTGTATTGGTATTTTTTCTGTGAACTGTTTTTTTCGACCACGATGTTTTTCATGCACTTCCCACTCATGCTATCTTACATGGGAAGCTCAAATTCCTGCATTCCGTGCGTTTTTCATTTTTTACCTTAATAAATGTAATTTAATCCTCCAATTATTGATACGTATATTTATTATTGCAAATATGCAATAGAATCACGTTTGATAGCTAAGTTTTACCATTTAAATCTTAATAAAAATGGATGCAGAAGAAAATAAACTGTCCGTTATTAGTTTTTGAGCACCATGCTTTAAAACTATCGATTAAGTTCGATTCTGATTGGGGAATAAGGCATCAATGAGACCATACATTGCCTGAAAGGCACTCGCATGGAATTTATCTAAGAAGTTAGCCACCGGCTCAAACTGTAAAGAATATCTTAGGGATAACTTGTGCTTCAAGATAAGCATATATTGCGAGTGAGCAAACAGTGAGCGTGCCATTTTAATATTTGCATTAACTGACAGTCTCTGGAGAGCTTCAAAAGTTAAAGCCTGGCCAGTGTTTAAAAGCTTGCTTAACGGTTATAGGTACTAAAGGATTCATAGCAAAGCTGCCATTTTGTGACGACTCTGAAAATTAAATTAAAGGTTGTGGCTGATCTACTGACAAAACGTTATAAGTTATATCTTATAAGTTATATTATATAACTTATAACCGTGTATTAATACAAATACTACATTTAGTTAAAAATTGCCCTCGATAGGTTTTGCGTTTGCTGCTTCAATTGTTCCTCCACATTTCCTGATCAATACTACGTTAATCTCCATAAACAAAACGAAAGGAAACCAATTTCAAACAATCACGACGTCTATCGCTACCAATTTAACGTTTTATAATTCACTTCCCTAGCTTTTATCTGCAGAGAATCGATATGTCACGAGCCAGCACCAGGGATACTTTTAATAATGTCAAAATGCCATGAATAACAAAACCTGTTTTAACCGCAATCGGGCAGGATCAATTAAACTATATCACCTACTCAAACTTTCTCATGTTTTATAAACATTTGAAGGTGATGAAAGCGATCGAGTTGCAATGGTTGCATATAGCTTTGTTTGAAGGCTTAATTTTAATTATTAAATTTTATGTTGCGCTAATTTATTTTTTTGTAATCTTTAGAAACTTGAGCTTCAATCATGAACTAAAATAATTAAACGGCAGCGGAGACAAATGGGGCACGTTAAATCGTTGCCGAAATTAGTGTCCCCTCATTGGACACTTTTTGGACAACTGGGGCAGTGGTCATCAACCATATTTACCTACCTTCTTCATCCTTTCCCTCAAATGAGAGTTTTCTGTCTTCACAAACGATTCTTGTTTTGACAATGAAGTCATGAGGAAAATCTTATGCGAAAGGGGGCAAATGAAAAAAAACCTGATGTGTTACAATCACACGACTCTCCTTAATCACTATCATTTTATTTCTTCTCTTCTACAAATTATTTTTACACAGGCTTTTTTTCTATATACTTCGTGTTAATCCAGATAAACGTTTTCAAAAATGGCTTGATTACAATAGCATTGTAGGTACAAGGGGAAATCAGGAGGCTGAAACAAGTCAAATCTTTACAAATTGGGTTGCTATATGCTGGCTTTGAAATTTCGCACTCTTGCATCGCCCGATAATATAAGTAGCAAGCTTTTGTCTTTCTCTTATGGTTTATCTGTTATGCAAAATACATAAAATTCATTCACAATGGAGAGAATTACGCAGGATATTTGTAGAAAATTCAGGATATATATTTTATAACTCATCCAAATAACTAAAACAAGTTATTTTAATCCCAATCGTTAGTGATTTTTTATAAAATAAAAAGAATAACGAAAACTGTCCTGTAAAGGATAGCTTGGGTTCGGGGTACTTGTTTGAAAATCTTGGTATTGTCACATCTTTGGAAGATGCTGAACATAAAAGTACAATTTGGTGTTTATCCTATTTTCGCTCTTTAGCTATGCTGTTCAAAGACACACAGACAAACTCGGACCTTTCTCTAACAATCATTTTTTGTATTCAGGGGATGTCAAAAAACTATTTCCAGTGAGATATTATGGGTGGAATGCAATACTTTCCCTATTTACCATAAAAAATATACATTTTGGTAGAAAAATAGTCTGTAAAAGGATAGAGAGGAAATGACACAAACGCTTCCAGGCAATAAACTTTATCCACGAGACAAAAACAAGCATGTTAAATGAGAGTTTTAGTCCTCATTTTGGTTCAATTTTCCAAGCAGTCCTTTTATCAGCTTCTGTTTTTGATTGGCCTAAACTTATTACAAGCACAAACTGAAATTATAATTCGCATTAGGATGAATAGAAAAAAATTCTAAGAAACTCAAATATTAAAGACGAATAAAACAAAAACAAAACAAAAAAGCAAGAAAGAAAAAACAACGGTGCAGAAATTACTGATTGAATGCTTGGAAGGAAGAACGTTAACATTTCATTTTGTAATACAGTGCTAAAACTTCTACTTTTTCTTCAACGGATTACCCTCCTCTTTATAGGGCTTAAACCCCAAGGACTTACAAGTTAATGGCTTGGATCAGCAGTCTGTTGAAGAGCAAGCAAACTTTTGGATCAGAGCATATCCAAGATGGGTGATTAGCCCAATGCCTGGTATGAGGGTGAAGAAGGAAATGAAGCGAAGTGATGAAAGGGATGATAAGAAAATTCGTGGATAGTGAAGACAAGGAAAAGGGAATAAAATAAAATTTAAAAAAAAGGTATAGAAATTACTGGATTGCCTGGAAGGAAGAAAGTCAACATTTCATTTTATAATAAAGTGATTTCTTCTTCTTCTTCTTCAATGGATTACTCTCATTTTTATAGCACACACAAGTCTATGGTTTGGATCAGTAGCCTGTCGAGGAGCAAGCAAACTCTGGATCATAGCATATCCAAGATATGATCAGCACAATGACTGGTATGGCGGTGAAGAAGGGAAGGAAATGAAATGTAGTAATGAAAGGGCTGATAAGAAAAATCGCAGATAGGATTCGTCTTGCGACTGAGGAAAACCGCAAAAAAACTTTTGGTCACGTTTGTCGGCGCAGGGGGTTTGAACCCGCTATCACCCAAACGCGAGTCGCACACGTTACCGCGCGCCACCTCGCTGGGTCGGTGCTAAAACAACAGCAAAATATTAAAATAGAAAAATACAACAAAAATAAATAGATATAACAAAGGAGCAATAAAAAACAAGTATTTAAATATAAAAAATATATCTGATACGTTACACTCGCATGACTTCTCTTCCTACTGTTGTTTATTTTTATACTGCTCCTTCAAACTATTTCTAAGCCAGCTTATTTTTCCTCCTACTACTTCATGCTTATCGAAATAAACCTTGGCAGAGATAGTTTCATTACACATTTCATTGTAGGTTCATGAGGGATACAGAATATGGGATATAGTCAAATGTTGCATATGCTTGCCTTGAAATTCCATACTCTTTTCACGACATCGCGAAGAACAAGTTAATAGCCACAGCACTTAAAAAATGACAAGGTATTGAAAATTAAGCCAATAATAACGGATATCTAGGATGTAGCTGATGTCACAGAAAAGGCTATTTCAAATAAATTCTATGTTTCAAACGCACCTATATTGTTTGTGCAGTAAGCTCCTTGTCTGTATGTTCTGTTTTGCAGGTTATACGAAATTATATAAAATTCCTTCAGAATGAAGAGGACTTCCAAGGTATTTCCAGAAAATGAAAGATATAACTTTTATTTGTCATGTTAATATTTTAATATGGCATTTTATTCAGAATCGTTATAGTCATTTCGTAGAAAAAAAGGAAGTCTTTTCCATGTAAAGGGTGCTTTAGGATAGGGGATTTTGAAAGTCTTCGGGTCGCATCCTTGAAAGATGAACACAAATATCATGTTTGTATTTAAACGACGTTTTTTATTTATGTTGCATGCACGCAAATGCTCGCGCGCACTACACTAGTCTATGGTTTCTCTTAAGAAACATACCGGCGACTTTCAAGCTTAACGTGGAAGCAGTTAATGAATTTGTGTGGAAAAGGGATTTTTACCTCGACATCACGGTTAAGAATACCTAAACAATTACTCATTCACTGATAAAGCAAGTGCTGAATCAGCATTCAAAAGAAAGAAAACAATAATTTTATTGCTCCCATTATGTAACGAAGGACATTTTGCGCTTAACTTCATTGTTTTAAAAACTGTTTTTGTTGCACTCTAGAGCAACATCTAGCAACAGTCGCATTTTTGCTCGCATTATTGCCTTAAAATGATGTGAAAATGTTTTCTGTCATTCTCCCACTGTTTCTCCTTCTATCCCTCTCTCTCCCCTCCTTTTTTCCCTTCCCTTTCTCCCTCCACTTTTCCACTCTCCCCCATTCTCCATTCATCTACCTCACCCCTCTCCTCTCTGTGCAACTTACCTGTTGTACGAGGTTTTGAAAAGCGGTAGTAAAAATTATCTTTTGGAGGGTATTAATACGCATTAAAACATAAGTAAGCAGTTTAACAGTATGTATAAAGTTGCAACTCTTTCTTATGCTTGCAGTGCAACAACAGCCATAATGTTTCTCGTGGTAATCGGTTTACAGTAACGACAAGCTGGTTTAACTTGTTAAATTTTCATCTTATCGAAATTTTGTAATTAAAACTTACTAGAAAAATATTATACTTACAAACTTTTCTTATGTAGCATTTTTAAAAAATTAATAAAAAGCTAGTTTTTATTGCCTTTTTATTTTGTACCGCTTTATAAACCCACTCTTCGGACAAAGGAATTAATATTTAATACTATTTCTGGCTTCAGGGTAGCCAATCATATACATAACATTTATCCAAATACGAAAATTACCAAGAAATGTCGATTACTGTTTTATTACTGCCGATAATACGGTTATTATTACTTAGTAGTATTACTTATTAATACTCCGATGGAACTCAGCCCATTCCCGTATGTTCAGAAGCCGAAGAGCTAACATTAAATGAGCTGAACCTGGGCTTACATCTTTTATATCAAGAAGAAAGACAATAAAATCAAAGCAATGCAATCGCATGAAAAACCGCGCGTAAATTTAGTTAAGTTTAACACATAAGTGAATGTAACTGGGATACTTCCTCTGCATATTGAGATCATTGACTTGCAGACATTATACGCACAATGAGCTCACAAAATTGCAGCAGTTAAATTACTGAGAGAGAAAACTCGCATTTTTAATGTATAAAAAGAGCAAACTATATTACAGCTTCTACCGACACTGGTAGTCGAGGACGTTAAGGAACGGGAGGTCTGTGGTTCAAATTACACCAGAACCTCCTCACTACTGAGGTTTTTTTTTTTTTTTTTTTTTTTTTTTAGGTTTTCCTCAGTCTTCATTACTGGAAAATGCCGGGAAGGGACACTAAACTTAGACCTGAAAGGTTACCGTTCTAAATTTCCTTTCCCAATTACATCATTTCAGCATCATCAGTGTCCATTGCCTATGATGCTGTATGGAGTAAGAACAGGCGTAAAACACTACTGAATATATATACACTGCCGTTTGTGAAAATTGCAACACTAAGAAAGAATTTACCGAATAGCTCCAAACTTGGTGGAAGTGTAGAAGAGTGTGCAAGCAATGTGATTAGGTTCGCAGAGAGATGGGGTACACGTAGGCCGAGCAGAGCTCTCTCGTGTCGGTCCGACAAAGTCAGTGTTGCGCCCAGTGTAGTCAGTGCAGAGCTGTCAAACAAGGTGGAAACAATAAAGTGAGTGCCAGTATGCCTCGTCATATCGGCATGTGAGTGCCTTCGAACGGGGCAGAATGATCGGTCTCCGGGAAGCCGGTTTGTCATACCGTGACATTTGGGCTCGTACAGGACATGCTGCTACGACAGTGATGCAAGTGTGGAAGCAGTGGATAGATGAACGACGTACGCAGCGAAGAGCGGGTACTGGACCACGGAACATGACCACAGCATGGGATGACCGTCATTTTGTCTGCATGGCCATAACGGACCGTACAGCTTCATCCACAATGTTGGCTCGACGCTGGAACACTGCAGCAGGTGTGAACTTGTCTGCATCAACGGTTCGTCGCCGTCTGCTGCAGGTTGAACTGATTGCATGCATGTCATTACGTCGGCATCCATTGTCCAGAAACCACAAGCTACTCCGACTGCAACGGGCAAGTGAACACCGTCACTGGGGTGCTGAGTGGCAAAATGTCTTTTCGGACGAGTCCCGAAAAGACACTATGCGGCCATCACCTATGCAGTGATGGCCGCATAGTGTCCGGCGGTACCGTGGTGAGCGCAACCTAGAGGGCTGCATTATTGAGCGGCATAGCGGACAAACACCAGGTGTGATGGTTTGGGGCGCCATTGGTTACAACAACCGATCTCGACTCCTACGAATTGAGGACACTTTAAACAGCAACGGGTATCTAATGCTGGTTGTAGAGCCTGAGTATTCCCCCTGCTTCGGGCATCTCCACAGGCCACATTTCAAGAGGACAATGCCCGGCCACATCTTGCGAGGAATGTACAAGCCTTCTTCGAAGAGCGACGGGCACCACTGGTTCCCTGGCCTGCACGTTTGCCTGACATGTCGCCCATCGAACATGTCTGGGGTATGGTTGGTCGGCACCTGGTGCGTCACGGTCCTCCAGTAACCAGTGTCACGGATTTGTGGGCTCGAATACAAACTGCGTGGAGGGAAATCCCTCAGGAACTTATTCAAAACCTTTTTGATTCAATGGCACGGTGTATAGCAGCTCTAGTTGCAGCGCATGGAGGCCACACCAAATACTAAATATTAGGTCTCAAAGGTCATGTATAGATTTGAAAAGTTTATCATTTGTTACTTGTCATGTACCTAACCTGTGGTATTAAATTCACCGAATTCATGCGTTTCCTTCTTGGTGTTGTAATTTTCACAAACTGCACTGTATATACCATACATTATAGATTATATGTTCCGAGGTTATATTTTCAACTCTTCATGTGCTATGTTTACAACATTATTTTACGAGCATTTTGTAGAGAAAATTGTTGTATAATATCTGATCAAGTCACCAACATATGACTTTAAATTGATGAAATAAAAATTTAAAGTAAAAACTGAGGCATTAATGAGGAAGTTCAGTAAGAATTTGGTTAATCCTCACTTGACTTTTTTTTTCTCCGTCGATGAAAAGCCATTCTCACAGCAAATGCTGTAAAATAATGATGTAAACATAACACAAAAAGTGGAGCAGTTTATAAAACTAGCAAATGAAAAATTATAAAACTCTACAATGTCTGTTCCATATTAAAAATTAGAATATTCTCTCTGTTAATTTGGCTGCTAGAACGTTTAAAGCGAGCATACTTTCTGGAGACGCTGTATGATGAAAAACCTTCCGTTTTATTGGGTGCGAAACATTTGAAGGAAAGCAAATGAATAGAGCTCCAACTTATGGTTCCAACCCAAGCTTACATTCGCCATTTCTTTATTCGCACCCAAAAAATAGCGTTGCATTTCCATATCACTTCGTAGATAAACATTAATTTGGGCCCTATGACCTAGTTGTCGATGGGCCCTTAAACCCCATTCACTCACTAAACATTTTATTCCTGGCTTAGGGCAACATGTAGATAATATCGCAATACTATGGTACACGTCCTCTTTGTCCCAACCTGCGTTCACAGAAAGCTAAAATGTTCACCATGTGAACAGTCGCCAAATAAGAAGGTTTATTGGTAATTATAAAGAGACGTAGGATGTAAGCACGTAGTCTCAAATTGTGCGTTCGCATAGAATGAACAAAATTCAGCACAAACGATCGCTGATTGCGCGGAGTATGTAGCAACGAAAATGTTAATATTTTCCTGAATATAAGAGAAGCAGTTGCTAAGGGTATCATGTTATTGTTATGAAATAAACTACAGTGGAGATGGACTGTAACTCACATTGTTGGGGTCGCTGTACTGCTAGGAGTCTCGTTGTATTCGTTGGCATCAAAGAAGTCCTCTTCCTCCGAACTGGAATAGGATGTTGCTGGCACGATTAGCGTCATGCTAGGCCTGTGACCGGCGCCGGAAACAGCGCTTACATCTGGAAGAAAGAAAGAAAAAAAAATAGAAACTTTATTACACAGTACAGTCAAAGTATTTTACTTGTTACGTTCTCTGGGTAATGTACGTGTACATAGTTACTTTCGCCTGTGTATTAATAACAATTCACAGAGATTGGGGGAAAAACAAATTCTTCGCGCAAGAAATTTTTGACAACTGAGAAAACTGATGTGCACCTCTTGGTAATAGTTTTACATCTAATTTAAATAATGCCAATTTAGCTTAACAATTCTTGGTTGTACTCTCATGTGTAACTAACTATAGAACAGAAACAAGTTTCGATGTAGTAATAAAAAAGATAAAACCGCTGATCGAAGAAAACGGAATATTTGACCACATTTGTCACTACTTTAATCTTAATATTCACTGAAAAATATCACACAGACTATATATAAAGTGTTTATATATATATATATATAAACAAATTTGGTACCCACGGTCCTTAGATCACAATACTGGCAATACTCCCAAATATGAAAATTACTGGACTCACTATACACCTAACACACACGCATATCCATAATTACTTTATTATATATCACAAATATGTACATTTTAATACATTTTATAAGATAAATTAATACTGTAGATAACATATTTTGTAGTCAGCATGGCCTAAAAGTAGAACTTCTAACACAGGGAACACGAGCTGAAAGCTTTAGATTATCGCAATAGTGCGATAATCTTCAGTGTGACCAACTTTGTTTTCAAGTTCAATCACATGGCAATTACCATTTGTATTTGCGCATGTTTAATAACTCGACTTGGTTAGATTAGGTTTTACTTTTCATTATGCTTTTTTTTAAGATGATTAATTTCTCATGGCGCTCGCATTATCTGTTCACAATACAAATCGTCATACTTGAATTTATCACAATTCGTTGTAGAGTTAGCCTGTACGTTATACTGTGTAGCGGGGTTTAAAAAAGGAAAAAGGTGTAATGATCGGTTCTTGGTGTGGTTTGGTAATTTGGGAGGGTTGATGTTGCTGCCGGCTACTCAGGTAGAGGAATATGGGTTCGGGACTCTTACCTCAGGGAGTGTGGATGGGAGATGAATGAAGCTCACTTTTCTCCTCTCAGATGGCCCGTTTATTGAAGTTCCACACTGTTGTCCTCGTCCGAATACCCTTTCACACAAGACGCGATTTCTGCTGTCATCCCCTGCTATTGTTTCCGTGCATTACCCTTACTTAAGTATTTTTCGAAGTTAAATACATTACAATGTTACTTTAATGACTTAACCTTTAGTCCTGTTCTAGCTACCCTTTTACTAACGTTTACTTTAAACTAATTTTCCCATACATAAATAAATACTGGTAGACATCTGCACTGTTTCCCTCTCTGATATAAAATACTTTGAATTCCTACATCTATCTCATTCTCCCTCACTGAACAACACGGAGTGACCTTCTCTACACTGCGGTTCGACACAAATTATTCATCTTCTCTCCCCTACGTTCTGGCGCGAAGTCAACTTCTCTACCCTACGGTTCGACACAAAGTATTCATCTTCTCTCCCCTACGTTCTGACGCAAAGTCAACTTCTCTACCCTACGGTTCGACACAAAGTGATGCATCTTACACACGTCTGAAAGTTGCTCTCTGTCATAGATAATTTTCTATTTCACGCCTCTTTTCTAGTTTCGATCTATCTTTTTGCTATGCACGTGACTTTTATTAACTTTTATTGGTTATCTCTCTGAATTTTTCCTCGTCTTCCATTGGCTCTTAATTTCGTCGTCCGAGCATCGTCCGCGTCTCCCATTAACAACTTGTTCGCTAGAATGAATTTTCTGTGCGCTTGACTGAATTCGGTTTCCGGTCCGTTGCCTTCGCATCCTGAGAGCTCTACTCGGTTCCTATTGTGGCTTATCGCTTACTAATGTCTCTCTTCCTGTACGTTCCTAAATTTTCAACCTTTCACGGTTTTCGCCAAGTCTCTTCGTTCTCCAATACACGTTTTCTACATTTTATTTCACTTTCTGTTTATTAATTAATATCTAATCTTTACTTTATTTCTCTCGTTATGATTTTATTTCCCCTTTTCTAATTCTTAATGTTCTCTTTTATTCTTCCCTCATATTGGTATTCCACTCAAAGCGCTGTACTTGGCGAAACGTCGGTATCCATGATGCCTTCTAGACCACGGCCTACAAGTCCGGATAGTTGTAATTCATTTATTTGTCAGACAATTCACATTCACATATTCATGCCAACTGTTTTTAACATGATTTTTTTTAACTTACAATATTATATCGATATTTATTCACAAGATATACTATTCGCAGTTGAACAATCCTAGAACTTCAATAGGTTTCCTAAATTGGACCAGTTCAATATAGGGTTCAAACAGTGGTTCAATTTACGAGCCACGCCATTTTTGAAGCTTTAGCATCTATGTGACTAGGAGAGACGCTGCTTGAAAAAACGTATGCATGAATATTGTTGCTAAATAAACACTTCATACATGCAATATATATAGCTCATCTCAAACTTGCCTAATTAGTCGTATAAGCTTAGTTAGATGAGTCAAATACTACTTCTGAAGCACCAAAAACACACAACACTTCATACAACTGAAACCACAGCTCAGAATGCAAAGTCAACTCCAAGCATTCATAGCTGTACACGCCACGCTTCTGCTAGGATTATGGTGACATCTGACTAATAGATTAGAAAATATCGGGGCGGTTCAATTTAGGGACCTTTCCCCTATTGCATTCCACCCAGAAATCGATACCGAGATTTCATCGGAAATACATGTTTTGAGCCCAATGAATCCAAATAAAGCATTTTTATAACATGTCCGTGTGTGTGTGTGTTGTCTGTGAACACCATAGCTCAAAAACAAAAAGTTGCATAAACACCAAACTTGGTATTTGAATTCAGTATCTTCCTAAGATGCGACACGAAGGTTTTCAAGAAAATCCCCCTGTTCCTAACTACGCTTTACACGGAACATTTTTAGAAAATGTTTATCTTTTAAAAATTGGCTCTAATGATTTTGATTAAAATACCATATATGAAAATATTTACATGACAATTAAAACCTATATCTTGAATTTTCTGAGAATAGCCTAGGAAGTACTCTTCATTCGGAAGGAATTTTGTACAATCTTGTATAACTGGTAAATGTTAAGCGATTAGACGAAAACGTACGACACAAAAGTTGTAAATCTCCTTAAAACACACAATTTATTTAAAATACTTTTTTTGCAGCATAAGCTGTTTCTGAGATATCCATTATTAAAGGTTCGAACTGTCCAATACTTGTCATTCTTTTTAAGATTTTCAGTTGTTTCTCGCGATTGCATGGGTACAGTATGGAATTTTAAGGCAGCGTCCAGTTCTTAAACATGTAACTATCGCTGTTCTCTTTGTATCTATAACGAAATGTGTAATGTAGCTATTTCAGCAAAAGTTTATTTGGATTAAAATGTAGTAGACAGAAAAATAAGCTTTAGCAAGAATAGTTTGTGTATCCACTAATAAAGCTAGAGGGTAGAGAAAGTAGAGAAAGATTTTTTTCCTGATGTTTATGCAAAAACTACGGAATTGCCTGGCCATTAAATTGCAACCCGCGTTAAATTTCCGACTATCGCTTCAGCCCTCTATATTCCTCTTGTAAAATTAGTAATAAAAGCATTTCAGCAAACGTTTATCTCGATTTACAAACGTAGACAGAAGAATAAGCATTCGTACAATAGTTTGTAGAAGAATGAGTAGAAAAAGGCATGTGAATGTTACATATGAACATTCATATTTCTGGTGAAATCTCTACATCGAATTTCAGATGGAATAGAATACGAGTAATTCATCTCTATTATAGGCGGACTAGAGAAAGTAGGTAATAATCTAATTCTTGCCGCATTGCCATGAAAGCTCTAATTCTATTCAGTGCGAAAGAAAGAAAGAAAGAAAGAAAGAAAGAAAGAAAGAAAGAAAGTGCACTACGATAAGCTGCACAAGCTTCAGCTTTGGGGATCAAAACTTTCTGTTCCAATAAGTACACGAACTTGATTAAATTAGCTTGGCAAAAAATATATTTACAATTCTCTAAAATGGCACTCTTACATCTGTTAAGATTTCTCGAATTTTTACCGAAACTACTACCGCATAGTTCATTAGCTGACTGCATTTACCAGCTGGGATGGCACACTGCTTTTCCAAGCAGTGCGATATGCGGAAGCAAAGACGGGCAAAACTCAAAGTAGGAGAGAAAATGTTGCAGTAGCATTGCGCTAACACAAAGTCAAGAGCCACTACGCAATTGCCGGCGCCCCCTCTACTGCGGAGAGCTTCTTAAAGCGATATGCAACAAATGAAAGATGTCGTTTAAAGGGACTGAAAATTTCAACTTCTGCATTTGCCAACGTAGACTTGTGCAACTGAGCTTTTTAGGACAGTTAATGATATTTTAATAATTATTTAATAACATTTTTGTAGCTTTTTCATGCTCTGCCACAATTTTTTATTCTTCTCAGATGACTATATATATGTATATACATATATATATATATACAGACAATACAGATAGAGGAAATCCTGCAGTTTTTTTGTTATAATACCAACTTAATATTTGTATTAAGATTCTTTTTGGTACTTTTCTGTCGCCTAATAGTTGCTTTGTTAGTCATGTTAAAATAGGAAAAAATCAGTACACGTGCGATTTTTATTACTTATTAATACATGTACAAACACATTCCGAAAGTTTCAAACTGTTACAAGGAATATTTATAAACATGGCAAGTCAGGAAAGAAAAAGAAAATGAGCAAACAGCATTTAACGATTTAACATTACGTAATGATATTAGATTAGATCTGCACCATGAATAATTTTTCCCCTCTGTTTTTAGTGATATTTTCAGCAATTATTACTTCTTCTACTCTGCTTTTGATTATTTCTGCTTCTTTTCAACATTTTCTACCTATCAAGAGTGTTGATGAAGTGTTATATTCCACTTAAAAATTCGATATCAAGATTTTCCAGGAAATACACGCTCTGAGAACCATAGAACACCCTAAAAGCACTTTTTTTTTTAGAAAAAGAACACTTGTGTTTGTATATGTGTGAACAGCATAAGTCAAGAACAAGAAGCCAGATAAATCAAAAACTCTTATTTGAATCAGGCACTCATTAAGCATGCCAGACGAAGATTTTCAAGAACATCTCCCACAAACTACTCTTTGCAGGAAAATGTTTCGTTATTTTGCATTTTCTCGGAAATGGCTCGAGTTTGATTAACATATCATATACTTCAGATATTAAAGTATTAAATATTAAACGTATATCTTGCACGTTCTCTAAATATCCGTCAAATCCTTTTCATACTCATTGTTTTACAGGAAAAGTGTAGAGCTGAATAAAATTCACAAATTTATCTTTTTTTGAGGTAGGGTTATTCGTTTTTGAAATATTCATGCTTTCACAAGTATGTCACGTTACGAACATGCTTAAAGGTTTGCGATACTTCCATTTTCTTCCTATCGCAAGAGTTTGTTACCCGGCTAACAGAATTTTAATGTTGTTTCCCAAGTTACCCGCAACCAAGCAAACATTGCTTAGTTTGAAATTATTCCTAGATAAATAGAAATCGTAAATTATGTCATATGTATAGAAGAATCGCTTTTTATATGAAACATAATGCACAACGGACATATGTGCATTTGTGTGGGTAAGAAAGTCGTGTGAGTGTTCATGTGGAGGTTAAAATATCCACTAATCCACTTTTTAATTTTTGAAATTCAGTTGAGAAAGTAGTTTTTGTTTCGCGTTACGCAAAATCACATTTGGGTGCCACAAACATTTAAAGAGAAAGTACCCATAACACCTGGTAGATGTCAAGATGTAAATTATAATAAACATTTCATATTATTTTGTAGTTTCTATCTACCAGGTTAGTAAGGTGATTTCACTGATTAGGAGCAGGGAAATATCACTGAGTATTATGCAGATAAATTTAGCATTAGGGGATGTGAAGCGAAAGATTCATCGTACAAAATAATAGACACAAAATGCACCTTTTTGCTAGGAAATATTGTTTCAAAACAGTTATCTAAACCGTCTGTAATCGTTTAAGGACAACTATATCAGGTGAATCACCCGCACCTAAGAATTTATGCAACCTTCTATGCAGATGTGCTTTAGATTCATTTTCCCTCTGCGCTTTACGGCTCCTTTACGCCATTAGGCACATAAAGGCTCCACACACAGTAGAAAAGCGGTTTAAGGAATACAAATTACTCTGGATTGAAAGCTATCTTAGAAACATTTGACCGTTCAACTAGACTTGCACCAGTATTCTGGCCGATTTTATAATATTTTGGTTAAAGAATACACTGCTATCGGTTTTGGGCGTAAAAATCCCTAGCATGGCTTCCTTCGGAAGGGAAGTAAAGCCAGTGGTCCCGTGTCGTAGATGTATGGCACGTAAAAGAACCCCAAGCCTGATAGAGAGGCTTCTGAGCAAAATTTCCGGTCTTTTACGCCCAGTATAGAATGGGACGCCAAGGACCATAACAGTTAAAGCGTCCATAAATAAAATTAAAAAAAAACTGTTATCGCCCTCCCAAACCTCACAACTACAAGGATTCCATTCCAAAACAAAAAAAGGGGGGGAAAGAAAAGACAGACAGAAAGAAAGCAAAAAAAAAAAAAATAGGAAAAGAAAACAGAAAAAGAGGGGGAAAGGTGAATACGTTAACTAAAGAAGCAATAGCGTACTATCAATAAGGGACGACAGGCCTGTAGCCAAAATGGCGGCTAAAGGTATCCACAGTCACGTCACACAGAATTTTTAAACTAGCATTCAATTCTGGGTGAACCACAGCACGTATATCTGAGACTTATTGCTGCCCTAAAACGCCATAACATAAGAGTATATGATAATTGTTCTTTCACACATGCCGTGTGCAGGCTAAGGCTCTAAAGATAGAATCAGACTGAATAATTCAATGTATAGCCGGGATTTGAACCACGGATCTTTGGATAAGAGCTAAGTTATGAGATGACATTCAATTCTTCTGGTAAACAGAATAGAATTTAAAACATGCTTTTGTTCAAGATTCAAAACAACTCAGTGGTATCATGGTATTCTGAAAGGGATATGGCATGGGCTCAAAACCTACAGCGAAGCTTTACGTTTTTAAGCACTTCATCTTCTAGCTTTGGATTTGCGATTGGATATTTTTAAATAGCATGGGTGACTGTTAAAAGTACTTAAACTGATAAATTGTTTAGGTGTATCAGAAAGAGTTATAAGTAATCTTTATGTAATCTCCTGCACGCACTTGAGAAAAAAATAACACTAAATAAATAAAAGCTATTCTACAGCATTCTGTATTATTAATCATTTGAAGCAATTAATCTCGACTTATAACTCTTCGTGTGCGGCGATATTGTATTAATAATGAATAAATAAATAAAACAATAGCTTGTCATGTTACGAGGTTTGAACCATCGTACCTCGAGCTCAAGTGCCTTATTTTCAAACCATAATCCACTTCACCACATAGAACCATTGGTAAGATACTTCTGTTTTATCCTGGTATCAGATCTTCGCCAAACTATTACCTTACAGCTTAGCAGCTTTCAAGCAACGTTTAATAATAATTACTCGTATAACTGGTTAGACACAGCAATGAAGAAGTACTTATGTTAGAATAAGCCCAGCTACATAAGAAACATCATCTTTTTGCCGACAGTTGCACACTTAAGGAAACCCAGTGGCAGATGTTTCAACTGGTATATTGGTACTTGTAGCTGAACCTCACTTATACCGTTATACGTCATTCACTTCTACGGTTTTCAAAAATGTGCGTTACATGCTTTAGGCACCGAACTTTATCCATTAAAGCTCAGGTCCCCATGTATGAAATATATTAATTTACTTACTCATTTACACGTTATGTTTATGCTATGTTAATGTATATTATGCATGGTATCTGTCTACTGCATCTTTACTGTCGCAGCACAAGACGGTAGGCATACGTATTGGGCGAGGCATCGTATTTTCGGAACGCATTATTGCTACGCTCGTGTTAACAATGAGGTCGGGCAAGGTCATTCCTCCCCAGGTTGCATTCTGATGATAAAGATTATAAAGAAGTAGATCTAAATAATGAAAGTGCTCCCGGTTCATGAGACACCTCAACCTCTAGAAATTATACAAAAATTTCTATCGTCGCAAAGCCTGAGTCATTTCTGTAATTAGTGCATATAATCGATCGATGTACCACTGTATGAGGGCGATGCTGAAAGTTTTTAGAAAAACAAGCAAGGATTATTTTAAAAAATTTTAATGACTTTATTGTTTTTAAAACTAAAGAAGAAGATTCAGAGCACTGGTGCTTTACACTGGTTTTAAAAAAAAAAACATCAATTTTCTTTGCTTCTTTAATGATTTTTCCATCCGAGGGCGATGCTGAAACTTTTTAAAATGCCATGTTTCTAAAAACATATTAAAGACGTGAGTTTGTTCATTTGCTCCAATGGTGTGTTATATATGATCATTTAAAGATTTTGTGTTCACCCAAAAATGAATTTGACTAGAGAACATTTCCGATATTTCGGTTTAAATCGTATCAACTCCTATAAAATGTGAAGATCGGCTTATAAATGCATTTGGTGAAGAATCCCCATCTAAGGCAATAATTTATAATTGGTACAGCGAATTCAAGAGAGATCGGTTTTTTCTTATGATGAATTTCGTGAAGGACGTCCAAGACCGCTGTTTTCTACTTTCTCTACTACGTATAGTAAGTCGGGGAAGTATTGCATTCCGCCCAAAAATTCGATACCGAGATTTCACCGGAAATATATGTTTTGAGACCCCCTGAATAAATAAAAAAAAGGCTTTTTGGAATCATGGCCGTGTGTGTGTGTGTGTGTGTGTGTGTGAACAGCATAATTCAGAAACAAACAGTTGGATAAACACCAAACTTGGTATTTAGGTTCAGTATCTTCCAGAGATGCGACGAAGGTTCTCAAGAAAATCCCCCCACCCCAGATTACCCTTTACATGGAATATTTTTCCAAAATTTTAATTTTCTCAAAAATGGCTCTGACGATTTTGATTAAAATATCATATATTTAAGATACTTTCATGACAAATAAAATGCGTATCTTGAATTTTCTGGGAAAATCTCCAAAAGTATTCTTCATTGTGAACGATTTTTGCATAACTGGTAAACCATAAGAGATAGACAAAATTTTACTACACAAAAAATGTAGATCGCGTTAAAATACACAATTTGTCATATTTTTTTGCGTGAACCATTTTCGATATTGCTTGTTATTCCCTTAAATTTTCCAATACTTATACCTTTTCTCAAATGGGAATTCGTTATTCTTTTTTTTTTTTGGTCCTTGTAATGGAAACAGAATGGAATACACGATATAGCAACCAGCTCTTAAAATATTTGATTATACCTTAAAGCCTACCAATTCCCCTTGCATCTACAAGAAAATTAGCATACTTTTGGAAACATTCCCAGAAAATTCAAGATATACATTTTGTTTGTCATGAAAGTATCTTAAATATATGATATTTTAATCAAAGTCGTTAAGAGCCATTTTTGAGAAATTTAAAATTTTCGAAAAATGTTCCATGTAAAGGGTAATCTGGGGTGGGGGGATTTTCTTGAAAACCTTCGTTTCGCATCTTTGGAAGATACTGAACCTAAATACCAAGTTTGGTGTTTATCCGACTGTTCGTTTCTGAGTTATGCTGTTCACAGACAGACAGAGACACACACACACACACACACACACACACACACACACACACACACACACATGCATGGACATGTTTCCAAAAATGCTTTATTTTTTTATGTCCTGGACATGCAAAGAGAATGGAATGCTTCACATAGCAACCAGCTCTTGAAACATTTGACTATCGCTTAAAGCCTACGTTATTCCCCTTGCACCTACAAGAAAATTAGCAATAAGACGGAGTCTGCAAATGTTTATCTCGATTAACATGAAGTAGATGGAGAATAAGCGTTTGTAAAAATAATTTGTACAAGAGTAGAGAAAGTCATGTGAGTGTAACACATCAGATTTTTGTATAATACGTTTGCGTCTATCGCTAACGATTACCAGTTATACAACATTATACAAAGTTCCTTCGAATTAAAAGCATTATACAGGCTATTCCCAGAAAATTCATGATATTCAATTTATTTGTCAGGTAAATACCTTTAATATATGGTATTTTAAGCAAAATAGTTAAAGATATTTTTGGGAAAATAAAACATTTCGAAAAAGTTCCACGTAAAGGGTAGCTGGGGTGGGAGAATTTTCTTGAAAAATGTTCGTGTCGCATTTCTGGAAGATACTGAACTTAAATACTAAGTTTGGTATTTATCTGAGTTTACCTTTTTCAGTTATGCTGTACCCGGATCTTTTTCTAAAAATGCCTTTTCTTTTGGATTCACAGGGACCGAAATATGTATTTCCATGAAATCTCGGTACCGAATGCAATAACCTCTCTACCTACTGCGTGGTAGAGAAAGTAAAAGTGTACAGCATATTGAAACATACAAAAAACCTTTCTCACCAATAGCCGTTTCCGAAATATTCGTGGTTACATCTTTTAAGTTTCCTCGTCGTTTTACTTTCTCTATATATAGTAAGTAGGGGAAGTATTGTATTCCACTCAAAAATTCGATGTCGAAAATATATGTTATGAGGCTCTCTGAACTACCCCCCCCCCAAAAGCACTTTTAGAAAGAGGTGAGTGAGAGTGAGAGTGTGAGTGTGTGTGTGTGTGTGTGTGTGTGTGTGTGTGTGTGTGTGTGTTGAACAGCATAAATCAAAAACGAAAAGTTGGATAATTATCAAACTATCTTCGTGTCGCATCTTCCAAAATTGCGACACCAAGATTTTCAAGAAAATTTCCACACCAACTACGCTTTACATAGACGATTTTTCGAATTTTTTTATTTTCTAAAACATAGCCTTAAGATTTTGATTAAAATACCACATATTAAATATATTTGCATGAAAAATAAAATGTATGTTTTGAATTTTCTGGTAAAAGCCTATGAAGTCTTGTTCATTTGGAAGGATTTTTGTGTAACCTTGTATAACTGGTAAACGTTAAGCCATAGACGATAACGCACTATACAAAAATGCAGATCTCTTTAAAATACACAATTTATTTCAAATAGCCTTTTTTGTGGTGTCAGCCATTTTCGAGATATCCGTTATTAAGGATTCGAATAGTTCAATACTTAGCCACTCTTTTTTTAAAGTCCTATCGATTGTCAGTTGTTTCTCGCGATAGAGTATGGAATTTAAGACAGCATACGGCGTCCAGTTCTAAAACATTTGACTATTGCTATTACCTTTGTATCTATAGCGAATGTGTAATGCAGGTATTTCCGCATTAGAAGTAGATAGGAATATAAACTTTCGTAAGAATAATTTGTATATAGAGAGTAGAATAAGTCATGTGAATGTAACACAAACATTTTTTCTCACTATTCAATAACAGAAGTTGATTTTTGATACAACAGTTGCTTTTTGACTTCCATGTTGCTAGCACCAAGCCACAATGCACAGCTTGAAATTATTTCTGGGCAGTAATTTATCGTGAAAAACGTAAATGCATAGAATAACCACTTTTAAATGAGTAATGTAACATATAAGGGATAGTTGTGGAATAGGAATAGGTACAGAGAATCGTGTAAGTATAAGTTCAGATTTTTTTCTTCAAATACGATTAATGCTTTCAGCTTTTAAATAAAAACCTAAATATAATATTTTTATTCAAAGTATTATTTGGATCCCATTATTAAATCCTTAAAACCCTTCTCATTAATAAAAGTACAGTACCACAATTGCAGACATAACGCAAATGCGAGGTTTTATATTTTCATTTATCCGAGGAAGTTAAATTTTACCTCGGTCTTGCGCTTCATCACATTATAGGGAGAAAGTCGTGAGTTGATCCTTTCATGCTCATGTGGATACTGCGGCCAGGGATTGCGGAATAGCTCTATCGATCTTTGTGCGTTTGTACATGGGATTTACCAGAGACTGAAACACAAAATAATTGGAGCTCATCTGCTATCAGCATCAACCATCTTATCGTATAGTAACTCATGAAAAGTAACTTCTCAGAACGCTGTTTGAACTACCTGACACTGAACTTAAAATTTATTAATTAAATTTAATCAACACACAGGATATGTGATGAAAACAAGCACAATATATTATGTTGAATAACTGAATATGCTATTACGATACAGTACTGCTTAAGCGGCTTAACTGGTTTTCTTTTCAGAACGTGTTAACCTATCTTCCAATATTAAGTGTGATAGTGGAGAAAAGCTTCCTCACACATTTTTATGTTATTGCTGTGTCGGTTACTGCTCTTTTGCACGTGTTACTGACGTAATAGTTTCATATTTTGTAATTTGTGAGGCCTAAGTTTGCGTTAAAATAACAATAATATTATTATATTATCATTACTATTATTGCACCCCTGCTAACAAAAGATCGGACTAAATTCCAAAGAATTAACTGGTGAAATAAACATTTGCCTAGTTATTGCTCCAAATTGAGAAATATAGACTTCCTTATATGAAGCATTAGCACGCAGTGATCAAATGTTTATACACAGTTTGTTATTACTGAAATAGGATGACGGCCATAAAAGAATGGCTCGTTTTAAACGTGCTAATATTAAAGTTAACTTCAATCTGGAACATTTAAAACACAACGAAAATACTTCGCAAATTACTATGATTATCAATATTCTTTGTAATATGATTAAGCGACATATTAAACTCAAACTGATATTTTACAAAATCTATGTAGGCAGAAAATAAGTTCATAAGAAAAGGGAATTCTATAAAAAAATAACTAGTTTTCGTAAGTGAACTTAACTTAAGAAAGATAACATAAGCAATAAATGCTGTATTTTTGTATACCCTGCTGTTTGTATAAACATGTTTCGAAAGAAAATGTATTATTTTATTTTACACTCATGGTTATTTTACACATGTACATAGTGCACATCAAGAAACAACAACAATCTCGCTTCATTTTGCAAAAAAAAAAAAAAAAAAAAAAAAATGGGGAGGGGAGCAAAGGTAGATATAAGTATGGAGCTTAGGTACTAAGCACAAAATTTTGTTTTGGCTGACTCTGTGGTCCAGTGGTTAGCATACTAACCTCCAAAACCAGAGGTCCCGGGCTAGATTCCCAGCTGGAGGGTGGGGATGTTTCTTTAGCAGGATTATTCCCTATCCTCCCTAGAGTCCGGAAGGATGAACGTGAGTGTGAATTTAATGCAATAATTAAAAGTAAAACCAACCCAAAGATTAACACCACTGCAAACGAGTGAACATAATTGCTAAAGAGCAAGCTGTTCCAAAGGTAAAAAGCCACCGAAATGACCTTAGATATTAAAGGCGGCATATAAATGGAACATAAAAAGCAACTATTTTCTGGAAACAGGCTCTGGAATACTGACAAACGACGCAAACAAATTCAGGATAATCAATTTAAAATGTGACCATGTTCCATCAAATTGCCAGTTAGTAACACAACTACGCATATTTTTTACTTTCTCTACTACGTATAGTAAGCAGGGGAAGTATTGTATTCCACCAAAAAATTCGATACCGAGATTTCACCGATAATACATGTTTTGAGACCCCCTGAATCCAAAAAAGCGTTTTTGGAAACATGTCCGTGTGTGTGTGTGTGTGTGTGTGTGTGTCTATGAACAGCACAACTCAGAAACGAACAGTCGGATAAACACCAAACTTGGTATTTAGGTTCAGTATCTTCCAGAGATGCGACAGGAAGGTTCTCAAGAAAATCCCCCACCCCAGATTACCCTTTACGTGGAACATTTTTCGAAAATTTTAATTTTCTCAAAAATTGCCCTAACGATTTTGATTAAAATATCATATGTTAAAGATATTTTCATGACAAATGAAATGTATATCTCGAATTTTCTGGGAATGTCTCCAAAAGTATTCTTCACTGGTAAACCATAAGAGATAGACAAAATTTTACTGCACAAAAAATGTAGATCGCGTTAAAATACACAATTTATGCCATATACATTTTTTTTGTTGGGTGAACCATTTTCGATATATTGCTTGTTATCCCCTTAAATTTTCAAATACTTATACTTTTTCTCAAATTCGTTATTCATTTTTGTTTGGTTCTGGTAATGCAAAGAGAATGGAATACTCCACATAGCAACCAGCTCTTAAAATATTTGAGTATAGCTTAAAGCCTACCAATTCCCTTTGCATTTACAAGAAAATTAGCAATAAGATTAACATCTCGATATCTCCATTAACATGAAGCATATAGAGAATAAGCGTATGTAAAAATAGTTTGTACAAGAATAGAGAAAGTCATGTGAGTGTAACACATCAGGTTTTTTTTAAATTTAGTTTAGCAAGAAAACTATAAATATATTGCTAAAAGGAATAATCTTAACTGCGGCGGATTCATATGTGTAAAACCCCAGAGAAAAACTATTTTTATTTATTTATTATTTTTTTATTTTGGTGAAACCCTTGAGAAAAATTATTTTCTTAAAACTTACATCATACCCTCCAGTTCTTAATGTATGATTGTCGCAAAAGACGTCATTATTTTGCACTTATTCGGATTGTACATTATCGTTGATCTAAGCCAGTATTTCAGAAATAGACTTCCTGTCTGGGATAGCTGCAACTCTGTGAAAGTCCACCAAACTTGCACCTGAGAATGCTTAATGGTTCTGAAAATGAAAATTTTTTACAATTGCTGAAAGAAAACCGAGTTTTCTCACACTGCTACAAAATAATTTCAAACGCCTTGGTGTTTTTGTGCTTCTGCATCAACACTTTATCAATAGAAAACATTCTTCTATGAAATTTGTTTAAGGCAACAAAACGTCGCATTTCATTGTCAAAAAAACATTTGAATTCAATTTCACTGGTACCGGAGCAGCTAAACGAGTTGGCCACTGTGACAATATGCAATCCTAATTCTATTATTAATAGAACCCTACAGCGGTTGCTCATAAGCGAGATTTAGGTTCTCAGCAACTCCTAGGTAACATGTAGGCGTGGTGAAAATGCAATCCTTCTCCGAATCATAGGAACATGCAATGTGTACAGGCACCATCAAGCAGCAGGTGTTAAAAAAGAAATAAATAAAACTGAAATCGGGTAGAATGCCAGTTACAGATGGAGACTCACATGTAATCTCAAGTTACCTTTTCACCACCCCTGAGGTAAGCCCATTTGGAATAGGAGAGGTTCTATCATACGATCAGTTCAATCAAAAGTAAGGACAACACTATGAAGGGAAAAAGGAATGGAAGGAATGCTGCAACCTGTTCATACTATTTGTGTCGTATTAACAAACATCAGCATAACACATAAACAACATATTGCCACAAAAATCACAAGGAAATTAACATTTACGTTTCGTTTAACAACATTATTACTTAAGACTTTGCTCTTTGGGTAATTGTTTCTTTAATTAATTTTGATAGGACGTCTTAAGATTGTTTGAAAATTACAATGCGATGGAAATATCAGACTAAATTATTTCTATACTATTTGCATGTTTAACACGGTTTAAAGCTTGTGATGGAGAGACGTGAACCTGTGTCTAGGTGGCTAGGATTAGTTATGCGCCATGATAGCGTAACAGAAAATTTCGGCTAGATATTTTCTCTCAGCACATATATATTGCTGCTAACGAAAAATCCTCTATTAACACTCTACATTTTTAAAGTTCCCTTGTTGCCCGAGAGAGTATTCGACAAATAATTATCAATCCTGCTTCTTATAAACATATAAAGCATATCTGCATTTTAAATATGGCCTGTTCTAAGGTGCTTCATAGTTTTTGCTTCAAATGCAATGGCTCTTCACAGCAATGTAAAGACAAAGTATTTTCTTAAGACTATAACCTCCGAGTCACCTGTGTTTTAGGCATCAGTTACTACAGAATTTTCTTGGCACTTTTACAGACGAAATCCAAAATTCTACTGTTACTATTAAACTCAACAGAACATGCCATATTTAACAACTGATCGTCAGCTATACTGGATGCAGGATAAACAATGTGCAGGAAATAGTAGCGAAGCATTTTGATAATAGGAACGATGGATCGCAGAAGCTTTTTACTGAGCTACGTGCGTCAACATTAAATCGGTCAGTCTGCGATTGTGAAATCTGTTTATGGCGTGACAGGTGTGAACAACACGCATCTTGTACAGTTCTGTCACTGGCATTAGATGTGTCTGATGTTCAATGTCGCATTTATGTTGAGAAGTCTACTGGATGGTACAGTAATAATGAAGGCTGTTTATGCTCGGTACAAGTACCCGCAATCATTAGTTCGGACAGTACATACATGTTGAGTTACATTTTATTTTGTCTGGCAAATGAAGTTGTTTCATAAACTGAGATTTCAATTTTGTTCGTGCAGCGCTCCTGTTATTATACTGCATCTGCGACCCTTTGTTCCCAACCACAATATGCTTATTTTGGTGCCTTTCTACTCTACAATCTTCTGTACATTGCTTTTCATCACTCTGTAGACATATCTACCCTGGCCCGTCAAAGACTGGCATCGAACATTAGCAGTGGGTTAAAGAGATCATGCGCAGCAGCATCTGAGGTTAGACATGGCAAAGTGTCTAAGAAGGGTTAAAAGCCGGCTGCGGAAGGAAAGTGAAGTTAGCAGTGCAACCACATATTATTTTATCGCTTTACGTTAGCAGAAGGAGAGTAGACACAAGGAAATGTCTATCCGAAAGGAACAGTTTGTGTTTTTGAATGTAGAGGTAACAATTATACCTTAGCAGTGCAACCACATATTATTTTATCGCTTTACTTTAGCAGAAGGAGAGTAGACACAACGAAATGTCTATCCGAAAGGAACAGTTTGTGTTTTTGAATGCATAGGTAACAATTATGCCTAAGTTATTTATGTACATTAAAATACAATAAATACTTATATATTTAAATGTGACGAAAGTCTAAAAATCAAAAGTAGCTAAAATAATGTTTCAAAATTTAGGGTGCACACTGTCTATCTTATCTTTTCTGATGCTACGTCACTGGTTGCGTATATGGCTATACCTAAAACTGATGCATCCAGGACCTTTGAGAGTTTCGTCTTCTCCGGAAAATAGCACTGGCTTCCAACTTACGCAGAAGAGGTTTTGATATTAGATTTAAGTTACTGATTGCTTCATACATAAACATATTTATTACTTTTTCTAAATCAAATAAGTTATTTATTAATGTTCTTACATATGTTTACTCTCAAGATCTCTCATATACAATAAACATGTACTTACAGCCGAATAATATTTAATGACATAATGTTTAATGACAATATACAGCGGTGAGATTATGTTTCGGCCGGGAGAAGGCGGGAGCGGTATGCAGCATGGTTGTGCATGGCTTCCAGAAGCTTTCTTGTAAAACGCTCCGTTCAGTTCTTTATATATACAGGGTTATTCAAAAAGAAGGAACAACTTAAAGTATTTATTTCTAATGAACGACAATAGATAGCAACACATACGACACATCATTGAATAGAGGAAAGTTAAAAGTTTTAAGCTCCCACCCATTAGTTCTATTCAGTGCCTACAGCGGCGCTGGCTTTCTTTACGAGAAAATGGCAACGCCACGGGAAACTTTGTTTTGTGTGCTGCAGTATGCAAAGAGTGAATCCATTGTCCATTGCAGCGTGCATTTCATTGTAAGTTCAACAAAGAACCACTTCGTCATAAAAAATTTACAATTGATACAATAAATTCTTCAGACAGACTACTTGCTGGACAGATTTCTAAAGCTGCCTCAATTTCATCCAGATCTAAGCAAAAATCGCCAACTATACCCCTGTTTGGAACTTCAATGTAGAAACATTTCTGTGAAAATTGCGTAAAGACGCGTCGACATAAATCAGTTTTCACGTGCATGATTAATTGTTCTAAAGTACACTTTTTTCAGAAGGCATGTTAAAGGCATTATAATCCGCATATACACATGCACTGAGATAAGACTGAACTATTCTTATAGTTAGATAAAAAACGGCGTTACGTTTGCTCTTTGTGAAGCAACCACGCAACTGGAATAATTGCAGTGAACTTGTCGTATATAAAGAGCCACGTATTCATGTGGAGCAACATGACCCTTATGTTGAAAGATAAGCCTAAGCCACTGATCAACCTCCGCGTCCGGTGCCGCGCCGTAACTGCAGAAACATAACCTGACCGCTCAATAGATCGTGGAGATTCCACAACACCTAAGTTGAGGTTTTAAAATAATGTATAAGCACACGATCAGCGTAATCAAATAGATTCATTCAGCACAAAATATACACACAAAAAGTAACAAAGCTTTATATTGAAAATCAAGATAATTTGGCTGTTATAACTTAAACAAATTCCTGCCCTTTTGTTTCTTTTATCATTCATTTCCTCGTCAGAAGAAAATCTCTTTCAAGTCGATAAATGAATTGAATAAAATTATATCTAAATCAGCCATGTGTTTGCTTCTTCACAATTTCTGAAAAGCTGAACAAAATCTAATTTTTACATATGCTTCAAACAGGACTAGAGGCTGTGCTCCTTGAGCGTTATTAGTTTTATCATACACCGGTCGATATAAAACCTCATTCAGATATGAGCATTCTGTAATAGCTGCGATATAGCAGGCTTATTACTCCATTGCTGATAAGGAAGATATTTGTTTCGCTAACTTATGCGCGGTGCCCATAACAACATGAGCCACTTGCTATATGAACCTAACCTACAATAACGTAGCTTATTAAGTTAGTAAAAGGAGGGAGGAACACTTCACATTATGTACATTTCCAACAGTTTGCTATATAGATACTTCAGCACACTTCTGCAGTAATAGAAGGCACGGTTTTGTTCAAACTTCAGCACATATCCAATCAAAAACATAAATACTACAAACGCAAATAGGTTATTTCATTGCTGTTTTGCAGCCACACAATTTATAATGAACAAACATCACGTTTTGCGATAACACTCCTCTGCTACAGCAATCAACTGTTCAGCCATACTGCGACCCGTTTCCTGGACCATCTTGTAGAAGTGACCGTTCTTGTTCTGCAGGAGGAGATGAGGATGGTCGAACTCGATCATTGTACCGCCCTCCATAACCAGAACTTTATCAGAGTCCATAATGGTGTTGAGACGGTGAGCTACAGTGAGAACTGTGCAACCGCTGAACTGCAGTCTGATGGTTTTCTGTATTAATGAGTCGGTGTGAGGATCCACGTTTGCGGTGGCCTCGTCCAGTACGAGGATCTTGTTGTTTCGGATGATGGCTCGTGCCAAGCACACCAGCTGACGCTGTCCAACGCTGAAATTGCTCCCATGGTCTGCAACATGCATGTCCAGCCCAACAGCACCACTGATCGCCTCTTTTAGCTCAACCTGATCGAGTGCTTTCCAAAGAACATAATCGGGATATTGATCAAATGGGTCTAGATTACGACGCAAACTGCCAGAGAACAGTACAGGATCTTGGGGAATGATTGAAATTCGTTTTCGTAACTCCTGAAGACCAACAAAACCCGTATCTAGACCATCTATCTTGATAGATCCTTCAATATGAGCAAGGCGAAAGAGGGCAGCTATAAGAGATGACTTTCCGGCGCCCGTTCTACCAACTATTCCTACCTTTTCTTGGGGCAATATAGTTAGAGTTAGTTCTGTTAGAACTGAAGGACTTGAAGCATCATACTTCAGGAACACTCTATGAAATTCTACACGTCCTTCAGAAGGCCAATTATTTGGAACAACTTTGTTGGAAGGCGTTACAAGATTGGGCTCCTCTGGGAGATTACAGTATTCTAAAACACGCTCGACAGACATCATCTGATTAGCTACTTCTGCTGACTGTCGAATACCCCATTGCATCATGCCTACCAGAGCCATGGATTGAGTTATTGCCAAACCCACACTTCCGCCAAATGTCTCTTCCAGAAAGAGAAAGCTAAATGTTACTATTGCAATAAAGACAAAACACATCAGATCAAGAGCGAAACCGAACGCTTGACTAGTTGCTATAAACATGTACCACGAAGATGAATGCAGATCCTGATGTTTATCAAATTCCTTGCGCAAAATTTCCTGCGCCCCATAAGCTCTTATAGTGGTCAGACCTTGTAATGTGGCATTCAAGTGAGTGAAAACTGGGCTTTTTGTTATTCCTTCTAAACGTTTTATGTTCTTTGAGGTCTTAAGGTAAACCTTCCTAACATAAAAGAATAAAATGCCCAAAACAAATATAGGAATCAAAAAGTATAAATTAGTCGTAACGGTCACAATAAGACAACCAACCATCCATAGGACAATTTGCGTTGCATCCAAGATTACTTTAGGCAGCAGTTCATCAACAGCACCAATATCTTTGGAAAACCTGTTCATAATGCGCCCGGAAGGGTTTGTATCAAAGAACCTCATATTTGTGCGTGTCACACTGTTAAACATAGAATTGTGAAGACTTGAGGAACATTTCATACATAATGCGTAAAATGCAAACGAACGTGTGATTGTAACGAAAAACAGAAACAGTATTATTCCAGTGTAAATATACATATAAGTACTGGTACTGAGATGAGAGTTCAGCATTTCCGACGAAGAACTTGAACTACTGTTTAAAGAAATGTCGAATGGAGCAAATGTATATTTTTGCCTTAACTCTTCCTGTGTAACCCAATATGAAATCCACCAATCAGACACACTTGCTGCTGATTGTGCTAACAAGAACATTACACCCATAAAGAAAACGACATACGTATTCGTTCCAGAACGCAAATAACCAAGATATACAGACTGATTCAGAGTACCTTTTGATGATATTTCCAAGTTGGTTGCAGTTGGTGGGTCTTCTATTTCTGGCGCTGCATCTGAAGATTTGCTTTTTGTTGAGATCTGAGAAAGTTGGCGCAAAAGAGAATTGATTTCTCCGTTAGCAATTCGCTCTGATTCAGGTTTTTCGTCATTTATACTTTCGTCTTGGAACATGTTATCCACTACACCAAAGAGATGAGCGGAATCAGCGTGGCTACTGATGAGATCAGTAAATGTACCTTGGAGGACAATTTCTCCGTTGTTCAATATCACAACAAGATCTGCTTCACGAAGAAACTGTAACTGATGGGTAACTAGAATACGAGTTTTTCCTTTAAGGTAACCAATGATACATTCATTGAAAAGATGTTTCCCAACATGTGTATCGACAGCGGACAAAGGATCATCTAGTAAATAGAGGTCACCCTCATTGTATATGGCTCTGGCAAGATTGATCCTGGCTTTCTGACCACCGGAAAGTGACGATCCACGCTCTCCTACAACTGTAAGATCGCCGAAGGGAAACTGCTTAAAGTCCTGTACCAGTGCACAGACTTGCACCACTTTATTATATCGCCGCCTGTCAAATGGCCTACCGAAAATAATATTTTGTCTTATAGTAGATCCGAATACCCAAGGTTCCTGAGATGCATAGGAAACCTTTCCGCTCATAGCTAAAGAACCGCCCGTAATTGGTAATTCTCCTAAAACAGCTTGTAGAAGTGAGCTCTTGCCGGAACCCACCTGACCAATGATGACCACCAGGCTTCCTTTCTTTACTCGGAAAGAGAGATTATCAAGCGTCTTGTCTTCAGAACTGGTATTCCATTTAGCACACACCTGATGAAGTCGTATTCCTTCCGTTGCTCCTTCATCCTCAGTGGACCTCTTATTCGAACTCCCTTCGAATTCTTCTAGCAAAAGGAAATTCTGAAGACGCTTAATGGATACCAGCGTTTCTGCAATTTCAGCTACACCTCGAACATACTGCATTGCCATGCTGAATGCCAAAACAGAGAAGAAAGACTGATACACAAATACCTTATCTACAGAAAGCTGATAATTAAAAGCTACAACTGACATCAATGTGGCATATAGAGCAATTCTAGTTGTAGTAATTTGAAATGTCATAAAAAGACCTCGAATATAGGATGTCTTTATTACCACTGCAAGCTCAGATTTCCTAGCCATTCTTATGAGCTGTGCAAACGGCTTTTCCCAAGCGTACATTTTAATAACGCTTATACCAGAAATTATTTCATCCATAAGACGTATTCTTTCATCGGTTTTCACAGCAGTGCGTAGACGATATTTAGAGGTAAGCTTTCCTGTGTAGGATTGTAAGGGTACTATTAAGAATACGATTAAAACTCCAATAAGACCAGCATATCCCGCTTCCTGATACAACAGATAGATAACAAAACAAGCAGAGAGTGGAGCGAGCCACATTGAATGAAGGAATATTGAGACCATGTCGAATCGACTCACATCGTTCGACAGAAGATTCACGACTTTACCTGAAGCTGTTTCCCCTAATGCCGTTGTGCTTAGCCGTAGAGCTTTTCTGTAGATAATAGAGCAACAGGCAGCCCGAACTCTCATACCCACATGAAATGCCCCCAAGGTAAAGTGATTAAACAAAATCATGCTTGCCATTGTCAATGCCACAATGACGCCTGCGTAAATATATGCCTCTTCCTTGGTAACATCGCTGGGCTTTTTAAAATACGACAGAAGAATTCCCAATATCATTGGCATAGTTAATCTGATTCCTAGATCATTTACTATTTGTAGCAGTCCCAATTTTATGTAATCCCACGAGAAAGCACGAAGAATCGCAATAATAAGGCTTGGTTTTTTCTTTCCACCAGAACGACGTTGAATTTCCAGCTGTCTCTCCCACTGGGCTTGCAGCTGGTCGCCCAAATGCTCGGAAGTATCGCTTCTCAAAGGATCGTAGAGGTCCTCTTCAGTTAGTTCTTTCTGGTAACCCTTTTTGAATAAATTCACAGTCCACAAAAACAGCAGCACTGATAAAGGGTTAGCGTCGTCTCTCGGATTGGGAAATTCCTTTCTCTTTCCAGTATCCATATTTCACGATAAAATAGCAGTCTCACTTCACTATTACACTTAAATAGAGCACCTACGTTCTCCGTGCATATAAACCCGAGCAACTGACTTAGCTTACACATTTACGCAAGGAGCAGAAATAATGTTAAATGAACTACAGATAAGAGTTACTTAACACAATAGAGCCATAAAGTTAGTGGATGACATTTAAAAATACTACATAATCTCTGTCAACTTGCAGCAAGCGTGACTCGGCTTTCTCAGCTACCAAAGTGTTTATTTGCGTACTGCCAAAGATGCTAACTAACGCGGTATCTGCCGTGTGACAGGTTAATGTTGCACAACTCGTGCAATAATTTTTACGGGCATCTAGGGATCAGCAATAATGGGCACAGAGAGCTCCATTTTAAGGATAATATCGTTTAGCCTTGGTTATTTTAAGAGTTGAACAAGCATACAACAAAGTGATGTGGGTATCTTCTTTTCCTTTTGCTCCTTTCAGGGATAACGTGAATTCACCTCTTCCCGTATCTGTCTAATATTAAGCCATCTCTTGCATGATATGCCCAAATATCTCCTTCCTTTTGGCTGATAGTTTAATTATTTTACATTCTATCGGTGTGGTTTTTTTTTCCATTTTATTGTCATTGTCTCTTGTTTCGTTAATTGACAATATATTCAGATTTATAGTTTCATTTCTTATTTTAGCTACTCTAGTTAATCCTTTTACACTTTGTTTTGTTATTGCTCATGATTTGGAACCTTAAGTAAGACTAGAGATAGCCATCGTCTTGTAGAACTTCAGTTGTTTCTTTTCTACAAATTTCCGGCTAAACAAGCAAATAACTTGGACTTTATTAACTTTCATCTAAATGTCTGTTAAATTTAAAATTAACGTCACATCCTAGATACTGACAGTGAGGCTTCTGTTCTAAAAGCTTTCAATGTATTATTTTCGATATAACAGCATTCTTCCCTTCAAAATTCACAATCTTTACCTTTATTTGTAGATATCTTTAAATTATATTGCATTGTATTTTAGCTTAAAATAGACACTGCTCTTTGTAGTTTATCTTCTGTTTCCTGGATAATTATTTGATCATCTGCGCATAATGGGGTATTTAAAGATGGATTTGAATGTATTTTATTCTCAAATTGTCTTTTATTTTCCTAGATCAATACGTAAATTAAACAAAGAGAGTGACAAATTATTTTATTGCCCAACATCCTGATTTGTTAAAATTTTATGCAACATTTTGAAGTTTGCAGTGACAATTGATTTGGTATTTACATAATAGAATACTAATACAATTAATGAGGTACTTTGGAAAACCTCTTGTTTGTAATATCCTCCCTAGAAAGAAAGAATGAAACTGGCCCACGCAATTATCTTCATTATTCTTCGAATGTATTATTTTGTGCTTTGTTTTCGCTACAAACCATGATCCTTAACAGCTACAGAAACAGTTCAGGAGACTGATGGATGAGTAATACAATTCATCCATTAAAAAAAATCTTTGTCACATGTTGGCATCTAAAATAATGTTTTCATAAAATGTAAGAACTGTAGTACCAACAGTTCTAGCTTTTAATTTTTCTGGCAAAAAGGTTCTCTTTTTTATTTTATTTCTTTATTGTCACTTCAACTATTGATGGGGTTTTAAATTCCTTTTAGTTCATTTTTACTTTCTCTGCCACCTACTTACCCGAAAATTCGATATCAGCATTTCAGCGGAAATAAAGCCTTTTGAGGACCCTGAATAAAACACAGCAATTTTTTGAATAACATCTGAGTATGTGTGTCTATGAACAGCAAACTCAAAAATAAATAAATAAATAAAGAGGATAAATATCTAACTTCGTATTTAACTTCGGCGTCTTCCTAAGTTGCGAGAGAAAGATTTTCAAGAACATTCCACAATCCAAACTAGCCTTTACATGGGAAATTTTCCGTTGTTTGATTTTCTAAAAAATGGTCTACAGATTTTGATTAACATACCAAATAATGCTTAAGATATTTGCATCACAAATAAAATGTATATCTTAAATTTTCTGTGAATAACCCGTGAACATCTCTTCGTTCGGAGTTAATTTTGCGTAGTTAGTAAGCCGTAAGAGATAGACAAAAACTTGATACAAAAAATATGCACACAATGTACGTTACATTTTTTGTGGGATTAATCATTTCCGAGATATTCTTTGTTACTAGATTTAATGTTTAAACACTTTATACCTACTTCTTTCAAATACTAAGTCGCTTTTTTTCTTCTTTTTTTCCCTCGTAGTTCTGCACAGAATGGAATTTCGGAGACATCATATAGCGAATCCCGTTTTAGTTTCTCTACTATTTATTTACCTATAAAAAGTAGAGGAAGTATATACAAAAATTCTATATCGAGATTTCAACGGAAACACAAGTTTACAGATCCCTTAATATGTGTCTGTTTTCCAACAGTATAACTCAAAAACGAAATGTCAGTTAAACACCAAACTTGGTATTGAGTACATCTTCCAAGGATGCGACACGAAGATATCTGAAGAAAATCCCCCCAAAACCAAACAACCCCTCACATGAAAAATGTTTCTTTATTATTTTAATTTTTCTCAAAAAATGACTGTACGATTTGGATTAAAATACCTTATGTTTAAGATATTTGCATCACAAATAAAATGCAGGTACCTTGAATTTTCTGGCAATAGCTCCTTATTCTAAATGCCTTTTGTATAAGGAAACTGAAGAGATAGACATAATCTTACTATACAAAAAATATAGTTCTCGTTAAATCACACAATTGATGTCAACATTTTCTGTGGCGTTAATCATTTCCGAGATATTCTTTGCTATTGAAGAATATTTTGAAGCAATTTTAAAATCCTTATACTTTTTTTCTCCATGCGGTAAGTCGCTATTCCTTTTTCCTCGTGGTCACGGAATTTCAAAGCCATCACATAGGAACACGCTTTTTAGATAGCAATAGCCTTTAGTAGGCTATCCATTTATCCTACTACATCCTTCTTATACATACAATGACATGCAATTGCGTAATGGAAGTTTACTTCGATTGACAATAAGTAGATAGAAGAATAAGCTTTTGTAAGAATAGTTTGTATAAGAGTGAGTAGAGAAAATCATGTGAATGCCATGCAAAAATAAGTTTAGGACATTTGCATGACAAATGAAATGTAGGTATATCTTAATTTTTTGGGAATACTCTGTTAAGCCTCTTCATTCTGAATGTCTATTGTATAACTGGTAAACAGTAAGAAAAAGTCTTACAAAAAAAACCAATACCTCATTAAAAAGCAAAATTTTCATTTTAAATATATATAATATATATATTATATATGGGTTAACCATTTTCGAGATTTCCTTGTTATTGGTTTGAATTCTCAAATACCAATGGTATTCTCAACGATAAAATCACTATTCTCTCTCTCTCGTGGTCATGCAAAGAGCTTGGAATTTCAAAGGTATCACATAGTTACACGCTCTTTACCTACTATATCCTACAACGAAATGTATAAATGTGAATTGAAAGTTTATCTGGATTAACAAGAAATACACAGAATAATAAATTTTTAGTGTAATTCACTATTCAATATGAATAAATTGTAGAAGAGTGAGTAGAGAGAATCGTGTGAATGCAGCACATCAGCTTTTTAAAAATGCAACTATCGCTTCAGCTTACTGTATTCCAATTATAGTTACAACGAAATGTGCAATGAAACCATTTCAGCAAACGATTATGTTGGTTAAGAAGATGTAAATAGAAGAATAAGCTTTTGTAAGAATAGTTTATAGAAGAATGGGTGGAGAAAGTTATGTAAATGAATAACGTCAGATTTTTACTTTCTCTACTACGTATAGTAAGTAGAGGAAGTACTGCATTTCAACCAACGATTCGATATCGAGATTTCACCGGAAATACATGTTTTGAGGTGCCCTGAATAAAAATAAAGCATTTTTGAAAACATGTTCGTGTGTGTGTCTGTCTAGCTGAACAGCATAACTCAAAAACGAAAAGTCGGATAAATACCAACTTTGGTATTTGAGTTTAGTATCTTCCAAGTTTGTTTGTTTTTTTTTTTTTTGGTCGAGTAACCCATTTCCGAGATATACATTGTTATTTGTTTGAATTTTGCGATATTTACACTTTTTCTCAAAGGGAAATTCGCTATTTCTTTTAAAAGTTCTGGACATGCAAAGAGAATCGAAAGCTCGACATAGCAACCAGCTCTAAAAAGATTTGACTGTCGCTTAAGGCCTACCATATTCCCCTTGCACCTACAAGAAAATTAGCAATAATTGTGCAAATGTTTATCTCGATTAATATGACGTGGACGGAGAATGAGCGTTTGTAAAAATAGTTTGTACAAGAGCAGAAAAAGTCGTGTGAGTGCAACACATCAGATTTTTTGTAAAAGTATTCTACACCCTATGTTCATTAAAACGGCTTTTCATGAGTAGAACAAATCTTTAATGAGATAATGAGATCGTTTTAACTTCATTTAATAATAATGCAAAAAATATAATAAAATTAACTTCTGAACTGTAAACAAATATTATGGTGAGCTTGTATATAACATCTAAGCTCACTTTGAGTAAAGCTGTGTTGCGACGAATGCTCCTTGAATAGAAGGAAGCATAGTAAAAATTCAAAGTAAGAGAATTTCAATTGATTTAATATAATATGGAGAAGCAATGCACACACAAACCAATATGGTATGCACAATTACTATAGGAAATTTCTATGTAGTGAATACAGAGCTTAAACTCATTAAAACAGTGCTGCAACGATAATTTTGAATACAAGGAAACGTTTTGTAGACAACATATCTGGAGAAACTTACCGATCATTCAATTCCTGACACGAACGTCATTTTGGGCACAGGCACACCACACGACCGGTGCATCCTCGCCATCATTCAAAGAGGAATAACGGAAGAGTGCAATCATGGGGGTGGCATTTTGTTCAGAATGCCGCTTCGTTTAGGCCGCTTTGGTGCGGTTTCTAAGACTGTAGCCACTACTTTTTCTAATAGCTCCTGAATAATTCAGGAGTTGTTGGTCCCTAAGGATTTTAAGAGGCTTAAGTGCTTTCCGTATCAGAGCTCTCAGTAGAGGAACCATCCCTATGCTGATACCCAGAACCGAACCCAGTTTCCAGTAACAACGCTAACGTGGCGAGAGGGCGAAAATCTGCCTCGACTCTAACATAATGTAATACCTAAAGTCGTAACCAATTTATTTTATGTTCTTGGATTTTAAATAAGTAAACTTAACACGTTACTCTGGCTGTAACCTAAAACTAAATTCTTAAACTTTGCGTGTTTTTGTGTAATGAATGTGTGTGTGTTTTTTTTATAACTTGTTTACGTTCAAGAATAACCGAAACGACTATTATGAAACTTGGTATTACAACATACCGAAGGTCACACTTACTGAATGGGTTATACGTATTGTTTTCAAACGGGAGGGTGCGGGGGATTCTAATGGGGTACGAAAGCAAAAAAAGTAGAGATCCTCGCTTATTATTCGTTTTCCTAAATGATATTATAACAAAGTGTAATGTTTCTAACAGGTTTTGTTACAACATTTCGGTAGGATGAATATTTAATAAGTTATAACATTGTTTTCTTACTATTATTTGTGTTCGTAAAGCGGTTACCCGAAGAGCTGTATATCACCTTATTTGGAGTGCAAGCATATAGAACGGACACAAGTTTGTGTATTGTTAGATCTTTTACTTATGTTCAAGTTTTATTACCTCAGAAAAAAAATTTGTTATCGTTTTTCAAAATATTACACTACATTTCATTTAACTTCCATAGAGCAGAGAAAGAGAGAATGAGTGTGAAGAGTGACAGTGTGTGGAAACACAGAGAGAGTAAGAGGTAAGGTGAGCGAGAGAGAGAGAGAGAGAGAGAGCACAGGGAAGGAAGGGGAGCCAGTGAGAGAGAAGAGAAGAACTCCCTCGGAATTTAACGCAATAACGCGAGTAGAGCTGCTGGTTCTGCTAGTTTTAAATAACATCGTTATAAGCACATTTGAGAAATTTTCGTCTTGCACGCTTAAAGGTATCTTAACTTTAGTATCACCGGTTTATACTATCAGCCAAGTTATTAATAGTTTACCAGCTAAAACATTAAATGTAGATAATCTCAAGTGTTTTAAATTTAAACTTAAACATTATTTGCATGAGAAACGTTTTTATGCGTTTAAGGAATTTTTACAAACACAATAGTTGTATATTTATTGAATTAATTTGGTAAATCTATCTTACAATGTATAGCTAATTATGTAATAAATGATATGAAACATAATATGTATCCGAATTTTCGTTTTTGAGTTTCTCTCTCTCTCTCTCTCCCCCCTCATACACACACAAAACACACATACACATACACACACAAAGAAATCTTATTCTGAAAATGCCTATTTTGTTTTTTAGAATTCAAGGAATCTCAAAGCGTGCGTTTACAGCGCGCTGTTGTTACGAAAATTCTGGGTGAAATGCTATACTTCCCCTACCGCAAATAAGTAAAGGAGAAAGCAATCACCGCTATATCACATCTTGTTCTTACAAACTGCGTAGTTTCTATTATTTAAATATGTAAAGAGTTCCAGTTTAACTCATAGCGCTTTAAATATAGGTTATTCAAAAAGAAGGAACAGAGTTTAAATATTTATTTTTAATGAACGACAATAGCTAGCGACACATGCAATATATCACTGAATGGAAAACGTTCAAAATTTTATTTTGTGTGTTCAAAATTAGCACCATTCCTTATGCGAGGACGACCAGTGCTTTTCCGTTTGCATACGCAACCATCTTCTACAAATGTATTGCATCAATTGTAAATTTTTTATGACAGGCGGTTCGTTGTTGAACTTAGAACGAAATGCACGCTGCAATGAAACAATGGATTCGCTCTTTGCATAATGCAGCACAGAAAACGACTTTTCCTATGGCGTCGCCATTTTCTCATAAATAAACCCAGCCCCGCTGTAGGCACTGAATGGACCTAATAAGTAGGGCTTAAAACTTTGAACTTTCCTCTATTCGATGATGTGTAGTATGTGTCGCTATCTATTGTCGTTCATTAAAAATGAATATTTAAAATCTGTTCCTTCTTTTTGAATAACCCTGTACTTCAATTGCTTTCCAAAGTAGCAAAGATAATAATTACCGAATAACACCTCACGATTCGGTGCAGCTACCTTCTTTTACGTTTACGCTACCAGACACCATCTTGTGAGTTTAGTCACACGCTAAATTGCAGCATTCAGTTCACGCGCTTTGCTGTGCCTCTGTGTACTAAATGTATTTTGTTACATGTATAAAAAATGAATATTAACTTTGCACCAAATGTGCCATTACTTTCTACAGATGCAGTAACATAACTTGGTCACGGTCCGTAGCCAGTTGCATTGGTAATTTTGTTTCACACGTCACGGGTAAGTGAAACTTTGCTTTTGTTCCTATTTATCTCATGTTGTAAAATCCAAATACTACTACACTGATCAGCTAGCGTAACGTCGCTCGACGACAGCTATAAAGAAGTTGTTCAGGTTCCCGAATTAGGCGGAAAAAGATTGCTGTGTCGCATCCTCATGATTTTCTTTACCCACTCTTTCACAAATCATTCTTATAAAAGCTTACTTCATGCTAATCCAAATAAACTTTTTCAATACATTTCGTTGTAGGCATTAAAGAAATACTGGAGACTGAAGCGATATCAACGTATTTAAAAATTGTGTTACATCTACATGACCTTTACTGCTCATTCTTACAACTTTTCTTACAAAACTTTATTATTCTAGCTAATTTTCTATGTAAGGGATACGTTGGGGTGGGAAGATTTTCTTGAAAATCGTACCGTATTGATGTTGAATTTAAATACCGATTTTGGTATTTAACCGACTCTTTATTTTCGAGTTATGTTTTTCTCAGACAGACACAGACATACACACAGATACCTTTTTCTAAACATTCTTGTCCTTTTATTTTTATTCAGCGACTCTGAAAAAGTGCATTTTCAGTGAAATCTCGGTGCCGAATTCTTAAGCGAAATGCAATACTCCCTCTACTTACTATAGGAAAGTAGCAGAGAAGTAAAAACGGATCGCTTGCTTTGAAATTCCATACTCTTTCTATGAAATCCTGAAAAACAACTGAATGCTACTTAGAAGTTCAAAAAGAAGCCAAGTATTTGAAAATGAATACCAATAACAACGAATGTTTAGGAAATGATTAATGACATAACAATTTCACTTCGCAGAAAGCATGCGTTTCAACGGGATCTATATTTTTGTGGAGTACGCTTTTGTGTATGTTATGGGTTAGCAGTTATATAAAATTATACAAAATTCACTCATAATGAAGAGGACTTCACAGACATTCCAAGAAAACTGATATTTTATTCATAATGCATATATTTAATAAAAGATAAATCGTATTTTAATAAAAATAATTACAGCCATTTTAGCAAAAATGAAAAATTACGAAAATTGTTCCATGAAAAGCGTATGCAGATAGGGTAGGGAGGATTTCTTGAAAATCATGTCGAATTCTTGGAAGATGCTGAACTTAAAATTCAAATTTTGGTATTCATTTTGACATTTCGCTTTTAGGTTAAGCTGTTATCTCTCTCTCGCACACATAGGAACTTTTTCCTAAAAAGGCTTTTGGGGATCTCAAAACGTGTATTTTGTGTGAAATCTCGATGAGGTTTATAGTTTTTTTTAATTTATGGACGCTCTTTAACTGCTTGGTCCTTAGCGTCCCATTCTATATTGGGCGTGAAAGACCGGAAATTTTGTTCACAGGCCTCTTTATCAGGCTTGAGGTTCTTTTACGTGCCCTAAGTCTACGACATGGGACCACCAGCTTTACTTCCCTTCCGAGGGAAGCCATGCTAAGGATTTTTACGCTCGAAAAAATCCATCGCCCTCAGCGGGGTTTGAACCCGCGACCTCGGCAACTACAGGTTAGCATGATAACCACTATACCGCGGAGGACGATGATCTTATTTATTTTTAGAGATAGCCTGTATATAAGACACAATTGAACAGGACAAATTCTTACTACGACACATAAAGTGAACTGGACTAAAAGACGCAGAAGGAAGCAAGACGATAAAAGTAAACGAAGATTGTCACTCTCATACTGTATAAGAGAAGAAGGTTGAGACATTCCTGTATGTGCCTCAACATTCATAAAAGTGACAGGTAAGTCTGATTTTATTTATAACCTAAACCAAAAGTTTGTAGAATGAAAATAACTGTCAGGTTATATTTATTTCGTATGCATTTTTCCAGGAGTGTCCGGAGACAGACTCACGCGCATCGCCGAAAGATACAAGCTGGATTGTGTACTACCTAAGGAGAATCGAGGTGAACGAGCTCGCAATATTCAGGAAAGGGACGAAGGCGCAGAAGTATATACTTAAGTAAAAATGCAGATCCTCTCATTACTCTAGAAATAAAGTAGATCAATCATATCTTCCAACAGAGTTAAATCTTGAAAAAAATGCATGTGAAGCTACAATGCTTCTCGAGTTAGACAAGGGTTGTTGGGCTGCTCTCTTTCAAAGTATAAAAAAACATTCTACAAATATTTTAAGCTGGGTTTTGGAAGTTCTCATACTGATAGTTCCTCAGCATGTGCACGCTTTCTTGTTGGGCTGAAGCTAACTCAAGATTTGGAATTAAAAAATAATATAAAACAGATTATAAGTTGCACAAAATAAGGGCAAAACGATTTTTCCATATTTTAAATCAAAATAAAAACAACACCGTGACAGTTTGCTTTGACTGCTAGCAGAATCCACCCTTACACAAATTGTCTATTGGAGATGTATTTTATTCCATACAGGTCTGGTTGTATAACTGTATCTTAATATATTCACAAAAGAAAGCTGATAAGTAGTTAACTACACATGGCTTGAGACTGACTCCTCAGGACGGAGGGGGGGAATGAAATTGCATCTGCTCTTAGAAACTACTTAAAGTTCTTTAGAGCAAGATGCATTATTTCCCAATACAAAGGCATAGCTATTTGCCCCTTGAGTGGGCTTTTGGCCTTATTGAAAAAGAACTAAGAAAACACGAAACAGTCACTCTGCTCTCAGAATATTATGTAATTTTGGAGGTAAGACTGATATGAAATCTATCTCCAAATGTGTAACGAAAGCCAAATTGCCTTTAAGATATCTGAGGCAAGAGTAACGCATTATGTAAGAAAACCTAACACCAAGACACAGTGGCTTCTTCAAAATACTTACTTTGCTTCAGCGATAAAAGTTGAGGTGCTAAAACCTGGAAAGAGAAGTGCTTGATAATGTTTGAAGCACCTCCACTTCCATCAGTGTCATGTAAGCAAAAATAAAGTTAATGAAGTGAGGAAGTGAATGTCTTATTTTGAAAATGATTCTGAGGAAAGTAAAAAATTATATTCAAGAATGATATACAAGGAAATGCTAATGATACTGAGGACCAAATTGTGTATTATGAAAAACCTTTACATTAAAGAAGACTATGTTTCAGTATTGTTTTGGATTTCACACAGCATTAAATCTAAAAGTTGTTTTATTAAAATATGTAATATTGCCTTAGTCTTCATTAAAACGAGTGACTATGAGTTTCATGATAGGTTGAAAATGTAAGAAACGGATTTTGTTACTGTAGAAACTTGTGTTCATGTGTTAAATTACATGAAAAATATAAATTTTCTAATGCATTGTTAACTTTTTATTCTGATATATCTACAAAATGTAATACAATTGAGAGTCAACTGAATTTAAATACTTAGAATATACAGGGTGGACCATTTAAGTTGAGGCTGTACAATATCTCCAAAACTAAACGTTGTTGAAAAAATGTCTTCAATAAACGTTGCTTGATATTATGGGAGAAAGTAAATGTCATTAGTCATGTTTTATTTGGAGGATGTTGTGGTGGTTATTTTCGGGTCAATTTAAATTGACCTAATTGTAGGTTCCCATGTAAAAAACCCAAATTGACCGTAAAATGAGCATCATAACGTCCTCCAAACAAAATGACATTTACTTCCCCCATAATATAAACAAAAATTTATTTAAGACATTTCTTTCTACAACGCTTAGCTTTGGAGATATTCTACAGTCTCAACTTAAATGGTGCACTCCGTATATTTGCAACACCTCGCTTAAAAATAAAGAACAAGTATGTATGAAAAAGTAGATATGTTGAGTTTTGGAAAAATTTGCAATTTGTAATTTTAGTTTTTTTCAATAAAGGCAATTAGTAATGAATTTCAATTATTCCTTCATCACTTCCCATCAACAAGGATGGCCAGTACTATTTTTTTTAAAACAACCATACTGAGTACCACTAAAAAATACCTCTCCTGAAATATCTTGTAAATGGCGTTTGCTGAGTTTTGTTAAAACGGTCCTTAATTTACTTTGCAAGTTACTACGGCCTCGGTAGATGTTCTGAGTGCGGCGGTCCTCGCGCCGGGCGGCTGCGGCTTGGAGGGCGGAGGGAAGAGAGAGGAAGGTTGAGATGGAAGTGTGGATTATGATGTCTCTTCCTCTCGGAGCGATGAGATCTTGATGTCAGGGTGTGTAGGCGTTGACGGAGACATAAGCAAATTCTAGATTCCAGTTTTAGAATTATTGCTAAACGGTCCTCAATTGTACTTTGCAAGCTACTGCGGCCTCGGGTTCATTAGAGATATTCTGGGTGTGGCAGTCCTCACGTCGGGCGGCTGCGGTTTGGAGGGCAGAGAGAAGAGAGAGGAAGTGCGATATGGAGGTGTGGCTTATGATGTCTCTTCCTCTCGGAGCGATGCGATCTTGATGTCAGAGTGTGAAGATGTTGACGGAGACAAATAAATTCTAGATTCCAGCTTTAAAATTACTACTCAATTTATTGTGATCTGATTAGCCTTCTCGAATTCCTAGTGACTGCGACACAAACCACTCCGACACAGCAGACCCCAATTCTTTCATTCAGCGCGCTGTATTTTTATGCGTATAAACGCGCAAATTTCCATTGTAGTATTACTATCTAGTGCGATTAACTGCTCAATTTTAATACGCAACTATTCCCATGACGATGTTAACACACTGATGATGAGTTTGAGACAGAGATGCACATGACTTTTGGAGCTTCTCAGTTGCAATACGTAATTATTCGCATGACGATGTTGGCTCTGTGATGGTAAGTTTGCGAATGTATGCACATGATTTTCGGATCTTCTCCACACTGGTTATTTGGCCCCTTTCTTTCTTGGTCACGTGTTACTTGTTGGTCATGTGACATGTATTTTATTTCCTATACGTGGTTTTAAATATTTTGGAAAATTATGATTGGTAGTTCTCAATTCCTCGTCCCTTTGCTTCTATTCGGTCCCGTTATTTTGCCAGCAGAAATATCTTTTGCACTGGTTAAGATTTAACGATAAGTTTGGCGTTCATTTTTATTGCCATAATCCCCTAACTGTTTCTTATTCACGTATCTTGTAGTCTTGAAAGAGTTTGCTTCCCGACAAACTGGCGCCGGTCTTACCCCTAGGCAAGGACACTATTACGGTTGTTCGTATGTCTGCCCATGGTTAGTGTAAGTTAAAGACCTGGGTTAATGGAACGTCCTTGAACCCTTAGTTTCTGCTTCCAAGAATATTCCACAATTTTTCTTGTCATCAGGATGCGTTTATATTCTCAATGTATATCTTACGTACTTAGAATTTCGCCTTAATATTGTTCGTTAACGTATTTCTTTAGTACGAGTATCTTAAGTAATAATCATTAGGTTCTCAGCGCATATTATTACTTAATTACTGACGTGAATGCATATTATTTAATGCTGATATGAATGCACATTATTGCTGCTGGATTTTTCAGATTTCATTGCACGATTTGCATTTAATTCGCAAATACGAATGAAATTCTCATTGGGTTCTCGAGCGATCATCTGTCCAAAGTATCTTTTAGACATTTATACTCGCTCTGAAGTTAATTTGTTGCACCTTTCCGAATATCAACAAGTCACTCAACTTTTGACAGATCATAGCAATGTGCTAACAAACTAGGATTACTTTCTTAATTATTATACATATATACTTAATTGAAATTAATTATATAGAGATTTAACTGTTATTAGCAAACTTTTTTAATATACAAATGTCAATTGGGGAATTCAATGTCCCACCGGCATGTTGTCACAGTAGCTCAATAGCGTTCACATCCCGGCTGTGGCGTTGAATTTTTCAGTTGACTGTATATTAAAAAAATTAAGACCAGTTCGAAGTTCGAGATTTTCAATATGACAGAGTTGTTAGATAATATAGTTGTCCGATCACCACCGTACAAGTTATCGCCACCGAAAGTACAGGTTCTTGGTGCTAAGATTGATCAAATGTTGACTCAAGGTATTATTGAAACTTCAAATAGTATTACAAGTCCTTGTTTTTGGTCCCTAAACCGAATAACGAGTGACGTTTAGTAATTGACCTTTGCAAATTAAATAAATACGTCCGCTTGGATTCTATGTCATTAACTTTATTGCATGATGTATCTCATTACCTTAAACAGCCTAAGGTGTCTACTACATTAGATCCCAATCAGTCCTACTACCCGATACAGTTGGCGCCGGCTTCAACGTCATTAACTGCCTTTGCCAATCCATGGAACTTGTATCAATTTCACAGAGTTCCTTTTGGGTTGTCAACAGGGGCACAGGTTCTATCTAGATTGCTTGATCGAATTCTGCATAAATTCAAATTTAAATATGTACTGGATTATTTGGACGATTTAGTTATTTATTCTCAAACTGTATACACACTTGCGGGATTTACATGCAGTTTTTAACTGTATTCGAAAGGTAGGGTTACAGGCGCCATTTTGTAGACTTTAGTTTTTTTTCTTTTTTGCTACAAATCCTTTCAAGTTGTATTACTACCATTAACAAAAAAGTAAGAACTTACTAATACTTATCGTAGATATGTTATAGTGCTGCGCCCATTTTAAAGACGAAGTGCCTCCAGAGGTTACTAATGCTTTAAATTTGTTAACGAATCAGGAAAGGAATTTAATACAAGATGTCAGAAAATACCTATTAAACGCAATAAACGTTTGTTTTCTTGCAGCTAGATAAGAAGCAATATATTCCTTATAACACGAACAGTTTCAATTAATTTACATGTAACAATTGAGGAATTTTCAGTTGACTCTATATTAAAAAAATTAAGACCAGTTCGAAGTTCGAGATTTTCAATATGACACAGAGTTGTTAGATAAATAGTTGTCCGATCACCACCGTACAAGTTATCGCCACCGAAAGTACAGGTTCTTGGTGCTACGATTGATCAAATGTTGACTCAAGGTATTATTGAAACTTCAAATAGTATTAGAAGTCCTTGTTTTTTGCTCCTTGGCTTTAATACATTTGACATTTTGTTACAAATCTTTAGTCTCTCTTGCACTGCTAACACAGGACGATTTAGTTATTTATTCCTCACACTGTGAGGATTTACATGCAGTTTTTAACTGTATTCGAATGGTAGGGTTACAGGCGCCATTTTGTAGACTTTAGTTTTTTTTTCTTTTTTGCTACAAATCCTTTCAAGTTGTATTACTAAAAAAGGTAAGAACTTACTAATACTTATCGCAGATATGTTACAGTGCTGCGCCCATTTTAAAGACGAAGTGCCTCCAGAGGTTACTAATGCTTTAAATTTGTTAACGAATCAGGAAAGGAATGTAATACAAGATGTCAGAAAATACCTATTAAACGCAGCTAGATAAGAAGCAATATATTTCTTATAACACGAACAGTTTAAATTAATTTACATGTAACAGCTTGGCTTTAATACATCTGACATTTTGTTACAAATCTTTAGTCTCTCTTGCACTACTAACACACGTAAGAATGAATTTAAAATTGTCATTTAAAGCAAAGTATTTTCGCTCTATTTCGGAAAGAAAAAGAAGTCGACACACGTATTGAGGGTTTAAATTTAGAATATTACTTACGCCAAAAATGTTAAGAGTTGAATTTAGACAAAGCCAAAATGGCGTGTGCACGACGACGCTTCCCCAGAGGCGATATTAAAGTGCTCCTTCCTCGACGACCGGCGTTCTCAGAGTTCTTTTCTTCAGCTCGTCATTAGTCACCCGGGGTCCCTCCGACAGTCAAACACATCATTTGACGTCAAAGTCGTGTACAGCACCACTACGATTTACCTAAGCTGCAATCTGTATAGTGCTAAAGCACACTGGCCGGAAATGCAGATGGTGACTTGCTGATAGTATTTTGTTTCAGCCAGGAGAAAGTTGGATAACGGCTATGCCAGCAGCATTAGTCCCACAGTTGGGCCTTGTTATTTTAGCACGGCAGCGTAGATTATTCTGTGAGATGGGAGCCACCATGGCTCAGAATGGAGGATTTTAGCATTCCGACCAAGCTAGACCTACTGCGCCTATCCTCTCACCTTCGGGAGGAGGGGAATAATGAGAGAAGGGCGGCACAGCGCAGAGGGTTCCCTAATATTTCCAGGTGGAATATCTCTGGCCCCTATCTTCGATATTCCCGACCTTATCCTTACGGATGGGTTTGGACAGTATGTTCCGTGGAAGAAACAAGTCACTCCTGAAAGTACACAATCGAACACGACATATAACAACCTTCGTCGAGCCTGATGGAGATAGTGTGCACAACATTCAACGAAAACACCTAAGGAGAGGGTGGCCGATCCAATGGGGATCGAGCTAGGGTCCCCCCCTCCAAGTGGAAGTCTCAAATGTTACCTATAGAGCCATCCCGCTCAGTTATCCAATGTTTAATCGTACTATTTGGTCGTGAAATGCTCTGTAGTCCACACCCTTTCTTTTTCAAGTAAACCCATTAATTTGTATTATCTGTTGCGGAAGGTCTCTATTGCACCTTACAAAAAAATGCAAATACTGCGAACATGTTTCCGTGCTTATAACATGGTTTAATTCATTTCACACTCACATTCATACTTCCAGAATCTGCGGATAATAGAGATTGATTTTGTCTAAAATGAAATTCCCTCTCCAGCCAGCAAACGAACCCGGGACTTCTGAGTTGAGAAGCGAGAATACAGACCTTCGACCATGGAGGCAGTTGGTTTAATGAATTGATGCACAATTAAAATGGTGTAATATGTGCAGTGTTTAACTGTAACAATCAGTGCATTATAACTGTTCCGTATCATATTTTAAATACCATACGGACTATATTCGGTAAATAAACGTAGCACGTGTTTTTGCATTATCGTAGCATTATTTGTCATAATTGCTAGTTTTCATCTTGCACAAGCCTGGTTTACGAAAACTGAGAACGGTAGCCAGAACGAGAACGTTGAAGTTGAAATACATGTATTTTAATGGGAGCGTTCACAATTACGGGGGGCTTTCCCGGATCCCGGGAACGGGAAACAGGAGTTGGCCAAGTTTTAAGCTTCTCGTTCTCGTTTCCGGGCACTGGATATTAGATCCATACTATGCATTTTAGACTCTTCACTGCAGACATTATTCTAGGCGTCCGTTACCTGAAACAGCTGTTAGTCTCTCTCTAGTCGCAAGCTAGAAACAAGAAATTGGAGGAAATTCTAGCACATGTGACGTCCTAACCTCAGATCTACTGTTTATATGGAACTCAAAACTGGCTATCGACTGAAAAACAATAACAATATTTACAAAGAACGGCAAAAACCGGTAGAAACTAACAAAGAATAGCAAACAAGTTTAATGTAAGCTATTAATTAAAGAAATAAAAGCTTGGTATGACTAGATGAATCTGAAATGTAATAAATCTGGATTTAGATAATGTTTACTCTATCGAATTTGTTGGCTAACCAACAATATGTTGGCTGAATTGGAAGCAGGTGCAAAAATATCATTGGTTAGTTAAAAACAAAGGAAATCCCAATGAGCAAAAACGATTTCCACTGTGTGAGCGATACGATCATCGATATGCATTTTCGTTCTCGTTACCGCGTTATCGTGAACCACCCCTAAAACATATAATAATAATAATAATAATATTATTATTATTATTATTATTATTATTATTATTAAATTTTCTGAACACTACAACGTTACCTATAAAATTACAGCTGTCAGCAAAGGGAATAAAAATATAGCAATATTAAAGAACGAAAAGTCGGATAAATATCAAAAGTTGTATTTAAGTTTAATCTCTTCCAAATATGCGACACGAAGATTTTCAAGAAAATCTCTCCGTCCCAAACTATCCTTTACATGGAAAAATGTTCGATATTTTTGTCCTACCGATTTTGATTATTGAATTTTTTGGGAATAACCTATGGTATCCACTGCATCCGGAAGGAACTTTGTATAGTCATGCATAACGGGTAAACCCAAGAGATAGACAAAAACTTACTACACAAAAATTTTACATATCTTTAAAACACACAATTTATTTCAATAATTTGTTTTGTGGCATCAGTCATTTCAGAGATATCCGTTAATACTGATCTGAATTTTTCAATACTTAATAACACTTTTTAAAGTGACGCTATTCACTTGTTTCTCGCGATGTCATGGAAAGAGTATGGAATTTCAAAGCCAGCATACAGCGAGCTGTTTTTAAACACCTGACTTTCGACTGGGTTTCCTTTATCCTCCTTTTAGAACGAAATATATAATGAGACTATTTCTGTAAATGTTTATCTTGATTAACACGAAGCAGATGAAAAAATAAGCTGTCGTAAGAATAGTTTGTAGATGCTATATAACAATAAACGATAAAGTCATGTGAATTAACAGATCAGATTTTTATAAAGTGTTGTCGTATTCGGTTGCTTATCGGGATAATGTGGAAACAGTATGGAATTTCAATGCCAGCATATAGCTGCTTGCGTTTAAACATCTGATTATCGATTCGATTTCCTCTGTCCCCCTTGTACCTACAACGAAATGTGTAGTGAAATATTTCTGCAGATGCTTATCTCCATTAAGGAGTAGATGGACAAATAAGCTTTCGCAAGAAAGTTTGTAGCTAAAATCTATATTAAGACTAAACGACAGTGGGTAGATAATCTCAAGAGAATGTAACACATCACACCTTTTTCTATCAAAATCTTTTATATTTTCGATTTTCAAAATAGCCTGACATTTGGGAGTTGTTTTACTCATATTAGGTTAATTAAGGTAAGTGCAGCAAGTCAAAAGGTATTTAAGTGGAAGGAAAGATCTTGTGACCGCAGTGCCCCCCCCCCAAAAAAAAATTGCTGATTGAACGCAGTTCTCATAAGGCAGGGTGTTAATGAAATGGTTTACACTAAAAGTAAATAATATTATAAACGAAATTCTAAATTTTAAGAGGGAAATTAGTAATAGGTGAAAAATATGAGTAGGCAAGCGCTTGAAAGTTGTAAATTAGCTGTAGCTTCTGCTCTATAGCATAATGTGCGGAAGTTCGTCCAGATAGACATACATGGTGCACATTTGTTTAGGCAGGTTGGCTTTTCAAAGCAGTAAAATAATCGGGGTCTAAACTGTTTTGTCTGGATCACGTTAAAAACACCTATCCCTAATATGAATATATTTATAAATTAAAGGGAAATTATGTGGAATGAACATGATATACCACTTCCCAGTTGTGAAGGCTTTAAGCTTCCCTTTTACCCCACGGGGCTGGATGTCAACATATGCCATTTCTTATTTTTGCAAAAAAGGCAATAAGTATCCCCGGTAATATTCAGCAAAACTGTAGCGTAACTAAATTACGCGAATACGGGGATCTTTTAACTATCCAATTTTAAAATATATGGAAATATTTTTTACCCTATGTCCACCGAGACAGGACACTAGCGACAGGATTATTCATGTATCGGCAATACATGGCTCACCCTTCCTTGCTTAATAATTATTATGATGGTAATATTGCTGATTGCGATATTAACTGTGCTTACCACAACGATTACTTGCATGATTTCTTTCAGCAATGATATTAACGTTTTATGTACTTAAGCTTTGACAGATTATTATAGGTAATGATATCTCAAGAGGTTTTAAGATTATCGAATGCAGAATAAGTTCGATGCTGCATAGCAGGAGAGAACTTTAATGATAAAACTCAAAACCTCGAGTGATAATTAGGAGTACTTGAATAAAATTGATACCGTTATTATTATAAAACTCTTACTATGTAAGTAAATTCTAGTTACGTTGTGTTCAAAAACAAATCACCATATTGGCGCGCATGGTACTATTTGTATAAATTGGTGAATTAAGAAACAATGCCTAACAAGCATAACCTTAAAAACAAAGGTGAAATGTTACATTAATATTCAAAATCAAACTATGTTGGAGAACAACATGTATTTTAGAAACAAAGCAATTAAAAGCGGAAAAAAGCTTAAAGCTACCACTTTGTTTTGAATCTCCCGCAATCTTAAACATCGTATGAATACATCGTGCTTACTCATATTAGAGCAGTCTACAGTAAAGATGCAGAACCTATGTCTTCAGATTATTAAGGATTCGGTGGCATTTTACGTTGTGGCTATCATTAGCTGACATTTTTCTTGCAGGTCTTGTACTTAAATCTTATGTAAAGTATCTTTGTGCATGTCAAAAATGCTCTAAAGCTTGAGCTTCGTATACTGCATTCCGCACACATATTTCGGTGTTGAAAAACAAATACTGAACAAGAATAGTGGACGAGTTTTTAAACAAACTATGGAAAAAGTAACTTAGTTTAATTAAAAGAAAGGAAGAAATCGCTGTGTTGCTTGTGTTTGGAGACAGTGGTATTGCACACGCTGACGTCCTTTCTGGGCGAATCATGAGATTTTGTTCATTGCCAAATAAAGACATAAGAGTTACTTAATAGTACAGAAAATAAATACTGCTTTTTATAAATGATATTACTAATATGAGCCAACAAAATCAGACTTAATGCACACTATATTTTACTTAATGGCAATTGGCGATATTAGTTTACGTGTTTAATCGCGTTTGTTTCTAAGACTATCCACCAAAACGAAAAGTGTCGCAATTTGAAGTGATAAGATCCGCGAGTACTCCGCGAATACAATAATAACCATAGCCAGAAGAAAAGTTAAGATTAATGCGCGAATCAAACAAAATAAGAAGGAGATAAAAGAGAATATTAAAGATTAAGTAAAGGGGGGAATAAACATTATTATGGATGAAATAAAATAAAGTAGAGATGAAATAAAATATTATTACGGATGAAATAAAATAAAATAGAGACACGTATAAATAGATCAGAAAGTAAAAGAACGTGAAAGGAAACAGACACAAGAAAATATGCCAGAGGGCAAAACACTTAACAAATACAGGAAAGGCTAGCTGGAGAACAGGTAGGTTCTATTGAAATCGCCAAGAGCTCTCCGGCGTGCGAAACAAAGAAACGGATGTGCTAGTCACTCAAGCGAACAGAAAATTAAATCAGCCGTGAATAACGAGAAACAGCAGAAACGCTAGCTGAGCCTAAGGGTATTAAAATTGAACCAATGGGTGAGAAAACGCAGAGGAGCCAGATAACCAATAAGGAAGATTAAATGTCACGTGAATAGTAAAACCAGGGAACAAAACTAGAAAAGAGGCGTGAAATAGATTTTGGTCTAGGAGCAGGAGCGCGCTTTAGACACGCGAAAGATGGAACACTTTGTGTCGGGAAACGTTAGGAGGAGGATGTAAAACTTCGTGTGGGGAAACGCTAGGAGGAAGACGTGATAGTTTGTGTTGGGAGGAGACAGAAAGAGGATGTTAGAATTCTGTATCGGGAAAAGAGATAGGGTAGCTAGGGATGACAAAAGTCATATTGTAAGTAAATGAGAAATAGAATAAATTCAAGGGTAAAAGCACGGAGACTGTAACGGGGGGAAAAACTGATAGGAACGCGTCTTGTGTGAAGGGCCTGCAGTACGAAAACCAGTGTGGATCTTCATAATAAATGGGCAACAATAGCAGGACAGCAAAATGTGTCAAATCAAAATGCCAATAACCATGCCACCTCTCGCGAAAATATCACCGCGGAAACGCAACCTGCAATTCACGTGCAGCTTGCGTCGTCGCAGTCACCAACTTCTAGTTTAGCTCATGAGGAACATAGCTATATGAATGTGCATGCATACCCTCTACATTTTAATTTATTAAATGAGATAGCCGTACCACAGTTCAATGACTTGCGAGACAATGCAAAACGATACATTATGGACTTGGATGCCTATTTCGAGTTGAAACAAATTCCGGAAAACTTGAAATTATTGATTATAAAGAAAGGGCTACAAGGCAGGGCACTCTCTTGGTTTCGGTTAGCGATCGGCGACCACACCACATACTCTGACTTCAAACACTTATTCCTAACCAAATATTGGAATACTACCACCCAATACGCGGTGAGAATACGAATAAATAATGGGAAATATACACCAGGACAGGGGCAACAACTCATCGATTACTTCCTGGATCTGGCACAACAGAGCCAATTACTAGACCCACCCATGCAGGAAGATGAATTTGTAAAATTGATCGTGAGGCATTTCCCGGATCATATCCGAAATAATTTAATTGTGGCTAGGGCGACAACCATTGCCGACACACTAGAATTGCTGACGGCGCTACAAGGACACCAGAGCGGTAGCTCGGAAAATAGAGCACCGACACAAAATTTCAGTGGGTTAAGGGCACACCCCAACTATCAGCAAAGACGAGGTCCATACCCTCAACAAAACAGATACGATGACAGGGGCAACCAGTTTACGAGACACAGGGGCGACAACCATTTCCACAGGAACCCACCACGAGACAACGGGAGAAGGTACATAAACTATGTAAGAGTGAACGGGAGCCGGAGACATAATTCATGGGGCACAAACACACCGGAACCCCGTGAATACGAAACAAGACAAGATGGACGCCACAGCCCGAACAAAACCTTCAATGAACGCAGCCGCCCAGGACAAAACGTAGACGCACCATCATGGCCTCAGGAAAACCGACGGGAACATATAGAATACAACCCACGGTCAAACCACCAACGAAATGACAACACGCAAACAAAACACACAGGGACCATAAAAAAGCAAACATGGTTCAACCGCGACAACCAGGGACCGACACAGCAGGATGAGAGGTGCGGTGGCGCATTCGGTACCAACGCGACGACGGAAAACTAAAACGGGGTCAGGATCAATTCCCGTCTCTAGAACCCCCAGCTCTTTGCAACACAGGGAATAACAACTCCATTAATGAAGAAAGACAAGGCGATATCATGGACTCACCACAAGTGTCAATACAAATAGCAGGCGAAGCATACCAGGCTATCGTGGACTCCGGAGCAATGGCCTCTTTATGCAGCATGGAGTTCTACAAAACGATCATATCGCGTGGAATAAAACTGCAAACACTGCCTGTTAAGAATGTTTACGCTATCTTAGCAATAGGGAGAAAGAAAACCCGAATCCAACAACAGGTAATGATACCCTTTAACATCCAAGAGATAGACTTTGAGTATATTTTTCTAGTGGTTCCACATTTAGTGACACAATTAATAATTGGGAGCGACCTGCTATCTGAATTCAGGGCTAATGTAAATTATAGAACAAGGGAGCTCACATTAGTGACAACAAACAATGAAACAGTAACTACACATTTTCTCAAGATACCAGGTATAACACCACACTTAACGGAGGGTGAAAGAGACATCCATCAGAACAGGTTTTTTGTACAAGTCATCAGCCTTGGGGGCGAAATATGTAAAACGCAGGTAGAGATAGATGCTAGATTTTATGAGGAAGAGGAATTAGAAGATATTAATGAACACGACGACGAAGAATATAGAGAAGATGAAATAAAGAATAATTATATAAAGCCCGTGGGAGGCGCAAAGATAAGCGGACTGGATGACTTACCAAGTGAAAATGAAAAACAATACCTGTACGGAGAGACGGACACCCAACAAATTAGAGAGTGCATTGCACGAAAGGTGAATGACATCTCAGCCCTCAGCAAAGGACAAAAACAAACACTAACTACAATTCTATGGAACAACAGAGAAGCATTTTCAGACAAAACAGGTTGCTTTAAAAATTACGAATATTCCTTTGAGGTGAAACCAGCTCCACCATGGAAATATAAATGTAGAAATATACCAATAACACTTCAAAACGCAGTACATGACACGATAACACAAATGATTGAGCAGAAAATAATACAACCATCGAATTCGCCATATATAAACCCCTTATGTGTTGTTGCAAAGAGCTCAGGAAAGGTTAGCATTACGAGAGACGCCCGACAATTAAACACCTTTAGAATACCGGACAAAACAAGGAAAACAGAATTAAGGAATAAACACACAAAACGCCACAACAAGACATGGAACCCGAAAGAAGGAGATAAGGTTTTATACAAGGCACACCACAAGTCATCCATGTTGAAAAAAGAGAACAATAAATTACATTTGATGTGGCACGGTCCGGCCGTAATCCGGAAACAATTGAGTGATCGAGCTTTCGAATTACAAAACCCACGTACTTTAAAAATAATTGGTAGGTACAATTTGGCCTTAATAAAACCGTACAAAGTACCTACAAAATGACGGGAAATGAACCACAATGTAACGTTAAAATGTCTCAGTAAGAAATTAAAACAGAAACATAAACACAGCAGTTGAATTAGCGTGTAAAAAAAAACGTAAGGTCAATAACACAACGACCAGAACAGGGTAAAGGCATGACACATAACGAAAATAAGAGTAAAAGACTAGGAACTGTAAGAGTGTGAAACATGTAAATTTGTTAAACCTAAGGCAAAAAAAATGTAAATTCATATTAAACTTAAACAATATGCAAGAAAACTTAGTAATCTATGCAAAAGGTGTAGAGTCACAGAGAAAGGGGAAATATAGAGTTAACGCTTAACCAAAACAGAACAGAAGGACAATCATCTGGATATAGAAAGTGTTAAAAGTCTCATCATGGTAAAAACTGAACTATGATACAAATGAGTGTAAAGAATATTATTATGTATTGAATGTTAGGATAAGGTCATAGATTAAGTTCATTGTAAATAACATTAAGACCGCACTCATGAGCAAAACTAGGAACAAAATAAAAACGTAAATCTGTGGAAAATTATGTTTACTTACATTCAGGTATAGGGACTTGCACAAAAATGTAAGGTCAGACAGACACGTGACTATTCCCAGGTAGACTCAAAAAGGTGAATGACATCCCTAAACAGTCACAACAACTCGTGTGAACAGTGAAAAGTGAACAGTGCGCGGAATACGTTACAAGAAACACAAAGCACTAGTACACGAAATGAAACCGAAAAAAAATGAGTGCTTAAGTAAGTGAAAGCATGTTTCACTAAAGGGAAACATGAAAATATACACCAGACAAAAAACTAAAACAAGAAAACGAGGCCTGAATGAAAAGGGCGAAAAATAAATGAAAATGTAAATAGTTGTAGAATAGGTTATAAGTAACAGATAAATTAGGTAAAGTAAAGTGCGCCACAAGGCACCAGGAGACGCAGAAGTCAGTCCCTGGAAACAAATTTTTCTATGTAAATTTTTCAGGTGGAGCCACAAGCATAATTTGTAAGTTAGAATGTATATCAAACAGTTCGTCAGAACTAAGTACGGAAAAGCCTCACACAAGACGCGAGGGGGGAACTTTAGCGCGGACAGCGAAGCACTAGTTTCAGTGGGTTTTCAGACAAGCCATTAATTTTACTCATGCGCATAAAATGAATGCCTTATCTGAAGGGCATTTGAAGTGATAAGATCCGCGAGTACTCCGCGAATACAATAATAACCATAGCCAGAAGAAAAGTTAAGATTAATGCGCGAATCAAACAAAATAAGAAGGAGATAAAAGAGAATATTAAAGATTAAGTAAAGGGGGGAATAAACATTATTATGGATGAAATAAAATAAAGTAGAGATGAAATAAAATATTATTACGGATGAAATAAAATAAAATAGAGACACGTATAAATAGATCAGAAAGTAAAAGAACGTGAAAGGAAACAGACACAAGAAAATATGCCAGAGGGCAAAACACTTAACAAATACAGGAAAGGCTAGCTGGAGAACAGGTAGGTTCTATTGAAATCGCCAAGAGCTCTCCGGCGTGCGAAACAAAGAAACGGATGTGCTAGTCACTCAAGCGAACAGAAAATTAAATCAGCCGTGAATAACGAGAAACAGCAGAAACGCTAGCTGAGCCTAAGGGTATTAAAATTGAACCAATGGGTAAGAAAACGCAGAGGAGCCAGATAACCAATAAGGAAGATTAAATGTCACGTGAATAGTAAAACCAGGGAACAAAACTAGAAAAGAGGCGTGAAATAGATTTTGGTCTAGGAGCAGGAGCGCGCTTTAGACACGCGAAAGATGGAACACTTTGTGTCGGGAAACGTTAGGAGGAGGATGTAAAACTTCGTGTGGGGAAACGCTAGGAGGAAGACGTGATAGTTTGTGTTGGGAGGAGACAGAAAGAGGATGTTAGAATTCTGTATCGGGAAAAGAGATAGGGTAGCTAGGGATGACAAAAGTCATATTGTAAGTAAATGAGAAATAGAATAAATTCAAGGGTAAAAGCACGGAGACTGTAACGGGGGGAAAAACTGATAGGAACGCGTCTTGTGTGAAGGGCCTGCAGTACGAAAACCAGTGTGGATCTTCATAATAAATGGGCCATTGAGAGGAGTTGTGAGTATCATTCACCTCCCATCCACACACTCCCTGAGGTAAGATTCTCGTAACCCATAATCCTCTACCTGAGCAGCCGGCAATCACCTGAAACCCTACACCAAGACCTTACAAACCAGAAACGATACCTTTATTTTCCAAACCCCGCTACAAATTCTACGAGATTAATGTGCTTTTACAAACTACAACTACAAATATATTGTATTATTAAAGCATGACGCTTTTTAAATCACAGAAACAAGAGATCAAATTGTTTACAAGTAATGCAATTTATTACACGCCTTTTCAAAGTTGGAAATCAATGAAGGGCTTCCTCACGGTTGTTTGAAGGAAAATACACACCGAACAATATTAATAAATTTGTTTTTAATTGGAACACTAGCTAGAAAAAGGTTCGCCATCCCTCGTCTACAGAATTACAAAACAGAAAAGTGAGGGAGGAAAAAAGAATATTTTCCATGTTTCTCAACATGTATTCAGGCAACATAAGCACACAGATGGATGTACATATGGACTCCTATAATATATACACTTATATACAGGACTAGTTAAAAGCCTCCTGTCATCTAATGGTTATTTATGATACAAGTGATAAAAGTGGAGTTGTATTTTACGAGTAGGCATGTTTGCGGAACGAGGATGAAAGCCGAGTGTAGCAATCCTACGAGAAAAATAAAATCACGTTTATAGATGTGTTGAGAAAAATTAATTTTAGGCAGCCGTGAATATCAAATGATAAAAGTATCCCGCTGAAATTTTGTGCTAATAGCAGTTACATTCGGACATGCGCAGTGGTGAGCTCTAGTCTGGTGTCGTTTGTCCTTCATACCAGGACGTAACACCAGTATTGACATGAGCATTTACACACTCATAACATTCTATAATGTGTAGATAACATAATAAAATAAATAAACAGAAATAAATAAATTCTTTACATTGAGACACAGCTTAATCATCGAATAATTTGCCCACAATGCTGAAGACTTCCATATTTTACACGTTTTTTACTTGCAACATTGAAGAAATCTGTTGAATGCAATGTCGCAGTTTAATCGACTTGTTTGGTAAAACTTCCAACATTATCCTATCAGCTGCTTACAAACTTTCTTCTGATTCTGCCGAATCCATTTCCGAGTCATTCAAATAATCCACAATTACACGAATCGACACAAGGCCTGCCTTAATATTGTAGCGGACCAGGTTGAGCACCGAGTATTGCAACATATGTCGTAAACCAGCGCAAGTGTGGAAACCAGGTTAACATATACATATAGTTTCCATCGCAAGAAACAAGGGTGGTAACAATAAAAATGCTATTCCACTGAGTGTTATAATCTTCAATTTCTAGTATTTCGTGCTAAAAGCTCTACTTTTAGTACCAACTGTCTAAAAATATATTTAACACGTGTTTCATTTTTGTAGAGCGTTGGTATTTGACGTTAATGAAATAAAAGGGACTAAAATATGAAATTTTCATTGTTATACTTTTAAGCTTTACTAGAAGTGATACCAACTTTCCTATTTTAAATGGAATGACCCAATCTATGTTTTACCTAATTGGCTAGTACTCTTTCAAAGCTGCAGCAATCTGATATATTCTGAATTTTTGGGAGATTGACTTTTTTATACAAAATAAAAGAAATGAGTCTCAATAGCGATGATCTTTTATTTGCAGGTAAGCTCCTAGGTACTCCCAAACATCAACTGTAACGCTGTCAACCTCAAAGGTTTGAATAGCTGTAGAGTACTATTGCATGGTGTTAAATTTACAATAAGAGTATCGTCTCCGATAAAATAGGAAACTGTACAATCTGACGTCATGTTTCAATTTCTATGTTTTACCTAATTGGCTAGTACTCTTTCAAAGCTGCAGCAATCTGATATATTCTGAATTTTTGGGAGATTGACTTTTTTATACAAAATAAAAGAAATGAGTCTCAATAGCGATGATCTTTTATTTGCAGGTAAGCTCCTAGGTACTCCCAAACATCAACTGTAACGCTGTCAACCTCAAAGGTTTGAATAGCTGTAGAGTACTATTGCATGGTGTTAAATTTACAATAAGAGTATCGTCTCCGATAAAATAGGAAACTGTACAATCTGACGTCATGTTTCAATTTCTATTCAGTTCAAAATAAATATGCGCATACTTCTGATGGTGAGGTATTTCCGTCCTTGCTCCCTTCCCCTCTTTCGCTCTCGAAATCGAGAAATATGGTTTCACAACTATATGCATGCCCCGGCTTCCCCCCTAGCATTGTTATTAAGGATAGGGGGATGATTTCATTATATTAGACCGCATAAGTTAATGATCGCGCCAGAAATGTCAAGAGAGTGATTTAGATTAATTATCCGAAGCAGCGACCTTTTCCGATACAGTTTTAGTTTCATGAGGCTCGGATGCATGTACTAGGTGGTACAAGCCGCTCCTTTCAGTTTTATGTCTCCCGAAACATCAGTGCAAAAGAAGTTGCCGCATTACTGACTTTCAAAGGGGCGGTACAGATAAGTTGAGAAAGATCACTCAGGTAGTGCTTGCTCTCTTCATGTGTTTACTCTCTTCAAGTTTACTTCGTGGTTTCGCACTGATATCCGTCACGTGGTCGCCTGCTTGCAGTTCATTCAGGCAAACAGATAACATGTTAATTAACGAGAACACGGATATGGTTTTTATATATGGGAAGACGTACCGAAAAGCGGTTGAGGCTCGAGGGCTGTATTCTGAACGTTTTCCGACCTAACGTCTGCCTTCTGCGCGCGTTATTCGACGTGCAGAGACGCAATTAAGAACAGAAGGATAATTCCAGGTATTATTATTATTATTATTATTATTATTATTATTATTATTATTATTATTATTATTACAATTAACTTTCCCATTGTAATTTGAGCAAAGAAATCTGCACTTGGGAGTTCAAGGACTTCAACACAACGGATTTTGAAGGAGCGAAAGTAACATCCCTATAGACTACACTTACACAAAAAGCTTTATGGGAACGATTACAAGACTCGCGTATCTGATATCAGAAGGCTCTTAATTAAAATAAACGAAAATCCGGATTTCACCAGGTAGGTTTTCATGGGGAGATAAATGTTATTTCGCCAATGACTCCAATGCAAACAAACGCAATCTCCATTATTGGGCTTCTCAAAATCCTCACTAGTTTACGACCATATCGCACGCAGACTCAGTGGGGTGAAAACGTGTGGGACGGCGATTGGGGAGACATCGTTGGGCTAGTTTATTTGGCCTCGAGACATATTGAGAGCTTATTTGTAATTCCTCCAGAATGGGCTAAATATTGAGAACCTTCTAGAAGATGTTCCACTTTAGTTAACTCTAAATAACTGGTTTCGGTACAATCGTACACCATTCAAATATTCTAGAGGAATTAAAGAAAATTTCAACAATGCGTACTCCTGATGTGGTTGCATTCGGTGGCCAGCGAGATCCTTTCCTTCCTTCCTTTCTTCCTTTCTTTCTTTCTTTCTTTCTTTCTTTCTTTCTTTCTTTCTTTCTTTCTTTCTTTCTTTCTTTCTTTCTTTCTTTCTTTCTTTCTTTCTTTCTTTCTTTCTTTCTTTCTTTCTTTCTTTCTTTCTTTCTTTCTTTCTTGTGGAGTTATATCAAAGCCAGGGTTTGCGAAACGGAACCAGATATTCCAGAAATTTTAAAAGAAGGGATGTCATGTCTGCGCTTCAATATCAGCAGAAATACTAAGACGTGTCCATGCTGATACTGAGAGGCGCTCACATCAATGCATTCTCCAAGGCGGACATATATTTAAACGTGTTTATTGCTAGTGGTAATACTGAATTCTTATTTATGGACGAAATTGTTCTTAAATAACCCATAAAACCAATACATGCACACTCACATTCAAACAAAAGACCCTAGATCTCAAATGAAAATTTCTTAATTAAAGGAAACTTTCTCGAGCCCAGCCGGGAATCTAATTCGGGACCCCTCACACAGCAGGCAGGTGATCTACCGATTGAGCTACGGGTAGGTTTTCAAGCATTGGTCTTTCATTTAACATGGTCTTCTTCCAGTCGGTATGGAGTCCCCTTTACAGTTCTGCTTAGGCAAACCTTTTGGCAGCCGCACTCTGGAGTTTAACTTCAACGAACGGCTTGTGTGGGTCACCTGGCATGTGTGTCTTCTTTATTTTCTAAGTGGCTTAGCAAGCCTTTTAAGAACCATGTACGTGATAATTATATCAAATTTATTATCCAGTCTAATAATAGGATCAGGAAACAACTGAAAAGCTTATATCATCTTGCTAAATGTTTGGAGATAAATATAGTGCCATGCCAAAATACATTGTGAACTGTCAAAAGAGCTCTCATACATAATATGGTATCTAAGAGCAGCTGCAAACCCCCTTATGATCTTGCCAAATATCTAGCGATAGGATATAGCAGCAAACCAAAATGTGTATGTAATGATTTGCTGCATAGGACTAAATATACAGGATTTGGGAGCCGGATGTTTAGAGATGAGTTATAGGAGCAAACGCAAATGTGCAGTGATTACCATATGAATTCAGGAATACACAGAATCTAGAAGCAACTGAAAATCTCTTGAGATCTAGCCAAATGCTTTTGATCCGTCAAAATTAGTTGAGTACTTATTAGATGCTGATAGTAAATGCCTAACGATCCGTATTGAGATTCGGAAATATCTGGGATATTGGGAACAAATCAAAATGTCCAGGAATATCTGCATGCCAACTAAAGTAATCGTGGTCCTGCTACATGGCTTCAATGTAAGTGAAGCTAACAACATAGAGGCAGGAAGAATCAGAATCTATAAATGCCTAGTTGGACTACTAGTGAGAACCATGAAGAGGTGAAACGTGACTATCTGGAAGAACTGAAGATGCTCATTAATACTCTAATGAGCAGGTAAGGAGCAAAAGAGGAGGATATTACTGCATATGTAGAATTGCGTAATTCCAGCGAGGAAGACACACCTACAATCTTTATACATGCTAAGCTACAAGTAATGAACAAAATACGCAACTAAGCTTACTCTCGATGATCGTTGTTGGAAATTACTATTTTTTTCTTCAAAATTCTACAGCTATAACAGAGCTTCCCGGTGATCTGAAAAGTCTTTCTTTCTCTCTTACCAACAATTAGGGTGTTCAAAATGAGTTTTATATGCTAGAGGCGTGCAATTCTGAGCTAACCGTTGATACTTAGAGGGTTCTTCATAGTAACTAAATAAAATAGTTTCGTCTATTACCACCACTTTATTCATAAACAGAATTTATGCAATGGTCCGGTTTAAAGATACAATAAACCAAATGTGTTGCTCGAAAACGAATGAAAATATTCTTGTATCTACCTTACATTCCTATTTTACCTATATTTGAGCATCACTCTCCATACTTTCTACATGACATAACTGGTAGTGTGGATAAGATAGTTCTCATTGGTTTGTGTTTGATACACTTGAAACTAGAAAGAAATCTTAAGGAAAATATGCAATGAAATTAAGTTGGTAATGATCGCACTGACCAGACCCAAATTAACAAATAACTGCGAGAGTCTGTTTTACTACAGAATGGCAATGTCAAAGAAAAATGAAACTTTGCGCTTCAGTATCTATTTTACATATTAAGTGTTCTAATATACACAACGAAAAAGAGAATATATTGAAATACTTCAAATTACAGCCGGAGAATTCTTAAGATAATTACACAAATGCAAATTAACGGAAAATCTTTCGAGTATTTTACGTTTTCTGAATCACTGCGTAAAGAAGAAGTTTAAGATAGAAATCTTTCTTTCATACACCTAACCTTTCATCGAGAGTCCTTGAAACGTGCATCTGCCTACAAATTTAAATCATTAATTGTGTGAGTAATAGGAGTTTGGATATTAGATACAATGAACTGTTACAGATGTTAGAATGATAATGCTTTCAGTAAATGATTGTTATTACGGACTGTTATTGTATTTGTCTTTTATATGACTTTGATAAAACAAAACGCCCAAAGCCTTTAATATATTCAATAAATGGATGTATTGCCAACGTTATGAATATCATTTGTATTATCTACATCAGTTTATAGAGCAATTTCATTACTTAAAAATACTATATTAAACGCATTAGAAACTCTGCTACAATCCCTTGATTACTCACAACATTAATGACTGCGCGTAACGAAATGTATATATGTGTCGACATACTGTAGAAGAAAATGCGAAATTCTGACCTGACTAAAGATCGATCATAAACGCCTCAGTCGTAATGATATGCAACACTTTCTTTATAACCAGGTACACTCGCTTCCATTTATACCGTCACAGCAGCTTCGGGAAGCTTTTTACCACCTTCTCAGCGGGAGCGTACATAACAGGGAGGCATGTGTCTGGAGCGTTCTTCATTTGTTGTTCGACCAAGCAGTGGTGTGTGTTAACTGTAGCCCGCACGATGTATGCAAATATTTCGGAGGTGCATCACGGAAGAATTGTGGGTATGTGGAAAGCCAATTTGCCATTTGAAGACATTGCTAGGGTAATTCCATGCAGCATTTGCATGGGAGATTATTAAAATAATTCTAGTAGATGTGTCCTCTTTGAGAGTAAAACATATACCTAGGTATACTTCAGTTTTACACTATAATTATTGTCATCAAAAATACCATTTCACAGAGATTTATCTCTTATATTATTTTTATTAGTCTAGCGACCCTTAATCACTTAGATCATGTCGGACGATGAGTGAAATTATGTTCAAATTAGCCTGGGGTCTACAGAGCTTAAAATTACCCGACATTTGTCTTTTCAGGACAAGGGTTCACCCCGGAAAAATCTTATCCGGGTAAGTCAACCTAATCGAGATTCGAACTCGGGACCTCTTGAATGTGAGGCAGACACACTGTCCCGCATCATAGAGGATGAAGAAATTGTGCAAAATAGTGTTTTATTTGGTTGTATATTTAGATTGTACAGATGATTCCAATAATGTCTAGCAAATAAGTCCTCTTTGAGAGTAAAAGTATAACGTATTTCAGTTTTACATTATGTTAGCATTAAAATATTTTTTCGTGGAAATATTGTGAAAAACAGAATTTTACTTATACCGGGTGTTTCAGAAATACTTTTACAAACTTCAGGTATGGGTTCCTCACACCAAAAGAAAGAAAAAAGTTCATATGAACATATGTCCCATAATCCTTGGTTTTCGCGTTATTCCTGTCACAATGAAAGTGTGAGTTCAACGGCCTTCGGGGTTCAACCTCAAAACTTCATTTCTCTATGCATTCATAGAAGGCGTTGACCCGTTGTACTACATACGGTAGATGGCGAAGTGTTGCCATGGAGACTTGTTTACGTTTGTCATTTGTCATTAGTCTGTCTTCAAGTTTCAATTGTGTGCATGTAGTGAGTTAACTGCATGTGTTTCGTTCCACCATGGCTGGATATTCATTTCATGAACAGGCAGACATGATTTTTATGTATGGTCGCGTGAATGGTAATGGACACGAGGCTACACGCCTCTATCAGATGGAGTTTCCAGACCGAAGACAACTGAGTCATCCAACCTTTGTCGCTGTTTATCGTCGCCTTGCTTAGACTAGAACCGTTGCACCATGGGCTATTGATCAAGGAAGACCAAGAGTTGTTCGTACGCCGGAACGCGAAGAACAGATGTTAAAGTGTGTCGAAGACGATCCAGGTATCAGTACAAGACAATTGGCTCTGGCATCTGGTACATCACACGTGACAGCATGGAGGGTACTTCACGAACAGCTCCTGTATCCATATCATATTCAACGTGTGCAGTGCTTTTCGCCTGCCGATTATCCACCACGGGATAACTTTTGCCGATGGTTTGTAGCACAAACAGCCAATCCATTGTTTGTCTCGTCAGTTTTGTTTACAGACTAGCCAACGTATGAGAGAGATGGGGTTACTAATTTCCACAACGTACACGTATGGGCAGATCGTAATCCTCATGCTGTACTTCAGGCTAGACATCAGCAACAGTTTAGTTTAAATGTGTGGGCTTGCATTGTAGGTGATAAGTCCATACGTTTTACCAGCACGTCTTACTGGTGCTGTCTACAGGGACTTATCCAGCACACTCTTCCCGACTTACTTCACGAAGATGTGCCCCTTCAAATAAAAAAAAAGCATGTGGTTTATGCATGATGGTGTTCCGGCACATTTTAGTCGCATTGTTCGATGCACTGACTGGTATCTACCATGACCGATGGATAGGCAGATGAGGACCAGTTCCATGGCCTGCACGCTCTCCCGATCTCAATCCTGTAGATTTCTACCTCTGGGGGCATCTTAAATCATTGGTTTATGGAGCAGCCATCCCGGATGCAGAAACGCTTCATCGACGTGTCATGGAAGCCTGCGAAACCATTCGACACCATCCCGGAGGTTTTGACAGGGTACGACATTCCATGATTCGACAAGTACAGGCATGTATAGAAGCAAGAGGAGGACATTTCGAGCATTTATTATGAGTTTTGTGTGTTATAAATGTGCCACTGTGTTGAACACCTCCTAACGAGAAAACAAAGGATTATGGGACATATGTTCATATGAACTTTTTTCCTTCTTGTGGTGTAAGGAACCCATACCCGAAGTTTGTAAACGTATTTCTGAAATACCTGTATATGTAAATATAGTTGTTATAAGCGATGACGAATAAAGCTGTTGCTCAAAGTTATATATTCACACGCAAATAATCTAGATTGCACATAAAACAGACGGCACTGAATGCGCAAAAAGATAAACAGATACATACACCTCTTCCTTGCTATACATATTCCACCTGTGAAGGCCAGCAAAATGCCGGCTGAAGCTGCGGTGGGAGCATAAATGAAAGCGAGTGTACATACCCACATTGATGAATCATTATACCTTAGCTGGTCTTCAAATGTATTATAATAATATAGAGAGAAACATTTTTGTTTATGAGTGTAGATCTGTGTGTGTGTGTGTGTGTGTGTGTGTGTGTGTGTGTGTGTGTGTGTGTGTGTGTGTGTGTGTGTGTGCTAGCGTGCCTGTTCTTCCCGACGCTAAGTGTCTATAAAATATTTGCAATTATTTAATAAATTGCACGGATTTAGGGGGGCGTTTCATAATCATGTCATCCAATTTCGTAATGTGAACATCAGAGAATAATTTTGGATCCTTTATTGCAAACCTGATAGCTTTTTAATGGCTTCCAGCCAAAAGGGGCAAAAAGGGGAGAATTAAAACCTTCAAATTGGTTTATTGAAGCGAGGGGATATCGTGTTCACATTGCGAGTTCCCTTCTGATTCCGTTGAACATTGCTACTAGGAAATATTCTTTGGATGGTTTTGACGAAACTTTGTACATTTGGGTTTTAGAATCTGGCAGGAATGGTAAGTTACCTTGCAACTTTTAAAACATTCTGCTACAGTCGTTTTCAGCCCTTTACAATTCAACACTCTTCGACTAATTTAGAGAAAAACTTGTGTATTTATTTATTGAGTCCTAACGAGAACTACACACTTATTTTACATGTCTCAACAACCACCATATTTTTAAGTCTATGATCTGCGTTGTTTAACCCAGCTGGTCAAAATATTGTAATATTATATTTCACTACCTGGAAAAATCATGGCGCATTCATACTTCCAAAAATAAACCCGACCCTTATTCTTAAAAGTTACATTTATCCTTTAATTTTAACCGCTTGGTATAAAATTACACCGCTTGGCTAATCGGGATAAATTTGTGCACTTGAGCTGTGGGTCTTCATAAAATTATAGGCTACCTTACGAGTTTCAAAATCATCCGCACTTATATTTTCGACCCTCGTACACCTTAAACAGGAAAGAAAGAAAGAAAGAAAAAGAAAACAGACCCTCGAAACGTACATTTGTCTAAGTCCAAATCGTTTCCGCGGCCGATTTACAATGTCTCGGGAGCGTGCCTTTAGCGTCGTTCTATTGTCACCTTCATATTGAGTTCCAGCTGCTGAATATGTGCTATAAGAAGATATGTAGTAATGAGGCCTACCGAGGTTCGTATCCCGAGCATATTTTATTATTACTTTTTTGCGCAAAACATCGTGCATTGGAATCCTTTTTACGCATATTATAATATAATTCCAATTGCTAAGGCATTTATGCTTACACATAAAAACTGAAACACTCTCCTTTTCATTTTCAAACTAAATATAAAACATATAAATATTATATTCCAAATCAAAAAGCAAATTAAAATAGAAATTAACTTAATATCGGGTGTGTGAACCCTCTTGATCTATTACTGTCCTCATTCTACGGAACATGGGTGATATCGAATGACGGCTTAGTCAAATTTTCACGAGAGGATACATACTTCCTTCCAAGCATCCTGTATTTGATCCCACAAAACCTCTTTTGTCTTACGTAGTCTTGCAAGCCAATTTAACTACAAAACCTTCTTCACCTCTGCCCACACATTTTCAATAGGATTCAAATCTGGTGAGCAAGGAGGCCTATCAATCACTGTGATATCTTGCCTTTGCGAGAATCAGTTTCAAACCTGCTGACTTATGGACAGGGTGGTTATACTGCTGGAATTTCGGGACATATAGTCCTTATAGAAGGAACAATGGTGCTTTCGAGGATGTCTTTATACTGGTGGATATTTAATGTGCCAACAAGCTACCAAAACACACCTAGGCCACTTCGTGACGTCCAACCCCAACACGACACAGATACGAGATCTTGGCGATCCATTTGTTCCACGTATTTTTCGTCGTAACATTTTCCTCTGGGGAGTAGACAACAACTTCAGCCTCAATTTTAGATGAAAATTTCACCTCGCCTATGGATATAACCCTATTCCAGTTAGGGTTGGCATTTCCTTCTGCAAATGCGAGACAACATAATCCTCTGTAAGATGCTGCTTCTTAGCCTGCCGATCGAGCAAAGAGTCGTGCTATAATCAAATGAGCGCGCAAAGCTTTGCGGTTCGATCTAGGGAAATTAGAATTACTTCTAATTGTAGACACTGCTGGAAGAGATTATTGTCTGCCTCTTTTAGAAGTGCAGTGTCCTGCTGAGGAGTGGACGAATGTTTTCGACTCGAACCAGGTCGATGACGAACAAGCTCTTCTCTGGATAACCATACCCACCTCGTAGCCGTAGATATAGGGACCTCAAGTGCTCTTGCAGCCTGAGACTCACAGTATCCAGCAACGTTCAACGTAAGGAGAGATCTCCTTTAGCTTCTTCTTTATGTGTGCGCTCAGTCATAGCCATTCATAACTGAAGAATGAGACAGAGAGTTTGCACATTAACATTAAGTCAATTAAACATTTGGTTTAGTCTGTCACTTTAGAATTCTTACTAATATGGCATTTATTTTGAAAACGACAACGAAAACCCATGGATCTCTTAAAATTAATATCTTGTGCACGGAAACTATGCGGAATTGCCATATATTTAACAAATTAAAATTTAAATAACAAAATACACAAGGATTCGAACCCAGGTTGTTCCAATTACGAGACACATGCGTTTCACCACTCGGCTACCATGAATACAATCCAACTGAAACGCATCTTCCTACGTATCGCATAGCTTTGAAATGAACGCAGGGAGATATTAAGTGGTGTATTGTGAACGCAGCGTTAGCGAATGCTTCCGATGTTTTCGAATCCAACTCTCTCCCTAGATGTTGCTCATTTATTTTGCCTTAGACTGTGCATACAACTGAACTATTTGACGAATCTGGATAAGACTTTGGGCACTTACGCTGTAGGTTCCAGTGAAAATTGCAGGCTTCTTATGACTTTCAGAAACAGAAACTGCTTGTCCTAATTTTCAACCTCTTACTGATAAGCAGGCATAGGAATTTCCAAGCATTAAAGCCAGGACGGAAGGAAATAAGATTAAACTGTCACTGGACTATAGCCAGGGAGGTCGCGGATAACAATCTCCCCTCCCCCCAACCCTCGTATAGTCTTGGACCGGTTTTTACCTGCCTGTCAGTAACTCCTTGGTCTGTTTTTTTTCTGCGCTCTTTGTAGTGATAATGGTTTGAGTGTTGGCAACTTAAAGCCAACTGCTTAAGAATTCCTATGCCTGCTGATAAGTAAAGCTCGGAAGCTGGGACCTTGTATACCTAATCGATTGGTATTCAATGTCAACAAACACCTCCTACTACCACAGAGGTACTGTCACTCAGTACATGTGTTACCTTTATACCTGTAGCCCCAGTTGGCCGCAGGGCTCATGGGGTCCCAAATTCCGAGCCTTACTGGCAAGTTTTCACTCTTTTAACCTAAATGTTAAATATTTGTAGATTTATAGGCTAGATCCTAACCGAGCATGCCACTGTCCGTCAGAGGACTCCACAACATTAAATTGTTCGGTGACATAGCTGTAATTCATTAAGGATAATATTAATATGATTAAAACATAAAATAATTTAAAAGTAATTCAAACAATAAGAAGTAGGCAGTATTAAAACATTTACAATGCAACAGCTGTCCTATGAATTATAAAAATCATGAAGCGAGTCAACATCACCTACATTACTAGGCAGTCAAAAATACTAAAATTAATTACTTAAACTAATGCTCAATTATAGTCTATTATAATATTAATCTAGTATAATAATCTCTAAAACAACTTAAATATTCAGACCAGATCTTAAAATATAAATGGAAGCATACTGTATTTTCTTATTGGTCCACTCTCATTTCCTAAGAATACTTATTGTTTCAGGGTGAACAGCGTCTCTCGACCCAAATACTATGGGTGCACCTCAACCATGGTAACATCTGTATGGTGAATCTTAATGATATCTGCTAGCAGTAAGTACCTATCAGTTATCTATAATTCTGCCTCAGTCAATGAGTCTTTGACTCGTATCTGATAGTGACATCTATTATAGAGGCTGTATTCTCCTTGATTATTAAGTCAGGCTTCAGCATCGAATGGTCAAATATCTTGGAGTACTATCGCTACCCATATGTTCAACCTAAAGTTAAAATCTGAATTACTTGACCAATATGGGCAAAGCTTTCTGCAACTATGCTCTAGGCCTCTGCGAGAATAAGCTACACATAGCTTTAAAAAACTACCCTTATCCTTTATTTGCAACCCCGAACTTCAAGAAAACACAAACAATATAGCTGGTACATTAAGATTTTTCGAAATTACCTGGCAGCAAGTGAGATGTTAGCGCATTCAACTCCTTTTTTTGTTGTTCCAAAGAAAAATTGGTATGGTAATTACCTGTAGGTACATAAACAAATCGGCTTTCAAATTAATATATTCCAGTTAGTTATTAAATTATTCCACACAAGAATGTGTGGAATAATAGGAAATAAAATCATAAATATATAACAATTTTTTTTGAAAATAAACCGCTAGAAGCTAGAAAGCCAAACTTATCTATTACAAATTCACAGGTATAACATTCGGTATATTATATACAAATTATTCTTTTATCCACGTCACGTTATTTACTATACATGTTTTTCCTAGACATTATTTCAAATTAAGCAAAAAGTATTTAGTAACATAGTACATGCGGAAACAACATTCAAACGTTAATGTTAGAAGTATGCACGAATAAATTAAAAAATCGCAGTAACAAGCTCTTGCGAAAGGAAAGAAAAAGACAAGCATTGCAAAGTTTCCAGCATTGCGTTAGATGGTGCAGTTCACTTAAGAAAATATAAAACTGCAAAATGGACTACTTCGAAAAGGGATAAGCTAGGAAAAAAGTTGTCACAAACTGTTTATTCTAACGAGTTCGGAACTTTTTCCTAGGTTTCTGTCTAACTCTTATGATTTCCCAATTGCACAGAATTATACGAAAGATAATTAGAATGAAGATGACTTTACATGCTATTTACAGAAAACTCAAGATATACATTTTATTTATCATATTGCGCAGATCTCAAATAATACAGGATGTTTCAGGACCTTTGCGACTAAAACTTTGTTCGCAGAACGAACATTTTTGTCAAACAATCACCAACCATCCTCCGACGCATCGTTACGGAGTTATTCACCCCTGTTTGAAGCGTATCCGATAGGGTAGGTTTGAGAGGCACAGCCAATATACTTTGACTCTCTGTTTGTTTACAACTTCAATCAAGTAACATCGCCTCTTTCTTGTTCCTTACGTCCGGTTAGCTTTGGTAAGTCTGAGACGCACAGCTCAATTTAACTCAAACGGGGTAGCAAAACGAAAGATCCCACCAGATAATCACCAACGATTCCAACCCAAGTGTTTACGGAATACATTTGTTGGTGATGTCTAACAAACAGTGCATGAGGATTCTCAACATCCCAGATGTGGCTGTTCTTGCTGTTGAAGAATCCACCTCGTGTGAAGCGGGCCTCATCGGTAAACAAGACGTGCGCGAGAAATGTAGGATCTGCGATACTTCGTTGTAGAATCCACTGGACAAACTGAACACGAGGTGCGAAGTCGTTCGGCTCAGTCCCTGTTTTTCTGGAGGTGGTATGCGTGGAGCTGTTGTTCACAAACATTGAGTTAAATAGGGCCGTGCGTCTCAGACCTACCAAACCTAACCAAACGTAAGAAACAAGAAAGAGGCGATGTCACTTGATTCAGCGGTTGCCAACAAACAGAGTCAATGTACTGGCTATGCCTCGCAAACCTATTCTACCGGATACGCTTCAAACAGGGTAAATAACTTCGTAACGATGTGTCTGAGGATGCTGGTTGATAAAAAGTGTTCCCCTCTGCGAGATTTATCGTTCCTCAGAGTTTGTCGCAGAGATCCTGAAACAAGCTGTATATATTATATGATATTTTAATTAAAATAGGAAGAGCCTGTTTTGAGAAAATAAAAATAACCAGAAATATTCCATATTAACGGTATTTTATGGTAAGAGGTATATTCGTGAACATCGTCTAGTTGCAACCTAGAGAGATACTGGAAGTAAATACGAAGTCTCTCACTCACTCACATTCACATTCAAGTGATATACATAGATGTGTAAATGGTAACTATTGTATCTAATTCACTAGCGGCCTCGATTACGAAGAAACGAAGTAATTTACTTTATCAATTCATTCCATTCACGGACCTTGTTGTCCCTCATGTAGCGTCAGTTCACAATGTGCACAAGGCACGATACTTAGGGCTCGGTTACATTCAAATTCAGTGACCATCGCTTAATTACTCTGTTTACTGGCTGCTTGTTGTGAGCAATGCAGTAGCCAGCGCGAAAATACACGCTGAATGTTAGTTTAAAATAAAAAGAGGAGGCACCAATGTATCTTATTTCCATTCCTCTTCCTAATTGGAACAAGGTCTGCTCTGAATTCCTCTGCTCATCAGGTTTCCAAAGTTCAAACATTTCTTGAAGTTTTGGATTTTCCAGCATTTCTCCGAAATTACTAACTTTTATCATTTATGAACAGCCATAGCTTTGGCCACCTTTAGCATAATGTGGACGATAATTTTGGAAAACATTTAGGTACCTTTAGGTTTGCTGAATATCTCCCAAGAGCAAAATATACTGTTGCTTTTAATTTTTTGAAATCACCCAAAGCAGGCTTCCAGCCGGGATTTACCATTGTGGAACTGGACGAATATTGGATATACATAGTTTTGAAACCGAGGATGACGAATTTGCCTTGATTTCTGGAAATTCGTATCTGTTCGGACATTAGTGTGTTTCGAATGTTACCAAACGGACACATTTTGCCTCATTAATCACTAATACTCAGGAACAGCCAAGTTCTAAGGCTTAATCTGAATTCCTCGGCTCATCAGCTTACAAACGGCACCTCATATGATCCGACATTCCTACGATTAATGTTTAAATACATACGATTCAAAGACCTTGGATTTTATAAGTCTTTGACTTCCCAGCTTTTCAGCGAAATTAGACTTCTAAGCAACTTGAACGCCTATAGCTGCAGCCACCACTTTGTCATCACATTTTTTTTGTAACAAAACGTTTGGCGACTTCAGATTTACCAAAATTCTTCCGAAAGCAGAGATATTGCTAAATTAAATTTTCTGGAATGTTCAAAACAAGCCAGGAAGAGATTTATTTTCACTCATGTGGAGGAATTTTGGTATACTAATGGTTTAGGGGCCAGGATCATGAATGTGGATGCTTCTCAAAATTCATTATTGTTTGGACGTTATGGTGTTTCGAATGTTAACAAAAGTCGACACAGTTTGCCTCGTAAACCTTTGATAAATTTGAAATGCTAGATACTAAAGCTAAAGATTTTGTCTGGGCCAGCACATTCTTTTACTGAAGTGTAAGGCACACCACTTTACAACATGCTAAATTATACTAAAATGCCAGTCACCGTAGGAAAATATGCCTTATAAGCTACACTCTATTCGACTTATGCTTCATATATTTCATCACTGTGCAGAATAATTATACCAATAAAATCCACAACTCCTATTTAATATCTACCAATTAAACTCACCACTATTTAATGTTAAGCTGAACAACTGACTCCCCTAAGAAGTATTTATGGAACTCCATGTAACTGCGACGGCTTCGGAAATTACATTTAAGCTTAATCAACATATTTTACTGAATCAGCATACAACACGTTCATTTCATCAAATCATTCTAATAATCCATATAGTATGATAATTTTATTATTAAAATGCAAGCGTTTACGGGGAACTCTGTTCCCGACTTGAATTCCTTTTAGGTCTACCTATACACTTTGAACACTCTTCAGTAATTTCACCTGAACGCAGGAGAGAAAGGTAGTGTTCGGGATTGCTCTGACTTCCGGTAACCCATGATAAGAGACAGTTTTTTTTTATAAATTATTTTTCACTTTAAGCATGCTTTAAATGTACAGGTCTCATTTTCATTATCTTCGAAATAGGGCAAGGGCTTCTTTTTGCATTAAATTGCCCTCATCCGAAACTATCCTTTGGATTGAAACTTTTCGTTACTGTTTAGTTTCTAAAGAACCGTTATACCGATTTTTATTTAAAAATCATATGTCTAAGATAGTAGCATTAAGAATAAAATGCATATATTGAATTTGCTATGAATAGGTAGTTTTCTTCATTCTATTAACATTATAATTTTGTATAATGGAAAGTCACAAAAGAGAGACAAATATCCCTCACCCCCGTAGCATTAACAATTTTCTAAATATCCCACGTTGTTTGTTTACATTTTCACAAGTGGGAGTGCATATGACGGACTATATGCATGTTTGCAATTCTTCTTTTGTATTTTCCTTCACAAGAACTCGTTATTGCCATTTCTAAATTTATTCCTCCGTGCTTCTGATGTAAATATTTGAATGCTCTTTCCGCATGTTATATATAACTAAGTACTTATTGGTTTGCAATTATATATCCAAATAACGTAAACTATGTAAATTTGTAATGCGTAAGAGAAAGTCGTATGAGTGTACCACATACGGTATCTTCTCTTTTTAAACCTCTTGTGCATCATTAATACGCATCTACCTAGAGATATGTCTAAATTCGCACCCTTTTGCTCTGCAACTTAAGTTATATTAAAAGAAGTGCTTATACGATTTCATAACCAAAAAAAGGAGCATTAATCCATGTTGAATCTGCTTTGCAAAGATTAGGATAAAATGCATTCAACTTATGAGTGAGGTGTATTTAGTGTGAACTGGAGACAATAAGCAATATTAATACTGTATATTGGTACCATGGGTGTACCTGTAGGTACAACCATTTCAAATTTGGATCATATTTCAAACTTCGGGGCAATTTGCCTGCTAGTTCGTTAATGGTGTACTGTAAGAACAGAGCGTTATCGCTGGGTACATGAAGTAGAGGTCATAAAAACTCCAAAATGTTTACCTGTGCTTGTCAGACTTAATTGGATTATTGATTGATCCCCTATCCTGTGAACCCAGTTACCTATGCTGTACGTTGTGAAAGCACCTTGTTTGCTTTCAGTGGTCAATAGGCGTTAAAAAGTGTTTACTGCGAGCAACATATATCCACAAATCCCCCTCCCTTTCACACGTAGTATAATTAATGTTGGCTTAACCAAGTTTAATTTTCACGGTTGCGAATTTCCCTTTTCCAGTTTCTGAATTCCTGCATAATATCGGGTTTTGCTTTCGTGCCCTAAACCATGGTTCAACTACACAAGATTCAGCTTTAAGTCTTTAATAAACGTATTTATGACTAAGTGAAGTTGAACTCGACTAGTAGTACCAGTTGTCCATAGTCATTTGAAAAATACTAAAGGAAAACCATTTGGAAAGATTTGCATTAGGGTTCCAATTTTACCCTCTCCACCACTCTCCACCACTGTTGTATTACACCCATATATGCGATATAGACATCTCACGCGAAATGCACGTTTTGAGGTCCCTGAATTTAAAAATTAAGATAAAGATATGAATGCGCCAAAGTGAGTGTGTGTGTGTGTGTGTGTGTGTGTGTGTGTGTGTGTGTGTGACAAAACACTTTTTACCAAAAAAAAAGTGTAGATCTCGTTACAATATTCAGTTTGTATCAATATTTTGTGGCATTAACTATTTCCGAAACACTCGTTACTGGTTTGAACTTCGTATACTTCATATGCTTTTTGAAATGTCATTCATTTGATTCTCGTGGTCATGCTGAGTGACATTTCAAAGCATATCACGACCCGCTTATTAAAGATTTGACTTCAGCCTCCTGCATCCTCTTTATGGTTACAATGAAATGTGTAATGGAACCATTTCTGCACATGTTTATTTGATTAACATGAAGCAGACAGACAAACGCTTTCATAAGAATGGTTTGTAGAAGAAACATAAAAATAAACAGCAAGTCATTTGAATGTAAGGGGATGAGACTTTACACATCTGATTCCAATCTTTGCCTGCATGCAGCTAGCATGAAAGAACGATTTAATAACATGTTGATTTAAAACGAATTCCTCATTTTCCTAAATCTTCTTACGAAGGTGAGTAAAAAAGAAGTGCAGGCGTGTTTAAAAAAAAAAAGTGGCACGATGGAGCATGGGTCTCATGGTACCTACAGGGACACGATGAGAATGCGCACAATAGGTCCACAAAACGACACTTTTCTACGCAAGAAAATCAGTTGGCACGAGAGGAAACTGTGTGGAAAAAGTAGCCTCCGGAATTCAGCTACCGGCTTTTTATTCTCTGATCACCATAAATAAGAACCGGTTCGATGCAGATATTTGCATACACCTGGGTTGGGTACCGAGCAGCGTGTCACTTGCCAAGTATTAAAGAAAGGGTTCCTTTAAAACAGGTAGCTTAGATCTTACTTACCAATTAAAACAGAAAATCTAAAATACCAAAATAAATATAACTTGTACAGACACTTATTTCATAAGGAAGCACATTATAGAAACCGTTAAGACGTGACCTTCCCTTTCCTTTTCCTAGTTGCCTCCAGCCAGTGCAAATATTGCCCGTTAATGAGCGGCGAGCTTTTAGGGAGTGGAGAACAATCAAAACGAACCAAGTCACCTGCAAATGTTTACGTCCAGTAGGTTCCTACGCTGATCGGAGTAAAAGCTTTCTACCGGTTTCTTCTGAATGACGGAAGTAACAGCCCACCGCTCTCGTGGCACTACTATACAAATCCGTTTGTCCGGTAACGGTGGACCGGCCCGCCATTTCTGCCCTATATAATTCTATCGGTGTGAAACAATTATATGTTAAACTAACTTTTCGTTATAAAAGATGTGCGGCACGATGCCCCACAATGTCTGTACAAATTTGGCACCCGATGAACATATTACTGAACACTCGACGAGTTTTTACAGCCGAAATATTTAAGAACGCTGGTCGGACTTGTACTCAAATTTCGTCGAGGGATTTGTTGCATTAGCTTTGTTTCAGCATTCCCCAATCCAATGGATTTAGATCCGTATAGCGAGCAGGCCAGTCATTTATTCTCTCATAAAAACACGTAATGTAAGGCAGCGATTCCCTTGGACTTTTCCCCATGACAGTCCCTATCTCCTCCAATTTTTCTCGGTTAGAACTTCACTGTCTATATTTCTTTTTGTGTAACACGAACCCAGTGTGTTACAATTTTTAATAACCTATAGATTGTGGAATTGACAGGAACGTTCACATTAGGCAATTTCTTGTATAAGTTCAAGCTGGCAATCCACGTGCTACTCCATTCGAGAAAATTTAGCATAATAAACACACTCTAATGTGTAGTATACACCATGATAACGACACAATGCAACCAACAGACGACACACGATGTTATTCCTACTATGCATCATGCCAAATATATTAGAAATGCAAATGCAAACGCTGAGTGAAGTCATTCAACCCGATTCTACCAATCAGACCCAGCTGCCGTTAGTCGCGTCATTCAAGATAAACACCGTATATTAAAACAATGTAAGAGGGTGGACTCTGTAAAACTATGACTAAGCATGGATTAATGAAAGGACAATTTTAAAGCTAAACCAAAATGCACGCAAGTACATATAACGCTTGAACTGTTAGACCAGAATTTAATTAGTAGCAGTACGCAAACAATGGCAGAATTGATTAAATTATACCTTGCTATACATCATGCTTCGTTTGCGTAAGGCAGGTAGTCGCGAACAGGCGTAGTGTTATCTACAGAAGCCTAGGGTCAACAGACAGCTTCATTCGACCCAACTCCAGCCGGTAGGAAACATTAATTATAAACCATTTATAATTTAACAAGCAGTCAAGAAGCAGATATACCTGTGGCGTATCGGTGTTACAATATAAAAGCTATGTAAAGGAATATAGAATTCGGAGTTTGAAGAATCAAAAGCCAGAAACTCTTAGAAAATTGAATTAAAGCACGATATTCCAATTTATCTTTATTTTCTTGGAAAAGAGTAGAAGTTAACTCAACATTCAAAAGTCAAATACAGAAGATTCTGTAAACTGGAGAGGAAAAGTATTCTAAACCCCACATATAACATATATGCCATAATTATTAATGATACAGTAACAATTGTAAATGAAGTTATTTTAGAAGAGCAGCAAACAGTTTCTAGGAAAGGTCGCTTATGTAATGATAACATTTTGAGAGCAACAAATTTGGAAAAATGACGAGAAGTCAATCTGGAAACATATGTAGCGTTCATTGACTTTGAAAAAGTATTTGATCGAGTGGACAGAAATAAATAATGGCCAATTATAAAAAGAAAAGGATTTCCCAACCATCTGAATATAAAGACTTTACAACGTATGTATAAAGGTATAAGTTCGACATCGTTATTATAAGAGGCGTGTTTTTAAAGTACCGATATTTTTTTTATAAGAGAACATAATTTCCCAAATACTTTATCATCATTCATTATCTTACGCTACTACTCCACATAGTCACCGCCGTTATTCAGGCACTTGTCTTTAACGGGAAACCAATTTTTGTATGCCTTCGTCAAATGATGATGCCGCCTGTGATGAAAGCCAAGTCTGCACTTCTTGATTCACAACATTATCATCGTTCAAATTTTTCCACCAAGGAATTTCTTCAGAAGAAGAAACAGATGAAAATACCTTGCTACCAAATCCGGACTGTAAGGAGGGTGGTCGAATTGTTCCCAACCAAATAATGCGATCAGATCTCGAGTTTGTTTGGCTGTGTGTGGCCGGCATTTCACTTATTATTGTTTCACCATAAACCTCGCAAATTGGCAATGGATGTTTACTGGCATAACATTTCTCGCATTAAGAAACAAAACAAAACGAAAAACAATCGCTGATCTGACTTCACGGTCGACGGGTCGTTCCATTGTTTCGAACATTTCGAAACGCTCTAACAACAGGAAAACACAAAGTGGCTATCGCCCATTTCTAATGAATGGAGCAACTGCAGCGCTAAAATATGAAAACGGTACTTGCTTTTAAAACACGCCTCGTACAAAAGAATGAAGGTGATTTATAGAGGGCAATAAACAAACTAAATGAACTGGGGAAACAAGTGTAAATTGAATGCATCCGTTCAGAAAACTAAAATAATGTCTAACCAAGGGAAGTATCGCATATGATAAAATTGTAGATAATAAACCCCTTAAACAGGCACTTAATTTTAATTATATGGATTGCAATGTAAATGTCAATAGACAGAGACAAGAAAAATAAATTAAATAATTGGGGAACAATATATCTGACACTGAAAAACAGAATAAGAAGAAATGCACAACTAAAATTTATTAACTATGGCTATTCCAGTTTTAAAGTAGGAGTCATCTTAGATTATTAGAGAAACAAATAAAACAAAGTTGCTGGCAGCAGAAATGATGTTTCTCCGAAGGTTAGGGTTGTACAAGGGTGCATTAATAAGAAACGAAGATATACGTGAAGAACTTAAATATATAAGCTAAGTGATGAAATACAGCAACAAAAAGAGAACTGGAAAAGTCACTTAAATTGAATGAGTAAAGAGAGAATACTGTAAATTATTGACAAGGATCAACCGACGGGAAAAGAGATGTCGGAAGCGAAACATGTGAAAACGGAACAGGCATACTAGAGGCTAATCCGTGAAGTGAAGAAGAAAAATCTAATGTGATACACTCACATGACTTTCTCTACCCTCTATCGTTTATCTGTGGGTATACAAACTACTTTTAAGAAAGCTTATATTTTGTCCGTCTACCAAATTTTAAGCCAATTAAACCTCTGCAGAAATAGCTACATTACACATTTCGTTATAGATACAAAGGGAACAGCGATAGTCAAATGTTCAAGAACTGGACTCTTTATGCTGGGTTTAAAATTCCATACTTTTCCATGCATTCGCGAGAAACAACTGAATGTTGGACAGGAGTTCAAGAGAACGATCAAGAAATGAACAATTCGAACATTTAATAAAAAACTATTTGAAATAAATTGTATGTTTTGAAGAGATCTACATTTCTTGTGAAATACGTTTTCGCCTATCGCTTAACGTTTACCAGTTATGCACGATTATATAAACTTCCTTCCGAATGAGGACTTCATAGGCTGTTCCCAGAAAATTTGAGATATTCATTTTATTTTGACATGAAAATATATGTCATATAAGTATGGTATTTTAATCAAAATCGTTAAGAGTAATTGCTGAGAAAATAAATTTCGAAAAATGTTCCAGGTAAAGGGCAGTTTGAGATGGGGGAATTTTCTTGAAAATCTTCTTACGCCATCTTTGGAAGATGCTAAACCTAAATGCCAAGTTTGGTATTTATCAGACTTTTCACTTTTGATTTATGCTGTTCACACAGACACACATATATATTTCTAAAAATGCTATATTTGGATAAAGGGGCCTCAAAACATGTATTTTCGGTGAAACCTCGATATGGAATTTTTGGGTAGCAGTACCTTTTCTACGTACAAGGTGCGTGGTAGAAAAAGTAAAAATATGTATACCTATAACACTAAATTGCATATGAAATCGCTGTCATTTCTAGCTACACGTGCGCGATGTTGAACCGTCTTTACCTTAATCCTTACATACGGTGGTCGGAGTGCTTCTTATTTCGTGGTCGTCAACTAGTTATCAAGCTTGATTTCTTCTTCCCAAGTGAAATTATCTGTGTGTTCTGGAATGCAATGCCTGTCCACTGCATGATCTCTGTAACTTTTGCCCCAGTTTATGGTTTTTATTTTGAATGCGGCTACGATTTTAATTTCGCTAATTACTTAATAAATTCAATATATTTATATGCATTTTACACGTGTATTACTTTTCATCATTTAAGTCGCAGCTAAGTATGCTAGCTATGTTGAATGTTAATTCTATTCACACTGATTTCTGCGATTGCAGAACGAGAAAAACAGGACATGCCCCGCGTAATATAAGCTTGCGGTCCTAAATAGCGCAGAAAGAATTCAAAAACGAGCGAACAGGTTCGGTGCAGCCGAATCAATTACACTACGCGTTCGTTGGATGCGTGAAGCGTATGGCAATTAAACGAATAAGTTCAGTACAGTATTTACTCATGTTGTCAACGGCAACCAAGAGAACGTTCCCTAATGAGGTAAATTTGTAAATTTGGGACGATACATCTTAAAGCCCTGGAATGGTATCCTCTCTCCCTCTATCTCTCTCTTTCTCTCGTTTAGGGCCAGCAGACAATTGCGAAGTCTCGCTGTAATCTGATCGTCACTTTCATGAAGGCAAGAGTACAAGTTTTCTAACTTTTCTATACCAGTAATAATAATAATAATAATAATAATAATAATAATAATAATAATAATAATAATGGAAATTGTAGCGATATTTCCGCCCGATTACACCTGAACAAAAAGGAATCCTTAAATAATGATAGTTTATGAATTATTAATGATTAATTAACACGCAATTTTATAATTTTCCACAATTTTAAATTAATTGGATTAAAAACATCAATCAAGAGCCCCTCAAACAGTGAAAATGTTTTACGTTTCATTAATATTGTTAAATAAATAAAGGCGTAATTACGTTAGAAAATCTGCAAAATTTAGGCGAACTTCATTGTATTTTTCCGAGCGCGGGGCCATAAAAATTCTTTGTACTTTGAGGTAATATTTTATATCACAACACTGTGAATGCCAGAGTGATGTAAATTAATATTATTGTATGTACAGGATTTTAGATGTTTGTTAGCCATAAGCATTGTTAGGAAATAAGTTTACACGGCCTCATTGAAACTGATAATGGAAGTGGGTAACAATAAACCGAGGGGGTGAGTTGTTTATCATTAAGAAGAGACAAACAAATGACGTCAGGGCAGCGTGCCTTTCTTTAGAAATGGAGGGAATATCTTCCCTAGAACATATATGTTAGTAGTAGTGATTGGCTGACAAACCAGACGCTAATGTTTGCGCGATTTGGTAACCTATAGCAGCTCTATTATAATGTTTAAGCATTTCGAGGTGAAGGAGTATATATTCTCAAGCCATAAACAAGTTTCGCGCAGTTTCGAAGAATCATTCACGAGGTGCACGTAGTCCTGAAGAATCTCTTGCGAGGTACATGTCGTAAAGTTAGTTACAAAATGTGAAGTACGCGAAGTAATTAGTGCGTCGTAAATATCACAGTTTCAGTCAGGCGTGTATAGAGATTAAAATGTGAATTATTAATTAACTGTGACGGCAATAAAAGTGTAGAAACAAATTATTTTATCAGTGTTATCTTTTAGTGACAACTCCTTTCCGTTTACACGCCCTGCTTAGAGATATTTGCTTGACTGAGTTATAATAGCTAGCTGGAGGACAATAAACCCAAATTTTAAAATAATAAAACAATAAGAGGCGCTCAACAAATAAGATAACACGAGCCGATTACTGCGACAACTTCGAGAGGAAGAACCTAGTTTTAAGAGAAAGTAGACGCTCTAGGCAACGGGCTTTTCCTACCGTTTAAACATTGAATTTTCAATCAGAGAACCAATAAAGGTACAGGATAATTATTAGAACCCATGAGAAGACAGGAAGACGTGGTTGTATGTACAAAAATCCGGAAGCTAGTAGTAAGTTGATATACGTAAACGGAAGCATGGATTCCACACAGTTTGTCATGATTCTTCGATAAGGTAAGCCGCAATACTCCGAGTCAGAAAAGGACGCTAAGTTCCGAAATGTGCTAAGTGCCGCGCAGTTATATAACTATAAGGTGATATATGTGGAATATTTGTCTAATGTGCTAATTATTCGTTGAGATAACTATATCCAAGCTTATAAATGAGTTAATATTTGTCAAGTGATCACTTCAAGTCCGCGCGAATCTAAAGAACGGTGAAAGAGCACCAACATATTAAATAATTAGCCGGAGCAAACGTTAGTGGACCAAGAGGTAATAGTGGGAAGACAGTGTTAAAAGAATCGCACGTGTTAGGGAATACCAGAGAATCTTGCAGGATTTCTAGCAAAAAGACGCGCCGGAGTGAGAAAAGTGAAAACAGCGTTTCTCTCTAAACAATATCCTGATGCCACCACTCCCGAATTCTATCCTGACATAATCACAGAAAGGAATTTCAGATCGATTAGCCGACAGATGGCCCTGAGATACGACGACGCGCTTCCTACGGACATCGATTCCTGAAGACGACCCCCTACGACGTAGCGGACGACAACGACGGGAAACGCTACAAAATCAAGCCAGTGCAGTGTTGCTTGTTTCTATAGCTTGGGCTCATAGTGCCGCTTCGTCTGTGACAGAAGTAAGTGGATATCACCTCGATTATAATTTAACGAAAAGCCAGCACATTCTGCATTCTTATGTGCATGCTACGATATCACAGGTATTGGAGTCTATTAAAATACATATATTTGAAAGAAGAGCCGATAAAAATGATCTAACAATATTTAACTGCCATGCATGTTCATTTTTGTTATTATTTAAAAAACAAATAACTACTTGTTTGTAGCATTAGCCACGGTATTTTCAGCATTTGATTTATACATAACTGTTGGCTTAATAAAAGCAATATAGAAAAACCTAAAGGCAATATAATCAGGCATGACTACACCCGCAGTTGCCTCTCCCTCCCCCCAACACATACGGGTGTTTATAGCCGTCACACGACATAGTTTAGTCTTGAAAGTCTAAAGTAAATTAAAACAGCTTCTAAATAGTAATTTATCTAACACGAAAATTACGAACTATAAGAGCGTAAGCGTTTGTGGCTAATGGCTTTTCTTGAACAATTTATATTTGGTCGAATGGAACTAATTTCCCCCACGCTATGTTACTGATTTCATGGCCTGAAGCTCCGAGACTTCTGCAGAAAACAACTGCCACTATTTGCAGCTACCCAACTGATTGAACCCTTATAGTAGCATATATTAATCAGTTGTGCCACTGTATATTGCATATACTTACTAATTAAATGCCGACATGATAGCTAAGTTACCTAGAGAAGTGAGTTGTGAATGCAGTTCTCTTATTTTGGATAATATTTGTATTGGACGGAGTGGCTTTCGAAGTTTTATTTTCTGGGACACCTGGTAGCCTTCTTGAAAACGTATCCCCGTCTACCCCTCTGATCTGCACTGCGTGGAGGCAATACGGATCGCTGGCAGTGACGATAGGATTGACTGGTTGCTCTGGCCGCAGGCATGTCGCCATGTAGAGATTAACTTCTGATTTCACTAGGTTGGCACAATAGGTTATTGCCGGGGGGTGCTGCAAAATGGGAGGTAAGCTTAAATATTCATTTTTAATTACTAAACTAGAAGCCTTCTTTTCCCAGGCATATTAGAATATGTAATTATGTTTTCTTGGTACAATTATTCGACAACGATTTAAATTCATTTATATTTTGCTTGAAGTTGATTTCTATTGCTTTTTTACTTTCTCTACTACGTATAGTAAGTAGGGGAAGTACTTCATTTCACCCAAAAATTCGATACCCAGATTTCACCGAAAATATATGTTTTGATGTCCCTGAATAAAAAAAAAGCATTTTTGGAAACATGTCCCTGTGTGTGTGTGTGTGTGTGTGTGTGTGTGTGTGTGTGTGTGTGTGTGTGTGTGTGTGTGTGTGTCTGTGAACAGCAAAACTCAGAAACGAGGTTCAGTATCTTCCAGAAATGCGACACGAAGGTTTTCAAGAAAATCTCCCCACCCCAGATTACCCTTTACATGGAACATTTTTCGAAAATTTTAAATATCTCAAAAATGGCTAACGATTTTGATTAAAATATCATATGTTTAAGATATTTTCATAATAAATGAAATGTATATCTCGAATTTTCTGGGAATGTCTCCAAAAGTATTCTTCATTGTGAACGACTTTTGCATAAGTGGTAAACCATAAGAGATAGACAAAATTTTACTATACAAAAATGTAGATCGCGTTAAAATACACAATTTATGTCATATACATTTTTTTTTTGTTGAGTGAACCGTTTTCGAGATATTGCTTGTTATTTCCTTAAATTTTCCAATACTTATACATTTTCTCAAATACAAATTCGTTATTAATTTTTTTTTTGTCCTGGTAATGCAAAGAGAATGGAATACTCCACATAGCAACCAGCTCTTAAAATATTTGACTATCGCTTAAAGCCTACTAATTCCCCTTGCATCAACAAGAAAATTAGGAATAAGATTAACATCTCGATATCTCGATTAACATGAAGCATATGGAGAATAAGCGTTTGTAAAAATAGTTTGTACAATAGTAGAGAAAATCATGTGAGTGTAACACATCAGATTTTTGTCCTGGTAATGCAAAAACAGAATGGAATACTCCACATAGCAACCAGCTGTTAAAATATTTAACTATCGCTTAAAGCCTACCAATTCCCCTTGCATCTACAAGAAAATTAGCAATAAGATTAACATCTCGATATCTCGATTAACATGAAGGACATGGAGAATAAGCGTTTGTAAAAATAATTTGTACAAGAGTAGAGAAAGTCATGTGAGTGTAACACATCAGATTTTTATCCTGGTAATGCAAACAGAATGGAATACTCCACATAGCAACCAGCTGTTAAAATATTTAACTATCGCTTAAAGCCTACCAATTCCTCTTGCATCTACAAGAAAATTAGCAATAAGATTAACATCTCGATATCTCAATTAACATGAAGCACATGGAGAATAAGCGGTTGTAAAAATAGTTTGTACAAGAGTAGAGAAAGTCATGTGAGTGTAACACATCAGAATTTTTTTAGATATATGTGCATCCCTTACGCTTTAGCAAATATGCATTTTCACCTTCTCTACTACTTACCTATAGTACGCAAAGGAAGTGGGCACCGTATTCCACTCAAAATGTCGAAAACGAGATTTCAACGGAAATGCAGATTTTGAGGTACCCTGAATATACTTACAATAAGCATATTCAGAAAAAGGTCCATGCGCTTAAGCATAGATGTGATGACTGTGAACAGCAGAACTCAAAAACGATAAGTCGGATAAACACCAAACTTGGTACTTAAATCTTCCAAAGATGTGACACGAAGATTTTAGAAACATATCAGCTCACCAAACTACTCTTTCCATGGAAACTCTTTCGCTAGTTTTGTATTTACTCAAAAATGACTAAAACTTTTTAAATTAAAATACCATACTTTTACAACATTTGCCTGACTAATAAAGTTTAAAGCAGGAGGGATACGAAAACTTTGGATATGAGTTGGGCTGTCTTTTACGATGCAAGATGAAGATTTTTTGTGGAACTACTGCATCTCAAACAGCTCCATATACAGAAAACTTTTTGTTGTGTTTTTATTTTCTCAAAAATTATAATAAGGATTGTTATATACACTGAGAGATTGCCTAACATTTTTCTTAAATAGCCGCCAAAGTCCTGTTTCTTCTCAGTAAATTTTGTTATTGATATTCCTTTATATGAGCCGTTTGTAAAACTTTTAAGAACGGTAACCAGTGACTGTTACATAACAGGTTATTTTTAGTATTACATTATGAAATTTTATAAATAGATGATTAAAACAAAAAGGTACCTGAGCACTCACTTTTATTCGCAGATTCTCTCTCTCTCTCTCTCTCACCCTCCCTCCTTTCTTTCTTTCCCGTTTGTGATGAACAAGAAATGTACGCTTTTGGAATGTAATACAGAATATAGGGACTTGGGCATCTTCTCGTTACACAAATGGGGATTCAACTAACTTTAATTTGGTTTCAGTTTCCTACCTTCTCCACAACGTCGTGCCTGGTGCTCAGCTGGTCATGCCAGCATTCCGGAACAATGTTCTCTCCTTTAATAACAAAAATAAAATGAAACCACTTTCTCCAAGATTTTTAATTTCCTGCTGTTAAATTATAAAGAATAACACTAACAAGCTCGAACTAACAGTATGCAAGTTAAAACAGTTACAAGTATACTTTTCTTAGATACCTTTCAATAATCTTTAGAGTGTGTTTGTGATCTGGTCTACTATAAACAGACAGCATTTATCTTTGTGTCCAGAATAATCCCAAAAAGGACCGAACCGTTTTGATAAATCTTGCACCGTTAAAAAACACTGTTTTCGTTGGTTGTATAGGTTGCAAGACATGTGTTAGTGGGGTCTACCTTATTTAGGTCATCTGCATGTTTTATTTATGCTAAAATAATTTCTAAAATACAACAAATCATTGCAACCCTTCTTTATGAAAGTATAATATTCAAAATAAACAGTTAATCACCCGGTAGACTATCATATACATAGCATTTAGTGTAAAACTTGTTGCTGGCTCTTACATGTAATGGCAGCTGTGAAATAGTTGATTGTTTTGTATATTGCTTGAGTTTTAAGAAACAAATCTTTATTTGCTTGACAGAAACAGCTTTATAGGTCCTTTGCACATACTTATTTACATTCAATTTAAATAAAATGAACATGTTTCAGCCACGTCAAAATAAAGCTATGTCCCAAGCTCCATAACAAACCTTTGACGTTTTCTTTCTTTTCTTTTTTCCCCATTTTAGTTTTTTATGGCTCCAAATCCCGTTTTCTACTGCTTTGTGAAAAAAATCTGCTAGTGGCTTTGCATATTTTATGTTTTACGGTACATGTTAATTGAAAATATACAGATATTGATGCCCTAAACAGTTTCACGAAGTAAGACGTACTCCTTTACTTTCTGCGCTTCGGCCAGAAGAATACCACGCATAACATGTACTAAAAATCACATTCACAAGGCCTTCTCTAGGCACCATTGTTTATTATTTTCTCTACTACGCACTTACAGTGAGTAGAGGAAGTAACCTATTCATTTGATACCGAGATTTCACCAGAAATACATGTTTTGCGGTCTTCCAAATCCAGAAAAAGCATTTTTAGAAAAATGATCCGTGAATGCGTGTGTGTGTTTGTGTATGTTAACAATATACCTAAAAGATAAAGAGTCTCATAAACACCAAACTTAGTGTTCAAGTTCTGTACCTTCAAAAACTGAGACACGAAGATAAAAAAAAATCTCTCCATCCCAGACTATCCTTTACATGAAAATGTTCCGTTATTTTTTATTTCTCAAAAAGGCTCTAACGATTTTGATTAAAAGGCCATATGTTTAAGATATTTTCATGACATTTAATATGTATACTTTAAATTTTCTGAGAATAGCCTGTGAAGACTCCTTCATTCTGAATGTCTTTGGTACAATTGGTAAAGCGTAAGAGATTACCAAAACCTTACTACTAGAACCTTATTAAAATACACAACTTATGCCACAGTTTATTAGTACACATTTTTTATCACATTAATAATTTTCGAGATGGTCCTTGTTATTGATTTGAATTTTGAAATATTTATACGCTTCTCAAGTGAAAAATTGCATTCTTTCTTTCGTTTCTTTTTTACTTTCTCTACTACGTATGGTAAATAGGGGAAGTATAGCATTCTACCCAAAAATTCGATATTGAGATTTCGCCAAAAATACATGTTTTGAGGTCCCCTAACCCCAAAAAATTTTAGAAAAAGGTCCGTATGTGTGTCTGTGAACAGCATAACTCAAAAATGAAAAATCGGATAAATACCAAACTTGGTATTTACGTTCAGTATCTTTTAAAGTTGCGACACGAAGATTTTCAGCAAAATCCCCCCCATCCCAGACTACCCTTTACATGGAGAATTTTTCGAAAATTTTCTCAAAAATGGCTCTAACGATTTTGATTAAAATATAATATATGTAAGATATTTTCATGACAAATAAAATGTATATCTTGAATTTTCTGGGAATATCCCCAAAAGTCCTCTTCTTTCTGAATGTTTTTGCATAACCGGTAAACCGTAGGAGATGGACAAAACTTTTGTACGTTAAAAATGTAGAGGTCGTTAAAACGCACAATTTATGTCATATACTTCTTTTTTTGGGGGGAGTGATCCATTTCCGAGATAGTCCTTGTTATTTGTTTGAATTTTCCAATACTTAATACTTTTTCTCAAATGGGAATTCGTTATTCGCTTCTTTATGTCCTGGACATGCAAAGAGAATGAAATGCTCCATATAGCAACCAGCTCTTAAAAGATGTGACTATCGCTTAAAGCCTATCATATTCCCTTTGCACCTACAAGAAAATTTGCAATAAGATAGTTTCTGCAAACGTTCATCTCGATTAACATGAAGTAAATGGAGAATAAGCGTTTGTAAAAATAGTTTGTACAAGAGTACTAAGTAGAGAGTAGAGAATATCCTGTGAGTGTAACACATCAGGTTCCCCCCCCCCTCCGTGGTCATGCAAAGGGAACGGAATTTCAAAGCCATCACATAGCCATCCGCTCTTAAAAGATTTGACTATCGGGTAAGCCTACGGTATTTCCCTAATACCCGATATCTATAAGGAAATATGTAATGAAATTATTTCTGTAGAAGTTTATCTCGATGAACATGAAATAGAATAATACGCTTTTCAATAGCAGTGTCTTGAAGAATGGGTAAAGCCGCGTGGGAGCAATACATCAGATTTTCTTTATATAGCTCCTACAAACTATTCTTGCCAAAAATTATTTTTCTAACTACTTAAAGTTAATCGAGATATAGTTTACAGAAATAGTTTGATTACAAATTTTATTCTAGTTGTAGCGATAGTGAAATATTTAAAAAGCTGGTTGCTATATGCCGATTTAAAATTTCAAACGCTTTCCATAACATCGCCAGAAACAAGTTAATGAAGACAGTACTTTAAAAAATTACAAAGGCACTGAAAAATCCACATTAACAATGGATATTTCGGAGGTGGTTGTCGCAAAAAAGGAAGAAAGAAAAAAGGTATTTGAAATGGCTTTTAAAAAGAGCTGATTTTTCAAGCGGCAAGATTTTGTCTACCTCTTATGGTTTACCAGTCACACGAAATTATACAAAAATCATTCCGAATGAAGAGAACTTCATAGTTATTCACAGATAATTTATGGTTTTTTAGTCATTCAAATATTCTAAACACATGGTATTTTAATCAAAATCGTCAGAGCCGTTTATGAAAAAATGAAAAGTAAGGAATATTTTTCCATGTAAAGGGTAGCTTTGGATGGGGCATATCGTGTCACACCCTTGGAAAAGGTATGCAAAGCTTTCTATGTTTGCGGCTTTTCGTTTTTGAAATATGCGCGCCTATATTTTTTTAATCAGGGAACGAGGTAGAGTTTTTGGGTGCAATGCAATGCTTACTATAAGTAGAAGCTAGAATACCATGCATAAAATCATGCACAATGCCTGTATGGAAACCAAAGATATCCGCTCATGTGGCATCCCACCTCAACATGCAGATCATAGGTTTGCCATTCTTGACCTATACTATAAATAGAGCACTATATTACATTTCTGGAAACCGTGTCAAATTGTATAATGCATGGTGGATTTCGTAACAGCAGAAAACATTCGAAAACTCACTCTGGACGCACATCTATATGTTCACGCAGATTTACATTATTCCTTTAAATTTTCAAAACTGAGGTTTTCAAGGATAATTCTTTGTAAGATAGAAAGCACTACTATGTCACTTACGATTTTGAATGTCGCATTTACATGGAGATCAGGTCAGGAGCACATTGTGATGTCGGTATTTCCGTCACAAGGAAAGTTTCCGCACCATACAATCTTGCTGGAACACTACGTGAACTGGCATGAGAGGGAAGTTGTGTTGATATGAAGCGATGTTTGGAACAAAAGGAAGTGACGACATGCGGTATGCCGCACTCCATTCACGTTTAGCACAGAAGCTGCCGTTTATAGCTCGTGAATATGCGCCATTTCTTTAAGCGTAAATAAGTAAGGAAGAAGAATACATGAAACAGGGTAGGAAGAAATCAAAGCAATTACATAAGCTGCTGATACTAAACTGTACATGTTCCTGGACAAATTAATGACAAGTCTTTATAATTAACTATCGTTAAAGGGAAAAAATCTGATGTGTTACACTCACATGACTTTCTCTACTCTTGTACAAACTATTTTTACAAACGCTTATTCTCCATATGCTTCATGTTAATCGAGATATCGAGATGTCAATCTTATTGCTAATTTTCTTGTTGATGCAAGGGGAATTGGTAGGCTTTAAGCGATAGTCAAATATTTTAAGAGGCGGTTGCTATGTGGAGTATTCCATTCTCTTTGCATTACCAGGACCAAAAAAAAACTTCCATTTGAGAAAATGTATAAGTATTAGAAAATTTAAGGGAATAACAAGCAATATCTCGAAAATGGTTCGCTCAACAAAAAAATGTATAGGACATAAATTTGTATTTTAAGGCCATCTACATTTTTTGTGTAGTAAAATTTTGTCTATCTCTTATGGTTTACCAGTTATGCAAAAGTCGTTCACAATGAAGAATACTTTTGGAAACATTCCCAGAAAATTGGAGATATACATTTCATTTATCATGAAAATATCTTAAACATATGATGTTTTAATCAAAATCGTTGGAGCCATTTTTGAGAAAATTAAAATTTTCGAAAAATGTTTCATGTAAAGGGTAATCTGGGGTGGGGGGATTTTCTTGAAAACCTTCGTGTCGCATCTCTGGAACATACTGAACCTAAATACCAAGTTTGATGTTTATTCGACTGTTCGTTTCTGAGTTATGCTGTTCACAGACACACACACACACACACATAGACACACACACAGACAGACACGCAGACACACACACGAACATGTTTATAAAAATGCTTTTTTTTTGGATTCAGGGATCTCAAAACTTGTATTTCCGGTGAAATCTCGGTATCGAATTTTTGGAGTGGAATACAATACTTCCCCTACTTACTATACGTAGTAGAGAAAGTAATAATGTATTTGGGGATGTAAACCATAAGCACACGTGAGCGCCATTCAGCCAATATACAGTCTCATTGGTGCCTGGTGCTTAAAAGCTAATGAGTGATAGTTTTTGTTTCCTACATTCATTGCTATTCCTATACTCTCTGTTTCGATTCGACTAGGGATCTAGGAAGCCTGTTGTCATGCATTTTCCTATTCACTATTGGAGGTTGGTAGAAACTGTAGAATGGTGATCTAAAAGCTAACTACAAGGCGGAAACAGCCCAACGGGCCTGAAAAATTCTCTCCGTAACGCCTTCCCTAACCGAGGACTCACACTCTCCTAGATGTATGACAATGCCTGGGGTAGACGCCTGATGGCGACAGAGGGCCTACGGATCAGAGAGTGAGAGATCAGGGTGGATGAACAGCCAGCCACACACCCGGGAAGTGAATGATAGCTGCAGATGAGAGAAGTATGATAGGAAAAGTGATGAAGCACCGGTGGAAAGAAACATGGGAAACCGGAGAGCTCGGTCAAAACCCACCCAGAGGCCGCTTTGTCCGCCACAAAAATGGCGATCTACGAATTCAAAATATAAAAGACGCTATATAAAATCTAACGCCGCACAGTACGAGATGAAACAGGTTCGGTCACCTCCGTGATTATATTAAAAGTACAAAAAACATCGTTCTCGCATTGTAATTATCTTACCGAAATACCCCTCTTGCTTATGATTTTCTTAGATAATTTAATTTAGCTTTCAAACTCGTGTTTGTTATTATTTGATAATTATTTATCGAACTTCGGTCTCGAAATAATTGTCATGACAATAAGCATTCTTAATCTAAATTAAATTACCGAAAAACTATCAGCACTCGTGGTATTATTGAAGACAGCAAAATCCAAAACGTCTGAATAAACTTACATCGCACCTACATGGTACATGCAGGATGCTTTACCGGCACGCGTTTCTGCATGCGTTACAACAGTTCTAACTCGAAACTAGGTATGATAAAAATGGGTAGGTCGCTACGGCCTTGGCTCTTCGCTTAAATCCTTTGCAATTTTGGGTCTGAAGTCCTCTTAAAAGGCATAGAAAAGCATTCCTGCTGATGCAGTGGGTACGTTTCTAAACTCATCGCACCAATGGATGATGGATTGCACCGATGTCTACTTTGTTGTTTCAACATTCCCATTAATTAATTGTTTTCCACGTTGAACTGAAGGATGTTTCGACGATGGCTCAGCAGATTAGTTAGCCGGATAATGTTGGAGACATTCTCTTTCCGGAGGTTGTGAAGCTTGTAATGAAAATAAATGTTTAAATGTCCGTCTCACTTCCAATTAAACTCTGGCTCCATTAGGAAATGGCCTTTAAATTAATGCACTTGTCACGATTTACCACATTGTTTAGATTCAGCGTTATTAAACTTATTATTGGTTCCTTCATTCACTATTAAATCCTCGACATCCCTTTCCAGTCCTGAAGACTAAATGGTAAAGTTTTCCTATAGCGCAGATGATCAGAGGCCCTTCTTAATTTCAAACACATGCTAAAATGTATTTCATTAAGCAATCGATAAAAACATTCAAAATTCAGTAAAGGGGAAATGAAATGGGAATACTAGTGGCACATGCATCATGTGTAGTTTGTTTCTGCGAAGCGTTCTATTGTACGCAGGCAATAAGCTAGTTATAAGACTTACTCAGCTACAGTAAATGTTTATCACAAAATCCTTGAAATAATGCCAGATTGCAGTTTAACTGGCACATTTGTTGTTTTGAGTGCACAATCTTATTGGCCTATGTAACCTATAACGCCTTCTAAATCCCTGCAGTTTTATGCTGCTTCAGTAATTCACGGACATACCTAGAAGGCAGTGGACATCGCATTCAACGGTATTTTAGCGCAATGGATCTGATAATCGATGCAAAACATCAGAGAATAAAAACACGGACCGATGGAACATCGATGGATTCCAGTGGTACTTTTAGAGAATGCCTGATGGCATCATGGATGCATCGTTGAATTTAGAAGCTTACGTTGTTGAACTAGATCAGCGAATTGCCAATGCTTTTCGAAGTCCATTAAGGTATCCGAAAGAATGTTCAGTGGTGCGTACCGATGCTCGAACGAAACCGAGAACATCCTTTAAAATGTACGAGTGAACAGTATTTCAAGAGAAACGCCTTTCTTACTAAAATCGGTACGTTTGGAATAGAATCACCTTTTTTGTATAGCCCCTTTTAGCTCCTGTAGTCATATCGGGGGCCTTGACTCGTTGATTAGTTGTTTTACTTTCTCTACTACGTATAGTAAGTAGGGGAAGTATTGTATTCCATCCAAAAATTCGATACCGAGATTTCACTGGAAATATATGTTTTGAGATCCCCTGAATCCAAAAAAAGCATTTTTTTCTGTTGTTGTTTTTGCCAATTTTCATTATGGAACACACATTCATACTTCCAGACTCTGTAGAGGGTAGGGAATGATTATGATTAAAGAAAAAATATACCCGCCCCAGTCAGGAATCGAACCTGGGACCTCCAGGTTGATTATCCGGAACGCTGACCACTCACCTTATTACTGAAACAATTTCTAGCAATCTTTACGTTTTGCTCGTGTTATTTCTTACCAGTTAGGACTATGGGGCTTAGTGTAAAACAAAAAACAAACAAAATTAAAAGCACATGATACATCCACGAATTCAATCAATCAAATCAGTCGTAACCGTACGTTTGCAATGATTTCGCTTACGGAAATAATGCCCTCCTAAAATATTACGTAGTTAGCGTATTTTCGTTAGAATGTTGAGATTCCTTAAACGTCATGCTTTTACACATGCATACTCTAGTCAGCCAATCTTACAAAGCTTATTAAAGGAGTTACGATGTATTCTGCAGTGTTTTCAACGATTCGTACGCGTCGCACCTTTTATCACAAACCCTTCTCTAAAGCCCATTACTTCCGAATTGCCTTCCAACAATGCAACCCATCACTTCCCTCTTCGAACCTTGAGAAGGTTAAGTTGATCTGTTGTTTTGTTTACATAGAGCCAGCCACCATCGTTAAGATAACACCATGTGTCATTTCTGGGCATCGTGGGAAACGAATATAAACGGGGATGCTGCGTGAGTCTTCTCATTCTGCGAATTGGAAACTAGGCAACCCTGCATTTTACACTCGATGAGAAATGCAGACGCTAACACCGCAGTTCATCAGCCCGCTGATTAGGGCTACGGTGGTACTCGTTAACGTGCTCTAGTTGCGCAAAGGTTGATATGCTGGAAAATCATGGTGAAGGTCGGAAGTTCAAATCACACCTGCGAATAAATGAGTTTTTTTATTCATTTCTGTTCATGTTTTGAGAAACGTTCTAGCAAATCATGATTTCCTTCCGAATGCACTAGAAAGTGGATTTGCATAACTAACAAATAACAATTTGTTTTAATAAAATTCACATAATTAAACTAATTAAGTGAAGCGACACTTCCATGCCAAACTAGCAGTTCTCGTTAAATTTACTAAACATAAAAAGTACCTTCAAGTGGCAGTATTTGAACCTGGGACCTTCACCACTGCAGGCCAACGCGCACACTGTTGTGCTACGAGACAGTCACTACGCGCACAGCGGTGCAAAGCAGTCATTTCGGCAGAAATTGATACAACGCGATCCAGTAGACAGTGTTTACAGATAGCCTGCACACCGCCGAGAATGCATAACTTCTCAATCCGCAACCATCTTTGTTTCTTACGTCCACATGTTTAATCCTTTTCTTCTTCTTCTTCTTCTTCTTCTTCTTCTTCTTCTTCTTCTTCTTCTTCTTCTCCTCCTCCTCCTCCTGCACGTTATAGGTTACCTCAGCCTGTTCCGGCTCCAAATTTTTGTTCTAACCATCTCGTCATGGGTCTTCCTGGATTTCGTCTTCCTTGGGGTCGATAATTTAAGGTAGCTTTTGGTATTCTGCTCGTTGGCATTCTTTCTACAGGTTTCCAGTTTCCTCTGTATTTTGTTATACATAGTGTTAAGTTCTTCAAATTTAGTTGCTGTATTATTTCATTATTTCGTTTTTGTCCATTCTTGTATTTCCTACTATTGATCTGAGGAATTTCATTTCTGCTGATTGTACTTTAGCTTTATGGTTGGTGTTCATGGTCCATATTTCTAAGCCGAAGGTAATAAGTCATTGCCATTGTTTTATATAGCTTCTTTATTGATTCTTTTCTAGCTTTATTTTTTAGTGTTCGTTTGGTTGTTCTGGTTATGTAATTAAATTTATTTATTTATTTTGTTGATATATGCTTCAAAGTTACTTATCTCACATCCAAGTAAACTGAATTTTAATATTTGTTCTATTGGTTTGTTTTCTGAATTATTTTAGACCGAACTAGATTATTGCCCTTAAAGGTAAGTACTTTCGTTTTTGCAGTTGAGATTTCCATATTCTAATCTTTTACAAAAATGCTTAATTTAAATATCATTTCTTGTAGCCCTTCCTCGCTCTTTGTAATAAGACTTGTTCATTTGCGAAGACAGTGTTCGTATAGTATCAATGTTCCAAGACATATTCCTCCCTTTGTTTGTTCTTTCCATGATGTTATCATACCGTGTATATAAATATTAAACAGTGTGGTTGACATTGGGCAACTTTGTCTAACCCTCTATTAATCACTACTGGTTCTCGCTGAGTTATTTTTATTTTTGTTCCACTACACATATGTTTTATGTGTATTAACTGGAATGGTATTCCTTTTTTTTTCCCCCAAGATGACCCACAGTTTCGTTCTTGATACTTTATCAAATCCATTTTTATAATCTATGAACAAAATATGTATCTGTAAGTTGTACTCCCTACGTTTCTCACCACATGTTTACTGAATATTTATTAATAAAATACATACCAAAATGCTTCCCTTTCATGAACTACACTATTCAAAGCTTTGGGTTGCTAAGTTTGTAACGTTTATTTTTTCTCTCCCAGAAATATATTATCGGCTTTTCGGCTGTTAATTAACTATTAATATTTTCATGTTAAACTAACTAGCAGAGCAACGCAGAGACATAAAACCGCTAATGTCTCCCATTAAACCGTCGCGTAACAGTACGAGAAAAATTGTTATTCAGACTTGGGAAAAAAATAACGGAAAGCGGAGAGCTATGTAACTGGGCGTTTAAATCTATTTTCTCAAATATACCTATTAGCCGCTACCGCATATATAACGTGTTTTTCAAAATACCATTCGTCTAGAAAAAAGTTCTAAATTTATTTCCCTTTCCTTCCATTTATTTTCTTTCTTTCTTTCCTCAAAACTCAAAATCCTTGGACTTCTTAGATCATATCGGAGAGTGAATGATTCGTTTTGATCATATCGGACGGTGAATGATTCGTTTTAAGGATTGAGGGTAAACTTCGAATAAAAACCTCAGAAACCTTGAAACGTAGGACTTAGTCATTTTCGACTGGCCGAGATATGAAGTCGGAGCATGCTTCTCCTCGTGGGACAGACACACGGAGAAGCGACAGAGTCGAGGGTAGTGGGTTGAGCGCACGTTTCAAGGAAAATCCTGCTTCAAAGGACGACGACTTCGACGAAGTTTCTTTCTACTTGGAAAAAGTTGTTCGTCTTCATGGAGTGTGAGACAGTATAGAAGTATTTTGTATACTTTAAGGATATTAAACACTTGGAAAACTACATGCTGACAAATACCGCTCGGTATTAAAATTATGAGAGGAAAGTTCCAATGTGATCACGAAGCTTGAAGAGACGGATATGTTTCTTAAGCTCATCAAAATTACGATAAGTGTTAAATAAGTCGAACATAAACAATGATTAGTACATTGTTACTAATTTACTATGGTGTTATCACTAAGGGCTAGGTTGCCATGCATTTTTATCTGGTAGTTACATTATAAGTTAGCATTGTTCCCTATTCACATTTGTCAAATTAGAAGCATAAGTTTATGGCGCAATTAAATTTGCAAGTACAAATAGGAGTACTTAAGAAAGCCGTAAAATTGATCGAATATAAGTAGAAGAAGAAAGTTAACAAAGACTATAAGATAATACTAAGATGTATTTAATTAGGAATTAAAATTAATGGAGTGGAATTGGAAAAGCAAAGTAAATTAGCAATGACGAAATGAAAAGGAGTCATGTTAGGTGTTAGAAATTGCAAATACAGAAAACATATACAATATGGTGGTTCAACCCAAATTCTCATACGGTATTGAGGTATCGGGACTAGATGGAGGAGAGGAAGTCATAAATGTACACAGATGTCTTCAAGGAAGTGCTAGGTCGACCAAATACAAATGTAAAGAAATAGGCCAAATGGAACTGGAAAGAGTATCACGGAAGGACTTGGATTTGGAAAGGGTTCTTAAAATAATGGTTTAGGATTTAGAATTTAAGATAAAATAACTTAAGACAATGCTCAGAGTCTCAAGAGAAGTGCCTAAGGAATTCTGGATGGACAATCCTCGAAATAACTTGGAAAATATGGGTTAGGAGAAATTTTGAAAATAGAGAATAATTATACAATGTTTGAAAATAAGCAAGGAGGAGATATGAATATATAGAAATCCAAAAACTATTTAGTGAGATACTGAAAAATGGTCTCTAATATTTTATATTTCAATGAAGGACACTTGAGAGAGTGAAATATGTACTGATAAAGCAAATAGTGAACAAAGGGAGGGTGTTGCATAGGTAAGAACACGTACATGGAAATTAAAAGGACTAAGAAAGGATGCCCCACACAATCAGTGTCTTAAGACATTAGACACATGTTATTTGAATGTAAAGAGACTGAAGTGAAGAGAAAGCAGCTAATAAATCAGAAATTGTTTAAATTAACAGAAAAATAGCTTGGATTGAAATTTTCAGAAAGTATAGTAAAAACCAGGGACAGTTCTTAAGCAAAGTGAAAAAAGTGAAATCGGTCTGTTAAGAGAGAGGTAGCACAAACATAACTGTATGGTAGCTTTTTAATACTTTTGTAATTTTAAGAAGCTATTTAAATCGTATATAGAAATTATATTGTGTATATTGAATATGACTAAGAGCCTGGGTTGAATACCTTGTCATATTCACGTGTGCTAGCTCTGCACTAATAAATAAAAAGCAAATATTTTAACTAAATTTACAGTTTATTTTCTAAGAGCATAAGTTAGTTTATAATAAATTTCTTATATTTACAGAACTGATTTTAGGAACAGCGATTTAAATTAACATCTACGAATGATATTAAAATTACAGCGTAAGTAAATAATATGATTCGGTAAGGGATGAATTAATTTTAATTGCATCCACATAGTTCCATTTATGTTAGGTAATATACTTACTGTGTTACGCGGTATTCGAAGGATGCATTTTGTACGTAGAAAACAAGGATGGGAGTAGCCTACAATTTTCGCTCGTACCTAAAGCGTAAGCATTGAAAGATTTATGTAGGTTGGCCAAATGGTGCAAAGTTGTGCATAAAAGATTGGAAATACAAGTATGAGTAGTAATAGTCCCGGATGAGCCAATTGTTTTAACGATAATCCTGCCGCTAGGGGCGCTAGTGTCGCTAGTGTCGCTGCGTGCGACGGCGGCGGCGGTAAGTTTGAAAAGCGCCCTGAGCGTTAGGATTATCGTTAAATCGGTTGGCTCATCCGGGACGAGTTGAAAGAATTGAGGAAGTGACGTGGAGTGTTTTGATTGGTTCGTTAATTTGGGGTGGGAGATGGAGGAAGGAAGATGGAGGAGTATGGAGGTCGCGTGATGGAGAGGAATTGGGTGGCGAGGTGTTGTCTGTGCGGAGGTCGGTACTGAAAGAGGGGTAAAGATGGGTAGCGAGGGATAAAAAGTGTAAAGGAAAGTGACGTGTGAAGTTGTGATTGGTGGGAATAAGAAGTGATTTTATTGGTGGAAAGGAGCAAATGAAGGTTGTTGATTGGTAAGAATAAGAGGGATTATGATTGGTGGAAAAGAAAAAGTTGTGGGAGTGGGGTATGTTGGAGGTGATGGGAAAGGTGAGTTTTGCTAGCAGCAAGATTTGCAAAAGCCTGTCTTGAACTGATCAGCAATTTTTGAACGTCGGATGGTAGTTTTCTTGAGTGGATAGAGAGATGGGGGCGATATGAGATGCGGTGGCGAAAATGGGAACTAGACAAGGTTGTTGAGACAAGAGGTTTAAGGACGAGGAAATTTGGAGGTTAGTGGTGAACACGGCGGTCGCAAGAGGTGGGGGTAAGGAGACGCAGTGGTGAGAATGGGAACTAAAAGAAGATGGGGGTAGCAAGAGTTTTAGAAGAGTAGATTTTGAGGTTAAAATAGTGGGAACTAAAAATGGCGGAGGGTCTGCGACAAGGAGATGCGGTGAGAACTAAACAAGATGGCGGTCGCAAGAGGAGGGTAAGGAGATTTGAGGTTACAGTACGAAAACACGAAAGGATATATTCCTACGCCAAGCAGGTGCGAAAAATAATTATGCGTGTGGTACTTACCTGTTACCGGTGTGGATGCGTCACCAAAAGCGCGGCACGCGAGGCGGAAAAATAAAAGCAAACTGTTTTTGAAAATGCTTAACCAGCTTTAAGATCAACCAACATCACTACGCACTGATATACCTAGGTTTTTAAAGCGGTACAGACACCCTTTGCAGAGGCGTAATTTAACTATACCAAAAACCTGGTACTGGACCATCGTGATGGTCGCTAGCGTACGTAGGAGCAGGGTTCTCATAGCCGGTCGAAAGCGGTCAAAAACGTGTACGACGTAGGTGTTGACAGTAGCTGCTGTCGAGTCAACGGTCGAGGTGTGAATAAACAAGATCTGTTCTCGCCGGCAATTTGGTTCGGAGATGTGAGCAGCGGCGAGGTGTTGTCTGTGCGGAGGTCGGGACTGAAAGAGGGAAAAGATGGGGAGCGAGGGATAAAAAGTGTAACAGAAAGTGACGTGTGAAGTTGTGATTGGTGGGAATAAGAAGTGATTTTATTGGTGGAAAGGAGCAAATGAAAGTTGTTGATTGGTAAGAATAAGAGAGGTTATGATTGGTGGAAAGAAAAAGGAGTGGGGTATGTTGGAGGTGATGGGAAAGGTAAGTTTTGCTAGCAACAAGATTTGCAAAAGCCTGTCGTGAACTGATCAGCAATTTTTTGAACGTTGGATGGTAGTTTTCTTGAGTGGATAGAGAGATGGGGCGATATGAGATGCGGTGGCGAAAATGGGAACTAAACAAGGTGGTTGAGACAAGAGGTTTAAGGACGAGGAAATTTGGAGGTTAGTGGTGAACATGGCGGTCGCAAGAGGTGGGGGTAAGGAGACGCGGTGGTGAGAATGGGAACTAAAAGAAGATGGCGGTAGCAAGAGGTTAGAAGAGTAGATTTTGAGGTTAAAATAGCGGGAACTAAAAATGGCGGAGGGTCTGCGACAAGGAGATGCGGTGAGAACTAAACAAGATGGCGGACGCAAGAGGTGGGTAAGGAGGTTTGAGGTTACAGTACCAAAACACGAAAGGATATATTCCTACGCCAAGCAGGTCCGAAAAAAAATTATGCGTGTGTTACTTACCTGTTACCGGTGTGGATGCGTCACCAAAAGCGCGGCACGCGAGACGGAAAAATAAAAGCAAACTGTTTTTGAAAATGCTTAACCAGCTTTAAGATCAACCAACATCACTACGCACTGATATACCTAGGTTTTTAAAGCGGTACAGACACCCTTTGCAGAGGCGTAATTTAACTATACCAAAAACCTGGTACTGGACCATCGTGATGGTCGCTAGCGTACGTAGGAGCAGGGTTCTCATAGCCGGTCGAAAGCGGTCAAAAACGTGTACGACGTAGGTGTTGGCAGTAGCTGCTGCCGAGGCAACCGTCGAGGTGCGAATGAACGAGATCTGTTCTTGCAGGCAATCTGGTTGAGAGATGAGAGGCGCGGTGGTAAAAATGTGAACTAAATAAGATGGCGGAGGCACGAAGTTGAGGTTAAGGAGCGGCGAGGTGTTGACTGTGCGGCGGTTGGGGTCTGAAAGAGGGGGAAAGATGGCGAACGAGGGATAAAAAGTATAACAGAAAGTGACGTGTGAAGTTGTCATTGGTGGGAATAAGAAGTGATGTTATTGGTGGAAAGGAACAAATGAAAGTTGCTGATTGGCGAGAATAAGAGAGATTATGATTGGTGGAAAGAAAAAAAGGTGTGGGAGTGGGGTATGTTGGAGGTGATGGAAAAGGCAAGTTTTGCTACCAACAACATTTGCAAAAGCCTATCCAGAACTCATCAGCAATTTTAAATAACTAGTGTTTCGGGGGTTTTCTCTGGTTGGTAGACGAATGCAAGCTGTTTCTACCATACTTATATTATTCGTCTTTTTCCTTTTTTTTTTTAAAATGACTAGTTTTTTTTTTTTTTTTTTTTTTATTGGGAGTTTTCTGCGGATGGTAAACAAATGCAAGCTCTTTCTGCTTTTTCATAGGTTTTCCCTGGTTGGTAGGCGTTTTCTGTACTGGTTGACGAAGGCGTTTCTAATTTTGGAGGTTTTCTCAGGTTTTTAGCGGTTGTCCCTGCCCGGTAGGCAAATGATGAAGTTTTACCTTGTCGGCGCACGGATACTAGGCACGTACTGGCGCGCACACACACACACACACACACAGAGAGACAGACAGACACACAGACAGGCACACACACACGGACATGTTTCCAAAAATGCTTTTTTTTTTTTTTTTGATTCAGGAGGTCTCAAAACGTGTATTTCCGGTGAAATCTCGGTATCGAATTTTTGGGCGGAATGCAATACTTCCCCTACTTACTATACGTAGTAGAGAAAGTAAAAAAGTATTGAAAAATTTAAGGAAATAACAAGCAATATCTCAAAAGTGTACTATCTTGTTTTCAAGGGTTTTCCAGATCGGTAAGCGTTAGAATACTCTTAGAGCTTTTTTCAGGTTTTTTAGCGGTTGTCCCTGGCCGGTAGGCAATTGATAAAGTTTTTCTATAACGTCGTCGTTTTGGCTTGTGGCGCACGGTTCCTAGGCACGTACTCGCGCGCGCGCGCACACACACACACACACACACACACACACACTAAAATAGTAGCGTATAAAAAAAACTGATTTGTTACACTCACATGACTTTCTCTACTCTTGTACAATCTAATTGGTAGCTTTTAAGCGATAGTCAAATATTTTAACGCTGGTTGCTATGTGGCGAATTCCATTCTGTTTGCATGTTCAGGACATAAAAAAAATGAATAAACGAATTTGAGAAAAAGTATAAGTATTGGAAAATTTAAGGAAATAACAAGCAATATCTCGAAAACGGTTCACTCAACAAAAGAAACGTATATGACATAAGTTGTGTATTTTAACGCGATCTACATTTTTTGTGTAGTAAAATTTTGTCTATCTCTTATGGTTTACCAGTTATGCAAAAAAGTCGTTCACAATGAAGAATATTTTTGGAGACATTCCCAGAAAATTCGAGATATACATTTTATTTGACATGACAATATCTTAAACATATGATGTTTTAATCAAAATCGTTAGAGCCGTTTTTGAGAAAATTAAAATTTTCGAAAAATGTTCCATGTAAAGGGTAGTCTGGGGTGGGGGGATTTTCTTGAAAACCTTCGTGTCGCATCTCTGGAAGATACTGAACCTAAATACCAAGTTTGGTGTTTATCCGACTGTTCGTTTTTGAGTTATGCTGTTCACAGACACACAGACACACAGACACACAGACAGACACACACACGGACATGTTTCCAAAAATGCTTTTTTTTTTTTGGATTCAGAGATTCTCAAAACATGTATTTCCAGTGAAATCTCGGTAACGAATTTTTGGGTGGAATGCAATACTTCCCCTACTTACTATACGTAGTAGAGAAAGTAAAAATGAATAACGCATTTGAGAAAAAGTATAAGTATTGGAAAATTTAAGGAAAATGGTTCACTCAACTAAAAAAAAATGTATATGACATAAATTGTGTATTTTAACGCGATCTACATTTTTTGTGTAGTAAAATTTTGGCTATCTCTTATGGTTTACCAGTTATGCATACTGAACCTAAATACCAAGTTTGGTGTTTATCCGACTGTTCGTTTTTGAGTTATGCTGTTCACAGACACACAGACGCACAGACAGACAGACACACAGACACACAGACACACAGACAGACACACACACGGACATGTTTCCAAAAATGCTTTTTTTTTCTGGATTCAGTGATTCTCAAAACATGTATTTCCAGTGAAATCTCGGTATCGAATTTTTGGGTGGAATGCAATACTTCCCCTACTTACTATACGTAGTAGAGAAAGTAAAAATGAATAACGCATTTGAGAAAAAGTATAAGTATTGGAAAATTTAAAGGAAATAACAAGCAATATCTCGAAAAACGGTTCACTCAACAAAATAAATGTATATGGCATAAGTTGTGTATTTTAACGCGATCTACATTTTTTGTGTAGCAAAAACTTTTGTCTATCTCTTACGGTTTATCAGTTATGAAAAAGTCGTTCACAATGAAGAATTCTTTTGGAGACATTCCCAGAAAATTCGAGATATACATTTCATTTCTCTCGACATTATCTTAAATATATGATATTTTCATCAAAATCGTTAGAGCCATTTTTTAATACAAAGAGAACGGGATTTCACAAGTGAAACAGTACTGTGATAACGATACCACTGAAACAAAAAAAAAATCTGATGTGTAACACTCACATGACTTTCTCAACTCTTGTACAAAGTATTTTTACAAACGCTTATTCCCCATCTAGTTCATGTTAATCGAGATAAACATTTGCAAAATCTATTTTATTGCTAATTTTCTTGTATAAAAAAAAAATCTGATGTGTAACACTCACATGACGTTCTCTACTCTTGTACAAAGTATTTTTACAAACGCTTATGCTCCATCTAGTTCATGTTAATCGAGATAAACATTTGCAAACTCTATTTTATTGCTAATTTTCTTGTAGATGTAGGGGAAAATATATTTACAAGGGGAATATAGAAAAACAGTAGCCTTTAAGCACATACATATCTCTTAATAGCTGGTTGCTATGTGCAACACCATTCTTTTTGCCACAGATTAATACTGTTTGCATATCAAAGACAAAAAAAAAATGAATAACGAAGTCCCATTTGAGAAAATAAATATTGGAAAATTAACAAACAATATCTCGAAAACGGTTCACTCAACAACAAAAATGTATATTACATAAGATGTGTATTTTAACGCGATCTACATTTTTTGTGTAGTAAAATTTTGTCTATCTCTTACGGTTTTTCAGTTATGAAAAAGACGTTCACAATGAAGAATACTTTTGGAGACATTCCCAGAAAATTCGAGATATACATTTCATTTCTCACGACATTATATTAAACATACGATATTTTTCATCAAAATCGTTAGAGCCATTTTTTTTAATACAAAGAGAACGGGATTTCACAAGTGAAACAGTACTGTGATAACGATACCAACAAAACTAATTATTATTCACCCACTGAAACACATAAAAAAATCTGATGTGTAACACTCACATGACTTTTCTCATCTCTTGTACAAAGTATTTTTACAAACGCTTATTCCCCATCTAGTTCATGTTAATCGAGATAAACATTTGCAAACTCTGTTTTATTGCTAATTTTGTTGTAGATGTAGGGAAAATATATTTACAAGGGGAATATAGAAAAACAGTAGCCTTTAAGCACATACATATCTCTTAATAGCTGGTTGCTATGTGCAGTACCATTCTTTTTGCCACAGATTAATACTCTTTGCATATCAAAGACAAAAAAAAAATGAATAACGAATTCCCATTTGAGAAAATAACTATTGGAAAATTTAAGTAAATAACAAGCAATATCTCGAAAACGGTTCACTCAACAATAAAGATGTATATGACATAAGTTGTGTATTTTAACGCGATCTACATACTTTCGTACTCACCTATAAGATATAGAGGGTAGAGGTCGTACGAACGTAGCACTTTGAGAATCTATATTCAACAGTTGGTGTTACTCCTTAGAAAGGAAGTATCTGCTGATTTTTATTTAATTCTTTACATTTTACATAACACGTATGCACTGGCACAACACAAAAGCACTACACACAATACTCAGTTTTAATATTTGCACTAATAACATCAGGAATAACTGAAGTCTGCAAACAGTCATTTCCCATGTGCAGCCTTACGTACAGAAAACGTGTGTGGCTGATCTATGTGTAAAAAGAGCCTGAGAGCGGATGTACGTCAGCGGTAAAATCTTTTAAATGCATTTTTATTGGCGATGGTAGAAATCGTGCAGTGGTGGATCGTGAAAATTCATATAAATGGATGTATCACCTCATAATAAGCCTCTATATACCAAGAATATTGAGTTTTTAAAAAGTCAGCAACTGTACCTGTGTTTCTATACGTGAACGTGAGATGGCAGCTTCGATACGTGTCCACGGAGACCTTAGTGCTAGGCAACTGTACCTCTGTTTCTATACGTGAACGGCAGATTGCAGCTTCGATACGTGTCCACGGAGACCTTAGTGCTAGGCAACTGTACCTCTGTTTCTATACGTGAACGGCAGATTGCAGCTTCGATACGTGTCCACGGAGACCTTAGTGCTAGGCAACTGCACCTCTGTTTCTATACGTGAACGGCAGATTGCAGCTTCGATACGTGTCCACGGAGACCTTAGCGCTAGGCAACTGCACCTCTGTTTCTATACGTGAACGGCAGATTGCAGCTTCGATACGTGTCCACGGAGACCTTAGTGCTAGGCAACTGTACCTCTGTTTCTATACGTGAACGGCAGATTGCAGCTTCGATACGTGTCCACGGAGACCTTAGTGCTAGGCAACTGTACCTCTGTTTCTATACGTGAACGGCAGATTGCAGCTTCGATACGTGTCCACGGAGACCTTAGTGCTAGGCAACTGCACCTCTGTTTCTATACGTGAACGGCAGATTGCAGCTTCGATACGTATCCACGGAGACCTTAGTGCTAGGCAACTGCACCTCTGTTTCTATACGTGAACGGCAGATTGCAGCTTCAATACGTGTCCACGGAGACCTTAGTGCTAGGCAACTGTACCTCTGTTTCTATACGTGAACGGGAGATTGCAGCTTCGATACGTGTCCACGGAGACCTTAGTGCTAGGCAACTGCACCTCTGTTTCTATACGTGAACGTCAGATTGCAGCTTCGATACGTGTCCACGGAGACCTTAGTGCTAGGCAACTGCACCTCTGTTTCTATACGTGAACGGCAGATTGCAGCTTCGATACGTATCCACGGGGACCTTAGTGCTAGGGAACTGCACCTCTGTTTGTATACGTGAACGGCAGATTGCAGCTTCAATACGTGTACACGGAGACCTTAGTGCTAGGCAGCTGTACCTCTGTTTCTATACGTGAACGGCAGATTGCAGCTTCGATACGTGTCCACGGAGATCTTAGTGCTAGGCAGCTATACCTGTTTCTATACGTCAACGGCAGATTGCAGCTTCGATACGTGTTCACGGAGACCTTAGTGCTAGGCAACTGTACCTGTGTTTCTATACGTGTCCACGGAGACCTTAGTGCTAGACAACTGCACCTCTGTTTCTATACGTGAACGGCAGATTGCAGCTTGAATACGTGTCCACGGAGACCTTAGTGCTAGTGCTAGGCAACTATACCTCTGTTTCTATACGTGAACGGCAGATTGCAGGTTCGATACGTGTCCACGGAGATCTTAGTGCTAGGCAACTATACCTGTTTCTATACGTGAACGGCAGATTGCAGCTTCGATACGTGTCCACGGAGACCTTAGTGCTAGGCAACTGTACCTGTGTTTCTATACGTGAACGTCAGATGGCAGTTTCGATACGTGTCCACGGAGACCTTAGTGTTAGGCAACTGTACCTCTGTTTCTATACGTGAACGGCAGATTGCAGCTTCGATACGTGTCCACGGAGACCTTTCGCTTCAGGTGACAAAATAACACTAGGCACTTGTGTGCCGTGGTGTAAGCCGCAATCACGGTATTGGTAGCGTGGATCTCCTTGGGGCTCTCCTCGGAGTTACCTCAACACCACGTACATGACCTGGTTCGTCACGGGTACGCAGGTCTGCACTACCACTTCCTCGGCGTTGAGCAGGCCCAGGAGGCGATCGTACCGGTACACCAGCTAGCACGTGGACATGTTATCGCGCTGTGGTGTTGCGTGTGCGAGGTATGGAAACTCAAGGACGCAAAACATGCACGACCGAGGGTTAAAAAGCAGAACAAGTAGTGACGTGGAGCGTTGTGATTGGTGTAAATAAGACGATCTCTGATAGGTGGACAAATTGAAATAACGTGATGTGATAGGCGAAAATAAAATCAAAGGTGATTGGATGAAAAATGACGAGAAGGAATTAGCGGTGAATTTGTGAACTAAGATGGCGAAGATTTTTTTTTTTTTTTAAAAAAAAGGATAATATAAGTACGGCAACTGTAACGGTTTACGGCAAACGCGCGCCGCGCAATGCGTCACGCCCGGGCAATAAAACAAAAATCATATTGAGCAAGATGCCCGGCGTGACGCATTGCGCGGCGCGCGTTTGCCGTAAACCGTTACAGTTGCCGTACTTATATTATCCTTTTTTTTAAAAAAAAAAAAAAATCTTCGCCATCTTAGTTCACAAATTCACCGCTAATTCCTTCTCGTCATTTTTCATCCAATCACCTTTGATTTTATTTTCGCCTATCACATCACGTTATTTCAATTTGTCCACCTATCAGAGATCGTCTTATTTACACCAATCACAACGCTCTACGTCACTACTTGTTCTGCTTTTTAACCCTCGGTCGTGCATGTTTTGCGTCCTTGAGTTTCCATACCTCGCACACGCAACACCACAGCGCGATAACATGTCCACGTGCTAGCTGGTGTACCGGTACGATCGCCTCCTGGGCCTGCTCAACGCCGAGGAAGTGGTAGTGCAGACCTGCGTACCCGTGACGAACCAGGTCATGTACGTGGTGTTGAGGTAACTCCGAGGAGAGCCCCAAGGAGATCCACGCTACCAATACCGTGATTGCGGCTTACACCACGGCACACAAGTGCCTAGTGTTATTTTGTCACCTGAAGCGAAAGGTCTCCGTGGACACGTATCGAAGCTGCAATCTGCCGTTCACGTATAGAAACAGAGGTACAGTTGCCTAACACTAAGGTCTCCGTGGACACGTATCGAAACTGCCATCTGACGTTCACGTATAGAAACACAGGTACAGTTGCCTAGCACTAAGGTCTCCGTGGACACGTATCGAAGCTGCAATCTGCCGTTCACGTATAGAAACAGGTATAGTTGCCTAGCACTAAGATCTCCGTGGACACGTATCGAACCTGCAATCTGCCGTTCACGTATAGAAACAGAGGTATAGTTGCCTAGCACTAGCACTAAGGTCTCCGTGGACACGTATTCAAGCTGCAATCTGCCGTTCACGTATAGAAACAGAGGTACAGTTGTCTAGCACTAAGGTCTCCGTGGACACGTATAGAAACACAGGTACAGTTGCCTAGCACTAAGGTCTCCGTGAACACGTATCGAAGCTGCAATCTGCCGTTGACGTATAGAAACAGGTATAGCTGCCTAGCACTAAGATCTCCGTGGACACGTATCGAAGCTGCAATCTGCCGTTCACGTATAGAAACAGAGGTACAGCTGCCTAGCACTAAGGTCTCCGTGTACACGTATTGAAGCTGCAATCTGCCGTTCACGTATACAAACAGAGGTGCAGTTCCCTAGCACTAAGGTCCCCGTGGATACGTATCGAAGCTGCAATCTGCCGTTCACGTATAGAAACAGAGGTGCAGTTGCCTAGCACTAAGGTCTCCGTGGACACGTATCGAAGCTGCAATCTGACGTTCACGTATAGAAACAGAGGTGCAGTTGCCTAGCACTAAGGTCTCCGTGGACACGTATCGAAGCTGCAATCTCCCGTTCACGTATAGAAACAGAGGTACAGTTGCCTAGCACTAAGGTCTCCGTGGACACGTATTGAAGCTGCAATCTGCCGTTCACGTATAGAAACAGAGGTGCAGTTGCCTAGCACTAAGGTCTCCGTGGATACGTATCGAAGCTGCAATCTGCCGTTCACGTATAGAAACAGAGGTGCAGTTGCCTAGCACTAAGGTCTCCGTGGACACGTATCGAAGCTGCAATCTGCCGTTCACGTATAGAAACAGAGGTACAGTTGCCTAGCACTAAGGTCTCCGTGGACACGTATCGAAGCTGCAATCTGCCGTTCACGTATAGAAACAGAGGTACAGTTGCCTAGCACTAAGGTCTCCGTGGACACGTATCGAAGCTGCAATCTGCCGTTCACGTATAGAAACAGAGGTGCAGTTGCCTAGCGCTAAGGTCTCCGTGGACACGTATCGAAGCTGCAATCTGCCGTTCACGTATAGAAACAGAGGTGCAGTTGCCTAGCACTAAGGTCTCCGTGGACACGTATCGAAGCTGCAATCTGCCGTTCACGTATAGAAACAGAGGTACAGTTGCCTAGCACTAAGGTCTCCGTGGACACGTATCGAAGCTGCAATCTGCCGTTCACGTATAGAAACAGAGGTACAGTTGCCTAGCACTAAGGTCTCCGTGGACACGTATCGAAGCTGCCATCTCACGTTCACGTATAGAAACACAGGTACAGTTGCTGACTTTTTAAAAACTCAATATTCTTGGTATATAGAGGCTTATTATGAGGTGATACATCCATTTATATGAATTTTCACGATCCACCACTGCACGATTTCTACCATCGCCAATAAAAATGCATTTAAAAGATTTTACCGCTGACGTACATCCGCTCTCAGGCTCTTTTTACACATAGATCAGCCACACACGTTTTCTGTACGTAAGGCTGCACATGGGAAATGACTGTTTGCAGACTTCAGTTATTCCTGATGTTATTAGTGCAAATATTAAAACTGAGTATTGTGTGTAGTGCTTTTGTGTTGTGCCAGTGCATACGTGTTATGTAAAATGTAAAGAATTAAATAAAAATCAGCAGATACTTCCTTTCTAAGGAGTAACACCAACTGTTGAATATAGATTCTCAAAGTGCTACGTTCGTACGACCTCTACCCTCTATATCTTATAGGTGAGTACGAAAGTATGTAGATCGCGTTAAAATACACAACTTATGTCATATACATCTTTATTGTTGAGTGAACCGTTTTCGAGATATTGCTTGTTATTTACTTAAATTTTCCAATAGTTATTTTCTCAAATGGGAATTCGTTATTCATTTTTTTTTTTTGTCTTTGATATGCAAAGAGTATTAATCTGTGGCAAAAAGAATGGTACTGCACATAGCAACCAGCTATTAAGAGATATGTATGTGCTTAAAGGCTACTGTTTTTCTATATTCCCCTTGTAAATATATTTTCCCTACATCTACAACAAAATTAGCAATAAAACAGAGTTTGCAAATGTTTATCTCGATTAACATGAACTAGATGGGGAATAAGCGTTTGTAAAAATACTTTGTACAAGAGATGAGAAAAGTCATGTGAGTGTTACACATCAGATTTTTTTATGTGTTTCAGTGGGTGAATAATAATTAGTTTTGTTGGTATCGTTATCACAGTACTGTTTCACTTGTGAAATCCCGTTCTCTTTGTATTAAAAAAAATGGCTCTAACGATTTTGATGAAAAATATCGTATGTTTAATATAATGTCGTGAGAAATGAAATGTATATCTCGAATTTTCTGGGAATGTCTCCAAAAGTATTCTTCATTGTGAACGTCTTTTTCATAACTGAAAAACCGTAAGAGATAGACAAAATTTTACTACACAAAAAATGTAGATCGCGTTAAAATACACATCTTATGTAATATACATTTTTGTTGTTGAGTGAACCGTTTTCGAGATATTGTTTGTTAATTTTCCAATATTTATTTTCTCAAATGGGACTTCGTTATTCATTTTTTTTTTGTCTTTGATATGCAAACAGTATTAATCTGTGGCAAAAAGAATGGTGTTGCACATAGCAACCAGCTATTAAGAGATATGTATGTGCTTAAAGGCTACTGTTTTTCTATATTCCCCTTGTAAATATATTTTCCCCTACATCTACAAGAAAATTAGCAATAAAATAGAGTTTGCAAATGTTTATCTCGATTAACATGAACTAGATGGAGCATAAGCGTTTGTAAAAATACTTTGTACAAGAGTAGAGAACGTCATGTGAGTGTTACACATCAGATTTTTTTTTTATACAAGAAAATTAGCAATAAAATAGATTTTGCAAATGTTTATCTCGATTAACATGAACTAGATGGGGAATAAGCGTTTGTAAAAATACTTTGTACAAGAGTTGAGAAAGTCATGTGAGTGTTACACATCAGATTTTTTTTTTTGTTTCAGTGGTATCGTTATCACAGTACTGTTTCACTTGTGAAATCCCGTTCTCTTTGTATTAAAAAATGGCTCTAACGATTTTGATGAAAATATCATATATTTAAGATAATGTCGAGAGAAATGAAATGTATATCTCGAATTTTCTGGGAATGTCTCCAAAAGAATTCTTCATTGTGAACGACTTTTTCATAACTGATAAACCGTAAGAGATAGACAAAAGTTTTTGCTACACAAAAAATGTAGATCGCGTTAAAATACACAACTTATGCCATATACATTTATTTTGTTGAGTGAACCGTTTTTCGAGATATTGCTTGTTATTTCCTTTAAATTTTCCAATACTTATACTTTTTCTCAAATGCGTTATTCATTTTTACTTTCTCTACTACGTATAGTAAGTAGGGGAAGTATTGCATTCCACCCAAAAATTCGATACCGAGATTTCACTGGAAATACATGTTTTGAGAATCACTGAATCCAGAAAAAAAAAAGCATTTTTGGAAACATGTCCGTGTGTGTGTCTGTCTGTGTGTCTGTGTGTCTGTGTGTCTGTCTGTCTGTGCGTCTGTGTGTCTGTGAACAGCATAACTCAAAAACGAACAGTCGGATAAACACCAAACTTGGTATTTAGGTTCAGTATGCATAACTGGTAAACCATAAGAGATAGCCAAAATTTTACTACACAAAAAATGTAGATCGCGTTAAAATACACAATTTATGTCATATACATTTTTTTTTAGTTGAGTGAACCATTTTCCTTAAATTTTCCAATACTTATACTTTTTCTCAAATGCGTTATTCATTTTTACTTTCTCTACTACGTATAGTAAGTAGGGGAAGTATTGCATTCCACCCAAAAATTCGTTACCGAGATTTCACTGGAAATACATGTTTTGAGAATCTCTGAATCCAAAAAAAAAAAAGCATTTTTGGAAACATGTCCGTGTGTGTGTCTGTCTGTGTGTCTGTGTGTCTGTGTGTCTGTGAACAGCATAACTCAAAAACGAACAGTCGGATAAACACCAAACTTGGTATTTAGGTTCAGTATCTTCCAGAGATGCGACACGAAGGTTTTCAAGAAAATCCCCCCACCCCAGACTACCCTTTACATGGAACATTTTTCGAAAATTTTAATTTTCTCAAAAACGGCTCTAACGATTTTGATTAAAACATCATATGTTTAAGATATTGTCATGTCAAATAAAATGTATATCTCGAATTTTCTGGGAATGTCTCCAAAAATATTCTTCATTGTGAACGACTTTTTTGCATAACTGGTAAACCATAAGAGATAGACAAAATTTTACTACACAAAAAATGTAGATCGCGTTAAAATACACAACTTATGTCATATACGTTTCTTTTGTTGAGTGAACCGTTTTCGAGATATTGCTTGTTATTTCCTTAAATTTTCCAATACTTATACTTTTTCTCAAATTCGTTTATTCATTTTTTTTATGTCCTGAACATGCAAACAGAATGGAATTCGCCACATAGCAACCAGCGTTAAAATATTTGACTATCGCTTAAAAGCTACCAATTAGATTGTACAAGAGTAGAGAAAGTCATGTGAGTGTAACAAATCAGTTTTTTTTATACGCTACTATTTTAGTGTGTGTGTGTGTGTGTGTGTGTGTGTGCGCGCGCGCGCGAGTACGTGCCTAGGAACCGTGCGCCACAAGCCAAAACGACGACGTTATAGAAAAACTTTATCAATTGCCTACCGGCCAGGGACAACCGCTAAAAAACCTGAAAAAAGCTCTAAGAGTATTCTAACGCTTACCGATCTGGAAAACCCTTGAAAACAAGATAGTACACTTTTGAGATATTGCTTGTTATTTCCTTAAATTTTTCAATACTTTTTTACTTTCTCTACTACGTATAGTAAGTAGGGGAAGTATTGCATTCCGCCCAAAAATTCGATACCGAGATTTCACCGGAAATACACGTTTTGAGACCTCCTGAATCAAAAAAAAAAAAAAAAAGCATTTTTGGAAACATGTCCGTGTGTGTGTGCCTGTCTGTGTGTCTGTCTGTCTCTCTGTGTGTGTGTGTGTGTGTGTGTGCGCGCCAGTACGTGCCTAGTATCCGTGCGCCGACAAGGTAAAACTTCATCATTTGCCTACCGGGCAGGGACAACCGCTAAAAACCTGAGAAAACCTCCAAAATTAGAAACGCCTTCGTCAACCAGTACAGAAAACGCCTACCAACCAGGGAAAACCTATGAAAAAGCAGAAAGAGCTTGCATTTGTTTACCATCCGCAGAAAACTCCCAATAAAAAAAAAAAAAAAAAAAAAAACTAGTCATTTTAAAAAAAAAAAGGAAAAAGACGAATAATATAAGTATGGTAGAAACAGCTTGCATTCGTCTACCAACCAGAGAAAACCCCCGAAACACTAGTTATTTAAAATTGCTGATGAGTTCTGGATAGGCTTTTGCAAATGTTGTTGGTAGCAAAACTTGCCTTTTCCATCACCTCCAACATACCCCACTCCCACACCTTTTTTTCTTTCCACCAATCATAATCTCTCTTATTCTCGCCAATCAGCAACTTTCATTTGTTCCTTTCCACCAATAACATCACTTCTTATTCCCACCAATGACAACTTCACACGTCACTTTCTGTTATACTTTTTATCCCTCGTTCGCCATCTTTCCCCCTCTTTCAGACCCCAACCGCCGCACAGTCAACACCTCGCCGCTCCTTAACCTCAACTTCGTGCCTCCGCCATCTTATTTAGTTCACATTTTTACCACCGCGCCTCTCATCTCTCAACCAGATTGCCTGCAAGAACAGATCTCGTTCATTCGCACCTCGACGGTTGCCTCGGCAGCAGCTACTGCCAACACCTACGTCGTACACGTTTTTGACCGCTTTCGACCGGCTATGAGAACCCTGCTCCTACGTACGCTAGCGACCATCACGATGGTCCAGTACCAGGTTTTTGGTATAGTTAAATTACGCCTCTGCAAAGGGTGTCTGTACCGCTTTAAAAACCTAGGTATATCAGTGCGTAGTGATGTTGGTTGATCTTAAAGCTGGTTAAGCATTTTCAAAAACAGTTTGCTTTTATTTTTCCGTCTCGCGTGCCGCGCTTTTGGTGACGCATCCACACCGGTAACAGGTAAGTAACACACGCATAATTTTTTTTCGGACCTGCTTGGCGTAGGAATATATCCTTTCGTGTTTTGGTACTGTAACCTCAAACCTCCTTACCCACCTCTTGCGTCCGCCATCTTGTTTAGTTCTCACCGCATCTCCTTGTCGCAGACCCTCCGCCATTTTTAGTTCCCGCTATTTTAACCTCAAAATCTACTCTTCTAACCTCTTGCTACCGCCATCTTCTTTTAGTTCCCATTCTCACCACCGCGTCTCCTTACCCCCACCTCTTGCGACCGCCATGTTCACCACTAACCTCCAAATTTCCTCGTCCTTAAACCTCTTGTCTCAACCACCTTGTTTAGTTCCCATTTTCGCCACCGCATCTCATATCGCCCCATCTCTCTATCCACTCAAGAAAACTACCATCCAACGTTCAAAAAATTGCTGATCAGTTCACGACAGGCTTTTGCAAATCTTGTTGCTAGCAAAACTTACCTTTCCCATCACCTCCAACATACCCCACTCCTTTTTCTTTCCACCAATCATAACCTCTCTTATTCTTACCAATCAACAACTTTCATTTGCTCCTTTCCACCAATAAAATCACTTCTTATTCCCACCAATCACAACTTCACAATTCACTTTCTGTTACACTTTTTATCCCTCGCTCCCCATCTTTTCCCTCTTTCAGTCCCGACCTCCGCACAGACAACACCTCGCCGCTGCTCACATCTCCGAACCAAATTGCCGGCGAGAACAGATCTTGTTTATTCACACCTCGACCGTTGACTCGACAGCAGCTACTGTCAACACCTACGTCGTACACGTTTTTGACCGCTTTCGACCGGCTATGAGAACCCTGCTCCTACGTACGCTAGCGACCATCACGATGGTCCAGTACCAGGTTTTTGGTATAGTTAAATTACGCCTCTGCAAAGGGTGTCTGTACCGCTTTAAAAACCTAGGTATATCAGTGCGTAGTGATGTTGGTTGATCTTAAAGCTGGTTAAGCATTTTCAAAAACAGTTTGCTTTTATTTTTCCGCCTCGCGTGCCGCGCTTTTGGTGACGCATCCACACCGGTAACAGGTAAGTACCACACGCATAATTATTTTTCGCACCTGCTTGGCGTAGGAATATATCCTTTCGTGTTTTCGTACTGTAACCTCAAATCTCCTTACCCTCCTCTTGCGACCGCCATCTTGTTTAGTTCTCACCGCATCTCCTTGTCGCAGACCCTCCGCCATTTTTAGTTCCCACTATTTTAACCTCAAAATCTACTCTTCTAAAACTCTTGCTACCCCCATCTTCTTTTAGTTCCCATTCTCACCACTGCGTCTCCTTACCCCCACCTCTTGCGACCGCCGTGTTCACCACTAACCTCCAAATTTCCTCGTCCTTAAACCTCTTGTCTCAACAACCTTGTCTAGTTCCCATTTTCGCCACCGCATCTCATATCGCCCCCATCTCTCTATCCACTCAAGAAAACTACCATCCGACGTTCAAAAATTGCTGATCAGTTCAAGACAGGCTTTTGCAAATCTTGCTGCTAGCAAAACTCACCTTTCCCATCACCTCCAACATACCCCACTCCCACAACTTTTTCTTTTCCACCAATCATAATCCCTCTTATTCTTACCAATCAACAACCTTCATTTGCTCCTTTCCACCAATAAAATCACTTCTTATTCCCACCAATCACAACTTCACACGTCACTTTCCTTTACACTTTTTATCCCTCGCTACCCATCTTTACCCCTCTTTCAGTACCGACCTCCGCACAGACAACACCTCGCCACCCAGCTCCTCTCCATCACGCGACCTCCATACTCCTCCATCTCCCTTCCTCCATCTCCCACCCCAAATTAACGAACCAATCAAAACACTCCACGTCACTTCCTCAATTCTTTCAACTCGTCCCGGATGAGCCAACCGATTTAACGATAATCCTAACGCTCAGGGCGCTTTTCAAACTTACCGCCGCCGCCGTCGCACGCAGCGACACTAGCGACACTAGCGCCCCTAGCGGCAGGATTATCGTTAAAACAATTGGCTCATCCGGGACTATTACTACTAGTATGGATAGTTCTTTTTAAAGTTTAAGGTATCCTATAATTTTCGACAAGTCCTATAGCTCAAGTGCCCTGGCTAAGCAAGTGGTACAGTTTTGTCTATAGGGGGTTGAAAATAATGGTAAAATTTCGAGGTAATATACGATTAAACATAAACGTTAGGTAGTTTCTGGAAGTTATAATGTAACCTATAGTTTTTGTCAGATCCTATAACATAATTGTACAATATTTTGACCATATGTGTTAAACAGTATCGAGTTTTAGGTAAGGGGTTCAAAAGGGGACAGATTTTCGGAATTGTATGGTAGTTTATAATTTTCGTGGGTCCTAAATTATATACAAAGTTTTGTTTAGATAGCTCTAAGGGTATTGATTTGTATGTTAGGGGTTGAAAATAGGAATTGAAGTAAGTAAGGGTAACAGAAGTTTTTGAAAGTTCTAGGGTAGCTTATGATTTTTTTCCACATTCAAAAACCCAAGTTTCCAAAGCTTTGTTAAAAATCATACAAATACTCCTTCACAACACAGCTCGGAGAGCGATATTTGGTGGATTCAACACGACATTCAACTGTTCCCCCCTTCTCATTTTCCCCTTTGAGTTAGAGGTCATTTACAAACCAGGCATGTTAGCAATAAAGTGTCAAAATGTTCTCTGATATTCAAATTGGGAGTAAAATTAATATGAGTATGAAACCCCCTAAATCCAATCTTAGTTTTAAAAAAACTTGGAGGTCGCCTTCGGGAAGAATGATGAAAGGATTAATCAAATCAGTTGGAACCTGCACAATGGGGCCCTTGCAAGGTTATGTGCAAAGTCCTCAGTAACAAACCGGCAGAGAAGTAGATACTCTACAATGGTGCTTTTGATTTCTCACCAAAGTTTCTGGATTCAAGCAAGGGAATGAATGCTTGTTTGGGGTACCTCACTATTGAGGTTTAATACAAGAGAGTCAGACGAGGCTCCGTAGCTCAGAACAATTGTCTAGGAGAACGAACTCCAAAGTCAAATCCTGGTCCTCTATGTTGGGGATTGAGCGACTGGACTGACGTCTTGTCCACACACAAAAATCCTTCAGTCAAAAAGTTAACGTAAACAGTCGGACCATATCAACGACAACTGTAGCTATGGACAAAGGACAATACCTTTGGAAAAGTTGACAATTGCCTTTTGGAACAGCTGGGGATTATCCATAAGGTACCAGAAATAATTAAGGAAATAACAAGGAAAATAGATATACTGGTTGGTTTCGAAACAAAAAGGCGGAAAAGAACACAAGAAGTGGATGACTCTTGTATTCTGGAGTTGATAAAGAGGCAGCCCAGTTTCAGGAAATTATCAATTCTGCAGGATGCTATGACTTTAATAGCACTGGGAGATCTGAATACCAAGACTGGGAATGTAAAACTAACAAAAGTAATTGGTCCCCAAGGTGGAAATGTTCTGAATTCAAATGACACTTGCCAGGATTCTGTGTATTTAATAATCAAAGAAAAACCATCTTCTATTTCCCTCACAAAGATATACACAAATTTACACTGGCAGTACGTGAAAGAATTATTATTATTATTATTACTATTATTATTGTTATTATTATTGTAAATGAAAAAATATGGTCATACTTGTTGGGTATGAGATGTTACAGAGGGACAGAAGCAGCTATAGACCACTTCCTATTGATCTAAAATCGAAGTTCCGAAACGATACTTAAAGAAAGCGAAAGGAATGAGAATATACAGGATGGACCATTTAAGTTCAGATTGTACAATATCTCCAAAACTAAGAGTTGTAGAAACATATGTCTGGAATAAAAGTTGTTTGATATAATCGGAGAAAGTAAATACCATTAGTCGTGTTTTATTTGTGATGGTATTTTAGAGTCAATTTAATTCTTTTTAAATGGGAACCTGATTTTTTATGTTGTTTTCTCACTCCTCATAAAAAAATTAAACAATATTTGTATAAAGCACTTAGTAATTCTTCTTACACCAACGTAAATGATAACGAAAATTCTGAATGGCTGTGTATGAAGAGCGCAATGAATGGTTGGACTATCCATGTCAAGCCACGTTTCGAAATTGGGAACCAACATTTTTTATTTTCTTTCCTTATACCTCATTACAAAATAAACAGTTTTCAACATGGTACATTGATCTTACACTGGTGTAAACAAACACTGATGAAAGGTAGGTACACAGAGTATCACCACGTACCTTAGGGTAATAAATGTTCAAAATGATGCCCTTCTACCTCAATGAATTTTCCAACTCTGTGAATGAACAATTGAATGTTCGTAAAATCATCTCTCTTTCAATACTGACACAAACATTCCGTATGCGCGCCTTCACGTAGTCCGGACCCGTTGGTGTTACACAATACACTTTTTCCTTAAGGTAACCCCATAAGAAAAAATCTGGTGATGTAAGGTCAGGAGATCGTGCTGGATAATTAATGGGACCTGCGCGTCCTATCCAACGATCATGGCAATTGTTATTTAAAACAGCCCTAGCAGTGTGTGCATAGTGCAAAGGGCACCCGTCGTGCTCGTACCACATTTGCGATCTGATTTGTAATGGCACATCTAACAATAACGGCAACTCCTCCGTTAAAAAGTTTCTGTACTTTGCACCTGTTAAGCTGCCATCAATGAATATGGTCCAATTACCTTGCCACCCAAAATCCCACACCACACATTAACGATAGGATCTCTGATGTTCCACTTCTCGTAACCAATATGGATTTTCCACAGCCCAATAGTACATATTGTGTCGATTCACTTCACCATGATTTGTGAAAGTACACTCGTACTAAACAATACGAACTGGGAAATGTTATTATTAATCCGCAGTCTGTCTTGTACCCACTTACAGAACATTAGTCTATTCAGAAAATCGTAGTTGTTAATGTAATGACACATGGTAGGGATGGAATTTATGCCGTTTCAATATTCTGAGGACACTGCTTTTGCATATTCCCGCACTGGTTGCTAATTCGCGAGAACTGACATGGCTGTAATTCACTGCAGCTAGAACCGCAACTTCCCTATCTTCGTCCATATCTGTTCTTGTGCGCCTCTTTTTGTTTGGCAGGACGCTGATTTCTTCGGAGAATTGTTTTATCACACGATAAAATCAAGCCCTTTATGGAGTTCTTCTATCAGGAAACCTCTCCGCGTACAGAAGAATAGCCTGTTCCACATCCCTCTAGATTCCCCGTAATTGAGAACCATTTCCACTTTTTCTGGTTGAGAATGTTCGTACATTTCAACCTACAGTCAACTGAGTACGCTTCAAATGTTAAACGACTTGAATGGAACTGAAGGTTGTTACTCGGTGATCGCTAATTGTAGGTACGTACGACCAGTGGAACCACCTGGACTCGAAGGCGGCTGCAAGTACACTAATATCAAATATAAGGAAACCTCCTACCGTGGAAGATAAACAAACAACGGATACAATGTGTCATTGCCTCCTCGTCTGCTGCTGTTATGCTGCACTGTGTTGAATCAGTCCAACCATTCATTGCGCTCTTCGTACACAGCCATTCAAATTTTCGTTGTTATTTACGTTGGTATGAACAATTGCAAAGTGTTTTATACAAAAGTTGTTTAGTTTTTATGAATAACCAGAAAACACACAAAATGTAGGTTCCTATTAAAAAATCTGATGTGTTACACTCACATGACTTTCTCTACTCTTGTACAATCTAATTTTACAAACGCCTATTCTCCATATGCTTCATGTTAATCGAGATATCGAGATGTCAATCTTATTGGTAATTTTCTTGTAGATGCAAGGGAAATATGGTAGCTTTTAAGCGATAGTCAAATATTTTAACGCTGGTTGCTATGTGGCGCATTCCATTCTCTTTGCATGTCCAGGACATAAAAAAAATGAATAACGCATTTGAGAAAAAGTATAAGTATTGGAAAATTTAAGGAAATAACAAGCAATATCTCGAAAACGGTTCACTCAACAAAAGAAATGTATATGACATAAGTTGTGTATTTTAACGCGATCTACATTTTTTGTGTAGCAAAATTTTGTCTATCTCTTATGGTTTACCAGTTATGCAAAAGTCGTTCACAATGAAGAATACTTTTGGAGACATTCCCAGAAAATTCGAGATATACATTTCATTTCTCATGACATTATCTTAAACATATGATATTTTCATCAAAATCCTTAGAGCCATTTTTGAGAAAATTAAAATTTTCGAAAAATCTTCCATGTAAAGGGTAGTCTGGGGTGGGGGGATTTTCTTGAAAACCTTCGTGTCGCATCTCTGGAAGATACTGGACCTAAATACCAAGTTTGGTGCTTATCCGACTGTTCGTTTTTGAGTTATGCTGTTCACAGACACACACACACAGACACACACACACACACACACAGACACACACACGGACATGTTTCCAAAAATGCTTTTTTTGGATTCAGGAGGTCTCAAAACATGTATTTCCGGTGAAATCTCGGTATCGAATTTTTGGGTGGAATGCAATACTTCCCCTACTTACTATAGGTAGTAGAGAAAGTAAAAATTCGATGTGTTACACTGACATGACTTTCTCTACTCTTGTACAAACTATTTTTACAAACGCTTATTCTCCATCTACATCATGTTTAATCGAGATAAACATTTGCAAACTCTATCTTATTGCTAAGTTTCTTGTAGATGTAAGGGGAATATATATTTACAAGGGCAATATAGAAATACAGTAGCCTTTAAGCATATACATATCTCTTAATAGCTGGTTGCTAGGTGCAGCACCATTCTCTTTGCCACAGATTAATACTCTTTGCATATACAAGACAAAAAAATCTGATGTGTTACACTCACATGACTTTCTCTACTCTTGTACAATCTAATTTTACAAACGCCTATTCTCCATATGCTTCATGTTAATCGAGATATCGAGATGTCAATCTTATTGGTAATTTTCTTGTAGATGCAAGGAAAATATGGTAGCTTTTAAGCGATAGTCAAATATTTTAACGCTGGTTGCTATGTGACGCATTCCATTCTCTTTGCATGTCCAGGACATAAAAAAATGAATAACGCATTTGAGAAAAAGTATAAGTATTGGAAAATTTAAGGGAATAACAAGCAATATCTCGAAAACGGTTCACTCAACACAAGAAATGTATATGACATAAGTTGTGTATTTTAACGCGATCTACATTTTTTGTGTAGTAAAATTTTGTCTATCTCTTATGGTTTACCAGTTATGCAAAAGTCGTTCACAATGAAGAATACTTTTAGAGACATTCCCAGAAAATTCGAGATATACATTTCATTTCTCATGACATTACCCTAAACATATGATATTTTCATCAAAATCGTTAGAGCCATTTTTGAGAAAATTAAAATTTTCGAAAAATCTTCCATGTAAAGGGTAGTCTGGGGTGGGGGGATTTTCTTGAAAACCTTCGTGTTGCATCTCTGGAAGATACTGAACCTGAATACCAAGTTTGGTGCTTATCCGATTGTTCGTTTTTGAGTTATGCTGTTCACAGACACACACACACACACACACACACACGGACATGTTTCCAAAAATGCTTTTTTTGGATTCAGGAGGTCTCAAAACGTGTATTTCCGGTGAAATCTCGGTATCGAAATTTTGGGTGGAATGCAATACTTCCCCTACTTACTATACGTAGTAGAGAAAGTAAAAATGAATAACGAATTCCCATTTGAGAAAATAAGTATTGAACAATTTAAGGGAATAACAAGCAATATCTGGAAAATGGTTCGCTCAACAAAAAAAAATGTAAATGACATAAATTGTGTATTTTAATGTGATCTACATTTTTTGTGTAGTAAAATTTTGTCTATCTCTTACGGTTTACGTTATGCAAAAGTCGTTCACAATGAAGAATACTTTTGGAGACATTCCCAGAAATTTCAAGATATACATTTTATTTGTCATGACATTATCTTAAACATATGATATTTTAATCAAAATCGTTAGAGCCATTATTGAGAAAATTAAAATTTTCGAAAAATGTTCCATGTATAGGGTAATCTGGGGTTGGGGGATTTTCTTGAAAACCTTCGTGTCGCATCTCTGGAAGATACTGAACCTAAATACCAAGTTTGGTGTTTATCCGACTGTTCGTTTCTGAGTTATGCTGTTCACAGACAGACACACACAGACACACGCACGGACATGTTTCCAAAAATGCTTTTTTTGGATTCAGGGGGTCTCAAAACATATATTTCCGGTGAAATCTTGGTATCGAATTTTTGGGTGGAATACAATACTTCCCCTACTTACTATACGTAGCAGAGAAAGTAAAAATAAATTGGCCCTAAAATGGCCATCATAACGTCCTCCAAGCAAAACACACTAATGGCATTTACTTTCACCCATAATATCAAGCAACTTTTATTACAGGCATTTCTTTCTACAACGCTTTAGTTATGAAGATATTATAGAGTCTCAACTTAAATGGTCCACTCTGTGTAATGAGATACAGTATTTAAAATCCAGCTGCTAGAACAGCCAGGAATTCGATACCTGTACCGGACAAGATTAGATAAATTATGGATAGAACTAGGGGCAACGAACAAGACTGGGAATTAATAAAAAATATACTCATCAAAGCAGTTCACGAAAATTAAACTGAGTTTTATTTATGGACGCTCTTTAACTACCACGGCTCATAGCGTCCCATTCTATATTGAGCGTGAAAGATCAGAAATTTTGCTCAGAGGCCTCTTTATCAGGCTTGAGCTTCTTTTACGTGCCGTAAGTCCGCGAAACGAGACCACCGGCTTTACTCCCCTTTGGCAGGAAACCATGCTAAGGATTTTTATTCCCGAAAAAAAAAATCCATCGCCCTCCGTCGGGTTTGAACCCGCGACCTTGGGAACTAGAGGCTGCAGCTCACGAAGCATTGCGTACGCAAAGAAGGAAACACAAAATACTTATACTAGGGATGAAGGACTCAAAGAAGCAGTGAAAAGAATATATCTCAAACGAATGGGTGGGAAGAACACAAAGATCGTGCCGAATTTAAAAAACAAAGAGCTATATTTAAAACTTTCTAGAAAGACGAAGAGGGAGAGTTTGGAGACATTCGTCAAGAGTTTAGAATATGGTATAACAAGTACGGGTAGAATCGGCTTCAGAGTATTTAGAAACCTGTGAGGTGAAACAATCGAAATGGAAATATCGATGCTATTTCGGAAGAATGGATGAAATTAGAACTTGTTTATTTTATAAAAACACTTGCTCACTAATAAGAAGAATCCCATCAGTCTGACATCATATCTAAGGATGAGCGGAAGGCAATAACGATGTCACTAAATAATGCATTAAAGAAAACCAAGAATAGAAAAGCACCTGTTGTAGATGATATCAATTTAGAATTCATAAAGTATGCTCGCAGGAAATGGAAGAAAATGTTTACGCAATTGCGGAATGACATTGGAAACATAGGAAAAATATCTGAGGAGTAGAAAGACGCAAAGCTGTAAAACATATACAAGAAGAAGTAAAACAATATCCAATTACAGGAGCACAGCCCTATCAAATGCAGCGTAAAAAATTTACTCACTCGTCCGTTATCAAATTCAAGTTATACACGAAGGCAGAAGAGACCTAGAAGAAACATAGTGTATCTCACGCACTGATTCAATATTTGTAATTAAATAATCAGTAGAGGGAAGATTGATTCAACTTGCCACTATATCTTTGTTTCTACATTACGAGAAGGCGTATGCTACAGTTTTGAGATCAACATTCTTAGGAAATAGGATAGCCAAATAAATGTGATAAATGCCTTAAATCGTTATGTAATGACAGGGGTCTTACTTTTGGAAATGCACACAACACGCAAATTAATCAAGGACCTAGATAAGGGTGTTGTTTGTCTCTCATTCTGTGATGACAATGGAAGGCAAAGCCAACACAGATGCCAAAACAGCAATAAACAATAAAGTTATAATACAGGTAAGCCACTTTCGATATTTACGTTGCGAAATCTTAATAAACAAGATCAACGAAGACTTAGAAAGTAATCTTCAGAAATATAACTATTTAAACGGTTGTATACGAAGATATTTCTAGAAATCAATGAATAGTGAAACAAAGACAAGACTAACTACTGCTGCTTCCAAGCTAAATTCTACTTTATGGCAGTGAAACATGGGTCCTAAGAGAAACACCTATAATTGAAAAATCAGGAATGAGATTTTTAAGATCAACTCTGGGACTAACGCTAGGAAACAGGATCAGGAGTAAAAATATAAGACGCTTTAATATTGCAACCGATACTATTGAACATATTAAAAAAAATATCAGAATAAATGGTTAAATCACATTTACAAGCTCGAACAAGGATGTTCGAAGACACAGAACACGTTAGAGATAACAGTTTTAATAATTTAACTTCGGAACGGATTTTCCTCGATATGAAAGATGAAGAAGAGGTTGAGTGGCTTCCGAGATTATCCTATACGATGCACTCAGTTTTGTCTCTTTATAAGTATAGATAATAATTATATCCTCACACATGCAAATAAACTCCCATACTCTTAAACGAAATAAATGCAACTATGTGTTGACCAGTAGATTATGGTGATGAAGGGTTTTCATTTCGCTGCGCAGGCATTGGATCGGCAAGTGAATGAGGAAGTGGCGACATTTCAGCATACTGCGAGTGCTTTGCGAACCAAAGACCCTGTACATTACACTACTATGAAGTGTTTACACTTATTACTTAATGTTTAACGCTCGTTCACACTGCATAAGGCACCACAGGCGGTGGATACTGATGACAATGGTCATGAAATGATAATTGGAAAGCAAGTTTAGAAATGATTCATTTCACATGCCCCACAAGTACAATACGTGAGGTTTAAGTTGAAACATGACCATTTTGACGCTACCTGACCGGCTAGGAGGGTCCGAGTGCTGAAAACCCTGTTACAGTCACCCTTCACTGTCTAGTCCCTCGGTATCAGATCTACTTGTAATAGTGTTGTTGCCAGTTGCACTTTTCGCAGTGAAATATAGAAAATAGCCTGATATCTTCGGCCATTTTTGCTTCACTGGCTTTTGCATTTCTTACAAGCGGGTGTTGGTTGTTCTCTTTTAAATTTCATTTTCCAGCCTAATCCAGATTTTAAATAATGTTTCAATAGTAAAGATTTTGAGTTTAGGCAGCGAAGGATTACCAACTGTCGTGTGGAATATAGTACTATGATTACTATCTCTTTCTACTTTCTATGTTTCAAATTAAAGCAAATGCACTATAAGCAGCAGAGGGCTAAAATTCGGGGAGCAGGTAGGATACGGGAATGCAGTTCCATGAGAAATTAGGCGATCTCAAAGTGTCACTGCAGAAGAGCAATTGGCTATTCCGCGATGTGCGCTGTTGCTCAATTTTGCTCATTCATTGTCGTTGGAGGGCAAGTTTCTGGCGTAACAAAAAATGCAGAAATCCCGCACGAATGGGGTAATAATGAGGTCTCTGTAGAACTGCTGCGTTACTGTTTGCCAATTGTGTGCAGCATCCTCGACGAATCAAGGGCCCAATATTCCATGCCAGGACACAGCGCATAAAACCGTAGCGCATTGCGCAGTGGTTTCTATAGAAATACATCAGGCCATTGATAAAAAAAAAATGTTGATGTTGCCATCAAGACGAATGCGACTTTCATCTTAAACCCGATATTGCGGAAGAAATCTGGATCCTCATGCGAACTAGACAACACTCTGCTATAAAAAGCAATCGGGCTCGTTCATACCTTCCTGTTAGACGCTGAGCAACTTCAATCCGGTATGTAAATCCATCCATTTTTATTTTCTCTACTACGTATAGTAAGTAGGGGAAGTATTGTATTCCACCCAAAAATTCGATACCGAGATTTCACCGGAAATACATGTTTCGAGACCCCCTGAATCCAAAAAAAAGCATTTTTGGAAACATGTCCGTGTGTGTGTGTCTGTGAACAGCATAACTCAGAAACGAACAGTCGGATAAACACCAAACTTGATATTTAGGTTCAGTATCTTCAGTATCAGTATCTTCCAGGTTCAATATCTTTCTTTTCAAGAAAATCCCCCACCCCAGATTACCCTTTACATGGAACATTTTTCGAAAATGTTTAAATATCTCAAAAATGACTAACGATTTTGATTAAAATATCATATATTTAAGATACTTTCATGACAAATAAAATGTATATCTTGAATTTTCTTGGAATGTCTCCAAAAGTATTCTTCATTGTGAACGACTTTTGCATAACTGGTAAACCATAAGGATAGACAAAATTTTACTACACAAAAAATGTAGATCGCGTTAAAATACACAATTTATGTTATATACATTTTTGTTGTTGAGTGAACCATTTTCGAGATATTGCTTGTTATTCCCTTAAATTTTCCAATACTTATACTTTTTCTCAAATTCGTTATTCATTTTCTTTTTGTCCTGGTAATGCAAAGAGAATGGAATACTCCACATAGCAACCAGCTCTTAAAATATTTGTCTATAGCTTAAAGCCTACCAATTCCCCCTGCATTTACAAGAAAATTAGCAATAAGATTAACATCTCGATATCTCGATTAACATGAAGCATATGGAGAATAAGCGTTGTAAAAATAGTTTGTACAAGAGTAGAGAAAGTCATGTGAGTGTAACACATCAGACTTTTTTTAAACATCCGCCGAACAGATCTATCAATCAAACCAATTTTCAGTGACATTCGTCGTAGAATACGCTTTGGCGAAGTAGTAATCCCTGATTACTGGTTCTATCTGGTTTAATCCCTGATTCTGGTTTGTGGTGACGGTTCTTGGGCAACCTTTTGTCCCTTTTTTCGTTGACAAAGTCCCGTACGACGGAACTTACCAAGGACAGCTAACACCGTTTTGTTACTGGTGCCTCATTATTAAATATCTCCTCGCACTGTTCTTTAGCGTTAAGCAAATTTGGTCCAATCTGATGTCCTACATAGGAACTTGAATTTGATTTATATAAATTGATTTTATGTTAATTATAGTTGTGATGAAGTTTACAGCTCCTATGATGCTAGATATTCCAGTTATGACTGGACAATAATGTTCCACCACAAAGAACCTTCTCTTCTGTTGTGATAATCATAATTAGAGAAATCAACATAAAACTAAATTCACAATATATCAAACTATTATATACAATAAACAAATACTACTTTGCTATAGAAACTAGAATAGTAGGATTTCAGTGTCGTTTGTTTTGCAGCATACTGTATAAATTACTTAGCAGCAAGCAGAAAAAGAAAATAATTACAAGAAACATCATATGTTACCAGTAATAACAAATATATGTATAACCACAACAGAGAAGCCCAAAAAATACATGTTACATGAAATAAATATGTGACAACCTTAGTTTTAGTATATGGATTCCTAATATTTAGCATTGGTTCTTAATCAGGACCTGACATTTTCTGGTTCTCCTACCAAAGGGTGTGTTTCTCTAATATATTGAGTCAACTCAATCGTGTTTGACCTATCGCAGTCGTGTGCTGTACAACATTTCGGGAATTTGCAAGCTTTGCATCTTACAATCACTTACATAGAAAGTTCAGCATGCATTTTCCTAGTATCGCTAATCATTTCTTCACAGTAAATTCCGCTATCTCCTTGTCTCGCTTGCTTTACACTTTTTAATTTATCTCTCAGATACGGGAGCAATAGAAGTCTTACCTACTGGCGTCACAGAACATTCAAGTCCCGACACATTTTTGACATAGAATTTTGATATGAACAGTTCACACCCTACGTATAAGAAGTTTTTTTTAAGCATTTCTAGGCAGATATTTACTGTGATTAAATTAAAGCGGTTATTAAATTGAACAGTATATGGGGTATTTAAGAATTAGCAGTGTGTGCGAAGAAAGTCGTACGCAGATGTTTAAAATGATTGCTCTCATAAACAACATAAACAACCAGACAGAAGGTGTGTATGTCTCTAGAGAAAGCGAGAAATACCTCAAGGGCCTATGTTTGAAAAAATCATCCTAAATGACGAAAATTTTATGTAGCATTCACAAAGAGGAGCATCAATGTCCCTATGATAACACATGAATGCTTCATGTGCAAAAACCTAGTTAAGTGGAGAAGTAGAGAGAAACAAAAGAGAGAGTGATTAGAAAAATCAAAAGAGCGTTCCTTTACAAACCCAGATGCTATTTCGGTTTCCACACTAATGAGCTCAGTGGAGAGGGGCTTTTATTGATTCGCAGAGCTGTCGTAAAATGAGACTCAGTTTACAGGACACCTAATGAACACCATTTACATAAAAGGACACGTACACATTCGCAGAGGAAAATTCAATAGTAGTTATAGCTATTTGGTCGTTTGCTGAGCAGCTGTGGCCGCAACAGTTATGAGCACAATTTCACGAGAGATCAAATTGTACATTAGACAGCGCATTCTTGCGTAGAGGGATAATAACTAATTAGATTACGGTACATTTCCATTCAGGTGGCAGTGCTGAACAAAGACCAAATTTTTGCTTGCTCTGCTCCCTATCTCAGTAGAGGGAATACTGCATTCGAACAAAACTCGATATCGGATTTCAAAGGAAATACAGCGGTAAACCGAAATTCGGAGAAAATACGATTGCCATGCTTAAATCAGGTACCTTTAACGAAGCAAAGCAGTTTTTCAGAGGTTTATGTCCTGTGGCATATGACTTATAAAACTATGAGCTATCCCTATAAGGCTGCGTCATGTCTACGTACACTATCTTATAGAGAGAACACGCTTTGTACCCAAGTTCATTAGCTTTTATGAAGCCAACGGTAAACAAAAGAGTATCGCTCAATTAGTTAAATTTGGATTCATTTTGGGGTGTTAAACGCTCTGGAAAAACGCCCCACCCACCCACCCACCCACCCCACCCCACCCCACCCCATCCCACCCCACCCCACCCCATCCCATCCCATCCCATCCCATCCCATCCCATCCCATCCCATCCCATCCATCCATCTCTCTCTGATTCTTTTTTTACTTTCTCTACCACGTATAGTAAGTAGGGGAAGTATTGTATTCCACCCAAAATTTCGATACCGAGATTTCACCGGAAATACATGTTTTGAGACTCACTGAATCCAAAAAAAGCAATTTTGGAAACATGTCCGTGTGTGTGTCTGTCTGTGTGTCTGTGAACAGCATAACTCAAAAACGAAGAGTCGGATAAACACCAAACTTGGTATTTAGGTTCAGTATCCTCCAGAGATGCGACACGAAGGTTTTCAAGAAAATCCCCCCACCCCAAACTACCCTTTACATGGAACATTTTTCGAAAATTTTAATTTTCTCAAAAACGGCTCTAACGATTTTGATTAAAATATCATGTTTAAGATGTTTTCATAACAAATGAAATGTATATCTCGAATTTTATGGGAATGTCTCCAAAAGTGTTCTTCATTCTGAACGACTTTTGCATAACTGGTAAACTATAAGAGATAGACAAAATATTACTACACAAAAAATGTAGATCGCGTTAAAATACACAGTTTATGTTATATGCATATTTTTGTTGAGTGAACCGTTTTCGAGATATTGCTTGTTATTCCCTTAAATTTTCCAATACTTATACTTTTTCTCAAATTCGTTATTCATTTTTTTATGTCCTGGACATGCAAAGAGAATGGAATGCGCCACATAGCAACCAGCGTTAAAATATTTGACTATCGCTTAAAACCTACCATATTCCCCTTGCATCTACAAGATCATTAGCAATAAGATTGACACCCCGATAGCTCGATTAACATGAAGCATAAGGAGAATAAGCGTTTATAAAAATAGTTTGTACAAGAGTAGAGAAAGTCATGTGAGTGTAACACATCAGATTTTTTTTTTTTTCTTTCTTTCTTTCGGACCAGCGTTTGTGAAGTTTCGCCGAAATCATCATCTCTCTCGAAGGTAAGAGCACGCCTTTCTTTACTTTTCTAAACAATAATCCAGGTAATGTTGCTCTTGATTTCTTGAGCCTAACGACAATAATAGCATTGTCCAAAACGTTGGTGCATGACCCCCCATCCTAAGCTTATGCTTTACACGAAACTTATAAACAGTTTAATTTGAATTTTCTATAGCCAGTGTATTTCTCTCTATTCTGATTTAATTTTTTACAACCGAGATATTATAAAAGATAGCACAGAAACTTTACAAAAGAACCAATGTAGAACTCATTAAAAATTCAGTTTGTGACATATCTTCTTCTTTTTTGGCATTAAACATACACACGGAATATCAATATGGTTGAATATTTAAATTTCGTCAATTTTAAGTCACATCTATGCCAAATTGTAAAGCGATGATTCTGACTTCTTTGTTATACCTCATTTAAAAACGTTTTCCTTGTGAATAACAAAATTCGACTGTAATAAAACTGTTGAATGCGATCTGCGATCCTGTATACAGCAAAGCTACGAGTAGTATTACGTGATTAACCTGAAGTAGACAGAAGAATGGTGCTTTTATATGAATAATAAACGTCGCCGGGCAAATATGAATTGCTAGTGAGCATACAAATCCGTACCCGATTCAAGGCGTTCGATTTTGTGTGGATAGTACAGATAGCAATGGAGTAACGGAGGAGAAATTCAATGATTTATAACGAGGAAGCAGATGTGGGAAAGCTTCCTATGGCATCACATGCATTTTAACCGTGTTGTGAATATTTTAAGTGAAACGTAAATTTCAGCTTCTGTTATAATTATTTATTTCGGATTTACGACGCTTCTTTCAATCAAATGCTTTTCAATTGGGTTCGCGCTCGGTTAGGAGATTTTTAATATGTTCGACATGAGTTTGTTTTAGCGACGATGAGGGGTATCGGTCGCACTCTGAGGTTAGCTGGTTAGCAAAGATCGAAGGAATTTGCTTTCAGGCTCTCGCCTGTGATTGGCTGCAACACTACCGGGTGAGTTTTCATCGAGTTATGTAGAGTATTAAAAAAATGCGTGCTTTGGGCCATTTTCTGATCGCATGCCATTCCTGTCGTCGCGTCATTTAATGTTCTCGTAGTAATGATTCAACACAAGCGGATAATTTACGTAATCGTAATTTTATATCAAGGTTTGGTAAAATTTCAGGGGGATTTGTAATTTCACTTTTAATGCGTAAAGCTCGAGTGTTAAGTTAATTTTACTGTTTGCGATTTTTAAGGTGTTCATTTATTCGATCTTTTGAGTTTTTAAAGTGTTAGCACTTTTAGACTTTTCCGATTCATGTCAGCATAATTTGGGGCCGTTGTAGATCGATATTCTCTTAGCATGTTCAACTGTCACTTCGTGGGACATTTATTCTAAGGGCAGAAGGAGATATAGGCAAATAATTGCCTGTTTGCTTCCCCATTGTCATGTTACCTTACTTATTGCCATTTGCAAGTGTGTTGGTGGAATTTTCACAGGAAGCAGAGCTCTGAAAAGACTTAACTGTACAGCAAGACCCTGCTACAATTGATTCATATTGTAATCGTACTTCTGAATTCATTCTCATGGTTACATTTGTCATGAAATATTAGCTGAGATAAATATAGTTAATCGGAGACAATCCCTTGTCAGAAAGTGGATTATGTTGACCCTATCCTGTGTGACCTCTTTGGGATTCCCTCCGTAAATTTATCTCCCAAACTAAAGTATAGGAAGTAGATAGATAGTGAGTGAGAGAGATGAAGAGGGAGAGAGACAGCGGAAGAGAGGAGGGGGTGGTGCAGTTTAATTCGGAATAAGGAACATAAAAATGCTGTCCAACCGCCGGCAGCCGCTTCAGCGTTATTATCGCTCCAGCGAGACATGGAGTTAGGCTTTGTGCTTCAGCAGCAGTGGCAGTCTGCAATGAAGGTCACCAGAATCACTATCGACCGGGGACGCACGCCGCTTGTGTGCTTGCAGCTAGCCAGCCGTACGGACTTGGAGACTGCGTTTATTAGGGCAGCTGTTGCGCGTCGAGGTTAACCTACACGACCGTATGAACCCTTGCGGCCGATATTGTGCCTATGGGCACAAGGAGGCAACCTGTTCAAAAAGGCCAAAGTGTCATTACCGCGGCACGACCTCAACGCCACAGCGTTACTGTGCCACCTTGTGGTGTTGTTTCGCATTTCACGATCCAGGACCACTGCCCCCTGCATCCTCCATGAAGGAAGCCACAACCTACGCCGCCGCCGCTACAACGTACACAACACCACAACGCCGAAAACATCACCAAGCAATAATTCCAGGTCCTACGCGACGCTGAGCAAGGCCTTCACACGGAGATCTGAAAAGGACGGACAAGCTGGTAACCCTGGAGGACCGCTTTCAAGATTTTCAGACATGAACCGTTTTATCAATCCAGTAACCACACTCTCGCTTAAGTCACATAAAAGCTGCCAGACACCATCGACTGCACTCTAAGAGTCATGGATAAACACCTGCGCTCAAATCAGAGCCCACGTGGAACAACAGCCCCACATATCTAGGACGCGCGTCAGCTCCATCGCAAAAACGCGCACTATTCAATGCTCTACACTCTGCAAAAGAAATCAATATTTGCCGACGACTTCGGGCTGAATAACAACAGATGAATGCTGTTTATACCAATATTTTTATTGGCCCCCTAGAGGGCCTCGCTCATGACAGTAGCCACGGATTACTATTTACCAGCTTCTGACCACGGGATATTAAAGACACCCAATTACACACAGACTAACAGAGGTGCTATGCGGGACCCCACCATTCGACTTTTTTGATTTTCCTATCTAGTTCCTATTCCTGAGTCATATTTCCTTCCCTCTCTCTTAGAATGTACCTCTCCTATCCCGGCGAAATAATCTTTCTCGTAACCAACTCTTCTACTGCTTTCACCCTTCCAAAAACTGTATTTATTTTCAGATAGATTTAAATCACGTGTTCCACAGAAATATCATTGGTTCAACAAGAATAGTGTATTATGACGCAGTATTTTATATCACAACACTGTGAATGCCAGAGTGATTGTAGTGTAAATTAGCATTATTGTATGACAATGATTTGAGATGTTTGTTAATTATAAGCATTATTAGGATATAAGGTTACACGGCCTCACTGAAACTGACAATAGGAGCGGGTAACAATGTAGCGAGGGGGTGAGTTGTTTATCAGTTAGATGAGGCAAACAAATGACGTCAGAGTAGCGCGCTTTTCTTTAGAAATGGAGGGAATATCTTCCCTAGAGCATATGTGTTCGTAATTTTGATTGGATATAAAAATAGACGCTAATGTTGGCGCGCTTTATTAACCAATAGCAGCTCGATTATAATCTTTAGGCATATCGGGGTGAGGGAGTATAAATTCTGAAGCCAGAGACGGGCAACGCGCAGTCCAACAGAATCATTCACAAGTTACACGTCGCTCAGTTTAATAGAATCATCCACGGGTTACACGTCGCGCAATTCTACAGAATCTTTCACAAGGCAAGGAACTATTTCGTCGCGCAGTTCTACAAAATCTTTCGCGTCGTAAAGTTAGTTACAAGATGTGAAATACGCCAATTAATAATGTGCGGCAAATAAGTGATAATAGTTACATTCGAAAATACAACAGTTTCAGTCGGGTGTGTATCAAGAGTAATTATGTGAAATGAATAAAGTGTGACGGCAATAAAAGTGTAAAAACAAATTCTTTTATCAGTGTTATATTTTAGTAACAACTCCTTTCCGTTTACACACCCTGTTCAAGAGATTTGCTCGACTTGTAATAATAGCTAGCCGGAGGACAAAGAACCCAAAATTCAAACTAGTAATACAATAACAGGCGCTCAGCAAATAAGATAACACGAACGATACCGCGACAATTATTAATCTATGATAGATAACTATGACGCCTAAAAACTCAGTTTGGGATGTACCTCGTATCGATGTTGATATTGAGCAACAGCTTGGGTATCACGTTATGAACAGAGGCTCATACCCTTATCAAAGGTCGATGCGGATTTGTAGTCTCGTCTCATACATCTTTCTCCTCAGGTTACACCAGAGAACAAACCCAATGGTGTGAAACCGACAATTGAACAGATCTGAGCATAGATCCATAAAATCGAATCCATCTCCCGGGTAGATGTGGTGAGTTCTTCCACTTCCCTGTGACGGTGTGTGGGTGAGCAACCGATGAAATCAATGGTTCTTTGCCAGTGTCATAAGTTCTACTGGTGTTAGCTTTCTAAGCAGGAAGCATCGAAATCTCTTTTAGATCAGAGTAGGTCGGAAGAAGTACAGTTCGATTATGTGATCTTTAAGAATACCACATCGCACAAAGAATACGACTGCTCTTAACTTGCTCGCTGCGAATCTTCATTGGCCTGGAATGCACAATGCCAGTTGACGGTTTCATAGTTGCAGAAGAAATTCTCGTCGCCATATTACATCGCTCACTCAGAACTCCCAGCATTTCGATACCTAAGGGATATCGAAGTGATCCTCACAAAGATTCTTCAAGAGCACCATCCAGTAAAGATGCCAATCTGTGGTGCACAACACCTGCTTGATACCAAATCCTGCTACGATAGCTGTACATAAACGCAGTTGGGGGTGTACTCGTTTTCATAAACGTCTATCACTAATCCTTCCTGGGGACTGCTAGTCACATAACATGGCGGGTAGGCGACAACTCAGAAATCGGCTCCACTTGCCTTCTGAACGTTGTTGCAGCCTGTGCATAAAAAACCCCGGAGTATACAGACCTATTAACAGCGTTGCAGTTGTTCACTTGCACAGATTCAAACCATGAATGACTCCGAGACGAAGATTTGAGATTTTAAATCCAGTGCTGGAAAATATTTAGGTTCATATTGAGTTTTACTTGATTACAGATTTCAGGTTTAAAGTAGCATCACTTAGTTACAAAGTAACTTCTATAAATACCTGTAATTTGCAATACACAAGAAAGAAAGAAAGAAAGAAAGAAAAAGGAACCGGGAATAAAAATCTTGCAGACAGTCGAGTGATATGGTATGTCTCTAGCATCATCATAAGCATCTATTACGAATAAATCATCTCCTTCCACTATGTATATTTATTATGTTTAGTCGTTTCCAAAACCACATTAAACAAAATTAAAGCTGCGGGAGTTCAAGCATTTCAAAGAGAAAACCGATACACAGCCAACACTAGTCCTGTTGTACAGACTGTCCAAAACACTTTATGAATATCTTAAGATTTTTACATAAACCTTTGATATTTTACGCGCTTTGTTAAAATAGTTTTCATTTATTAAGTATTAGATCCATGTAGTTATCGAAAGCTGGGAAATCTAAACTATGGAGGATCATAAAATGGTTGCACCTTAGCAGTGTACGTGGCTTGACCTGCTAGCCACTAAACCTAGTTTCAGACAGTTTTGTGGTGTCATACAAAAATGGTTCCTCTGCAACAAAATGATTTCCATGAATAGCTCCATAACACATAACGCAGTACTCAGTAAAATCAGCAGCGATTATTCTTGAAACGAATTGAACGTAAGGCTAATAAATGTGACCTTGTAATGAGAAGAAGCGGTATTGAAAGTGATGCCAAGTTCATTGAAGCAATGTGCTATGTCGACTTCATTATGTATTCACATCACTGGTTTCCAGGTGTTGGTGGTCACACGTAACTTTTCGGAAAGACATGCCTTGCCATCCTCAGCTGATTGTCGACTGTAGGCTGACCTCTCCCGTCGCCCGTATATGAAGACAAAGACGAAACTAATGACCCCTGTTGCAACTGGTTATTACTAGGAACTATTTCGTCTGTTTCTTTCTGAACTGGAACCACTACACTCTGAGGTGTAGATGGAGAACTCCTCTGGGTCTTCTCACGTTTCAAAGTTCAAAATATGATTAATGTTATAGTGAATTAATATTTTCTTGCATATTTCCAGTTTTGATGTCCAAAGATGGCTAACGGCAGATTTGTTTATTTATTTATTTGTTTTAATTTAATATTTCTTTGATGTTCGCCTATGCGCGTTTTCAAATTTATTTTAGTTCATTACAATGTTGACATTGAATCTGGTAGATTCCTGATTTTTTTAATTTCTCTGCAGTACGAGTATTATCTAAAGGAGTATGAATAGATTTCTCAAATTAAAAATGTTTTGAGGTGCAAGTTGAATATAATATCTGTTAAAAATCTTCTTGCAAAGTACTGAAAGTTTTTGTAATCTGTTTTTTCTTATATTTTTTTAACTAAATTATTAATAAGCTGTAATTTGAGTCCATTCTTGGCCTTCAATGTCTTGCAATTCACTGTTAAAATCTTCTTTTTTCAAGAGGTGTATCAAGTAATCTATGAATCAAGGTACGAAAAGCAGATTGTTGATGATAGATAGGATTACAGTTATTATTTCTTATATAGTTATCCACATGGGTAGGCTTTCTGTAAATTCAAATTTTAAAGCGTTCTCATTTCTTGTTATTGTTAAATCCAAATAAGCTAACACATACTTTTTCTATTTCCATACTGAATTTAATATTCTTGTCTTGTGTACTAGAAATGTTCAGAGTGGTGTCTGTAAATTGCCGAGGTATGGTGGCAAATACATTATCCACGTATCTGAAACCAGTTTTAAAAATATTTGAATAAGATGCAATAACTTATTTTTCCAGCGAACTCATATAGACATCTGCTAGCAGCGGAGACAGGATTGCCCAATGGCAAGACCACGTGTCTGTTTATAAAAATTCTTGTTAAAGGTAAACTAACCTTGAGACATACAGCAAGATGTAAGAGCAATAAGGTCTTGAATTTCACGTTCTTGTAAGTTAATTGAAGTTAGCCATGCTTTTAATAAATCTGGAATACTGTCTGTATGCACATTAGTACACAATGAAGAAACATCAAAGGAACGGAAGCAAGTAAATCTTCGTTACTGATGGTTAAGTTTTTAATATTATTTATCAGCTCAGGAGAGCTGATGATGCAAGTGATACTGTAAAATTATTTTGTAAAGAATACATAAATCCTTTAGTTTCAAATTATATATATTATATTATGTATGTCCAGTTTTTTCTTTATTTTTATCTTTAATTTTATGAATATTAATTCCTAATATAAGAGGTTTAATTACTTTTAACTTAGATGTATTATTTTTCTTGGTATGTACAAGAATAAGAGTTTTATACTTTGGGTTTTGAATTTTTCAAAAGTAGCAAATTCTTTAGTCAGCCATTGATAACCAATAGCTAGACGAACCTATATGTTAATAATATGTCGCATGCAGTTATCTTTTTTATGAGTTTTTGGTAAGCAGTATATCCCAGATAGCTTTGAATTATTGCAATTTTATTGTCATTTAACATCTGATGGTGTGATGTTCGACATTGACACAGCCCAGTTGACTGCTATTATGCATAAATTCAAAGGGTCTTTCTTAACAGAGATGTAATGTTCTTTTTGTAAAAGTTGAGTTACTCTATTACTATAATGATCTTTATTTAAAACAACTATCTCATTGCCTTTATCCGCTTTTAAATACATTGCAGGCCTAGCATTAAGCTTGTTAATAATCTTATTGTTTGAGTTATTAATAGTATTGATATCCATACTTTTTAAAAGTACAGTACATTGTGATTTTAAACCATTACAAACAGTTTGGTTCAAACCATAACTGGTTAATTCTATATCAGCTACACAGTCACTGGAAAAAGATGTCAATGGAAAAAAAATATGGAAGTTTTTAAATCTTTTTCTAATAATTGTAATTCTTCTTTATCTATGGCAGTCGACAATCAGCTGAGGATGGAAAGGCATGTCTTTCCGAACACGTTATGCGTGACCATCAAAACTGGAAACCAGTGAAGTGAATAGATAATGAAGTCGACATAGCATATTACTACAAATATGACTTTCTCCATTCCATGTTATTTCCAACTCAGAACATTTGAAGTGAATGTTAGAAATACTTAAAACACTATAAGAATTGTACCTTTTGTTAGTTTTGCAAACTTTATAGCAAATAAAGTTATACAGCGATAACTCGTAACGTCTAAACGGTATACGTATATACACACAGGACTTCAAAATATGATCTTTGCGCTCGCACAGGCTTTTGCTTCTTTTCAGCTGGACATGGTACAGCCTGTTGCGTCGGATAGCTGTGTATGAAAGCTTACATTACAACATATGCTAGAAATGTCCTCCCTCAACCAGTCATTGAATCGGTACACAGTTTGAATGCCGCGGTAAAGTTTGGAACTTGATTTCGTATGTTTACTTTGAGTTCTTCCTGAATGTGAGGATTTTTGCATTTTTCCTTTAGGCTGTCCTCCCTCCCATAAAAAAGTCGCTTACTGTTAAGTACGGGAAACGAGAGAGCCAAACACAAACACTAATCACCCTTATCTTCAAACGTTTCTCTAATTTCATCATGGACTCCTCTGCTGTATGAGCAGTGGCGAAATCTGAAACCACCCACGCGATTTCTTTTCTTCCTCAGTTGATTAAAAGGTGAGTCAGACTGTTATTTCGGTATCTATCTTCATTTAAAGTAAGTCGGACCAATATGCGTCTTGCGCTAACCGCACATCAACCTCAAATTTTCCTATCATAAAGAGCGGTTTCTTGTATGTAATTTGTATTTTCAGAACACCAATAGCGAGTGTTATAAGCGTTCAGCCGATCGCTTTCGTGACACGGCGCCTGCTCTGTATTTTTTCACAAGATCATGAATTGCAGTTCTGGAAAAGCGTAACTGCGCAGAGAGCTTCCAAAAAGGATTCACCACTAATGCGACGAGATGACTGGTATTTATAACATAATTTACAAACAAAAGTGCGCTGTTTTACGGTCAACTGTCTTTCCATCTTCACGAGCGCATGTAGACTAGTAAACTACGCAGAAGGCAGGTGGCCGTGAGTGAGGAACGTGCCTTGGCAGTGAGGCCAAACCCCGTTGGAGAGAGAAAAATGTGGTCTGGAAAGACTTTTTTTCCTAGCTCTGCGTATTTAGCTAGAATTTAAGCCGTGCAGGCCGTCTCATCTCAGTCCCCAAAAGCTATGCATGTGCTATTGATTACTGCTCAGAATTTCACCATCAGCACGCATCGGAAAAAGTTGCCCCTATCTGTCAAGGCTTGCATGTGCTGCGATTTAGTGGATGCAACTGCACAAAATAGAAACAAAATATAAATAAAAAAACAGTACTTTTAAAATTTAACCGTTCATAACTGCGTCCTACTGAGTCGGTTGGCTCGAACCAACGATGCAAGTTTTTTTCACAATGGATATTCATCTGATTTATAAGGTTTTAAAAGGCACACAAACATTAACATTTTATTTCAGTAAAATACCACACAAATGTCACAGAATTCCGGTTTAAATGATTCGTCCGTTGTTCATAATTAAGTTCATTACTGTACATATTTGCAACAAAGGGATATTTGAGAGTGTGTGACGAAAACTGCAACTCAACTGAAAGTTATAATAAGAAAAACACTTGCGTGCATTTAATTAGAAAGCTTACGAAAAGCTAATGCAGGTTCAGCAAAATACGCTTTAGCGCGAAGCAATATGCGGACTACAGCAACGGTATTGATGGTCTCATCAGAAAGAGATAGCGTTACAGAGCATTGTCACTCACTTGAGAGAGATGATCGGGAAGAAGATGCTGGCATGGTTCGTTGCCGTCTCGACTCTACACATTCTGCCCCAACTTCAATACCCATACGTAGGCCATCGTCCTCATCATCTTCACCTTCATCGCGCAGTATCCCGCTCCTGAGCGATGAAGCGTCCAGGCCTGCACATAAAACGCAGCATACTAGTCCTCCAACAAGTAGAGAAGGCTAGGGAGAGTGAACAAATGAACGAGCTCAGGTATGCCAAAAAATAAAAAGGAAGCCTCACAAAAAGTAAATCCGAACTCCTCTACGACCTCGAATGAACCATATTGGATTTTTATCCATCAACTACAATAGTCTTTGAAATTATGAATGAACTGAGTCCAGAATTATTAGGCGTCTTGCTTAACTTCGTTTTATGCTCTCGAAATGGGACAAATCGATATAAACGCAGCACCTAGAATGATGTACTTCAGATTATTGAGATAAAGCCCTGAACGTGAATTGTAAATTGGTACCTAATCATAGATTATATTAATAGGCATGTAAATTGGGAATAAAAGTATTTTCACGTTTTCTTAGGCAATTGTAAACTGTGACTTAAACATGTGCGGCTCTTTCTTGGAGAGCAGGTAAATTGCGACTCGTAGCAAACGAAAAAATGAGGCAGTTCCTTTGTACCTTCTTCCAGACTTAGTACAGATTTTAAAAATTCGGACTGTTTAAAAATGCTGTCATTATTTGCCTTATATGTAATTTCATCATAGAAATAGTTAATTTTTCTTGTTAGTTCGGCCTAAGGATGAAAAGTATTTCACCAGTTCCGATCACTTTATCATCTCTAAGTATTTATGAAGTTATTTTCTGTAAAAGAATATAACTTACATTGACTCTTCTGGGTTGTCTTAGTTTAAGTAGTGTTGTGCTCTTCAACTTGATGATGAGAGTTCCAGTGAAACGTTTCAACACTTCAATATATTCGTATAAATTAGAACGAGGGCGGTAAAGCCGTAAATTGAAATTTGAGTGAAAATTCTCATAAGCGTTTTCGCTTGGTCAATAAACTCGCAACTATGTGACCAAATTTCAGGAGGAAACGAGAGTATACTACAAAGTAATCATCTATCCATATTCGGACGATATTAAATTGTATAACAGGCTTTGTAAATTTATTTAATGTTCTGTACCTTATGTCTATGTCAGAGATTACTTTACATATTATATTTTACAGGTAAAATATTTTAGATTAAGTAAACGTATCTTAGTCGCCTTGCCTGTGCATTATGTACTTACAGGTGAACACGAACAAACATAGTATTCGGTGTGAACACGATTAACTGCTGGTCTAGTAGACTTCATCTTCCCTTCCATCGACGTTTCATCGGCTACGTTCAGTTGCAATTTACATACACTAGACGTTTTCCACCCCTGCTGTTATCCCCTTCTCCTTTACCTGCTAAAGATGCACTTGGCTTCTTCTTAACATCTGGTAGTGGAAAAAATCAACTTTTTCACGAGTTATGCACGAGAACTGCACACTGGCACAGATGAGCTTGGTACTCCTGGCTGACAAAATCAGTTCCATCACTTCTATTCACTGAAAGAGTGGAGTGGGGATAACGGGTGGATAGTTTTAACATCTTGAGTGCTTGGCATCGCCATCTCTCCGCATAACTTTGCAGAGGATATTGTATACATTCCTTAAGTTATTAGACAGCGAGCAATTGGTTCTATGCGTCTTCAAATTTATTGCCTGCTTCCATAAATCTCATAATGCCGCATTTAAAGTAGATTACTGTCTTCAACCATGCCAAAAATATAAAGGCCGGAATAAACAGACAAAAACTGCTGTATCAAAATGAAGTCTTACATGTTTACCAGCAGTTACTGTCCAAACTAACGCGGAAAAGCAATAATTCCTCTGATTCATGCATGAATGTAAATCACTTCGACGTTCGCTAAACATTGCGGAATGCTCAATGCAGATTTCTGCTGCCCATTTCTATTATAAGGCTGCAGATCGATCTTACGAAGTTTCCGCGCGCTGTTAAGCACGTTTAAGACAGACATTCTTAACATTCCGCATGAACAGCTCACTTGAAATCGATTAATCTCGTATTCACATAAAGAAAATATTTTTAGTACTTTAAAACGGAGTTAACAGAGCATGGTGTCGACATGCCATTTATTTCTCACAAGAAAATTTGTAATGAAATTATTGGGGTCAAATGTGTATATTCACTTACATTTGATGTTTCAATATGCAATTATATAACATTTTCGAATAGAGTAATTGTATTCTTGATTGACATCAGGTTCTACTCTCTGTATAGGATATGATGACTGAGATAGCATTTTTTCCAATGAACTGAAAAACAAAATGTCAAAAGACACTAACTCCATATTATAAAGGCAATTAAATATTACGTTTTCAAATTGACAAACCCTTCTCAGGCCTTTCTAATGTAAGAACATCTTTTTAAGTTTTTAGCTTTACATATACTTTGTTTAGAAATAAAAAACATGATGTAGCTCTAAGCTGAGACTATTCGCGAAAAGTGGAGTGTTAGGCAAGGTGATATTATGGGCCGACAATCTTGACAAATAAATGCTACAAAAACGTATATCTTAAAATATATTTGTAGTTTATCCCACAAGAGCGATGCTGCAAGTTGCTCATAATTATCATTGGTTCCTTTTCTTTTTCTCATACTGTTTTCAAACACTTATTGTAATGCTCCGCAAACAAATCACTCTATATCCGAAAGTGTTGAGCTTTATTGGAATGCTATTAGCAGCATTGAATTTAACAGCAATTCTAACAATCATTTCCAATGTTCTTTTGCTGTCTGTTGCTAAATTATGAGCTTAAATCCCCGAAACCGAACGGGATGGCTCAGGCGGCAACGTTTCTGGCTGGCATTCGGGTTCGATTCCTGCGGCCGAACTTCTTGATCATGGGTTCTTTCGGAAATTTCCCCAGGTCGCTAGCCAAATGCTGGGAGAGTTCATTACACCCCCGAATTTCCTGTCCCTCCATTTCACCTGCATTCTCATTTCACTTAACCTTTCATTTGACTGTTTCAGGGTTGCAAGTGTCGGCGCGACTCTCGGCGTTGCACGACAGGGGAAAGGATGCTCTATGTAACACTTCATCCCCTGGAATGGGGGCGGTCTCCGAGTCTCGGGCTCCCCCCCAGTGGGATCTGCAAGCCTGCAGGGGAGGAGAGCCGGTTGTACCAGCTGCCATCCAGGGAGTTTCAATCTGGAAAAGCGTAGGGACCCTACTCTTTGCCCTGTCGTGCCTCCTGGTCCGGCCACCCTCTGCCTCCTCTCACCTACTCAGACCTCCCTCCTGGTGACTATCTGTAATGCTTTAGAGAAGTGAAATTTGGGCAATGACTAAACTTACAAATTAGAACACATTTTTATAAATTTCCCTACCACATACCTAGCAGGTAGAGAAGGTTCCACCCATTCCACCCAAAAATTCGAAACCGAGATTTCACCGGAAATCCATCTTTTGAGGCACCTTGAATACAAAAACAGCATTTTTAGAAAAAGGCCCGTGTGTGTATGTGTGTGTGGGTGGGTGGGTGGTGAACAGTATAACTAAAAAACGAAAAGTCGTATAAACACCAAACTTGGTATTTAAGTTCAGTATCTTCCAAAGATGCGACACAAAGATTTTCAAGAACGTCCCCTACTACCCTTTACACGGGACATTTTTCGAAATTTTTGATTTTTCAAAAAATGGCTTTTATGATGTTGATTAAAATGCTACATATTAAAGATATTTACATGACAAATAAAATTTATATCTTGAATTTTCTGGAATAGCCTTTGAAGCCATCTTCATTCGGAAGAAATTTTGTATAATTTTGTATAACTGGCAAACGTTAAGCGACAGATAAAAGAAATTAGTACACAAAGAATGTAAATCTCTTTGAACCACACAATTTATTTCAAATAATTTATCATGGCATCAAACATCCCCGAGATATCTGCTATTAATGGTTCGAAATGTTCAATACTTAGCCACTCTTTTGAAGTCCTGTGAACATTCAGTTCTTTCTCGCGATTCCATTAAAACAGTGTGAAATTGTAAGGCAGCGTATAGCGTCCAGTTCTTAAACGTGTGATTATCGCTTTTCCCTTTTGTACCTATAACGAAGTGTATGTTATGTAGCTATTTCTGCAAAAGTTTATTTGAATTAAAATGAAGTAGGTATGCAAATAAGCTTTAGTAGGACTAGTTTGTACAACCACTAATAAACGATAGAAGGTGGAGAAAGTAATGTGAATGTATCACATCAGAATTTTTTTATACAGCATCCGATAAACACCGTTTGTGAAGTCACTAACTGAAACAGCCACGTTAAGGTTACACCAATTTTCGTCTGATCGCTTTATGGGAAAACGTAGCCGATCTGTCTTTCTGATCGTCTCTTTCATTCCATAGTTTCTTCTAGCAGAGTTTATATCTGGTTAGTGTTTCAGTACCTTAATAAGAAAATTATCTCTGAGTTGTGATATAGCAATTGGTTTTGTTTCATTTGGAATAAGAATGGATATAAAAAAGGCAGTATCATTATTTAAGATCTGAATTTTACATTCATTACCTTTCATCCCAGATGAAAGCAATGTCTTTCTTAATGGCGATACACTGACGTTATATGTTGTAGTGACGAAGAATATTTATTATATTCATCCAGGACACTCAGTGATTAGGACATTTAGAGTGCGGAGTATGGCTATCGCCACTGCTGCTGGTCGTTGCGCCAGCACACACACATGGGAATACCTAAGCTTCGGTGACGGTGGTGACAATGTAGTTCGAATCCGAAATCGGAGAACGAGGCCGGTATGTGACACAGTCTCATTCATCTCATTCTGCACGTAATTCTACAGACATAAGTATTAAAAGACCAAATTCTGACATAAGCAGACATAGAAATTCTTAAGCAGCTGGCTTCAAGTTATCTACACTCAAACTATTATCACCACAGTGGTCAAGGGCCACTGACAGGCATGTAAAAACCGGTCCGAGTGCTGTCTGCAAACGTCAAAAGACTGTACGAGGGTTAGGGTGGTTTGTTAACCTGCGATGTCTCTGCCTATATTCCTGTAATAATTCAGCTTGATTTCCTTCCGTCCTGGCTTTAATGCTAAGACATTCCTATACCTGGACATACGCATTCTACAGTGTGGGTGTACTGAGACGATTCATTTACATCCTTAGACACGGTAGTATAGGAATGCTACAATATAACTCTTGAGTATTAGCATACACCACTTCTGTTTTAGGTTTCCTGGGCTATAACATCCCACTTTTACGATTAGTTGGCTAAAAAATTGAAACATTATATGAATGTACAGTTTTTACATGGTTACTAACGTTCTACATTTTATAAAGAATTCACATTATTTTCATATTGTTTCACATTGACTGATAAATTCATGTAATTACTATTCATTGTGTTATTAATTGTACGTGCTGTGAATCGCTTTTGTGTTGGGACCATGTTAGGAGAGCTACATTCAATTTGGGTTATGTTTTATTTTAAACTGAGTTATCATGACCATCGTAAATATGCGAGCTATATGGTACGGAATGCACGAATGTTTTGTCTATCTTCCTCGGAGAATAATAAATCACAAATTTATTACAATGCAATATAGCAACGTAAAAAGATAAATAAATAATAAATATATAGTTACGGAAAATGTTCGTTACTTCTCTCAAGGATTTCATTGGAAGGATGTGCTGTGGCACACGAAATAAAAATTACGTCGAAGAGAAGAAGTTAATTATGACGTAAACTATAGTATTGGAAAGCGGGCCCATTATCGAACTTAGCAGAATTTGTTGGTTGCATATCATTGGTATTATTAATATACAGAATGTTTAAAAAATTATATTCACCGGGACATATTTCTTACCGCAAGTAGTTTTCTTTACAGAAGATGTTCAAAGTGTCCACCTCCTGCTTGAATACAGGTCTCACATCGACGTCTCATGGCCATGCGAACATGACCCCAAATTCCAGGAGCATTGGTATTTCCTCACAACCTGCCACAATTCAATTCTGAAGGGATTCCATGTCAGGCACCGGAGACGAATACACCAACGCTTTTAAATGATCCCACAAGTAGAAATCGACAGGGTTCAAATCAGGTGAGGGTAGTGGCCAAGCAATTTCCATCGATCAGGAAACCTTCGATCCAAGTACCGGCGAACGGTACGACTGAAGTGTGCAGGAGCGACATCATGCAAGAAGTGAGCTTGCTGACGAATGCTCAGTGGAATGTCTTCGTACACATGATATAGTGTTTTCCAGGATGTTTGTGCATGGCTGCCCCTTAAGTCTGTTTACAAGTACATGGGTCCAACTAACCGACTACCACTGATACCGGCCCACATGTTGAGAATGAACCGCACTTGGTGATGAGATGGAACAATTGCATGTGGGTTTTCATATGCCCATACATGCTGATGGTGGAAATTTGTAATGCCATCTTGTGTGAACTGTGCTTCATCTGTAAATAATACTAAGGCAGGAAAGTTCGATTTTGTAGCACACAGCTGCACGAACCACTGGCAGAACATCAACCGAGCAAGGTAATTTGCTGGTGACAGGGCCTGTACCCGTTGCAAATGATAAGGATACAACTGTTGCTCTCGCAAGTGTCTCCAGACAAGTCGTATAAGGAACATTCACTAGTAACGACAACCTTCGTGTACTGATAGATGGAGTCGTGTGCACAGAATCCAGAAACTCCTCCGCTACATCTGGAGTTGTAGATCTTGGTCGTCCCCTCCCCAAACCAGGAGATGTAAGCTTCCCATGAGCGCATAGACGGCGATGAAGACATTCAAATGTCTTCCGATCTGGGCATCTTCGCTGTGGGTATCTCTCCTGGTACAAACGACGAGGCAGCGCATTGCCGTCCGCCTTACCGTACATGAAGTGTATTTCTGCCAGCTTCTGATTTGAGTACATGTTGCTCAGTCGAACGCCAAACACAACACTCAATGTACCCTTCCCTTTGGAATAAACTGTCAAAATGTCCTGTTAAGTTCTTCTATCACAGCAACTACCTGCTAAGAAAAACGTTCCGGTGAATATCACTGTTTTGAAGGCCATAACTCAGAAGTCAAGTATTTCTAGACACATTTTGTAATGGACCCTTTTTATTATCTACATATGGGAAATGCATACATGAATTTATGCCCTTTATTTTTGAACATCCTACATATTAAATCCTTTACGACGTTAATAAATTATTGAAACCAAAACTTCGTGAAAGTTCTTAATGCTCGCCTGTTACCACATCCTGAAGACATAGAGGATCATCGCTCACGTAGTGTTTACTAAAAATAAAAATTTAAAAATGAGCCAGCCGCCATTATTAAAACCCGTTACAAATTATATAACTAAACGCATGAACGTGAAATACGTATAACTTAATGCAGCGTTATGGACTAGGTGAAAGGAGAAATTTAAGGAGTTCAGAAAAAAGATAGGAAATAAGGTATAATGACAGAATAAACACTTTTCTATAGCACACAATAACGAAACAGAAGGAGACCGCTTGTTATTTTCTTTAGTAGCAATTAACGAGGAAAAAAAGTAAATTGATTCTGCTTTATTTACACTTTCAGCTCATATGTCTATTAAATCGACGTTATCTTATATCTGAGCTAACAGCAAAACAATATGTTGCATGAAGCGTTTCACTTTGGACAATTCCTTACCTTTACTGCTATATATTCTGGCGGTTTGTTTCAATTAAATGACATCAACTTAACCTAAATAAAAGCGAAAATACATTTCTATGACTTTTTTTTAAATTTAAATATAACACTTGTATGCTATCACAGTACCACAAAAGTCCATTTAAATTCCGCGCACGCCAATCACAGTTTATTTTACGAGACACCACCCCGGCATTTACCTTGACATGGTAGCAAATCAGTGAGAATTCGAAACTAGCAAACCTCCTGCAATTAAATCTCGACCGTCATATTCACTGCTTTAGGCAGTGAGCTACAAACTCGAGATCAAGACAAGTAACAAGAGCTTTTAAAGGACACACGCATTTGCGACGTGTGGTCAAGTTTCAAAAACCTGTTTTGACCGAAAGGGTTAATGCAATACTGAACTTCAGAGGCTTACTCTGTAACTTGACAGGCGCATAGTTACGTTCTAGGCATCAGGACTTCGTACCAACAATACCCATCTCTTTTCGTGTCAAACGGAAACTGCACACTAATGTTTTCTACATGCTTTTGGGCACACTAATACTTTTACTGCCACCTGTCATAGTTGAGAGATCAATTGTTTTTAAACTGACTAGCTGCCAATTGCGCTGGTAAATTTTTATATTTCCAATTGATATTTCATTCAAGCCCTATTACATCTTTAGGTTAAAATTTGGTAGAGCGTATATCTCAGTCCTATATATATAAAATGAAAAATTAGCAAAAGAACATCTCACATCGAAACTGAACACGAGCTCAATAAATAACCTGGCCCTCATTTCTAAAGATTCTTAAAAGAACCAACCCATTGCATGGAAAGATGTTGAAACAGTTTAATGGTTCCAAACCCAAATGGAATCGAACTCGGGACCTTCCGAATGCGAGTCTCACAGTTAGCCTTCCAGGTCTCATCTCTGTACCATACCATCTTGCTTCGTCGGGTGTTCACAAGACGAGACCTCTTGGCACTAAGGTGCTTTTATCTACACGTGCCGGGCAGATGGCATCAGGGTGCCATTCTGTCTACCCGTTTTTATTATTTATGGATGGAGAGCAGAGCATTCGTTATGATCATCTATTTTCATTTTTATTATTGTTTTAGACGTATGGTGGAACTTAGGGTAGTGATATTAAATATCCATTAAATATTTCCTTGCCGACCGAAAGAAACCACGAAAAAAAAACAAACAAACAATCAGATTGGATGGGGTTTGAATCCATGCCTCCCGAATGCGGGCCACAGACGTTACCGCCTGAGCCATCCCACTCGGTTGCCTAATGTTATAAAACATACGAATGGCTGTGTGCATTAATCTTTTAGAATCTACTTAATATTTTCCGATTTATTTACTCACATTGTAATAGCACAAAATGTCTTATATTATATTACAAGTTGGCTGCCCTACGTTGCACGGGTGGTTTTCTAAACTAGAATGTCCAATTAATTAACTTCATTTACTTCTCCCCTTCTTTATGAAATTATTGTACGATTATCTATATGATTTTATGGTGAACTCTCCCCTTTCCTTACAGCTGTCTTACTCGGCATTACATTGGCACATCCTCTTAGTAGGGGGTTGAAACTAAGAATAAGGGGTGATTTTTAAAAGTCGTAAGTAGTCTGTAATTTGTACTTGTACTTGAAGCGCAAAAGTCTAAGGTTTTGTCCAGATTGGTCAAATAATGACAATTTGTATACATAAGGAAAAATATAGGTATGGGTAACCTATTGAAGTTGTGTGTTACCCTATAATTTTCATTAAAGCCCTATAATATACAAATTTGTGACCTGGTTGACCAACCAATATAGTTTTGTCTATAAGGAGTTGAAAATAAAGCAAGGGCAGCTTTTAAATATTTCGAGTGCTATATAATTACAACAACAAAAAGGATTATGTGGTTTTTGGAAATTGTATGGCAACTATGATTTTTGGCAACTCCTATTGTATAAATGTGCAATATTTTGACCACGTGGTTCAATCAATGAAGAGTTTTACATAATAGATTGAAAATATACTGATAGTTTCTTAGAGTTGTAAATACCTTATAATTTTCGTTGGATCCTATAGTATAAGCGAACAAAGTTTCATCTAGACTGGCCAAAGAATGTTGATTTGTATGTTACGGGTTGAAAGTAAGGATTGAATGTAAGGGTAATTTATCTTTTTGGCAGTTTCTAGAAGCCAAATGTAACTGGTTTTGTCAAAATCATATCACAGATATTACATGTTAAAACGTCAGTGAAATATGAGAGTAATGGTAGTGATATGAACGATATATAACCCCGCTAAACCCACTAAAATAACTCAATTTTAAAATAGTTTGAGCCTCCCCATTTACCCCTTTGAGTATGAAGTCATTAAACATCTGCCATATTTGTAGTAAGGTGCCAAAAGTAGCCTCTGATACTCGTACTCAACGAAACGGTATTGAAATTTGGTGACATGAATAGCAAATAGAAACCCCTAGTTTTCAAATTTTTGGAAGTATTATATAGCCTGACCATTTGGAAGAATAGGACACACACACACACACAAACACACACACACACACGCACGCACGCACGCACGCACTATCTCTCTTTATAATATTAATGTAGATTATACGACGGTACTAGCGGAAGCAGATTTAAAACACTCTTATTCAGGTTCTCTTACAAGATCTCTTACGGGTGAGACTCTTAACATCTCGCACACGGAGAACTGTTAATTGCATTACCATAAGTGATTCGTCGCTATTTAAATGTCTATCATAATAGTATATAATGCAACGAGTCTATAATGGTAGTAATTAAAACGTGAGTATTATTATTAACTGAGCTTCGCTTCGCTCGCTCCGTTAATAATTATCATACGAGCGTTTTAATCACCATTATAGTCAAGTTTCATACGACTGTTTATGCTCGACCATGCATCTAAATTAAAGGTTTCATAAGTATTCGTTTCTGGTTTGAGTGATGTGTTACAATCTTTATTCTTTTATCTATGGTTACAATACAATGACCTTGTAGCACCTGACATTTTCTGAGAACGAATTTATACCTTTTGATATTCTCCAATCCATGAATTGTGAATAGAATTTCTCGTACATCTTTCTTGACTTTTGTGGCAACAAGTTATTGGTAACATTGAGTGTTTTTGTCGTAATTTCTGGGGGTGTAAGTTGAATGTCACTGTTACTAGTGTCAGACATTTTGACTTTTTTCTAAACTCGCGCTAGTACCGTTGTCGATCGAAACAAAAATAATCGATACTTGCGCTTTCACAATGCTAAGTGGCCACTTCTGATTGGTCGAATACCAATACTTTAATGAAAGATGGTACTTTAATGAGGCCCATTAAAGTACTGCTACCAGTCGTATAAATACTACATTTTGGCATGATCGAGCATAAAATAACATTAAGGTATTAGCTTATCATTCACTTCAAGAGTAATTTTAATTAATTTCGTCGTCATTATTTAAGTAAAGCATTTAGAAAAAAACACTTATAAAACCTTGCTGCTTTTCTACGTTATGTGTAATTAGTGTACATAAGTAAAACGATAAGTCGAGTTTAATAATAGAGGTTCTACGATTTATTATTTATGAATAATAGTGGAGATTATTAATCGGAGCGTCGATAAATAAATTATTTATATTTGAATTGTGTATATATAGGAGAATATAACTTGTGAAGACTTAAATCTGCTCTTGCTGTAACAAGTTTATCAATGTGGCGAATAAAATTCTGTCATTATAACTTTTCTTCAAAGAAAAAGTTAATCTATGACAATAAAAATCCGATGTCACTTAACAAAAATCTTTATTTAATTTAAACTAATAATTATATAAACCTTTCTCCATGACTGATATCGCCTGAGATAGCATACGAGTTTTCATAATCTACCGACTGAAAGCAGCCGTGGGAGAACATATTTTAAACAGAACTACACCATACTTACACATCCTTAATTTTATTTCAAATTTCAGGACGATAAGTGTTATGGAACTTCCTTATATTTTTGCGTTCTGCTGCATATATTTAAACACATTTCAGAAGCTCTGTAACACTGGTACGCAATGCTTGGTTGTGACAAGCTTTCATATCTCATCTCCCTAAGGGAAGTGAATATTTAATTAAAAATACGCGTTCCTTTGTGCTAACACACCCCTCACCTCTTTTATCGCACATAGAAGGAAAAAAACTGATTTGATATCTACTCAGTCGGCCGATAACACCAATGTAGGTCGGTGCCAAAGTACTGTTTTTTTTTGTCTCAATGCAAGCGTTTGTTTTACCGGTTTCAATCGTTCAAGCCAGATTAGAAATCTAAAATATCGAATATGTTTCTGATAAACATAGGCATTCCGTAATTAGTATTAATTTAAAATCTTATGTTTCTACCTCCTTTAACCACGAATATTAGCAAAAAAAATGGCTTACGTTTGAAAATACTATGGTGAGCGGCGGTTGCGCTAATTCTCTCACTCAAAGCCTTGAAGCTAGGCCAACCACGATTAGGGCACTGCAGATAGTTGAGCAAACTAAACTCTTACGTATAAAATTCATACCTTTCTCTACACATGATCATTTAATTTTATATTTCATCACAAGTTATTTTTAAAAACCATACTTTCTTTACTAGATCAGTTAATCGAGATAAACGTTTGCAGAAATGGTTGCATTACACATTTCGTTATAGCTAAAAAAGGGATACATGAGGCTGAAGCGATAGTCGACCTTTAAACACAGGGTTGCCCCTGCATGGCTTTAAAATCTCATATTCTTTGCATATCATCGCCAGACACAAATGAATGGTTAAAAAATATGTGAGTAAGTATTAGAAAATTCAAATCAAAATCACCACAAATAAAAAATAGCGATTCTTTAATACATGAAGCTATGAAAAGGCACTACACAGACTATAAACTGTCCTTGCTCTCTCTCTCTCTCTCTCTCTCTCTCTCTCTCTCTCTCAAGCTAGCAAAGGCTAAGTTGGATAAAACGCGGCTGCCTTTTGCGTCAATGTGGTTGAATCGCGTGATACATTTCTATGACTTTTCTTATTCTTTTCAATTTATAGATTCACAGCAAAACTGAGAAGGCATAAGAGATATTCCAATCTGGATATTTGGTTATTTACTTCTTTCTTTCGCGTTCTCCTATTTATTACTTTTTACTTTCTCTACTAGTAGTAAGTACGGGAAGTATTGTATTCCACGCAAATAGTCGATATCGAGATTTCAACGGAAATGTTTTGAGACCCCTACAAACAAAAAAGCATTTTTACTTTCTCTATTACGTATAGTAAGTAGGGGAAGTATTGTATTCCACTCCAAAAATTCGATACCGAGATTTCACCGGAAATACATGTTTTGAGAGCCCCTGAATCCAAAAAACGCATTTTTAGACACATGTCCGTGTTTGTGTTCTGTCTGTCCGTGTGTGTGTCTCAGAACAGCATAACTCAGAAACGAACTGTCGGATAAACACCAAACTTAGTATTTAGGTTCAGTATCTTCCAGAGATGCGACACGAAGGTTTTCAAGAAAATCCCCCACCCCAGATTACCCTTTACATGGAACATTTTTCGAAAATTTTAATTTTCTCAAAAATGGCTCTAACGATTTTGATTAAAATATCATATGTTTAAGATATTTCCATGACAAATGAAATGTATATCTCGAATTTTCTGGGAATGTCTCCAAAAGTATTCTTCATTGTGAACGAATTTTGCATAACTGGTAAACCAATAGGGATAGACAAAATTTGACTACACAAAAAATGTAGATCGCGTTAAAATACACAATTTATGTCATATACATTTTTTTGTTGAGTGAACCATTTTCGAGATATTGCTTGTTATTCCCTTAAATTTTCCAATACTTATACTTTTTCTCAAATTCGTTATTCATGTTTTTATGTCCTGGACATGCAAAGAGAATGGAATGCGCCACATAGCAACCAGCGCTTAAAAGATTTGACTATCGCTTATAACCTACCATATTCCCCTTGCATCTACAAGAAAATTAGCAATAAGATTGACATCTCGATATCTCGATTAACATGAAGCATATGGAGAATAAGCGTTTGTAAAAATAGTTTGTACAAGAGTAGAGAAAGTCATGTGAGTGTAACACATCAGATTTTTAGAGAAAGGTGTGTGTGTTGTGTGTGTGTGTGTGTGTGTGTGTGTGTGTGTTTGTACAAAATAACTCAAAAAGGAAAAGTCAGATAAATAACAAACTTGGTATCTTCCAAAGATGCGAAACTTTTTTCAAGAAGGTTCCCCCACCCTCAACTGCCCTTTACATGAACATTTTTCGAAATTTTTTATTTTCACAAAAATGGTTATAACGATTTTGATTAAAATTCACTTATTAAAGATATTTAGATGAAAAATATAATGTATATCTTGAAATTTTCGGAGATATCCTGTGAAGTCCTCTTCATTCGGAAGCAATTTTATAAAATCTTATACAACTGGTAAACGTTATGCGATAGACGTAAACGTACTACATAAAAAAGTAGGTATCTTCAAAAAGCAATTTATTTCACACATTTTTTGTGACATACGCCATTTCCGAAAAATACATAATTAATGGTTCGAATTGTTCCATACCTTGTCATTCTTTTAGAGACCCTTTGACATTCCGTTGTTTCTCACAAGTGCATGCAAAGAGAACGGAATTTTAAGGCCAGCATACAAGCGTCGAGTTCTTAAACATTTAATATCGCTATTCGCTTGTATCTGTAACGAAATGTGTAATGTAGCCATTTATGCAAAGGTTTATCGCGATTAAAATGAAGTAGAGAGAGAGAGAGAGAGGGAGAGAGAGAGAGAAATATGTTTTCGTAAGATAAGTTTTTATACCCCTTAATAAATGATACAGGGTAGAGAAAGTCATGTGAATGCAAAACATCAGAACTTTTTACGTTTACTTCAGTGTAAAAGTGCCTGTTTTCGCATCCATCGTCGCAAGTATTTATTTTCAAGACGAACCTAAATTTCGGCTTAATTTCTCGTTCCTAGCCAAGTAATTGAAAAGACACTATACACCAATATTATATGCAGACAGAATATGTGTGTGAGAGAGCGAGAGAGAGAGAGAGAGAGAGAGAGAGAGAGAGAGAGAGACTTAACTTCACCCCTTAGAAAAAATTGAAATTACTGAATGATCAATTTCAAATTAAATTGCTGTAACAAAGCTCCTGCTAACTTCTTATACGATAAATGCGTACCATTTTACAAAGTGTAACCTCACTGACGTCTTAGAATACAATACGTAAGTTCAACATGACTATAAATACACCGTTTTAAGCAGTTCTTATTGCGAATTCACATTGCTATAAAATACGAGAGAGACACGGAATTTCACAGTCTCAATCATACGTTCATCAATTTCGAAAAGAGGAACTGCTTCAAAAACTGGAAAGCTGCTCGCGATATAACTTTTAATTTGGAAAGGGTGAACCAGATAAAAATATGGGGTCAATGCAGGAATATTTACCTTGCTGTGACGGTAATAAATCTACTGTGGCATATTCCCTTGAACTTCCAAGGATCTGTACTCCAGAACTATCCATTTGTAAACGCTAATTAGCTGGTAGAAGTCGAATTTATTATAATTGTCTGCAGTAAAAATGTAAACTCTTTACCAGCAGCTGAAATGTCCGCTAAGAAATTGTAAAACTAAAGAAACACAAGCTGTTTGGTTAAGAGTGCAGTTCTCTGAGCACTATTATCGTCATGATTTTCTTATACAGTTCTTCGTATTTTTATTCTTTGGGCACTAATTAGTTAAAGCGAGCATAATTTACGGTCGTCGATTTAGGTTGTACAGAAGTTTATCCTTATTATAGAATATGTATTTGAGGGAGGGCTAACGACTCAATCCATTCTGATAATAATTCTTTTACTGCCAAAGAGTACTGTTATTCCGGACAAACAGAATCTAAGAAATAATTTTAAAAAAGAGAGTTGGCGGCTTAGGAACAGAGCTTCATACACATGTCACCCAATTTAAATCCGATAAATCCCGCTTCAATGAATATATCAGAGGAAGTTTTTGGCACTTTGTTGACAACATGGCAGATTCATGACGACTTCCAGACTATGGTGAGGCTTACTATCGTTTAAATTTGTATTGGAGAGGAAGGGGAGTTGAATAAACTTTTTAATATCCGTAAACTTCCTTCTGATTTTCGTTGAACTATGTTATTTTGAAGTATGTTTGGCATGATTTTGACAAAACGTGGCACACGAGGCTTTTAGAATTGGAAAAGAAAATATCCTAAAACTGTTAAAACCTTCCTCTATTTTCAACTTCTAACATACAAATCGAATTCTTTATATCTAGATAAAACTGGTACGTAGGACCCAACGAAAATTATACGGCATCTTACAACTCTCAAAAACTAGTCCAAAACGTACGAGGCGTGTTTTTACTTTCTCTACTACATATAGTAAGTAGAAGTATTGTATTCCACCCAAAAATTCGATTCCGAGATTTCACCGGAAATATATGTTTTGAGACCCCCCTGAATTCAAAAAAAGCATTTTTGGAAACATGGTCGGTCCGCGCGCGCGCGTGTGTGTGTGTGTGTGTGTGTCTGTCTGTGAACAGCATAACTCAGAAACGAACAGTCGGATAAACACCAAACTCGGTATTTAGGTTCAGTATCTTCCAGAGATGCGACACGGTTTTCAAGAAAATCCCCCCATCCCAGATTACCCTTTACATGGAACATTTTTCGAAAATTTTAATTTTCTCAAAAATGGCTCAAACGATTTTGATTAAAATATCATACGTTCAAGATATTTTCATGACAAATAAAATGTATATCTTGAATTTTCTGGGAATGTCTCCAAAAGTATTCTTCACTGTGAACGACTTTTGCATAACTGGTAAACCATAAGGGATAGACAAAATGTTACTACACAAAAAATGTAGATCGCGTTAAAATACACAATTTATGTCATATACATTTTTTTGTTGAGTGAACCATTTTCCAGATATTGCTTGTTATTCCCTTAAATTTTTCAATACTTATTTTCTCCAATGGGAATCCGTTATTCATTTTTTTGTCTTGTATATGCAAAGAGTATTAATCTGTGGCAAAGAAAATGGTGCTGTACCTAGCAACCAGCTATTAAGAGATATGTACAAGCTTAAAGGCTACTGTATTTCTATATTGCCCTTGTAAATATATATTCCCCTTGCATCTACAAGAAAATTAGCAATAAAATAGAGTCTGAAAATGTTTATCTCGATTAACATGAAGTAGATGGAGAATAAGCGTTTGTAAAAATAGTTTGTACAAGAGTAGAGAAAGTCATGTGAGTGTAACACATCAGATTTTTTAAGTAAGTACCGTTTTAATATTTTGACGCTGCAGCGCTGCAGTCGCAAATTTGAGCATGCACGATCACTTCCTCCATTCATTAGGAAGGTGTGAGCGATTGTCGCTTTGTTTTTTCCTGTTGTAGAGCGTTTCGAAAAGCTCAAAACAATCGAACGACTCGCCGATTGTGAAGTCAGATGAGTGATTCGTTTTTAGAATGCGAAAAATGTTACGCCAGCAAATATTCATGGTCAAGTGTGAGAGGTTTATGGGGAAACAATAATGAGTTGCAATAAATTAAAAATTAAATTGAGTTTTACTTATGGACGTTGTTTAACTGCTGTGTTCTTTAGCGTTCCATTCTATATTGGGCGTGAAATATCGGAAATTTTATTCAGAGGCCTCTATCAGGCTTGAGGTTCTTTTATGTACCGTAAGTCTACGACACGGGACCACCGGCTCCTTCCCTTTCGAAGGGAGCCATGCTAAGGATTTTTATGCCCGAAGCAAATCCATCGCCCTCCACCGGGTTTGAACTAGAGGTTAGGGAGGGTTGTTCGCAAACTTAAGACCCCCTTACCTTATGAAAAACCACGCTTCCAAAAGTAATGATGTTCTATCTGGCAGCTTTAGCTTGAGCTATCAATCTGCAGCACAGTTTCCGCTGGAACAAACTACTACGAAATTCAGGGGTGTCCAGTTTATTCTATTCCTCCTGGCAGCTTTCCAGAGATCAGTCAAAGTTCGGGGCCGTCAGCTTCCAAGGGCTTCTTTCAGTAACCCAAATGCACAAAACGCCATCAGTGAAGGATCAGATGACTTAATACGGATGCAGTGTATTACCATTTCTCTCTCTATGTTTTCAAAAAATTTGTAGATTGAAGCAGACGTATGGCTTGATGTCTTATCCTGATGCAACCAAACTTTATTTACATCTGCACCATAGGTAGCAGGGATTTCTGTGTGGAAACTTGGTATCAGGAGTTAGTTTGATAATATGTCGAGTTGATTTTCACATTTTTATGTACATGACGAGTGGTTAATTTGTCACTGTAACTGTACCTTGCTATTACCATGAAACCATTGGGAAATTTTCGTTAGTTTCCTTATGCCACCTTTCAATTTTTTGTTCTGCCTTTGGTCGGCAATATATAGCCCAGGATTTGTTGCAGTCACTTAGATAGACACTGCTTCATCTAAAAAGACAACAAACATCCACTTTTCACCAGCTTTTCATACGGCTTTTTACCGTTAGTAGCACGTTCTGCAATGTGTTTAGGCAACAGCTTATATCCCGGCTCTTATGACACTTTTCTAGATTCAATTCCTGGTGATTATGGTGTTCACGGTAGTAACAAAGATCGCCAATTACAGTGCAATGATCCTCTGAGTTGCAGGATTTGGTCCAGAGGCATAGACTTTCACCTTCCTAATTATCTTCGGGGTGTGACTGGTGGCCGGTCGTGGATTTCCCTGTTTTTGCCCTTTGGAATAAGTCCTGGTGTGGCCTTATCTTTCTTGTTGAGCACAAATGAGATTACTTTCTTGGATATGGCAAAACCACTCTGCTTGCACTGGTTAATAATCTTAGAATACGAGTATTTTGCATCGGAAATGGCAATTATGTACCCTTAACAGAATGGTTCCAAAGGGTCTTTTACAAGAGTGTTCTATCTTTAACATGTGATAGCTGCCGTTGTTATTGAGTTACAGCAGTCATTTTTTATGTGGTTACAGTTGTTATTGACAAATAGCCATGGAGCGTTACAGCATTCAGCAACGCGTAGAAATTGTGAAAATTTACTATCAAAATGGATCATCTGTTCGCCAAACCTTCCGTGTATTGCGTGAAGAATACGGTGTGCATAATCGTCCCTGCGAGAGAAAGATTCGGCATTGGATCGATAAATTTGAAAGAAGTGGCTCTGTCAGCGATCAAAGAACGCCTGTACGTAATCGACGTAAGCGCTCCAACGAAAACATAGATGCCGTTCGTGAGAGTGTACGCGAGAACGGAAACAAATAAATTGCTCGTCGAGCGCAAGAATTGGGGATTTCGCCGACCACAACTTGGAGAATTCTGCATCTGGACTTGAAGTTTCACGCTTACAAAATGGTGTTAACTCAAGAACTAAAGCCCAACGACCATAGGTTGCGCCGTGTATTCGCTGACTGCGCTATGGAGCAATTGGAAGCTGACCAGGATTTTTGTCGAAAAATCATCTTCAGTGACGAAGTCCGCTTTTGGATAGATGGTTGTGTTAACTAACAAAATTGCCGCTATTGGAGCATTCACAATCCAATGCAGATTCAAAAACGACCACTTCATCCCCAAAAGGTTACTGTGTGGATTTTGGTATGGTGGAATCACTGGTCCATTCCAAGATAAAGATGGAGAAGCTCTAACTGTTAATGGAGAAAGATACCGGGCTCTTATAAGGGACTGTTTTTTGTCCTCAATTGGAAGGTATGGATCTCAGAAACATCTGGTACCAGCAAGATGGTGCCACATGCCATACTGCTCTCCAAACAATCGATCTTTTGAAGGAGAAGTTCAGAGGTTTCATCATTTCCTGTGGTGGTGATGTTAACTGGCCTCCGAGGTCATGTGATTTAACATCGTTGGATTACTTCTGGTGGGGTTATGTTAAATCTCGAGTTTATGTCAACAAGCCAGAAACAGTAAATGATCTTATGAATAACATCGCGCGTGTTATTCGTAAAGTTGGACCTAATTTACGTTCTTCTGTAATTGAAAATTGGGTCAACCGTATACGCGCAACCCAACGAAGTCGCGGCGGTCACTAAATTGATGTTCTCTTTCACACGTAAAGGCATTAATTATGTTCAAAAAAAATAAACTATCATTTATAGAATGTGTTTTATTTAAGTTCAAAGATAGGACACTCTTGTTGAAAGACCGTATATTTTTGACGCCATTTGATGTAACAAGAGCACCCAACTGAGCAAACACAGTGATACACTCATACTGCTGAACTTTCATTCGGTTTCATATGTTTCGGCGCGGAGCTATTGTGTTCGTCTGATATTGTTACCATAGATCGTGAACAACCCTCCGTAGCATGGTGACCACTACACCACGGAGACAATGAGTGACAATGCCCGGCCACACAGTCAAACAACTCAAGATCCGATCGCATCATTGGTTGGGAACAAATCGACCACCCTCCCTTCAGTCCGAATTTTGCACCATGCGATTTTCATCTGAATAAATTCCTTGGTGGAAAACATTTCAACGACGATGATGTTGTGAGACAAGAAGTGCAGACTTGGCTTTCGTCACTGGCGACATCATTCTTTGACGAAGGCATACAAAAACTGGTTTCCCGTTACGACAAATGCCTGAAAAATGGCGGTGACTATGTGGAGAAGTAGTGCAAAGTGTGCAGAAATGAATGATAAAGTATTTGGAAAATATTGTACTGTGTGGCGGTAACATTATTATTGTTCGCCCCACGTTGTAGAAACAAATATGTGGGAACAATATGTAGTGGTATTATTAATGTTTGTAATTGAAAATGCTACTGTTTATTTGCCGCACGTATGGAATACAATTTGTCGCGGTCACTTCGTGTTATCTTTTACTGAGCGCCTGTTATTGTATTTAATTTTGGGTTCACTGTCCTCCGGCTAGCTATGATTTTTCGGTCAAGCACTTATCTTATACAGGTGTGTAAACGGAAAGGAGTTTTTATCCAAAGATAACACTGATAAAAGAATATGTTTTACACTTTTATTGTCGTAACACATTAATCACTTTCACCTATTAATCTTGACACTCGCCAAACTGAAACTGTTATAATAACTTCTTTACTGCACATTATTAATTCGCGTACTTCAACTTTTTGTGTAATTAACTTTACGACACTTGAGATTTTTCATAACTTTGCTACGCGTAACCTGCGAATCGATAAACTATGCTCTTTATTCACCATGACTGCTTTCGTTGAACTCAGCGACGTGTAATGCACAAATGTTTCCGATGGACTGGAGCCGACGTGTAATGTATAAATGTTTCCGATGGACTGGAGGAATCTACCTCTGACTTAGCTCTTTTTATACTCTCACACACCGACATGCCTAAAGATTATAACTGAGCTGCTATTGGTTAATAAAAAGCGCCAACATTAGCGTCTATTTTTATATCCAATGAAAATTATGGACACATATGCTCTAGGGAAAAATGTTCCCGCAAATTCCTAAGAAAAACGCGCCAATATTACGTCATTTGCTCGTCTCTAATAATGATAAACAGCTCACCCCCTCGCTACATTATTGCACGCTATTATGTCAGTTTCAGTAAGGCCGTATAAACTTACGTCTCGACAATAATTACAATCAACAAACATCTCAAATCAATGTCACACAACAATGCATATTCACACTACAATTACTCTTGACATTTACATAATTTGTGATACAAATTACTGCGTCATATGCCCCACTAGAAACATAATTATAAATATTTACAACTTGTTTGGAAATTTTATAATTGGGTTTTTAGTCTCCTGAATCATGGAACACACGCTATTTATCACTTTCACTTAACACTTCACACGCATTTAACACACGACATATGTTTTGCCTTTATCTCGCCACTATTTACTGGCTCTGGTTTAATGTGTTTAGACATTAATCTGAATTTACAATTTTTTATAGCAAATACTGTACCCTGAATTATTTAGTTACTGTTACAAAATGGTTTACTTTCTTATATTGTTGACAAAAATTTATGCATTCAAGAATTTTTGTAATTATTAAACATATTTACTAAAAATATTCACCCTCTACACAAATATATTTACATCTCTTAAATCTAGACACTGTTTCACGTTATCTGTTTGCTACATAAGTATTTGTTTTAATTATCTTCACCCTTTTTTATTGTTTTGTACTTCATTTCTCTTTTCTTATTATATATATATATATATATATATAGTTAACCCTCTTACATTCCAATACATTACTCTGCAGTTCATCTTTAACTATACAGCATCTACTTTACATCTCATTGCTATTCACCCTCCTGGATCAAATTGTCTGTGGGTAAACCTTCCAAAATTTGTTCATGGATAACCTCTTAAAGGATTCAAATGAAATTTCGCCCCAAGATATAATTTCAAACCAATCTAAAGTTTTCTGAACCACACAGCTTTTAACAACTGTCATTTTCAATTCTTCTGCTATCTTTTTAAATTGAGAGTACTCTAACAAGTCTGTAATAAATTGTACTGGATTGGAGTTTTCAATTTGAACATCTTGGTACTTGTTAATTTCAGAAGTTAGCTTATGATTATTTATAGGCAAAACTTTAACTTCTTCGGACAATTTATTTCTTTGTGTTACTGACTCCTTCTGTATTTCTGATATCTCCCCTCTGAAATTAACTTGCGCCAGATTTAAATCTACATTCGTAACCTGTTTCATCCCTCTTACCTCACTTGGAATGATACTCATTCTACTACCTGACTCTGTACATTCTACATCAACATATTCACTTTTAATATTAACCTCACTTTCTTTGTTAGATATTTCCCTGCTCATGTCTAACATTTTCTTTGAAACTTCTCCTATCTCACTTGCTATTACTTCCTGATTTTCATCTCTCATTTTTGGCATACTACTATCTAGCTTCATAACTTTCTTTTCAATTTCTTCCCTGCTTTGATCTACTTTTTGCTCTAATATCTCATTCCTCCTACCAATATCTTCCATCAATTCCCTATGATCTTTTTTTTATAGCTTCTCTCAATTCCATATGATTCTTTTGCATATCTTCCCTTAATTGATCTGTAATACTCTTACTAATATCTTCCCTCAATTCTTTCTTATTCTTTTCCATATCTTCTCTCAATTCCCTATTATTCTGAGTTAATTTTTGTTCTAATTTCTCATTATTCTTTTCCATATCTTCCCTGTTTTGATCTATAAAATTTCTCAGCATTTCCATCATCATACTAGCATAAAAATTAACATTTCCTGCTATTCTATTCTCACTTTCTGCACTAATATTTCCTCCCTCAAATACTACATTGTTTGAGCTATTTTCTGTAACCTGTATTGAATTACAGCTAACTGTTACATTATCCCCTTCCATGATTGTTTCTTCAGTATTATTAGTAGACATTGTTTTCTTAATCCTGCCACTCCTCAAGTACATTGAAATTTTCACAATTTTTTTTAGGATAAAAAAATTACTATACTCTGCCCTTGTGATGCTGTCTGTTGATATTGCTTTGATGTCCAGCTTCCTGCCCCTCTCTCCTAGATGTATATGTCGCTTCTGCGTCGTATTATGATGAATCTATGTCGTCTCGATGTCTTTGTGTCCTGTAGTTGAATTCCCCTGTTGCCTTTTAATCTCGGAATTACGATGTCCACTCATCCGCGTCGTCTGTCGTTCCTGTAGTTGTTTCTGGAATCTGCGTCTTGTAGTTCAGTTCACTGCTCCATTCGCTCCACGTCCTAGTTCCTTCGCCCCTTCCTAGTTATTTCACTCCTTCCTGGTTAATTCGCCCCACGTTCTGGGCGCAAATTTGTGACGGTAACATTATTATTGTTCGCCCCACGTTGTGGAAACAAATATGTGGGAACAATATGTAGTGCTATTATTAATGTTTGTAATTGAAAATGCTACTGTTTATTTGCCGCACGTATGGAATACAATTTGTCGCGGTCACTTCGTGTTATCTTTTACTGAGCGCCTGTTATTGTATTTAATTTTGGGTTCACTGTCCTCCGGCTAGCTATGATTTTTCGGTCAAGCACTTATCTTATACAGGTGTGTAAACGGAAAGGAGTTTTTATCCAAAGATAACACTGATAAAAGAATATGTTTTACACTTTTATTGTCGTAACACATTAATCACTTTCACCTATTAATCTTGACACTCGCCAAACTGAAACTGTTATAATAACTTCTTTACTGCACATTATTAATTCGCGTACTTCAACTTTTTGTGTAATTAACTTTACGACACTTGAGATTTTTCATAACTTTGCTACGCGTAACCTGCGAATCGATAAACTATGCTCTTTATTCACCATGACTGCTTTCGTTGAACTCAGCGACGTGTAATGCACAAATATTTCCGTTGGACTGGGGCCGACGTGTAATGTATAAATGTTTCCGATGGACTGGAGGGATCTACCTCTGACTTAGCTCTTTTTATAGTCCCACACCCCGATATGCCTAAAGATTATAACTGAGCTGTTATTGGTTAATAAAACGCGCCAACATTAGCGTCTATTTTTATATCCAATGAAAATTATGAACACATATGCTCTAGGGAAAAATGTTCCCGCAAATTCCTAAGAAAAACGCGCGTCATTTGCTCGTCTCTAATAATGATAAACAGCTCACCCCCTCGCTACATTATTGCACGCTATTATGTCAGTTTCAGTAAGGCAGTATAAACTTACTTCTCGACAATAATTACAATCAACAAACATCTCAAATCAATGTCACACAACAATGCATATTCACACTACAATTACTCTTGACATTTACATAATTTGTGATACAAATTACTGCGTCAACTGCCATATTTCAAAACATTATGGTACTTACTTTAAAAACACGCCTAGTATTTTCAGCTTTTACATAAGATCAGTGGGTAACCATCTGGTCAAACAAGTGTACAATTATGCTATAGGAGCTGGCTAAAGTCATAAGTTAGGAGTTCAGAGTAGTCAGACGGAAGGGTCTCCAGTAATTAGATTACAGCATCGCGCTAAGGCCATTTGGCTTCCGACGTGACCCCTGGGTGGAAGGGATAAAGGGAAGACCCGAAGGGCAACCAAATCAGTGCGACGATTTGCCCTAGCAAGGACGGGATCTCTAACGATTTCTAACATGACATCAGTTCTGACGTCGGCCTTAATTACTCGCAACCTCGGGGTCCCGGTGTAGACGACGCGCTCCCAGGAAGGAAAGGGCCCCTAGCAGTCCCGCTAAGCGCCAGGGTTAGCGGGTATATCTTATATCTTTCCATAGCGCGAAATTCCACCGTCCTCATCCACCACCGTCGTATAGTCCTACAACCCTGAAACAGATGAAAGGAAATGGACAGGAAATTCGTGGTAGAAGGGGAACCACTCCAGCATTCGCCTACCGGCCCGAGGAAACCAGGAAAACAGTATGATCAGGGTGGCCGGTTCGAAAGGAATCGAACCCGGGCCCTCCCGAGCATCACAAGTTTCCGCGCAGCCCTAAGATATGGCTTACTTTACAACTTCCAAAACTGACTCGATATTTTTAGAACTGCCTTCAATTTTTATTTCTAGCCTCTTTTAGACAAATTGTTACTGTTTTGCCACTCAGGACACAAACTCTGCACTTGAGCTCTAGGACTTGGAGAAACGTATAGGATAGTGTACCTTAGAACTTCAAACTACCCCAGTCATATTTTCAACTCCTTCTGTAGAAATTTGCAGCATTTGACAAATCTGAACATTTTGTGTACTTTTTAGGTGCAAGTTTTACATTATTAACGCTTTCAAGATTCATTCCTATTCTTAATTTAAAACCTATACAATGTCGGGTAAGACGGTAATTATAGGCCCTACTAATAATACAAGTATATTAGACATGAATACGCTCTTTAGGTGAAATTACCTCCTATTTAGAGTTCAATGGGTCATGGAGAAGAAAACACCAACGATGCCGTTTGACTTTGCATCAAATGAACGTGTCTTCCAAATATGTTTGGTAATACACATATTTTTAAAATACTACAGCTTAACCTTCTGTGGCTGTCATTTTTAAGTGAGTAGATTTACTGTGAAAACTAGGCATAAAGACATTTCGTAGTACGAAAAACTCAACATTGGTGATTTACAAACAAAACAGAAACGTTCTCCTTTTGTAGCCAATACATATGCACGTTTGTCACTAAGACATGCAATTATTACCTTAAATTATATGTCACAACATTGAGATTATCTGCATGAACACAATTTCCACACTTCCAGTCTTCGTCGTCTGAGACTACAGTGAGTTCCTTATAATCCTGTAGGCGGAGTTCGAATACTTTGGGCTTGGATGAGGTCTACTCCGGAGTTTTTCCCTTATTCTGAGGCTCTCATCTCTAGTAATCCGACATACTGTGATTAAACGACCTCGTGCATAGAACTGGACGGTTTTAAGTCGCTTAATGCACTATCTAATGTTTCTTGTTTAAGGTGGGACAATTTTAATGATGGAATCTCCGAGAGTGCTACTTCATTCCCTAATTCATGGTCCGTTGCCATGGAAACCAAGCTGAAAATCACTACTCAGGGTGTTGTGAAGCTAGCCATTACATCACAACATAACGACGTCGCGGCTAAGGCGCTGAAGCCATTAATATGAACCACAAACTTGTTATGGCTTGGGTACCCAGAAATTATAGTGTCTAACTGCGTAGTTATGGTTTGCACCCTCTGTCCCTTCAGTGGCCTCGTTCTTGAAGTCCATTATCCGTCGTTGTAACTCCAAATTCATTCAGAATTGAAAATGGTGATTAAATTTTTCTGCATGCTAGTATCTGTAATTTAGAGTACCTCAAGATTTTGTGGCTTAAACTATATGTTTCCTTTAGAATACAAACTTCGAATAGTTTTCTTTCTTAGAAAACATTAGTTTTAGGACCCAGGTTTATTCGACATTTTTACTTTCTCTATGTTAGATAGTGACTTTCTGAGTTCACTTTAGCTCAGAAAAGCGCTTTTCGAAAAACGTTCGTGTTTATGCCTGTTAATTGTGTGTGTGAACAGTAAAAATGAAAAGTCGGATTGTTTAAATACTTAAAGCCAAGTTCTTTGAAGGATCCAAATGTGTTCAAGAAATTCCTTCACCCCTAGGAAGCGGCACCTATTCATTAACTTTACAGGGAAACTTTTTCGTTAATTTTTAATTTTCTCAAAACATCTATCGAATTTTATTACAATAAATATTTGAGATGGACATAAAATATATTACGATTTGAATTCACTGTAAATAATTGATGAAGTTGTCTTCATTCAGATTGAATTTTGTATAAAGAGAAACTATAACAAATATAGAAGACGCCTACTATAGGGTAGGGGAAAACTAGCTATAATTAAAATACACAATTTGTGTCAATTTCAATCGTAGCTTAGCCGTTTTCGAAATATTCTCTGTTGCTTCGGAATTTATTCTCCCATGGTTTTGATATTAACATTTGAGTGCTGTTCTCAACTAAGTAGCTTGAAATTATTTCTAGGAAAACTTGTATTCTGAATAATCCAACGTGGATAGGTTTATATGAATACAATGAAAGATATAGGTAAGTTTGTAAAGGGTATGGAGAGTAGAATTAATGGACCGTATCGGTCTTTTACTTATTTTGGTGTGAGGAAACTTATATCACAGTAGGAGAGTGTTATACGAGTGAACTAAGCGACATATTGTATATTCTTCACCGTATGATTCTGAAGTTTGCTATGACACAGTAAAGATGTTATGGAACATAATGATATGAAACTCTGCAAGGAAATTATTTTATCTTTGCTAAATGAATGGCACTATATGCGTCTATTGCAGTCCAGCTTATTATACGCGAAATTAGCAGTGCACGCACATAGTTCAGTCTGGCAGAGCACCATTCAGTGCAACATTGTAGTACAATATGGCTGAATACATTTTAATTTGTCTTGGTTTGTGTTAAGAATGGGAAAGCAGTACGAGATACCTGAAGGAGCCTTTTAATTCAACTTTTGTATATCGATTTAACTTGCAGCACGTAATATCTTATTGCTCTTCTATCGCTTTTAACAGCTAAGAACTGCAAATCCCCTTTGAACAACTTGACATTAGAAAACATTACATTTTAGCACAAACTTATGTTACCAGTGGATTGTACTCTGAAAAATAACAATGTAACAAACAATTAGTAATGTAGAACACAATATAATGAAAATTGCATTTAGCCTATATCTAAACACTATTAATTATCACTTTCTAAACTAATGTTTACTACATCCATTACACAACAAAGCATATTTTCCAAAGCTATTGGGGCATTTCAGTTTCCAATTTCGGAATCACTATGTACAACAGTATTTGCACCATCATTTTCTTCATCATCATCAATTGCTCTAATGTTTTGAAAGAAATCTTAAGTACTGGGAGCACATATTACGATAAACGAAGTACATAACTTTTTGTCTCTAAAGAACGACGTCCAATAGGCGAATGCCCATGGTTTGGATGGATGCAGATGGAAATCATCATCTTTGAATTTAGGTGGTAACCCAGTAAGTTTCTTCTTTAAATTTAGTAGGTAAAGGCACATCCTCTTGACATCTATATTTACACTTCATTATTCCTGGAATTGCTTTTTCAATGCTGATCTCTCGAATTTTCAGCCACTGTACATTCTGTTTTTCTTCATCCGACTTTCGATGTGTGTTTCTCCCTTCCAATCCATTGAGGGCATAAAGTCACTGGAAGACATCTCAGTAACTTTAAATTTACCTATTCTAGTTTTGGCGACAGGATCTAACAATTTGTAAAAACTCAAAGGAGTAAATAATTTCCTTTCTTCGAACCTTATTTTCAGTTTAAAAGAAATCTGTATCATTTGGCAGATAGCTGTAACCACTTACACAACATTTATAAATAATGGCATCAAGTGAACAGTCATATTTGTTTACCAGACACACCCACATCAATACAGTTTTGATGTTTCTGTTCTGGCCGCTGCATGTATCACACTATACAATTATTGTGGATGACATCACATTTTCTTGCACATACTTATTTCATAACGCAACTTATATCTCTTGTGGTCCTCTGAAGGCTATGCCCTCATGACAGATGTGCATGCAGATAGGCTTGCTGGTTTGGTAAATTGAATACGCCAAGATTAAACATGAAAAGTTGACACTTCATTGATTAACAATTTTGCGAGAGGAAAGGTGTTTTTCCAGGTCAAACGAAACTATGTGACTTCTTCCCTCTATTCCTGCTTTGCAATCATTTTTCCGGGCTTTATTTACATGTTTCACTTGTCGACGGCTTATTCTTGCATATCTTTCAATCTTCAGTTTCTTTTTCATTCTTTCTTATAAAACTAGTTGTACTTTCGGTTGCTCACATGTTTGCAGGTGCCGTTTTGGGAGACTTGAATTTCAAATTAAAATCACGATAAAACACGCGTTTATAAGTTGTTTCATGCACATTTTTCTCTCTCCCAATCATGAAGATTGTCATTTTCTTGTCTTATCATTTCCTTATACAGGTTGTACATTTTCCCCATACAAGATACAAGGTAAATACTTCAAATTAGGAACTCTGTTTCATTCATAATGACCTAAATAGTATGGGATAGTTTGTATGTGATTATAAATGCCTGTGAGCATTTCATTTGAAGTAGCATTTGCAGGTAATGCTCCCCCTGTTAGTCTTCAAACGTACCTGAATTTGGAAAAGGGCACGCTGAACTTTTACACAGTCAACTTGCAATGCAAGTACTTAATAAATGTGCGAGCCAGACCACAGGTCGCAGGTTCGAATTTTGTTTCAGGCACGCCCTGCATTCCAGAGAACACCTGTGTGTCATAAATTCTGTAATGTTTGTTGAACAAACGATGACAGTTGACATTGCCCGGTCTTATAGCCCTCCCCCTCCTGCATTGTTTGTTGAACAATGGATGCTATCCCAACAAAAGACGCCTTCCCTTCTTTTATTATCCTTTCCGCAAATGAAGACTGGATTCTATTCACTATGACATCTGCATATTGTTTTGGCGAACAATGGATTCCATCCTTCGACTTCCCTTTGTTCTTCTCTCCGACAAAAGGGAGACTGGATTCCATTCACTGTTACCTGAACACCTGCGAACATACACACTTTCAGCCTTCTCCCCTCTTCCTTTTTATTCTGCAATACCCAAGCACCTGTGTGATATCAAACGCGCACCTGCGTCCTCCCCTCCCTCTGTGGATTCACTTCTCTGCTTGCACCGTCCGTCTCTTCAAACACGCACCTGCATTCTTCCTCTTCTGCAATAACAACTCCAAACACCTGCGTGTCATGAAATAAAAACCTGTGTCCTTCTATACCATTCAATTCTCTGCTTTGCACCCTCGACTCGCCAAACAATGATATGAAAAAACTTGACAGGTACTCACCTGCATCATTTTCCCTCTGCATTCCATGGCGCAGCCGCCTCGCGATTATCTTGTATCATAATAAAAAAACACACACCCACATGGAGAACATTCACCGAGGACCTTCTCACCGTAATGAATCGGTTTTCTATTGTGCGTATACAAGGAGTCCATTCGACCCTGTCGGAAATATTATTTGATGTGTATCTAGACGATAATACGATGGATCATTTTAAAGTGAGTGCGAAGAGGCTCACCATTACACCTATTATAATAAAGAGTCGTGCAACGAGCATCATGCACTCTATATTGTACAACATATCTTTCTATCATGACCAGATGTCTTCTCGCGGTATATGCACGGACAACTGTCCCACCTACAAAAAAGTACCATGTAAGTACAGATTTTCTTGAATGCTATTTCTATAAAAAGTTTACAAAGAGAGAAAATAAAATGACTCGTTGAATGAAATCTCTTCTTTTCAGGGATGCTGATTCTGAAATTTATGATGAGATGGGCAATATCGTTTCTAGCCACGCCTCTCTGTGCCATTCACAATACTGCAATGGTTATACTCACGCTGTCCTATGCGACTAACCGGAGGTGCATGTTCAGATGATATCATACTCTTCGTGCAATGCGAACTGCAACGCATACATGTTCAGGCAGAGAAATTTAAAGTAAGTAACAGTGTAAAACTAACTGTATATGAAATACGACTGTAAGACGGTATCTACGTTAAGTAACCTTAGAAATCATTAATGTAAAAAATGAATTGCGTATACAATAGTATCGTACATTGGTACCTCGATACATGAGTACTATCATACAGTAGTATCTATGAAATCATCTACTAACCCTGGAAATCATGTCTTTGCAGAATTCAAATGACGACACCTGTACCTAAAATGAGATGGATTCGGGGGATAGCGGAGCAGAAGATATAGTCGAATACCCACTTGCAGCACCAGCGCAGGCTACTAATCATATAGACGGAGTCAGGAGGACTCCGATTCCCTGGTGGACCGGGATCTAATACAGACAACTCCACAGTCTTCTCCCGGGAAGCAGGCAGAACTGAAGAACACTGCTGTATTTCATATCTAGAAGAATAAATAACCTCACGCTTCATGTCTCTGCAACCTAAAAAAAGTAATTCTTTTTCAGGCTACCTAGATTTCCAAAAAAATTATGTTTTCTAAGAGTTTCATTGTGTGCTGTTTCAGACGCGGAAATAAGAAGAGTTTTGCCAATCTATAAAGGAGGTGAAGCTTTTAGAGGATATAATAATCCCCGTCGACGCCCCCAAGAAACATGCAGGCGAGAAGCGCCCTCCAAGATGTCTTCATCTCGAGAAGCCATAGTGTTAAGTTCTGATTCTACGACATTCCAGTGCTTAAGGTGAAAAACACAGACAATTTTGTATACATGACAATGCATGAATGGGAGATAATTTCAGAGACTCACCCTGTATTCCAAGCATTCCTCCAATCGAGAAAGTACCGACGAGTTGAATATAGTAAAAATATTGTTTTATTATGTCATTGCTTATATGGAAACTAACAAAATAAAATTTGTGAACACTAATACAAATGATTGTGAAATAATTCTAAATAGTCATGAAATCTGCAAGCTAAAAAAGACTTGAGTCGAGTATACATTACCATCTAGGTAACCCACGCATTACAAGTGTAATGCCATATGTAGGAACGAGGAGTTGGAGGAGGAAAGTACTGGAATTGCATGATAAAAGTAATAAAAACAATGAATGTATGCTTTTACAACTTGTTTTATTCATTAAAAATATCCTTACATTCCTAATGACAAAAGAAATCTTACATTACAATGATTCGTTTAAAATAAAGGTTGCATCACATGAGTTAGAGGTTTGTATGTAAATACTTTATTATGAATTATCAAGCATTACGATGAGGTCTGTGCAAGGAGATTTTTACTAGCTGGAATTTCGAAGCTAATGTTAACAGCCCCATTTGCAATCTCCTCGAACTAACGAGAGCAGCCCATAACAAATATGGGTACATATTTAAGAAAATGCTTCATCTTCAATAAAGGGCAATTCTCTTTTCATAATAGTTTTGAAACTTTGAGTACATTTCATACAATGATGCAAATCTTGATTTTCCAAAGTCCAAGTTCATGTCGTGGTAGGGATAACATTCACTATCGAGATAAAGCCTCAAATTAGTTATGTTGCAATGATCAAACAGCGAACATTCTTTAGATGCATTATTCGATCTTGAAGTCTGAGCACCTAAAACGACAAATCTCGGCTTCTCCATTTTCGATATGTTTGCGAAATTCCAGGTGAATAGTTCAGTTTGCGGCACAACAGGTTGAATATGCTGACCGATGGTCCTAAAAGAGAGAAACTGTGCTTTGTCCAAGTTGACAATCTTGAGGATTTCAACCTTTTCAGCACCAGAAAGACGAATCGCAGGTATTTTCCATTGGATTCGTTCAAGTTTAACACAAGCATTCTCTTTCCCCTGAAGCGCTATAATGCAGTTTTAGAGTCCTTGGATCGAAACAGCACCAACTCAAATTTGCTATTGAGTATGAACTCCTTATAGTCGTAGGCAAATCCCAGAAGCATCAACAGCGGCACTATAGTATTGAAGACTATTTGTGCATGCACAATGTCCATGTCTTCTCCTAGGTAGCATCATCTAGCGTTCAGCAGGCGAGCAGATGCCATGAGGTTGAGCGCAGTATAGTTGCGAAGAGTTGATGCGATCCCGGGGCTTCTGATTCGATCAATAATTGATCCGTTCATGTCCAGTAGAATCTCCTCAAACATGAATGCAATAGCGTTATTAGTAAGATTTGCAATAGTAGCTGCTTCATTAGGTTTAGCAATGCTTCCCTCGATGCATAGATAACTTCGATTAGATAAAGTATATAAATCTTCAGCTTGGTAAGGGATTCTAATCTCCTCATTCGCATCCAGAGCCGATGTATTATATAGCACAAAGACATGTCCCTTTTCGGTGACATTGTCGTCGAATCTGTGTGTCTCTGTAACAATGAAGTGCCCGCTTTTACCGTCGACGAAAGAGCCTGTTGTAATACTGCACACGATTCGTATGATGCTCACCTTAAATATATTTATCAGGGAATCAGATGCAACCAGCGGATTAGTCTGGATAATTGTATTATCCCTGAAGCCCAAGAGTGGTCCTATAGAACACTCATTGGAAAAATCAATGGTGAAAGAGTATTTAATTTCAGCCGTCATTGTATTATTCTAATAAAGAAGACATTCTTATCCACCCCTACCTTACCTCTGATGTATTCATTAATATCAGCAATCTCGTAAGTTCCATAGAGTATATAGATAACCTTAAGCTCATCATTGTAAATGTATTGAAATTATTACTCCCATGAAGATTGGGAATAGAATATAAGGTTTCAAAATACAATACAGAAATCTCATAATCCTGGGATCTATCTTAAGAGGAGGATTGGGTTATGTAGTAAGAACAGATTCATTGTCGCTGAAAGCGATAGTGTAACCCATTGCGATAGAAATTGCAAGCACAAGTGCCTGCAGATGGCCGAGTTGAAACTCTGAAACCTCTTGGTATTATACAACACCATAACGCTCTGAGGTACCTTTTGTATCTCTTTTGGTGGCTTCCAGTTTCTAAAGCTATCGAAACAAAATGCCACGTCGCCATTCTTTACAGCAACCTAATGTGTGCCTTCATTCCCTGAAGTATCGAGATTGACGATAATTCTTTCTCTGTAACGAGGCCTTGAAGGTAGCTGCTGGATCATGTAAACACTCTAAAATGCGGAACCTTTAAACGCCGAGCATACAAGTCGAGATAATGTTACTCTAGGTTTTTTCCGGGACAAGTATAGCCCCCTGCCCGAGCTTGTTTAATTTGCTTTCTTGCTCTGACACGTCTTCCTTTTGCCGTTCCTCACGTTATTCTTCTTCAGTCGAAGACCTTTTCCTCTTGCTTCAATCTCTGTGCTAAGTCTCGTCATTTCTGCAATTTGTTTATACGCAGCCATTTTCTTATTCGATGCTGTAACAATTTGAGCTGCCCTTCCAGCGACAGCATAGAGCTGCATTAATTGGCATAAGAGGCAAGAATCCCCAAGTTTCTTCTTTCTGGATCCAGCACGAAGAGCCATCTTTCCCTTCATAATTGATGTTACTAGTCTCGCTGCCAACTTTTCGCACAATGTACCATCAGACGATTGGTCTCTTTTCCACGCCTTTTCCGCCAAGATCTTATCTTGTTTTTTCGATCTTTCGATGTTTCTCGAAGCAGGTCCTTATCTTTGGCGTATGTAATGTCGAGAGTTTGCACACTTCGTCTCAGGAATCGATTCCGGGGTCGCTTCCCTTTAATCTTTTTTCTAGGTTCGTTCCGGGCCTACAGTATCAATATTCAGGCAAATGTGCTTCAACTGGCAGTGATTAATGACAGAGTTAATTAAACCTGAACCTCTTGCGATCTTAACCCTCTTAGCTCTCATGGTATACTAATTGATTTTATCGTTGCTTTGTTCTTTTATACTTTATGATCGCTTTACGGTTATTTGCATATGTATATATATACATTGAGCATGGCTTATTTTATTTTATTGCTAAGACGGAACTTGTGAAGCAAGATTTCTCCCCCTATTCAGGTGCTAGACTTCGAAAGCGACTTGACGCGATCGCCATGAAAAGTTGTTTCCTGGCAATGTTAGAGCGCTCATTCTAGGCAGCTGCAGCGCTGGAAAAACAAATGTATTGCTGAATATGATACTTCACGAGAATGGACTACGATTTGAAAACTTGCACCCTGTATCAACAAAAGTCTCAACATCCCATTAAGCTACTTGAAAGCATTGAGGGTAGAGGAGTGAATACTCAAAGACGAAGACAGCGTGTTGTATCAATCAGAGGTTAAAAAATGCAATCTTTATATTTGATGCCATCACAGAAAAGCAAGACAAGATGGCTTCTTTTACAGCAAGGGCAGGTATCGAAATATGGACCCTATATATCTAGCACAATCCTATGCCAAAGTACCAAAGGATTCGCGATAATGTGAACATCAATATACTCATCAGACAAGATAATTTAAATTTGAAGCACATATATGAAGATTACGTAAACACAGAAATATTGTTTACAAGGTTTAAAGATTTGTGCAAAGGTGTGTGGGAGAGCTCTTCAGAAGGAAGACCCTTTATGGTGATAGTTACCAAATTTCTCTTGAATGAGGAAGGGTAGATATAGAGGCGGATTCAATGTATGTATTAAAGTAGATAATAACGGAATTGCTCATTCATAGGTCGTCATGAGTAATGACAGGTTCGGATTACAAAGGACTGCGCCAGTTAAAAGGTACATCAGTTCATCATAAACAGAGATGGAAAAAGAAATTACCAATGCAAGAAGACATTGTGCATTGTTCAGGACCCTGAAGACGTTAATGCAACCACTAAACGCTATGTGGATGCGCTTACGTCTTCCACTGAAAATCGAATGCAAGACAGCTCTTTAATTTTAAGCTATTTTCAAGATGGACAGCAAAGCAAGACTTAAAGAATCTGTAACCAAGCATGCGAGGGCTATAAGACAAAAGTTATGCTCTCTTAAAGGTTAGCAGGTTGAAACCCATAGAGCAATGGGTGAGGCTCTTCAGCCAGTAACAGCATCGCTTCAAGATACACTGGAAATACAGAAAAAGAAATCTACAGGCAAGGAGGAATCACCGAAACTCTGAAGCTACCTTAATAAAGTGCGAAAGAACGACATGAAATGAAATAGATGCGTCATATGGGGTAAGGTACGAGGATGGAAACTGCATGCTAGGGAACAAGATAATCGATTTCGTCAATAATAAAGTATGAATAGGCGACGAAACTTATGAAACCACACTTAGGATTGAGGGAGCTCATCTTCAAGAGAATACCTGAAATGAATGTCTACACAGAATATGATCTGGAAACATACAGCAAAATACTGAAAGTAACGCATTCATTGAAAAAGCTTCAACCGGCACGGGCAACAGAGGTCGGGCAATTCCTACAAGTAGAAGAAGTTATACGGCCCCTACTGACGAATCACAAGGGATTACGCCTGCAGTGGAAAGAGCGTCACCCTAACACGAAGCAAGACTACATCTGCTGGACCGAACCCGAATGATTTGGTAGATCGTCTGAGGCTACTTGTGCCATCCAGAGACATCGGCAATAACAATCATACTCAAGAAATTAAAGAGATTATTCAAGAACTGAAAACGGCAAGGATTATAGCATGACAGCAGAGAAGCAAAATATAGCAAGCGAGCTGCACGCCCCAGCCCGAACAAACTTCAAGCTCCGGAAGATCATCAGCAAGGGGCTCCACGATCTGGTGCAGATCAACTTGGTTGAGATGATACCGTATGCAAGAATCAATAAGAATTTCAAGTACATCCATACTGCAATCAACTTCTACTCTAAAATAACATATGCAAGACCGCTAAGAACAACTTCAAGTTGCAAAGACTATGTAAGATATACTGAAGACATGGTAATCCCACCCAAGAACATACAGAGTGATAACGAGAAAGAACTTTATAACAAGAATTTAAAAAATGTAATGGCGAAATATTATCAATCACTACAGCACCTATACGCATGTGAAGTCAGCTACTGTTAAACGATTAATAAGAACTTTAAAGAATATGCTATATCGGGAGTATCCAGCCCAAGGATCATACAAATGGTTAGATATTTTACCACAAATCATTGCAAAATACAACACGTAATACACTACCATTTGCATGAAGCCTAGAGACGAGAAGAGCAATGATATCCTACAATACAACCAAGATCGAAGCGAGAGGAGGGATGCAAGAAAGTTTAGTGTTGGTGACTATGTGAGAGTGTCTAAGAATAAACGAGATTTTGAAAAGGGTTTTTAATATAATTAGAGTGTTAAAATCTTTCAAGTTGCACATGTGAAGTACACCAATCCTGCTACATACACACTAAAATAACGATGAAGAGAATATAAAGGGAGCCTTTAATGGACATGAACTTCGCTATACTCTGTACCCTAATACATTTCCGGTTGAGGTGTTACACCGAAAAAGAAATAAGATTCTTGTAAAGTACTATGGATTCCCTAATACTCAATGGATTTATAGAAAGAATTTACTGTAGGGGAAAATGATTAAAATGAAGAGACTTTTAATTTCCACAATAACATGTTTCTTCAACCTTTCCTACATTGACATATGCGTACAATCATTAAAAATGTTTTAAAAATTTAAATATATAAAATGAATACAATATAGAAAAAACTTGAAAAAATCCTTTAAAATACTATATTAAGAAATAAAAAATTAAAATTAAAAAATAGGATCATTGCAATGTTCACAAAAATCTAGAAAAGCAATTAATTAAAAACTATGTTAAGTAAGAATAAAAAAAATAAAAACTACATTTTATACATGTATACATCTAAGTGTCACCCATGCGCAGATAATAGTGACCCCTGGCAATTGTCCGGTCTGAGCCTTCATTGAGTTTTCTTTTATCGTCTCTACTACAGAGAGCGACGTTATTCTTCTCTATGGTCCAGACCTTACGAATTGAAGCTTCGAAATGTTTTATCAACATTTCTTTCTAATGTCATTTAGACAGCCAAAATAGTGGTCAAAACTTATGTTTTGTATGCACTTCGCCTTCATGGCAGTTTGGTATTCATATCTGTAGGCGTATAATTTGGACCTTAACTCTACATACCCAATCATGAGCATCCCTTAAATTGAAATGAAATTGAGTTTTATTTATGGACGCTCTACAAGTGCTGTGGTCCATAGCGTCCCGTTCTATATTGAGCGTGAAAGACTGGTAATTTTGCTCACAGGCCTGTTTATCAGGCTTGAGGTTTTTTTAGTGCTGTAAATCTACGATACGGGAACACGGGCTTTAACTTCCCTTTCGAAAGCCACGTTGCTAAGGACTTTTACGCCCGAAATAATCCATTGCCCTCCGCCGGTTTGAACCCGTGATCGCGGGAAATAGAGGCTAGCATGGTAACCACTACACCGTGGATGACGACGGGGGTTGGGGTGGGGGTGGTCTATATACATGGCGACTAGTTATACTTGAATGATGTAATACGTCAAAAACGTTTACCTACATAAGCCATTTTATCTGTGAATGTACATTCATTTTTAATAGAACTCGTATATTTTTAACATTGTTTTCTGGAACTTCAATGACTTTTTAGCTACAAAAGTATCCTATTTATGAATACACACTGATTTTTATTTTCAGTTATGAATACACAGAGCCTCAGCTATTCACATTTACCATTCGAGCACACCAAGGTATTGTAATGCCAGCGCATTGATTTTTTTTGAAAGAATATAACTGAAATACTTGAAAGGGCATAAGCAATAAATACATAGACAAAAGTTTTCTTGCTAGCTTTGTTGAAAAAAATTACCTATCATGCATTCACGCGACTGTAGGCAATCTTCACACAAAGGCGCTCCCTTTCTCGGGCATTCAAACGCCTGATATACAAAGGAGCCTCCAAGATTCAAGTCAGAGCGTGACAGTTCCTATAGACATACGGTAGCAAGAATAGTACGCTAGATAAAGCGATTTTTTTGACTTGGCTAAATGGTGAAAAGTAATCCCAGAAGATTTTCGAAACGTTGGCTGGTGGTATGTTTCACATTAATAAAAAGAATGTGATATTTTGTAAGCGACATTATGTTTGATAACATTCTTCTTCGGACTGTACCGAAAACTAGTTTCCAAAGCAAAATTAATTTACTCTGAAGAAAACATAGTTTCAATACATTGACTATATTTAGGCATAATCTCTCTGCGTGTGTGCGCACCACTCCCTTTCTTTCTCTCTCTCCCTCTCGGAGTGAAGTGGTTTTAGCATTGAATGAATGAACGAACTATCATCGTAATGTATTTCAGGCGATAAAATGTTTTTAGTTTGAATCCATGCACAGGCATCTCTCTTCCTCTTCCTCTCTCTCTCTCTCTCTCTCTCTGGGAGAGAAGTAATTTTAGTATTGAATGAACGTACTGAGTATCACCATAATATACTTGTACGAGCAATAAACGTTTTTGCTTTGTATCCATGTGCAGGCATCTCTCTCCCGCTCTTGGAGAGAAGTGATTTTAACATTGAATAAATGCTATAATGGTCTTTAATTTGTATTTTATCAATATAGTGCCATGTTAGAATATTTATCACAGAGAATAAAATATATTATTTTTATGGCCTTATGCATCCCGATATTATGAAGGAAAACATTTGTAATCGAATTGTACTTTGTATTTGCTATCTTCGTTATGTAACGTACGTATTGAGTGTCGTCGTAATGTATTTACAACAGCGATAAAACGTTTTTGCTTTGAATCCATGTGCAGGAATCTCTCACTCTCCCTCTCTCTCGGAGAGAAGTGATTTTTAGCATTGAATGAACGTACTGAGTATCAACGTAATGTATTTACACGAGCGGTAAAATGTTTTTGCTTTTAATGCATGCACAGACATCTCTCTCCTGTCGGCATCAAGACGAAACGCGGCGGTTACTGCAGGCATAAAAGAGCAATGAATATTATGCTCGACAAAAGCGATTTTGACTTTGTTAAATGATCAAATGTTCTACAAGAAGATTTTCAACAACGCTAATTGTTAGTGTCTTTTCGCATGAATAAAAAAGTGCGATGTTTTGTACACCGAGAATATGGTCGATAACATTCTTTTTCGGACTGTACTCAAACTGGCTGAAGCGCAAAATTCATTCACACGAAAGATATAAAAATTGTCAAAATATTAACTACATGCAATCACATTCAATACATTTAAACACATCTCTCTCTGACTGATGTTTGAATATTTATTGTACGTGCAAAGAACGCACTTGACTTTCGTTACCTAACAAATGGAACTGCACAATGAAGAACACCGGACCCGCAACTTGTGAATCAATATTCAACTATCTGATTTTTTCGTGCGGTCTTCACTGCATTCATTCACAACATTTAGCGCGAGGGAGGAGATTTCCTTAAACTGTTTTTTTCCCTGGCATTTATTTACAATGACACCAACAGGGGGATATCTCTCTCTCTTTGTTTCATTGACTATAGAGGGAATCAAGTTTCCTTGTATATGAGTGCAGAGATGTCTGTTGAATTGGTGCGATATATTCGCTTACCACAGCCACAAATGTGGGGTTTTTCTTTCGCGAAATGGCAGTTTTTTCCTTGGAAGGGCAGAATCATTACACACCATCTCGCAGGCAATTTGGGAATCAATGGTCAACTGATTTTTTTCGGTGCGGGGGAGGGGTACAATGTGATACATGTATACATACACAAGTGCACTTAAAGCCCAAATGGCAGTGCCTTGTATGTCCTGCCGGTTTCGTCAGAATATCGCAACCCTGGAATTCGACGAGGGAGAGATTTTCTTTGGGAATGTCTCTGCTCCCTCCTGTTTTCCCAATGTTTTGATGGTTCGCATCGGGGTTTTCTGTTAGAAAGACGCAGTTCCCACCTCCTCAACCTAAAAATACCACCCACGAATGAATAGACCATTCGTGGGACAAGAAAACAAGATTAACTCATACAATGGCAATAGCAAGCAGGGGGGTGGGTATAAAACCTAGCAATGTGAACTGCCATCCTTTGTGTAAAACGTGAGAATTCCACCCACACTAATGCGCCCACACGAATTTTTATGAGGTTTTTGTTTGGGTAAATGTTAGGAAAAGTCGAATGAGGTATTCATTAGCATCAATAGGTGGCCTAAAACGCACATAATAGTACTATCCGCACATGACTCGTGAGAAATAAAACATACCCCATCTCCTCAATATAAAAAATACCAACAAAGAATGAATAGACCATTCAGGGGACAACAAAACAAAATTAATTACACTCATATCTTGACAATAGCAAGCAAGGGGAAGGGTATAACAGCTGGCAATGTCAACTGTCATCCACCCACTCTAAAGCCGCCTACATGAATTTTTGGTGTGTGGGATGAGGTTTTTCTTTGGGTAAACGTCAGAAAAACTGGAGCGTGGTATTAACTAACATACATAAGCGGTCTAGAACGCACATCATAGTATTTTAAATAATTTACAGGCCTGCGCATGACTCGTGAGAATGAAAACATACCCAACATCCTGAATATAAACAATAGCATCCACGAATGAACACACCAATCAGGGGACAACAAAACAAGATTAATTACTCATATATTGACAATAGCAAGCAGGAGGGGAATAACACCTGTCAATGTCAACTGTCATCCTTTGTTCAACAGGCAATACAATATTTATGGCACACAGGTGTTCTCTGGAATGTAGAGGGCGTGGCAAGCACAATTGGCCCCGCATTTGGATCCGAACCTGAGTCTGTAGTCTGGCTCGTACATTTATTAACTACTAATGTATTCAAAAACATCGATTTGCGTACACGTATGACCTCAGTACCTGCATTCAAATAATATTTTCTTGATTGTTCCTTTCGGCTGTCCTCTTTTCTTTTACGTTTCAATGGAATGACTTTCACAACATTTCCAGCACAGCTCTTTTAGTTTGCCAGGAACCATTGCTATAAAAGGTGCGGAGATTGTGTTTTCTTTGTTCAGAATTTATTTTTTGCGTGCATTTCCAGCGTCAATTGTAGTCGAAATGCTCGCAAAATTCCTTTCCTTCCATGATTTTCCAAAATTTCGATTTTTTTTTAATATTCTTCTTCCATGCCTGAAGATTTTTTTACTTGCGTGTTTTAGGTGAAAGGCAGCTATTGTGACTATCTGACGAAGAATCTGAAAGTAAAAACATGAAGTACTTAAGGACGGTTTATATTATTATTATTATTATTATTATTATTGGCTGGAAATATCATTTTTGTTCTTATTTCACGAATAGAATGTTCATTACTGTAATCAAACTCATTAGCAATATAAGTTTTATACGGCACAGTTATATTTAACCGTAGTGAACTATAAATAAGACAGGTACAAGTTGCTGAAGTACCAAGACATTCAATCAAAGTAATACATCATTTAAATCGCTCCTAAGAGATGTCAGCACTATAGAGGGAACAGGAAAAAAACCCATATCACATAGTTCACTCTGCTTGTCTGCGAACTAGCCAATTTATGTAACCTATAACCACTGTGAATATATTATTAATCACTTTCTTTTAGAAGTACATTCTCACTTACCCTCCTCAGTCTGAGGTGAATAATCTTCATCAGAGAACGATGAAAAGTCCGTTGGGGTACTGCTGCTATTATCGCTGTTCATAATTACATAAAACACAACACACAAAGCTTGATCTTCCCGCCTATTTACTCGTAGTTCACTTTCCCTAACTACCAGTGCTACATTAAGATAGTCAGCCAAAATTAAATTTACCATCAGTGGTTTCCTTCGGTCGATATGAGTATAATTTATGAGACAGTTGGTCGAATATGATTAAATCACATGCTTGGCGCGAGAATCGATTTTTTTTTGGTTAATGGCGCTTAGTTCATTCTGCAGCACATTCGCCTGTTTGATCCTGCGGTTCTCTCTCAGTACAGCTGCACAGGATTACTTTTGTTTTCATGCGAATATTATGCTACGTTCTCTGGGCAGATGTTATTTTTCAAACAGAAACTAGAGCAGATAGTGATTTTATTATACCGTACAGTGAGTAACTGCATAATCTGTTAATACCCACATGCATATGAAACATTTAAGGCTTGTAATAAACTAACTGACAAAAGAAGTATGAAACTATTTCATGCCGAAACTTATATTGAAACTTCGTATAGAGGCGATTTTTTATAAAAATAGCTATAAACCAATAACTAGCTACCAGTTTTAACTACAAGGTTCCGAAAATTGGGCACCAAAGCACCGATTTTAGGTATACAAAGTAAGGTTTGTATTAAAATTAACTATGGGCCGCCATGACTGTGACTTAATTCTTGTCTAAGTGTTTTTACAGTCAAGCGGGGTTGTCCATCTGTATTGCATACTGGATTACAATAGTACAATTCGTTTTGAATTCCATACCTTGCAGTTAAAACTGGCTGCAAATCAAGAGGAGTAGAACGGAGAGAAGGTCTCATTATAATGAAGCCCCGTGTTAATTTCAAATTAGTTCACGTAACTGACATACGGAGCACCACCAGTACTCCTACAATATTCACAATAACTATAGCAAAAACAAAAACATGTGATCTATGGAATGTATGCTGCCAAACTTGCCAAATAAAAAATAAACATTGTTTCCGGTATAAAGGATATTGTGTTTAGCAACAATTAGTATTAATCCGTATTCTTTTCATTTATCGAGTTTTAAATTATTGTAGCAAGCAGATTTGAATTAATGTAATGTCTAATTGAATGCTTCAATCTAATCACAAAGTTGTGTGATCAGTTGGTTTTTTTCTTTGCAAGCACACCAAGCGCAGTTTGCACACCTTATAAATATGCATAACTGGGCATATTAGACACGTGGTGCCATTTCCAAGCATTGTTTAGCATATTTGTCTTCCGACAAGCTGCATAATGATTTGAGTCTCAAGTGCTATTTTATAACTTATAAATACATTGTCTAAGCCTATAAGATCCCTTAAGGGCAAGTTAAATTAAGTTGAGTTATATTTATAGACGCTCTTTACCTACTATGGTTCTTAGCGTCCTATTCTATATTGGGCATGAAAGACCGGAAATTTTGCCCAGAGGCCTATATCAGGCTTAAAATTCGTTTACGTGCCGCAAATCTACTACTTGGGACCACCAGTTTTACTTCACTTCCGAAGATAGCCATGCTAAGGATTTTTACGCCCGACAAAATTCATTGCCCCTTGCCGGGTTTGAATCCGTTACCTCGGGAAACTTAAGGGCAAGGACCTCTTACTGTCGTAAGAGTAGCTCAGTTATTATTCACACGGAGAGACAGTCTGCATGAGTTTAAGCGATTTATCTTTTTAGAGTCCCTTTCTTTAGCAATGGGGTTGCGAGTTTTTTATTTGCCCCAGGACCTAATTACCTATTCACTACATTTGCTAGTTCCGATGTGACCTAATCTACTTATTATACTAGTACAATACAATCTAACCCTATTTGTGTTTCTAGTTCTTTGGATTGTCCCACATATGGACTGTCACCTTATGATCCAATGTTTTGACTTCCTAACTGACTTACTAGTTTTCTCCACACATTCCTATATCTGGCTATGGTAGGCCAATGTCTTCGTACACTTTCGGTGCAGGTGTCGGTACATCTGCGTTTCGGTCTGCCTCTTTTCCGCTTGCGTGTACGGATTCCTCAACGTGGTCCGCTGCGTCCATCTGCCTTCGCTTAGTCTTAACACGTGTTCTCCCCATTTCCACTCGATATTCATAGCTTGGTCTGCCAAGTCCTTTGTTGCTGCCACTCTCTGAAGAGTCACGTTGAAAACTCTTGTCTTAGCTGGAGATGTCCGGTATCTTCCGTAATCATGCTTCTCTGGCATACTTAGATTGGTTTACTGTGTTTACTTGTGGGGGACCAGGTTTGGCATCCATAAAATACGACACACACTCGCTTTTGTAGTACCAGTAGTGTTCCATGTCTTTTGTATGATATTTGTGAAATTCCCGACACTGTGCTAGGAGATGTTAATGACCTCAGATTCGTAGCCTATACGTATCTGCACATATTTATATTTATAATAATACAAGTGTATCTTTATTTGTGTCATATATTTGCGGGACGTGTTCCTGACATCAAAACAGTAAAAAAAGTTCATATGAACATGGGTCTGAAAATAATTTATTTCAGAGTTACAACACAAAATCGACAGTAACAAAAATTGCTCGAAGTGGCTTCCTCTTGCTTCGATGCATACAGTAAGCCTGCGTTTCATGCTCTGGCGTACTCTGTTGAAAATTCCTGGTGTGTTTCGTATTTGGTCAAATAGTTTGGATACGTCCTCTCAAAATGTCAACATCAGGTACAGGAGTCGCATAAATCAAGGACTTCAAATGTCCCCAGACGAAGAAATCCATTGGATTCAAATTAGGCGATCGAACAGGATGCAATGGGTCCCCCTCGACCAATCTATCTTTGCGGAAATCGAGCATTCAAAAACTTACGAACTATCATACTGAAATGAGCTGGAGCACCATCGTGTAAAAATCACATTCTTTGGATGATGTCCAAAGGCACATTAACAGTTAAGTGATGGAACTCATTTCTGAGAAACTGGAGATAGGATGAATGGTTCCACCCCAAACATTGAGAAAGAACCTCTGTTGATGGTTGTCCTGTCGTATTTCATTAGGATTTTCAAATGCCCAGTTTTGAGTATTATGAAAATTGAGGATGCCGTCGCGAGTAAAACCAGTCTCATTCGTGAATACGATACAGGCTAGAAAACGCTGTAACATGCGTTAGCGGAAACGTCTTCTTGGTTCAAAGTCCACCTCATTTAATGCTTGCACACGTTGAAGGTGATACGGGTACGGAAGATTTTCATGCAGAATTCTCCAGATAGTCGTATGACTAACTCTTTCCCTTACAGTCATGCGTCTTTTGCTTTGTGATGGGTCTGCATCCACAGCACGAAGAACTCGTGCTTCAAGCTCAATGCCTCGTACCGCTCTTAGTCTCCCAACATCCCTAGTACTCCTCTCAAATGCGTCATTCTCTCTCAAGCGTTGGCGAATTCCTGTGAATGTTCTTCCACACGGTAACGGCCTGTCAGGGTACCTTTCTGCATAAAGTTCACGTGCTCGTGCTGCATTGCCGTCTGCACGGTCATCCGTGTAGTGCATATCCGTCTGTTCACTCATGGAATACATCTTCTTTGACCTATAACAACGAAACGGTCTATTTTCAGACCCATGTACGTATGAACTACTTTTACTGTTTTAATGTCAGGAACACGTTCTCCAAATATATGACACCAACAGAGATACAGCCTTTATAAATATACATAAAATAAATGTCTATATCTATACATAATATAAATACCAAAGATATGTTATCTATAAGTGTATTAAAGTGTTTAGTGCTCTGCCAAATAGATTAAAATTGTCATCTGGTAAAAATATATGTATAAGTCTGCTGTTATACGCTATTTGTACAACATTCATTATTCTATTCAAGAATTATTGTAACGGTTAAACGTTATATTTATTTAACATCATTGCTTACGTAATATGTTTTTACGTAAATTATTAGAACTTGAAGATCTTATGTTGTGCTGCTTTTGTTTTGTTTGGTTACATAATTTTAACTGCCCCACGTATGGGAGCCAATTTATAACGGTATTAATGTTATATTATTTAACATTATTGTAGCCCCACGTTGTGGTAGCCAATTTGCGACGGTATTACTTATAATGTTTGTTTACATCACGTGTGTTGAAGCCATCTTGTGACGTCATTCATTTGTTCGGTTTGTAGCTCCATCTAGTGTTAGCAATTTGTGGTAGTATTAGTGTTTGAAAGAATTTTAATTTTATTTTTTTATTTAATTCTGTTTCACTGTCCTCCGGCTAGCTATTATGTCTCGGTCGAACATGTTTCTTGATCAGGGTTGTGTAAACGGAAAGGAATCTTTTCTTCAAAGAGAACACTGATGAAGAAATTTGTTTTATACTTTTATTGTCGAAAACTTTTACTCTCACATTTACACATTGATCTCGACACTCGCCAAATTGAAACTGTTATAATAACTTCTTACTTATCACTTTTAATTCGCGTACTTCAACTTTGTGTATTATTAACTTTACAATACTTTAGATTTTTCGTAACTTGTGAATCTATAGCCGACGTGTCTCATACAAATATTTTCGACGAACTGACGGACTGAAGACGACGTGTAGTGTACAAAGAATTTTGATGAACTGAGCTGAAGCTACCTCTAACCTACCCTATTTATACTCCTTCATCCAGATACGCCAAAAGATTATAACTGAGCTGCAATTGGCTAATAAAACGCGCCAACATTAGCGTCTATTTTAATATCCAATGAAAATTATGAATACATATGCTTTAGGGAGAAAATATTCCAGAAGTTTCTACCGAAAAAACGCGCCAACATTACGTAACTTCCTCGTTTCCAATAATGATAAACAGCTCACCCCCCTCTTTGCATTATTGCGCTATTATTGACAGTTTCAATAAGGCCCTATAAACTTACTTCCCAACAATATTTACAATCAATAAACATCTGAAATCAATGTCACATAAAAATGCATATTCATATTACAATCATTATTTACATTTAAGTAATTTGTGATACAAATTACTGCATCATTATTTATAAGCAACTTGGTTAAGTGATTTAAGATTTCTTGTGACTGTATCTCCAGTACAATGTTGTTTAAAGCTACTTCACCCGTGTCCAAATAAGTTATTTTTTAACGAGATAATGCATATCCTATTCTAATTGTTATTCTCTCATGGACATACAATTTCAAATACTGCACTGTTTTAACTGAATCTTAAAATAAGTTGACGCATGTCTGTAAATAAGTGGGTATTTAACGAGCCCATGTACTTCCTATGATATTCGCTGCATTTTCAGATTATTTCCAACGCTGCACTATTGTATTGTGCTGTGTAAATAGTTATGCTTCTTTGTGTAACAAATACAAAATCTGTGTTCCTATGTGTATATGTAGTAGTATAACAAATATCTGACTTGTTCCATGAAACCAGAGAATACTATCTATCCACAATAAAGAAAAGTATTATTATTCACAGAAAAATCCAGAGATATTTCATTCTTCTCTGAAAGTGTTACTGCAGTTCCACCTTTACCAATTGATATTGTCTGAAAAAATAGGAAACCATTAATGCAACAACTGCACTAAAGAACAATTTTAGAGAGGGACATTGTTATTAGGTTGGTGGCAAAGAAAAAAAAGGGGGGGCATTAAACCGAGTTTTATTTATGCACGATCTTTAACTACTACTATGATACTTATCGCCCCATTCTATTTTGGGGGTGAAAGACCGGACATTTTGCTCAGATCTCTTTATCAGGCTCGAGGTTCATTTAGGTGTCGTAAATCTACGACACGGGACCATCGGCTTTAATTCCCTTATGAAGTAAGCCATGCTAAGGATTCTCCAAAAAATCCATAACTCTCTCAGGTTTGAACCCGTGACTTTGGTAACTAGAGAAAATGGGAGGAGGCTTTCAAAAAGCACGATATAATATTGATTTTATTATTTAATATTATTATAATATACGTATTTCTACCCAATTGCAAGAAAAGTAGTGAGAATGTCGGAAATGCGATGCAAACGCTCCGCTAGAGATCATATAACTATAACAGCCTTATGCTTTATAATTAAGTAGAACATTTTCTCTATTCTCTTTTCTTTTGTTTTGACTATTTAATCTTGAATCCAGATCAATTCGGGATAAGAATATTAGGAATTTCAACTAATTATTTCTGCAGTCGCCAAACTTCATCATTTTTGTTTTATCGCAAATATGTGCATTTGAATTGATGTATACATTAGAACACCGCAAGGAAATACTTTTATATCTTCAATGTGCATTTAATTAGTGCGGAGGGCTATCACGTTTAAACTGTTTTCAGAAATGAATTTGTTCCCAAAGAGTTTAAATTGGTATGTATGGTACATAAAGAAAGTATTGTATTCCATCCAAAACTTCGACTTCCAGATTTCACCCGAAATACGAGTTTTGAAAGTCCACCGAAACCAAAAAGACCTATGTGTGCGTGTGCTTGTAAACGGCATAATTCAAAACGAAAAGTTAGATAAATACGAAATTGCACACCTGGGTCAGACGCTGTTTAACCATGTCAGCCAAAGACCTTAAAGAAAATTACCCGCCCCAAACTACCCGTTAGATAGATAAAATTCGTTGTTTTTAATGTTCTCAAAAATGGCTCTGACGATTTTTATTAAAAAATAGCATTATTTGAAATACTGATGTGACGAATTAAATGCATATTTTAATTTTTTGTGAATAGCCAAATAAGTCGTCTTCATTTTGACTGAATTTTCTGTAACTGAGAAATCGTGAGAAAGAGACAAAATTTTACTATAGCAGAATTGTAGTGCCATTCTGAAATACTGCATGCTTAAAGTTTGTATTCTCAGGGCAAGTCTTTTAGTTTCCAATTCTTCAGTTTTCTTTCAGTCGAGAGAGTGAAACGCGAGTGAATATTTGAATGTCGTTTCCGCATGATGAATAGGTACAAATAAGCGTTTACTGCTTAATTTGATACGTATCATTCCTAGGCTAAAATACTGTGACTTTGTCCAGTTTTTCAACTGTCACTTTTTCGTTTTTGTGTAGTTTACCTTGTTCACTTCACTAAGGTGAATTAGTTCAATTCTCCGTCCCTTCACTTCTTCCTTCGTGACGGTTCGAACACAAGACCTCCACAACCCGTCGCTACGCAGTAGCACTCCCTGTACGTCACAACAGTCGTTCACCAATTCGCTCGGAGAATCGCTCACTGACTGATTGACTCACTTGAACTTCTCAACAACCACACCACTTACAACTCCATTCGCACCGGCTGCAACATGCAACGCCAAAGTCGCCACTGACTTCACATTCGACTAGCGCTCGAGTGGCAACTGACACTGTCACGAGAGCGCTCGCTTATATACGACTGCAGAGTTCTTGGAAAGTTATCCTGAATGTTCTGGAAAGCCCGAGAACAACTAAAGGATCCAGAACCATCACCTTACAGCTAAAAAGCCTTCCTGGAATTGTTTACATCAGTTAGAAACTCTTCCCACTAATCTGCCGGCTAGCGTTGCGTTGAAGATCAGGGCATCGGCGGCTGGTTTCGTCAAAGTGTACAGAAGAATCCCGCTTTTATATGAATACTGTAAAATATAACCGATATATGTGAATTTTTCACAGCTAGAGGAAGTTGTTCCAGGTATTACCTCATATTTATAAATTGTAGCGTTAATTTGTAGGTTATAAGATAAACATAAAATCATACTGGACTGATAGATAGTCTATGAGTTCCAAGAAAAGCTGTCGAATGCAGTGATTTCAAATTTGAGAGTGGTACGCAATGAAAGCGAGGAATCACTGAAATTTGTATCTTTTATAAGTCTTAATCCAACATTTCTGAGAGTGTGGATACATACGTCACATATCCGTTTGATCAATTTTGAACTCTCCTTCTTAATCAGTGTTCAAAATCTAATTTAATGCTTAAATATGCCACAAAAGTTTCTGAAAAAAATGTATATGACAAATTGTATATTTTAACGCGATCTACATTTTTTGTGTAGTAAAATTTTGTCTCTCTCTTATGGTTTACCAGTTATGCAAAAGTCGTTCACAATGAAGAATACTTTTGGAGACATTCCCAGAAAGCTCGAGATATACATTTCATTTGTCAGAAAATATCTTAAACATATGATATTTTAATCAAAATCGTTAGAGCCATTTTTGAGAAAATTAAAATTTTCGAAAAATGTTCCATGTAAAGGGTAATCTGGGGTGGGGGATATTCTTGAAAACGCCCATGTTGCATCTCTGGAAGATACTGAACCTAAATACCAAGTTTGGTGTTTATCCGACTGTTAGTTTCTGAGTTATACTGTTCCCAGACACACACACGGACATGTTTCCAAAAATGCTTTTTTGGATTCAGGGGGTCTCAAAACATGTATTTTCGGTGAAATATCAGTATAGAAGTTTTGGGTGGAATACAATACTTCCGCTACTTACTATACGTAGTAGAGAAAGTAAAAAAAGGGTGAGCAAATAGTTATGAAACAGTTTCCTTGTTTAAGAGTTTCTACACATATAGGCTTTTTGAAATCGGGTTGCTCATTCCTGGGAAAGAAATTATAGATTTACTATTAAAACAATTTTCAATTTTTTTTGTGTTATTCAGATGTTCGGTAGATGAGTGTGAACTATAAACAAAGAAGAGATAAAAAGGTATAGAAAATCCGGAAAAAACAGGAAACAGGATTTCAAGGAATGCAAAGTACTGAAAATTGAAATGTGAATAAACCGGGACTGAAATAAGGTATGCTTATTATTGGGTTATATATTGCAAAATTTTAAGCACAACATTTGTAGCTTTAAACTGTCGTAGGGCAAACAACCTAGGTTTTTTTTAAACAGCTCACGCATCTTCGGAAAGTTACGGCATTTGCAGTTCATTCTAACATTATTGGCTTAGTGTATAAGATTCTGTTGATTCTGTTTGCTATGTGTATCATGGTGTATATTTACAACAGAACACTTGTTTTGCACGAATTTAGTAATATGTGAACTGTGAGTTTACAGAAATTCCTGATGTCACCGTTCCCTAAAAAGTACACAGTGTACCTATATGTTGATGTAAAAATTTAGCAGACTAGATCTGCGTTGGACAAAACCATAGACAGTAAACATCCCTAATCCAGGAAAACACTGACGAGAGATGATTGTGGAGAGACATCCAACTTGTTTTTAATGACAGAGTAATTGATCTAACTAAATCTATGTGATTATTATCTGTAGGGAACACTTAAAACTTTGCAACAAATTCGCACACGATCTACGAATTAGAAGACGCATACAGCACATATTTCGGCAGCAGAAATTCGTGGACTGACACATATATAAGTGTCTTTTTAAAGTTCTTTAAATTAATGTTTTTTAACATTTAATTTTTACTTTCTCTACTACGTAGCATTTTTGGAAACATGTCCGTGTGTGTGTGTGTCTGTCTGAGAACAGCATAACTCAGAAACGAACAGTCGGATAAACACCAAACTTGGTATTTAGGTTCAGTATCTTCCAAGGATGCGACACGAAGGTTTTCGAGAAAATCCCCTCACCCCAGATTACCCTTTACATGGAAGATTTTTCGAAAATTTTAATTTTCTCAAAAATGGCTCTAACGATTTTGATGAAAATATCATAAGTTTAAGATATTTTTATGACAAATAAAATGTATAATTTGAATATTTGGGAATGTCTCCAAAGTATTGTTCATTGTGAACGACTTTTCCATAACTGGTAAACCATAAGAGATAGACAAAATTTTACTACAAGAAAAATGTAGATCGCGTTAAAATACACAACTTATGTCATATACATTTTTTTGTTGAGTGAACCATTTTCGAGATATTGCTTGTTATTCCCTTAAATTTTTCAATACTTATTTTCTCAAATGGGAATTCGTTATTCATTTTTACTTTCTCTACTACGTATAGTAAGTAGGGGAAGTATTGTATTCCACCCAAAATTTCGATACCCAGATTTCACCGGAAATACATGTTTTGAGCCCCCCTGAATCCAAAAAAAGCATTTCTGGAAACATGTCCGTGTGTGTGTCTGTGTGTCTGTGTATGTGTCTGTGAACAGCATAACTCAGAAACGAACAGTTGGATAAACACCAAACTTGGTATTTGGGTTCAGTATCTTCCAAGGATGCGACACGAAGGTTTTCGAGAAAATCCCCTCACCCCAGATTACCCTTTACATGGAAGATTTTTCGAAAATTTTAATTTTCTCAAAAATGGCTAACGATTTTGATTAAAATATCATATGTTTAAGATATTTTTATGACAAATAAAATGTATATCTTGAATTTCCTGGGAATGTCTCCAAAAGTATTCTTTATTGTGAACGACTTTTGCATATCTGGTAAACCATAAGAGATAGACAAAATTTTACTACACAAAAAATGTTGATCGCTTTAAAATACACAATTTATGTAATATACATTTTTTTTGTTGAGTGAACCATTTTCGAGATATTACTTGTTATTCCCTTAACTTTTTCAATACTTATTTTCTCATATGGGAATTCGTTATTCATTTTTTTGTCTTGGATATGCAAAGAGTATTAATCTTTGGCAAAGAGAATGGTGCTCTATATAGCAACCAGCTATTAAGAGATATGTAAATTCTTAAAGGCTACTGTAATTCTATATTGCCCTTGCAAATACAAAACAAGGGGAACATAGTACGCCTAAAGCGATAGTCAAATACTTTTAAACCTGGTCGCTATGTGTAAAATGTAATTCTCTTTGCATGTCAAGAACATAAAAAAAAGAACAACGAAAATGTAATTATTGGAAATTTCAAAGAAATAACAAGGAATATCTCGAAAATGGTTCACTTTACAAAAACAATGTTTATGACATATATTGTGTGTTTTAACGAGATCTACATTTTTATGTAGTAAACTTTTGTCTATCTCTTGCGGTTTACCAGTTATGCAAAAGTCGTTCAGAATGAAGAGGACTTTTGGGGACATCCCCAGAAAATTCAAGATACACATTTTATTTGCCATAGAAATGTCTTCAACATGTGATACTTTAATCAAAATCGTTGGAGCCGTTTTTGATAAAATAATTTTTTTTCAAAAAATGTTCAATGTAAGGGTGGTTTGGGGTGGGGTTTTTTTCTTGAAATATTTCATGTCGCATCCCTGGAACATTGAATCTAAATACCAAGTTTGGTGTTTATCCGACTTTTCGTTTTTGAGTTATGCTGTTCACAGACAGACACACAAGACATACACACGGGCATGTTTTTCCACCCAAAATTTCGATACCCAGATTTCACCGGAAATACATGTTTTGAGATCCCCTGAATCCAAAAAAAGCATTTTTGGAAACATGTCCGTGTGTGTGTCTGTGTGTCTGTCTGTCTAGGTGTCTGTGTGTCTGTGTGTGTGTCTGTGAACAGCATAACTCAGAAACGAACAGTTGGATAAACACCAAACTTGGTATTTGGGTTCAGTATCTTCCAAGGATGCGACACGAAGGTTTTCAAGAAAATCCCCCCACCCCAGAGTACCCTTTACATGGAAGATTTTTCGAAAATTTTAATTTTCTCAAAAATGGCTCTAACGATTTTGATTAAAATATCATATGTTTAAGATATTTTTATGACAAATAAAATGTATATCTTGAATTTCCTGGGAATGCCTCCAAAAGTATTCTTTATTGTGAACGACTTTTGCATATCTGGTAAACCATAAGAGATAGACAAAATTTTACTACACAAAAAATGTCGATCGCTTTAAAATACACAATTTATGTTATATACATTTTTGTTGTTGAGTGAACCATTTTCGAGATATTACTTGTTATTCCCTTAACTTTTTCAATACTTATTTTCTCATATGGGAATTCGTTATTCATTTTTACTTTCTCTACTACGTGTAGTAAGTAGGGGAAGTATTGCATTCCACCCAAAAATTCGATACCGAGATTTCACCGGAAATACATGTTTTGAGACCTCCTGAATCCAAAAAAAAGCATTTTTGGAAACATGTCCGTGTGTGTGTCTGTCTGTGTGTCTGTGTGTCTGTGAACAGCATAACTCAAAAACGAACAGTCGGATAGGCACCAAACTTGGTATTTAGGTTCAGTATCATCCAGAGATGCGACACGAAGGTTTTCAAGAATATCCCCCCACCCCAGACTACCCTTTACATGCAAGATTTTTCGAAAATTTTAATTTTCTCAAAAATGGCTCTAACGATTTTGATGAAAATATCATATGTTTAAGATAATGTCATGAGAAATGAAATGTATATCTCGAATTTTCTGGGAATGTCTCCAAAAGTATTCTTCATTGTGAACGACTTTTGCATAACTGGTAAACCATAAGAGATAGACAAAATTTTACTACACAAAAAATGTAGATCGCGTTAAAATACACAACTTATGTCATATACATGTTTTTTGTTGAGTGAACCGTTTTCGAGATATTGCTTGTTATTTCCTTAAATTTTCCAATACTTATACTTTTTCTCAAATGCGTTATTCATTTTTTTTATATCCTGGACATGCAAAGAGAATGGAATGCGCCACATAGCAACCAGCGTTAAAATATTTGACTATCGCTTAAAAGCTACCATATTTCCCTTGCATCTACAAGAAAATTACCAATAAGATTGACATCTCGATATCTCGATTAACATGAAGCATACGGAGAATAGGCGTTTGTAAAATTAGATTGTACAAGAGTAGAGAAAGTCATGTGAGTGTAACACATCAGATTTTTTTGTCTTGGATATGCAAAGAATATTAATCTGTGGGAAAGGGAATGGTGCTGCACCTAGCAACCAGTTATTAAGAGATATGTATGTGCTTAAAGGCTACTGTATTTCTAAATTGCCCTTGTAAATATATTATCCCCTTACATCTACAAGAAACTTAGCAATAAGATAGAGTCTGCAAATGTTTATCTCGATTAACATGAAGTAGATGGAGAATAAGCGTTTGTAAAAATAGTTTGTACAAGAGTAGAGAAAGTCATGTGAGTTTAACACATCAGATTTTTTAAAATGGGAACATACAATTAGGGTCAATTTAAATTTACCCTAAAATGGCCATCATAACGTCCTCCAAATAAAACACGACTAATAGCGTTTACTTTCTCCCATAATATCAAGTAACTTCTATTCAAGACATTTATTTGTACAACGCTTAGTTTTGGAGGTATTCTACAGCCTCAAATTAAATTAAATTAAATTGGTTTTTGTTTATGGACGCTCTTTAACTACTATGGTCCTTAGCGTCCCACTCTGTATTGGGCGTGAAAGATCGGTAATTTTGCTCAGATGCCTCTTTATCAGGCTTGAGGTTCTTTTACGTGCCGTAAATCTACGACACGGGATGGTCGATCCTATATATTAAACAGTGCACGAATATATATTTTTTCTAATTGTTCCATTTGTATCTCGCATGTAACTGCAATGGTTATATCGGCAATTGTGTTAACTCGTATGGAGTTATCATTGGATTTCTGGTCTTTCTTTAGATTTTATACATTAGATCACACACACACACAGACAATATATTCACACTCTCATTGCAGATCTGGGGAGGATAGGGAATAATCTTGGCTAGAGAAAACTTTCTACCCTAGCGGGAATCGAACCCGGGAGCCCTCGCACATCAGGTCATTCGATCGTAGTGAAATGCCGGATTGTTCCGCCCCCACTACACGAACGGATTCGTATAGTGTCGCAGGAACAGCGGGCTGCCAGTCGCATGGAGAAACCCGGTAGTTTAACAACGAAAGTTAGGAAACCAGTTTTGTTATGACTGCCACTATGTTTTAGTGATTCGTCGCTTAATGGGTAATTTATATGGAGAGATTCCCAAAAGTTAAATGATTCTTAGAAATAGAACGGTACAATCAGACTGAACAATTCAATGCCATAGCTGGTATTCGAGTCATGGATCTTCGACTTCCCGTGCAGTTGTTCTAACCAACTGAGCTACCAGCTGATTCTACCTTTCCAACTTTAGTCTTCATACGCAATGGGTGGCCACTGATTGACCTATAGTGATAAAATGAAACCCGGAACTTAAAGTAGTTAGAATATTGCAAGTTGTCACTGCGCTATGTCATCCCAAAATTAATTTGAGAAAGCCGGGAAAAAATGTGAGTCAAGGGGTATTTAATGTACCAGCAATGTAGAGCAACGGCACACCAAAGACACGTGGTTCAAATCCAGGCTATGGCATTGGATTTTTTATTCTGATTCTATCTTTACAACTTTAGCCTACACACGTCATGTGTGAAAGAACAACTAATTTTGATTCTTAGAATTATTTAGTATGAATAATAATCAATTTTATTCAGACTAACACATTATTTCCGCCGCAAACAAGCATAATGCTCTGCACACATTTAGGATTTATTGCTTATAAAGTTATAACTCATTTTCCTTTTGTAATACAGTCTTAAGATTTGGAATACACTGCTGGTATTTTTCAGAATCAAAAGATGTAAAGAAGCTACGGATATACATTTCAGCAAAATGGTACTGGAATCTGAACATGAAGCCAGTGAGGGTGCACAATAATTGTTTGTGGGACATGAAAGCAAGAATAATGACGATTGCTACTTCTGCTAGCGTGCCCTTTAGATGTGCACTAGCATGTCTCACGCAAGACAGCAGTTGTTGACTGAAACTGGGAGTCTCACTTCCGCCTCTAGCTGCGAGCAGTCGCCTACAATTTGTACCTCCCTAAGAATGAAAAGGAGAATCACGAGATAGCAAGGCAAGGCTGTCGTGCCTCTTTAACCCTTTTCACGTTATACTACGGATCGTTTTTTCTGTACGCTTCTTTCTGCAGTGTTGCCTCCTCCATGCATACTCATATATGCACGTGCCTGTAAACAGTAGCACTAAAAATGTTAAGTCGACATTTGCAAGAGAGAGTTCGTGTGTGCTTTAGCTAGTGCAGTGTTGTCATGTGTGTTTATTTTCCATCAGGGTACGAAACGCAAGAACTCTTGGTACAGTTTGTTCTCTCGTCAAAAGCAATATGAGAGGGGCGTAAGATCAATAGAAGTTGTGGAAGCGCCGCTGCGCTTAAGGAGGGGGGGGAGGACACTAGAGAGTTTTGAAAGTTATTTGTTTATTGTCCAATTTATAGTCCAATTTATACCACAATTTCGGTTGAATAGAATGGCCAAAACTAACATGTGTACTAAATTTCAAGTCATTCTGATGTATAGTTTTAAATATTTTGTTAATTAAGTGAAATAAATCCATTAATTTACGAAAAGTCCCTGGCGTCTCAATTTATATATAATTTCTCTGAAACTTTTTAATACTATTATTACTATTATTATTATTATTATTATTATTATTATTATTATAGACATATATGACCTATTTTGAAAATGCAATACACAGTTTCTTAGACTTTTACACTTACAAAATAAAACTTCTCTAACTTTGCACTGTCGCGATGGTTCCAGTATTTTTATGACCAATTCCAAATGTAACTTCCAGAATTTTATAACCAATCCGAAAAGTAAAGCTCTGGTCGTAAAGACTGCGTTGCATGACAATGCGACAGTTACAAGCACGTATATTATGCGATACTTGTAACCATATTCGGCCTAATCAGATTCAGTTCTTGCGATTCGCACGCGAAAAGTAATTTATTACCTTAAATGCCATTTTGGACATATTAATTCAGTCGACCGCTTCTTATTGTTCTAGAAGATATGCAATTTGTTATGCCTTAAACGATGAGATGGTCGATAATTGTATGCTTGCCCTCTATGCAACTTCTCACTGCATGTCTACTCTACAAAGCAAAATGAGCTCATAATAGGGCCGTTAAAAAACATACGTCTTGCGCCATGGCACTGTGGATTAGAACGTGGAGCTCTGGTTCCCGGCCATGGAATGCACCCGGGTTCGATTCTACCCATGGGATGCGGATTTTAAGTCCTGGGTATAGGACAGGTGCCCATTCAGCATCGTGAGGAAAGTGAGGAGCTTCAATAGGCAGCGATCTCGGCCACGGAAGCCAACATTCTGGCTGGAGGATGCGTGATGCTGGCCACATCACCTACCCGCATCAGTTGGATGATCGTCCTCCTCTGCCGTGCATACCTGGACTGGAGGGCATGGGATTAGGGACTGTAGGGCAACGGGATTTTATTATTATTGTTATTAAAACATACGGCTGTATTAACGCTAGATCTGTTTTACACGATGTTAAATGATCGCGACATGTGATCAGCTGCAGTACAGCATATTGCGCGATGAAGGCTGATAATAGCGATTCCAGAAATAAAAGCACTGCTGCAATGATGAAATGAGGTGGTTTACATACCAAGTGTAACTTCTTCCTATTCTGCTATACTTGACTGGCTAGCACTATAACGATTTTGTTTGATGGCTTCAGTGCTATCATAACGTCTTATCCCACCCTTTATTATTTTCAGGAACACCTATTATACAACGAAAAGATTGTTTTAACAGTTTTAGGCAGCAAGATTTTGGTACAGAAAACAATACATTTCAATCAAATATTTCTCTTAAGGACGGACTAAATGGCGAAAATTGTCAAAAAATAACATTTTTAGTTGTATGCAGTCTTATTAATTCGCACTTCTTTTTTAATTTAATATATATTTTGTCACTGCAGTCACAATACTAATTTTTTAAGAATATTTTTAACCATTATATTACATCGGTAATTCTGAACTGTGAATTCTCTACCACATCACAGAAATCACAGAAAAATAATAACTCCTACACCCTTTGGAGTACAATGGTAAGCTTCAGCAATCCTTTACGGAAAGTTTTGGTCTGCTGTTAATATGGCAGCTTCTGTGTGCTCTTTCTTAGTAAATATCTGCCCGTTTGATTTCTCAAAGTTTCCCTCGAACAGCTTCTTTTGTGAGACATTTCCTGGTACATATACAAGACCAATTTGGGAGAAACTATTAAAAACTGCTAAATTAAATTTTATGGCGAAGAAAACAACTTTAACTACTATAGTGGATCTATTTTAGTGTTAATAACATGCTTGGATATCTTTAAACAAATGATAGCTGATGAATTTTAATCAAAAGACGCTAATTAAGGAAATAATCCTATCTTCCTTAATAAACAAACTTATTGGATAAAAGTAGATCAGTGAACTTAGAAGGCATACGTCAACATTCTGTATAAACTTCAGTCTGATATCTTAAATAGTTTGAGATAATGGGTCATGAAATTACTAGATTTAACACTGGCGGGATAGGGCTTTTAATCTTCCCCTTAAAGTGTTACGTTGAAATACAAACCTAATTACTTTAATAACAACTGAAGCACTAAAATAGCGTCGTTGTGTCACATTTTACTGGTAATACATTAAAAAGGGATATTTTGAATGCTGACTGCCTGCGTTTCTCAGGCGTATGGGTCACACAGGTTTTGTGCCAATCCACGGATAAGTACTTTTTTATGTTCTTTCTCTTCAGAGAATCGAAAGGCGAATGCACATATAGCTCATTGTCTAAATCAGGAGAGGTATCCACCTGGAGACAATCAACATAAATACTTTCCGGAGTGTTGAAGGATGTCTGTGCTCAACAAACAGTCAGTCGTCTAAGCTGCGAATGCGTGTTAATACGTTTTGTTCGTATCATTTACACCTACGTCAAGAACCCTACGGAAGAGATTTCGAAGTTTGGGTGAAGTATGAATGGATGCTAGGCCAAATGGAAACGACATGGGGTCCGTATCCAAAATCCTGTTTTCTGACAAATTGAGATTCCACATCAGTGGGACCGAAATCCCCATATAATACAATATCGGTGTTTATAATACTCCTGGGTTATAAATACTCCGATAGTGGGCACGATATTCCAAATGCGTGGAAGTGGATGCTGGTGTGGAACCTTTGGTGACCCCTTACTGTTCTATATTTATACGAGGGGCATCTAACAGGAGCACGCTATCCTTATTTTCTTCGCAATGAGCCTCCACTAGTGTTATAGAAAACGTACCACCTGATTGGAGTAAACGATATGTTTTCTATAAATGGTGTTCCAACACACAGATCGACGGCTCGTCTGCAATCATCTAAACGCGTCACATCTTCGTCATTGGATAGAAAGACAAGGACCACTCTCATAGCCAGCCAGATCACCTGATCTAAAACCTCTAGGCCCCTTCCACTAGGAGTACTTTAATAAGTATATACAGAGGGGACAAAATATCCAGAGAACCTGCACCAACGTATTAGAGTTGCCTGTAGATTTATTACAGCTTCCGTGTTACAAAGGGTCAAAATTTCCATTCAATAGCGTGCTTAGGTGTGCATGAACTGAAGGGGTCACCGTTCAAGCACTTGCTTCGTTAGGAAACCTGTGATCGTATATTTTTATTCTCACCCACGGCAATCGTGATCAAGTCGAAGTCTGTTAAACAGAAAAGCCCTTTCAGGGGCACAATACCACCAAACACTAAATATAAGCGCACAAGTTATGGCAATAATAAAAGTAATACATTTCTTTGCACTGCATCATTGTACCTAGTTACCAAATTATAACACTGTTGATAAAACCTCCGTACTAAAATACGATTTGCAATGTTCTTATCCTACATCAAATCATGAGTAATTCTTTTTCCATATTTTATCAACTGTACTTGTGTCGCGTTAATACCTTTACCTACTTGTAGTTTACCAGCAATAAAGAAACACTCAGCAATAGCAGATTAAATACAAGTCAGAAGGAAAATAAATGTAAATTAAAATCCCATTTGCAATATACATGTTAAGACTTTCACGGGCGGCGTTAATCCAGTAGAATGAAGTTTCCGGGCCTGTAGGCCGTGGTCCAGTCGATGAGTTATCACCTGACGTTTCGGCCGTTAACTCCGTTGGGCACCTTCAGATTATATAAGAATGCGAATTTTCCCCAAGATGTAAAGCATGTACAAAATTACTCTTAATTCTCAGTTGAATAGTGAAATTTCTGATGTTTTTAAATGTATCCTTATATAAAATGTCAGCAATATAAAGCTCTTTATATACTCAATCTAAATGCAATAAAATGACCATATAAAGATGAATGAGCACGAAAGTTACAAAACAATGATGTAAAATCAAACAAAATGCTCTAAAAATACAAAATGACCAAAAATATCTAATAAATATACGTTTAAGGATCATGAACACGTTAGCAATACCTATGATGCAACAATTAAAAGATGACATGTCATCAGAATCCGGGCCCTAGAGAAATCCTTTCATGCCAGGTATGGAAGAAGGCCCGCTCAGCTAAAAACGTAATATTTTTACCTAGACTCGCATGGTTCACTAAAGACTGAAAACTTGAAACAGTTCTGTGCATGTTTACGTAGCCAATGCTGAAGGCACACCTATCTACGAACACCTGCCTCAGGTACATTCTTTTGTTTTTGTTGGGAGTTCAAAGTACGAGTATACGTTCAAAGTCACGAAGCACTAGCGTTACGGAAAGCTGTTCTATGCAGCACTATAAAAACAAAACTCCACAGAAGGAAAATTACATGGCTTTTATAAGCAACCAGACAGCCCATTACAATTCACTCATAAACGAGAAATAACTGCATCGTTGGGCTGGCCTCGTAGCTGAGCACCTGTCTGTTGTGCGAGGGAACCCGGGTTCGATTCCGAGCTTGGGGGGGGGTAGGAATTTTTCTCTAACCAAGATTATTCCCTATCCTCCCAAAGTCTGGAAGTATGTATGAGAGAGTGAATATGTGTGTGTGTGTGTGTGTGTGTGTGTGTGTGTGTGTGTGTGTGTGATATTTAACGAATAAAACCTAAAGTTCATCAGAAATCCGACAAGCGAATACGAGTTAACACTATTGTCTATTGACAATAATATGTTCCAAAGGAAAGGCCGCCGATAAGACCACTGCAGTTAAAGGCGGGGTATAAATGGAACTAAAAAAACTCCTTCATTATTAGAAACTCTCTGACAAATGTACTGCACTGGAATGACAAGCAACAATTTATGATAAAGTTACATCACCATAAAAAAAACCCACTTTTACTTCCTCTGCTACTACTTGTAAGTAGGGGAATTATTGTATTCCACCCAAAAGTTCGATACCGAGATTTCAACGGAAACACACGTTTTGAGACCCCTGAACCCCCTCCTCCCAAAACACAGTTTTACTTTATCTACTATTTAACTATAGCAAGTTGAGAAAGAATTGCATTTAATCCAAAAATTCGATACCGAGGTTTTACCGGAAATACACTTTTTGAGACTTCTTGAATAAAAAAGAGCAATTTTAGAAAAATAAAGATCCGTGCGCGCGTGTCCGTGATCAGCATCACTAAAAAACGTTAAGTCGGTTAGATAATACTAAATTTGGTATTTAACTTCGGTACCTTCGAAAAATGTCACACGAGGATTTTCACGAAAATCCCCAACTCAAACTACCCTTTACATGGAAGATTTTTCGAAAACTTTATTTTCTCAAACATGGCTCATATATTAAAGACATTTATGTGGAAAATAAAATGGGTATCTTGAATTTTCTATTCTCTTGTTTAACTGCTAAATGTTAAGCGATAGACGAAAACATACTACGCAGAAAATGTAGATTCACTTTAAAACATACAATTTATTTTAAATAGCCATTTTTATGACATAGCCATTTCCGAGATAGCCACTATTAATAATTCGGCTTGTTTAATACTTTATCATCTTTTAACGTCCTTTCGATATTCAGATGTTTCTCGCCATTGCATGGAAGGAGCATAGAATTTCAAGTCAGCATATAGCGCCCGGTTCTTAAAACATTTGACTATCGCTAATCCCTTTGTAATGTATAAGGAAAATTTTGATTTTTTCAAAAATGGCTAACGATTTTGATTAAAATACCATATGATTAAGATATTTTCATGACAAATGAAGCGTATATCTTGAATTTTCTGAATACTGCCTCTGAAGTGCTGTTCATTCTGAATGACTTTTGCATAACTGGTAAACTGTATGAGATAGACAAACTCTATCTACAAAAAATGTAGATGTCGTTAAAAACAAATTGATGACATACCTTTTTTGTGGAGTTAACATATTCCTTGTTATTCGTTTGAATTTTCAAATACGAGTACTTATACTTTTCTCTACTGGGAAGTCGTTATTCGTTTTATTTCTCTTGGTCATGCACAGATGGAATTTCCAAGCGATCACATAGCGACACGCTCTTTAAACATGTAATTGTAGCTTTACCTTCCGTATCCTACAACGAAATGTGAATTGAAAGCTTATCTGGATTAACAAGAAGTAGAAAAAAGGATAAGTTTTTGTACCAATAGTTTGGAGAAGAATCTGTAAAGAAAGCCAAGTAAGAGGAACGCAGATTTTTTCTGACCCGCCTCCGCCTCCGCTCTTGTTCGTCTGATGGGAATGACTCGGTTTTATAATATGTGGTTGAACTATGTATTTAACATCTAAAAGGCTTCACTTATCTGAAATATTTGCAGAACATTTTTTTTTTCTGCGAGATGTTTCTAATATCTTCAGCTGCCTGTCGACGATAGTTCTAACACCGCTATGTACCTATAATACGTGCTAATATTACTTTATTTATGATCAGATTTGCTTGTTTCTTCTTACAAATGAAATAGTGACATCTATAAACAGCAGAAACCAATTTAAAATGACATAGTTCACCATATATACTCTAGTTGCATGTATGACTCACTTGCAAGACAATGTATAATTGCAAACACTGCTTCTTGCCGGTGATTTCCCATAGCTTCTAAACATTTGGAATGGAAATGTTATCACATCCCATTAATAGCAATTAGGTTGATGTTTGTTGGGAATAACTTTATTGTATAAACTTTTCTTGGGAATTCTGTAATTTGTGTGTTTACATTTCTCTGTGAGGCAGTAGCGCAGCCAGAAAATTATTAAGGTAGGGTTATGTATAGGGGTCCATTTTTTAAACAGTTTGTGTCAATTCAAATGATATATATGAATTAATTCCAAGTTGAAATACTTAAATAAATTGATTTTATATTCACGGATTAAGGTGCAGCAATACGTATTAAAATTAGGATAGGATATTTTGCGTATTCTAAGCGGCAAATGTGTTGTGACATGAGAATTAATGACCACTGTGAAGCATTTTATATTACCGCCGCAGGCCATTTTATTTCACTGCAGAATAGAATTTACAGCTATGTTCTAAACTGGAAGATACTGCACTAATTTGGAGACAATTCAAATTTAGAACTGGAATGAAAACACGCCCCTGATATCTTAACATGCCATCTACGGTACATTTTCTGTTGCTGTCATCTTTAGTCATGCTGTCCAAGACATGTGGCGTAAATATAGCGCTACCACTGATAGGATTAGCAAGTATCTCGTTCCCGCCAAGAAGAAAACCTTCGCTATTATTTTAACGAAGCTATTTTTGGTACTAATTTTTACATTTATTTAGTAAGGAGGTTCCAACACACAACTCCTCGCCCCCCCCCCGGTTATGCCTTTGCTGTGAGGCATTCTAGAGACGTTCTTAATACAGCCTGGGACATAATACCATGCTTATCCTAAATGACGCCACCAAAGGCCGCCGGGTCCGAATCGTAGCTGGTATTAGGTTAAATGATCTCACCTCTGCAGAACCCTAGCTCAAGCGACTGCGGAGGGTAAAGGCATTTGCAGTTCTGATTAACGTTATTTGGCATTGTGTATAGTCAGGATAACGTTATGTGAAGCTGTCTGTTTAAAGTGTTTGCTGGTGTATACTACCGAACAGCATGAGTTTATTCTGTTAAGTTTTGCTCGAAGGGAGTTATATAGGGACTGTCAGTGGATGTGTAATTCATAAAGGAATTCCCTGGTGTTACTATTCCCAACCAAATTCACAACTTATAGGTTGTTATGATCAGGCTGGGTTAGAATGTAATACAATCAATTTCAACCGAGTTAGGAGCTGTCGTGCAAAGAAGTCCTAAAAAGGTTTGATGACAGTGTAATTGACTGTAAGTTTATACAACAAATATTTATATGCTCGAAATATTAGAAGATATTAGAAGGCAGTACCCGGCGTACGTTGTCCAACATTTCGGCTTCAGAAACACCTACTTCGACTGTTCAATAATGAGTTTACAGGAACCAGGCGTATATAGACGCAGCGGATCATCATTGCGAACACCATTCATAGCGAAGGGTAAGCGTAACGTATTCATATTGTTTCGCAGCGTTAGTATTACCAAGGGGAGAAACAACGGGTCTTCCGCCACTACTGCACGAATAGATTCGTATAGCGAAAGGCGTGGAAGCGGCGGGCTGTCATTCGCATCATTCAAGAGAAACCCGGCATGTTGTGCATAGTAAGTACTTCGGTATTAACAGTTCGTAAATTAAGTTCATTTAGGAAATATATCTATAGGTAATAATAATTATGTTAATCTTTATAATCATTTGAGTTGTGTTTTGTTTGGCATGAAGAAGAAAGTAAGCATATTTACAACCATGTGATTGGCTGATTTGGAACGTTTGATTGAAATCATTTCGCGCTCTTCACAACCGGAGGTATGCAGGCTAGTTTAGCTATGGCGCAAACGCGCGTCTTTTAAAGGGACAAGTTAACAGAATAACAGGAATGCAAGCAAGATAATAGTTTCCGATCGAGTAGTAGTAGCACATGGCACGAGCAGTCATAGAACATTACAGCATAACAGACATCACTGTAATGATCCCATAAGCTCCTATTTCTCAGCAAAGCATATCACCCGAATGAAATACTAAATCCGTTTCTACGGCGGTGCCATAAGTTTGGAGCATTTATAACTTTTAACGTACTCGTATATTCGGAATCGGGGCAGAAGAGCGCGAGGGTTGTCTTTACTACCACAGCATAACAGTGCATCCTTGGAAAGACTAGGTAATTAATGAGGGATGACCAGATATTAGCGAACACGATAAAGCAGCGTGCCCGTGGCAGGAGCAGGTATTAACTACTGGAACTTTCTGGAAAATTGAATTAGCCTCATACATGAGAGCAGATTTCATTTTCAGTCTGAAATGCCGATAATCAGTACCGTAGCATTTTTAGTGTCAATTTCATGCACCTGAGTTCACCTTAATACATAAGGAGAAACTTTCGCTTACTTACAAATGTTGCCGGATTTCTGAGAAAATTGTGGCAACAAAGAGAATAACACACAGGAGATGTACGAATTCACGTAAGAGACGAATTTCAAGTGCATAACTGTATTTATGATGTTAATCCAGTCAAAAACGGAAATGTATCCTACAAGGATGACCCTTCCCCACTAACAGGTGAGTAAAAAGATAAAGAAAGAAAATAAAGAAACAACAGAACAGAATATTCTCTTACAGAATCAAACTGATAGGTTTGTTTGCAAGAGAGGTAAAGATACGCCAAAAATGCATGTGCTGCAAAGTATACAAGAGATAACATGATAAAAACTCCGGGAATAATAAATGTAGAGAATTTTAAGGCGTTAATGACATAGCCTTTCAGGCATTGTAATATTTTTAAAAAAGAAACAAGCGCTGACAACAACAATAATAATAATAATAATAATAATAATAATAATAATAATAATAATAATAATATGTAATGTCATTATAGAAGCATTGTAATCACAATTTTGGTTACAGGGCACAAAGCACCAGATTATAACGAGCTGGTAGTGTACGCTATCTTGAAGAGCTGTATAATACTGCGTAACTGGATTTACAGCTCCTTTCACGAGCAGAAAACCTCACCCCACTAACCAGAGAGTGAATATTTCCGGCTGTTGACACTTTGACTGTAAACCTGTTCCTTCGTTATTCCTTTCCTCAGACTTGGGGTATCTCCTTAGCAATTCTTCGCAAAGCCCCAAAACTTACAACGGTGAATAATGAATGATTGGTTTGGTGATCCTCTGTTGGTTCCTTGTCTACATGAGGTCCCCTACCGCTTAGATTTATTGTATCTACTTGGGTAGGATTTCCTTGTTTAGGAACGAAGAATACCTTCCTGGTTACAGCAAGCAATAATTAAGAGACTACTCTTCAACACGTTTAGGAAAACAGGAATTGAATGCCTAATTACTTTCTTACCCGTTATTTATGTACCGTTATAACATAACCTTAAGAAAGCAATTATTATGCTACTTTCCGGTCATCTCTTCCGGAGAGATCACAACGATCAGTGGGTGTTTCCTCGATTTTTATAAAACATTCTCTCAGGATTCAGGGCTGTGTCGTGTAGAAGTTTCACACTATGTACGAGGGCGAATCAAAAAGTAAGTTACACTCGCTCGCCGCTGTGTGTCGTGGCCAATGTATAGCAAGCTACAGTAACTGCTGACACATCCGATAGGAAGGGTGGTGTGGTATCCCGTCGTGTTGTGTGTGCAGAGCGGGCTAGGCTCAATGGCGCGTCAACTGGATGCTCGCTCCAAATTGGAGGTGCGTGCAACGATCAGATTTCTATGGGCTAAACGGCTCAATTACAAGGACATTCATCACGAAATCACTGCTGTATATGGTGGGCGTGCAATTTCTTGCCCAGGTATTGCAAAGTGGTGTACGCAAGTTGACGCTGGACGCACGGATCTCACTGACGACTATCGCGAAGGCAGGCTCGCAACGTCCAGTGCCCTTGCAAATGTTGACCGTGTGGATGTGATCATTAGAGAGAATCGGTGCATAACATTGCAAGAAATTGCCAACATGCTGAACATTTCGTATGACAGTGTGTTCTCCATTGTTCACCATCACCTTGGATTTCGTAAACTGTGTTCCAGATGGGTCCCACGGCTTGTTACCTGTGTTCACAAGGGACAAGTTTCCAATCATCACTGGCATTTTTGCAACGGTATTCTATGGAGGGAAACGAGTTTATGCGGCGAATTATCACAGGGGAAGAAACGTGGCTACATCACTTCACCTCCAAAACAAAGAGAACATCAATGGAATGGGTGCGCACCACATCACCACAACGAATTAAGGCCAAGGTCCAACCTTCAGCAGGAAAGGTGATGGCGACAGTGTTCTTTGACATGGAGGGTGTGGCGCACATGGAATGTATGTCGAAAGCCACGACAATCAACTCTGCTTCGTATTGTCAAACGTTGAATTACGTAAGGCTATTAAAGAAAAGGGGAAAATTGAATACCGGTGCGATTTTGTTGCACGATAACTCAACACCTTACACGGCCCGCCAAACGTTAGAACTGCTGCAGCGATTCAAGAGGGAGGTACGGCAGCATCCCCCATACAGTCCAGACTTAGCGCCATGCAATTACCAGTGTTCGGCAAGATGAAAAATGATTTCGGTGGACGAAGATTCCGAAACGATGATGAGGTGAAAGCAGCTGTATCCAGGTGATTACATAGCACTGGAGGCGATTTTTACGCTCCAGAATCGAAAAGTTGGTTGCCCGATCCGATAAATGTTTACAGTCTCTTTGGGACTATGTAGAAAAGTGAACTTACATTGTATGTTGTCATAGTCGTGTTGCCTATGTGTATGTGATTTAATACATGACCACAACTTGGAAGTGTAACTTACTTTTTGATTCGTCCTCGTAGATGCCCTATAGGACATTTAATGACGCAGTTGGCCTGAACCCAAATTGTAACACTATTTTCTGCATGCGGAATGAAAAAAAGTGCAGATAAGCCATTTAGAGTGATAATAGTTCCTGCGCACTGTTATCTAAAGGAAGTAAATCCAATTCAAATGTTACTACTAGATCTTGAAATAAATGCCTTAGACTTTACGGGCCAGAGATGTTCCAAACGTTCTCAGCCTGACACTCAATCAAGATTTAAGAGAAGTGACTTTTTTATTTTTCAATATAGTCACCTTGTAAATCAATACATTTCGTCTACCGACTTTCCAACTTTTTAATGCCCACAGTAAAATACGATTTATCCATCTGTGGAAAATAAGATTTGCCCAAATTTGCAAACTAGGCATGTGTCAGCTTCAACCTCATTATTTGATGTGAATCGTCCATTCAGCCATTTCTTCAGTTTTGGGAGCCAAATCCGGGAATATGGCGGGTGTGGGAGATAAGTCATGTAGTTTTGCAGCAACAATCAAAGATGTGGATTAAAGCGCATTATTGCGATGAAAGAGAACTCTCTTTCTCGCAATATGTGAACAATGTATGTGCTTCTTTAGCCTGAATAGCATCTTTCAATTGGTTCAAACTCCCCGGTGGTGGATCTGCCTTCTGGAGGTAGTCTATGAGCACTAGGAATAGCTTTTGCCTCTTTGTACTTTCACCTGTTTGCACCCAGTTTGGATTACTCCTTTTCCTCTGGCATGTAGTGATGAATCCATGTTTTATCTAGGTACTGCTATCAAATGTAGGAGAAACACACTAGAATTGCATCCAAGAGAAATGTTATTCGATGTGCATTCGTGTGAAATGCAGTGGACACGACCTATCGAGGTCTTTGCAATGCCAGTCAACTCGCATATCTTCAATCGGCAATCATTGAGTACGGCACTGTGAATTTTTCTCACAAACTCGTCGGTCGTAGCGGTTTTGGGACGCCCTGTGAGCTCTTTTTCTTGAATGGGTGTATGACCACGCTTAAATTCAGTAGACCACTATTTAACCGTCGAAAACGAAGGCATGTTGAATCTAATCTTTTGTATTTCTGTTGAGTTTAAACCCTTCAAAACGAAGTGTTCTATAACAGGCTAGTTTTAAGTTGTGTCCGTTTTGTAGAATGTGATTAGACTAGTTTGTTTACACGATCGACACAAACAAGTGCATCTATTTTTGCGCCTAAGCGCGCCATCTATGAATGACTGCTTAACACTATCATAGTAATTTGGTTTTCTCACGTCTCTTGAATCAGGCCGAGAACTTTTAGAACGCCCTTATATTTGTGTACAGAGTTGTACATGTAATAAATGCTACTTTAAGCTACATGCGACATTGTGTAATATGACTCACTGTTGAATATTTGTACACAACTTCATAAAATTGGCTGCTCAAGGGGAGTTTTAAATTTCGACTACTTGCCGACGGGGTCTGAGCTGCTGCTCCGCTCCATTTGCCTTTACACATGATGTTACAATTGTCATCCTCGTATTATTGCATTGGGAAAACACATTCTTTTAACAGGTTCAAATATCTGTGCCTTAGTTTGTCTATTGGAAATGACAAAATCTAACTTAGGGGCTGCCCTTCAGATCATCACATACTTTACTAAGATTATTTAAGATACCAAAACTGAATATTTTAAGACATTTACGAGGTTCCAGAATATCGTAGAATAATGTACTCAACGATACGTAATACTTTTTTTTAAACACTCCGGCGTAATCTCGAGCAGTGCATTCCATAAAAGGATCAATAACTAGTTCTGATGGTGTGTAACAAAGTAAGGATAATTGGAAACGTACATGTTCATTGCAAATACGTTTGCAAACATCGAATATTCGTTTACAGAATCCTGTTTTGAGTTTGAGCATCAGGATTCATGAAAGAATCTCACGATTCTTTGAATGATGAACTTAGAATGAGCAGGCAGAATAGAACTGAGAAGCAGGTGATACGCACAATTATAGTGGGCACGAACATATGGACGTACTTAACATTTAAAAAACTGAAATAAATGTTTAAAGACTTCTAAACAATAAAATATAAACAATTCTGAGCACATTGCTGAAAACCATGTCGTTCTACAACCTCTCGGTTTCATCCTGGAAGCACTTTTATGTTTAATGCTTACCTCGCGATGTCATGAGGCTAGGATCACGCCACATTACTGAATGTCACTTGCATTGGTTAGACTTGCGTTACATTTAATTCCTGTTGTTATGTTGTGATTGTAAGACAGTTCTTCGTTCCTAGTGTTTTGTGATGCGTTAGGTCAAGAATGCTTGCGTGCAGTGCTTGGTTGTGCAAATAATTCCGTCATAAACAAAAATGTTAGTTATTATTACAGTATTACTCATTCCCTGATAGAGATAAGAATCGACACATGCACAACAAATGGGTTGCTGCTATGACAAAACCTTTGTGTCAACCAAAAATGCTAAAGTGTATGGAATTCATTTCAAAGAAAGTGATTTTATTGGTTTTGACGTTATAAAGAAATCTGATGTGATACATTCACATGACTTTCTCTACGCTCTATCGCTTAGTAGTCGTATACAAATTATTCTTTCGAAAGTTTATTTTCATTTTAATTGAAGTAAACCTTTCCGGAAACAGCTGCACTACACATTTATTATAGATACAAAGGGAATAGCGATAGTCAAATGTTTAAAAACTGGACGCTATGTACTGGCCTTAAAATTCCATGCTCTCCATGCAATCTGCCATAAACCGAATATCGAAAGGATTTGAAAAGAATGACAAAACTTTGAACAACTCGAATAATTAATAACGCATATCTGGAAATAGCTGATGCCACAAAAAAGGTTATTTGAAATAAATTGTGTGTTTTACAGACACATTTCTTGTGTAATACGTTTTCGTTTATCGCTTAACATTTACCAGTAACATATTCTATAACGAATTGGTAACAAATAAAACATTAGTCTTCATAATTGTACAGAGAGGAACTGTAAGTGCTGATATTGAGAAAACTGCTTGCGAAAATATGACTTCTATGAATGAAAACCTACCCATAAAATTGTTGCTGACGGGTATTACAGCTTTGATGAAAAAGGAATTTCCGCATATACACCATGGATTTAATGTATGGCATCTTGCTAAATCGATTATGAAAATATTCAAGGCGCTACAGTCACTACACATTCCCGCTGAAACTTAACGCTATGACTGATCAACTGCTCCGGCAGGAGATACTTGCTTCAAGAATGTTGGCTAGACTCATGTCACCACTGTGCGCTGCCGGTGTGGAAAATACCCTGCAGATTCTGAACGGTGAGTCGTAAACTGTTCCGATTTTCAACATTATTATGCGCAACAGTAGATCTTGTAGAATACTAAATAAAATAGACATGTGGATTTTTAGTTCAGTCCTCCTTTAAGTTACATGGAGTTACTCTCTGGTTCCAAGTCTTGATACTGCAAATAAACACAACATCATATGCATAAACCATCTAGGTAGAAGGGTCCAATGAACTATAAGTAGCGCTAGGAAGGAAGTGGAAGGCCTAAGTCAATGGCAGCTCATTGAATCATTAGAGAGCAGAGCGAAAACAACATGGATAATCACTAGCAGATGTTCTGGGCTCTGCCCGCTTCTATTTCACTCTCTGCGGGACTTTGATCTCAAGAATGGAACTGCATATTAGTTTACTGCATAGTGTTACTTCCCTTAAAATAACTTGCTTCTTGATTTCCCTACAAAATCATAAAGTGAAATCTCGATTATTTTACTGTCCACTTTTCGATTAGGTAATAATACTGACGGCATCTATTTCCTCTACGCAAATTAGTTCAAAATATCACGTTACAAGTGGAATTAGGATGATAAACATTCCGTGACATTAGCGAGCAATACGAGGCCTCTGGAAATATCTGCATACTATTACTAAGCAGAATAAGCGTGAACACGCTATGGTTAAAAGTGGACATAACCAGTGAAAATATTGTGGTTGCGAATATTCACCGTTTGCGGAAGAACATCAAATTATGAAATAGGTTTAGAGGCAAAGGCGTTTTTATTTTACAATTTCCACCTGTTACTACATGTTTGCTAAGTGGTTGCCACGCCTGCCAGAGACCGTACAATTAATCCTTATTTCGCAAGATAACTAAACAATGCGCTTGTAATCGTCATTTAACTGTGTTCATACTTTCATTTTCTCCAAGACGGTTCGCGTTTTGAAAAGAGAAGCCTTTGTGCCGAGATCTTCACTGCATACTTAATATACTAAGGTCTAAAGCAGACATTTTGAGGAACAACTTTCTCCTTGACGCTTCCTAACAGAATACTGTGTCGTACCAGTATCAAATTATTTAAGAAGTTACGAGAAATAATATCCAGTTGGGCGTTTGGAATTATGATTTAAAGTCTTAAACCCTTAAAAGGATGAAATTACAGCAGGATGTTTGATTTCCTTTTACTGCTATAAACTATATGATGAACTACTGCGTCATTTCACACCTACATATGAGTGGATCACGATTTGTCGGTACCGTATTATGACATTAAGTATTAACAAGAGAACGTTGCCTAATTAAATAGATGTTCTTCGAGATACGGAGAGTTTGTGTCAAAATATATCGCGACATATGAAATGTTGCAGCATCACAGACTTTTCCCGCCCTGACCATTTCTATACCACAAAGAAATCAGACAATTCGTTTGTAGCAGCATGCTTTTATCCACGCACGTATGGCTGGGTGCTTCCACTGTGTTTCACCTATCCGTTTAAATTGCTATAACACTTACAATAATTTTACCTGCCTCATTGCACATTAGCATTTGCCGCTTGCAACATGGAATAAAGAGCTAAACGGGCAAATGGTGAGCCAAATGACGCCGGTGCCTCATATATACTAATAGCACCCCGTGCCGCAATAATGATTCCTTTCTGTCTTGTATTTCCACAGTAGTCGCTCAATGTGATCTGGAGGTTATGCTCGTGCGTGTTATAGTTAATGGTTACAGTGAAGAACATTGAATGCTTGTTGTACTGTGAATGAAGGGTCATTTGATATACCTACATTTTGTTCTCGCACAGGAAATGACCAGAAATGGCTTCAATTGAGTAATACTGCGATAAAACAAATGTTGTAGGCATATCAAAGCGTCGGAGCGGTAGTCAATTCAAATGGGCTTCAAAAATCCAATTTTCCACTTTCTGTTTCATGCAGATTGAGAGAGGTCTTAAGAGCCCTAGCCAGACAGTGAGATACTGGTGATTTTCGCTGATAGTTTTATTTACTCTAATGTATCCTACCGTACACTTTAACCGAGGAAACAAGGTTCCCAATCTCATTTCCCCTGTCGTTTTTTTGCAACAGATAAGTTGTTTTGACTCACTATGCTGTGGGAGGTATGAACCTTTGCCCGACAATAAAGCCGTGCATAAAGAAAGAAAACAAAACTGAACAGATGAAAGTACGTTTACTAGCCAAACATCAATACATGTAAACCTTTGCTGAATGCTGACATCTGGTCTGCTAGCGATACGGTAAGTGACTCAAATTTGCACGCCTTCGGACATTTTGCTATATAACTCAAATATAAATAATTATTTAACATCTAAAGCAGGTTATCGGATATCACATTTGCATTTGGCGTCCATAAGCATTTTATTAGAGCCGTGCACTGTTTAATATTACCCATATTGTAAGGGATATGCACATATGACGTTGGTATCATAGAAACTTGATGTCAAATGAAATTCACATACATGAGCACCTATTTCACACATATATGGGTAATTATTTGTTCCTGCACGAAACATTCATGGAACTTAGAGGTAGAAAAGCATGCTTAATAATTAAAAGAAATATCACTTGTAGCGCTCAACTCTGATTCTGTTCATTAACAGGAATCAGTTTATTAACTTACTCTTCTCCTTGCATACATCCTCGGATGGCGCTGTAAGAATAAATGCAGCTTTCTTCCTATCTTTCTTAAAACGGTTATCTACAACGAATTTTTCTAATCTACAGCAATAGCGCCTAATTCTGTTCTGTTGAAACCAAATCCGCATTCTGCACGCAAGATAATGTATCGGGGTTAGATTTCCTAAGAGAAAATTCTACCTTCTTTTGGTAAGGACTATTACGGTGTGCCATACACCCTGGATGCTTCCTGCTGATTGCAGTCACTATAAAAAAGTTGAATATTGATTTAAATGTACACCAAGGTAGCATGGCCCGTACTGTCTGCATCAACTGTGCCCATATTTTTCTTAGTGTACCAATTCCAAAATTGGTTACTCTGTCAATTATGAATAAGGCACTTTCCGCCACCTCGAAGAAGAGTGTGTCTGAACCTATCCTTCCGGTCAGTGCAATATTTTGACAAAATTCATGGCATTCACATAGGTATGCTTAAAATGATATCACCATTTCATGCGTAATGAAAGCGGTGCTTACGTTCAAGCTGTATTTGCAACAGTTAAATGTTTAGAAACATTCACTTTTCACACAGCTATTCGTTATATTAAGGTTTACCCACGGATAGCGACAAATTTTCTTAAAGTGCCCACAATTACCGCATTCAAGGCCAATGAACAATAATCGACAAAGCTTGCAGACATGTGCACAGAGTAAGCTCCATTAAAAGCCAGAATAGAGCGTCGGTGTTAGAAGTGAGGAAGCTCTTCGCAGGTATTAAAGAGAATAATACCACATTCTGGTGCCTGCGCCGGTATCTGCACACAGTGCTAGGATAAAATTAGCCGCTCCCTTAGACCAAACCGCTTAACTAAGGAACATGGCATAATCCGCTTTTCTAAGTAAAGAAGCTGAAGCTGACAGAGATCCTTCGGCATTTGTATGAAATATGGAACAGGTATAACATGCGATATGCGATAAAAATAGTGCAAACAATTATTGACGAATCACATACTCAATGCGCACGATGAGAGTCCGTAATAATAAGACGTTCTGATTGCCTGGAATTTGTGGAAGGTGGGCGGGAAGCAGTTTTATAGTCAACGCTTTACAGTTTCAGAACTCAATTTTCAACGACGACCCTCCCCTTCCCCGAGGCTGTCAAACCAAATGACATCCAGCTGTGACATGGAGATTCCCTAGATATTGGCCCCATCGTGCCAAGAAGGTTCAAATGTTGAGGATTTCTTCCTTCGTTGCAATTTCTGAGTTACTTTATTTACTTTAACTTACTAAGAGTTACGTTTTGACGAATAAAACTCGTAGCTACGATGTAACCAAAGGGAGCACCAAGAATATTTGAGAATATTGTAGAACGGTGCGAATATGGTACTGCAAGAAATTCATAAATAATGAGATCCGAACTGCGCGTATAGTTCCCTACTTCTGGTTTATAACCTGTAACGAAATGTCCTTCACGATAAACTAGCCGCGATCCAACAAAGCTGTAAAGAACCCCAGAATTGTTACCCAATAAACCTCGTTCGCCACCATAATTCGTGATTTCACTGATTGTAACGTTCCTAGTGTGAGGCGTTGAATAACCCATATGAAAAGTAAAGGTGGGATGTAGCTGGTTTGGGGATCAACATTTTAATTTTGAAATAATGGTATTCGTTTATTACAGCTTAAGCATTTTTCCCTTTCTTAAAGTTTTAGATAGATAGCTCTATAGAAACGATTAAATAACAATATACGCAACCACGCCCTCATTCCTATCACTCCAAATGTTTGTTTTGCCCTGGAGAGGCGTATGGCAGCATTGTGTTCTCTATGGAAACATATAGCAACTCATTGGATAAATACACATAGATTATGTTTTAGTGACCTATGGTGAGCAAGGGAATATGTAAAAAACTATTTTAATACTCGTTTCTAGAAATTCACGTGTTTCATGCTATAGGTGCCTCTCATTTTCAAGAACAATTATTTAAGCTAGCTCTTCAGGGATAGTGCTCAATATTTCGTTCTTGCTTGGGAAGCAAAACTGATTCAAAATACTTTGTTAGGAGGCTTTCACAGCAATCAATTACTACATGTTTTACATGTAAATTAACTTTAGTTTTATACACACACACCAAAAAAAAAAAAAAACTACATCGCAATATAAATTCTACCTGACACTTCATAACGTTGCTGCTTCTAACCCAAAAAGATTTACATAAAGGTATAAGCAAAGGTAAACGTTATTCAAATTATATAGTTTTTTTATAATTTATATAAATACATGCCTGCATTAGCATAGCTAATGTTTTTTTCACACCATATGCAAATTTTGAGTACAATAATTTTAAAAAATAACATTATTGAACTTGTAGATATTAATTCATGGAAAATTCGGTTACACATCCCTTAATAATATATAGGGTACAAAAGGAATGTCACGGATGTATATTTAATAAAAAAATGCGAATCTTGTCATAGTCTACGATAGGATTCAACACCGATGCAGAAGAATTTCGCAAACAGCTTGTTTTCTCTTGATCCACTTATAATTTACTGCATTAGAGGACATTAGTGAATTTATGTCTTGGATACCATCATATTCAATTGTAAGACAGATTATTCCGAGTGAAATACGTTGCTCCGTGAACGGCACTTGTGAGGGTAAAACAAACACAGCGAAATGGTCAGCATATCGGAAAATGCAAGTCAAACATATCAAATATGACTCGCTACCTTAGTACCTTAGTATTCCTATCACACCATATTTAATTATATTTTTTGAAGTGAATCTTAAGGTATAGACCTGAAGGTCTACCTGAAGATATAGACTTTCTAACAACCATATTAGAGTATGAAAATGTACATATTTCTAGCTCATCTCTGACGTAATCAGTGTCGCAAAGCTACAGTTGTCTTCAAGAGTAGTGGATACTAGTGTAATGCAAAGTTGAAAAGTGAGATGGGCAATAAAAGCAGATGCGCGCATTATCTAACATCTAAGATGTTAGGTGCTCATTTGATAGGGTAAGTTCGAAGCGAGGTTTGTTCCCGGACGGACGACATTGCTTCTCTCACTGAGCTATGACAAGCATGGGTGGAAAGAAATAGTATCTTTTATATTGGTTATCATTAGGACCTGGATTTTGATGACCTCAAAATGTTTGTAAAATTCCTATAAAATGACTCAAATTTTAAAAAAATGATATAGTAATTACAAAAATGACCAAAAATGAAGATTTATTTAACTTATCACAATCAGTACACAGAATGTTACAAAATTAATTTACAATTATATGGGCATAAACTGCTTAAAAGCAGAAAAAGTAGGTATAATAATGAGATTATTTCGAAATTAATTAAAAATATATATTTGTTCCACGTTCTTGTTTGAAGGATCTGGAAAGAAAATTAAGAAACCTGTTTTTGAAAGTCTTATAAAACTGTAGTATTAACTTTCTTCACTTCAGATTAAACACAATACATAGCGAATAAAGAGGAACTTCAGAGCCCTCGATACGACATAAGGATAAGAACAATAGCAATCCGACTATACACACTCATTAACGCAAAACAGGGAAATATGACTTGCCTCATCTCTACTCTGGGACGTGAACTCATTACAGTAATTACACCTGCTCCCTGACAAAGCCACCCCTCCACCCACAAACAACCTTTTCCATACTAACCAGTCAACAGCAATGTGATTTTTTTCTCCAAGAATACGAGTAAAGAATGTACGAAGTTACTGTTATTTATTTCTCAGTTGAACAGTGACATTTTTGACGTTTGATAAGTTATCCTTATGTAAAATGTCGTTCATATAATATGGCCTGTTCAATCATGTAAATGCAAGAAAATTACTAAATACAGACGAAAAGGTCAAGGAAATAACAAAATAATAACGAAAAATCGAAAAAAATGCCCTAAAATAGAAAATGGCATTAAATGACAAAAAAACAATTAATAAATAGATGAATTTTAATAATCTGGGACCCATGATAAGCATTTAAATGCACATTATCAATGCCAATAAAATTAAAAGATGACGTGTCATCAGAATTCAGACCCTGGTTATCACGCAGCTAATAACGCTGTTAGTTGTGTTGGCCAAACCAGATCACACATTACTTTTTGTTAGCCATGAACGTTAGTTGCGGAAAATCATTCCTGAGCAGTGGAAAACACGTATATTATTAGAAATGTTTCAGTTTTTGCGAGTTAATCTGATCGCGGTGTTTTAGTGGCAAGATAGACTATAGTCACGATCTGGAGATGCTCATTCTGGTGTCCAGGTCTGGCAGCTGGTGGTTCGCTCTTCAAATAAAATGTTTCATCCTGGGACCACATGCTATGCAGGGAATAGAAACGGCAATCCAAGAAGATGTTCAGAACCACTCAAGCTAAAATGATCCAACTTGTCACGAAAAACCTCATACCAACACGGATGGTAGAGGTCGTTAATGCACGGACTTGCAAACGTGAGGGCTTTGTTCAAATCCCACTAGGAAGATCCTCTCTGACAAAGGATAATTTCTGGGTTTCCTCAGTCCTCAAAACTGGCAAATGCCAGGGAGGTACCCTTAAATTAGGTCTGGAAGGTTTCCTTCCCGAATTTATTTTCCCTATAATTTCATTTCGTTTCATGTATCATCAGCAGGCCTCTGGTTTTTAGTAAGCAAATAGAGCAATCCTGTTACCGCACGAAGTATAGATGACGTTAGGTATTGTGGCGGACACACTCCTCACAGACCCAACAGACGGTTTCGGTGCGACTGTTCCATTTATTCGATGCATATACAGGATATTTCAGGACCTCTGCGACAAATCTGAGGAACGATAGATCTCGCGGAGGGAAACATTATTTGTCAATTAACCACCATCCTCCGACGCATCGTTACGGAGTTATTCACTGGAGTTTGAAGTGTATCCTGTAGGATAGGTTTGAGAGGAACAGCCAGTACCTTTTGACACTCTGCTTCTTTATAACCGCTGAATCAATTGGCATCGCCTCTTTCTGGTCCCTTACGTCTAGTTAGGTTTGGTAGGTCTGAGACGCACAGCCCAATTTAACTCAAACTGAGTGGCAAAACGATAGGTCCCAGCAGATGATCACCAACGATTCCAGCCCAGATGTTTACGGAATACTTTTGTTGGTGATATCTAACGAACACTGCGTGAGGGTTCTCAACATCCCAGATGTGGCTTTTCTTGCTGTTGAAATACCCGTCCCGTGTGAAGCGGGCCTCATCGGTAAACAAGGCGTACGCGGGAAATACGTGCGTATCTGCGATACTTCGTTGCAGAAACCACTAAACAAACTGAACACGAGGTGCGAAGTCGTTCGGCCCCAGTCCTGTACTTTCTGAAGATGGTATTCGTAGAGCTGTTGTTCACAAACACTGGTTTAATCTTTAGGAGATCTATCTTTCCTCAAGAGTTTGTCGCAGAGGTACTGAAACACCTTATATAGACAGTGGAGAACAGTGGCAATATGTCTAAAGTTAGAACAGTTCATACATACAGAACATCATTATAATAACCATCGTATGCAGCGGAATTTGATATGAAACACTTCAGCATAAATGTCGAACTATCAGATGTAACATTAGAGCTCAAAGGACGTATAAAACATCATTTTATATAATCTGTAATTCAAAGAAACACATGGAACATGTCAAATTATTAGAAAGGAACAATGAGGAAAGTGGACTTTCAACCTCCTCAGCTCCAAACTATGCATAATAATTTTTTAAGGATCTGTGTCACACGCTAATAAGAGCGGATTGCTTTAAAAAGGTTACAGCTTTCGATGTAAAAGAAAAGACTATGCAACTCAGATTTCTGTATATTAATGCCCTTAATTAAATCATGAGGTAACTTTATTGTACGCCATCAGTAGGTAAATCTACATTGCTTTATTTCCTTCTAATACTCCTTAATTCTGGTCTACCTGCTATCGAAGTAGGGAGTTCCGGCTTCAAACTGTACATCATATTTGTTTACAGAGAACAGTGCAAGGTGACCAGCGCTTCCACCTTCTCTCGCCACCAACCCTCGGTACGTTTCTAACTTGGTGGTTTACTTACTAAAACCCCTCTGCCTAATCATCAGGGTACAGCGTCTGTACTGTTATATGCAGTAAGAACGGGTGTTAATTGAAAAACGTGATATTTAAAATAGTACAGTAATTAATAATGTTAATTTACGTACAACAGTCATAAATAACATATTTACAACTATGAACACATGTTTTAATATTCGTGTTTTAATTTTGTGCTATTTCCCAACGCTCACCCCCTAGTTCTGTCCAAATGAATAGTCTTACAGAATAAGCTATTGTTTTCAAAGAATAAAGGGCGAAATGTGGCATAAGTTTCTATGAAGAGAACCTAAAAGGGTGTGTTAAAGTTGAGAAAGTCATTCAGACCTTTATACCTAAAATAAATCCGGGATTCAGTTCAGGCATGAGAAAACGGCAGATTATTCAAGGTAGCGCAGATATAAGTAATGCTGAGATATACGCCGAACATTGATGTTTGTTCTTGCTTGCAAAAAAATTTACCCAAGTAAGCCATGATAAAAGACAACTGTGAAATAACCTGAATTTCAACATTTGTACACAAATATCTGTACTAGAAATTAACATATTCATCTTTATTTTCTACGTTTAACATTTGAACAATTTCATTTCGATTACCTGTACTAACAGCATCCGCAACAACAACAAAGAAAAACGCCTTAGCTTATTTCAATTACATAAATCAGACTAAAATCTGTAAGATGACAATAGTTTCATTTCAGTTTATTATGCGTTTGCTAAAGCGTAATTGTTGCGTTCTTTCACTTAGTAGATTTTAAAGCTTTGAAGTTTTCGATAATCTAATTCGCCCAGAACACCGATCATTACATGTGTAATTGATAGATAATCTGCATTCACAGCAAGGTACACAATAAAACAGCTGAGCGCCAAGAAAAGAAAGCTCCAAAGAATTTGCATTGGTATCCTGATTAACCCGCGTGGTGGCGCTAGTTATGATACGCCCTTCTTATTGTGGTGTTGTGTGTGTGTGTGTGTGTGTGTGTTGCTAAGAGTTATTAATTTACCCGATTATATTTATTTATAGTGTTTATGCCTCGGCTAGCTAAGCCAGTAACGCGGGAACATTTTCCTCTTGCAAGGTGTGGAACTACGGACTCTGGCAGGAGATATAAATAACACACGAAATAGTTGCGAAATATATTCACACGTACACATATTGCGTAATGTTGTAGTTTACATAGAATATTACACACTGGTTTTATTTCTTTACTTGTTGTTTTCTACGCCTGAGTATACGTTCGCTTGGGCACTTGCAGAATTGCTAAGTTCACACTTAATATGTGTACATTTAAGAGGATTTAGACAATGTATGTAGCCCGCGTAGCGATTATTATGAATCTGCAAGAATGTCATATGTTTTTGCATTTATGAAGCAACTTAATGGAGCTATTCGTTGTAAACACCTTCTACATGTCGAATCTGAGCGCGAACTGAAATTATTACCAATAAACTTTTGTAGCGTCCTTCTACCTTGAAATTCACGTAAAAATGCTTACATTTAATTACACCTATCTGTGACATTTCTTACATAATAGCCTACACAGATGTTATATCACTAAAAAGTTTAAAAGTTATGGTTAGTTCCTTTAAAGTCGTCTTGGAACATTCTGAAAGCTTATCTTTCTCATATTTACAACTTTGTGCTTCACCTGAAGAAGGTTGTTCTTTGTTATCACGCTTTCCTTCTTTGCTTCTAGGGAACAAACAAGCAAACTTGCTAAGCTTTACTCAAGCTCAGTGAGTATTTCAACGCCAGTTCCTGATCCACCGCAATAATTTAGTATTCTCAGCCTTTGCAGTGAAGACAGGGATTAAGCATTTCGAAAAAATAGGTTTGTCACTATCAGAAAGGTCTGCAGCACGCATAAGAACGCCACGTACATCAGAAAACATTGTTGCAATTAGAGATGTCTTCGAGCATAGTCCCCAGCCCCTTGCAACTCGTCATGCTGATCTCTTGGAATATCAGCAGTGTGACATGCATTCTGCTGTGAGACTTGCAATACCACCTCTAAAAAAGGTAAAAAGTTTGTTGTTCCACCATCAAGAGATATTCGATCATTTAAAGAATCCCGAAAGAGATAGCATAGATTCCTCTCTCAAAGCTACAGAAAGTAATTCATAATTGGCGACAAAGTTACAGGACTGTCAAGACAGCCATCAATGGGACATAATATTCAGGATACTCAACACATATAAGATAAATTCTATTTAATGTCCTTACAATCACACAAGAAAAAGCTTCCAAATGAATTAAATTTATGTGATGATCTTTTTAAATCGCTCATTTCGACAGAGGAAGCTATGCACGTGAAAGGTGGTGAAATAAGACGAAAGATGGAAGAGAGAATGCTGAATAGGAAATTTTATCTCTGATGAGCTGTTAAATTATCCATTAGATTCTGAGTATACTGACCTCCAAATTTTATAGTTAACGAGAAGTCTCAAGGAAAGTATATGGAAGACAGGCAACCTACAACCAATGACATTGTTAAACACAGGAGACACCAACAGCTCTTAACTTATTAAGAGTTTTCTTATTATCTTCATAAGTATTTAGTCCCAGGACAACTATGTTCATTGATTTAAAGAGCTTTAAATGTTATATCAAATCAATTATTTGCAACTTTACCACTTAGACTTAATGTTAAAGATTATTAATCTTCACTTCTTTACGTAGTCAGTGTATCATCTTGTTTTATAGAAATGCATACATAACCAAAGACGTTGCATTACTTTCTCCTGTGAAGAAACTGTTGAGAATGCATTCATATTCTACAGAGGAAGTGGGTGAAACGAGCGCAATGGTGAAAGAATGCGAAGCAGTAAACAGATAGAGAGCAGATAGTAGACAGTAATGGAGCTTTTTAGTTTTACCAACGAATGAGAATGAAGTAAATATCAATAGATATATAATCATTATTAAAAATAATTTACAAGTTATAAATTTTGAAATTCCGCCGTTGGATGACGTCACCCGCCTTCTGGTTCACCTTCAGAAGAAAACAGTTCAAGACGGAGCTCATCCTACTTCTAGTTCCACTATACTACAAGAGATGTCGGGACAGCAGCCTTCTGGTTCACCTTCAGAAGTTATGAAAACTACCACCTGAGGTCCTTCCAATCGTCCACATGGGTCAGATACATTTTGTGCTGTGAAGCACGATTCAGTCGTCATTTGTGCCGATGATGAGACCTTGAAGTCTGGAAATGATCGTCCAGCTTTTACCACCATGATGTAAGTGAAGGCTTTAAATATCATTAGACTCATTTATTTTATCAGTTGACTCTTCGCTGTTAATATTGTCCTATTTTAACCTTGATAAATATCAATAATCTGAAACTACTGCGGAATAGTTTGAAATTTTAATCCCTATACCAAAACAAAGGTATATGCAGCTTAAACAAGCATTTTAGAACAAAAAAGAAACGCTTTACTAAACAAAAAGCGTTAACCTACATTCAGCTTTGGTTACATTTTCTACAGAAAGTGCACTATGCAGTTGATGATCATCCTTATTGTTACTACTGGTTTAAGACTTCTCGCAGAATATGCATTTCTCTTTTGGCAGTCTGGCAGTTCTGCCGCATATTACAGAGAATACTGAGAACGTCAGGTTTTGGGTTTACTGTTTAACGCCAAAAACAATGCTGCATGCTCATTTGCATTCCTGGAGGCAAAATCGAGGTGGATTGAACAAAGTTTTGAGAAAACACCCAAAAATTACACTGAAGTTCTGTCACCCTGAGTTAAAATGGAAAACTTAGACCCAGGAATGGGCTTCCACTACTTCAACCCTTGAGGTAAAGGTTTAAATGACTTTATTGAACACTGTACCCTTTTTGGCATGGGCACGAAATCGTCGTGATAAGAATGATAGCCTGTCCCACTATAGACCAGTTATGCGAATGCAACTTTTTCTGAAGCTTTCTTTTACTTTTGGCTCCACTTTTTTTACTCTTAAAAAGGAGAGTAATGGGCGTCCGGAGACAAAGAAGCACTCTAGAGTCATTTATAGCACAGTTTCATCGACGTTTCTACGGACTCTGGCATTTGGCAAACAGTATTATTTCTGCAGGCACTCGGAATGCCTAACGTAACAATATTCCACATTCAAAGCGTTTTAGTAACTAACTCTGAGAACTTAGCCTGTGCATTCTATCATATTGACAAAAATCCATGAGCGACTGAGAAATTCTTTTGTTCGAATAAAGGTGATTACTAGATCAAAACCAGTATACCAGTGATTCCATCTTTAGGTGACCTTGGCTTTGAACAGGTATCCCTAGTTCATAAAACACACATCGAATGTATTTAGGACCTATTCCAGAAAAGTGTTACGTTTAAATGTTGAGTAAAATTCTGCAGTATTCTCATAGTTAAAAACCATTGCGTTTGCCTCGAAAAACACTTCATACAAGTGTTTCCAGAAACGTTTTGACAAGGTTATGTACGATTTAATATTTTTACTAACTGAAAAAAAATGGATTGCTTTAATTAAGATAACTCTTCCAGAACTGCATTTATTGCATGCTTTTGTGAAACAAACCATTGCCAATTCACTTATCTTTAGATGTGAAAGCCGTTTTCTAATATTTTAATACCTTTATACTCGTAACTTTTTGCTGTTAAAGATTTAAACTTTAATCCCGGGATGTTTTACACTTATGACTTTCACTAACCCTTTACGATTTCACTAATGTCCATTTCATACAATATTATTTACCGACTGCATCTGTCATCTAGTGGTTAGCCAGCTAACCTCCAAATCTGGAGGTCCCATGTTCGACTGGAGGGTGGGAATGTTTCTTTAGCTGGGATTATTCCCTATCCTCCCTAGAGTCTGGAAATATGAATGGGAGTGTGAAAGTGATGTGGATTTAATGTAATAACCAAAAGCAATTCCAACGCAAAGTTTAACAGAACTGTAAAGCGAGTGAATATCATTGCCGATGAGCGATTGTTCCTATGGTAAAAAGCCGTCAAGCCCGAGATGTTAAACGCGGCAGAATGGAGGTTGTGCAACGGACTGGTTACCCATTCACGTAAAAATAAATAAATAAACAAATAAAAACTCATAAGTTCCTAAGGAATAAGTCGGACACATACCAAATAAGACGACAAGGCTATAATAAAAGGAGAAGAGTTGGCATAACAGATATTCTACATATGGGAACCTGGAATATAAGAGAAGAATTTAATTTAAAGGTATTCGTGCTCACACAAATCTTGAAGCAGCGAAATATAAATGTCGCTGAAATAACAGAAACAAAGAAGAAACTGAGAGGAACAAAGGACTTAAATAATTATACAGCAATCTATATTGGAGTCGAACAAACACAAAGAGCAGTGAGTGAAGTAGGCATCCTTATAGATGAAAAAAATGGGGGGGGGGGAGAAAATAGAAGAGAATCTTACGCTTATATAAATGAAATAGTAGTTACTGTTAGATTTAAAATTGATATAGGACATTTATGTGTAATAGGAGTGTATGCACCTGAAGAAGGTAGACGTGAAGATACCGAAATACTATACGAAGAATTACAAAAACAAGCGAATAAATACAATAAAATTGACCATATGCTAATACTAGGGGACTTGAATGCGAGGGTGGGGGAATGTACCAATAGCAAATGCAGTAGGTGCTTATGGTGAATTAACTCTGAACGATAATGGCAGAACACTAAGAGATTTTGTCACTTCTAACCAGCTTAAAATTACCAATACGTTTTTTCGAAAGAAAGACATTAACAACTATATGGAATGCAAGAGGCTTACGCTTGATAATTGACTATGTAATAGCACACAAAAAATAAGCCCCAAGTTCGAGGTACTCATGGTCATGTATATAGAGGTGCTGACATGTGTTCCGATCACTTTCTGGTTACTTCAAGGATTGAAATATTGGCAAAATGGGGGGGGGACGATGTTAAATTAAGCCTCAAAATCAGATTTTTAAATTTAAAGTTCATCTTCTGTAGGAACAGAGTATAAAAAAATTATACCAATAAAGACTTACGCATGAACTAAAAATGGTTGAAACTGAAGACAATATTGAAGAAGAATGGATTAGGTTAAAAACAACAATGTTGAAAACAGCTGAGGTTCTCGGGAAAAATAAAATATCGACCCGGAAAAGGGGCCTAAAAATATGGAACTCAGAGATAGCCAATAATATTAAAGAAAAGCAGAGTGCTTATAATTATTACTTACAAACAAGAACAGATGAAACGTGGAAAACATACAAACATAAAAGAAATAGAGCTAAAATTTTGATTAAAAGAAGCCAAAATGAATCTTGGGAAAGATTTGTTGCTAATATTGAACACGACATTCACGGAAGACAGAACATAGCATTTAAGCTAATGAAACACATTAATAAAACGGAGAAAGATACTGCAAATATTAATGTGATAACAGAAAACCAATGGATAAATCACTATATAAATTTATGGTATGATGAAAACAATGAAAAGATTGTTGTATAGAAAATAACAGCAACTTTGTGGATCAAATAGACATAAAACAATTAGAAGAGGCTTTAAAAGCAACAAAAAATAGAAAAGCTGCCGGGCTAGATGAAATTAATGCTAAACTAATCAAATATTGTGGATCGATATTAAAACTCAGTTTTCTTCATTTTTTAAACATGTGTTGGAAGAATTGCCCAGTACCCGTGGAATGGAATACAGCTAAAGATATTTCTCTATTTAAAAGGGGCAATAAAAGCGATACAGGTAATTATAGAGGAATAAGCTTATTAAGTGCAGGCTATAAAATTTATGGGAAAATTCTAAATCAGAGATTACAAGCTATCACTGATGCGCTGATATCAGAAGAACAATCGGGCTTTAGGAAAGGACGTTCATCTAATGATAATATATTAATAATCAGACAAATTATTGAAAAACGTACGAATTTAACTTAGAAACTCACATAGTATTTATTGACTATGAGAAAGCCTTTAATATGGCCCCTTTTATGTAACATTTTAGAGACAGGAGGACTTCCTAAACATCTTATTAATGCTATCAAGAGTTTGTATGTACATACCAAAACAAGAATTAATTCTGGTTTTAAAATGTCAGCTGAAATCTTAACAAATCAAGGTGTCCGTCAAGAGTATAGTATATCGCCCACTTTATTTTATTTATATGTTGACGAGCTAGTTTTGAAGTGGAAAGATGAGATACAGTTCGGGATCAAAATATAATTAAACACGCTTTTAAGTACTTTACTATATGCTGATGATCAAATAGTTATACAAGAAACAGAAGATAATCTTCAAAGAGCAGTATATAGACTAAGCCAAAATGCAATGCATTACAACTTAACTATATCTATAAATAAAACCAAGACAATGGCTTTTAAAGGGAAGAATCCCGCTAGATCAAAGATACTAATAAATGGTAAAATATTAGAACAGGTAGCGCACTTCAATTATCTAGGATGTGACAGTTTTAAATTTGACAAAGACATCGAGATGAAAGTTAATGGGTTCCAAACCATTTGTGGAATGATCAGAAGAACTCTAGGAAGAAAAAACTAGGAAAGAAACACAAATTAAGTTCTATAAGATTATGGTTTTACCTACTGTATTATATGGTTCCGAGTCGTGGGCAACAACAAAAAAAGAGAGGTCACGCATTCAGTCCGCCGAAATGAAATTTTTAGGTATGTAAGAGGATGCACTAGAACTGACAAAATAAGAAATGAATCAATAAGATCAGACTTGAGTATTGTATCAGTAAACGATAAGATTGATGAAAATAAAAAAAAATTGAAAAAAAAGTTGAGAGAATGATAGATGATAGAATACCAAAAAGGATAATGAATTACCAACCGACAGGGAGAAGAAGTTTAGGAAGACCACGCAAGAGATGGCTAGAGACAGGAACAGGTGATATCACCTCATCCTTGAAAGGAGGAGAAGAAGAAGAAATACTATCCATGTGTAAAATTATTCTTCTATTCACTTACCTTAATCATAGTAAAAATGTTTACATAAAAATGCTTTCTTGGCTTTAATCAAACTACGTAAACGGAAGTCAAAAGTTTATACCACAAGTTGATCTTTGTTTCTTTATGAACTCATATGAATAAAATAGGAAATTCGCTCGCTTCAAGCGATGATGGCGATCAATGTAGTCTTCTCCTCAGAAAAGCTTTAATATAGAACATCAAATGTTTTGCAAATATCTAGTGCTAGGAGAAAAGTTATTTGTCACAAATTGCATTGAGTTTTAACATTTGTTTCAGTAGTAAGTTTTATGTCTTGTGGCTTCCATAAACTATAATAAATGAGAACTTCAGATGCAATTAAAAAAACTTCTGATGCAATACACTCGCATGACTTTCTCTGCCCTCTATCGTTTATTAGTGGATACACAAACTAATTCTATGAAAACTTACTTTTCTATCTACTTCATTTTAACCGAGATACACCTTAACAGAAATAGCTACATTACACATTTCGTTACAGACACAAAGGGAATACCATTAGTCAAATGTTTAAGAACTGGACGCTATACGCTGGGCTTAAAATTCCATGCATGGCCTTAAAACTCCACGTTTTCATACAATGGCGACAAATACTGAATGTTGACAGACTTTAAAAGAATGACCAAGTAATGAACAATTCGAACAATTAATAACGCATATCTCAGAAGTGGCTTATGCCACGAAAAGGTAATTCGACATAAATTGTGCGTTTTAAAGAGATCTACAAATTTTGTGTAGTACGTTTTCTCTTTCGCTTAACGTTTAGCAGTTAAACAAGTTTATACAAAATCCTTCCGAATAATGAGGACTTCATAATCTATTCAATATATATATATATATTTGTATATTTGTATATTTTACATATAAATATCTTTAATACAAGGTATTTTAATCAAAATCGTTAAGTCATTTTTATAAAATAAAAAATTTAGAAAAATGTTCCAGCTAAAGGGTAGTTTGGGATGAGGAGATATTAAAACTTTTTCGCATCGCATCTTTGAAAGGTACTGAACCTAAATACCAAGTTTGGTATTTATCAGACTTTTCGTTTTAGAGCTATGCTGTTCACACACACCCACACGGAACGTTTTCTAAAAATGTTTTTTTATTCAGGGGGCCTCAAAATATGTATCTCCGATGAAACCTCGGTATCGAATTTTTGGGGGGAATACAATACCTTCTCTACCTACTATGTACGTGGTAGAGAAAGTAAAAACCACGTATACAATTGACTTGACATGCCAATATCTCAAACATAATCTGTTTTAATAAAAACCTTTAGAGCTGGTTTAGAGAGAAAAAAAAATTTACGAACATTTTCCCGTGTAGGTGTTGTTTGTGGTTGTGGGAATTTCGCGAAAATCTTCGCCTTGCATCCTTGAAAAATTCTGCACATAAAATTTGGTGTTTAGTAAAGTTCGCTTCTTGTTGTGGTTCTCTCTCTCTCTCTCTCTCTCTCTCTCTCTCTCTCTCTCTCACACACACACACACACATATATACATACGTACGTTCGTATATTCATTTACTTATTTAGTTATATAGTAGCTAGTTACTCGACGTTGCAAGGTTATCTTTTTTTAAACTCGAATGGTGGTTTAATAATTGAATTTACCTCACCGTATTGTTTTTGAAATTATTGTACAATGATCTAGAAGATAATATTTTATAGTGAATCATCCCCTTTACCCTTATAATTTTAATTTCGTATATTCCCGGCTATTACTAATAACATGACAAATCCCCTAATGTTCACGCAAAAGTATGTGAAACATGGCGAAAATTCTGATTTCCTCAAACCACCACCCCCCGACAGTCTTCCAAATTCTGGATATGCTGCTTAGCTTATATATCCTTTGGCGGCGAAAGAATCATCGGTCGGAATGGTTGAATAGTTTTTTGAATATTCAAAGTAGGTGATGTTTTAAACCCTTGCACCCCTCTTTGGTACCATAGTTATTTAATAAAATAAAGCCTATATAGCTAGACCTTTAAAATATATAACAAAATAGAAATGAAGCTGGTGAATATGAAGATTTTCCACTCCCAAGTTCAAATAAACCACTTTGGAAAAGGCGCATATTTTGTTACCATAGAGCAAAATAATATACTGAGTTGTTAATTATAAAATATGGGTTGACTGATTTCTAATGTTAGACGGACACAAAGGTAATGTACTCACTCTCTGATAATCCATATATTGGGAACAAAATAACACAGATTTACAATTCTTACGCAGTAATTTAATCCTTCTTCCTACCATCGAGACGTCAGCGCGTACTTGGGCGACATTTTACCTGGACGATAGGTAGGTCGAAGAGGTGCCACTTAGTGCTCATCACAGTCTCCAGACCTAAGACCACTCTACTTTTACCTATGGGTAATGAAGCTGAAGTTGAAGAAAGGAGTTTACAGGTAAAAACCAGCTACACTGGTGTACTAGAGAATCCATCGAAGCATCGTGCGCAACCATCACACCCGACACACTGATATCCATAATTTGCTCAGCAGTTGAGCGCCATGGAGGCTGTAGAGCTGCTGATGGTGGTCACTTTGAACACATAAAATGACTGATACCTGTTGAGAAAGCATTAAACTGCATTACTGTGCAAGAATTATAAGTCCATTTTATTCCCAAGATGTAGATTATCATAGAGTGAGTGCATAGTTTTGGACTATGCAGTCACACACTCCGTTATTCGCTTTTATATCGTGCTTCCATTGTGTTCACTTTATCATCATCATCACAACCCCTCATCGTCAAGTTTAGAACAACATGTTCTCGTTCAAACTGAACTGAACTACCTGATAGGCTGACTTTTAAAACAAATACACATTTTCGGAGGACAGATTATTTGTCAAACATAAAGAAGATATATAAAATGAACTCGAAACCTAAACTGCATTTCGAAACATGAGGACACTGAAGGATATCCACTTCCCGCTTGTTTCCAAAGACCGGTTCGAAATGGAAAACATATATGTATGTAGCATTTCCAACGAGAAGAATAAGACTGCCAGAACAACCACAAATTCGCATTATTTCTGTGGCTACAATTTGTAACGCATTTTATTCTTACATATAATATGAAGCATGTATGCTGAAATTAAATTCTGTCCTTGAATGTTAACAAGCACTTTCACATAAGTATTTCAGTTTATCGAGCAGTTTCGGTGTATGTGGCATTATTTTTTAAACTTGTGTCGATAGCGGGAAATATAAATCGTAAATAACTTCATTGGTTATAAAGTAATTGTTCGGCATCACTCGCGTACCATAGCCCCTTGACACGATCACTTAATCGTAATACTTCTATATGAGTTAGAGAAACGCTTATTATTCGCGTACAGGGTTTGAAGGCGGTTTGGAGAAAAACCCACTTCAAAATCTCACGGTATTTGTCTTCCGTTAAAATTTAGTCCTGGCCATCACCCCCTCCCCCAATATTCTTTTTCTCTGAGAATGCTTGCATAAACACGATAACTCGCGAAATACGCCACAGAGCTGATAGCAAAAAATAAACAACCCTATTGGAAGTAATGTATGAACACAGCATAAGCCGCGCAGCACAATAGCGAGATAAAGTGTAATGGCCAGCAGAGCTCAAGGGGTTATCGCCACTAATGCGCGTTCCAGCCATCATCTATTCTAGTTACAGTCTATTTTGATCCAGTGGTTTTCGAATTGCAAGGGGAAACGTGTTATAGAGTGGATTCGATATTTTCCTATAGACAAACTGCCCTAAAAACTGAAAAGCTAACAAAAAATAACAGAGGGAGAATTTTCCTTAACCAGAAAAACTTTGCATTATTAGAGGCTCTTAACTATTAAAATTTGAAAATAAAAAAAAATTGTATTCGGTATTAATCACTTCTTAGGCAATTAATAAAACCCGTATGCCATTGGCAAAGATCTTAGAATGTTCTGTTGGACAAACTATGTGCTTGACAGCAAACGCAACATGATAAGCATTTTGGCATTTACATATACTGATCGTTAATACACAACTCTCTCTCTCTCTCTCTCTCTCTCTCTCTCTCTCTCTCTCTCATGCACGCACGCACGCACGCACACAAATGTAAATCTCACACTAATTTTCTCTACTCATTTATCAGTTCACAGATATTCATTATATTTGTTATATATGTGTTTACTATATTTTAATCATATAAAAAGCAATTCTACCTACTTTACTTTAATCCCTATAAATATTTGACAATAAATTTTAAATTAGGCACTACCTACTTGCATTATTAGTCAATTTTTTGTTACTAAGTATACGCGAAACAAATCCAATGCACAACACACTTACGATTTTCTTTACAAATTCGCACACCTCTCTTATATATGACAGTAATCATATAAAATTGATTCTTATATCTACGTTACTTAATCTCGATAAATGTTTGACCTCCGTTTTCAAATTAAGTAACGTAGATTAAGATTTGTATCACAAATCGCTTTCGTAATAACGAAAGGTCCGTAATCTATAAGATAGTTTCAGAAACGCTAATCTAGAAAAGGAATTGACGTGATGAGGGAAATACGTGGCCAAAGAAATAGGCTATGGCGCGAGTAATGTTACATATTAATGGTACTTATACACGGCCAACACTGAATACCTTCATGATAAAACTGTACCTTTTCCAGATTTCAACCCCCGTACTAGAAGCGTCAGCTGATTTCAGTTCGCGCATTAGCACCGGCGATTTCTATCGGTGAATGCGGCCGTAATCGGTCTACCTCATCAGTTAAGTGGAAATGCGAAGGTCACAGGTTTAGAAGCTAAGCGCGGGAATTGGATTTTACAAGCAGCGATGTCGGCCGATGACTATGCGGCAACTGTGTGCAAAAGTATTGGTTTGAATAATAAAAGTCTGGAAAAAGGTTCATCTGATCTGATATTATTTCTAGGAGTTCAGGTGCACTTAATAAAATTGAGTTGTTGATTTATTTTAGTTAGACTAAAATATGCAGAAAATTTTATGATAGTATTGCTTGCGATAATTGTTTGCTAATTATAGTTAGAAATGTGCAACACTGACCAGTTCTAATTCATGTGTACTACGTACCTATGTATAATTGACAAATAATATATTATGTAAAGACTATGTAATACAAGTTTTCTATAAGTAATAGGCTTTATTTTGGTTTCAGTTTAAAAAAATAGAATCCTACCTGTCATCATATACTTTAGTGTCTAAGAGCACTGTACAATGTACCGATAAATGTTCCTTATTTTCAATTTGAGAATCTGACAACCTTAGGTCCAATATGCCTTCGTAGTTGGAATATAGTGACATTAAGCAATAGTGCATCACTAATGAAAACCTACTAGTATTTTATGAATGTAAGCAATTTTCCTGAATTTTATGTGCATGCTACGAAATCACTGGTATTGAAGTCTATTAAAATACATATATTTGAAAGAAGAGCCGATAAAAATGATCTAACAATATTTAACTGCCATGCATGTTCATTTTTAAGTGTTATTATGTATAAAAACAAATAACTACTTGTTTGTAGGATCAGCCACGGTAGTTTCAGCATTTGATTTATACATAACTGTTGGCTTAATAAATGCAATATAGAAAAACCTAAAGGCAATATAATCAGGCATGACTACACCCGCAGTTGCCTCTCCTCCCAACACATACGCGCCGCAATGGTTTCGACTGATGCGATGTCTGAAGAAGCTGGCTGTAATTAAACCGATTCTAAAATTGCAATTTTACTTTTAATACCTGCATTCTTATTTCCCGAAAAACCCTTTACTTGAAAGCATAAGTTTAATTTAGTTTTAAATCTCTTAACTTTCAAATATTTCACTTTACCACGCATTTTAATTTCACTGCTAATGCTAGTGTTAACTTTTGGTAAGCTTGTGTTTATTTGAATTTGGATGTTCTTGCGGGATGGTTACCTAAGATATCATTATTTTTGTATAGAATATTTTATACATATGAAGAAATATAGAATACATTTTAATGAAACGTTTTGAGAAGAATTCGTGGACCACTTAGAGTAGGAGAAGGGTGGAGAATAGGATTTAATTGCGAATTAGAAAAATCAAACACGACATTGTAAGATTTAAAGAGGCATAAAGAAAAGACTGTTAGGACATGCACAAAGAATGGATAAACAATAGTTACCGAAAAGAATATTACAGGAAAATTAGGCCCCAAAAGGAATAAAGGAAGACCAAAGTTGAGATTGTCAAATAAGCTCAAGCAGATTTATAAAAAACCGAATGGAAAAGTGAGGCGAGGACAGACAGCAACAGGAGAAGAGAGTGAACAAGGCCAAAGCCCATCAAAAGCTCTACAGTCAGAGATAGAGGAGATCATGATGATGATGAAGACGAAGAAATAATTTTAATTTCTATTACATTTCTATTAACATTATTTCTGAAACTAGAATTTAGATTCAAAGAATTATCGCAAGCAAGAATATAGAAAAATCTAGATATTTGACATAAGCAGCATCTGTTGTCTAAAAAGGTGGTTATGATAGGAACACAAGGAAAATTTTAAATATTTTGTCTCTATTTTTATTTTATTTTTGGGGAATATCCTCAGAGTGCTACTTCTTAACTCACAACTGAATGATGGACTCATATATTAGCTTTAAAACCAGGCAATGATGTTTGGATGAACATATTTAGGCATACGGAGGCAAAAATGTGCGAACTGACTTATAAAATAATTCATAATTGTAGAATCCATAGTTCCGAGTTTCAAGTTCGAGTCTCCTGAGTTTCTGTAGGCATGTTTGGAACAGTTGAAAAAATATATGATTTTATCGTTGCAGTTTTAACTATTTAAATAAGCATATGATTAGTAGCTTACAGCTGTATCAACACTTTACCATCTTAAAAGAAAGGTTTCAGAGTAGGACATTTAAGACAAAGCAGAGCTGGCATAATTTGTGATACGTTTACAAATAGGTAGGAAATTTAAAACAGAAATTTGGGAAAAAATCACACATCTTACGGTACATTGGGATAACAGATATTGAAAAGTAAAAACCAAATTCATTAATACAAAAACCCAATACAACAGCTATAAAATAAATTTTCAACTGCATTCAACCAATCCAAGGCGAATGCCATGTGGTGTGTATTATTGCCAACGCGATGCATTTAAATAGTTCAACTGCGTCTTATATCATAGGACAGAAGTTTAGCGAAGGGGTGTACTTATTACTGAACAGTGCTTTAACTTAAGACACGACTACCGCATGCAAGACCATGATCGTAAAAGAGGGACTAAATATTTCTAATTTCTAACCTATCTAGGACAGGTAAGGTAAGACATCTGTTTGAGAAGCTAGTCTACTTCTGAAACACAGCTTTAAAGATGATTAAATATTTCGAACGACAACTGTTTCCATTACTAGGCACTGCAATGCATTCGATTACAACCGCGATACAGTCGGAGTTAGATGAAGAGAAAATAAAATAAAATCGAATTCTTAGTGGACATTTTTAAAAAGAGTAAAGCTAAATTGATTTTATATATACAAGTGATTCTGCAAACTTTGGTGAAGGAAACTACTGCTTCATATTTTGTCTTGACTATTAAATTTAGTTGAGTATACTTCCACCGCGAAGTATAAACGTAATGAAGCTATTATTTAGCGCAGGAGAGGAAATTCGCACACAATTTTAGCTAAGCTACCAGATAAGCAGACGGCAGTATACCGGACATACAGCAGATTATCTAGTACGATCTGGTTAAGCAAAACAACCTGTTGCAAAACGACAAACACTAGAAGTACACGCAGAAAAGCAGATTTTCAGATCAAAACTTTGTATGTGTATATCAGAAATGTAAGATTATCACAGATAGCTCTGCCGCTCCTTATTCGTACTAAGATTGTTTACAACCTTCACATACTGCAGGATTTTACGCCGCATTTCAACATTCTCTGTTTACATTTCTCACACCAAGGAAGGCCAGCAGCATAGCTTGGATTTAATGTATAAAAATATGATGTGGTGCAATTCCTTCGACCTTCTCTATCCAGTATAATTATTTTTAGAGTATCGATTATCCGAATACCGATAAACCGAAAGTGCTTTCTAGTTGGCAAATTCAAACAGCCAATTTGTATCAGAACTGGCAGGGCTGATTAAAGAATCTTCAAGATCTGAAAAATATGACCAGGAAAACATTCAAAACTGGCTCTGAAGTATTTTCGGACAACGAAATGATTGCCAGTGTCCTCGACCAAGACCCTTACGACGACGCCGTGCTGAAAAAGGACCATCCAGTGAGGAAGGAGACGGCTGCGAAGCTGCTGGAATAGCAATAAGAATGTGACGCTGTCCAATTGCTATCTTTAAAACGTTTGCATTTAGGGGGGGAACATTCACATGACTTTCTCTATCCTCTATCTTTGTTAGTGGGTACACAAAATATTCTTACTAAAGCTTGAGACAGTATTTTTAACACTTAAATGATATCAGTCTAATTATATAATATAAAATATAATAACAGCCCGCCTTAAAGCAATATGTGTATAATATATAAAATGTATATTACAGTCATTATATTATGTTTATGTTATTATGTAATGTATAAAAATGTGATGTGAATGTATTACGTAGTTTAACACTGTAGGATCTGTGAGAATAGAAACAAGCTGCTTTTCGTAGCAAACAGAATTATAAAGTAGAACCCGAAAGTTGCTCACAATGAGGTAACCTTGAGACAACAATAAATTAGAAAATTTAAAAAGGCTACTAATAATTCTTGGAACAATAATAATGTAATATTTAAAACAGTTTATAAATAGCCAATCAAAAACTAGAAAAGCTAAACGTTAAATAAAGGTATACTATTGGAGTAGGCTTAGCCAATCAGAGTCTAGAAACAGAGAAAATGTACAAATTCAAGCGGTAGACACTACAAGAAAGCGTACCCAATCAGTTCTGGTCGGTACGGGTTCAGTGAAACATGAAAATTCATTTCGGTGAAAATAATATAAAGTTTACCTGTTAAAAAGTGCAATTAAACAATAATCTCACAGCTCTATAGTAGGATATATCAGTGAAGTGTTATTTAATCGTGTGAAGGATTAATAAAAAAAAAAGAACTAATATTATAATTTGCGTAAGCCTTGTTCTTTAGCCGTACCAGTCCTGTTAAGAGATATGTGCTCTACAAATTACTAATGACGCAGCCAAGGCATACATATATAATATTTAAATAAATATTAAAATAAAAAGTTGGTTCTCAAACGTGGGATGAAGGCCACCGGAAAGTTTGTACCATACGTGGTGCAACCGCTGCAACAACAATTAAACCCCTTCAAGTTTGGCGCCTAAGCGTGGGGAAAGAATAGATGAAAAGAAGAAAAGAATCAACGAACATCATAGAACTACCAGAATTGACAAAACTACAAGACTTCACTACGAGAACTTCAAGATCATCATACAGAAACGTCACCCAAGGACATCAAAGACAATTCTTTCCGGAGTACGGGGCACGCAGTCAAAAATTCAACTAGAATCTACGAGGGAACACCCGAGTATAAAGGTTTGCTAACACAGCCAGAGATAAGGTCAGAAAATTCCAATACTATATATTTATGTAATTGTCAAGATAGTTATGAATACACTTATTAAAATAATTACATGTTGTTAAGAAGTGGAAAATTAAAATTCAGCAATTCAAAACTAAAAGTAACAAAAGAGAATATTCAAAATAAAATGGAAACAGAAAACAATGGAAATATAAGGTAGGAGAGGATTACAATGGAAATTTACAATCACAGCTAGAGGAAACAAATAGGTTAGATATAGATGAACAGGCATCTGTAAATCCACAATTACGCATAGAAAGAGATAGCAATAGTATGCAAGGTCAATCACCTTTACATATGTTAGTGCAGGGAACAACAAATGAAAGAAACACTATCCCTCACACATCTAGTCAACAAGAGCAAGAAAACTCATCACAACAAAATTTAATGTGCATTCTAAAAGCAATATCAGAAATGAGAGTAGAGTTAAATAATAAGCTAACTGAAACTAGTACTGACCTGAGAGTAGAGTTAAGTTGGAGGGCTGATCAATAAAGACTGAGACTGATCTTTTCCTGTAGCTTCCTTGATAGTTTCCTGTCTCTACCATGAATATTTGAAAAGAGCGGGGTTTCATGTATAATGTCCATAGACGGCAGCACTCTTGTATCGGTAGGTTGGTAGTAATGCTGTATATTGTTGACCCTACTTGAATTTCGCACACCACTCGACACGAGAGGAGCAATAAAATTTTCTTTTCGTTTAAATTATACAGCCTCTGAAACTTTGGAAAAGCTGAAGCAAGCATACGGTGAAGATGCACTACCTCGTGCAACAGTGTTTAGGTGGTTCAAGGACTTCAAAGAAGGGCGAGTCCTCTGTGCTAAGCAAGGTGGGCCTGGTGCTTCGGCTTCTGCTATGACTGAAGTCAACATCAACACAGCTGCTGTGATTGTTGTTCTTCCTCACACTACTGCTACAGCAGCGTACTACACGCCAGTAGTGGATACACTGAGAGAGCACATTGCAAGGAAACATCCAGAACTTCATCAGAATGGGTGGCGACTTCATCACAACAACGCATGACCTCACGTCGCAAACCAAGTCCAGGAATTCAACATCACCTGCGTACTACATCTGCCTTATAACCCCAATCTTGCCCCCTGTGATTTCTTTTTTATTCCCATCACTAAAGGCAAAGCTCCGGGGCATTCGATTTGAGACCACTGAAGCGTGCTGAGGAAATGTGAGGCGATTCTCAAAGACCTGACAAAGAACGGCCAGCACCATGTGTTCGAGGACTGGCAGAGGCGCTATAAAAAGTGCATTCAAGTAGGAGGGGACTAGTTTGAAAAAGATCATGTCAACATTGAAATGGAGTAATAAATACTGTGAAAAAAATCAGTCTCAGTCTTTACTGATCAGCCCTCGTAATAAGTTAAATGAAATCAGTATAGATTTAAATCATAACCTAAACAAAACCAGCACAAGTTAAATAAACTATAAGAAACTAGTCAGGAAACTAATAATAAACTATCTAGTATCAAAAATTATCTAGCTAAGCAGATAGAAAATTGTATGAAAGGAAGCAAAGCTGAAAGTAGGAGATTAGAAATCAAAATTGAACAATCTCATAAAGCACTTCAAAATGATATAGATTTAAAAGTAAATAAAGGTTGCAAGCAGCTAGAACAGAAATTGTCAAGTCATATTGATAAAAAATCTAACTGAAATGGAGCTGAAACTTAATAATACTAAACAGGGTATTTGTAACAAGTTAGATAAACAGGGTGAAGAATTAAAAACAATGGTGGAAAATACAAATGCAGATCTTGTGCAAATACAAATAGATCTATTAGGGGAAATAAGTAAAATGCATGAAATGTCTAAAAAAATGCAGATGCAGTTAAAGAAGGAAATACAGGGCAAGAACAAGTTATGTCAATGATAGACAAAATTAATGATAAAGTACAAGAAAGTAGCAAAGAAATAGATAAACTTAGAAATAATTTTGAAGCTTTGAGTACAGTGTACCAAAAGTAAATGCAAATGTAACTAGTTCTGTAAGTGCTAATCAAATGCATCATAATAATACAAGTGCTGAAAGAAGTGCATCACCTTTATTAACTAATAATACAAGAGATGCTACTGCTTTTTCCATAGCATCAGCCTCTCAAACACAAAACAATAATGATGACACACATGTGCATGTATCAAAACAACTGTCAACTATCATTCTTTGCTAATGAATTACCTTTACCTTATTTTAACGCTTCCTCAAGTCCAGTACAATTTATTCATGATCTAGTAGAATATTTTAAATTGAAGAATGTGGCTGAAGCATTAAAAATGATCCTTGTTAGAAAATGCTTGGATAATAAAACCTTAGAATAGTTACATATGCTAGCAGATTGTGAAATGAATTTTGAGACATTTAGAGTTTTATTCATGAATAAGTTCTGGAATACCACTGCGCAACATAAGATTAGGGCAAGCCTAAGTTATTCACAATATAGTAAGATGAAACTTGTCAATGACAGATTTTCTTATAAAGTATGCAGTATATGTCAGATATTTAACTCCAGCTATGCATGAGGAAGATTTTATTAGTTTAATTACTACACATTACCTTCTTTACATACAAAACTCTAATTGCAAGACCTAAAACTATCTATGAGATGACAGAGCTAATATCATCATTAAAACAGTAAGGAAATAGTAATAGTAACGAAATTTGGAGTCCACACAGACGAGACAGATAAATTAGGCGCGATAGGCATAATGAAAAGCCTTATAATACACGCTATCACCATGAAAGTAGGAGAAACAATGAATTTCACGGCCAAAACAGATTCAATTACACTACCCAAAATATCAGAGATTCACGACAACAAGGGAGACAGGAACACATAAATTATGTAACAATGGAAAGGATGAATGAGCAAAATCCTACTTCACCTAGAGGTAATAATCGATTTCAGCATAGAGGAAGTGTGCAAAACAGGGGAGACTACACAACTATAATCACACAAACAACACAAATACAGAAGAATATATACGCGGAGGACATAGCAATTATAATGGGAGAACAAGAGCTAGGGGGCGTGGCTCATACTCAAATGTTAATGATAATGAAATAACAGTAACTGAAGTACACAATGGCAATCCTGTAAGTACTGAAAATACTCACCAGGAAAACTAAATTACGTATTGCCTGACGTAGATTCTGGCAATACAGTACAATATGATTACAGTTTTCGATACTACTGAGTGTTGGTAGTACTACGGATTGCTTATGAAAAATAAAGAAAGATTACATTATTACGTTATACGCGACTTTAGAATCACCTTAAAAATTAAGTCCATAAGCATAATAGAACAAAATCTGACATATTTATTACTACTTGTCTTATGTGTACAAACAGAAACAAGGGAAAAGTAACAAAAAAAGATGAGGCACAAACTTTACTTAGGGAATATTAATTATAATAGTAATACTTATTATGGAATGCTTCTGCAGAACAAAAATTAATACTTCTTTTTGTGGAATATGCTACAACAAGGAGCTCTTTTATGTTAATTATAAATAAAATGGAATACTTAAGTGTCATTCTTATAATTAAACTACATTTATGATTATAAATGATCATTGTAATAACCTTTCCAAGATACTAGAGACAAAAGACTAACAGATTTGTTTACAAAAGCAGGTAAAATTGGGAGTGGAAACGGAGCTGGTCTGTTACCATTTGTCAGCACTCGTTTAGCCGCATTTATGGCGCGCAGGCTCAATTAGGGCTGGAGACGCATCGGTATTGAGCAGCGAATAAACGGAGCGGTTCTAGCGTTGACATAAATCGGATTGAAGTGTTAATTACTTTCGATGTTGAAACGAAATTCTTAAGTATCTCTCCAAAAACGTTTTATGGTGCGCATTCTGTGTAAGCTAGCGCAGAAACAAGGGGTTTGACTGTTTTAGTATGTTTTGCATATACAAAGATGATAGGCCTAATCATGAGCATTAACGGTAATAAAATAGTAATATATTGCTGCTACTGTTACTAATATGGCACTACTACAAAAACTACTACCCGTACAGCTTCAACTACTACCATCTAGATGCAAAATGTAGAACAGGCACTCAACTGGCTTAAGTTGTTTTTTCATCAAGCTTCTGTGATAAGAAAGAAAGAAAGAAAGAAAGAAAGAAAGAAAGAAAGAAAGGAGAAAAAAAAGAGTATCTCAAAACTTTAAACCTTCTTCGTCACTTGCACTTGGGAAAATGTAAATATACAGCATGAAATATTTAAAAGAAACTGTTGATGTTGTGGAAATAGAAATGTATTTATTTATTCTTTTGTAGATACATATTTTTTCTGCAATCATGTTTTTTGCCTATCCCTTTTGGTTTTCAAGTTACAGGTTTTCACGCTAATACAGTGAAGTGGAGTTCATATACTATTCCCAGAAAATTCAAGATACACATTTTATTTGTCGTGTCAGCGCCTCAAACATATGGCATTCGAATAAAAATCACGTTTTTGAGAAAATAAAAAATGTTGTTCCATGTAAACTATAGTTTGCGGAGGGGGAATTTCATGAAAACCTTGGTGCCGCATTCGTGGAAGATGTTGGTCTTACATATAAACGCTGGTATTTAATGGACTTTTCTTTTTTGAGTTTTGCTGTATACGCACACGTGCGCGCCCGGATCTTTCTTAAAATTCTTCATTGGGTTCAGGGAATCTTAAAATATGTATTTCCGTAAAACTTCGATATCGAATTTTTGGACAGAATACAGTACTTCCACTACCGATCATAGGTAGGCTGTAGATATAATAATACAGAAATATATAAATTGACCAGCGCCCCCAAAAAGTAAAAAGTAATGGAGACTAGCTATATAAGACTACGCATTTGCTGTTGAATGAGTAAAGAGGTACCTAACCGTAACGGTTACTTTATTCACTTATATAGTCCAAAGCATTATCATTGCTCCGAATGGGCACACGGTTAACCGCTGGATCCAAGTCGACGGTGAGCTCTCGATCAAGAGAAGTGCTTCGGACGAGAAACAAGGGAGCAAAGAAATTGTGGCAGTAATTTGTATCACAATAATGTAAATGCCAGAGTGATTGTAGTGTAAATAAGCATTATTGGATGACATTGATTTGAGATGTTTGTTAATTATAAGCATTGTTAGGAAATAAGTTTACATGGCCTCACTGAAACTGACAATAGGAGCGGATAACAATGTGCGAGGGGGTGAGTTGAATATTAATTAGAAGAGACAAACAAATGACGTCAGATTGGCGCGCTTTTCTTAGAAATAGCGGGAATATTTTCCCTAGAGCATATGTTTTCGTAATTTTTGATTGGATATAAAAATAGACGCTAATATTGGCGCGTTTTATTTACCAATAGCAGTTCGGTTATAATCTTTAGGCATATTAGGGTGTGGGAGTATAAAAAGCTAAAGCCAGAGGCAACAAAATCATCCACGCGTTACACGTCGCCAGTCCAACAGAAACATTTGTGCATAACACGTCACCCATCCAACAAAAGCATTCGCGGGTAATACGTCGCTCAGTCCAGAAGAAGCATTCGCGTGTAATACGTCGATCAGTTCAACATAAGTATTCGTGAGTTATACATCGCGTAGTTCAACGGAAGCATACATAAAGTACACGTTACGCAATTCTACAGAATCTCTCGCGTCGTAAAGCTAGTTATAAATGTGAAACACGCGAATTAATAATGTGCAGTAAATAAGTGACTATAGTGATATTAGAAAATATAACAGTTTCAGTCTGGCGTGTATCAAGAGTCAATATATGAACTTAATTAATTGTGACGGTGATAAAAGTGTAAAAACAAATTCTTTTATCAGTGTTATCTTTGAGTAACAAATCCTTTCCGTTTACACACCCTGTTCAAGAGATGTGTTCGACCGAGAAACAATAGCTAGCCGGAGGACAATGAACCCAAAATGCAAAATAATAAAACAATAACAGGCGCTCAGAAATAGATAACACGAAGTGACCGCGACAAATTGGCTCCCATACGTGGTGCATATAAACATGAAGCATCTACCAACTACCAACAAATATCACACTTCAAAATTGAGCCTGATACGCATGCAGTCAGCTGCACAATCACTTCGACGGTCAAGCGTATAACTCGCGCAAAACTTCTGGAATCGTGACGTTGATTGCCACCCCAGCTGCCAAGCCTAGGAATGGTTTATGTTTAGCTTAATCAACGAAAGCGATATAATACCTTTGCTTACTCACAGTGCGTAACACATACAGTCTGCATAGAAAGTGTATGCATCTATCTGGTTGTAATTTTAAAGAGAGCAGTATCTAAATAGTACTTATTTTATATTTGTTATATTTATAACCATGGCTCCTACGTTTTCAAAGATAAGTGTTAAGGTGTTACACAGTCAAAGTAGGGAAATAATTGCAAATGTCCTCGACTTCATGAAGCAAGAAGCAGAGATGAAGGAAGAAAATATATGTTCATCCGAGTTCCACAAACGCCTTAAGAGAGTGAAAGAAAGGGTAGTCAAAGCAACTGGTGTTTCACCGAGTTCCGTTTCCAGAGTTCTCAAAGATAAGAAAGAAAAAAAAACATATGGATGAAAGAGTGCCATTTGACACATCTGGGAAGAAACATAAGGTCCCCTAAACGCATTACAGAAATATACGATTTCGAATGCGTCATCGGCGCACGATTCACAATTCCTATGTGGAAGAAGAAACTGTGCTAACAATAAGCAGATTGCTCATCAAGCTGAAAGACAGCAGAAACTTTCAAGTTGGTGCTACAAATCTCAGAAAAATTATTAAAGAATTAGAGTTCAAGTGGAAGAAACCGAAATCAAATAGAAGAGTTCTAACAAAAAAGCAAAATAAATAAATAAAATAAAAAAATAATAATAATAATAAAATAAAAAGTAAATGTTGCCATGATAGCTTAGTCGGTTAGTGCAACGGCACGGAAAGCCTGAGATCCGTGGTTCAAATCCCGGCTATGGTACTTAATTTTTCAGTCTAATTCTACCTTTCCAAATGACTATAATTTTACGAGTATATGTACTTATATCAGCATCAATTTTCAAGGTGGTGTTACAAATTTCAGAAAAATACTATAGTGTATGAAGATGAGTCATACATACACAGCAGTCATACAGTACCTAAAAGTTGGAGTGACGATAGCGAATTAGGTTTGCAGGCACCTGTTGCCAAAGGGCAAATACTTATCGTTCATGCTGTTGGAAAGATCGGCTTCGTTCCAAATGTCCTTCTTTTACAAGTCGCAACAAACAACAGGAGATTTTCATCAAGAAATGAATACAGAAAATTACCTACATGAAGTGAATCAACGCCATGTTGATACCTAATATGCCTGCTGGGTCTGTTCTGGTCATCGACAATGCTTCACAATGCGTCAACACTCAAATTGGCAAACCACCTACCTCAAATTCCTTGAAAGAAGAAATGAGAGCTTGGTTATTTAGACATAATATAGCTTTAGATGAAAGCATGAGTAAAACAAAGCTATATAACTTAATAAAAGCCAACAAACAGCTTCAGAAGTCATACATACTTGACCAGATAGTAATACAACATCCCATAATGTACTTAGACTGTCATCGTATCGCCCAGATCTAAATCCAATCGAATTAATCTGGGCTGATATCAAAAAATGGGTGGCATGCAGAAATATTACTTTTAAATTAAAATATGTGGAGCAGTTATAGCGCCAGCAATTTGCTGAAATTGAAAGGCCAGAATGGGAAAATGTATGTCGACATGTTGAATAAATTAAGAATCATTATTTCGGAAAATACGGAATTGAAGAAAATCAAATAGAAATAATTCTCATCCAGAAAGTAGTGACAGCAATGATGACGGCAATAATGTGAGTGATTCCGCTGAAGAGGAAGGGTTGTTACGTGTGGAAGAATTGGAGGCAATGATTGACTGTGTTTTTTATATTAAGCGCTTTTTACAGCGTGGATTTTAATATACTATATATAACTAAGTTTATCAGCGCAGTGCAGTGCAGTGCATAACCAGTGTGCGGATATTTGACAATGATTGTCCCACGCACTCCTACAGCATGCAGACGACCGGTCACCTCCTGATCTGGTAAGCAACTCGCTTCACAGCTCTCATTAAGATTTTCACATGTGTAGAACTGTTGCGCCGTTATAACAAGCTATAACTGAGTCACGATGGGTATGGTTGGTTGTTTTCACTGAAATGCAGACCACTCACCAGACCTTGGCTTTGGCCACTATAGTTTACGTTCTTTATACTGATATGGTTCAGTGTAGCTAACTTGAAGTCATCTGGTTAAAATTCTTATAATCATAACACATGTTGGCAGATGTGGTTCTGATATGCATTTTATAGCAGATACACAGTTAACTGTTTTGTATGCGCCTGCCTTGATATTACACATTTCTCTTGCGACACCGCAGGAGAAACAAAAAGGCATTGTTTAAAACTATTAGAAAATCAAAAGGAACAGCTGTGAACATGAAATGGTTAACGCTACGGAAATAAAATGAAAAACTCATTTTACTCAACGTTATGCTTTAATGAGTTGTACAATTTTCCGAGGTAAATTTTTGTCTATCACGTTTCCGTTAAAAACATTTCTAAAACACTCCAACAAGAGTTATTCGCAGAAAATTCAAGATATAGGTTTCTTCTGCCATGTTAATATCCCAAACAGATGGTGCTTTAAACAAAACTGTTGGAGTCATTTTCTCAAAAAGTGAAGAAAAATAAATAAATAAATAAATAAACAGAATCTTCGATGTAAGAGGTAGTTTTTGGTGGCTAATCTTCTTGAAAATATTCGACTAGCCTGCTTAGATATTGGTATTTATCCCACGTTTCAGTTTTGAGTTATGCTGTTAACAGATAATTGGTTAAAAATCCCTGGGGCGCTTAAGACACGTATTTTCAGTGAAATCATTTTCATATACAATTTTTAGGATAAATGCAATATTTGCTTTCGCATAGATAACGGAGAAAGTAAAAAACTAATAATAAACATACTAATAAACACGGAGCGTTTATTTTTGTTTTTATTTTTTGGCCATAATAATATAGCAGTGTTAATAAAACATATTAGAATTTTTTTACAAATAATCATAAAATGCCATATGTTAAGATACGAAGCCCCAATCTATAGCGATTTCAATCAAATCTGAAATGTGCCGAAAGACAGACTCATAATTATTTCAACTCCATGCGAGCGGCGCAAATTTTCAAGATGCTGTCCGTATACACTGCCCTAATTCTGCATCTTTTTCAACATAAGCTGAAATCTGTCGAGTTTTCTTCGAATTCCCACGTACAATAATTAGTTTAAGGTTAGACTAGAGCGACTATACGGCTGACTTGGACTGGGCGTCAGTAACGTTAGGTTCGTTCTCAAGCTCACGGTAAATAACTTTAGCTTTATCCAGTTGCACGAGACGAATTCTGTCGTTCGTTATAATAAAATGTCGGTGATAAGTTTTTTATTAGTGAGTGTGCCTTACAACAGTGCATTTTTCTGTATGGTGCATACGTGAAATACTCTTCTGTAAGGAACTGTCGGACAAAATTCCAATCTGTTTCCAGATTTTATTCACGAAACGACGTTAGGAATTTTAAAGTCAAGCGTACAGGATATTTTATGAATTAACTAGTTCAACTAAATGGTGTGTTGAGTGAAGAAAAGTTGCGCGAAACAGAAATACAATGCACATGTTCGGAATCTAGGTCTTACATTTTCAAAGGCTATTTTAATGTAGCTAAAGTAAGCACGTATGTCTACAGTTTATTGTGTAAATTTTAGTTACGTTGATGTGACTTGCCGGCTCTGTGTACCAATTCGGATAGTGAGTACAAGTGACATCCAGTCCAAGAGCGCTGCACAGTGGTCTGGTCCAGCTCTAGAGTCACTTTAAAAACAGCGGTTCTTTAGCTATTTTTAAGGCCTGCAGATAGCTACACTTTCTAGATATGATAGCTTTACTACTAGATACTGGATACGGCACCAGGCGGTGGACACTGGTGATATATGAAATGAAATGGTAATTGGGAAAGGAAATTCGGGATGGAAACGTTCCAGGCTGAAGTCTAAGGTACCTCCCCGATATTTGACAGTTATGAGGATTGCGGAAAACCTGAAAAAAAAACCTCAGTCGAGGACACTCCTGGCAGGATATGCACCGCGGACCTCCCGCCCATGAATCCGTGCTTTAACGAACTCAGCAGCCGTGTCGGTTTCTCGATATGGAACATCAAGTATGCTTCTAACTTAGAATGTTAAAAAAATATCAGACAGATAATATTTCAGATTTGTAAGAACATATTAATCTCTTGACTAATCGACATTAGAAAATTAGATGTATTAAAACGTATATCTTGTATATAATGTATATCATTTTTTAAAAAATTATGTGCTCATTAAACATAACATGACATTAAATATAAAAATTACAGACATCCTTAAATGCTAAATATGGTTTTCTTTTTTCAATAAATAAAAAAATTTAAAGTGTTAAATTACCAAAATTCTAGTTGTATGTACAGATGTTAAATTTCAGATGCATTCGATTTGTGGCGCCGTGGGCGATATACGGTAATACTGGTAAAATATACGTGTTTCGGATGTTTTTATCTAATCCTAACAATCGTAATGTAACTTTAACAATATGTAAAATACATAGACATTTTGTCAAACTCTTAACATTTCAAAACTGATTGTAGCGGTTCGCCTAAAAGATGTAACTCGTAGAACTACCCATAATTTTGCGCTGAGTTCAATTAAATTTCGGATAAGAGAACATATTTCTTTCAAAATTTCAACTCCTCCTGCAATTCGTCTAAAAATCATGAAATCTCTATATAAAGTTTCCTTACCTTTGTAAAAATTTCAAAAACATTTGCAAACCATTGATAAAATCCGTTCAAACTCTTGTAGGTTCATAAAATTTTAACTTTGTACATAATATTCTTCGCCCAAAAAGTCGTACATCTTTTAGATGCCCCTCCATACAAACTACTCTTAATTCCATACCAAGTTGAAACGTATACAAAACTTTTTTCAAACTCTTACATTTTAAACTTTGTCTATAACCGTTAATTTTGCGTCAATTTGAATTACATTTGGAAAAGTGCATAACTTTCTTTGAAGCTCATATATAAAAGTTCTACTCAGCATGTAAAGCGATTTGCGCAAAACTGCTGAATTTTTTAGATTTTCCCTATATGAGCTGTGCTTAATTTTGTAATTGTTTCAAAACAGTTTGAAATGTATTCACAATTTTCAACTCTGTACTTGATATTCTTCGCCCAAAAAGTCGTACATGTTCAGGAGTCTCCACATGTAAACCACCCTTAATTTTGTACCGAATTTGAAACGTATAAACATCATTTCTTCATATTCTTACATGTTAAATTTGAACACTTTACATGCAGTTTCTTGCTTAGAGACAGAAAGACTGACAAATCGATGCAAATATATGTTCGCAGTAGCTAAGTACCTAAAGAAGCTATCAGTCAAGCAGAATATAGTTCATACATTATAAAAATAACACGATTTGACAAATACATTTAGCCTACTTACTATATCAAAATATTAATTTGTACTTTCAGGAAATTCTCCTAAGAATGGCATAAAACGCATAGTGGATAATTTTTTGTATTCTGAGTAATAATTCACAAAAATGTAGAACGGAGCTATTGCTGCTAGGTTCAAATTCTTATGGCGATGTGGCAAAAAACAAAGTTAGTTTTTGCAACGCATGAGCATTTAAGCTGGGGAAATGAAGAATGAACTGTTGAACGTCGTAACGCTGGCACTGTATATGTGCGGTGACTGACACGAGTTCAGAAGCTGTTGTACGCAGGCGCAGCACCATATAGTGTAAACACTGTAACGATGTAATGATGCACACAATTAACTCACATAGAACAAAAGAAATACACAGATTTGCACTTTAACCCATTCACTCGTTACGAGTAACGTATTGTAAATAGCGCGCGCATGTATCCTACTACCGCGGTTCGCAGCGTCTCTTCCACTCTGCCGCACCACGCACGCAGGCAGGCAGTTTAAAGATTTCGGTGTACTCACCTTGCTGGGGCGAGGGAGTAGCTGCACTGCTGGCAACTGCGGACATGGGAAGGGTGTCCGGCGGTCGGTAGATTCCATTTACTGGATTTGCCATGTTCTGCAACAGAAGGGAGATCATTTATATTATCTGTGGAGCCAAGGGGGTCAACCATATCTAACACACAGTACTACGGCATGCAGATCGATACAAACCTGCAGTAAAAGCCTCTCCATGAGGGTCAAGGATGCGCGAGAAAACATCGGCTTTCTGTTTCTTATTCTAGTCCCAATGTACACTACAATTAGATATCGAGAAACTTTTTTACAAGTACACTTTTAGAGGATTCTAATCTGAAACTATACTTAAACGTACTAGATATTGAATTTTTCGTTAAAAAGAAAAACTTGGTTTCAATTTTCAATAGGAAAAAATCCTTAAAGGTTGTAGAATCAGAATCCACCTAAGGTTTGCAATTCTGATCATTTGAATGCCTAAATGCGACGTTTAAATGGACATGCGTATGTGCTTGCAAATAGCACGTGAAATTTTATAATTCCAGTTTCTCATAATCTAATTTTCTTACCTTTTTTGCCACTTCAAAATGCCCCCGTGATGAAATGATTGTTCAACTGAATGGACGCTCGAAAAAGCCGGCTAACCATTATTTTATCAGAAAAGAAGAAAGTCGACCGTTGCAAATTCCAATAAAACAAATAACCTATAGATTCTAGCGTATATAGGATTAAATTCGCAATACAATCATCTATTAAAGTTAGGTCATCTGTGCGGCCTCCTGTTTAAACTGCCAAATGAGCCTAATTTTGCCCTAACAAAACAAAATAGAACGTTTTCAATAAACTGTTAAAAATTACGAGTGTAGTATCTCATCACACAGATTTCCTAAGGCTAGCCGAGCTCAGTGAGAATGTATTGCTGTTTCTGCAGTAGATCGAAGCATGAAACTTTTTTTAATGAAGGTTAGCCAGTTTTTGCAAGCACTCAATCATTTCTTTTAGATTTTCATTACACTCTTAAATTGAAGAAAAGAACATTTTCCTGATATCAAACATAGGTTTGAATTTAGAGTTTTAATAATTTAATACATGATTGATTTTTAGAAAATTAAAGCTCTATTACATTCTTATTAAATGAACATTTTATTGTAAAGAATTATATTCGAGGAACATTAAACATTTACAAATTTAAACTTCTCAAATTTTCATCTCGTGGGGCATTTTACATAAGACTCCGATTTTAATTTTTTGGAAATAATTTTCTTGGAACGTTAGGCAAATAGGACCATGAAAGTTACCATAGTTTTATGCTCTTAACTATGTTGAAAAATCTGATATATCAGATCAAATTGGTTTAAATTTGTAGAAATTACCAATTTCAGTACTAGGTATTAATTTAAATAGCCTCCAAACAGTCATTGGCTTATTGAATTGAATAAACTTAGTAGAGATTATTTATGAATCTCAAGCAACATAATATACCTACACAAAGAAGTATATAATTCTTGCAATAGAAAATAATCAATCAATCTGAATTAATCTTCCACTTTTTTTTACAAAGTTTAGTAGTTAGATCATTCTACCTATTTCATTTTTTCCACCTGAATCGTTCATCTATTCATACTAAACCCGGTGTATTCTAAACATCGGTTTGTTAGTGGTGCTTATTGCAACAATTTGCAACTAAAGATGTTTTCAAAAAACGCAATTTGCCGACGTTAGGGTTACAACAAATTTTGGAACGTAAACCGGGACACGTCGCCAAAACGACGAATTCTATATCAAATTAAAAAGCACTAAGGAGGAAAAAGAACTCATTGATACTATTCTCTATGAACCTATAATTTAAGATTGTAATCACACTATGACTATCTATAGCTGCTAATGATTGATATATTACAAATTTCACAGGCAAACATTTAAAACTGATAGTACAGAAATTATTGCACACTAACACTTAACATACTTCTGTGCTAATTGGGACAACCGGACAACTAGAAACTTGAGTCTTTTTCATACCACTCATACCTCTCAGATTTCTTTACTGCTTTCAAGATGCTGTTTTTTTTTTGTTTTTTTTGTTTTGTTTTTTTTGCACAAACATATAAACTTTTGAGCATGCCATGCTAAAATTGTAATGGGAATGCAAAATATTTTCTATTGTGTTTATATTTAATCGATTTCTTTCCTCCTTCCGCTGCGCTGCTATAAAAGAAAATACGTGCTCAAGATTTGCATTAAGTTTCAGGCACAAAGGAAACATACTATAATTTTCCATAATTTGATTGTGGATGTTTTTCTGGGTGCTTTTCAGTTTCAAAAACTTCAGGCACTTGTTCTGAACACTTCGAAACTTTTCCATTCATCTGTAGCTGTAATTAGATTTGTACTCACAAAATGTTTCAAACAAACCAACCGATCAAATGTTTCAGTTTCTGAAAGCCTCACTTTTTTTGCTGTTACGTATACCAATGTGTTTTGTACATCACTCCACTTCACAAGTATGATGGACATCCGCTTGAAGCTGTTCACGTGTTCCATTAATAAAGACCACTTCTGAAGATATTTGAAGGCTGTATTAAAAAAGAAATCAGCAGTTTCAGCATTGAATTTACGAACCAAATGTTCTCACTTCTTTCCTTTTGTTCTCGCAAAATGTTCTTCTTTGTGTTGATGTAAAATATTTAATGTTTCATCCAGCACTCCCTTTACATCAATCACAGACACACTTGAACCTTGCATTTTTTGCTTTGTTTGTTGAAAACTGAAAGCATCTTAGGTGGTTTTTCTTCTGTGAGAAAGTAAGGCTTAAGGGCTTCCAACAATGTAAACTTCTCTCCGTTGCTGGCATAAGGGATACCAATCTCATTTTTTAATGTGACTGAAGAGCTTTGTAGACTGTATTGACAAAATCACAAAAGGTTTTTAGTTTTTCAGTCTAGATGGAGACGTAGTTAAAAATCTTTACCACAAGAGCTTGAACATCCGTAGATATGGTATTGTGTAAAACATCCCATGCCTTTTATGTCCTTACCGATTTCCACTTTCAGCTTATGAAAAATGTTATTGGTTCCATTTCGCATCACTCCCCCAAAGTTGGTCTTTGTGTTGTCTCTACAGAATGCTACACGCTTTTGTAGTGGAATATTTAATTGTTTAAATGTGTCTACACAATAGTTTATTAGTTTCAGATGCTTTATTTTGCAATTCTTCTATTTTTATCAGTCTGCTTGTGTTTCCATCTTTTATAGTGAAATACCGCACAACCAGCGGACAAACTTTTTCTGCTGTATGGTTATTTGCATCAGTGACGTTTCCATAAAAGGGTATCTCTTGCAAATCAGTTACACAAGACGAAGCTGTATGAGGAGCAAGAATGTGTTTCACTACTGCAGCTGCTTTGGTGCGGGCTAGGGACTGCTCAGAAGCAATTTTCGAATCACAATACATGAGAGGGTGTAGCTTATTACTGCAATCCAGTGAACTAAACGAATGGTGGTGTTTTATCAGATCATTGTTATTCCGCAGCAGCAAGATGATTTTCTTTTTTACTGTGCTTTTTTGACAAAAAAAATCTGATGTGTTACACTCACATGACTTTCTCTATTCTTGTACAAACTATTTTTACAAACGGTTATTCTCCATATGCTTCATGTTAATCGAGATATCGATATGTCAATCTTATTGCTAACTTTCTTGTAGATGCAAGGGGAATATGGTAGGCTTTAAGCCATAGTCAAATCTTTTAAACGCCGGTTGCTATGTGGCGCATTCCATTCTCTTTGCATGTCCAGGACGTAAAAAAAATGAATAACGAATTTGAGAAAAACTAAGTATTGGAAAATTTAAGGGAATAACAAGCAATATCTCGAAAATGGTTCACTCAACAAGAACAATGTATATGACATAAATTGTGTATTTTAACGCGATCTACAATTTTGGTGTAGTAAAATTTTGTCTATCTCTTATGGTTTACCAGTTATGCAAAAGTCGTTCACAATGAAGAATACTTTTGGAGACATTCCCAGAAAATTCGAGATGTACATTTCATTTGTCATGAAAATATCTTAAATATATAGTATTTTAATCAAACTCGTTAGAGCCATTTTTGAGAAAATTAAAATGTTCGAAAAATGTTCCATGTAAAGGGTAATCTGGGGTGGGAGGATTTTCTTGAAAACCTTCGTGTCGCATCTCTGGAAGATACTGAACCTAAATACCAAGTTTGGTGTTTATCCGACTGTTCGTTTCTGAGTTATGCTGTTCACAGACACACACACACACACACACACACACACACACACATAGACATGTTTCAAAAAATACTTTTTATGGATTCAGGGGGCCTCGAAACATGTATTTCCGGTGAAATCTCGGTATCGAATTTTTGGGTGGAATGCAATACTTCCCCTACTTACTCTACGTAGTAGAGAAAGTAGAAAAATCTGTCATTTCTTTGAAGATGAGGCTCCCTGCAAGCTAGATTTATGTTTTATCTCTTTAATGTGGTCTTGTATGTCCGATTTTCTTCCATCTCTCATAGTTGCACACGGAACAATATGCTTCTTCATCATTTCTCCCTTTTTCCTATAAATGTCCACTGTTTGGTGCAGTATACCTGAAACTGGCACTTTCTTTTAGGCATGTTAATAGCTTTAAGCCTAGTATCTCACATTCACTGAATGCTTGTAAAATGATTACCCTTCTTTAGTTCTTTATATTACAGCAGATGAACAGATGACTACAACACAGAACGGTGACTCAATGTCAGTGAGAAATGGCAGGTTTGTCAACTTTTAAATGTAAATAACCCCATACACTTCGAACTCTTTGAATCCAAACAACTGTTTACAGAGGGAATTACATTAGATTAAACTTAATAACAAATTATATCTATTTGCATAATACTATAAACTATCTGTAAACTAGATACAGAAAGTACTATTTCTAAAAACCGGGACATTTGACCGTTCCGTGCGAATCTATCGGGACACCAGGACAATGGGTCAAAAATGGTGACATAACCGAGACATATGGCAACTCTGGCTGATCTGTACTTTGACAAATTGGTGAATTATCTAGTTTTTTCTACGTGTTAGGTATCTTCAAGCTTTCAAAGCTCACTGTTATCCGCAAATTCTATTGTATCCGAATCTTCCCTTGAAGTGGGCTCTCCATTCTTCTTCCTAACTGCTGGAGGACATATAAAATATGTATTTTGTGATGCAAGAGAGCATATTAATCTTTAAAAAGCATGTGTACAGCCTAATCAATTCTCGGCTATAAATAGGTCTTATTTTTTATTTATTTTTATTTTTTTAAGTTTAGGACTGAGAACTGAACAGTGCGACAATGACTCTGCTGCCAGATTGTATAATTACTTACAGCACCCTTAACGATACGAAGTGAATGTGACAACAGCGCTTTCATTATTCCAGATTAAACGCTCTGATCAACGGTTAGCAAGAGAGCGCTGTGCTAGTAATAGTTCTGAAGCATCAATCCTAAAACGTTCAAGTCTGATTCAACTTGACAACTTTAGCCGCAGGAGAATGAGAATCAATATCAAAGCAAGTGCCATTCCAATTAGAGGGTATGAAAAGTTTTCTTTATAAAAGTGGTGAACAAATTAATAAGAGACTCGATGTTATCTCCCGTTTCAAACAAAATGCGATTGTCTTTCTTTGTAAAGTAATAATAATAATAATTGTTATTATTAATTAATGATAATATTATTATACTATCATTTAAAACAACGCAGATACTGCTTCACTAAATATATCTCTAAATGTTTTTTGTTCACCCCATTATTTTTCTCACCTTGAATCTAGCAAAATACATTGAATACAGCAATATTCACTACTCAGGTACTCTATTATGAATAAATTAGCATCGAGCCTATTCCTGTGCTACAAAATGAAGCAAAAATGTTTAATGTTGTAGCAGCTGCAGAAGGAAATGGGTCAGTACAGCTACCATGTCTGCCAAAGTGTTGCAATTTGCTTTCTTGTGTAAATTACTGCTGCCATAACATTTCAAAACATATTTAACAATAAGTTGTACGTAAAGATTTCAATAATTTAAACTAATTCTCGATGTAAAAGCTACACACTTTATGCTGTTTACTTTCTCTACGGCGTTCCTATAATAGGTAAAAGGAGGCATTGAGTTCCACCCACAAATTCGATATCGAGATTTCACGCGAAGTACGTGTTTTGAGGTCCACTAAACAAAAACAAGGGTTTTTAGTAAAATATCCGCGCGCGCGCACGAGTCTCTGAACGGCATAACGAAAAGCCGGATTAATACACTTGGTACTTAAGTTCAGCATCTTCCAAGGATGCGACACGAAGATTTTTTAGGAAAACCCTTTCTTAGAAAACTACTCTTTACATGGAAGATGTTTTGTTATATATTATTTTCTCAAATATGGTCTAAAGATATGCCATAAGGTTAAAATATTTGCATGATTAGAAGTTATAGGTGTCCTGAATTTTCTGTTAATAGCCTGTGAAGCTACTTTCACTCTGAATTAATTGGTAAACCATATGAGATGGTTTAATGCGCGAAAAGTAGATCTTGTTGACATGCACAATTTATGCCAAATGCATTTACAGCATTAATCATTTTCGAGGTATGTATTGCTATTGCATTCAATTTTTCATTACTTCTAACATACATTTTTCAAGTGCAAAGTCAATAATCTCTTGTTTCTCGCGATGTTATGTAAAGAGAATGAAATTTCAAAGCCAGCATATAGCGACCCGCTCCTTAAAGGTTTTACTATCGCTTCAGCTTCCTGTATCCCTGTTGTACCTACTACAAAATGTGTATTGAAACATTTCTGCAAACCTTTATATCGTTTAGCACGAAGTAGATAAGACACATGACCTTTTGTAAAAATAGTTCGTAGAAGAGAGATGGTGGATAAAGAAAGTCGTGTGCACGTAATACATGTCCCCCCCCCGAGTAGTTGAGGTGATTACAGGTGTAAGATTTACTTTGGTTCAGAAACTATGGAAAACTGAAAACATTTAGCGTCCCGATTATCTTCATGGCCGGAGATGAGACAGCAAAGTCAACAGCAGCGGCTCAGATATCTTCCACTGATATGGAGATGATACATTGATCCTGAACGGAGGATTCCATCTTCCAGAACAGTAAAGATCGTGCCTAAAAATTCACCAGGAGTTGATTTGTTTGCCATGAAGCTCATATGCGAGAATAGTTACTAAGGAATGATGCATACGTAAGAATATACTTTCCTTTTTAGTGTGCTGATCAAGTTAATTTTTACCACGAAACTTTGACGGATATAATGTCTGCGGACGAAATTGTAAAGTACCTTAAAAGCTAACATAATACTTGAAAAGTAGTAGTGAAATCTCTTTTAAAGAAAAAAGAAAACGAAAATGTTTCCACATACAGACACACATAAATTCTACCAAATGTTCTAAGTCATGTGACGGAGCAGTAGGTTTAATCATTACCTGGAACTCAAACCTAAATTATTCTCTTTTATGAAAGGAATTTCAACAGAAAATGCAGTCTTTAAATTAGAAAATGTACTACTGTCTTCCAAGAAAGGTGCATGTAGAAAGAATATTTTATGACTTAGCGAAAGCTTTTGACCGTGTCAATACTGAAATAGTGGGAGAAAAATTAGCTTTTTAATATATAAGATACACCAGATTGGGGAGCATGAAAACAGGGTTCTCCTCAAATTCCAGTTTATCTTCTTTTACTAATTCATATAAACGAGTTGTCTTTATCCATCCTACTTGCAGATGGCATATATTAAAATCAGGGTTGGAGAAAGGGCGATTTGCGATTAAATTATCATTTCTTCTTGGGTGGCAACCCACTTATATTTTACGTATGCAAGGCGGTGCTAAGCATATTACATATCTTGTTGAGTGATAAATAAAGGCATTTTTCGCCATTCATGGCTTGAATTAAGCTTTAAATTGCTTGTGTCCATGGCTTAAAGCAAATAAGCTGTTGTTAAAAAAGAAAGCAACTCATTCGATACCACACACAGCAAACGTGCGCAATTATACTTCTTGTTCTATAGACGATCTTAACGTTGAAATCGTTCGAAGTATTTGCGATAATTTTGTTTATTTTAACTTAATAACAACATTTGGTTGTATTTTTTCGAGAGGTTCATTTGAAAGTACTCGTATCTATGAAAGAAGGGGGGGGAAACTATATGAACTGTTTCTGGTACGTACCGCGATACTGAGACGACTGATCTCCCGTGATGTCAGAAGTCAGGAGATGTTCAAGCTCTATATAAAACATTTCATCTCCATATCTGCAGCAGCTCGCCCAAATCTTAAATTATTACGAGGCTCAACGAATGAATATTCTTAATTTTTGTACAGATTTTAATCAAGTTTCTGGCGAATGTTATTGAAACTGTTACTGTAAAAAAATGACTTCGTACATGTAGTTATTCAGGTGTTGTTTCGTTCCTACGAACTAAGACACGAAGCGAAGCTAATAGGCACTCTATAGTAGAGTTAATCCCCTCCTAGAATCAAAGCCTGGCTGCACCACTAATGTAAGCAAACACATTCAAAAATTATTTTAACCAACAATTTTATACTTGTAAGTCTTTATGACTATGCAACGAAATTTGAGGCAGTATTTTTAACACTTAAATGATTTCAGTCTAATTATATAATATATAAATTCAGTAACAGCCCGCCTTAAAGCAATATGTGTATGTAACAATATATAAAAAGTGTACATTACAGTCATTGTATATGTTTATATTATTGTATACATGTTCAATAATGTTATGTGAATGTATTACGTAATTTAATAATGTAGGAGCTGTGAGAATAATAGGTTAAAAGTTGCTAACAATGAGGTAACAATGAGGTAACCTTGAGGCAATAATGAATTAGGTTTAATAATGCTACTAGTCATTCTTGGAGCAACAATAATGTAATTTTTGTGACAGTTCATAAAATAGCCAATCAACCAGAAAAAGCTTTAGTTAAATGAAGGTATTCTATTGGAGTAGGATTAGCCAATCAGAAACTGAAATATAGCAAAATTTACAAATTCAGAAGTCAGTTGGTTGTAGACAGTGTTCCTAACTGGACGCGTTGCTTGTAGACAGCGTTTCTAACACGGCGCTAGATGCGTCCTCGAGAAACTTAGTACGTATTTTGTGTGAGACAAAAATAGTTTATGTGTTAAAAAGTGCAAGTAATTAAAAAAATCTCACAGCTCTGTCTATATCAGTGAAGTGTTATTTAAATTGTGTCAAGCATTAATAAAAGGAGTGAAGTAAAATTATAATCTGTGTAAGCCTACATTCTTCAGTCGCACCACTCCCTGCTAAGACATTCATGTCTCTAAAAATAAATACTGACGTAGCCGAGGCAAACATAAATATATAATATTTAAAGAAACAGTCAAATTACAAAGTTAATATTTTTAAACTTGGGGCGAAGGCTACCGGAAACTTTTTACCATACGTGCGGTTGCAACTTCTTCAAGTTCGGCTCCCCAACAGTCGAAATAAAAATACAACTCCTAAAATAACACCTTCAAATTACATGAATTTTTTTAAAACTCAAAACACCAGAGATTATGACTCTCTTAAAAAGAATCCGAAAAGATACCAGCTTTTGACCGAAGAGGTAAACCATTATGACACCATTCATTACTGCGACTATTTTTAAATTTTTGGCAAAATAAAATTTTGGCAAACTGCAGTTTTACAGTTGTATTGTAATGTTTTATATATTACCAAATTTACTCACTGATTTTAAAACTATGTGTTTGTGTACATTTTTTATTGGGAGTACCTCATGAATAATAACAGAGAAATGGTTTCTGGGAGACCTCTGCTAAATACTAAGGGTACTCCACAAAACTACTAGAAGTTCTTTTGCGAAATGTTTAGTTATTCCTTTACTGAAGACGATTTACGCCGTCAATTTGATAGCGTAGACTCTGTTTATTCGCAGATAGTGGCTACAAGCCTTAAGATGTATCCGATTGCATGATGTTCTTCTCTCAACATGAAAAGAAATATGTAGCAAATTGGACCACGGCCATAAATATGAAATTTGATATTTTAATACTGAAGATTCTGGCCTTGAATTCCTATGCAAAAACGAGTTACCCTGAGATCCGATTATGAGGCGATTATATTCACAACTAGGCTCTCAATTTTTATCTTTTCACCTTTACATGTTTGGGCTCGACAGTCCCGTTTGGCTCAACAGTGTGGCAAAAGAGGGAAGTGCATAGTTAAGCAGTCCCAAGAGTATTTTCTTCTCCCCTTGGTAATGTACTTACATCAAAAGACAACTTTCTCCTCAGTCATTAGTCTAAGCACCTGCGTTGTTGCGAAGGCATTTTCTAACAACTATACCCTATTTTACAGCTGAGATTTCGGCCGTCTAACAAAAGTATATAACTGTCAAACTTTCAAAGATTTCATTGTTATGGTTACTGTACAATATTTCACGAAACTTCTGGTAAATCAGTTCAGGGACGCAGTAATGGCATTACAAGTTTACTGGAATAAATACGGGATGTGTAGTAATCTGTAGGACACACAAACTATCTGCAAACAAAAGGCATCAAAACAAGGAGAAAATTGTGAGCATGCATCCTATTGTTATCTCGACTCAAAGATATTGTAGTTCCAGTTCTTTTGCATTGAGGGTAGTGATACTTACTATTATAGGAGATGCTCAAAGTACCAACTGAGGCTGGAATGCAAGCATGCTGTCATCGTTTTCTAAAATCTCGCAAGCGTACCCGAAGACTGTTGCAATCGTTGGTTGCCATCCTATTTAAACTAACGAAGAATTTCAATGGTGCTTTCAGTGAAAAAGGTTCTTTCAATTGGGGTAACAAACACAAATCTATTGCCTTTAAGTATCAAGAAGGCACGGGACATCCAGAAAGTCCTGCGTGATCCATGTATTTCTTAGGAAAGCATTCATTCAAGGCATTTCTACAACTCTGACTAAACTGGGGCGATACGTCGTTATGCATAATAACATACGAGAGTGAATATGTGGTGAGACATCTTTAAATACTTTTTGCAACGTGTATGTTAAGAAATGTGGATAAGCTTGTTAGCAGCCTATCAAGAAAAATGGTGCGGTTAAATTAATGACTGCTATTCCTGCCCAAATATCGACCTGGATGATGGTGTCGCGACTAGAGGGTGGAATGTTTATCTCCTCAGCCCGATGATGAGCATTATGCAAACTGCATTCCAACTCTGATAAATTCAACCTCGTCGTCAAGTGTAATAGAAGATGCACCTAACATATCTCGGAAACAAGGTACTATGGGACGCATGTTCACATAGTGTTTCGTTTTTATTTTGATCTCTCTCCTGTCCAATGGTGGCTTGAGTTCCATATATCGTATGATAGTCATACACACTGCACACTCAATGAGGAGTTAATAATTTTCATATCACTTCAATAGAGACGTATATGTTCTCCTTGCTGATCATTTGCTGTAAATTATATTCAATTTAAAAGCTCCAGCCGTCAATGCTGGGATTAGGAAGTGATCTTAAGTATTGTACAAATCACTAGGTTACAAATGAAAACTTTTTTCGTGCGGTACGATTAAAAATAGGTCACTTTTACTAATTTCAGAATTAAAAAATGCATTCCGTTTTCCCGTAGCAATCTCGTTTTGGCAATACGACAATGCTCAATGAAAATATAGTTATAACATTTTCAAAAATATTACATACTCATATACAACTTTTAAAGAAAAGAACGGGCATTGTCACACATTGTTTCCACTTGTAAACCTCACACAATTGGCGATGAATGTTTGCTGGCGTAACATTTCTGGCATTCCAAAAAGGAATCACTGATCTGACTTCACAGTCGTCGGGTCGTTCAATTGTTTTGAACATTTCGAAACGCTCTAATAACAGTAAAACACAAAGTGAACGATCACTCACAGCAGCGTCTGGCTTCTTAATGAATGGAGGAAGTGATCGCGACTGCAGCGCTAAAATATTAAAACTGTACTTTAAAAATCTGATGTGATGCATTCACATGGCTTTCTCTACCCTCTAACGTTTATTAGTGGGTATACAAACTATCACTATCTTACTAAGGCTTATTTTTCTATCTATCAAATCAAACCCATGGCACGCCAGCCCAGAACTGGACCAAGGCCTACCGCCCCGACCGCGTCATTGGTGAGGGGCAGTACTGGAGGGTGGGATGGGTCAGCGCCCTGGATCCCTCCTGGCCGGTTAAGGCGGTCTTCCCAACCAGGGTCGCTACGTTTTCATCACGTAGTTCCTCAATTGGCCCTTCAGGGACCTAACGAAGCGGAGTGCACTCTGAACCAGACCTCCCAGAGGGGATAAAATACCCACGCAGGGATCGAACCCGGGTCCCCCGAGCCAGTGGCAGGCGCGCTACCACTGCTACTATTTTTCTATCTACTACATTTAAAACCAAATAAACCTTTGCAGAAATAGCTATATTACGCATTTCGTTATAGATACAAAGGGAACAGCGATAGTCAATGTTTTAGAACTGGACGCTATACGCTGGCCTTAAAATTCCATACTGTTTCCATGAATCAAGAGAAAGAACTGAATGTTGACACGACTTTAAGAGAATAACGAAGAAATGAACTCGAACCTTTAATAATGGATGTCTCAGCCCCCCCCGAAAAAACATTGAAATAAAGTGTGTGGCTTATAGGCATCTATATTAGTTGTGTAGTAGATAACTTTTCGTCTGTCGCTTCATGTTTACCATTATATAAGACTATAAAATTCCTTTCGAATGAAGAGGACTTCTCAGGCTATTCCCAGAAAATTCAAGATATACATTTTGTCATGTAAATATCTTTAAAATATGGTATTTTAATCAAAATTGTTGAAACCATTTTTTAAAAAATAAATAATTTCAAAAAATATTTTGTGTAAATGTAGTTTGGGGTGTGAAAATTTTCTTGAAAATCTTCGTGTTGCATCTTTGGAAGGCACTGAACCTAAATACCATGTTTGGTATTTATCCGACTTTTCGCTATTGAGTTATGCTGTTCACAAACACAACACACACACACACACACACACACACACACACACACACCGACCTTTTTTCTAAAAATTCTTTTTTGGATACAGGGATCCTCAAAACATGTATTTCAGTGATATCTCGGTACCGAATTTTTGGGTGGTATACAATACTGTCACAACCCTAGATTAATTAAACAAATTTACTGAACTTTCCTTACTTCAGGTCATGGCAATTGGAGGGAGGGGACGTCTACTCGCTTGGCATGCAAACCTATGGAACTGAACTCAAGAGGATAACCGGAATTCTTATTGAGAAATAAAAAAGAAGTTATTTCAATTTCAACAAGTTTAATAACACAAGATCTCTTACCTTAAAAATCATATATTAAATAATTCACAAGAACATCCTCAACCCAACAATCCCCTCGCCCCGAGGCAGATGCCCGGAGCACCTTACACTACTAAGGTCCCATAGCTAAAGAGAGCGAATCAAGATAACTCACTTATTTTATAACTAATTATCCCCACCACAACTTCCGGTCAAAATGATCACCTCAAGCTACTCGAATATTGTGGATCTTTCCAGCTGTTTCTAGAACAAGTACAATGCTGCCCAACGTTGAATTGATGCTTCCCGATACAGGCCTAACAACCGATTCTGGTATGATCGATTTAAGTCAGGCCTACCAAACTAAATTTACATGTGTTCGCCACAATACCTTTTCTACCTACTATGTACGTGGTAGAGAATGTAGGGCTTTTTTTTTTATTCAGGTGAAAATATGCATTTTCACTTGCATTAACATATGTATTTCCCGTGAAATCTAGATATCAAATTTTTGGGTGGAATGCAACGTGATAAGAAAGTAAAAAACGCACGTAATAACAGAATCTGCATTCTGTGGTCGGGTTGAAGACTGGGCACATATTTTGACAAAATGTGCACAATGGGAGAACCAGCGAAAAATTAAATTCACACAAAAATTCTAAGCCCAGTTAGGAGATTGGCATGTTGGCATCTACTGGCTGTCCAGAGGGACTGCCAAACGTGGGCAATTTTCCGGCCAAAGTGCGCGAAGCCGGATCAAATTTGTTCAGTTAGAAGCAATTCAATTCTATTTTTTCTTTTTTACTTTCTCTACTACGTATAGTAAGTAGGGGAAGTATTGCATTCCACTCAGAAATTCGATACCGAGATTTCACAGGAAATACATGTTTTGAGGTGCACTGAATGCATATAAAGCATTTTTGGAAACATGTCTCTGTGTGTGTCTGTCTGTGAACAGCATAACTCAGAAACGAACAGTCGGATAAACACCAAACTTGGTATTTAGGTTCAGTATCTTCCAGAGATGCGACATGATTACCACAGATTACTCTTTACATGGAATATTCTTCGAAAATTTGAATTTTCTCAAAAAGGCTCTAACGATTTTGATTAAAATACCATAAGTTTAAGACATTTTTATGGTAAATGAATTGCATATCTCGAATTTTCTGGGAATGTCTCCAAAAGTATTCCTTATTGTGAACGACTTTTGAATAACTGGTAAACCATAAGAGATAGACAAAACTTTACTACCCAAAAAATGTAGATCGCGTTAAAATACACAATTTATGTCATATACATTTCTTTCTTTTTGATTGAACCATTTTCGAGATATTGCTTGTTATTCCCTTAAATTTTCCAATACTTACACTTCTTCTTAAATGGGAATAGCTTATTCATTTTTTTGTCTTGGATATGCAAAGAGTATTAATCTGTGGCAAAGAGAATGGTGCTGCACATAGCAACCAACTATTAAGAGATATGTCTATGCTTAAAGGCTACTCTATTTCTATATTACCCTTGCAAATACAAAACAAGGGGAATATAGTACGCCTTAAGCGATAGTCAAACATTTTTAGAACTGGTCGGTATGTGTAAAATGTAATTCTCTTTGCATGTCCAGAACATAAAAAAAGAACAATGAATTCTCAGTTGAGAAAAACTGTAAGTATTGCAAAATTCCAAGAAATAACAAGGAATATCTCGAAAATGGTTCACTTTACAAATAATGTTTATGACATATATTGTGTGTTTTAACGAGATCTACATTTTTTATGTAGTAAAATTTTGTCATCTCTTGCGCTTTACCAGTTATGCAAAAGTCGTTCAGAATGAAGAGGACTTTTGGGAACATCCCCAGAATATTCAAGGTACACATTTTATTTGCCTTGTCTTAAACATATGATACTTTAATCAAAATCGTTAGAGCCGTTTTTAAGAAAATAAAAATTTTCGAAAAATATTCCACGTAAGGGGTGTGGGAATTTTCTTGAAAACCTTCATGTCGCATCCCTGGAACTTATTGCCTAAATACCAAGTTTGGTGTTTATCCGACTTTTCGTTTTTCAGTTATGCTGTTCACACACACACACACACACACACACACACACACACACACACACACACACACACACACACACACGGAATGCTTTATTACTTTCTCTGCTACATATAGTAAGCAGGGGAAGTATTGCATTCCACCCAAAAATTCGATACCGAGATTTCACATGAAATGAATTGCATATCTCGAATTTTCTGGGAATGTCTCCAAAAGTATCCTTCATTGTGAACGACTTTTGCATAACTGGTAAACCATAAGAGATAGACAAAATTTTACTACACAAGAAATGTAGATCGCGGTAAAATACACAATTTATGTCATATACATTTTTTTGTTCAGTGAATTATTTTCGAGATATTGCTTGTTAATCCCATAAATTCAATACTTATACTTTTTCTCAAATGGGAATTCGTTATTATTTTTTTTTGTCCTGCTGAAGAATGGAATACTCCACTCCAACCAGTTCTTAAAATATTTGACTATCGCTTAAAGCTTACCAATTCCCCTTGCATCCACAGGAAAATTAGCCATAAGATTAACATCTCGATTAACATGAAGCATATGGAAAATAAGCGTTTGTAAAAATAGTTTGTACAGGAGTAGAGAAAGTCATGCGAGTGTATCACATCAGAATTGTTTTTATGTCCTGGACATGCAAAGAGAATGGAATGCTCCACATAGCAACCAGCTCTTAAAAGATTTCACTATCGCTTAAAGCCCCTTACACCCACAAGAAAATTAGCAATAAGATAGAGTCTGCAAATGTTTATCTCGATTAACATGAAGTAGATGGAGAATAAGCGTTTGTAAAAATAGTTTGTACAACAGTAGAGAAAGTCATGTGAGTGTAACACATGAGATTTTTTTCCCCTTTTCTTCTCTTTATTTTTCTTATCTTTACTTTGTAATCTTAAGTATGCATGTACGTACGGTCAGTGACCCATGAACTAAGTGTTTGTGTAAGAAATTTAATAATTTGATACCAATAAGGATACATCATCTATATACATAATCTATTCATTTTCTAGCATATTTAACCATTTCTACGCTTCGACTGCAGCAACACATCAGCACCCACACATTTTAAACATTAATCTACTTCAACTCTATAATTCTTTTTGCCAGCGGTATACTTTAGTTTCTGTCCTGATGAATAGGAACGTTATGGGTAAATTATTAATTAGCCTTTCGTTTATCCTCTCAGTTACTCAAAACAGAATTATTTCCTGGTGTTGCATTTGACATACAAGATGTTAGCTATTACTAGGAAGACACAGCATAGGCAAGGTGTTGGAACATTCCAATAAGACTACTAAGAACTCGAAACAAAACAACCAAAATGCAGAAACTATGATCTCTGAGCGAAACACTTTTATCTTCAACCTAATGGAGCTCTGAAACCGCTTGTGCTTGCTCTCTCTGAATGTCAAACACAGATGGAATTTGCAATTAATTTCGAAGTATCTAGTTTCCCTTATCTATGTGCATTGGAAGCTAAACTTTTTGCTGAAGACTAAACTGCGGTATTTGCATTGGTAGAACAAGTTCTAATTAAATTTACATTCTTACGTACACCTCATCAATCGATCAAATGGGTGCCTTTCCAGTGTGTCTTACACTTTCTTTTTCCCTTCAAATCGCAAATATGGAAAGATAGAAACTGAGGAGACTAATGGGAACCTCTCATGACCAGTTTCTGATACAGAAGGATGAAGATGGTGCTAAAGCTCTTTATGCGTCTAGCACTCCTTGCTGGTGTCAGATAATTGATGGAACGCTTTTAACCTGTCTTCCATTCTAAAACCACTTAACACCAATTTTGTGGCTCGCAAGAGAGCATGCTGTCCTAGTTTCCGAAAAACGGACATGAATGTCAAGACAAAAACTATAAAGCACTTATACCTACTAATGCTCTAAAACGTGGTGATTATACTTAAAAAAAATACACACTCTCTTTATTTTTATACCTCTTTTACACATCATTTCAGTAAAAGCTTTTTTCCCCTATCTACTTCATGATAATTGAAATAAACGTTTGCAGAAATATTTTCATTACATAATTTATTGAAGGTCGTGGCTAACGAGATAAGCTACGGCGAGAATCACAATTATGTAGTAATAGTAGTCATGGCTAACATTGAATAGCTTCATGATACATAGTCTGTTCAAAGACTTTTGAGACAGCGGAAAGGGGAGATAAGGAATTCGCGAGGCCGCAGGGTAGCAATAAGAAAGAGCCGCCACACGAAGCCGACCTTGCCGCGACTAACCGGCTTTCTACCTGCGCCTAGCGCGGTTTCAAAGGACTGAACACACAATAACTTGCGTTTACCATGCAATTAATAAGCAATTTATTTATTTGTTTAGAATTTAGATATATTAGACAACTATAATTTTATTTCCTAGCGCCATGACTGGTCTAGAAGTATCTGGCCGGTCTATCTCGTTAGCCACGTTCTAGGTATAAGAGGGGTACAAGGGCCCGAGGCGATAATCAAAACTAAACAGCGTATTGCTATATGACAGATTTGAAATTTCACACTCTTTACATGGCATCACCAAAATGGGATAGAAAACTTAAATATAGTAATGAATAATTCAAACCAAGAGAAATGAATAAGTATCTAGGAAATGGTTAATGCCATAATATATTCATTTATTTTTAAGGAGGTCTACGTTTTTCGTGTGGTACTTTTTTTCTATTTCTTAAGGTTTAACCGTTAATGTAAAATACCTATATAAAATTCAATCCAAATGAAAAAAAAAACCTTCATTGGCTATTCGAAGAAAATTCTAGATATAGATTTTATTAGTAATTAAATAGCTTAAATACAAGATTGGATCCAGGGAACCTCAAAGCACGTATTTCCGGTGAAATTTCGATATCGAATTTTGGTTGGAAAGCAATACCTCGCTTTACCTATTATAAATAGGTGCTAGAGAAAGTAAAAATAGTGTACATTTAATTTTAAGAGCAAAAAGGATGATACTACTGTTTCCTGACTTACCATTTGGCCAATAACGTTAATAATTCTAGAATCTACTGCGCAAGTCCAAACTTTTCTGAAAAATTAGCTGACTGCGGTCAACTTGTGGTTCGATCCTCCCAGTTTTATTCCCTGTTTTGCGGCGCATTTACGCCGCTGCAGGCATCATCATTTGATAGGAGTGCAACACTGGGCCAAACCACTATTCGCAAACCGTACCATGCAAAACAGCTATGTCAAGGGCTGTAATCAGAAGTAATTTAGAGGTGTTATTATAGCTTTGGGTTAGTTATTTAAACAATATGCTGCTGCTTACAGTACTTTTACTTGCTCTACTATGTATTACAGTAAGTAGAGGAAGTATTATATTCCACCTAAAGATTCGATGTCAATTTTTTTCACCCGAAATACATGTTTAGAGGCACCCTGCACCCAAAAAACATTTTTAGAAAAAGGTCCAAAAAAGTGTACCTGTGTGATTGTGAACAGCAGAACTCAAAAACGAAAAGTCGGTTAAATACCAAACTTGGTGTATAAGCTCAGCATCTTCCAAACGTGGGACACGAAGTTTTCATAAATCTCCCACCCGAAACTACCGTTTACATGGAACATTTTTCGAAATTTTTTTGTGTTTCTCAAAAATGGATCTTTATAATTTTGTTTGAAATACGACAGGTTTAAGATATTTTTATAATAAATTGAAATATATATCTAAATATTATAGGAATAACCTAAGTGCTATTCATTCTGAATGAGTTTTACGTAACTGACGTCAGAGGTAGACAAAACCATACTACGTAAAACAATGTAGATTTCATTAATGCATACAATTTATATCAAATACAATTTGTTGTGGCGTTAATCATTTCCGAGATGTTCTTCGTTATTGGTTTGAATTTTCAAATACTTATACTTTTCTCTACAGGAAAATCGGTATTTGTTTCTTACTTTCTCTAAAACCTACATAGTACGTAGAGAAGGTACTGCACTCCACCACAAAATTCGATACCGAGATTTCACCAGAAATACGTGTTTTGAGGTCCCCAATAAAAAAAGAATTTTTAGAAAAAAGATCGGTGTGCGCGCGCGTGTTTGTGTGTGTGTGTGTTTGTGTTTGCGAACAGGATAACTAAAAAGCGAAAATTCGGAAAGCGAAAAATGTCCGTGTAACTGTATGTGCGTGTGTGTGTGTGTGTGTGTGTGTGTGTGTGTGTGTGTGTGTGAAGAGTATAACTGAAAAACGAAATACAAAACTTTGAATTTAGGTTCAGTACCTGTCAGTGATGGGATACGAAGATTTTCAAGAATACCCCCACCCCAAACTACCCTTTACATGAGAGATTTTCGAAATATTTTATTTTCTAAAAAATGCTAACGATTTTGATTAAAACACCATATATTAAATACATTTACATGACAAGCAAACGGTATATCTCGAATTTTCTGGGAATGGCCTATGAGAACCTGTTCTTTCGGAAGGAATTTTGTATAATCTTGTATAACTAGTAAACGTTAAGCGATAGACGGGAGGGGGGAATACATCTCTTAAAACACATAATTTACTTCAAATAAGTTTTATTTTGTGGCATAAGTCATTTGTGAGATATCCGTTAGCAATGGTACGAATTGTTCATTACTTGGCCATTCTCTTGAAGTCCTTTCAACATTCACTTGAATCTTGGAAACAGTATAGAATTTTAAGATCAGCATAGAGCGTCCAGATCTTAAACACTTGACTACTATCGCTGTCAATTTCCTTTGTGTCTATAACGAATTAATGTGTAATGTAGCTATTTCTGCAAAGGTTTATTTGGATTAAAATCTAGTACATAGAAAAATAACCATTAGTAAAATTAGTTTGCATACCAAGTAATAAACGATTGAGGATATAGAAAGTCATGAGAATGATTCACATCAGATTTGCCCTCTCTCTCCCGGCCATGCTGCAAAGAGAACGGAATTTCAAAGCCGTCTCATAGTGACCCGTTTAATAGATTTGACTATCGCTTAAGCGTACTGTATTCTCCTAATTCCGTGTACCTACAAGGAAATGTGCAATGAATTTCTGTAAATGTTTATGTCGATTAGCATGAAGTAATAGAAGAATGAGCGTTTGTAAGAAAAGTCTATACAATAATAAGTAGAGAAAGTAATGTGAGTGCAACACATCAGATTATTTACTCTCAATGGCACTTAAGTAAGTAGGGGAAATATTGCATTACGCCCAAAAATTCGATATCGAGATTTTACCAGAAAGACATGCTTTGAGATAGCCCGAATCAAAAAGAAAAAAAAAGAAAGAGAAAACAAAAGGATGAAAGAAAGAAAACGCATTCTTAGAAATTTCAAAGGTCGCAACCCACTTTTTAAGGATTTGACTATCACCTGAGCCTGCATGTGCCCATTATCTCGAGTAACATAAACAGAAAAATCCAATGTGTTACAGTCACGTAACTATCTCCAACATTATCGTCTATTAGTGGGTATACAAATTATTCTTACGAAAGTTAATTTTGTTATTAGATAGATTAGATGGACAGATAGACGGATGGGTGGGTGGGTGGATGGATAAATATTTTATCTTGTAGAGCCATGAGATAAGTCATAAAATTACAGTTTAAGATTAAGTTCATGCAAATCATAAGGGCACATTATAATTAAAACTCTATTAGGCTTATTTTTAAAATACTTATAATTAGTCGTAGATTTAATATTAACAGGCAAGGAATAAAACAATTTTAAACCATAGACTATAGGAGATTATTAAATTTCGTCGAGTGATGCATTGGAATGTTAAAATCATGTCATACGTGTATCATACGTCTGAAAATCAACATTTCTAAGAAAGCAATCTCTGGTAATACATATCAACTCCATTAATTTAAAAATATATAATCCGCAGATAGTCAATATATTAAAACTAATAAAATAATACTTACAGGATACCCTACTATCAATGCCTGCAATTCATCGTATTATGCATTTTTGGGCAATAAATACCTGCTGCATCATGGATCCTGATCCCCAAAAACACAAACCTTATGCCAACCGAGATTCAGCATGTGAAAAATAAAACAAGAGTACAGTCTTAATATTAAGGCAAGAACTCAAATCCGTAATTGGTAACAACAAACGTTTAATTATTAATTAATTCAATACTATGGGGTTGCCAACACGGATGTTCATCAAAAGAATACATACTTCATTTTGATCGAGACAAACATCTACAGAAATAGCTACGTTAAACATTTTGTTACAGTACAAAGAGAATAGCGATAGTCACATGTTCAAGAACTGGACCTATATGATGGGCTTAAAATTCCATACTCTTTCCATGCAATCGTGAGAACCAACTGAAAATCGACGGTACTTTAAAAGAATGACAAAGTATTGAAGAAATCGAACCATTAATAACGGACATCTTGGAAATGGCTGAAATAAATTGTGTGTTTTAAAGAGATCTACAGTTTTTGTAGAGTACGTTTTCATCTACCACTTAACGTTTACCAGTTACACAAGATTATACATTCCTTCCGAATAAACAGGACTTCACAGGCTACACCCAGAAAATTCAAGATATACATTTTATTTGTCATGTAAATGTCTTTAACACATATATGATATTTTAATCAAAATTGTTTGAGTCCTTTTTTAGGAAATAAAAAATCTTGAAAAATGCTCCATCTACAGGGAGTTTGGGGTGGGAGAGTTTCTTGAAAGTCTGTGTCGCATCATTGGAAGGTGCTGAACCTGAATACCAAGTTTGGTATTTATGTGACTTTTCGTTTTTTAGTTTTGCTGTTCACAGGCACAGATAGACAGACAGACACACACATGAGCGCGCGCACAGACATGCACATACACGCGCGCACCTTTTCTATAATGTTTCTTTATTCAGTGGGGCCTCAAAACATGCATTTCCAGTGAAATATCGATATCGAATTTTTGGGTGGAATGCAATATTTTCTCTACCCACCATGTACATGGTAGAGAAAGTAAAAACTAAATTTTTGTTAGAACAGTCTGTAGAAGAGATTTAAAAAACGATAGACAGTCATGAGAAGGTAACACACCAGATTTACTAGTTTACTCCTGTAGTGCTAATAACCATGAATGATAGAAAAATGATACGATGACAAATAGAGGCCTCTAAGCAAAATTACCGATCTTTCACGTCCAATATAGAATGGGATGCTAAGGACCAAAGCAGTTAAAGAGCGTCCATAAATGAAATTCATTTTTTTATGATAATAAACAATAAATATGTTCCAGTAAAAGTGGAATAAAATCAGCATGTGTGATTCTTTCATTTATCTCTATATGTAGGATTGGATTGCGGAAACCTTGTGTACTCAGGTGTATAAAAAAAGATGATTGGGCTATTAATTAATACTATATTATGCAACAAGACTATAATGGTAGCATAAGAATGAGTATGTTTATAAAACGAGACACAGGGAGTTTCATAATTTTCATACGAGCGTCTTAATTACCATTATAGTCAAGTTGCATACGACTGCTTTGGTCGACCACACTATAATTTCAAAATTATGAGATTTTACAAAAAAATATCTGACTTTGCTAATTGTAATTAAATACTGAACGGATGGAAGCACGATGGCAAGACCTTGAGCGTGTTTGGAGTACTGCAATAATTGGCAGTACTGTTGATTCTAGGACGTATTTATTGGTTTTTTGCAGGTAACGTAAATTGAACAATACCGAAACAAAGGAAATGAACTCACTTTATTAGAATACTAAAATTACGATGAACAGAATTTAATTTTTTAAATACACATATTTCATTGTTTATCTGGGGAATGGATCCCAGTGGACAGCTGCTTTGAAGGTGTCAAAGGGTATGAGCGAGCTGCGCGCGCCGCCGAGTAAGATCATGAGTCGCTGAAGTATAATGGATGTAATTATAGTTCAGTTACGTCACATGTAATCAGCATATTATAGTGTGGTGGACCAAAAGGTATATTGTGGCTTAAGTCAGTTTTAAGGATAGGTCCTGCGTTTCGAAGGCGTTGCTGCCTTCCTCTTCAGAGATCTAAGCCTGACTGGCGCGTGTCGAAGCTACTTACTGGTAAGAAGATGCTGGTGTAGAGGTAGTGGGAGGCAGCATGGCTTAAACTTTAATAGTGAACAACAGTGGCTACAAAGTTTGTCCTATGAAAGATTTAGCTCGTTTATGCGCATATATGCTTAAATACAGCGATGCTTATATGTTCCAAGTTTGTGTTCTACCAAAGCCATCGAGTAGGTGGACACTCTGACACTAAAACAAATGTCAGAGAGACTGATACCCTTGTTCTGAGAAGCACCACGACTAAATTGACCGATTAGTCTGCATTATAGACGTTAAGACGTTCAGTGAGAATGTGTGTGTATTATGCGCAAAGCATTATTACCTTTAGGTGCATTAAGGCATACGAGTATAGGCAGACTCACTTGAATGATCTGCTTTATAACTGAGTGACCACTCTAGTCCACAGACGGTTGATAAAATATTACAGAACACTGCTTTCGAGTAACCACTGAACAGATATCTATATGACAAGAGAGACATGTAGTTTAAAATTCGCCATGGTAAAATGGATTGCATGAGAATTAAAGTAAGTCTATAACAAAATTTAAATGAATTCAAGAAATTTTTTTTTACAGTAATTTAAGTATCTTGAAAACAAACACAACTTATATTTTAGAGAAAAGCTCTATGAAAAGAAAGCAGTGTCATAATTTTATTCTGACAAACTCAAAATTCATCCATGTCCGACTGCATTCCGCTACTATTCAGTCTGAAGCGGCATTACATCCGGACTTCATGGGTTATAAAGATGTGGACTTTTCATATGTAGCAGTCATTGATAAGTAATGAAGAAGTAGAATAAATGCCATAATTGCCTCCCATTTAATATTAATCTATGCTCGTATCAAACCTACAGGTGCGAGAACGCTTTAACCCTTTCGTGCATAGTAACGTTATTTCCAAATATTATGATGCGCGGCAATGCATACTGCCTTCTCTTTCTAAATGTACCACTGACCAAGGCTGGCGGAATACTCTACGAAATACCTTTTCTACGTAACTTCTACCAGAATTCACTTTTGAGGTCGCCAGGCAAAAAGAAGCCCTGTATGCCAAAAACTTCCCTTCTGAAGACAAAAGATCCACTCTTGTAGCATGAAAAAAATTAAGTTTGAATAGAGTTTATGTATCTGTGTGCATAACTCCTCGCCTGAATGAAGTGAAATACATGCCTCCAAAACTTCCTACCATTTGAAACATAAAATGCCTGCCTGTTTCTGCACACTTGAGCTGAATTGACTTCATAAAACAAAACGATACTCTAGTCCAAGGGTGGCGAAAATGCCTTTCTCTCTCTCGAGTCATCAAGTATGCAACACGCACTACACCACTCAGCAGCACATGGAAAACAAATAATAGACGGCTAGAAAAGGAGTTGCGCCTGCGAGTCACAGTGCCTCGCGAGTCGCGCTTTCGCCACCACTGCTGTAGTCTATTTCAAACGCTTTACTTAGAACCCTATTTGATTTTCTGTGACACAAAAATTTCTGTTGTAGTACTGTACGAGAATGTAATTATAAAAATAAGAGAGTTTGTAATTTTATGTCCACAGGTATAAAGTCTAAGCTATATTTGCTTTGAAGGTGTTTTATTAAAAGTCTGATGAATTTCACTCGTTTGGTTCGTGGACAACCTGCTGCCCTGGAAGTCCGTGATAAATTTCCTCAAGCGAACAGATTTGTTTTTCTGATAAAAATATCAAGATCTACCGTGTGTTTTAACTCCACAAGGTTCTTTAAGGTTGACCATGCAAATTTTGGAAGAACTATTAGAACCATGACAAAGAATAAAATGAGAAACGGAGATTCTTGAAAATTTTGCGTACTCGTTTGGTGTCCACCAAAAATTGGGACTTCGTAGAAAATATGAAAGAAAACCATACTATGTTACGATATTCCATCTTAATTGAAAGTTTCCCGCAGTCGCGTAATGTATCATAAACAGTAGTTATAGAAGAGGGATCCTGGTAAATCAAAATGGGGACACCTAGCAGAGATATGGAAAATGAGGTGAAATGCTAGGAAGCCAGGGTTGAGGAGGAGAAAAATGGTGATGCATGGTTGAGATAGGGAATACGACGGTAGGTGCTGAGGAGGGTAGGGGACTGAAGGTGTTCGGGAGTGGTTATTAGAACAATTTAATGTTCATTGGAGAGGAGGGGTAGGAGTATACACGTATGCAGGCTCGCTGCTGGGATATGTTGCATGATGTATAACTGATGCTTTCTATAATGAAAGAACCTAACCTAACCCGAGCAATCCCTGCAAAGCTTACCTAACCTAATCTGACCTATCCAACAGTATCCTCTCACCATCCATCCTGCAATCGTGTAACCTAACCCGAATACAACCTTTCTAACCTAACATAAACCATCTTCTCATCTATTCCATCCTGTAGTCTAACCAACCCATTCTAACCTAGACCATCCCTTATCATCCATTCTATCAACTCATTGCCTACTCTAACCTAGTCCAAACGATCCTAACATAGCCGAATCTAGGCTTCACTGCTTGTTGAACAAAGCTTGCCGCACTTCTCTCATTTCACATTGATTTAGTAATGTTTTATGGTGGTTTATTCAGTTTTGATGGAGAATCGGAGACATGTGCACATCCGCATTTATTAGGTTTTTAGAGTATTCTGACGTTTTTTACAGTGATTTTGAGCATATTTCTAGGCCTTTCGAGCAGTTTACATGCATTTCAAACACTGAAATAGCCTTTTGGAAGCATTTTTACGAGCATTTCAGGGTCTGGAGATGTTTTCTTTTTTCATTTGTGTTGCTACATTTCAGAGGCCTTTAAAGATATTGCACCCACTTTTACAGACTTTTTCTACTCTGGAGCATGAATCTTAGAGCATATTGCGAATGTCTTGAACACATTTTAGCGCTTTTACGAACATTTTAGACAATGGAGCGGGGTGTTTTCAGGGATTTCAGGACATTTCAAAGGCATTATAGCCACTGATCCAGCTATTTTTGGGTAATGACATTGGCTTTTACCATCTTTTGGAACACTGGAAGGAACATTTAGGGGTACTTTGATGGTATTTTAGTACTGGAGTGGGAATTGTAGGGACTTTTAGACCATTCGGAAGGATTTTAGATACTGATGTAGGTATTATAGAGTATTGACATAAGCTTTGGAACACTGACAGCCGCATTTCAAGCACGTTGAAGGTATTTTATGCGGTGAAGCTGATATTTTCACGGTATTGATCTAGGGCTTTAAGACATTTCGAGGCATTTTGAAAGTATTTTGTGCTGTTTTAAAGTATTCTTATACAGTTTTCCAGTCATTTCGAAAGTATTTTAGGCACTGGAGCGGATACTTCCGGGAGGAGAGGTACTTTTAGTATATTTTGGGGGCATTTTCAAGGCATTTCGAACACTTTACGCCCATTTTACAAACTTTTCAGACATTACAAACGTAGGAATGGGTATTTTGAACGCTGGTAAAGGTGTTTCAAACACTACTACGAAGCTTTAGGCTCTTTTATTAATATTTTGAACGCTTTGAAACCATTCCACTATATTTAAACAGGAATTTCTTACCCGTTATAGTAGCTTGATCCTGTATTAATTCTCACTTGCCATGCTTTACAGGCATTTCTATAGTTTTGCTATGTTCTACAAGAATTGTATTTTCATAGTTTTTCGCCCTTTTACAGTAAAAGAGCATACAGAGCATTTTTCAGTCATTTACGGATACTTACAATACTTTTTATATACTTTTAAAGTCCTTTTTCATATCTATTATTAACTTCGATATGGCGAGCTGCTAGCGTGTGAGGGAAGGAATGATAAACGGTGTGTGGTTTATAGTCGTTCTGAAGTAGATTCAACTAAACTAGATTAACCTAATACCAACCATACTAAGCTAACAGAGACCATCCCCTCATATTTCCCATGCTGCCCTTGTAAAACCCAACCTGATAGCCAACCTAGGCCACCTCTCATCATCTATTCTATCCCATATCGTTTAGCCTAACTTCCTAATCAGCATTCTAGCCTGAAACCAGAATATAACATGACCAGACGCGTCCAAAAAACGTGACCACTAACGTACCCATCGTGACCACACGTGCCCAAAAACATGACCAGTGAAGTAAGCGTGACCAGACGTAAACAGTAACATGACCAGACATGGTCGAAAACGTGACCAGTGACCAAAAGCGTGACCTAACCTCAAGTAACTTGATACATACATTCTAACCTAAACCACACTATTCCTCATCATCTATTCCGCAACCGCCTGTCCTAACCTGGCACCGAACATCCTAACCTAACCAGAACCATCCAGCACTAACAAAGGCTGAACTTTAGTTCTTTTTAGTGAAATTAAAGCGTTTTATTCAGGTTTTATTATTTGGGGGTCTTAATTACAAAGTTTTATGTCTTCGTAGCCTTATTTCGAGATTTATTTTAATTTATTGCTAGGTGTCACTTCTCCTTTAATCTGCGCTTGAGACCAGCATTAGAAGTGGCAGTGTTACTCCCTTTCACTCCCATTATACTTTTTCTTCGTTTTTCATCATGTTTATACCGGGTATATGTGAGTCATAGTTGACTAAACCTGAAAATTCTGTGTAGCATTAATAGCACTAAGTTTAATGCCCTTAATCTTTTAATTACACTTCCATCAAATCGAGCTGATGCATTTTAGGTCTAAGACCTACAAAGCTTTGAATAATTCTTCCATTCGTTACATCTTTAACTTTTACAACGCCAATTTGTTTTAAGTTGAATTGCATATATGGTTTTTCGAGTAGCCAGAGGTATCTAGGTACTCAAGCATGTTAGTTTTATCCTGGTTTACATCTGTTGTAGTAACTCGATGGATGAAGGAGTCAGTATCCGTATAAAAGAGTTTCAAGTTTTCAGCTCCATAATACGGAAGTAACCCATGATGTTGATACGAGTATATGAGAGCTTTTAAATGTCTAGCACACTCATGTCTATGTATATTGGTTTGCTAAGCACAATCCGACGTGAATCCATATGTACAGTACCCAAGTTATCTATATATAGTTCTATCAATGAATGTAGGTTTTGCTATACGTTTCCCCGACCTTTTACGATGTGTCACAAGCCGTATATCCACTCGATTCCGGATGTTCTCCGTTGTTTTTCCGAGCATAGCAGTGATGAACACCTTCCAGAGATCCTTCTCAAAATCGTCTATAGCACCTTGTTATTGAATTCGACTTTAAAGTTTCAGCCATCGCAATTGTCGAAATCCTAGGGACCAAATGAAGTAGTGCACGGTGATTTTTTGTCAGCTGTAGTCCAAAAGAGCCTGTTTCAAGGTATTCAACGGAAAACATACTTTCCTCGAGGTCTAAGGTGCCGAATTAGCTTCTTTTACAAGAATTCTTTGGTTTCAGATACTCGGGCAGAAACGGTAAATATTATGCAGCTCATGGAGTTCAGCAGGATATTCGATATCAACTTCTAAAATATATCCGTGAATGTCACCTTTTTTCAAGCGGTTTAGGTCGATTCTTGAGGAGAATTTCACTCAAATCCATCATAAGGAAGGGCGTGGCACATTGCCGAACCATATTGGTTATTGGCATCCTCGTATGTGATAAATGGAGATGGTTTCACTGGATCAAACTTCTCCATGTAGAAGTCATTAGCCTCTGCATAACGGTGGAAAACTTGGCCTAAACCTCCTCTTATACCAGATTCCACCATGAGAAACTGATCGTAAACCTGTAGCAATTCCGGTTCGATTCCAGTATACAACAGCATAGCATCCCATATAAGTCCAGGAGATGTGAAATAATGAGCAGGATCCACCTTATGTGTTTTGAGGGTCTGGTTTCTGAATGTCAGTTAGGCGAAGAACATCAGAGCTTAAAAAGAGGTCGTCGTACTCGCCTAAAGTTCATATGCTAAACTGCTCCCAAGAGTTTTTAGCATTATCATAGACATCGTTGCTAATTTCTTCAGAATTTAATTTCTTGCAGAATGCTTCCCTTGAAGGCAATTGTTTCTCATTCAGGACTCCCCATGGAGTGACGTAATATTATGGAAATACGCCGTTACGAGTCATCATACTCGACTTCCACACGTCGAAAGTACTTCTCTGTTTCGGTATGCTGTTACGTTTATTACTAGCATATCTAGACTTGTACTCAGAAAACGATACGTATCCACAAACTGGAGCTTTATATACCCAACATAATTAGAGAATGAGACTAGCTTTCTTCAGAACTCGAAATCACCTCTACTCTCTCGCTTGTGGATTCCAGATCCTTAACGATGAAATGTGAATCATATCCGCTCAGGTTATGAAGGGAGACAGGAATATATTTAATTTTACAGGCTAAATTGCACTTATTATGCACACTTCCTCGGCATGTGCCGCTGATATGACCGTGATTGCGCACTTTGTAGTCCTCTGTAAATTTCTTAGCACATAAGTAGCACTCTGTAGAATTCCTTCTGCTGTTCATGTAAGTTTAAGGGGCTTAGCAGATTTGTATATGGCAAGATCTGTTAGATATTTCATCAACTTCTTAGCAGCATCATAACCAATATATAGAGCAGGAGACCAGTTTCTAGACGTTCAACGCTAGATGACGGCTTAACGTACACTCAAAAACTCATCGGAGAATGTTTTTGATATGGTGTTGTGTATGTAGTTTCAGGATTAGCAGAACGTGTATGATACGGCATGAAAATTCCCTCAAAATGCGCATAAATAACATAAGGAAGCTTCAGCGTCCTATCCACAATTTGTAATTGCACAATGGAGTTGTCCTTTATAGGCATAACTATCCTAGCGATATCAAGTTGACTGCAGATACTGGAATGTTCTTGTAGCTTTTCCAGCCCACTTCGTCCATATCGATCATCAAAATGGAGCAGCAACGCTTGCATATCTGCACTCCTCCTTTATATTTTGTGTTCTGACATAAAAAAACGTTTTCAATACTCTTTATATACACATAGTGTTGTAGTCCAGCAGCATCATTTAACAGAAAGAGGTTACGATGGTCGGACAGTTCTTGCTCTGAGCAAAATTACCGGTCATTCACGCCCAATATAGAATGGGACGCTAAGGACCGCAGCAGTTAAAGGCCGTCCACAAATTTAAAAAACCATATTCATCAATGACCTTTATAGGAAACACTTCTTGTTTCTCGTTTAGTACAAACATCATTTACAGACGTTATTCATTTTCTCCAACGGTTTGAGCCAATGTCATAGAAAACGTAGTGGTTACCGTGCTAGCCTCCAGTACCCGAGGTCGCGGTTTCAAACCTGGTGGAGGGCGATGGATTTTTCCAGGTGCAACAATCCTTAGCATGGCTTCCTTCGGAAGGGAAGTAAAGCCCGTGGTCCCGTGTTGTAGATTTACGGCACGTAAAAGAACCTCCAGCTTGATAAAGAGGCCTCTGAACAACATTAGCGATATTTTACGCCCAATATAGAATGGGACGCAAAGGACCACAGCAGTTAAAGAGCGTCCATAAATAAAACTATTTTTTTCCACGGCAAGGACAGCCTAGTTGCTGCTCTTAAGCTGGGACTCCTCCATTTCAATTGTCAATTTCTTGAATTTCGCATCTAACATGGAGTCCGAGCCGTTTCTAGAAACACGCCTTGATTAGTGTTTTAAATGTTTCATCAGTTGTTTCTCCAACAGCATTTACAAATCGGCATTCTTCCAGCAGATTAATTTTCCAGATTTATGAACTCTAAGCTCTTTCTAAACTGCTTTGCCTCCTGGAGATAAACATTCATATCCTTGGATGAATCGCAGCGAATTAAATAATATTACAAACGCCCTTCAAATGCTGTTTCGTATTCTCTCATATCGCAATCTTAATCCATTGTTGATAACAGCTGATGTTTCGTGGCCTCCGTCTTCATCTTCTTGCAAGGAGTACTGAATCTACAAACCTCTTCACGACGTTCTCCCTTATAGCTCTTGTTGAAGTATCTTTCCAATGCTTACACTTGAACAGCTGTTTGCAGCTTATTCATATAAGGTTTGTTCCCACACGATTCAGAATCGATTCCGAATTATCTGAGTGTGCGCAGTAGTTAAGTGACGTTCCAACACGATAGAGAATCAGTTCAGAACCAATTCTGAATTTCCAGTTTGCTGTTCCAACGTATTTGGGAACTAGTTCGGAACGAGTGAAATCGGTTCGTGATTAAGAATAGGAACTGAAAATTCCAGACGTGCGCAGATTGTATGGTCTACAGCGCATACTCAGTTAATTCAGAATCGATTCTAATCTCTTGGAACAAACCCGACAGAGAGTATTGAAAAAGCGACATACTCTCTGTATTCACTAGAAAATAAATTTGAATATGTAATTCATTCCTCCATTCGTGTTTATTTCTCAATACGGAATAGCAAAGGTGTTTGGTAAGCAGTTGCTCGCTGTTGAGTAGTATGGCGACATACTTGAGGAAAAGAACAAACGTCTAACAAAGCCAGGGAGCAAAACAGCGTTCAAAGATAACAATAATGAGTGATTTAGAAGGTGACAGTGATCTTTTTAATGATGCATCGACTTCCGAAGAAGAGGATTATTTCCATTTAAACATTATTCCGTTATTTTGGGACCTTTACCCCTTTTTGGCACCTTTATACCATTTCCCCCCAACCATGCCCATAATCCCCTTTTTTCCTTTAAGTTTCATTCCAATTTATTCTTTAACTTTCAATTAACGTCTCCTCAGCTTGCTGTGTACGTGCGAATAGTAAGTCTACCTCTTTCAGTAAACGCCGCGCTGGAATTGAAAGCACACCCGCAACAATGGAAAATAATTGTGTTCGACGAAAACCTCTTTCTCTCACTTTACTGCTATAAAGTAGCCCGCAATAATGCAATTGACAATGAGTGATTCTATCCCACCAGAATCAGTAGCCTGCTGTTCGTGAATGTGAGTTTGTTGCTGTGAGAGACGTCATCTGTTTACGTGGAGACGAAGCCTGGGCAGGCAGAGACGACAATAACCTCAACCGCGCAGTTTCGAGAATTATTAAGGCTGGGCTATAATTCACAAAACAATTATATATAAAGAAATAAAAATTTCAGCCCAATTGAATGGATAGTTTAGAAAATAGTAATTTCAGTTGTGCATCCCCTTAAATAAACCAGCACCTCATTGTGCCTTTTTCACCTTATTTGAGCACCTTTTCCCTTCCTTTTTTCATCTGAAATTTGCAACTAAAAATCCTAACCCTGATCATAAGCATACATTGGTACCATGTAGTTTTGTATTATTTTCATTACGTTCGGAATAGAATTTATGTGGGGTGTCATTGTCTCAGAGTATTGGAGTTTTAAATTAAACATTGTGTTTAGAAGCTTCTGTAGCAGGAAACCTAATGTTAAATTGGAATTGTGTTAAATTACTTTTTCCGGGTTCTGGTTTAAATATAATATCTATAAATTACAATTCTTATTCGCAATAACTCAGTATCAATGGTTTTAAGCCGATAAACGAACGCGATTTATTTTTGCTCGAATATTAGGACTGGAATCAGTATGAAAGAAACGCTTACGATGTACGTATGTGTGTGTATATATATATATATATATATATATATATATATATACGTACATCGGCGGAGCTTGATTTCATTCATCAACGCTGTAAACGTAGATATTTGATCGTCTTCTGATTGACCGTGCAACGAAGAAGGCCGTGACAGAACGCGAACGGTTCAAGTAGTGTTCCAACCACACAAAATTCCGAATTAGTTCTGTGAGCGTACCGGACTGGCGCATGTGCATTAGAATGTGTTGGAATTAGTTCGGAACCCGTTCAGAACCGTATGTTGGAACAAACCTATAGCCTCTTGTGAATAGTTCGTAGAAGACTTTTTTCACATTCACCATACACGTTAGCAGACCTTGTATTTGGAAATACTTCCTGGAATGTAGCCCCCTCCATCTATAATCTGCTAAATAACACAAAATCCTTGTAAATACAGATCAATACATCCTTGATCGCCTTATTCAAAGGAGTGCACTTCTTCACCTTGACAACTTTTAGATGATTTCGCTTAGAGGAGATGATGCTCTCGACTCGAAGCAAACTAGCACAATGAAGATCTAAGCTCAAAGGGACCTTTAATTGTGGAGAAGGCCCGGACCTCTCAGAAATCATTACATTTCAGACAGCAGTACGGTTTTTATTGCTTGATTCTTCGACGTTAACTCCCATATTTTATGCATTCTGAGGCTTTAATAAGTCAACTTATATATATTAATCATAATTTATTCCTTATTATCTATGTTTCTCGTTTTTATATATTGTCCAATATGTCGTGCAGTGATTTAAGCAATTAAATGGTGATTAAGTGTCTATAAATTATCTTATTCCATTAATATACCAATACACTTTAACAAAGTACCTGATCGGTGATACAAATCATTCAACAAAAACCATTCCATAAAAATCGCCATGTTGTTCACCATTCATTTTAGTGTCCTGCGCGTATACCTTCCATCAGATGACGTCACACCCAAACAGAGACAGGATGTCTGGCTCTATCAAACACGTTGAAACCCGCCCCATAACTGCCTCTATATGACGTCACGCCAAAAAGAGACAAGTCTTCTCACACACCCATTCCGACAGATAAATCCACTCAAAGACTACCAACCCTCAACCATGACCACTATCCATTATACTAAAGCTTACACCATCGCTATTACCACAGTACTTTAGAAGCAGACGGTTAAAAATTAACGTAGACGATTTTCTAACCTTATTTAATTAAATCCATTCATATACCCTATTATTTCGTGTTTTCATCTTTTTTCATCCTTTCTTTTCGTCTTTTCTTCATTCTCCACGGAATCAGCAAACAATATGAGGTTCCTTACACGATTAAAGCCATTACATTTCACTGCAATTATGTGTAAAGGAATTTATCTAGTTACAACATGTTCAGCTTCTATAATCGGACCAGGTAATGTTTGTAATAAAAGTATATAATACTTTAATTCTCCTTGCAAGGATCTGCAATTTAGGCTTTATTTGAACCAGTTAAAATCAATAGTATTGAACACACGTGAATTCACCCCTTCGGGATCGATATGAATACGTTTAGGCAATTTTTATTCATTATAACGATAGTTCAAGACCAGGACATTGGTTTACCTTTTATTTAATTGGTTCAAGAGTTATTAAATTTAGAAATAAATTGCATTTTAGTATTCGAAACCCAGGACACTAGAAAAGATTATGTATAATATTAATTTTAAATGTTAAATATATCCATATACACTTTATATCATTAACCTAAGTGAACTTGAGTATAGACGAAAATAAAGGTAGCCATTGAAGGATCGGGATTCGGACTAACGACAATTTAACTCCAATTATTTAGGGCAATGGTTGTAGGTAATAATACCAAGAACTCAAGCTTTGCTGCGACGAATTAGCGCTGATAGATCCGGATATAATCGAGTTTTTAAAATCTAGGACCCAAACCCGGGACTGACATAGGTTAATTGAAACAAACTAAATATAGATATACATTTAGTCAAATTTAATTGAAGTCTTTATCTAAATTAGTTCAAGCGCTTTTAAATTTAGAAGTAAATTACATTGAATGGGTATTCGAGCCCAGGTCATTATGTTCGTTAGTATTTTCAAACATAATTTTGTGTGTTAAACACGTTTATGTGCACTTTACGTCATCAATCTAACGGGTATGTCCTAGACTACCTAGGAAAATTAAATTTCATTGTAATATAGGAATCCGAAACAAGGACAATTGAATTCTAATTGTTTGCAATATTAATTAAAAGTAATAATGATTACCAACCATGCTTTGTTGCAGCATTTTACTTACTCTCAGTTCCAGAGATAATTAAGTTTAAAAATTAAATCTCGAACACAGTAATAGCGATACCCGCCTATACGTTTAGAACAAACTATATAGTAATATAAATGTAAAGTTTATTGGATGTCTTTATCCAAATTAGTTCAGGAGTTATTGTAAGATAAAGTTATAATGATACTCAGGCTTCGAATCAGAAGTCCCCTGTCCGTTTGGAGCAATATGTCAATGATGCATTGTAATCCAAGCATACAATTTCTTTTTATCACATCGCTCTATCTCTTTTCATTCAGGAGATATAAGTGTTTAACGAAAAATTGAGTTTTATTTATGGACAGTCTTTAACTGCTTGGTTCTTAGCGTCCCATTCTATATTGGGCGTGAAACATCGGAACGTTTGCTCAGAGGCATCCTTATGACGCTGAGCTTCTTTTAGTGCCGCAAATCTACCACAAGGGGACCACCAGCTTTACTTCCCTTCCGAAGGAAGCCATGCTAAGGATTTTTACGACCGAAAAAAAATCCATCGCCCTCCGCCGGGTTTGAACCGGCGACCTCGGTAAGCAGACGTCCTCTGTGGTGTAGTGGTTACCACGCTAGCTTCTAGTCCTTAGGCTATTCCCAGAAATCGCAAGATATGCACTTTGTCATGAAAATAGCTTAAACATATTGTATTTTATTAATCAAAATCGTTAGAGCCATTTTTGGGAAAATAAAAAAATAACGAAACATTTTGCATATAAAGAATGGCTTGGGGTGGCGGATTTTCTTCAAATATACGTGTTGCATGCTCGGAAGGTCCTGAATTTAACTATTAAAGTTTCTTATTTAGCCGACTTTTCGTCTTTGAGTTATGCCATTCACACACAAGGAACTTATTCTAAACATGCTTCTTTGGGGTTCGCATGGTGATCGAGTCTTTGAGTGGAATACAATAATTCCTCTACTTAGTGTGAGTATGTAGCAGACAAAATAAAAAGAGAAAATTATAGGAAATAACTTTTCTCGGATTTCTATTTATACACATGTAGTTCAGCGCGTACCCTGATATAGGTTTTGCACAAAAATCTTCCTAATACTACTGATGTTCATATTGAGCGGGATGGCACAGGTGGCAACGCCTGTGACCCGCATTCGGGATGTCCCAGGGGAGCGCCACTTTGACCCATTGTTTTTGGGGGGTTTTACCGGGCCGTCAGACGAATGCTAGAGTGGTTTATTTCAGCCCCCGAGTTTCCTGTCCCTCCATTTCCTTCCCTTTATCATTTCATTCATCCTTCATCCGGTTGGTCTCTTTCAGAATTGGATGTGTCGGCGATGGTGTTTCAGTGCAGTGTGGTAGGGGAAAGGGACACTCTGTGTGAACTCTCTTCGTACCTCGAATTTCGGCAGATTGCCGGAGTGTCTAGACCCCTTCAGGGACGTTTAACCCCCTCTGTGTGGGGTGTGGTCCCTGGTGTGCTTGTCCGTCTGTCGGGGTGTCTATTTCGGGAAATTTAAGGACCCTGTCATTGTCGCTCCTCTCACCTCATCCTTCCTCCTGGGAACGCCCCATTGTACAATATCAGCTCTGAATCGGTGCCGGGTTCCCTCCGTTAAGGGAGATACGATACCTATTATATATTTAGAAATAGTGAAGATTATGGACATGTTTATTAACCTAACACATGAAAAATTAATATTACTTTGAAAGGGACACGTGGGGGACTCCTCGGAATTCCAAGAACATTTTCATGACGTTGTAGTTAACTTGTCACAAACTGTGTTACACATGGTTTAATGTTCCTCTTGTGCTTGGCATTAAATTATAGACAAAACAACCCAATACAAATCAAGTATAGCCTTTAGTCCTATATAACCAAATGATAGCATACACATGGATTGTATTTTACTATAAGAAAGGAATAGTATCTATTAATGGACATTAGCACGATTTTGATTCTGGAAAGGTTGCACAAATATAAAATAAAATAAAATTACTCAGAAAGTGATAATATTACAAAGAAAGCTTCCAATTTTACGAATATGAACTCTGCAGTGAATATATATTTCAAGTAAGAATTTGGTACATTCAGTTCTTCTCGGTAGACAGTGTTGCTTTCTGACATCTTTTGTTTTGAAAATATTCAGCATATTTGGACACAATGAAATACAACTCTAAATTCTTAATGCACATCTTAAGTTATGATCACTTATGATGGCCTTCTGAGGGCCTTTATTGCGTTTCATAGTTGAAAATAGGTCGAATCAAGCATTGTAATCATAGATGCCGCACGCCTGTGTAAGCGAGCGGATCTTGATTTAGGAAATCGACTGTAGAAATCTAGCAAACTTCCTCTGTTCTGTCAGTTAATTCAGTGTCACATTTCAAGGTGATAAGCTCCAGTTGAAAATTTTGGGAGTGTCATCATATCATCAATATACATGCTAAATGGTGTAGCGAATATTCCACTTTAAACCCATCAGATCGTGAAATCTTTCATCAGACGCACGAGAAAGCAAGTGCAGATTTTCAACATACGTCCCACCACTGATAACTAGACTTCGGATATTTAGGTTTTTATCTATTGCTTTCCTTTACAGCCTATTGACCCTAACATAGATAATTACATATATAATTGACCTAAAAAGGTATTAACCAACTTTTATAGTGCATATAGGCACCCATTTCAACATAAATGCCTATTTCTACCTTTTGGTGCATATAAATGCCTTTTTTAAAAATCCAATGAATTTATTCACTAACTGTTGTATTCAATAAATAATTATTTAATAAACAACAATCCTTTCATTGACTGGATGCTTATTTGATTTCTGTTTGATAAAATGCGGCGTGGTGTTTGTTTTTAAAAGGTTTAGCGAAACAATAAAGCAACAGTTAGTGCAATTTTAAGGTACCGCATGCGAAATCGGAACTTCAGCAATGGAATACAATAACAATTGGCCCGCGTCTGGTTCTCAGAAACAGTTATTTGAAAATAAGGCAAAGTGTCGGCGTGTGTTCAAAATATAACTATATTAATGTCTTTGGCTGCTGCGATAATTTTTCTGCTAGTGCTGCAAAATGCCTAAGAACAAATCTACCAAAAATGCATTAATAAAAACATGGATTTCGCATTTCCAGTCTTATACAAGAGATAGGAAAATAATCTTCTGTCAGGTCTGCAATAAAGAGGTAAGCTTTTTACTGTATTTTCTGTAATTTGTATTATTCCCATGAGACCGTGCATCTAACTACCGCGATTAATTGTACCGTATGACTTTTCCTTCTATCTGAAAAAAATCTCAAATTTGTTTGATGCATTTTATTAAGCCCAATACTAGGGTCTAACAGTACAACAGCACAGGACAATACTAATTTTGTAAAAGATAATTTAAGTTATACTACTTTTTATGTAAATTATATTGGTTATTCATTTAGAATTTAATTATTTTAACAAAATATGATTCACCAACATTAAAATATATTTATAAATATATTCTTCTACTTAAGGTTTCTGTTGAAAAAAGGAGTCACTTGGTACAACACGTGAAAACTTCAATGCATCAAGCAAATTTTAATAAAAAAGATTCTCAGAAGCAAATTTTACTTACGCAGCCCATGCCCTCAAAAATAGTGCTATCTCGTAACTCGCATATACTGAGGTTTCTGCTATGCCATTCCTTTCTTTCTGTTCCTCTTCCTGAGAAGTGGCCTTTTCTCCGAGTTTTTGTATCTCAGCAGGGCGTTCTTCATTTTCAAGAGCTCAATAATCATTAGTATGCAGTGTATCAAAACGCGGCTAAAGATTTAATCGTTTCACCACTTGAAATTTTTTGTGACAAATTAAGCAAATGGCACCGCCGCTACATTCAACGAAGAAGTTGTAGCTGTTTCGCTCTGGCTTCAATTTTGTAGCTACTTCACGTAGCGCGGGTTGCGATACCTATTGTCTCATGGGCTGCTCCTATGATCCTCAGCGTCCCTGTTCCTCCGGTTATCGGTGTAAGCTAAAGTAAGTGAATCTGATGAGGGTGTGGGTTTTAAGTTTTGGGTGTTTGTGTTGGGTTTTGGGACTTACTATCCTGGCCTCGGCTATACTCGACGGTGCATTTATACTCTGTTCATCAGGGGCGTGTACAACCTACAACTATACTACGGAAATGTTAACACAAACCATGATATGTTTGTGTATAAGTAATCACATCTTTAAGCAATCATATATAAGTGAACATACATAATAGACTTTGCACTCGGTAATTTGATGCGTTTAACTGAGCAGTATCAGAGTTACTAATTCTATCAGAAATCCAATAAGCTACGAGGGGATTATTATATCACTATTAATATTACACTGTACGGTGATCTACAGCAAAGTTAAGCAAATTTACTCGAGCACCATATCTTACAGTCTGGAGTTTTCAGTAATACGCAGTGAACTAACTTTACAAACGTTACATTGCTCGGCATCACTTATTCCCTAACTCTAAAAAACCATTCATACCCTTGAATCTTATTGGTTCTTTGCCTGACGTAACATCGGTCTAGTCCTATCCGAACACTAGCTTCTAAAATTGTTTAAAATCTGAACGCTGGCTTTCCAACTGTCCCTTTACATCTATTAGTGACTATTTGTACCATTCTTGCATAAAACTGTCCTGTTAGGTTTATCACTGGTAGCTTTCTCTTGCTCGTTGGAAGTTAGTCAAGATGTTTGCCTTAAAATCTGTAAATTACTCGTATATAAGTTAACATCACATTACGTTCCTACATTCATGAGATATTCATAGCCTTTAAGATTACATACATCATCCTGACATAACATCAATATATATCTAGCTGTTATTACAAATGAGTGTAGTTTTACATTCATTACAGTTTTAAATGAGTTATATAAGAAATAGAATATATGATATTATTAATTAGAGATGGGGTTGTAATACCGTCCTATAGCGCCAGGAGTCGAATACCCGAACATTATGTATCACGTTCTAAGTGAGAGAATTCAACACTCTTTGACTACACTTGCTTGAAGTTCCCTTCACTTGTACACGCCACTTCACTCACTATACACGCCACTGATTGTTGATCTTAGCGGTCAATAGTTTAGAGTGACTAGTCCACCACGTGTTCAGGTATCTTTCTATCCTCGTCCCACTATTGTGTGTGTCTGACAAAGGTTTACTCATTCTTTGATTACACTATGTGTGGAGTATGCACAGGTTATATTATTTTGTAAACATGACAATACTTATTTGTTACTTTTAGAAAGATAAATATTACTTAACAAATATAGACATAATAGACAATACACGCATGCATGCATCTATGTATATATACACTGCTGACAAAAAAGCTAAGCACCTAGGAGTGGAGGAAATGAAATGAAACTTCATGTGTTGAAGGGTTATGTGACTGTATTTCAACGATTACAAAACAGAGCGATATATTCAACAATGTTGGCAGTACAAGTCCACTTATCAGTATGATGTTGCACCTCCTCTGACCTGGATGAATGCACGGATTCGGTTGGGAAGGATGTCACATAGCCGTCGTTTACTCTCCTGGCCCATAACTGTTGTAACTGGTCCTCAATATCCTGGATAAGGGCACTGGGATGAAGTTGAAGTCTGAGCTGGCCCCACACATGTTTTATTAATCTGAGGATCTTGCTGGCCACGGGAGTACCTCAACCGCATGCAGGCACTTCATAGAGACACGTGCCGTGAGTGGACAAGCATTGTCGGCTAATAGATGGTAACAGGCTACTGTCACATGATAGGTAACACATGGGAACGCGGGATTTCTGTGAAGTACCGTTGTGCCATCAGAGTTCCTCGAATAACTACCAGCTGTGGCCTAAAATCACATCCCTGATTTCGCACACCATGACGCTAGGAGTAACATCGCTGTGCCCCTCCAAAACATAGGCAGAATGGCACCTCTCCCCAGGTCGTCACCATACTCGCAACGGTGGCCATCTGAAGTAATGCAGAACCAGGATTCATAACTAAACACGATGCAATGCCACTCATTAGCAGTCCATCCTTCGCGGGAACGGCACCACTCCAAATGTAGTCGTTTCTGTCGTGGTGTTAACAGCAACTTATGCATGGGATGGTAATTCCGTAGTCCGGCTGCTGCTAGTCTCCGACCAATGGCGCGAGAAGACATGGGTGTTGCAGTGAGTCGATTATATGTTCCCGGATGGCAGGAGCAAATCTGAAGGGGCTGTGATGAGCCTGGAACACAATACGTTGATCCTCCCTTGTGGTGGCTAGACGTGGGCGACCAGAACCTTCACGACGAGCGTGGTTGCCCTCACGTTCCTATTCAGTCCAACATCGGGCTACTGGCACATCCGAATGTGCGACATACCTGGATATTGCCCGATTCGACCAACCGGCTATATGGAGACCCACAATGAGGCCACGTTCAAACTCCGTCAGATGCAGGTAACTTCGTCTAACACTAGTATGCGCCATTCCCCATGTCTTTCGCAGTAATCAGTAACCTCTGCACGCTAGTTAGGGCCCTTATATATCTTATAGGCCTGTTAACAGTGTCACTTGATGAGCACATTAATGCACTCTGGTGGATATTCTACCTGTCACAGAGTATTGCAAGTGTAATCATCTACATACTCACCGATGGCGTGCATGTGTACGACGTTGCGTCAACACTGGACCATTTCTTCCAGGTACTTAACGTTTTTTATCAGGTAGTGTGTGTATGTGTTTTATAACTGTTGTTACTGGTATTACATATAGCTATTTGCAACGTAACTATATATCTGTCGTTTCTCACGTTGTTTATGTACAGTTTATTCGCAATTGTTCTCTTATTTTATTTTACCTCTGTTATCTTTTAGATCTTTCATACACAAAAATATGACTTTACTCAGTGAACATCATTTATGCCTTATTCTACACATAAACCTTATACTTTATCTCATTAACTATTCATTGTTACACTTTCCATTAACACAGAATTTTACTCTAATTCAGTGCCAATACACTGACGTATGGGTTACTCCTGTTATACATGACAGCTTTATTAGCATACAAAGCGTACAATAACATATTCATTATTTAGCTATAACAATGCGTGTGTCTAAACGCTCAACCTTTTTTGTTGTTTTGTTTTTATCGGTATGCTGAGCCTTGGCATTTTTACCACGCCCCTGGTGGTGTTGCTCCCTGGTATTCAATTACAATCCCCTTCTACTTCGTGGGTGGAATTGTCTGTTTTCATATTGTTGACCTAACTCCTCTTCCTGCAATTCTAGCGAGGAAATTAGGACGGTTAACTCCATTGGGTTGAGGGTTTAGCTATCGGGATACACTGCCAGATACGCAAGGGAAAGTGTTTTATGATGAGTGCCAAGAAGTCAAGCTCCTGCATCAGTGGATTCAAGTTTCGGACATGGCTTGAATAGTTTAGGACGTAGCCAGCCATTGATACTCGATCTTGTGGGTTGTATTGACCACGAGCTCAAGGAAGCGCGAATTTTGTATTGTATGGCATTATTCCAACACTTATTTAAGAATAATTGCCTAAAGTTATGATAAGTGAGGTTTCTAGATGACATTGCCAGTCGAGTGTTTTCTTATCAAGGGTATACGCCTGACAATTTCATTTTTATGAGTTCCGCTGTCCCTTTGATCAGCATGTACTCGTCGAGATCGCTTAGCTCCTGCACCGAGTTTACATGTTCAGAGAAGTTAGGTAATAGTATGTCGTGTATAATATTACTGAACCGCTGCATACTGACATTTACGTTATTATCCTAACGTCGTTAATGTCAGAGGGGAGAGTGTCTGCAGGTGTTATGACAGAACACCCTGCATCACTATCATTCTGTATAACAGGTGAGGGTACACCTCTGTCATTTGGGGGTTGACACACATCCACATTTACATTTGATAATGCATGGTTATTTACACTGTTACCATTAGAATTGCTATCATTAGCTGCCCATGCTTGGCCATGTTAGCAGAGAGTTGTTCCAATTTTCTTTCAACAGGCCTAGCCGTATCATTTACTTAATTTGTCACTTTAGTAACTTTGTCATCCATTAACTTAACTACTTTCTCTACATTGGATTTCGTTGTATTTACTTCAGTACTTAACTCTGCCACTGAGGCAGTTATGTTACTACATTCATCACTCATTTAATTTGTCGTTTTAAATCTGTTGTTACCTTTTCAAGCTATCCGCCGAAAGAACGTTGCATAACATATCGTTTGCACTAGCAGCAGTTCGTTCATGCAGCTTGGATGTCACAGCTGTTACTATATTAAACCTCCCACTACAAGTATTTTAATTACTGTACATCTCTGTGCTAATTCTGCCCTGTATGAATCTAGTTTTAGCTCTAAGGTATTACCTAGCTTAGCTACTTTTTCTCCTAGCTGTGTATTAACCTCTTTGACCTTTTCTGTCATCTCACTTTCTAGCTGTGCATTTTGTTTTTCTATATTGGCATTTGCTGTACTATGTTTGCATTCTGCTAACATTCTTCAATAATGTCTGAGCAGGGTATTGCTAAGGGCCCAACAGTATTAGTGTCACCCTTGAGACTTTGCTCATCCCTGGCGGTATTTATTGCGGGTGTTGCTGCTTCTTCTGCACACCTAACCCTTCAATCAACTGCGGAGGACTCACAAAACCTTCCGCCTGGCTATCCTGGCTAACAGGTGCGTTTTGTATTAAATGCGCAAGCTTAAACTTACTACCTGCATCTGTATGCACATTATCTAATCTGTCTACTACATCAATATCAATGCCTACTGGTCTGATACTACCCCTATTATCATTATCAAATCTAACTTCACTTATTTGTGCTCCTTCATTTGTATGTTTCCTTGTTTTCAGACATTCGGATAGATTTTAGTTACCACTACGCAGGTACATTACTTGTTACACCATAGATATATGATAGCTTTGACAGATCTTTCTTGTAGTTCTTTAACTGTACTTTGTGTTGAATGTTAAAGATGACCTGTCCTCTACTCCTTGAGTTTAAAGTCAGGATGCTTGTCTTAAAATGTGTAAACTGCTCGCATATACGCTAACATCACATTACGTTAACTTCTATTACATATTATTATACATTCATGAGACATTCATACCCTTTAACATTACATACATTACCCTGATATAACATACAATATACCTAGTTATTATTAAAAATGGGTATGCAGTTTCAAATGAAGTACGTGAGAAACAGAATATAGCTATATGATGATATTAATACAGAGCGGGATATAATACCGTCTTAAAGTACGCAGCTTCCCATTCAGGATTGAAATAATATGTTGGCGTGGGCGCCCTTCGCTTTAACGAGTGCCCTTCCATTACAAAACGGCGCTGATGTACTGACCACTACTACTGAGGGCGAACCGACCGCTCCACTGCGCAGCACGCAATGAGTGATCATAGTGCAGTATTCAAGCAGATGCACCGTGGCAAGCGGGTTGGTTGTGGCTGGTCTAGTGGTAGCTTCTCTGATCGGAAGTGAGGAATGGATGGTGGTAGCAGCACAACTATGTAAACTTCGGTATCATCTAAACATTGTTATAAATTATAATAATATGAAACAATTTCCTTGAATTTGTGATTTGTTAATGAAAATTTCTCGCCCCTCCATGCAAATATGCATATAGCAAATGAGCAGTGCAGAACAAGAACCTATTAAATAACAAGCTTTAATTTTTGCAGAATTCGTGTTTCCCCCCCCCCTCTACATGTAAGGATTTTCCCCTTTACGCACTTTGTTTATATTTAAATATCTCTGGATTTGCCGGGATATTACCTAGTTCGATGAAGTCATTTGAAACTAGACTGCTTTAGCTGTTAAATGGCCTAAAACTCATCACTGAAGACGAAACTTCTAAATGTAAATTTTATTCTGTAACGCTGACAAGTTAGTATTACACTTCCAGCATTGAAGACCTGTCTCATTGCTGGAGTTGTCTAGAGAAAATTATGAACGACCGTCGATCAAGCAACCCTCTGGTGTCCATAGGGAGTATCTACTATTTTCTTGGAGCAAGCATCCGCGTCATCCGTCCGGCACCCCCATATGCCACGTAACCTAGAAATAAGTCTGAAAGTTGACAAGAAAACGGAACAAAAGAAAATCGTGATAGATGAGAAACCACCCCAGCATCGCCTACCGACCTGGAAAAACCAAAAAAACCAAGTTCTGTGGACGGTCGATGGGAATCGAACCCGGGACTTACCTAATGTGAGCCTCACACGTAACCGATGCGGATACATCTCGCTCGGTATGTTAGTATTAAATTACAAAATGTCAACAAATTAATACAAGGAAAGCTGGCATAATTTCCAGCAAACTCCACAGAACAATAGAAAAACCATCGACATATCCAAAGCTGAGCATCTTACTAAGTTATGAATTCGCAACAAACTTTATTTAACTTAAAACTCTCTCTTGAACTGTACACCAAATTTATCGGTATCTCTTCAATATTTAACATACTATGTATACTGAATCGCTCTAATCTACAAACCTTTAACTCCCTTTTAGTAATCCTACTAGAAAGAACAGGGTTTTAAGATTAATTTTATACGGTTCTTTAACTACTCATATATTCCTTCAATTTATAGGTAGTTCATTAATTTTTACTTTGCCTGTTTAAAGGCTTGCCGGTTTTCCCAGCATTCTAATTAAATAATTGAGTATTAGAAAATCCTTTAAGGGAAATATGCGCAGATTTTCGTATTGATAATAACCTGTTTTGAAACGAATTAACCTTAGAGTAAGCTGTTGTCTAAAGCTCTCAGTGGCAAGTTGATTTTTTCCCACTAAGTGAATGGTAAAGACACCTTGAAATTGATCAAAACTAGACAAGAGGTTTGTGGAATGTGTAGATGAAATTCAGCGCACTCTCCTATGCGCGATTTTGTTTAAACCTAGTTTTATCTTTGAAGATTTTAAACCAGAGATCACCAACAATACTTGAGAGAAACGGAAAAAATGAACACGATTGAAAGTAAACCAGACTGAAAAATCAGCTGAAGATTCTTGACTAATTTCCAAGATAATGTTCGCTTATTTTAATGGGTTACACCGACGTCAATAACTATACTTGAAAAATAATTTAATGGCGATATCTTGTTGTCTACTTTCGAAGTAAAATGGCAACGCCATTATTATAGCACAATATACCGAATTAATAAACATTAAAACGTAAGTAAAGGGATTAAAAGTATTCCTTATGCTTACTAAGCGGTTGGAAATATGGTTATCCCCGTAGTACGAAAAACGACAATAAAGTATCTGAAATTATACTGGATATAATGGCTTATGTAGTAGTAACAAAATATTACTGCAGAGGTCCCGAGTTCGATTTTCGGGTGGCGAGTGGGAATTTTTCTTTAGCCAGGAATATTCCCCATCCTCCTTAGAGTCTGAAGTATGAGAGAGAAAGTAAATGTGTGTGTGTATGTGTGTGTGTGTGTGTGTGTGTGTGTGTGCGCGCGCGCGCGCGAATTTAACGAAGAAAATCCAAAGTAAAACCCCAAAGATTAACACAATAGTTAACGAGTGAATACTACTGGCAATGTACGTACAATTGTTCCTAAAGCAAACCCGTTGATATGGCCTTAAATGTAGGCGGCATATAAATGAAAATGAAAAGAAAGAAAAAGAAGGGTTAATGCATTGTATTCAAATGACATTTTCTACATAATACAACTTTTTTATATCTAATTATTATTCTACAAAACCTTACTTTTCTATCAACTTCATGTTAGACGAGACAGACGTTCCCAGAAATGCTTTCAATACACATTTCGCTGTGGGTGCTAGGGAAATAGAACTTTATAAAGCGGATCGCTTTATGTTGATGCATTTCCATTCTTACTATGGCATCACAAGAAAGCCCCGCCCCCCCCCAAAAAAAACGTTAGGAGCGGATAGCTCAGGCGGTAACGTCTGCGGCCCGCGTTCGGGAGGTCTCTCGTTCAAATCCCGTGGGACGACCAACATGGCTGGTTTTTTTTTTCTTCGTGATTTCCCTAACTCGCCAAAGTAAATATAGGATTGGATATTTAGTACCACAACCAAAGTTCCACCTTAAGTCTAAAACAATAGTAGAAATGAAAATAGATGGTAATAGAGTATGTTCTGGCATCTATCCACAAATAATGAAAGCAGGAAGACTGGACGGCAACCTAAATCCATCTGCCCGGCACGTATAAAAAGCAGAGATACAGTTGCATTTCACTAAGGTCTGTGTGGACAAGTGTCGAAGCTGCCAACTACCCGTCACAGATGCAGAGGTACAGTTGTCTAGCACTAAGGCCTCTGTGGACACGTAACGAAGCAACACGGTATGGTATCTCCTAACAGATCTTTCGCGATATGACCACGTGGTTAAAGCAATGTAAAACAAATAGGAAAAGAAAACAAGAAGAAAATTCGTAACTTCGCCTTTCAAAACGTTGTATATAAAGTATTGGAAAGTTCACAAAAAGTAGGAAGGAATATCTTAGAAATCGTTAGTGCTTTTCACATAAGTTGATATTCTAACGAGATCTACATTTTTCGTGTAGTAAGTTTTTGTGTATCCCTTATGGTTTAACAGTAATACGAAATTATACAAAATTCATTCAGAATGAAGAGAACTTCACGTTATTGGCAGAAAATTCAAGTAATGCATTTTATTAGTCATGCAATAATCCTAAACTATGCTATTTCAATCAAAATCGTCAGACCATTACTGAGAAAATTAAACATAAAGGACATTTTTCCATGCAGTTTGGGACAGAAGCATTTTCTTGAAAATCTTCTGGTCGCATCCTTGGTGAACTTAAATACAAAGTTTGGGTATATCCGGCATCGTCTTTGAGTTATAATATTAGACACGTGCTCGGCCGGACTTTTTTTAGATGCTTTATTTTTAATTCATGGGACCTCAAAGCATATTTTCCGGGAAAATATCACCTAATATGTGGGTGGAATACAATACTTCCTCTACCTTCTGTAGGTATATGGTACAGAAAGTGACGTTTTGTTTAACCTCTTAAATATTCAAGTATTCAACATTTTGAAAATAATTTTCCTCTCTAGCATTAGGCTTATAAAAACTTTTTACTTTGCTTTTTTCACAAAACTGTATACTAAGTAAAATATTTCGATTTTCGTGTACCATTACAACGTCCTCCCTTTCGGACGAAAAGTATGTTATGTAGTAAGTTTTATTCCAACCCGTTTGGGCATTCTTGAATTAAAATGAACATACAAAACTTTTAAATTTGGTTTCACAAAGCCATTAAACATCAGCAATTGGTCCAGAATCACCAGCAAACATTTGGTTACAGCTATATTAGATTTCTACAACGTTTACAATAAACTTTCAAAAAATACCAAATTTGGCTTAAAATGTGTTTCTTGTTTTTATATAGGAAATCATATCGACTCTTTAAAAGTTAATCTCCTGGACCTTTATACAACCTATTATCTAGTACATTTTTTTTTTCGATGTCAGTAACAGTTCGGATTATATTACACATGACACCTTTTTGTCCATCATCGTGTACAGCAGTTTCCATCACAGTACTGCTGGTGAAAAAACCAAGATGTCTTATTACTTATCGTTCTTTGTCAAGCGTGGAGTACGAGTCGACACAGAAGTTTCAAATTGTCTGAAGTGTCCCTGCATTGGATCTAGAGGCCGTCACTGAAACATACCACGGTGAATACATTTCTACCGACGGTAGCATAAAAGATAAACAGCTTTAAAACAAGAGAGAACAAAGAAAAAGACAAACAAAAGCAAACAGCGCTGACGAGGAGGTTCCGATTACAAAGTTTCAATTGAAAAGTTCCATTTGAGTTTCTCTTGTCATTTTGCGCAAAACGTGTTTCGTAGTATGGTGCAGTCACTACAACTGCTGGGAATCATTCTCCTATATCAGGGGCTCCAACCTGGGGCGCGTGAGGGCACAGACAATTTATTCTCAAAAAAATTCTGATGAATACAAAAATTAATAATAATAACAATTACTAACAAGCGTACAAGTTTTTTAACATTGTTAAGTTATAAATCACCCCTGCAAATTACGTTACAAATACAAATAACTCCAATGACATTGAGATCATTCGTGGAATTTACAAAGTTGCTCAATATCCACTTCTTTTTAATGTCTATTAAATTGTTTCATTTGGGTTTTATATATGGTGATAATTCATTGAACAAATGCACCCAAATACCACAAGAATGCCTCTTAATTGCCTTGATGCTAAAGGGTTCATTATGAAAATTATGTTTACTCCTAGAGTTAAAAGCACGACTTTAACTATTAGTTCTGTTTTTATTAAGAGAACAAATCGATAACTATACAAATAAAAAACCCTAAAGAAAAAGTCATGCATCTCAATGATATTCCATATTCTTGAAAGATTTAGCACATGATTTAAAATAAAGGTTGCTAAACAAGGTAACCCCGTGCCACTTCAAATCCTCGAAAAACTGTGTCAACTGTCCATGCTTTTCTTCTTCTTTCGCAAACGCTTGGAAAACCCATGTGCTTTGTTGTCACCAGACTACCCGGGACAATTTAGCAACTAATGTAGATGCAACCTTATTGTAGAGTTCCTTGACCACAGTACGGTTGAAGTAAACAAAGGTGCCAATACTTGCCTTATTTGCTACTGAAAACAGTAGTCTAGTGATGGTGGATAATGAAGGACACATACAGCGGAATGAGAGACAGAAGTGTATTGTACTTCTAATCACGAAGAGGATTGTACACGGTCTCCAGGTAAACAATACCACAATGCGCCACCTCACTCCACCGTACTCGATGCTGAGACGGTACATATTATATGCATATTGTATACATAGTAATTTATATGCGTAAATGTTTTAGTTATAAGAAACTGAACGTATAAAACTGGAATATAGTGGCGCCGCTAGGCTGACTTCCTGGACGCGCCTCCTTCAACAGGACACAAGAATGGACGAAGCAAGTGGGGTGAGAGAAATGGCACTTGCCAGATGACTCGCAAATTCGTTGACATGGGGGTGCGATATTCTAGAGGTTTGCTCATGTGAGCCAATAAGGGTAGCTGAAACAGATTTAAAATATATAAATGAGCGAATGAGATTTAATGTATCTAAACGCCCGGGAAAAATAAGAGTCCATAAGCGTTATAGCTAGTCTTGCATAAAAGGGTGTGTGAGGTTGAAAGGGGCGCATTTTCAAGATTAACATTCTGCTTGCTTCGTGCTAAGTCATCTGCTTATAGCAAGATGTGTATAGAAAAGAATGGGGCGTGTTAAGGGGTTGACGAGTGGCAAGACGTCGTGTCAATAATTGGTGAAGTCAAGTGTCAACAGTTAATAAAATCAAGTGGCATTAAATAAAGCCAAGTGTCAATTATTAACAAAGTCAAGTGTCAATGATCGGTGTCCATTCATCCACCTGCACGACCACATCTGAGATAGGCGTAAATAGCCGAGAGCAACGGAGACATCTTGGCAGCTAATAACACATCCACACATATTTATCGCCTGAGAAAACAACCCTAAAACCATCCGCCACATAGATGGCACCCAACAAGTAAAGTCGATACAGTAGGTGGAAATCAGGACGCCAGCATCGACGCCAGGAATACCATCTTTCAGCATCGCCGACAGGAATACCGTCTTTGAGCATTGACGCCGGGAACACCATCAATCAACATCATCAGAACGAAAAATACGGAATACACACAAGGATTAAGTATAGCAGACTACTAAAAGTAAGTTGTAAACAACCAAAGTAAATATTGCTTTAAACCATTTCGCATGTTATTAAGAAGTGGGAAAATTGTGTATGAAATGGAGAGTAACAACCATGCTAATGTACCTAATTGTGAAGTAGAAGAAGAGAATAGGCAAATGTTAGAAATAGGCAGTGATGATGAACATGTGCAGAGGCAAGGTGTAGAAACAACAGCCAGGAAACGATAGATTATGAGTTTATTGTAGAAGTTAATAGAGAACAAATCAGAGGAAACTAATAGGCAAATAAAGGAAAACAATAAGAAAGTTGAGCAGAGTAATAAAAAGCTACAGAACAATATAGTGAACTTGGAAAAGAGAATAAAAGCAAAATGGCAGTATCTTATAGCTACTCAGGGGGAGATAAACAAAGAATGACCGAAATGAGATCAGAAATTGAAACACTTAGGGGAGAGTTGGGCAATATGCAGCTAGGGGTAAAAACCCAATTGCAAAGCCTTCACCAAGAGATATCTGACCAAGAAACTGACTTGGAAAATAAAGTTGAAAGTTAAATACGGTTGATAAACAACTTAGTAGAAAATTCAGTAGCAGGTAGAAATGCAGATCTTTTGAAACATACTAACGAAATTGGATCTGCATATGCCTGATGGTGAATTTAAATGCAACCCAGCACAACTTAAACAAAGAAATTCATGAAATAAGAGGGGAATTTTCCACATTAGAAATAATTAATTAATTAATTAATTAGAATTAGTTGTGACAAACACATGTACGACTCTGATTTACATGTACCTACTGGCTCAGGTGACGCTAGAAATGACTGGATGCAAAATCCAATTCAAGCCTCAACTAATCCAGGGGAATTGTTTACATCCTGCATCCAGTGCATAAAGTGTGCATGCTATGAGCACCATAGTTACCAAAAGTGGTCACATTATTTGCTAAATGAAATTCCAATACCAACTTTTCAGGAAGAAAATGGCGAAAACCCGAAACTATTCACTACAGAAATAGAGAACTACTTTAAGGTTAAGCAAATTCCTAAGGGATTAAAATTTTAATTATAGGCAAAGGTTTAGAGGGAAGAGCTAGAAATTGGTTGCGCCTAATACCGAGAGAAGACAAATTATGAGTCATTTAGAAGATATTCTTTGGCTACATATTGGGGAGCAAACCAACGAAATGCAATCAGAAGGAAATAACAACTGGAAAATATGATCCAAATTCGGAGATAGGCATGATTGACTATTTTTGGGGGTCACTCAGAGAAGCAAGTTGTTAGATCCACCGCTCATTGAAAGAGAACTCATTGCAATAATGACAGGTCATTATCCGGAGCTCATTAGAAACAACGTCATTGTGGCAAAGCCAGGAAGTTTTCAGAAATTATAGACCTACTCAATGCATTCGGCTGCAGTCAGGTATAGCAAACACAGAATCAGGTCGGAAATTTTCATGATAAAATGTAAGGAATGTAAACAGACACAATTCAGGTTTTGTTAGAGCAGGGGCAGAATATCAGAGGATGTAAATAGGGGACAAGAATACAAGGCAGAGATACCAGAACACAGTACTACATTTTGAGTATAGAAGCTCGAGTAGAAGGAAAAATAACTTTTCTATGGGCGGGCAATCACCCCAGGGAAATAGAAATCAAAGTCAGAATTATCAATACCAGCGGGGACGAAATGGACAAATTAATACAACCAGATTTTATGGTCATATGGTCATATGGACACCAAAACAGATATAATGTGAGGCGTGACAATTTTAATGCAAGCAATTTCAACCGACAATGCCGAGGGTAGGGTGAAGTAAGAAATAATCAATTTCCACACACGGAGTTAAACCAAAATGCGGGAATGCAAACACAACTAAATCCCCAAGCAAGTATCTTTGTCGGAAATAATACTGGTGCAGCTGGTGGACTAGAAGTTCAAAAACTGGGAAACTAACAAGCAAGCACTGCACGATCCCGGAAGTTGCTCGTAATTATGATTACACAGGCATAGAAACAAATTGTCAGGAGTAAAATGGTATTACTAACGAATTAAATATCGGTACTAAATTTAAAGCAGATAGCAAAAGTTTGATGTCAAACCCTCCCACTATAAAAGTTACATTGATGAGAAAAGACTACTGCACAGCAATGCGGGATTCAGGAGCATCAAACTCAGCAGTAAGCGAGCAGTTTTATAACATGTTACTTCAAGGAACAAACAAAGTAATGTCTTTACCAATATGTGAAATGTTTTGTACGGCAGCTGTGGGAAGAATGAGACACCGCGTGAAATATCAGATAATGCTAGAGGTGTATATATGTGCAATGGTATTGAACTGCTCGTTGTTCCGAAGTTGGTATGTGATATAATTAGTTCGGATATGCCATCAATGTGGTAAGCTATTATGGATTTCCGAGAGAAAATTGCCTTAGAGACAACAAATTTAACAGATAAAAAGATGAAATTGAACAAACGAGTAATGATGGAGTACTTCAGCATGATGAAATATTTTTTGTGGAACATGTAAACATAAATATACGTAACAATATCGTAAACAATGTGTTAACTTAATGGGAACGGATGAACAAAACATGTGTGACCGGAGAAAACTTGAATACTTTGCCGAGGAGAATATAATTACGGTATATAATGTTCCTATGGAATCTTACGATGTTATGAACAGCCAGATGGAGACGTCGAACCAGATAGTTACCGCTCGCGATATCCCAAAGGAATCAGTGCCAGAGACAGCAAACGTTTATGTGAGCTCTTGCTTAAGAAAAAGAAGCGTTTTTTTTCTTCTTCTACCAATAAAACAATGCAAGTGTATCATTGTTTACTTAAATACAATATTTAAAAAATAGGGCATCCCAAAGGAGTACAAGCAAATCTAAATTAAGTAACTTTTATGCATTTAGTGTGTTGTATGTATGTATGTATGTATGTATGTATGTGCGTATGTATATATCTATGTATGTATCGTATATATTTAGCATAGAAGTGTACTTACAGGAAATTGATTAAACATTTCCGAAAAGTTGAAACAAAATCGTTGTTTTTCTCCTTTCTAAAAAATTACTTGTAAATATATGATTCTAAACTGATTCTAATTCTTTCCACCGCCAGTGAGTTAGGTTGCTTATAATACCTAACGGTCATGGCGAGCATATACCGTACGGTTCTTAAACATTTGACTATAGCTATTCGCTTTGCATCTATAAGTATAAAGAAATGTGTAATGTAGCTATTCTGCAAAAGTTTATGTCATTTAAAATGAAGAAGAATAATCTTGCGCAAGAATACTTTTTATACCCACTAATAATGATAAGAGGGCAGAGAAAGTCATGTGAATGTAACACATCCGATTTTTATCTTTGAATCCTCACTTTCATTGCACCAAGCGGTCCTCTCGTGACGAGACACTGTTGGATCTCTATATTTTTTTTTCTCACTTATACTACTTTACTGTGCACTCTTTGCCTGCACTGTAAAACAGAACTGCTCCCTGCACTGCTCAGTGGCAACCTTCATTACAGCGGTTAAACGCGCTATAGGTACTTTGTTTTATGCTCTCACAACAGTTAACTCGCTTGGAGAACTGCTTACTCCAGTCAAAATTAACTTCACAATGTCGTTTACATTATCCTCAGCATCAAAATCTGTTAATGAAACTATTCATTTTATATATATATATATATATATATATATATATATATATATATAGAGCTGAGCTTTGGAGAGTGAGCGACAATATTTACACGAGATATGCTGTCTGTTTGAGACCAGAAGGTCAACATTTCCAGCATCTATTATAAGGTAAGGATTTTAGTCCGCCTCTGCCGGCGTAATTTTCCCGGCGACTGCCGGTTGTCTCGCGTAGTAGAGAGAGGCCGCGAGTGGGTTCGAATATAATTTAACTACCCTATATATACATACCAGTTCTAATCAATAGTTTAATTAAATACCTTTAACAAAACGAGTATGAGTTTTGAAAAAAATAATGAATTCATTATTAATCATAGAAATGCAAACCTACGTTGGAATTTCGGGTGTAACACGTTTGGGACGGTGAAGTTGTTTATATCTGAAAAAACAATGCGTTCGGGATAGGGGTCGATATACCGTTTGGGACCTCTGGATCGGTTGGATGTGACGTGGTGGACAACGCCCCTTCACAGACAGGAGAGTAAAACGGGAGCGTGCAGTAACTCGTAAAGATGGTCTTGCGTTTTAACTACAAAACGGGGCAACATGTGCATTGTGTGTGAAAACTTTTAAGCTGAGTAAACGTGGCAAGATAAAGTGTGACCAAGTGAAATTTTCCGGCACAAACAAAAAATATAAAGTAGTGATTTATACTGATATTCTTATTCAGAAGTGGTCAGCGTGTCTGGAGAACAATCGTCAGCCATTGACAAATGAAGGAATCTCTTTGGAAGTTATAAGGACTTGTCCTAAAGAAAAGCAGAAGAGGAACTGTTTTTGTGACCTAATAAGTTGATACGCTCAAGCAAGAACACATTAGGTAACTGGTAATTTAGTGCACAAAGACATAGGGTTAATACGACATTCTGTGTATCGAGTTCGCCCTAAACATCTTGAGAAAATTCCAAAAAGTCTTGACGATGCCATTGCTCAATTAAGTGATAGAAAGAATCCAATGCTATTTGAAAATGATCAATTTTGTTTTGTTAATTCAGCAGAAAAGATTGTTCTTTTTACGTGTGAGAACATTTGAAGTTATTGTGCAGCGTAAAATCATGTTTTGGAGATGGGACATTTTAATATTCACCCAAGCACTTCGCTCAACTGTACACCATCCATATACATACACTACGTGATCACAAGTATCCGGACACCTGGCTGAAAATGACATACAAGTTCGTGGCGCCCTCCATCGGTAATGCTGGAAGTCAATATGGTGTTGGCCCACCCTTAGCCTTGATGACAGCGTTCACTCTCACAGACATACTTTCAATCAGGTGCTGGAAAGTTTCTTGGGGAATGGCAGCCCATTCTTCACGGAGTGCGGAACTGAGGAGAGGTATCGATGCAGGTCGGTGAGGCCTGGCACGAAATCGGCGTTCCAAAACATCCCAAAGGTGTTCTATGGGATTCAAGTCAGGACTCTGTGCAGGCCAGTCCATTACAGGGATGTTATTGTCGTGTAACCACTCCGCCATAGCCCGTGCAGTATGAACTGGTGCTCGATCGTGTTGAAAGATGCAATCGCCATCCCCGAATTGCTCTTCAACAGTGGGAAGCAAGAAGGTGGTTAAAATATCAATGTAGGTCTGCGCTGTGATCGTGCCACGCAAAACAACAAGGGGTGCAAGCCCCCTCCAGGAAAAACACGACCACACCATAACTCCACCACCTCCGAATTTCACTTTTGGCAATACAAATGCTGGCAGATGACGTTCACCGGGCATTCGCCATACCCACACCCTGCCATCGGATCGCCACATTGTGTACCGTGATTCGTCACTCCACACAACGTTTTGCCACTGTTCAATCGTGTAATGTTGACGCTCCTTACACCAAGCGAGGCGTCTTTTGGCATTTTCCTGCGTGATGTGTGGCTTATGAGCAGCCGCTCGACCATGGAATCCAAGGTTTCTCACCTCACGCCTGTCATAGTACTTGAAGTAGATCCTGATGCAGTTTGGAATTCCTGTGTGATGGTCTGGATAGATGTCTGCGTATTACTCTTTACGACCCTCTTCAAATGTCGGCCCTCAGACGAGGTTGGCCTGTACGCTTTTGTGCTGTACATGTCCCTTCACGTTTCCACTTCACTATTACATCAGAAACAGTGGACCTAGGGATGTTTAGGAGTGTGGAAATCTCACGTACAAACTTCTGACACAAGTGACACCCAATCACCTGACCACGTTCGAAGTCCGTGAGTTCCACGGAGCGTCCCATTCTGCTGTTTCACGACGTCTAATGACTACTGAGGTCGCAGATGAGTACCAGGGAGTAGGTGGCAGCAGAATGCACCTAAGATGAAAAAACGTATGTTTGTGGGGGGTTCGGATACTTTTGATCACATAGTGTATATTGGAATACTACGTACTACCAATATGCGATTTTCTTACTTCTTAAACAATGGAAAACTAAATAGAATTATAGGAGGAAATAAAACAACTTTGCGAACATCTGTTGGGATTGACATTGCATCTAACAGCCTTCTATGTTGATTTCGAAAAGGCGGCACATGCGGCAATGAAATACCATTTCCCACAGTGCTTAATACGATGTAAATTTCACCTTATGCGAACTGATATCGAAAATTGTCGATATTTTCGAATTTAAGGAAGGAATATGTTAATTCCGATTTAGAAATAGGTAAATGGCTTCATTGTGTGTTTTGACTGCCATTGTTACCCTAACATGAAGTCCGTGATACTTTTACCATATTGGCATCAATCGCAACAATCACTAACTTGAGATTTTTAGATTACGTATTTGACAACTACATCGCCTAACACTCGCCATTTCCATCTGACATGTGGGCAGACGAACCTTGTGAAAATCCGCGTACTACCAATGGTCCAGAGACTTTCCACAAACATTTTAATAAACAATTTTATAGCCCGCATCCAAACATACACACTGTGGTAAGTATCATTCTATCGGTGAATTCATTCTAACATGAAACAAAGCTTAAAATTAATTCAATTAAAATAATTTTCCTCAGCAACCGTTAATAATGAGAAACATAAACAATTTCAACTAATAGAAAAGTATAAACCATATAGAGATGGAAAATTGTCCCTATTACAGTATTTAAAAACTATGGTTACCAAGCTAAAGTATAAGGGATATATGGACGGAAATGGAAGACTATTTTGACGGAAAAACAAAAATCATTTTAAAATACTTAAAGCTAAACATAGCAATATTTTCAACCATACCGGGATTATTCTTTGCGAGTGGTTTACTTGTTAATGTTTGTTTATTTGTTGAGCCCCACGTTTGGGAGCCAATTTACGATGGTATTACTTATAATGTTTGTGTATGTGTGTTTACTCCGCGTGGTGAAGCCATTTTGTGACGTGATTCACTTGTTAAGTTTGTAGCTCAATCTGGTGTTAGCAATTTGCGGTAGTATTAGTGTTTGAAAGAATGCTACTGTTATTTTATTTAATTTTGGTTTACTGTCCTCCGGCTAGCTATGATCTTTTTGGTCGAGCACATCTCTTTATACAGGTTGTGTAAACGGAAAGGAGTCTATTATCCAAAGATAACACTGATGAAAGAATTGTTTTACACTTTTTATTGTCGAACACATTCACTATCACAATTTACACATTGATCTTGACACCCGCCAAACTGAAACTGTTATAATAACTTCTTACTGATCACTTTTAATTCGCGTACTTCAACCTTTTGTATAATTAACTTTACAACACTTGAGAATTTTCCTAACTCTGCTACGCGTAACTTGCGAATCGATAGCCGACGTATACTTTACAAATATTTCTGCTGGACTGAGGGCGACGTGTAGCATACAAATATTTTCGACGAACTGACGAGGTCTATCTCTAACCTAGCCCTTTTTATACTCCTACACCCCGATATGCCTAAAGATTATAACTAAGTTGCTATTGGCTAATAAAACGCGCCAACATTAGCGTCTATTTTTATATCCAATGAAAATTATGAATACATATGCTCTAGGGAGAATGTTCCAGAAAATTCTAAAGAAAAACGCGCCAACATTACGTAACTTCCTCGTCTCTAATAATGATAAACAGCTCACCCCCTCGCTGCATTATTGCACGCTATTATTGTCAGTTTCAGTAAGGCAGTATAAACTTACTTCTCAACAATAATTACAATCAACAAACATCTCAAATCAATGTCACATAAAAATGCATATTCATACTATAATCATTCTTTACATTTAAATAATTTATGATACAAATTACTGCATCATCTTCCTCCTGGCAGTCCCAAGTCTGCACGAAATGAGAGGGAAAATTTTGCTGTAAGATGCCCAAACGGTATGTAAAACGTTGACTACACCAGACCCAAACGCAACGCACGAATTGTCCCAAAGCGCCATACATTTCGGTTGTTCCAACCCAAATATACCGCACCGGGAATTTCCTATTGTACACACAACTCCTGTAAGTTCTTAAATTTAAGAAAAGTAAAATTTGAAACTGTAGATTTAAGTAAACATGATGAATTTTAAACTTAGTTCAAAATGTGCTAACTGTGCTTTCTGAGAAAGCAAAGTTCTTTTTTTTTTTTTTTTTTCATTTTTGCGCTATTATACTCCAAAATCTTGTCCAGATGAAAGGATATTTTGGGGAGAAACCTTTCAGAAATAGGACAAGATAACGAGAGACACAACATTAGATTAATCACTCTATTGCAAAGGATTGGATATAAAAACAGAACTACCAATTTACAACCAAAGTAAGAACTTTAAACCAACAAATTAGACATTTCCAAATGTTTAATGAACTCGAGTTTTATACCTCAAGAACAATCGTATGTTCTATACATTGCTGCATTAAAAAATTAACTTCTATAACATTTACTCAAGCACGATTTTATACAATAGAACTAGTTTATTGTCTAGTGTTACCAATACAAAATTGAAATGATAAACTGACATAGATATTACAATATTATACACTTAGGAAGCCCAAATTTTCCTTTAAAATATTACTGAGTCTATTGTTTTTAATATTCTAAAGAGAACTCGTGGACTGAACACTTTCTCATGTTTAATGGTTTAGTTGTTGTTTTGAAGTTTCAGCATCCTTTAACCTAGTAGGTCATATCGGACGATGAATGAATGAAACAGGTGAAATGATGCTCAAATGAGCCCGGGGTTCTTAGAGCTTAAAGTTGCCCGTCTTCTCAAGATAAGGGGAAACCACGAAAAATTCTTATCTGGGTAACTCACACTAACGAGATTCGAACTGGGGACCTCTTGAATGTGAGGCAGACACGCTACCACCACACCGAGAGGCGGGCTCTCATGTTTTATGTTTAGATTCCAAGTTGTACTGCTTAATTCAATATTGGGCTCTTAACACATAATTTCCATAGGTACTCCTGATTTTGGAAATGTCTCTAAATTTGTTTTCTTGACGCACATTAAGTTCCAAAAGTGCAATACTTGCTATCACAACTCATAAAAGTAGTAGAGGGCGACACATATAATTTCAGTACCCGTGGAGTTCTTGCGGGGCAAGTTTATCTGGCCCTCAAATAAACTGGAAAAAAATTGTATGACCGATTAAGAAATGAAGATATTAAAGAGATGTGTAAGGTATAGCGATAGAATGGGTTGCAAGAAGGAAGAAAGAATGGAAGGAGCATGTTTCCAAGAAGTCTGAGGAAATAATTGTACGAATAGTAAGGGACAACACTCCAGGAGGAAAAAGAAGTCCAGGACGCCAACAAGATATCCAAGTCAAGGACGCAAAAACCTATAGAACAGACGACTGCGTTTAACACAAAGAGAAGAAGAAGATGAAGAAGAAAAAGAAAAAGAAGAAGAGAAGGTGGAGGTGGTGATGGTGGTGGTAGTAACAGCTTAGTTGGGAAGGCTAAAAGGTAACGTAACAGTTATACAGAGTGAAGCACATAAAACTTGCACCGCAAATAATTCACAGTTTTCACAGCATTGATTGATAGACAATTTTTTAAATGAAACAATGTCTAGTTACATCAACAGAATAAACGTAGGGTAAATTAGAATGTCAATGGTCTTTACTGCACGATTCTAGTGCAAGTGGTTTACGAGAAATCGTATTTTGAAAAGTTTCCACCCCGCAAATTGTTTGTCCCATTCAACCTGCTTAGTTGCTATAATCGGCGCAACAGTTCTAGACACGTGAAAATCTTAATGAGAGCTATGATGCGAGTTGCTTACCAGATCAGGTGGTGACCGGTCGACTACATACTGCAGGAGTGCGTGGGACAGTCATCGTCAAATATCCACAACGGTTATGCACTGTGTTGCGCTGATAAACTTAGTTATATACAGTATATTAAAATCCACGCTGTAAAAAGCGCTTAATATAAAAAACGCTGTCAATCATTGCCTCCAATTCTTCCACATCTAACAACCATTCCTCTTCTGCGGAATCACTCACATTATTGCCGTCATCACTGCTGTCACTACTTTCTGCACCATTATCCTGGATGAGAATTATTTCTATTTGATTTTCTGCAATTCCGTATTTTTCGGAATAATGATTCTTAATTTATTCAGCATGTCGCCATACATTTTCCCATTCTGGCCTTCCAATTTCAGCAAATTGCTGGTGTTATAACTGCTACACATATTTTAATTTAAAAGTGATATTTCTGCATGCCACCCATTTTTTGATATCAGCCCAGATTAATTCGATTGGGTTTAGATCTGGGTGATGCGATGGGAGTCTAAGTACATTATGGCGATGTTGTATTACTATCTGGTCAAGTATGTATGACGTCTGAAGCTGTTTGTTGGTTTTTATTAAGTTATATAATTTTGTTTTACTCATGCTTTCATCTAAAACTATATTATGTCTAAGTAACCAAGCTCTCATTTCTTCTTTCAATGAATTTGAGGTAGGTGGTTTGTCAATTGAGTGTTGACGCATTGTGAAGCATTGTCGATGACCAGAACAGACCCAGCAGGCATATTAGGTCTCAACATAGCGTTGATTCACTTCATGTACTTTTCTGTATTCATTTCTTGATGAAAATCTCCTGTTGTTTGTTGCGACTTGTAAAAGAAGGGCATTTGGAACGAAGCCGATCTCTCCAACAGCATGAACGATAATAAGTATTTGCCCTTTAGCAACAGGAACCTGCAACCTAATTCGCTATCGTCACTCCAACTTTTAGATGCTGTACGACTGCTGTGTATGTATGACTCATCTTCATACACTATAGTATTTTTCTGAAATTTGTAGCACCACCTTAAAAATTGATGCTGATATAAGTACACACTGATATAAGTACATATAAAATTATGCTCATTTGGAAAGGTAGAATCAGACTGAAAAATTCAATGCCATAGCCGGGATTTGAACCACGGATCTTAGGCTTTCCGTGCCGTTGGTCTAACCGACTAAGCTATCATGGCAACATTTACTTTTTATTTTTTTATTTTATTTTATTTATTTATTTTGCTTTTCTGTTAGAGTTCTTCTATTTGATTTTGGTTTCTTCCACTTGAACCCTAAATGTTTAATAATTTTTCTGAGATTTGTAGCACCACCTTGTAAGTTTCTGCTGTCTTTCAGCTTGATGAGCAATCTGCTTATTGTTAGCACAGTTTTTTCTTCCACATAGGAATTGTGAATCGTGCGCCGAATGACGCATTCGAAATCGTTTATTTCTGTAATACGTTTAGGGACCTTATGTTTCTTCCCAGGTGTGTCAAATGGTACTCTTTCATCCATATGTTTTTTTTCTTATCTTTGAGAACTCTGGAATCGGAACTCGGTGAAACACCAGTTGCTTTGACTACTCTTTCTTTCATTCTCTTAAGGCTTTTGTGGAACTCGGATGAACATATATTTTCTTCCTTCATCTCTGCTTCTTGCTTCATGAAGTCTAGGACATTTGCAATTATTTCCCTACTTTGACTACGTAACACCTTACCACTTAACTTTGAAAACATAGGAGCCATGGTTATAAATATAACAAATATAAAATAAGCACTACTTAGATACTGCAGCTCTCTTTAAAATTACAACCAGATGCAGACACTTTCTATGCAGACTGTATGTGTTACGCACTGTGAGTAAGCAAAGGTATTATATAGCTTTCGTTGATAAAGCTAAACATAAACCATTCCTAGACTCGGCAGCTGGGTTGGCAATCAAGGTCACGATTCCAGAAGTTTTGCGCGAGTAATAGATACGACGTTGTTATGTTTGTTTGCATTGTGTTTTCTGTTCATTGATTGCATTGCGACTTTCTGGTCAGTTAGTTTGTGACAGTTCAAGCAGTAAGTCGTAAGTGGATGATGGGGTTTACTAATACAGAAAAAGCCGACATGCTCATGGTGTATGGAGAGTGTAGGAAGAATGCAGTTCGTTCCTGTACGGTATATGTGCAAATGTATCCAATAGACGTCAACCATCTCAGCAATTATTTATCAACCTCTTCAACCAATTAAGTAAAGTGGTACTGTAACACCTAGAAAACGTAACAGAAACAGACAAGTGACTGGAGAAGAGGCAGAAATTAATGTTTTGGCTGCCGTTGCAGTAGATTCGCAAATTAGTTCCCGCACAAGCGCACGTGGAAGTGGCATAAGTCAGGCAAGTGTATTGCGCATTCTCTATCGACATAGGTTCCATCCCTATCACATCAAGAGCTGCATGGAAACGATTTTGAGAATCGTGTTAAGTTTTGTACATGGGCATTAAGACATGATACTCTAGATTCATCATGTATCTTGTTTAGTGAAGAGGCAACATTTGCTAATTATGGCCAGGTAAACCGCAGAAACATGCACTATTGGTCTGTTGACAATCCCCGTTGGCTTCGTCAGGTGGAACGTCAGCGTCCATGGAGTTTAAACGTGCGGTGTGGGATAGTGAACCATCAGCTCGTAGGCCCTTTGTTCACAGAAGGAACAATGAACTCGCACAAGTATTGCAGCCTCCTGACAGACCATCTGCCACAGATGCTAGAAGACGTTCCTTTGCAGACTAGGAGGAACCTGTGGTACCAACATGATGGCTGTCCAGCCCATAGTGCATGAAGTACTACAGCTTGTCTTAATGGATTGTTTCCAAATCGTTGTATTGGACGAAGACGACCTGTACCTTGGCCGGCCCGTTCACCGGATATGACCCCTTTAAACTTTTGTCTATGAGGAAGGCTGAAAGACACTGTCTACAAGGATGTACCAACTACACCAGACGATATGAAACGACGTATTACTGCTGCCTTTTCTGAAATTTCCGCTGAAATGCTAAAACGTGTGGAGCAGTCTTTCCATAGCAGACTGGAAGCGTGTATTGAAGCCGGTGGTCATTTTGAACACAACCTTTGAAGGGGTGTGTTCTCTTTACTTATAAGAATCCACAGAAGTATTGTAATTCCCTTTTGTTTTTCTTTAGTTTGTGCTACCGCAGGTTGTACACGTGTCGGTGCGTAAAAGTTTCAAAATAAGATTTCTCGTAAACCACTTGCACTAGAATCTTGCAACAAACGTCACTGACATTCTAATTTACCCTACCTTTATTCTGTTGATGTAACCAGGCATTGTTCCATTTAAAAACACACTCAAAAATACACTTTCTCAGTATTATTAAAATCTGTGTATAGGCTAAATGTGCGAGCCTCTGACTACCAATCAATACCGTGAAAACTGCACATCAATAGCACTTTCCATTTCCGAAATATTTGCGGTGCAAGTTTTAAGTGATTCACCCTGCATAATTAAAACGGTAACGTAAGTAATGGGCACAGGAAGTAATTATTTACTCTAACGGTAAAAGTAACTGGAAGAAAAAGTAACGATTACACAATAACGGTTACAAAAGTAACGGCGATAGTGAAAGCTAAATGCTATATAGATATGTGGAGTATCTTTATTGCTGCCAAGCACAAGATTACTGAACTAAAAACAACTAAACTTCTTCGCGCAATCCAGCGTTGCCCGTGCCCCTGCCAAGGCCTGCCGCCGGGCCGCTGCGTCTCCACCTCTGCCCACAAGCGTCAGGAATGGGTTGCAAGTACTGGAGGGTGGGACGTGGTCAGCGCCCCGGGTCCCTCCCGGCCAGTATATGTGGCCTCCATAGCCTGGAGCCGCTACTTTTCAATCAAGAAGCTCCTTGGTTGGTCCCTCAGGGACCTAACGAGGCTGAGTGCACCCCAGGCTAGGTCTCCCAGCGGGAGAAATCCCACGCCGGCACTGGGAATCGAACCCAAGTCTCCCGCTTGGTAAGCATATACTGCTCTTCAAGTTAGCATTACGCTAGCTATACTATCTGTTGATTAAAAGTGCAACTAGGTCCTTTGCGTCATACAACTAATCATTAAGTGATCACACTGCACCCTTTATGCATTATACACCAGATTAAATATAATTTTTACTTTCTCTACCACGTACGTAGTAGGGCGCTCAATAAAAAAAGGAAAAACTAGGTAAAGTGCGTGTGTGTATCTGTAAACAGCATAACTCAAAAATGAATACTCAAATAAATACCAAACTTATTATTTAGGTTCAGTACCTTCCAAAAATGCAACACGAAGATTTTCGAAAAATCCCCCAACTCCAAACTGACCTTTGCATGAAAAATTGTTCGAACCTTTTTTATGTTCTCATAAATGGCTCTACATATTTTAATTAAAACAATATAGGCATTAAATACATTTACATAACAAATAAAATATCTATCTTAAAATTTCTGGGAATAACCTGAGAGGTCGTCTTCATTCGGAAAAAGTTTTGTATAACCCTGTGCAACTGATAATAGACGAAAACGGGCTACACAAAAAATGTAGATCTCTTTAAAATACAATTTACTTCAAATAACTTTTTTGTGGCATAAGCCGTTTCGGAAATATCCCTTATTAATTCTTCTAATTGTCCAATACTTTGTCATTCTTTTAAAGTGCTGTCGGTATTCCGTTGTTTCTCATGAATGGATGGAAAGATTATGGAATTTAGGCCAGTATATGGCTCTAGTTCATAAACATATGTATATCGTTATTCCTTCTGTATCTATAATGAAATGTGTAATGTAGATATTTCTGCAAAAATTTATCTGGATTAAAATGAAGTAGGTAGATAGAAAACTAAACTTTCGTATGAATTTTTATATTCCCACTAATAAGCGACAGAGAGTAAAGAAAGTTACGTGAATGTAACACATCAGAGTTTTCTTTTCTGTATTAACTGTTTGACTTGTAGCAACATATTTTTAAAATATTAGAACGTCATTATGTGATTTATTTAAATCCTTGCAAATCGTTTACTCTTAATTATTGTCAATGAGTGCTATACTTTCCTTTGGAACCTCTGCTATGTATTTAAAGTGAATATTAGAATTTCGTGCAGCTCATCTTCCGCTGCCCTTTTAATCCAGCCAAGTAGTGTGTTAACGCGGGTTTCAAAACGTGTACGTATGTGTGTTTGTACCCGTGGAATGATTAGACGGTTTTAGAAACCGTCTATATGAGTAACGTGAGGGGATTACGTGATGTTGAGAGTCTAAGGTGAAGTGTGTATGAATCTCGTCCCTCTCTTTCCCTCCCTCCCTCTGTGGGTTTTTTTTGAAACAGGTATGTATGTATGCATGTGTGTGTTAGAAGCCGTGTAATGAATAATCGGAGTTAGTACCCGTGTGTGGGATTACGTGATGTTTGGGAGTCTGAGTGGTAGAATTCTGAAGTCCGTCCCCCTCCCTGTATTGTTATGTTGTGAAATTAAATGAATAATAAAATAATTAAAAGCCGAAAAAAAAATATCTGTAGCACGTTATTTCCCCTCGTGAAGTTGATGATACACTGTTATTTTATGTTGCAGAGTTAAATGAAGAATAAAATAATTAAAAGCCGAAAAAAAATATCTGTGTGTGTGCGCGCGTGCGCGCTCACGTGTAGTAAAATTTTGTCTATCTCTTATTATTTTTTTACCAGTTATGCAAAAGTCGTTCACAATGAAGAATCGTTAGAGCCATTTTTGAGAAAAATGTTCCATGTAAAGGGTATTCTGGGATGGTGGGGATTTTTTCTTGAAAAAACCTTCGTGAAGATACTGAACCAAAATACTAAGTTTGGTGTTTATCCGACTGTTCACATACAGACACACGGACATGTTTCCAAAAATGGGGGGTTTCAAAACATGTATTTCCTGTGAAATCTCGGTATCGAATTTTTGGGCGGAATGCAATACTTACTATACGTAGTAGATAAAGTAAAGAATTGCAAGAAGAGAGGCAATGAAGTGAGAAAAAAAGATGTATGGCTTAAATAATATTCGAGTTATGTGTATGGTTACCGCGTTTGCTAAAAAAACTAATGTATGGCTCCTGCGTTCAGAGGCAGAGGACATGTGAATTCGAGTTATGTGTACGGTTATCTCGTCATATCCAAGGTTTTGTTTTCAATGTATGAATCAAAGAAGAAGAGATCCCGTTCAGTAAGAAGGCAATGAGAAAAAGAACTAAGGGGGCTAATAATATTCCGAGTCAGGTGTACCGTTACGTACGTACGTTTTCGAGTCCCCCGCAGGTAAAAACTTGGAATCTTTCATCAAGAAGGCAAAATAAGAAATCCATGCGAGTGATTCCCGTTCACGCTGGATCAGTAACAGAAGGGTCAAGACAGCAATGAACTAAAAAATTACTAAAATTAAATGCTTTAAAAAAACCTCGGCATATCGAGCTCACATGCTGAGACATGCAAATGCAATGTCTTTTCTCTCGTCTCTGTAACCCGAAGGCATAGAGAGAAACCAGGACTTCAGAATTTTTAAATAATTATAGGTTATGGAAAAACTGAAAGTAGCGTAAGAAATTGCCTGTAGCAAAAAGGAAGCAGCAACACGGATCCTACCAATGCTATAATTATCGTAAGTACAGGGGCCAGGTGGACAAGGTAATTTTTTGTCACGAACGAATGTCAGCCAATGGTCAGATAACTGCGTGCGCATACGTGGAAGGAGAAGGGAAAATAGGCGTAATAGTATCGTGAACTTATAAAGACGTAGGATACCGTTCTTAAGAACTTAGTACTTATTCCGCTGGACATGTGACTGCAGTATAGAACAAGTGTTTGTGGGGAGGGGGGGCTAACAACGTCGGGGACATATAAAATGTGTAAGGGAGTACGAAAAAAGACCATTTGCAACAGAAGTGCGCAGCCAGGAAAGAACATGGATGGTAAGTGAAAAAAATTATTATTTCTTACAATTTCGATCTGTGTGTCTTTTTACATATACTTCAGTGACCCAAACGATCGATTCAATGTGTCTTTTATTTGTTTTTTCGTGACCTAAATAATATAAACCTGTTGAAACGCGTCTGTATGTTTCAGATCAAATCATAAGCCAGCTCAATGAAATTGGAGAAGGCGCTCCAATAGTACCAACAAAGAAACTTGCAGATCTGGAAATAAACGTGCCGTTCAAAATAAACAAGCTGAAGACGCTTAGCACGAGATATGAGGAACGCGTCGTAGTAATATTAGATCAGTATCAGATCTTTCTTCCCGAGCGATTTAAGAGTATGACTACAGAACAGAAAACTGCTATAAATGAAGGAGGCTATCACCTTGTGTACATGGGACAAGAGACGCTAGCTAGCGGGTATCGACGTCACAAGATTACTTTTTTACAAAAAAAGGTATATTAAAACAGTTTTTTGCATGTGTTAGCTCAGTTCAGAAAAAGAGAAAAAAATTCTTAATGGAATAGTTCTAACTTTTTGACCTTTTAAGATTAATTTGGATAAAAATCTTGTCTTTGTACGTGTATCTCGAAATTTCAGATTATAGCCAGTCGATAAAATGTTACTATTTTCACTTCTCAGATCGTTGCAATAATGAATTGTATAATTTTCAGACGAGTCCAAACATGCAGGAGAATTCTCAAGCGAAGGAGATGCATCTGCAGACACTGCAGTAATCCACTCCATGACAAGAAAAGGTGAGTTAATGTTCGCATGTATGTGTTAAAACAAAACATTACATTAAAGTAATCGGATAAGATAATAAATTTTTTCAGCTTAAACATTCAGCAAAAAAATATAATTTGACAATATTTCTTTTTTCAGCTATAAGTAAAATTCCATTTCCTCTTTTTAATATATAACTTTAATGTCAGTAGCATCAAACATTAATAATGAAGCAGTTGTGTTATATAAGTGTATTTCATGCTAAAAAGGGGATATTTTTCTTTTCAGCTTTAAAGAAAATTAGATTTCACGTTTTAAACTTTACTTTGAAATAAAATGACAATTTTGTTTTCAGCCTTAATAAAGTGAACTATATATTTTTGTTTCAGCTTTCATGCATGCTTCAAAAAAGTAACAAATTAATATCACGAAAAACGAAAATTCGATTTAAAAAACTTTACTTGAAATAAAATCAACATTATTTCCAGCTTAAGGATACTTTGATTACTGTAAATAAAAAAATGAACTATTTGTTATAGATTTTTCAGCTTTCATGCATGCTTCAAAAAGTAACAAATTAATATCACGAAAAAAAGAAAATTCGATTTTAGTTTTTTTAAAAAAACTTTACCTGAACATTTTTTTCAGCTTAAAAGATATCAAATATGTATTACTGATGACACCTCATTTATTTCAATTTCAGAGGAACACGTGCACGTGATCTCAAATAAGACCGGATCCCCGAACAAGAGGACTACGTCGCCGAAAGATGATAGCGCGTCTCCATCAAAGAAACCAAGAACAGAATCGGTGAGTGAACAGAGGCAGAAGGATCTTGCATGCATGACTATTGAATCGGCATTTAAAAATCGGATATATACGAGTCAAATAGAAAACTCGGTGGGAATGATAGATCCTGAAACATTTCTAGATGAATGTCAACCGCTCGTTAGCAGTGAAATTCGGAGCAATCTCGCTCGTCACATGTCAGGAATAAAGTTATGTGCCACATTAGTATGCAAATATGTCATCCAAACACCCGAAAATGAAAAGATCGAGACATTTAATTTCAATAGTAAAATGGATGCTATCTTACAAGGTACAAACATTAACGATTGGTATGAGAATAAACTTAAACATCCCATATTGTTCAACATTGATACATTCGAATCGAAAAGCAGTTCAAAATCACTATACCAAATATGTTCGTTAATTCTAAATTTCTGTCACTACGATCCGCTAAATGCAGGTTGCAACATAAAAGTGCCAGATTTCATAAAACACAAGAGAGCAGTGACCAATATTAGGAATACTGATAACAAATGTTTCGGATATTGCCTACTGGCATCCAAATTTCCGGTAAAGGTAACAGCTATAGAGTGAGTTCGTACTCCAAGTACAATATGTTTAAAGAATTTAATTTCGCAGGAATAAAGTTTCCAGTATCTTTAGATGACATACAAAAATTTGAAAAGCAAAATGGTAATATATCTATCACTGTATATGGTATAGACGAATATTCAATTATTCCATTATATCAAACCTCGGAACGTAAAGAGCATCATGTGAACCTCTTAAGAATTGCCGATGAAGCTAGATCACACTATTGCTTAATAAATGACCTATCTCGCCTGTTGTCCTCACAATTAACTAAACGCAAGTGTAGGATGTGTATATGTGAGGCATGCATGAAATACTTCTCGAATGAAAGCAACCTAGCTAAACATAAAAGGAGATGCATGAAATCGCAAGTTGTTAGTATGCCTGAAATAGGGGTAAATGACACCATTCGATTCAATTCATACTCGAAGTGCTCTCCGGTGCCATTTGTCATATATGCAGATATCGAATCAATACTTAAAAAAGTGCATTCATGTCAGCCCTCCGCAGATAGCAGTTGGACGAGATCGATACAAAGACACGAAGCAGTATCAATAGCTTTAAACCTTGTATGCAATTATGACGATACCTTATCGAAATTCAAAATCTTTAGAGGTCCTAATGCGATTCAAGATTTTTTCAGCGAATTAACTGTAATTGCAGACGATGTAATCGATATTTACTCGAAAAACAAAGAGTTAAATATGACCGATGCAGATAAAATAAAATTCAGAAATACTGATTTCTGTCATCTGTGTGAAGATAAATTTGAGTCCGAATCTGACAAAATATTAGACCATTGTCAATTGACCGGTAGATTCATAGGAGCGGCCCACAATTCGTGTAATCTGAATAGAAAGTTACCAAATTACATACCGATTTTTTTTCATTGTCTGTCAAACTACGATTCACATTTTCTCGTGAAACATCTCGCTTACGATCGAGAACCCATATCATGTATTTCACAAACATCTGAAAACTATCTATCATTCAGTAAGAGATATACGTCCAATGGAAAAAGTATATATTTCAGATTTCTTGATAGTTATAGATTCCTCGATGATAAATTGAGCAATTTAGCTGATATGCTAAACCCCGAGGACTTTAAAAATACAAACAGAGCATACGAAAATCCTGCACATCGGCAGCTAATGATACGTAAAGGCGTATTTCCATACACATATCTGGATTGCGTAGAGAAATTGAAAGAGACCGCATTACCAGATATATCACAATTTGATGATATAACAACGGAAGATTACTTGCATGCTCAAACAGTATGGCGAGAGTTAAATATCAGAAACTTAGGCGAATACAGCGATCTATATCTTAAGACTGACACATTGTTATTGACTGACATTTTCGAAACTTTCAGAAACTTATGCCTAAATTTATATAAACTAGATCCGTGCCATTTCTACACTGCTCCCGGGTTGGCCTATCAGGCGATGTTAAAGACGACTAAAACAAAATTATCGCTAATCACCGACAAAGAAATGCTAGAGTTTTTCGAGTCAGGAATCAGGGGTGGGCTTTGCACGGTGTCGCAGCGATACTCCAAAGCCAATAACAAGTACATGAATGAATACAACGAATCTCTACCACCTAAATACTTAGCACTTTTCGATTGTACAAACTTATACGGATTTGTTATGGCAAGACATGCAACTCCATATGGCGAACTCAGATGGTTAAATAGAGATGAAATTAATGCAATAGAATTCTTAAACGTACCGCCAGATTCGGAAACGGGTTATGTGCTTGAAGTCGATCTCGAATATCCTAAAGCCATTCACGACGAACACAACGATCTTCCACTGTGTCCAAAGAGCGAAATACCTCCAAAGGATACATGCAATAAGCTCCTTGCAACACTATCTGATAAGTCAAAGTATGTCTTGCATTACCGTAATCTACAGCAATGTGTAGAATTAGGAATGAAGTTGAAATGCATACATAGAGCAGTGGCTTACAAACAATCCTTCTGGTTAAAATCATACATTGACTTGAACGCTGCAAAACGTGTTGAGGAGAAATCTAAATTCGGTCAGAATCTATGGAAAAAAATGAATAATTGTGTTTATGGAAAATTTATGGAAAATGTACGTAAGTATAACGATTTTCGTCTCGTTACCAGTTGGAAACAAGCGAAAAAGCTGATATCGCGTCAAACGTTTTTGCGTCACATTATATTTGACGAGAACCTTGTGGGTATCGAACTGGCAAAGGAAGAAATTCACATGTGTAAGCCCATATACATCGGACAGGCAATACTTGACATTTCTAAATATGTGATGTACCACTTTTATTATAACATTCTGAAAAAGAACCTAAATGATTTGTCTCTAAATTACATGGATACCGATTCATTTTTGTTTGAAACTAGTACAGATGTTTATGATTTTATCAAAACCAACATTCAGCATTTTGATACAACCAATTACCCACCCGATAACATATATTCGATACCTCTGGTAAACAGGAAAGTAATGGGCTTATTTAAAGACGAATTATCCGGCAAATTAATGACAGAATACGCTGGGCTAAGGTCTAAGCTGTACTCATATCGTTTTGATGGTCAGATCGTTAAGAAGTCAAAAGGCGTTTCAAAGGCTGCAATGCGTTCAATAACTTTTGATGATTACCTATCTTGTCTCAATGACATGAATGTAGCACATTATGCCAGACAAACAACTTTCCAAAGTCGTAAGCATAACGTTCACACAGTAGAAATGAACAAAATTGCACTGAGAGGGCTTGATACCAAAAGTTATATGATTGAAAACTCGCATAAAACTATGGCCTGGGGACATTTTTCTATTCCAAGAGATCCTACTACCACTGAGCACAGCTGACATTGTAATGTAATTCGAGAGAGAGAGACTATGTGTTTTTTACCTTATTTGAAAGTATGCCATTTCATGTAATTCTGTTTAATGAGAGAGAGAGAGAGACTATGTGTTTTTTTACATTATTAAAAGTATGCCATTTCATGTAATTCTGCTTAATGAGGGACTTGGTAAACCATACTTTTTTCGAGTTCACATGTCCAGTACTCATTTTCTTTGTAATTGAACTTCACAAATTTTGTTTTATAAATGAAAACACATGTTCACCTGAATAAGTACTCATTTTTACATGTTTATACTTTTTTGGGATGAGGGTTATATTTTCTTAAAGTTTATGGTATATGTTATGTAAACCAATTTTTTGAGTTCACAAGTATTGTTTATGAATGTCGTCCCCATTTACTGTAATTCTGCTTAATGTGAGAGATTGTTGTGCATTTCTTATACTTAAAGCTTTTTATGATGTAAACCATACTTTTTAGAGAGATTTCATTTTATGCTTTGAAGTTCACAAAATCTTGTTTTATAAATGCAAACACATGTCCACCTGAATAAGTACTCATTTTTACATGTTTATACTTTTTGGGGGTGATGGGGGATAAGTAGGGTTATTTTTAAAAAATAAATAAAACTCAATTACTTTTGGATTCTGTTGCTTTATTTCTTAAGAAATAAAATTATACAACACACATCCTGAATCCTAAAAACATTTTGTCTTAGTTTTTTGCATCTTCTACACTACAGCAGTCCTTTCTATCCATTCACTTTTTGGAAAGCCTAGCCACTTGACGAGTAACCTATTCCCACGTCGACGTAGTACTTTTTCTACGAGATATGTGTCAGGGTAACTAGTTCTTAATAATTCATGACCATAGAATCCACCTTGTATTACCTTCCCCTCACCATCTTCCAGATGATAGGTGGGTGGGACTGTGCTTCTTACCCTGACAATGCGAAAGATTTCAGTGCTCCAATTAGGTGTGTAACCTTTCTCGAGTAGACCCTTATGCCTAGAGATCCTAACACGGTCCCCAACACTGAACCTCCTGGCGTTCCTCTTTTCGTACCTCATAACATCACGACGATACACCGTGAGGAGGAGATCGTTGTTCCTGACGTCGCGAGGCTTCATCTGAATCGTCGAATGGTAAGTATTATTGTAGATGTTAATGATTCTTGGCAAGAGATCCAGCCATTTATATGAACCTTTAGTCAAAAATTCCTTATGCATCATAGTTTTAAGCGTTCTTATTAAACGCTCGACAGCAGCAGCCTTAATGACACTGAATGTACTATAGTGATTAATTCCATACCTGGTCATTAATTGCTTGAAATGCTTATTGTAAAATTCCTTGCCGTTATCGGATTGAATATTCTTAGGTGTTGTATTCAGATCCTCCAGTATATCTCGCATTGCTTTTGTAACATTCACTCCGGTCTTGTCCTTCACAGGTCTTGCATAAGCCATTTTTGAGTAAAAATTAACAGCAATAAGAATGTACTTATAGTTTCTGTTTTGTTTTGCGTATGGTATCATTTCAATAAGGTCTATTTGTAATAAGTCATTAAGACCTTTACTAATTATTTTCCTACGTAGAAACTTCCTTCTGGCCGGGGAATGTAATTCACTAACGATGTTTCGTCTAATCATGCTATTATTTTCGAGTTTTTCAATTCTGTGATGATCTCTTGAATTTCCGTTGTATGATTCAAATTGCCAGCCTCTCTCGATGCAATGAGCAATCTGAGTGTGCTAATCAGACTATTAGGATCGGACCAGTATACGTAGTCCAACTTCCTACCCGGAACGTGCTGCTTCCATTCGAGACCGGAACCGGTCGTAGTGTCGATAAGCCTGCGTATGATATTCTTATATTTATACCCCTTGTTCGATCTCAGACGACCGCTCCTGCTGTAGCCCTGTCTGTGAACTAGAGTTTGTTTCAAAATCTGAGAATAAATATCCAGATCGTCTTCCGTATACGATGAGGTCTGAGGTACTCGCTTGAATAATAGTTCGTACAGCCCGGGGCTAGCCTCATAAGTCTCATCTCCTATCTGAACACTGTTATCTGCAAATGTAATTAATTTATTTCCTATCTTATAATCCCCGTCTTCATACCGTACTCCAAAGGTAACGTCCAGATCGCTGCCGCTAGCTGTTCGAACCTTCTTCAGATAATTCACAAGGGTATCGGCTTCTTCTTCTTCTTCTTCGGGGTGAGAGAGAGGGGTTTTGCTTTTTTCTTGATTCTTTATTATATCCTTCAGAGGAACGGTGACGGGCTGAAGAACCTCGGACATCACGTGTTGGGTTTCGAACCTGAGACCCCTCAGGGAACGTAACTTTTCCCTTATCGCTTTACTGTGTCGAGCGATGGACTGCTTGAGTCTGATGCCTTCTACATCCATCGTAAAATGAATGCAGATTTAAGCTGCTGGCATCAATATATAGGAGATTTTTAATTCGATACTTAGAATATGTCCATCTTTAGCACGATTAACTGGAGCTGTGAAGGTCAACTTATCGCCCAACATGACGAGTGCAGGATAACTTTCAACGCGTTTATCATTTATTGCAAATATTGCATCCGTTCTCGTATTGGGATGCGATGATGAAATCATATTGCAGCCAAACACCTCTCCGCTAACCGGGGACCTGTAGTATTCGAGTCCCGAAGTTAGCATGTATCTCTGTGAGTTACCTCTGTACGGTTTCGTTTGCAATGTAATGATGAGCTGTCCAGTCATTTTCCCTAAAATAGTATTTATTAGATTCACTCGCGAATTAAGATTAGCAATACTATTCATAATTGAGGCTACCACGGTATCAAGATTTTTTTCTACTGCTGCAACAATTTTTTGAGGCATAGAAGCTAGAGTTCGGTTTAAAACTGTCTGTGTTTCCGCATTTTTCTTTACAACTAAATGTCTAACATATTTTTTATTTGCGGCATCGTTATCGTCCACGGGATCGGCTATCTCTCTTATCCGTTTCTTTCGAAAGGAAACGTTACCGTTCGAATCGGGAAGCGGTGTGTGTGCATTTATGTAATCCAAAATATATTTTTTATTCGGAACATCATGATCGTCAACTGGAGGCAATAGTACCTTCATTCTTATCGTATCCAGAATGACATTATTTTCTGCATCGCGTTTGAAAGCATATTTACTCAGGTATTCCATTAGGCTCTGATGTTGACCTTCGAGCGATGTTTGCACGTGCTGCCTAAGCATAGCTTCAAATTCGCCCATACGCTGATATGAAGTCTTTTCGGTGAACGTCTGCATTCGATGCTCGACGATAGTCGTAAGCGTATCCACATAGTGTTTAGTCGTTGCATCATATTCTTCTTCAGGATCCTGAATGTTGCATAATCGCTTTTTCTTAAATTGATAGTTTCCCGTGTCATCTCGATTTATAATATAACGGTTAAGCACACCCCTGGATGGGATGATCCTGCGCGATCCGAATCTGTCGATACTCATAGCTGTAATGAGCGATACTCTCTATTTATTCACTCTGATAAATACATCGAAACCGTTTCTGTATCGTCCTTCATTCAGTGGAAATTCAGGTACCATGACAACAAAGGGTCTCGAGTTCGATCTGTCATTACTCTCCCATACTTGCTTACACAACTCCCTGAATTCCGTAAAAGACATGTCAGTATTTACGTAATCGTCGTATATGTGCTTTAAGTTGAGATTATCTTGTCGGAATAGTACGATCATATTTGCATTGTCTCTAATTAGATGTTTGGGTACCTTTGCATAAGATTGTGCTAGATATACAGCATCGACGTTACGGTGTCTGCCCATGCTGTAATACGAAGCTATTTTACCCTGTTTCTCGTTGATGACGTCATCGAATACGAATATGGAATTTTCTCTGGCTTCTGAGGTTTCCAGTACTTTTTCACCGTCCTCGAACGTGTACACTCCTATATCGGGTATGGTTTTCAGCACTTTGAGCAGGTACTGATATTTCGGTTGATGCAGTGATTTCGAGTAAATGTAAAGATTCTCGAACCTTAGCCCGTTCTCGTGGATTAGCAGGTTGAGTAAGATATTCGTCTTCCCCGCATTCGAGCTACCCAGAATGAGCGCTCTGACGTTGCTCGGGAAGAGAGAGCCGTGCCTTCCCTCGCGAATGTCATTGTCGAAGTCTAAAACTTGTATGGGTAACGAGCACTTTTGCTTCACTACTTCCATCGTGCGACTAAGATTATAAGTTATATCTTTCGCTTTTTATTTTCATAGTGTATCATGAGCTCTGGACGCGCTCGGAAGGGTTCCGGAGTACTTAATTCTTTGATTAATTCTCTACCGTTTGAGGCTCATTTGCCCGGCTACAGGTACTGCGGTCCCGGAACTAAGCTACATAAGCGATTGCAGCGAGGGGATCCTCCTATAAACGCATTGGACGCTGCGTGTCGAGAACACGATATCGCCTACGCCACACATCAGGATACTGTTCCGAGGCATTTGGCTGATAAGGTTCTTGTGGAAAAAGCCTGGAATCGGGTGCAGTCTGCCGACGCTACTTTTGGCGAGAAGCTTGCCGCTAGACTTGTGACCGCAATCATGAAGGGAAAGCTGGCCATGGGTGCCGGATTGCGCAAACGTCGGAAGAGAATACTACCGCCACCCGCTAGAGGTGGGATCTTACCTTTGCTACCGCTTTTGGCAGCATTGGGTGCTGCAGGTAGCTTGGCAGGTGGAGCCGCACAGATCGCTACCTCGGTGAATAAGAAACGTGCTGCGGAGAAGCAACTGAACGAGCTGGTTCGTCACAATCAGCACATGGAAGCATTAGCCACGGGCAAGGGCAGAGGTCTTAAGAAGGGAGGTGGACGACGCAGGAAGGGGAGGGGCTTGTATCTACGTCCAAAAAACTCGGGGCGAGGTCTGTACTTATCCCGGAAAAAGCCTTAAGCGGTGCGGAGATTGAAACTTATGCTGAACGTCTACGCATTCCTAATTTTAGAGGCGTATACATGCTAGATAAACTGCCTCTAAGACCTAGACGTGCAGAGAGGATCGTCGTCAATTTGGACAACTCGCAGAATCCCGGTACCCATTGGGTTGCTATACGCAAGGATGGAAATTTAGCATTTTATTTTGACAGTTTTGGCAATCTGAAACCTCCAAGAGAGATAGAATCCTATCTCGACGGTGTTAAGATCATGTATAACAGACACAGGTATCAGAATTTCGATTGTCATTTGTGGTCATCTGTGCTTGCAGTTTCTGTTATAAAACACTTTCGACAGGATGTTCGAATGGTCAAAATGAGTTACACTATCACTGTGAGCGGATGTGATTCTAGTTTCTCTACCCATTTGAATCCGCCACTCCATCTGGATCCAGATGGGGTTTACGAGATTGCTCTACTGAATTTCGAGACATTTTACTCGATACCAAATGTTGATCCTAGCAATAACCTTTTCCATTACGTGCGGGATGGAAAACTTGAAACTGTCGAAATTCCACCTGGAACTTATGAAATAGAAGATATAAACACCTTCCTCAAGGATAGACTCAAAGCCGGCGATGACTTTTTTCTCCGTCCCAATAATAACACTATGAAGGCTGAGGTTCGGTGCCCCTACTTTATCGATTTCGCTCGAGAGAGATCGGTGGGCTCTCTTCTCGGTTTCACCGGCAAGCGCACGGTGGAACCGGGTGTACTGACCGAGTCTGACGAACTGGTGAACATCTTTAAGGTCAGCATCATACGCGTCGAGTGCAGCCTTGCCACTGGATCCTTCATCAACGGTAAAAGCGGGCATTCTCTCTACGAGTTTTTCCCGTCGGTTCCTCCGGGCTACCACATCTCGCAGGAACCGCCCAGTCCTATATATCTACCCATCATCGACACGAATCTCATTGATCATCTCAGCATTCGCGTGGTAGACCAGAACGGGGATACGCTCGACTTCAGAAACGAAACTATAACAGTGAGACTGCACATAAGACGGAATGGGAATAAATTTTAAAAGGCATTACTATAATAAAAAGCTTCTCTCGAGATTGATACCTGCTCAGTCTTCGACACGCAAACTGCTAACACCATCCAACCGAGAGTTCCTCGAGCGTCTGGGATTCAAGGTTCTGTAATGGATGTTTTAGATGTGACCGGGGTTCCGACGTTTGACGATAAGATTAGTAAAGAGGAGGAACATGTCTTCCTACCTTACAATACGTCTGCTCTAGATGTGAATGATGAAATTAGAATACCATGCCAAGCCGAGGATTTGTACACGCTTCCTAGCAGAAGTTACCTCTACATAGAGGGATCTGTGACAAAACCTACTGGCGAAGCTTCATCTGCAACACTGACCAACAATGCCATGGCGTTTCTGTTCGATGAAGTTCGCTTAGATATGAATGGTACTACCATAGATAGAACGAGAAATCCTGGAATTTCTACGACTATGCGCAACTATGCGGCTCTCAACACTTTGGACTCCAATCGCCTGCAGAACGCCGGCTGGACGTATCCCGGAGAACCTGTAGACATCGTGAACGCATCGAACGGTGTATTCAACGCTATCGTTCCTCTTTCGATGCTTCTGGGTTTCGCAGACGATCACAAGGAGCTGATACTTAATAGCAAGTTTGAACTGGTTCTCATTAGATCTAAAAATTCTAATAATTGTGTGATGGGCAACGATGTGACTATCATTAAACTAAACCGTATCGAATGGAGGATGCCCGTACTTAGACTCTCCGATGCCGAGAGGGTGGAGAAACTTAAACTCGTCCAGTCAGATCGCCCACTGCACGTTGCTTTTCGAACCCTGGACCTTCACACTCAACCTGCAGTACCGCAGACTAAAGCGTTCACGTGGAACGTTGCAACGACATCGAAGCTTGAGAAACCGCGTTTTGTCATAGTGGGTGCACAGACCGACAGACTGAACTACCTTGCTAAAGATAGCTCTATCTTTGATCACTGCAATATCACCAATCTGAAGCTTTATCTCAACAGCGAATGTTATCCGTATCATGACATGAATTTGGATTTTGCAAATTCAAAGTTTGCATCTCTGTATGATCAGTATTCTAAATTTCAATACTCTTATTATGGCAAAGAAAATTACCCTCTTTTGAAGAGAGGCGATTTTCTGAAATATGCACCACTATTCGTCATAGACTGTTCTCATCAACCGGAGGAGACCGTGACTGGAGCCGTTAACATCAGATTGGAAGTTCAAGCATCGGCGAATTTTCCTGCACAAACATCTTTGTTTTGTTTGATTATTCATGACAAATTGTTCACTTATAAACCCCTAACTCATGTTGTTCAATCTATCATATAAGAAATGAAAAATGTATTTTTTTATATCAATAAAGAATGAAATTTTTATATTTTTTATTGATTTTAGCATACATATCCTTTAACTTTTTTCTGACACTCCTACCTCTAACATCGTATGAACACATTGCTTTATGAACGTCATGCAATTGAAATAAATGTATTTCAATGTATGGAATTAGTCTCTTCAGTCCTGCTATTGCAACAATGTCCAGGTTTATGACATTTTCGTTTAGACACGTATTCACAAGTGCTATTTCATTAACTTTATTCATATGCACTGTTACGTTATATGCATAGATTATATTCTCACTGTACGATAAATGAGGAAGCTTACCGTCTTTCACATACGTTTCAATCACAGTTATATTTCGAACTATTATCTGCCAGTCCTCTTTTGTTATGTATACAAAAGTTTCGTCAACTGCTTTGATGAAGAGGGATGCGAGTTCGTAATGCAGTCCTATATTCACACGATGCTTGGAGCTGATGGAGATGTCGTCGTGCATAAACACGCTATTTGGATTCATCTTCCTCTGACTTTTCTGGGATGGGGTCAAAGATGAGCACTATAACGTTCTCTCGAGAGGCTTCCAACATCTTCTTCTTGTTTACGACTTTTGTCTTGTTCCTCTTCTTGTCAGGCTTTTTTTCGGACCTGTAGACATATACACAACGTCTCTGTTTTAACACACACGAGTCATTAATAAAAAAACTCTTTCTTTTTATTCACAATGATTCTGCTTACCTTTCTTCTTCTTTCTCCTCCACGGGTTCGGATGTCGACACCGACCGATCCACGTCGCGATGCGGTGGCACATCTTCTCCTTCGGGCGTTCTGTAAAAATAAAGGCACAGGTTTTTTGCTAGCTATCTTTTTTCTCCCCCTACTAAATATATTCTATCACATGTTCTTTACTTACTTACCCTTTTGCTTTGAGATACACGTCGCAGCACTCTCCACAACGGAAGAATGACGACATTTGTTGATGCTGTGATGGTTCCTTACAGATGATGGTATGCGTATCGCCATCACATATTTCCTCATGCTTATCGAGACAGTGCTGCTTCATTTGCTCGTACTCCTCGAGGTTCACCCAGCAACAATTGTCACTATCGCTCGCGATTCTGATATTTTCACTACTCATCGTGCTGGCTCACAGTCGACTGTGAACGCCGATCCATTCTCGTTTCACATTTAATGGATAGGGGCGGTGGTGGGGATTGAACATGCTCGTTCTTGCACTGACCTGGTTTATACCGTTACGCACGTGGGCACTTTCTCACGTACACAGTCTTCTGTAACATACTCATGCAGCCTAACATTCATACACCTAACTCGAATATTATATTAGCCTCGCATGGATTTCTTATTTTATAGTCCATTGCCTTCTTGATGAAAGATTCCAAGTTTTTAGCTGTGGGAAACACCAAACTTAGTATTTTGGTTCAGTATCTTCACGAAGGTTTTTTCAAGAAAAAAATCCCCACCATCCCAGAATACCCTTTACATGGAACATTTTTCTCAAAAATGGCTCTAACGATTCTTCATTGTGAACGACTTTTGCATAACTGGTAAAAAAATAATAAGAGATAGACAAAATTTTACTACACGTGAGCGCGCACGCGCGCACACACACAGATATTTTTTTTCGGCTTTTAATTATTTTATTCTTCATTTAACTCTGCAACATAAAATAACAGTGTATCATCAACTTCACGAGGGGAAATAACGTGCTACAGATATTTTTTTTCGGCTTTTAATTATTTTATTATTCATTTAATTTCACAACATAACAATACAGGGAGGGGGACGGACTTCAGAATTCTACCACTCAGACTCCCAAACGTCACGTAATCCCACACACGGGTACTAACTCCGATTATTCATTACACGGCTTCTAACACACACATACATACATACATACCTGTTTCAAAAAAAACCCACAGAGGGAGGGAGGGAGAGAGAGGGACGAGATTCATACACACTTCACCTTAGACTCTCAACATCACGTAATCCCCTCACGTTACTCATATAGACGGTTTCTAAAACCGTCTAATCATTCCACGGGTACAAACACACATACGTACACGTTTTGAAACCCGCGTTAACACACTACTCAGCCATTAGTCTGGTCATGAACAAACGAGTAAACGTAATGAAAATTACGCAAACATGGAGTTAATTCACATGTATAGATACTAATTACGCAAAATGTGATGTGTGAAGAAAGAAAATATGTCCGCATGATAGTGCATCAGTATTAGATCCACGAAAGATATGCAGTGGGTGACATTTTTAATCTGAAGTTTAATCCTACGATCATGGCCCGCTTCTATAATCCAGCCAATTCTGCAGTAACAACGAATTCCTTTTAAAAGAGATGCAGTAGCAGTTACTGCTACTGTAAAAGTAACGTTAATATTTATATGCAGTGGTGGCTGGAACACAATGCACCTGAACAACCTAACTGTTGACACTGGTGGATTTACTGCTTATTTTTTCTTTTAATGTTATTAAACCTAACGTATTGAGGTAATTTAAAATCTACGGCGTTAAAATTTGCGGCACTACTCCTCTACACTTAGTGATACAGGACACCAGCGTCACTAGCACATCTTGGCTTATGCACGTTTTAAGTAGCTTCTGCGCATGCGCAACTAGTATGACATAATTACCTTATGGTGCCAAATATTACATAGTACACACGGGCCGTGCACAAGCTGGCAAAGCCTTTCCCGCACTCTGTTTCTATGATATCAATACAATTTTACGTCAATGCCACTAGGTAGGGGCACACTACGGCTTAAGTTAAGTCATTGTAGTAGAAGTAGGTAACGTGGACAAATGCGAAAACTTCTCCCGGTTTCTCAATACCATCCATAATCTCAACTAAAATTTAATTTACACATTACCTCGTTCTTGCCCTAACACAGTGTACTTAATTATGTACACAACAAACATTCACAAAAAAGTATTTCGTCAGAAATGTATTATTAATTATTATTATGAGCGCCTGCAGTTGTATCAATTTGTTCATAATCATAACTATCATGCAGGATGCTATTTCACATTTTCAGGGCTGCCTAAAACTTTGTGAATACCAAACATGTACAGTCACGAGTCACTTCTGGTTATAGGTAACCTAAAACCAAAATAACAAACACGGTTATAATTGGAACGTGAAAACGATTTGTAAACACTTAACTATACGAAATGATTTAGTTCTTCCTTCGTTTTCCTTTAAAGAAAACGAAGCGAATGATTTAACAAAAATAATGGAATACTGACCATTTTTAATTTTATCTTATTTAATTATACTCATTTACATATTTTGAGCTAAGGACTCGGGTCTCCTTTAAATATTACTGTTCACAGCTTACAAAGAAACTAAAAAAGAGAGCGTATTATATTTCTGAATTATTTCTTTGTGTTCCCTCCCCCTCTTACACATTTCCATCTCTTGTTGCTAGTTTGTTTTTGCGGGGAGTTATTTCAGGATCTATATACAGAGCTTTAACTACTTCTTGGGATGCAAGTCTAGAAAACTCCTCCATTAGCATAAACTCTTTCATCTGCACGCAACGTATATTAAGAATGTCCCCTCCAGGAAGCCTAACATCCCTCCTCCTGCAAGTCTTTAGAACTGAAGAACGAGAGAAATGAAACGGTGGCCACAAATGAAACCGGAATCTTGCTGCGCTAGAATTATCCCGTGTTCTTTCTGGTATTAGGAAAACATTACTTTTCTCGGTTACAGTGAAAGTAGACCGGTTTTGGCTGAAAAACTAAAGTGCTAGCAGCAAATATATAATATGAACTTGTGAGATAACGCACGTTTAGTTAGATAAGTTTGAATTCACCTCTCTTCTTATTTTAAAATATTTTAGTTTTCTACAAGTACAGGATGCCCAGATAAAATTAAATATTTTCTTTATTTTAAAAAATTGTCAAAAAACTGTAGCAACACTAAACCATGTCTATTGTTCATTTATTTTCACGTAAATGTGGAGATAGTATGTGTTTAAACGTGGTAGAGCAGCAAAGATGAACAGAAGACAATATTCAGCATATCCAGAAGCTAGAGATGCTTCCCGCTCCGCAACTTGCAAGATTTCCCTTTGAGGTTCATACATGGTTTCAGCAGGCTGGTGTCGCATACGCCGAAACGCAGCAGGAAGGCGGGTGCGTGTTCACCAACGGACTGATTATACGCTTGCCACCTGAATAGCTGTGCTCATATCCGTTTATTGCTGTTGTATAAAATAGGAGCCAAGGCCGTTCCTCATTACTCAATTAATTTCACAACAATTTCGCTCTCTTTTGTGCCTAAAAACAGTCACTTACTGTTGAGTAAATCATACTAGAAAACAGGAAAATTTCAGTTTAGAGTATGACTTCTGCATTATTCTTACCAATTATAAAGTAAGTACTTAGAGGAGATGCGCTTGCCACTGGAACTTTTAAAACAATGATATTTTATACAGATTTCAAGCAAATTTTAAAGGTATAATGTTGCTTAAACATCTACGAGTGCATCAAATTTCGACTGCGTATTTCGTCTGAAAATAATAAATTTTACGAAACTTCAAATATCAATTATCCGTTGAACCGATTTCAAACACGTTTGAAATGCGTCGACAAATGCTTTTCAAACTACCTGACTCACGTTTATCAGCACAATTTTCTGAGTATTTTTCCTTATCTACATAATTTTACAATAAATAAAATTGAAGGGTATCAGTTTTTGTTTGTTTGTTTGTTTTTTTGCCTATACAGGATGGTTAGAAAGGAACAGGTAAACTCACTAGGATGTAAAAGGCTGCATGAAAATGAGTCCATTTATCATAGGAAGTTACATTTTATCTCCAAATATCTCCATTTGGGTCATATATTGCATTTGGAGATAACAGTGATTAACCACCTAGAGCACACATGTTTTCATTATTATCGCTCGGTTTTCTCTTCCATTGAATCTATTAATTTATCAGCCTTGGCGTCCTATGCGTAACTGCGCCAATTTTGGATACACAATGAACATATACTAATCACATTCCACGCATTAAGAATCTGACACTGCTATGCTAGGGTTCACCAAACCACGACCCGGATGCCGAAACCCGCCCACGTGCTACTTTTGTGCGGCCCACCAACAAACTTCGAAAATACAAATAAAAAGAAACGGTGCGCCTGTATTAGATTAATTTACTCAATAATTTCGAACGATTAAACGAAATTAAGCGTTCAGGTTTTTAATTAATATACGGTGTAACGAGCTATTGAAGGATAAATACAAGGAAGTTAATTTGGTTGATTTTTATAACTGTCTGCTGAATGGCACATTTCCTCGTTTGAAAGATTTTGCACGATAACTAATATAGTGTTCGCATCAACTTATATATGTGAAAACATTTTCAAAAATGAAATACGTCAAATCAAAATATAGGTCTACCATGACAGTTGAGCATTTAAGAGTTTGTTTTTATGATAGGCAGCAGAACATTATAACCATTAATGTCTGCAATTATACCACAGAAAAGTCACTTTCATTCTTCTGAATAGGAACTGCTATTATATATATATATATATATATATATATATATATGTGTGTGTGTGTGTGTGTGTGTGTGCGTGCGTGCGCGCGCGTGTGTGGCCTATGAGTTACATTGTTATGAGACTATAAATGAAAGACTAACCATTTGTTATGTATTTAATTACATCAGTTGTTAATATATAAGTATAGAGTTTAGTTCAACAAAACACTGAAAACTAATCTGATCTGCGTCTGCGAATTTATTGTACGTATCTTAAACTCCCATGGACTGGCTCACTTTGGGAGTTTTTACATGAGCTACCCTACCTAGAGTAGGAGGCCATTGCCCTAACGGGATGTAAGGCTACCTTATCTTATTATTTTAAACTTCTCCCGTAAATCATTTCCTGATAGTTGATATGGCTCCAGTTAATAAACGATTGGCAACTCTGCTCTAGGCAAACCTCCGTGTAAAGGCAGGTTATAAAAGAAGTGCTTTCTCATTTCTCAAGCAAGCAGGAATACCTAGAGTTTGCGATAATACTGTGGCATGTTTTGGGGTATTTTCAACAAAATTAGTCGCATGTTTTAGCGATAACCCTACCATTAAAAAGTTTCTTTTAATAAATAAAATCCTACGAGGCGTTCTGAAGGCTAAATAATCGGAAAAGGACAACTGATCACATCGTTCCATTAAGTTCTGTCAATGCTGATCGGAAGCATTTCCGATGAACTCCACAGCTTGAAGAGAGGCTGTAGCGATCCACTGAAGGCAATGCAACATTAAATCCACGCGTGAGGGTGCATCATAGCCTGGGGTTAGGCATCCTCGTTCTGTACCAGTATCGATGTTTCATATAACGCATCTAACCCAGTGATCCTAGATGTTTAGACCTTCCTCGCTGGAAGTCATGTGCACGGAAGAAGCCTTTTTCATTCCTACGGGGTTTTCAACTACTCCAGTTGTTGGCAAAAAACTCGCAGGTCGCACGTGAGAGACGGCACCAACTACTAATAGCAATGTAATGGGTTGGTATGCTCGGTACCAGAATAGGAAGACACAACGTACCTCCGGCGATGCACAACGGCGCTCTGTGTACGCTGGACATTCTTTCGGGATAAACTGAGTTCTGGGATGATGTTTCTCTCGCTACACAGAAATAATTTTTTTCTCAGAATGATGGAGCATCTCCTCACTACAGCCTTGAATCTAGGAGACATCTAAAGAGTCTGTTTCCCAATAGTTGGATCGGTAGGAAGATCCTGGATTTAAATTCGTTGGTTATTTTCCTATGGGAAAAAGCTTGTCTACCGAGAGCCTTCGACACTGTCGAGATAGCTACATATCATGAGCAGGAAAATCTATTAGACGTTGCCGCTTTAAAGCTGATGTGTACATAACTATTTGCTTTTTCTTACAACAAGCTGCTACATTTTCTGAAACTTTCTCGTCCTAATCTTCTCGCGATGCCTAATGTCAGACAGAAATGCCAATTATACATACAGTTAAATGAAAATAAGTACTAACCTTCGCTATTTGAAGCATCACAATGGAATGTTTGATTGAGTCCAACATATTCTGAAAAAGAAAAGAAAAGCATGAGAAACGATGTGTAAATAAAAATTATAAACATAATCACACAATATTGTGAGCTAAACTGAAAACCCGCAAAACGTGTATGCATAAAAGTTGTTCATATATGCTTAATAACTGTGCTTCATATTTCCCTTCCTATTTATTAGGAACTTCACAATTCTTACTTGCTAATACGTAACAATGAGTGTAAATAATTTTCATTTTTAACATGCAAAACTAGTTAAGCGTCTGAATGCGCGGCTTGAAAATTTGTTGATATTCGACATCAGCCTACACATAAACAATGACAGTACTTATTGAAAATCCCCACTCTCCCTCTCACCCTCCCTTATAGTAAAGGAATGGCTGTTTGGGATTTGCACTTTATTAATCTGTTTTCATTTATTTTCTGCTGTGATATAGGGATAAAACGGCGTTTAGTTCTGCACCACTGATGAACTGCGACCTTTAATTACCACACTTGAAAACCAAATAACAACAGACTCCTAAGCTTACTCCGCACGCTGCACATGCTTCTGAGGCTTTATCAAAAGCGAAAAATCACTACTAATTCATATTCACCATGTACAATGGTGTCCATTAAAATGTTTGTTCGGAAAGTACCTAGGTCCATTTAAAATGTTACCCTTTCCTGGGGACTCCAGGAAGCCAAACATGGAGAAGGAAATGTTTAAGATTAATTACGATAACTGAAGCCCAATTGACACTAGAATATTTCGCTTAATAATAATGTTCAATTTTTGGAATTTGGTATTATAGTGACAGTGTAAAAGCATTTCCAATAAATTGTGGGAATCTGTTTTCTTTTGTTACTTTAAGTTAATCCTCATAAAGAAATTGCGTTTAAATGTTTTTGCTTACTTCCGAAATTTTTTAAGGACCGAAACTGTGCAACTCTGCACTTGACCAATATAAGCTTACGTTTTTAGGTCCACTTCGACGGGCTCATTGAGAAAATCACCATCATTGCTATCTCCTTAACAACAGGCCAATATTGTTAATGCACTGTATGTAACAACCTAATGTATTCTAACCTAAGATCCATTTTGGGGACTAAAATATACAGCATGGGGCAGTTAGTATACACACATTTATCATCAGACTGTACGCTGCATGACATGGTTTATGTTTCCATCAATGCTACGATCTTGTAACGTGATCTTTGTTGTTTGGTAGGTCATGCTATTATTTCACTATGTAACTATTGTTATTAGTAACAAACGCGCTTATTGCATGTGTTTGCTCAGTTGTTTAGTGGTTTATGAATTAAATTCTTCCTGATGTCGGCACTTCAACAAAGAGGCATGGATATCAATCATATTGGCTTGACCAAGATGGAGCGACAGCTCGATTATCCATGACGAGGCTTGGAGACATCGCCTTCAATGCTTCTTGTGGGGCATATTGGATAGCCGTGTTTATGCAACACCATACGGATACAAAATACTGAAACGACGAATCGAAGAGGAAGTTACTGTAATTTCAGTAATACGTATGGCGACATTATGGTGAATTTTTAAAGTAGTTTGCTGCGATGTGTTGATTGTAATGACAAACATTTGAAAGCCAGTATTCCAAAACTCTAAACACCAGGTTATAAGCTCGTATGATTGGCAAACACAAACCGCACCATACTCTGTACAGACTGCTCCTCTCTGAGAGGAGTAACATGTAATTAAAATAAACACACCGGATATACAACATTTTATGAACTGCAGGAGAGTACAAGGATCAGTCGTATGTTCGCTCATTATCTAAGCCGTTTACGTTCTATAAATATGTTTTAAGTTTATGCTGTGGGACTTGGAGAAATGAGGTCGCCAATATGTCTTTCCTGTGTTTTAGGCTTAATTTTATGGCAATGATATCGTATTTATCATATGCGTATGGGCTCGTAACAACAGCGACAAAAATGAAGAGCCTTAAATAAAAAAATCCCGTGTGTTCCATCCACATGACTTTCTCTACCCTCTGTCGTTTATTAGTGGGTTTACAATTTATTCTTGTGAAAGTTTATTTTTCTATCTAGGTGCTTCATTTCAATCGAGATGAACCTTTACGAAAATAGCTGCATTACGCATTTCATTACAGATACAAAGGGAAAGCGATAGTCAAATGTTTTAGAACTGGACGGTATACGCTGGTCTTAAAATTCCATGCTGTTTCCATGACACCACGAGAAACAACTGAAAATCCACATGACTTTAAAAGAATGGCCAAGTACTGAGAAATTCTAAACATTAATAATGGATATCTAGGAAATGACTAATGCCACAATAAAAGTCATTTGACATAAACAAGACATGTTACATTTCTTGTATAGTACGTTTTCGACTATTGCTTAAAGTTTACCGGTTATATAAGATTATACGAAATTCCTTCCGAATGAAGACGACTTAAAAGGCTATTTCCAGAAAATTCAAGATACACATTAATCATGTACAGATTTTAATATATGGTATTTTAATCAAAGACATTTTTTTAGAAAATGAAAAATTGCGAAAAATCCTCCATCTAAAGAGTAGTTTGGGGTGGGGAATTACCTTGAAAACCTTCGTCGCATCTATGGAAGGTACTGAACTTAAATAACAAGTTTGGCGTTTACATCCGATTTTTCGTTCTTGAGTTATGCTGTTCTCTCTCTCTCTCTCTCTCTCTCTCTCTCTCTCTCTGACACACACACCCCCGAGCTTTTTTTAAAAAATTCTTTTTTTTGATTCAGGGGTCCTCAAAACATGTATTTCCGGAGAAATCTCGGTATCGATTTTTTTTGTTGGAATGCAATATCTTCTCTACCTACTATGTATTTACGTGGTAGAGAAAGTAAAACCGAGTTTTGATTGTGTGCACTTTTGCAGCTTTCGAAAGTAAGTGGATACTTCATTTTAAGCACTTCCCCCACGTGAATAACCAAATTTCATTCCCGAGATCTGGCAACGATCGGTGATTGTTCAGAATGTCTCAATGTATTTTTGTCAAACTTTAGATGATTGTAATGAAATTCCCAAATAAGTTGGCAAAGCGCAAAACATTTATTTACTGCCTTTCAATAGGACCTAAGTCCCATTACAGAGAAGTAGAGAAACAATAAAAGCACTCAACCACACACAAATGGGTTTCAAAATTTCTCCACATTTTCTGCTACACTAAAAGGAAATATTTTTCAAAAAACTCTGGACGCATCAAACACTGTTTTAAAAGACGCCTTTTCACAGAACAAACCGTTCTTAACATCGTTGCTGTGCCAGTTGTGATATCATCGGCACCTTTTTTCAACGACACCCTATAATTTCTTTTTTTTTGTATACCATCTATTAGATGTTATTACTGTGTATGATTTTACACGCTATCAATTGTTTTATACAACAAATATTGCTATGGTAACCAGAAACATTGTTGAATTTCCTGTTGCTATTGATGCAGTTTATTTGTAGAAATTAACACAAAATAATGTTTTAAGTGAAAGTCAGAGAACTGAGATTTTAACGATGATTGAATATAGCGACAGGAAGCGTACACAAGACGCAAAATAAAAGACAATCAGATGTGCTTATAATGTTATGATTTGCATTTGTAACATTTATTTTAATGTTAGCGAAATCATTGTTCTGTTGACATATACAAATAAAGGTTCTCTTTAAACTATTTATTTGCATTGAATTTTTTTTCGCAATTTCCCATTTTCTCAAAAATGTCTAACTATCTGATTAAAATATCTTATGTATGTTGAATTTTCTGTGAATAGCCTGTGAAATTCTCTTCATTCTAAATGAATTTTGCGTAATTTTCCGTGACTAGTAAACCACATGAGACATAAATTCTTACTAATAAAACTCACAGAAGCATGCAATTTATATTAAATAACTTTTCGTTGCACAAGTTGTTTTGGAAATATTCATTGTTACATCTTTAAGTTTACCCAAATGAGTAAACAGTTGCCATGCACATATTTTGTGAACAATTGCCATAAACATAAAATTGTCATGCATCCAAGACGACTGCTTCTTTACTGTACATGGGTTCACTGGTAACAAAAAAGTGGTTTACGCTTTGCGAACAGTTGTTTTATTTTCCATATCAAGTATGCAACCAACTCCATATTGCTTGATTTGAGATTATTTCTAGTCGAAGTTATTTCTATTCAACGTACGGTGAATAGAAGAATCACTTTTTACATGAATACATAATATAAAAGGGATTATATGAGATTGGGGGTACAGAAACTCCTTCAAGTGTGATGCATCAGATTTTTATACATAAAAATCCTAAATCCTTCAGTTGCATTGTGCTTTATTTGATTTCGTACACGGCTCTGGAACCTGAAAACAGTAGCCACACTGATTGGTGTTTCCCCATATCTTAAGCCTTTAGCTCGAATTTATTTACCTTTTGCATGTCCAGCAAAGATTTATTAGACATTTTTAAACATAACTTCTTAACATCAAGCAGCGTGCATAACCACATTGGCTGTCTGATTCTAAACACCAGGAGCAGCGACAAGAGGACTTGCAATGTACCTGCATGTAAGTGATGTTATGCACGTTCTATAGTTCGGTGACTCGGGGAGAAGAACGCTTTTTCGCTATGCCTGACCTATATCCATCTTCTGGTGAAAAAGCATTCAAGTTGCACAGCCTCTCTCCATTACACAGAAGTGTTTGCCCATTAGGGGGAGATATTCTTGAGGATCGCTTTAATCGGATCGGATACTTTACTAATGGCGAGTTAAACAACCACCAGCTTTCATTTGCCTCTGCTAGTGGCGCCACCACACAAAATCCAAGCAAACGACTTCCTTTGCATTCCATTCGTTTTCGTACACTAATATTATGAATCTTTTCGTGGTGTGCAATTCAGATAGCAGTTACAAAGTATGCCTTATATCAAAATTATATTTATTATTATTATTATTATTATTATTATTATTATTATTATTATTATTATTATTATTATTATTATTATTATTATTATTGGTGATGGCGGTGGTGGAAGCAGCGACGACGATGCTGGTTACATTTTTATGCTGATATCGGCATGAATCTTCCATTCGTACAGTTTGATATACACAGAAGAAAAATTGTTTCACCCCATTCAAGTTACCTCTAGGTTTCTTGTACGTAAACGCGACTGTCTTCATCTCATACAGATGTTACTGATAAGCGATAAGAGTGTAATTTCAATACCTTAAAAAGTAACGACAGTGAAGACATATTGGGTTCTTTAAGAGAGGGGCACACCGACCACTTGTAAAACTCACTTTAGACGGGAAAATAAGGTTCTCTTATAAAAGATGAAAGATATAAACAACATTCGGCGAGTGTGTGGCTCTAATCTGTTTGTTGAATAAACTAGTTATTTTTCTACTGAAAACTGCCAATGTCATAAGTTTTCTACCCATTACCAGTTCAGAGGTATCCTTTTTATATCGCACTCTTCATATAACAAGTAAGTGTTTTATTGCAATCAAGACAAAAGCTTTCCTAGAAATGGCTTCAAAATAAACAAAACCACCTACATTACACGTTTCAAAACAAACCTTAAATTTAATAGTAAAAAGAAGTAATATATAAAGTGATGCTAATTTTATGTTAAGTTTTAAAACCTGCTATATCGACACTATTTAAATAGCATCACCTAAAACATTCAGGTGGTGTGAAAGGAACGTGATGTAATTCCATCTTCAGCTGAAGGTAAATTATAAGGTTCGTACCTCCTGTCGCTTGTGTAAGTGGCGCTTCTTCTGCCATCTGATGTGACCAGTTCTATTTGGATCTAGCTCTTCTGTTTTTTTTTGTTTGTTTGTTTTTTCATGAAAAGCCTTAGAGGGCAGACTCATCACTTCATGAAGAAAACAGATGATGCACTGGTTACATCATTTAAACAGTGTCGACACAGCAAGTTTTAAAACCTTAAATGACAAGTTTTGTGATGAAAAATCACAAGTTGATTTTTTCTAATGAGCTCATGCGGAAAAAATGGAGAATAGCAAATTCTTAACAGTTTCCATTAGAAAATGCATCAGAGTGCACTTCTACTTGGAAAAATTGAAACATACCAAAGTGAATACTTCCGAAATGGCTAGTGCTAAAAAAAGTGACATAATTATTGCTATATTTTAATGAGCTCTACTTTTTTGGTCCTATCTCTTATGCTTTCACAGTAATATAAATTTAAATAACAATAACGCGTCCATCTCCATGGTTTGGGGTAACTTCTCAATAAAGAGAGTTCGAATCTAGGTTGGGATGGATTACGTAAATAAACTAGATTTTCTTCTGGGTTTTCCATAATTCTCAGAAAATGAATGTCGGATAACTACGTGATATGGACTCCGGGTTCATTTAAGCGTCATTTCACCCATTTCATTCATTCATTGTCTAATATGACCTATTCTTATTAAACCTAAAATAAATAAATAAATGATTTCACAACTTAAATTCATCATGTCAATAACTCAGACATATGATATTTTAATAAAAAATCGTTAGAACCACTTCTTTCTTTCTTTATTTTTTATTGGTATTTACTTCAGACTCTGCGGAGGATAAGGAATGATATTAACCAAAAAAAGACTGCCCCGCACTAGTCGGGAATCGAACCCGGGGTCTACAGAGCTGGTCAGAACTACTTTTGAGAAAATAACAAATTATAATAAGTTTATTTCCACTAAAGCTTTGTTGGAGTAGGAGCAATTTCTTTACAATCGTTCACCTTACATCCTTTAAAGGTGCCTAATTTAAGTATAGCGTTTGTCATCTGTGTGACAATACGCGAGCTATCTCTTTCTCAACATTTTTTCTCTAAAAATAACTTGTAATGGTTCAAACTCTTCAAAGCGCGAATTTCTGGTGAAATCGTTGTTAAGAACTGTTGGGTCAAATATTCTCGGATAGATTTCTGTTATATAACAATTCTAATGGTGCACTGTAAATCCAAACTTTTGTTATGACTAAGCAGACAGACAAATTCGTAATTAATTTGTGCTTTATTACTTTCTCTACCGCTTATCTCTAGTAAGCAGAGAAGTATTATATCTCACCCAAAAACCCGATACGGGAATTCACCGGAAATACATTTATTGAGGCCCCTAAATAAATAAAATTAATAATTTTTAGAAAAAGCCATGTGTGTGTGTGTGTGTGTAATACCAAACTTTGTATATAAGCTATGTATCTTCCAGGGATGCCACATGAAGGCTTCAAGAAGATCCTCCCACCCAAAACCACCCGTTACATGGAAAATCTTTCGTTACTTTTCATTTGCTCAAAAATGGTTCTAACGATATGTTAAAAGATAACATATTTAACATATCTGAGTAAAAAATAAGTTGTATATCTTAAATTTTCTGCGAATAGCCTCTGAAGTTCTCTTCATTCTGAATGAATTTTGTATAACTTGTAAACCGTAAGAGATAGACAAAAGCTTACTACGCAAAATAATGTAGATGATCTTAAAATATATAACTTATTTATTATATATCTATTTGTGGCTTTAACCACTTCTCTTTATAACTGGTTTGAATTATCAAATTGTCCCAACTGCTTAGTCGCCATTCATTCGCTTTTTGTTCCCCCACCCTATTGCTCACAGAGAATGGAATTATAAAGCCATCGCATAGCGATCCGCTTTTAAAAAATTTAACTACTGCTTAAGCCTACAAGAAAATATATAATATTACCATTCCTGCAAATGTTTATCTCGATTAACATGAAGCAGGTAAAAGAATAAGCTTTTGTAAGAATAATTTGTAAAGAGTGGGTAAAGTGTCATGTGAATGTAACACATCAGATTTTTAAAAATCTGGCTATCGCTTTAGTCTGCTGTATCCTTCTTATACTTACAACGAAATGCATAAATCTAATGAAAGTTTATCTCGATTAGCAAGAAGATAGAAGATGAAGCTTTTGTAAGAATAGTTTGTAGAAGTGAGCAGAAAAAGTAATGTTAATGCAACAACTAATTTATTTTTTATTTTTTCATCGCAACAAGCTAATGAATGTTTTCTCTTGACATATGCTAAGTTGTGGCTTGAGGGCAGCTAATTTTGTCCCTGACACCAATGGTCTCGAAGAGGCACGTGTTGGACTACAAAAAGCTTAAGGCAAGCCAGTCTGAAGCTTGCAGACAAATAGTAGTTCAAGGTTAGGCTACTCGCATAAGTTCGCGGAATACTGAGCATGTTACATGCATGAAGTTATGTAATTCATTATAAAATCTGGGCTGAGGAAGCGACCAAGGTTAGCCTGATATAACTACCCGTCAGGTATTAATTGCCAGTATCACCAATAACATTCAAATCTAGTGCTGCATACTCGTAACAATATTAGTCAATGCTGTAAACGGTGTTAGTGTCTGTTCAATCGAAGTGCGAAATAGTAGTCTTCTAACGTTGATAAAAGAAACCAGATAATGTGTGAAAAAATGCGAAGTTTAACTTGGCAAAATCAACTATTTATTGAGAAATCTTGTGTTACATTCACATGACCTTTTCTAGCCAATATCGTTTATTTTTTAATATAACTTCGACAAATTATCTTCTTATAAAAGCTTATTTTTCTATCTACTTCACTTTAATAGAATTAAACCTTTGCAAAAACAGTTTTATTACACATTTTGCTGAAAGTACAAGGGGGAAAGAGGAAATTTAATCGATAATAATCAGATGCTTTAAAACCGGGTTGCTATAGGCTAGCCTTGAAATTCCATACTCTTTTCATGACCGCGAGATAAAACTGAATAGCGCCAACATCTTAAAAACTACTGAGTATTGGAAAATTCAAATCAATATTGAGGATATCTCAGAAATGCAATTAAAATATATTTGAAACAAACTACGTGTTTAAAGAGGTCTACATTTTTGTTGCATAGTACTTTTTTCTCTATCTCTTATGATTTACCAGTTATAAAAAAATTCCTTCAGAATGAAGAGGATTTTACAAGCTATTCCAAGAAAATTGAAGATATCCATTTTATTTGTATCGTGTAAATATCTTAAATATATAGTACTTTAATCACAATTTTTTAGAAAATTAAAATTTCGAAAAATCTTCTATGTAAAAGGTAGTTTGGGTTGGGAGGATATTCTTCAGAATCTTCGTGTCCCATCATGGAAGATACAGAAGTTAAATACCAAGTTTGGTATTTATCGGACTTTTCTATACAGAGTTATGCTGCTCACACACATGTGTACGCGCGCGGCACAAGCACACGCACAAGCGCGTGCGCACATACACACACACACACACACACACATCAGCATTTTTGGGGGGTTCAGAAAGCGAAAACATTCATTTTCAGTGTATCCAGTTATTTTGGATTTTCTTAAAAATGGATCTAACGCTCCTGATTAAATTACCATACATTTAGGATATGTGAATAAAACTAAAATGTATATCTGGAGCTTCTGAGAATACCCTGTGTAGTTCTCTTCATGCTGAATGACTTTTGTGTAATTTTATTGGTAAACCGCAATAAATACACAAAGGTTTACTACACAAACATCTCGTTAAATACATCTCGTAAAATACATTCAAATGCGTCTCTTTTTGCGGTTAATCATTTATAAGAGATTCTTTGTTATTAGTTTGAATTTTCAAATAAGACTGACTCTGTGGGCGAGAGGTCAGCGCTCTGGTCTCTCAACCCAGAAGTCCCGCGTTCGGTTCCCGGCTAAGGCGCGGACTATTTTGTTTAAACAGAATCATTCTCTATCCCTCATAGTTTGAAAAAATGAATGTGGGGGTGTTTAATAGTTAAGAACTGATAAAACCAACGTAAAGAAACCCTACAGCTCAGCTAGTAATAATACCATCAGTTGTTACTCAAGTCAAAGCCCCGATATGACCAAAGAAGTTTTAGGGGGCTATAGAAATGAAACAATAAAAAAGAAAAATTCAAAATACTTATACTTTTTCAAGTGTTAAGTCATCTTCCCCCCCCCTCCTCGTGAACATGCAAAGACCATCAATTTCAAAGCCATCTCAAAGCGATCCGTTTTTAAGAACTCGATTATCGCTTAAACCTGCTGTATCCATTTATAGCTGTAATGAATGTGTAATGAAAGTTTATCTCGCTTAACAAGAACTAGAGAGCAAAATAAACTTCTGTAAAGAATAGTTTGTAGAAGAGTGAATGGACAAATTCGATTGAATGCAACATCTCAGACATTTTAATGCTTACTCCCGCGAAGCGCAAAAATTCGTAAAAATAGCGCATAGTTTTGCAGTTATTTTAAGAAAGATGAATACCAAAGTTACAAACGGAAAGTTTATTATACACATTTTGAAGCATACTAAAATATGTTCTAAATTCTATCCCTAATTTTGTGGAAAATTAAACTGAGTTTTATTTATGGAAGCTCTTTAACTGGTTCTTAGCGTCCCATGAAAGAAAGCGTGAAAGACCGGAAATGATGCTCAGCGACCTCTTTATCAGGCTTAAGGTTCTTTTACGTGCCGTAAATCTACACAGGTTTTACTTCCCTTCCCAAGGAAGGCTTGCTAATTTTGTAGAGACAATATACACGAAATAGTAGAAAATAGTAAGAAAACTGAAAATGAGAAACATAACCTTGAAGTTTTCCTATCTGGAGTTACGTAACTGGTGCAGCGCTTTAAAACAACCGTCCAAAACATAGTTGCTTTCCTCCTAGGGGAACAAAACTTCGCAGCAGAAATATACTTTAAATTTAAAGCACAGTTTTTGGACCAAGGCTAAAATTATCGATTTTTTGTTACCAAAACGGCTAAAATGTGGATACCTTTGTTAAAAAAACGTCTAAAATACCACTCAGTGCTCATTTATAATAAAATCCGAAAGCTATAGCACTAAGCCAAGTGAGGTCCTACTGCACACTGTCAAAGATTACAGTATTTGATGGTTTTCACCTTGTGATGGTAGCGTGTGTCTCATAATCAGGAGGTCCTTAGTTCGAATCTCAGTTTATTTTCTTTCGGGGTCTTTCCTTATCTTCAGAGGAGGAATGTTGGGTAAACCTAACCTCTATGGACCTTGGGTTCATTTGAGCATTTCACTTCATTCATTCACAATCCTATATGACCTACCCTTAAATTAAAACTATATAATCATATTTTTACAGCATGTAAATGTTTTTAATCAATAATGCACAACTCATTTTTTGAGAAATAAAACCCAATCGCTCTAATTTCTAGTAATGTTGCTTCATCCCCAACTAGCGTCTGATTCGATTTACTGCTCTGAAATGATAAAACTTAAGTAGAATCTTAAAAGTTAAGCGATTCGTAGAAGTTATAGTCCTCTGCGTTATTTACTAGAAGGAAACGAGTTAGTAATCGCAGTAAATCGCTAAATCGCTTATAAATTGCGAGTGTATTGCTGAAGTGGAAAAACGCCGAATGATCTACGGTCAACTCATTTCAAAACATGACATGAAAAATTATGTTTTTATGGAAGGCTGTGGAGCTAAACAAACTTTCACTGGCGTTCGCCCAATTGTGTTGGCTTTCCAAGTCATTCGCCACAGCTGTGGAGTTCACGGATATAGAGAGTCACTGCTCGAAAGAAATAAAGCAAAGAAAGAACACAAAAACGGCAAAAATAAGAGTAATACATCGCAAAAATTATAGACACAACACTATAGAAAAAATAATAAATAATGAAATACAAAACAAATAAATAATCGACTCTGTTCAAACAGAAGTGAACGAAAATACCTTACATACCTACTCTTAAAAACAGTCAAGTCATACCACTACACTCAATACTGCGGTTTATAACTTAACTGAAAAACTACTTACATGCAATATTTCTCTTAATATACTGCACTAGCTGGCTTACCCAAAGTTGCACGGTTAGCTTCTTAAATTAGAATGACGATTTAATGAATTTAATTTACCTTCCCCCATTCTTTATGATTTATTATTTTTTTTATAATTTATTTAGAGTTGCTTTAACTGCATGGTTATATCCATTTGGGTTACAAACTTACAGGACAATCTTTAAGTAAGGGATGTCACATCAAAATATTCATAGAGACAAGTGACAAAACAAGCAAACAAAGGTACAGTTATTTAATATTATAAAGGTAACATTGATGTGTATTAATAAGGTTAACACTCGATATTAATTAGTTTAACATTTGCATTATAGTACATCAAAGCAAGAACTTCTGATTATTTTTTATTATGCAGTTGGATTGCTCGTAAGAAGTTTAGAACATTGTTGGAGAACTGTGGTTGGTACCAGGGCTGTTGAGAGTTCGCTTGTTACTTTACATTTGATTCCCTGATCATCGTAGAGGCTGCAGATCATAATGAGATGTTTCACTGTTAGCTGACAATTCCAGTGATTACACATTGGTAGGTTTTCACGAGACAGAAGGTAGAGTGTGTGAATGCTGTATGTCCAATATGCAGACGGGTCAAAACAGACCTATGGTGGAAACATTGGTTAGTGTAACCGGAATCAGCGAAAGTGTGCACCTCGTATAATTTGCTGTTTGTACAATGATCTAGAAGATTTTTATGGTGAATTCTCCCTCCCCTTTACGCTTTACAACTGTAATTTCTTACCACCCCGGCTATTCCTAATAACGCATGATAAACTCCCTGATATTCATGCAAAAGGATGTGAAACATAGACGGAACTTCCAACTTTCTTAATCTCCCCCAGACAGTCTTGCAAGTTGTGGAACTGCTGCATAGTCTAAAACCTTTTGAGCGGTGAAACAACCAACGGTCGGAACAGTGAGGTAATTTTAAGATAATTACGTAGTTGAAATTTTAAACCTTTGAACCTTCACTTTGGTGCCCTTGTTAATTTGAATACCATTAAAGCTACACAGTTTTCACATAATGCAGAAACCGGTAACATATACAACGAAAGAGAGATGAAACTGGTGAGTATTAAGATTCCGCACCACCACGTTAATCTGTTTGGAAAAGACACGTAGTCTGCGACCAATAGAAAAGTGACTATCTCAGTTATTAATTATAAAATATCGGTTGAATAATTTCTAATGCCAGCAATTTTCGCTCTTTATACAATTTAGCATGCCCTGCTAAGTTGATTACAACTTAAGAGCAAATGAAATAAAGTAAAACCTTTTAGATGAGGGGTATATATTATTTGAAATGAAATATTGGTGGCATGTCTTATTTTACATGCATTGCCTATGGAGTAACAATACATTTTTCTACTCCAATGCAATCTCAAAGAAAATCAAGGCCTTCTTCACGAGTACTATGCATTTTTATAAAATCCAATGTGTTCGTATTCTAGTACATAGGCTTTGCAAATCATTTTTAGTCTTTTAGTAATTTATGAGTTGAAATTAGGTGTTTTATAACCCCGTAGAGCTTTTGAATCGTGAAATAATTATCAAAATCGGTTGAGCGGTTTTTGAGATTACACTAGAAAGAGACACACTGAAAGTTTTGAGAATGAATCCAACACAGTTTTAAAAATGTAGATATGATCATTGCATCTTTTCAAAGTATTCTCCATTTCATTTTATGCAACGTCTCATCCTTTCAAACCACTTTTCAAATGTCGAATGTCATTCTTCTTTGGGGAGAGAGTGCAGATACATTCTTGTAAGCACTTACTGCAGCTTCAGGTATTCAAACCGTTGACCTCGAATTTTTTCTTTTATTTTGGGAAATAGAAAAAAGTCGCACGGGACCAGATCTGGACTGTAGGACGATGGAACAAGTATTTGCCTCCTGCAGAAATTGGATTGTTTTTACTGCAGTGTGGGCAGAAGCGTTGTAGTAGAGGATCAAAATGCCACGCAGACGTGCTAGAAGGCTTTGTTCTCAGTTCATTGAAGACTTGTGGCAGACATTTTATACTGTACCATCTGGAAGAAATAATCGTTTGTCTCTAAAGTGGAATTGTCACAATGTGGCCATTAGCTGAGAAGAACGAACAGATCTTCTTGCCAACACTTTTTGGTCTCACTTTTGTCGGGACCGATGATTGTCGTTTAGTTTCTGGATCATTCTGGTATATTCAACTTTCGTCACCTGTTACGATGTTAAATATGCTTTTGGAACTTACCCTAACAATTTTTTCTATCGTTTTCTAGCACCATTGCACACATGCCTGTTTCTGCTGGTTTGTGAGGTGATGGGGATCCAACTGCAGAGCTTTCTGACGTGAAGTTTTTCTTTAACGATGGTGTAACTGCTGCCGTTCCAGGGCTTCTTGAATCTTGTACGGGGACTATACCCGACAGAACAAACAAATGTAATAATAGGAACCAATAATTCAGATAGGAACATAACGAATAATGTAATCTAATACTGTAAAATAACTTGTAGTATAAAACGTATTCACATATAAGAAACATGTAATTAGCGAGGAGAGAGCCAGCAGCAAGGGTCAAAGCCCATCAACAAACACTGCTAATGCATACGGGATTAGGCAAAATGACAGAAAACAGAGAGAGGGAGAGAGAGTGGTCCGAGGTAGGACAGAGATAGGGGTTGAATTTATGGAAAGTCAATTTGAAAAAATACAGAGAGAAACCAGAAATTATAAGTGAGATAGAGATCGTGGGGTTTACTAGAGGAATCAAACAGAAGCTTGACTTCTAAAATTAGATAATTTTATTTCATAGCACGCCAGGTAAATACCAATGAGAATAAACTACATAAGAAGGCGAAAATATTGACGTCATAGCAGGGGGATATAAAGGTAGGAGGTTGTCCCGGATTGAACAATCTCGTACTGATTCTCATTACGAGATAGCGTGTGACGCAGTTACGGCATAGTTTAAAGTTGCTCGGGAAAATATGATTTACAACTTTCATATTTCTTTATTATTATCAAACAAGAGAAACATTTGCTAGTCGCTTCGACAAGTATTATGTATAATAAAGTAAGCTGTTTAAGGCGATTCAATTTTCATTATTTGGCTTCTCCAACAAAATCCCGAGATTAACAAAAGATAGCTAGGATAGGCATTTCTCTTCAGCTCTACGACTGGCAGCCCAGGCAGAGAACATCAAGGAATTTTGGAGAACTTCCACCTTTATACAGCATCAGGTGAGATAGTCCGTGTTGATTACGTGCAAGATTTCCCGCCACAATCTGATAACATTAGCAACGATGATCTTGGACAAAACCCTGCTACATGTGCTCTGCTTTCATCAGATTTTCATCCGTTGTTGCTGTAGCCAACCGACCAACGCGGTCTTCATCTTCGAGGGAATCCCTTCCTCTTCTAAATTCTGTAAACCATCGACAAATCGTGGACTGTGAACGGCAAAGATTCCCAAATGCCCGATGCAGTCTTTCAAAACATTCTTTATCAAAACCGACTTTAAAGTCATAGAAAATCAGTCCACGAAAATGGTCTCGCTTGAGTTCCATCCAGCATATGGTGCAGCAACACCTTGGTGCACATACAAAGAAGTGCTGACGTTGCACATTGTTGGAGCGTACTCAGGCTTGTACACGTTACTATCTGAACAAACACCTGCTTTGGCTTACAATCTTCATTGTTGCCCATTCTAAAAACTTTCAGAGTAACCAATTAATATATGTATATATATATATATATATATATATATATAGCAAAAAGTATCCGGACACCCCCAGAAACATACGTTTTTCATCTTAGGTGCATTGTGCTGCCACCTACTGACTGGTACTCATTATCCGAGACCTCAGTAGTCATTAGACATCGTGAAACAGCAGAATGGGACGCTCCGTGGAACTCACGGACTTCGAACGTGGTCAGGTGATTGGGTGTCACTTGTGTCAGAAGTCTGTACGCGATATTTCCACACTCTAAACATCCCTAGGTCCACTGTTTCGGATGTGATAGTGAAGTGGAAACGTGAAGGGACATGTACAGCACAAAAGCGTACAGGCCGACCTCGTCTGTTGACTGACAGAGACCGCCGACATTTGAATAGGGTCGTAAAGAGACATCTATCCAGACCATCACACAGGAATTCCAAACTGCATCAGGATCCACTCCAAGTACTATGACAGTTAGGCGTGAGGTAAGAAACCTTGGATTCCATCGTCGAGCGGCTGCTCATAAGCCACACATCACGGGGAAAATGCCAAACGACGCCTCGCTTGGTGTAAGGAGCGTCAACATTACACGATTGAAAGTGGCAAAACGTTGTGTGGAGTAACGAATCATGGTGCACAATGTGGCAGGGTGTGGGTATGGCGAATGCCCGGTGAACGTCATCTGCCAGCGTGTGTAGCGCCAACAGTGATATTCGGAGGTGGTGGTGTTATGGTGTGGTCGTGTTTTTCCTGGAGGGTGCTTGCACTCCTTATCGTTTTGCGTGGCACGATCACAGCGCAGACCTAAATTGATATTTTAAGCACCTTCTTGCTTCCCACTGTTGAAGAGCAATTCGGGGATGTCGATTGCATCTTCAACACGATCGAGCACCTCTTCATACTGCACGGGCTGTAATAGATGGTCTGCACAGAATCCTGACTTAAATCCTATAGAACACCTTTGGGATGTTTTGGAACGCCGACTTCGTGACAGGCCTCACCGACCTACATCGATGCCTCTCCTCAGTTCCGCACTCCGTGAAGAATGGGCTGCCATTCCCCAAGAAACCTTCCAGCTTCTAATAGAAAGTATGCCTGCGAGAGTGAACGCTGTCATCAAGGCTAATGGTGGGCCAACACCATATTGACTTCCAGCATTACCGATGGAGGGTGCCACGAACTTGTACGTAATTTTCAGCCAGGTGTCCGGATTTTTGATCACGTATTGTATATAAACTTTTTCTCTCTCTTTATAATATTAGTATAGATAATTCACATTATAAGAGATTCTTCTCTCTATTTAATAACAATCACCATTAATGAATGCCTGGCAATGCACAGAAAGTCAAATATGCAGGGTCCGCCAAAAGAATGAATACACATTAACGTACACATATTCTTTACCGTGTACTGGAACTAAACTTAATTATGTATCACAGGTGTAATTCAAGCCACTTGCACCTGTTCAGTTAGGTACTTTTGGTTCTCAAAATCGCTACCGTTAGCGGCCAGACGTATCACAATAGGGGATGGTTGCTTAAACAAGGTTGGTAGGTGTATTCGCGGGGATTTCCGCGCACGCTGCAGTAATTTCGCGATACACGGCGTTATTCAAGGTTTCCCAAAATAAAAGTCCAGAAGTGTTATATCTAGTGAACCTGCATCTAACTCAAACGCACCACTTCGTCGTATCTAGTTTCCTGCAATTCTCGTCCTGGGAAGCTTGCACATCTCGGTGGAATGTGGGGATGTCCCGTCTTGTTGGTAGGAGAACTCACTGTTTCCATAAAGTGCACGTATAGCTGGTAAAATTGATTTGCTTATTATTTCCAGATATCTGGCGCCAATAACTGTCTATTAAATTCCTAGATGTTAATCTACACCAGATATTCACTCCGATAGATCGACTCTTGTCGACATGAATGTGTGGGTTTTCTACCCAGTAGACACAATTATCGCTATTCATTGTTACATTAAGTTTGAAGGCCTCATCAGACAATCTATTGCTTCTCTCGGAGAGGATCTTCCAAGGATGCGACACGAAGATTTTCCAGAAAATACCCCCCCGTCTCAAACTACTGAAAAAGCGTGTTATTTATTTTGTCAGAAACAGCTCTAACGATTTTGATTAAAATATCATACTGGTATGGGAAATAAAAATGCATGTCCTAAATTTTCTAAAGATCTCTTTGTTTGATTGAATTCCGTATACTTTTGAATTACGTGGAAACCTTAAAAAAACAGAAACTTACTACAGAAACAATTTAGAGCTCACTAAAGTATATAATTTGTGTCAAAACTATTCGCAGTGTTAGCCGTTTTCAAAATATTCTAAGTTGAAGCACTTCATACTAAGCGTCATACGTATCTACATGCTGGAAAGTTTACTTTTCTTTCTTGCGTCACCCCTCACGCTTTCTTTTCTTTCCACAGCAAGAGCTTGTTACCACAAATGAAAACTCGAATACTTGTAACCAAACACGTCTTGGTTAATTTGAAATTATTCCTATGCAAGAATATATCGTAACCTAACTTGGATAGAAGAATTACTTTTTGTATGAATATTTGAATACATTAACAGATATAAGTGAATTTGTCGCTGGTAGAGAACGTCTATGAATGTATCACATTTAATTTTCTTTTAGACAGCAAGGCCTACAAGTAGAACTTCTAACACAGTGCACACGAGCTAGAGCTAAAGGCTTTAGATTATCGCACCAGTGCGACAATCTTCATTGTGACCAACTTTGGTTTCAAGTTCAATCACATGGCAATTACCCTTTTTATTTGCACATGTTTAGTAACTCGACTTGGATTGATTAGGTTAAACTTTTCATTGTCCTTTTGCATCATTAATTTCTCATGGCGCTCGCATTATCAATTCACAATACAAATCGTCATACTTCAATTTATCGCAATTCGTTGTAGAGTTAACCTATATGTTATATTGGCAGTCTTCTGCTTTCTTTGATATAAAACAGTTTTCTTTAATTTACGATAACCTACATAAAGATTCAATGGCGGAAATTGTGAATTCAAAAGAAACTGGAATGGAAGTGAATTTATAGAAACAGCAGAATGAATAATACTAGAAGTACTTACCCCAAAAAATCGAGAAAGCAATATGATATAGCATTTAATGGCTTGAGTGCCTGGTGTAAGGCAAAACATTTTGAAAATAATTTCAATGAAAATAACTGTTAGCGAATCAACAAAACAAGAAAACATTACACCTCGATTTTTCATCGTCATTTCTCTTGATTCAAGAACCGCATTCTAAACTGATTTCTCTTAGTTTCGGGAACCAATGTTACATTATTCATATTTACAAATTCGAGCGCTGTGTACAAAATAGCATATGCCACATGTGTTAAAAGTGATTTTATTTTGCTTGTTGCGAAATAAAACCCAACTTTTACCCCGTTGTATCATAACCTACTATTTCAGAATACATCTACCCCCATAAAATATAAGCCACGGATGAAAAATTTTATACCATCTTAGACATGCATTTAATTTAACAGCAGGTCATTTTATGAACATTAAATATATGATACATGTGAAACTAGTTTTAAGTATCTAGATGGCCAATTTAATTTTAATACTAAAAATATTTAGTTTATCCTAAATAAGGATTTTTAGCTTTTAATCATTGCTTTTAGAAGATATAGTAACAGTTTCATGTTTCTGGCGTGAAAATTATAGCATTCGAAAGCGAGTAAAATAACAGTGCGAAGAATAGCTTTAAAGATGATTTAGATATTTATTGTGCGTAGGCATTTAAATGAGACACAATAAGGGAACTTCGAAGCATCTTAGGGCCCTAACATTTAGCCAACATATAGATATAAGTTTGTTAATACTTAATCCATGTAAATGAAAATGCTTCTGTTTCATTCATGAGAGACTGGCAAAAATTTCACCTGTGACCCCTTCCCATAATAGAAAAGAAAAACTGGATGGGGTTTGACAGGTTTTGAAATTGAGAGGTTTCTCGTAAGACTACATATATATATAAATAAAGGGCCCACCATGTGACGTGCAGAAGCAAAGGGTGAGGGACGCACGTCATTCTTTTAGCACTGCAGTGCGAAGTATACCGTCACACTCGAGAACACTCAACTTGAGGTTACAAAGAAGCCTGCCCCATCGAGTGCTACTCTCCACAGCACCGGTTCAACGCCTCGCTAACATTGTATTTGCTGCTGCCACAACAGCAAAGAACATTGCAAAGAAAAACAGGCCAGCTCTAGTTTTCATTCAAAACATGACTGTGTACTTTGCCAAACGTTTATTTTTTTTCCAGGTACAGCAGGGAGGGTTGCGGGAACGCATTTCTTGAGTCGTTCCAATACTATTCGTCCTATAAAGGCTTCTACAGCATCGATTAATGTTGAAAGAAAGACTCCTCTTATGTTTTCGGTGAAAAGTTTCACTTACGTTTGAAATCGAAAACAAACTAATGATGATCCTTGCAAGTAATCTTGTGACTGTATTGTTGTTAGACACTGATAATTGACAGCTCATAATTAATAATAATAATAATAATAATAATAATAATAATAATAATAATAATAATAAACACAGGAAATTTCAAAATTGAAGCAATAAAAACAAATAAAGGCATTAGATAACGATGCTTAATGTCAACAACTATTTTTATATTTATGCAAATATCCTTTTCCTTAAATGGAAACAAACTTTTATCGATGGCATACAAATAAATAAACAAAACATAAATACATTTTCTATTATACGTTGATAATTCGGTAATTACTCAAGAAAACGAAGTTAATCTACAAATATATTTACATTATTTAAATCAAATATGTAAATAGCACTGTCTCCAAATCTTGAAAGAAAAAACAATAATAATATCATTTTGGCATAAAAATGAAGTCAGATCCAAAATAATATTTGTTTGCATTCCTCTACATGTTCTCATTTTAAGTATTTGGATTGTGAAATAGGCTTCCACCCACAAAGGTGCATAAATATAAAATTAGCAACATTTCAAACAATATGTGGACTATTTACAAAACGTTGAAAAATAAAATAAGACGGGATACTAGAATAAAATGTTATGAAACAATTGCTAAACCTATATTAATGCATGGATCTGAGACATAGATACTGATTAGAAAAGTTAAGGATAAAATACAAGCAGCAGAGATGAAGTGTTTAACACAAACAAAAGGATACATTTGATTAGGCCACATAAAATCATGAAATAATTAGAGAATTGAAGGTAAATGAAATAAATGAAGATATAACACAATATAGGCCCAAATGCTTACATCGTTTATATAGGGTGGATAATACAACACTTCCAAAACAAATCTACAATTACAGACCTCTGGTAAAAGAGATGTAGGCACACCATATAGAACATGGAAGGATTACTTTGAAGACGAAACAGAGAATTACAATTGTACTTATGTGAATGAAACTGGATCATTATTCATTACATAATGTTTTAAACTTATTCTTACGATATAGATGCATTCCCATTGCAGAGCACCAATGAAGCCTCTTCAGAGTACCTCGATCCCAAGTACGATTTCATTTTAAGGTTGCAAATGTGTTTTTTTTTTTTTTTTTTTCGATTAATACATTTTCTCAAGCTTTTCCCGGTACAGTGAAATGAGTGTGCTTGTGTGCGGGCGTTCCATCTATTACATTAACCATGAGGTATTTGTTAACTGCGGCGGACACGTGTTTCATTATCACTGCACTTACCGAGGAGTAAAACCGGTTGGTCGTAATATGTGCGAAATACACTTATAATAAATGAAGTAGAACAGTCATCCAACTTTGATGGGCAATTAAAATTACGACACGTTTATTTCATTGATAACCGCAGCCATTGTTTTTATCTTCAGCCACTTATTTATGCTCTGCAATTAAATTCAAAATAATTGTTTTTTCTCTTTCATAGAAACGCTTTACACTTTTTGTTGCAAATTTCAGTAAATTGAAAATATGTTGCATAAACACAAAATGTGTTTAACTCTACCGTAGTCTGTTTCCGCAGTGTTCCACCTACAGTGGTCCAACCGTTTTGCAATTGTTTCCTTTTAAAGAAGTATAGGTTATCGAATCGTCAAATGTTGTAGGTCGCACTACAACAATCTAAACGCTGAATACGGAATTACTTTCAACAACGAGCGAGATGTAATTGTATTTGGGAGGTCGGAAGTTCAAATGCAGCGAATCGGCCAATCTGGCTGGAGTTTCTCGTGGTGCCCCTCAGTCGCAAAGTAAATATCGAACTGGATACTGAATACCACAGAAGAGGATAGGAATAAAACAATTGCTACAGAAAGGTCACCACACAACTAACACCATCTGTCCGTATCGTACTGTCTACCCATAGAACAGCGATGATACATAGTAAAAAACTAGATCTCACAGAAATGCGAATACGCCATTGAGGCATCGGGTGACAAGTTCCTTTAGGAGAAGGTGTAGGAAAAGACTACGCAACTATGGCAATGTGTTTGGAATACTTTGAATTATATTTATCCAGGAGCTCAGGTTACCCTCGCGATATAACTAGATCTTGAAGCGATGTTAAACATGTTTTAAACATCCTCTACCTAAAAGAAAAATAGCAATTTACAGAAGAGTTTAGTTTTAAGATAGCAAAGTTAACTATTTCTGAAACAAACGACTGTATCCAAACATGAAGAAAATTATGCGGGCTGTTAGTAAGAATGATAAAAAAAAAAAGGCAAGCATAGTAAAGGTGGTGGTCGAACGTACCATTATTTGCTGGACAGAGAAATAGATATTTAACGCACAACAGTCACGCGACTTTCCTTATACATTAACATTTCACAGTTACGCTACAACCGATCAGACAGAGATTAATCGCGATACAAACCTGCACAGAAATCATTTCAATATCCATAATGTATATGTATATGTTTTATTGTTCGCAGGAATTCAAGACAGCAGAAATTTGTGAGAGTGAGCACTTAATATTTCGAAGTATACGTACTAGTGGAAATCTAGAAAATTTAGGCACTTAGAGAATATTTTCAAAATATATGATTCTTTAATATTTATTATTTTCTTAATCATTTACAGTAAGGAGAGGAAGTTTTGTATTTCCACTCAACATGTTTTATCGAGATTTTACCGAAAATATACCTTTTGAGGCTCACGAATAAATAAAATTAATTTTAGAAAACAGTGCGCGTGTATAAAAAACAAATTTCGGATGACTACTTCAGCATTTTCCAAGTGTGCGATAAGATTTGCATGGAAATTCCTCACAATAAACTATTCTTTACATGGAATGTGTTTTTAGTTATTTTTCATTTTTTTCGAAATATTAATATAATGATTTTGATTAAAGTGTCATAGGTTTAAGATATTCACATGACAAATAAAATGCATATCTTGAATTTTCTGTGAATAGCCTGTGAAGCCCTCTTTGTTGTGAATGAATTTTATACTTCTACATTCGTATAATTGGTAAACCATAAGAGACAGACAAAAATGTACTACACATATAGACCTCATTAACCATACAATTTGTCAAATAAAATGTTTGGTGTCATTAACCATTTCTGAGATATCCGTTGTTATAGATTTGAATTTTCAAAGATTTTTTTTCTTTAAAGTTTAGTGTCCTTTAACCGGGTGGGTTATATCGGAAAATGAACGAAATTCTTGAGTGATGCTCAATGGGCCCGGTGTCCCTAGATCTTAAAGTTACCTGGTTCGTCTTCTCAGAATAAGGGAAACACCCAGGAAAAACCGTATCCTGGTAACTCACCCTAACCGAGATTCGAAATCAGCACTCCTTGAAGGTGAGGTAGACAGCTATCCTCACATCACGGAGGTGGGCTATACTTTTTTGAAGCGTTAAATCGCCATTCGTTAATTTCTCGTGGTCATGGAAACAGCGGAATTTCAAAGCCGGCATACTGCGATTTGAAGATTTGACTATCGCTTCAACTTCCTGTATTCCCTTTTGCCTGCAACGAAATGTGTAATGAAACCATTTCTGCACACTTTTATCTCGATTAACATAAAGTACGTAGAAAAATAGTTTTTGTAAACTTACTTTGTGGAAGAATGGTTAAGTCATGTGATAGTAACACATAAGATTGTTTGCTTTCCGCATGAATCAGACTTCCATATACGTATTTACTCATTTTAGAGATATTAATAAACTAATCGGCTGAATTGGTAGGGAAGAAGAAGACAAGTACAAGGTAAGGGACTCCAAAAGCAAATACATCACTATTACCAATCAGCTTAACAGGCATTTAACATTTTGCAAAGCGATCAATAAGTCATGTAATGGCTAATATTTTAAAAGCGATGCTGCTAGAGAATAAACGGTTAAAGTAAAAAGTTAAGTGTATATAATATCATTAAAGTTGCTGCATAATGGTTAGGGCAAAGTCTTATAATTTGTACCACTTTGACAACTTTTTTGAATACCGCGAAATTTACGAACTATTTCCAGAATTTGATTATTGATAATTGTAACGTCACCCTTTAAGCTTCTGTATTCCAGCTGGGAGGACTCAGACTGTTATAATTTATAAATCTGCAAAGATGCAAAGTGGTACAATTTAAAATCAGGTGCTATAAATTGTACCACTGGTATTTTAAATTGGACCACTAACATAATGTAGGATATAAACACAGCACATTTCAATCTAAACAAATAATATTTATTTAATATCAACTTCTTCTATGATTAATATAAGATATTAGTTACTTTTGTGTTAATGAACACTGTTTTGCTGTTAAATTTGGAAACGAATTAGACAACTTTGGTGTTTTAATTTGAATAGCTATTCAATTCTCTTTTAAAGACTCACATGCATTTAGGTTCAAAAACATCAAAGTAACTTTTACCCAATCAACAAGGTAAAAAAGTTTTTCTTTGCACGAAACCAAACATCACATTTCAAACACTTGATCATATCCTCTTCTCTATCTTTTTCGCAGATGTTGCAGTACCAGCTAGATGATTGCAGGTCTAGCAGCTTTCTTAATGCTACCTCTTTTATTATTATTATTATTATTATTATTGTTGTTGTTGTTGTTGTTATCCAAGTGATGCTTTATATAAGGACTACTGGCGATTACAGCAGAGAAAGTAGTTGCTCTAATTCTTTTTTCCAAAACAGGAACAGGTGATAATTGCTGTGGAGTCACTTTTAACTGCTGATTGTCATTGTTTAGAAGGCCACATTTATGTGTAGCGCTTGATGCTGTTTCTGTCTCATTTCGTTCTCCACCAGATGATGTGGGTACGAAATCAGAATCTTGGAAAATATGTGGATCCAAAGGCCATATTCCTGTTTTAGAGAAACCACTAATTGCATTTTGGACAGCAGCACCTCTACCATACGCTCCCCCTAACAATTCTGCTATTCGTTTTTGGGCAATGTTACTCCCTGGATTAGCTCGAAGCCACTTATCATCTGCTTGGCTGTAATATGACATAAATTTAAAAAAATGCCACAACTAATGGCTGGAGTTTGTGAGTGGTATGTGGTGGAAGACAGGGCATGATCACTCCATTTTCCATGGCTAGGTTTATAGCTTGCAGATTTTTACTATGCGTTGTATGGTCATCAAGAATTAAGAGCACCTTCCCGTTGGCAACAGGCTTTACCGTCTGGAGTGTTGCAACCACTAAACAAGCAGTTCACTTGTCATCCAGCCGCTGTCAGAAACTGTAAATTGTGTTCCTGGTGTACATCAGATTTCAGATCCTCGGAGAATCTTTTCCTTTTAAATACAAGGGGTGGCGGTATGCACATACCAGAAACACTGAAGCAGCACACACAAGTTGCATTTCTACCTCTCTCCGCGCTGGATATAGCACCTACTTGATGCTTTTCTTTCAGAGCAAGGATTTTTTTTTGGGGGAGGGGCTTTTGAACTATTGAAAGTCCGGTTTAATCCATATTGAATATATGGTTGGCTTGAAACCCATTCTGATCAATAATGTTCCTGAGAATATCAATGAATTTCGAAACAGCTTCTTTAAAGTCGCACTAGCTTCTGGTTGACGGAGGGATAGTGCCGGATAACGGGACATCAAGCTTTAGTACCACTGTTTTCTAGCCTTTCCATTTTTGAATCTCCATTTTTGAATCTATGTTGGATTCCATTAGCTTCAGCTAAGCCATAAGCTAACTTCTGAAGGTCACGCCATGAACATACAAACATGTGCGATTCTAGTAGCAAAACATGATTAACTAGATCTGTAACACGCCCACAGTTCTTCAGTCCCTCACAAGCTTTCAAATTTTTATTCTCCATTCTTCTCTTCAATGTTGCTTTGGACACGCCATATGTTCTACATATTTCATTAAGGTCTGCATCTCCATTTCTGAAGGCGCACAATACTCTTTCCATATCTTCCTGACTCCAGAGGCCCTATTTCTTTTTTTCTGCCATCTGAAAACACACTTATAAACCAAACATTAGGTATCATAAATTTCTTGGTTTTATGTTAAAATATGCATACTAGTTCTGCGCGTTAGTAAACATAAATAATGTTTAAATATTATTGCAAATTTATGGTTGTTATAAGAATGAGTAACAAAGTATGTAACTATTGGGTATAAAACATTACTTTTAGCTTCACAATAAGAAGTAATTTAATTCGACACGTATAATTACTATTCCACATACCAAATTACATTAATATCTAGTGTCTGTAGATGTTGTAAAGCATTTCTTATAATTTGTACCGGTACAAAATATAAGAAACATGGTGGTACAATTATGTGACTTAGTCATTTTACACATATTTAACGTTACCTTCCCCCAAAGCAGAAACTCTTTCAAGTATTATTACAGGACATTAATTATACAAGAATCAAGTAACATGTATGCAAAATAGAAACTAAGTTATACATACCTGTGACAGTAACACGATTCGTTAGCAATGCTCACAACATTCCCTCCGCTTGGCAGCGTGATTATACACATAGTCTTTCAGATATAAGGCCGGCACAATTTATGAGACTTTACCCTAAATGCTTGAAGCAAAGCGCCTATTATGTTTCACCAAGTTGAGCAGTAGAAGGGAGAGCCACGCTTACTAGAGGAGCAGTATAATACAAGGAAATGGCGCTTAAATAATTATCTCGTCAGCGAGAATAACGGATTAGTTCCCAGTAGATCTACTGAGTAAGCACTTACTTTTGTAACCGTTACTGAGTAGCTAATTACTTTGTCCCCATTACTTTTGTAATCATTGTAATAAAGTAAGCGTTACATTACTATTTGGCCATCCCTACAAAAATGTATTTGTAAGCATGAAACTTATACAGAAGTCCACCATGACCAAGGATTTGAGGAAACAAGGAAGGAAGGAAGGAAGGAAGGAAGGAAGGAAGAAAGAAAGAAAGAAAGAAAGAAAGAAAGAAAGAAAGAAAGAAAGAAAGAAAGAAAGAAAGAAAGAAAGAGCAGGAACATTTATTTTGCTACCTGTGATTACTTTTACCCTTTAAACAACGCACTGCTGTCTCGCATTCTCTGTTTTAAGCTTCTAGTTGACATTACAGCACAAGGGTTCAGTTCTCCAACGCTATTTTTATCTTGAACTTGCTAGTCTTCTTTGGCAGAAGTCAAGCCTCATACATACACAATTGCCTTTTCACACTTTCACGCGTTTCTATGCCTCGACTCAGACATGTGGTTTGAGATTTGCTCCCTGGGTTGTATGTCACGCAATTGTGTCAACATTCACAAATGTAGAGGTTTTTATTAAGAATGACAAGCAATTCAAAACAACAGTTTCATTTTTAAAGTAATATAAATACACAGACATACGTATTTATAAAACAATGCCACAAATATATTTTATTTCTGTTTGCAGCAGCTACAAAAAAATTAACATTGGCACTGTACACTAAGAATTGTAATTAATGTTTGTAATACTTCTGAATGTGTTGAAACAACACAATTACTTGTACGACTTAATCAAAAGAAACAACACAATTACTTGTATTAGTTGAATCAAAAGAAACACAATTACTTGTATTAGTTGAGTCAAAAGAAACAACAAAATTACTTGTATCAGTTGAATAAAAAGAAACAACAGAATTAATTGCATCACTTGAATCAAAAGAAACAGCGCAATTACTTGTATCATTGAATCAAAAGAAACAACAAAATTACTTGTATCAGTTCAATAAAAAGAAACAACACAATTAACTGCATCACTTGAATCAAAAGAAACAGCAAAATTACTTAGATCAATTGATTAAAAAAAAAGTTGGATTACATTTGAAAAGCTCATTTCCCTAGCCATAACTCAAACCACGGCTTAACTGGAGTAAGCAGTGCCACTGAGTCACCGTAAAGATGCTTCCAAACGCGCACTGAACATCTCTCATTTGATTCATGTCTATTCCGATGATACTTCATGGCGGTCTCGATTTGAGACGTCGTACCTGAAAGACGATTTGGACTGCTGCATATATGTACGTACGTTTAATTTCCAGGCTTTTTATTAACACATTTCTAGGGTTAATTTACTTCCAGAAAATATTACTTTTCTCAGGATAGCCAAAATATAATATCAGGGTTAATTTGTAGCATTTATTATTATTATTATTATTATTATTATTATTATTATTATTATTGTGCTGAGAATAACGCAGAGAGAAATTAACTGGTTAATAAATGCGTCTGCGTATACTGCCATCATCACAGAGGCTAATAACTAAATGTCTTCACACTACTTCATAAGATAGCGAAGCATCACCACTGTATTATATCATATGGCAATATAAACTTCAATTATTAGGTTATTCCACGCCATGCAACCAAATTGTACTGCGTCTTTTTTTATCTAGAGGCTGCATTATATACCAGTTATGGCGAAAATTAAAATGATTTTCATTTATGGACGCTCTTTAACTGCTGTGGTCCTTAGCGTTCCATTCTATACTGGCGTGAAAGACCGGAAATTTTGCACAGAGGCCCCTTTATCAGGCTTGAGATTCTTTTGCGTACCACAAATCTACGACACGGGACCACCAGCTTTGCTTTACTTCCCTTCCGAAGGAAGCCATGCTAAGGACTTTTACGTCCGAAAAATCCATCGCCCTTCGCCGGGTTTGAACCCGCGACCTCGGGAACCAGAGGCTAGCTATGGTAACCCTAGACCACGTAGGAAGACGTGTGACGAAAATGCTTTCCTTCCCTGAGTCCCTGTATGACATGACATTACTTAGCACTACACAGTATACAATGAAAATTGAGAGGGACTGAAAAGTTCTCAGGCGTAGTGTCGTGAGGGGGGGATTAAATACCTCCCTAGTCAGTTTTCGCCCCCTTTGTATGCAATGGTATTGTTTTGGCAGTGAGTCTTCTTGCATCAGCAGATTTTCAAATATTAAAATGCCACTGTATTATTTACCACTTTAAAAAATCTGTTATCCTTATTTTCTGTGATGTTGGACTGTCAATAGAGCTTATTTTTCTTTGGAACCCCTGGCATGCGTTGCAGCATGTAGTTCATCTTTTGCTCCCTTCAAAACCAACCAATTAGTTTAATCATGAAGTCTGCTCTAAACTGAGTAACCTCTTGAAAAACCAGCTACTCCATGTGCAGTAATTTCACATGTATAAACAACAATTACGTATAATTTATTTATACGGAAAGAAAATATGCTCTTATAATACAGCGTCTCCTATGTATTACTTTACTAAGGATTGCGCATGGCTCGAAACAAACATTGAGGAAAGCACACAACGGAATGACAAATAAGCATTCATTAGAAACATTCGGGCTAGGGCGTGTGGTAATTTAACAATTAAACATTTTATGACTCCATGCAGTAATAAAACCTAATTAAATTTCCAAACTTTCACCAGCCATGGAAGTCACTGCGCTAAATTTCATATTTTTATAGCACACTAACTTACGCCGTTTCCGTAGTATAGTGGTTATGCTTGAGTCTGTGGCATGAATGACCGGGATTCGCCATGACAGCATGAACAGCGATTTTGTTTCTTCTTTATTAATGCTTAATTGACTTCTCATCAATTTGCAATTTTGTCGAAGACCATAATTATTATGGTTTCTATTTTACATATACTGCCATGACATGCGCCCAAGTATGTCAGAAATGCCTGTACAGCATACCTGTATCTTCTCGAATTAACGCAACACTTCTGTTACGGAGTCGTAAAGCCTTCTCGTGGATATTTAGTCGTACTCCGTGCTCTAGGGGTACCATGCCAGCCTCTAGTTCCCGAGGTCGCGGGTTCAAACCCGGCGGAGGGCTATGCATTTTTTTTTCGGGGTAAAAATCCTTAACATGGCTTCCTTCGGAAGGGAAGTAAAGCCGGTGGTCCCGTGTCGTAGATTTACGGCACGTAAAAGAACCTCAAGCCTGATAAAGACACCTCTGGGCAAAATTTCCTGTCTTTCATGCCCAATATAGAATGGGACGCTAAGACCCACAGTAGTTAAAGGGCGCCCATAAATAAAAACTCAATTTCCACGTGGATAGACGCACGAAAGTCCTTGGCATAAATATTCGCCGAAAAATATAATTAGTAATGACTTTATGGTGACACTATGGATGCAACACACACATTATTGGTCATATCTTACCAAACATTCTAACTAAGCAACCTCCAACACAAAGATATGTTAATAAAAATCTGATGTGTTACACTCACATGACTTTCCCTACTCTTGTACAAACTATTTTTACAAACGCTTAATCTCCATATGCTGCATGTTAATCGAGATGTCAATCTTATTGATAATTTTCTTGTAGATGCAAGGGGAATATGGTAAGTTTTAAGCGATAGTCAAATATTTTAACGCTGGTTGCTATGTGGCGCATTCCATTCTCTTTGCATGTCCAGGACATAAAAAAATGAATAACGAATTTGAGAAAAAGTATAAGTATTGGAAAATTTAAGGTAATAACAAGCAATATCTCGCAAACGGTTCACTCAACAAAAGAAATGTATATGACAAATTGTGTATTTTAACGCGATCTACATTTTTCGTGTAGTAAACTTTTGTCTATCTCTTATGGTTTACCAGTTATGAAAAAGTCGCTCATAATGAAGAACACTTTTGGAGACATTACCAGAAAATTCGAGATATACATTTTATTTGTCATGACAATATCTTAAACATATGATAGTTTAATCAAAATCGTTAGAGCCGTTTTTGAGAAAATTAAAATTTTCGAAAAATGTTCCATGTAAAGGGTAGTCTGGGGTGGGGGGATTTTCTTGAAAACCTTCGTGTCGCATCTCTGGAAGATACTGAACCTAAATACCAAGTTTGGTGTTTATCCCACTGTTCGTTTCTGAGTTATGCTGTTCACAGACACACACACAGACAGACATACAGACAGACACACACAGGACATGTTTCCAAAAATGCTCTTTTTGGATTCAGGGGGTCTCAAAACATATATTTCCGGTGAAATCTCGGTATCGAATTTTTGGGTGGAATACAATACTTCCCCTACTTACTATACGTAGTAGAGAAAGTAAAAAAAGTTGGTATCGAATGTGATTAAGTGAATTGCACTTAACTTCTCTTTTCTCATGTGTATATGGAGATTTTGCAATTTATTTTTTATGAAATACCTATGGCCTTTAACTTTATAAAATACTTTACAATATATATATGTGTGTGTGTGTGTGTGTAATCTGTGTACCGATTATATAATTATGTTCCTAGTGTCAGCAGGCGAGTCCAGTACTTAAACATTGAGGAATGATACTTTAAGGTGTATTTCAATACGTCAGGGTTGTGCGAATTTTTCGCAGGGGTCATCTAGTCTATAAATAATATAAAAACTTGCTGAGTGACTAATAATCTGAAATTTAATTAAGTGTTTTAATTAAGCTGCAATAGTTGTACAGATTAATTTTGCGATCATATTCCTCCATTACTTGTAACATACACACAGTAGCGGTTACTGTTATCCGTAACCGGTAGCTACAAACTACGGCATTTATGTGTTAATGTTTGGTTATAACCGCAGGTGTAACATTGCGACAGCTACAACGGTTGCAAGAAAATAACCGTTCGATATATCCGTATCTCAAACTGGTTGTGTGTTTGAGAAAACTAAATCAGATCACAATAAAGGCATATCAAGCATCAGAAGTCGTTTTCATCTTAAGAGTAATTGAACGCGGGTTATACACGAATCAGATGGGAGAAGTTCAATGCGCATTCGGAGCCATCCTCACAGTGGCTCAATGAAGAACATCAGCCCAGTAAAAGGAAGATCCGTGACGAGACATTCAATTTTTTGAAGCCTGATCCAACTTTCTACGTGGCCCACACATGTCCAGTGTGAAAATAATATATAGATGTATATTAAACCTAACAATCTGGTAAAATGGAAGCCTCGAAATTAAAAGTGCCTGCAGCATTCAAGCCGTCTCTTTAGGATACATCTCAAAGCAGATGTGTACCAGAAGAGGAAAGTTCAGCATGCGTTCGGAAGCACTGCTCGGCAATATAGAGGCACAATAGTGAACCGAGGATCCGTTCCGATCCGGTACTGCATTTTTAAAACCTGATTCAACTTTTATCCTCTGTTAACATTCGGCTGGTGAGAAAGTACACATTCCAGATAAAGCTGCATACAAGAGCATAAACAGACGTTCATCGATTACGCCCTTCTCCAGGGGACAGAAAAACAAATTCCAGTGCAGACTTTTAAATCCCAAGTTTTCATTTTCAACATTAATTTACAAAGTATTTGCTTAATAAAGAGCGTTCAAAGAAGTGTGTTATTTACTCAATAATTTACTCTTCTGGAGGAATGCAAATTATTATACAGTTTCTTCCGTAATTCTAGCTCTACCTTAGACGCATTTTTCTTGAGTTCAGATTTCCTAAAGCAATTAAGACTTGCGGAGAAATTCGCTTTTGTTTAAATTTCTAATACAACTTTTCAAGTGTAATTAATGTGATGGAAATGTATTAAATATTAAGCAATTTGAGTTCATGCCCGCGAATCATTTCTGCTCATTGCACATTCTGCTAGATAATTAAAGCACATGCATTTGGGGAAAGACGTAATAACTAAAATCTAAGGCGAATCCGACTTTGTGAGCCATGGAATAAACCAATGAATTAAATGAATGAATAATAGTGTGTCCAAATCGAAGCGTAAGTTTCCCCATGTATGGCACAGCTGTTTTACAGCATTAATATAACAGCCAATTCAATTATCATTACTGAGAATACAAGTGTTGAACCTTTTTAGCCACATGTGCAAACAACGGCAAAATGCCTACCAAATTTAATAGCAGTTACGATAGAAGCGATACATGCTTCCATTAAGTGTCTCATTAGCCCTCTCTGCCTTCAGGCACGTTATATAAGCAAAGTGAAGCCGGTCTGTTTCGCAGCATCGATCTGCTGTCAAACATTTCTGATAACGAGAAAGCGCTGCCAGACGGGAAAAAGGAGCGCTAACTACCTCATATATAAGCGAATGTGTTTCCTTCTCACCATCACATATCAACAATATCGCTTCTCATGAGCGTGTAGGAAAGTTAGGCCTCATACTCGACATATTTTCTGTGTAAAACCCTGAGGGCGGCGTGCTCCAACCTAGAGTAATTTCTACTTTCGTGGTAAACTACTATTCAAGTCAACACTCGGCGACTTCCATACGAGAGTAAACTACTTCCGAAGCATTTTACTCCTTTCAGATACTCCCAGATTAAATTACTGCAGAAATAAATGTCGGAGAGCATCGTCATGTAGTATGTTACTATGGAATTAAATAGAACACAAATATAGGTTAGAATTTACTCTTGCGACCTGGATGGAGTAACTAACCTGTCGATTGAACTAGAATACCGTATCGTATTTGGAGGAAGATATTTTTACATGCTCATGTATTACTTAGATTACAATGATGTTCTCGGTGAATAAAACAGGGATTATTTAGATTCCGTTGATCTCGACGAAGAAAGCTGGAATGCTATAGTGGTATGCGAGAACCATATGATACTTATACACAGAGAGAGAGAGAGTGTTCAACGAACGTTTTGGTATTAAGAAATAATCCTTTACATGCCTTTTTAACCTGCTTGGAGAGCATTTACAACAAAATTCAGACAGGAATTCAGCTCAATATCCCAAACTGCAATTATTGTTATGCGTCCTACGAGTGTTTCGCACTGGTACATTTCAGATACTTAAGCCGGCATTAAGATAAATTTAACGTAACATGACAGTTTAACACTGTATTAAAATATTTAGGATTGACTTAACGCGATGTACCTTAAGAGTTTGGCAATGTCAAACTTTTCGTCTCCGTTACGTCAACTTTGATGTCACACATTAATTAGAACCAATCGGCTCGAAGTAATAAAAGAATTATCAATCAAGAGTCATTCCCATTACTTAAGTGCATGCCAGTTAGACCTTTATTTTACATTACAGCATTTCTTAACCTCATATCACGTTACGTAAAGTTCATAGTAATCCCGGCATTACAGGCGACCTTATAAATAAACATTCACCATGCGTCTGCTGGTCATGTATTTCACCACGTTGCTAGGGCACTTTTGAGGTTAAGAGCAAGGTAAATATCTACACATATAGGCAACTATACATAAATGTTCAGAAAATAAAAAGAATTTTTCTTCACTTTTGCAGATTTCCCACACATTGTGGGTGGAATTGACTGCATACATGTTACAATTTTGTGCCCATCCGTGAATATGGTGAACTCTTCCGAAATCGGAAGGGGTATATCTCCATCAACACGCAAGTGATCTGCGATGTAAAATGAAGATTAGAATCCAGACTTTTAAGCTGCTCTTCAGTACGTTTCCCGTCGCTCGTTCGTCACGACTTTCCAGCATTTCCCTTCCAGCATCTTTATAACACGTTTTTTACACTCATATTGTTTAAATGGATTTTTTTATCTCTTCCAACAAACTTTTATCTCTTTCGCTGACGTTTACCCCGCTTTTTCCTATCGCACATAATCTTATCCATGATTGCGTCAAGTAAATTGCGCAAGCAAAACAATACCTCCGGGAGTAATGAGCTCTTACTTCCGTAGTAACTAAGAGTAAATTGTAATTCAGCTCTCCAACGTTACTTCCGTAGTAACCTTCTTCCTTAGTACGGACTTCTTTAGTAAACGTTACTTCCGAAGAAAGTTACTCCATCATGGTGCACGCTACACTGAAAGTTATGCAGAATTCCGTATTCATCATTTAGCTGTGCGCTTGAAGAAGAGACCTCAGAGGATGCAAACTTGTTCCACTGACATGCTAACTGTTCATTCTTCTTTGACATAAAACTGGGTGCTGCATTATGGTTTCCATGTACTCGTTTGCTTGGAAAACAATTACAAGGGACTCTCTTGTAAAATACCATACCTACTCAGGTTTTCGTTTTGTTTTGTAATTGCCGTTAAGGTGCATCAACTCCTGGTGGCTGATTATATTATTTGAGCTGGTAGCAACGAAAATTATTGAATGTTGCAATTCTTTACATACTTTCGGAATTAGACCTGTTCTTCCTACTCCGGAAGTATTGTGACTTAGACCGCTATTTCTTTAATCATTAGGTATTTGGTTTGTCCTGCACGTAGCACTTCCATCCGCAGGCGCATAACTCAACCTCATCTCTTCCGCTGCTCGGTGACATGTCGAGCTTAGGACTCTCCTCATCTAACGCCGCCAGATTAGGAAATTTCTATTCCGTTCCTATAGGAGTTCCGGACAGTTCGAAAGCTGAGAGTACCTCCCCCTCCCTCTTTTCAAACCAACCACACACCAGCCAGCGCCGAAACCAAACCAAGTCTAAGGCGTGGCAAGCAGACAGAGGCGCCGCCACCGTATTATACGTCTCGTATATAGAGACCCAAAAAACTACGAACCGGCTATGCGGTGTTTTTCCTGCCCGCGTCCTCAGCGCTCGTTGCAGTCTGCCGCTATCATAGAAATCCGCGGATGAAACCATACACCATTTTAAGAACTATTTTTAAAGGTTTTACTTGCCAACTTTATGAAAGGAGATGGAAACTGGCCACTGCCATTGTCCATACATTTTTAGCACCTCTTTAGGAAACTACCCATCACTCGCCGTAATTCACTTTCAGAAATGCTGGCAATTTCCTGGCGGATATTTTATTTTAATTCTTCCAGACTGTGTGGGTTTGTCTTGTAGATTTTCAATTGTTCTCATCGAAATATTGGCCGTATGAGCTGTTGTAGTCTTGTTGAAAAAAAGGCAAAATCACGCTCCCTGTCTGTTAATTTTCTAAAAAAAAAAAGCGCAGCAAAACTGCATTCATGTATGTACGGGCGTCAACTGTTGACTCGAAAAAAATTGGCCCTATAACTCTTTCTCTACTCATGGCGCACCATACACCAATTTTTTCGTCATGAAGGGATACTTCATGAACAATACTAGGTGTGTCAGAGCTTCAATAACGATTATTTTGAGTACACACATATCCATGAAGGTGGAGCCAAGCCTCATCCGTGAAAAATATTAAATATGGGTCTATTGTACACACTATTGGGACTCCGCTCACAAAATGTGCGCCTAATTACAGGATCACCCGGTTGAAGAGCATGTGCCACAGTTATTTTACATGGTTTCAACAGCAATTTGGTAGCTCTTCGCGCAGAGCCATAAGAAATGCCTGCCTGTTGTGAAAGACGCCTAAGTGATGTTTAGGGGGAATTCTCCAAACGATGACCGATGTCGTCTTATGTTGCTTCGGTAAGAACCGTACGCCGTTTTTTAGATTCTTAGTCTGAACACTTCCTGTGGCCTGAAATTTATTATAAAGTTCATGGATTGTTGTACGGCCTCGAACTTTTACACCTGGAAATCTTTCTGAAAACCGTACTTTCACTTGGCGAGCTGACTGAGTTAACACATACGAATCATAAATAAATACACGCAGTATACACTGCATAAATAAATGCAGTGGGAAACATATACTGAGCCATAATATACTCTGTGACTAAGTACGGAACAAAATAATAAATAACTCGTAATAACTGAACTACATCACATCACCGTCAACTCAATACTGCACTTCACACTTCAGAGCAAAACCACGTTAACAGCGTGATCTTGTTTATAGCAGCAGTGCGTATTCATGTTTCCACACGCCCAGTGAAAAAACACAGCGCACGCGGTTCGTAGTTTCTTGGCTCTCCCGTTATTATTTACTCATTTCATCGTTTTCTGATCGTCTGGGGTTTCTTCAAGTAGATTGGTAACTGAAGAGTTTAAGAGTATTCGGCCATTCTTCATTTTCAGCGGATGTTCGTATCACTGTTGTCCGTATGCATCAGTCATATTCAACATAATTTGTATTTTTTGGTTCAAAACGTGTTGTAATGACATCCTGCCAATGGTCTCAACAGACTAATTCCTCTTTCTATGGCCTTTTGTCGTTATCAATTTTCACAACCATATAAGACTGGGATAGCCAAATTTTTATATTCATTATTGTTCTTTTCTGAAATTTCCTATTAAGTGTTCATTTTATAGTTCCTAATAAATGCAGGAACGTCTCATTTCTTTACCTCTGTTCTAAAACAGCAAAATCAATCACAAAAGTTTGCCATTAAAGGGTATAGGCCTTTGTATCCTTAAACTATTTTTCTTTTTTTACATTATCAGATGATTTTATGTTATTTCATGTGCAGGGTGCTTTTTATTACAATGCGTTTTTATGATACCAAAACATGTATTTAAGGTGAAATCTCGATATGATCTTTTCGGATGTATTACCTCAGCCCACCTCCGTGGTGTGGGAGTAGCATGCCTACCTCACAATCAAGAGGCCCCGAGTTCGAATCCCGATCAAGGTGAGTTACCTAGATAAGTTTTTTTTGGAATTTTCCCCTATCCTGAGAAGATGAATGTCGGGTATATCTAATCTCTAGGGACGGGCCCATTTGAACACCACTTCAACCATTTCGTTCATTCACCGCCTGATAATACCTACACGGTTAGAATTGTACTACCGACTATAAGTAGTGCTAGAGACGGTAAAACTTATCAGTTTGTCGTTCCCGACAAAATACTGAGCGTTGTCAGTGCCTATGGATCACTTGATGCTAAGATGGAAGGTTGCTTGACAATTCTTATACACTTAACACAACCGATCCCACTTTATGAAAGCTTTACATGAGTTTGCTGGCATGGTTGTCTTTGTGTGATTTTCTACATGTTATCATACTCGGTGTTATTTGCTTTTGCTGTTCTTACTGAAAATGCAGTCGTACCAATGTTAGGACTAGTAAATGGTGGCAAATACGCTCCAAAACATAAGGATTTTATAGCATATTGAAATGCGGTCCATGATTGTTCCGGGATTTCACCAAGCCGTTCACAATTTGTTCCAGCATCTGTGGGTACATTTAACATCAGTTTTTAATAACAGTCTTCGGAGGAGTTGTCCCTTATTGTACACTCGTGGTTATTTATCTCGAAACTTATAGTTGGGGCATACGCATTTTCTCCATACTCTCAAAGTTTGTGTAACCTTTACTTCAACTCCAGTTTTTATATTTAACTTGGCCTGATATAAAATGAGTGTAAATGTTATTGAGTGCACTCGGTGACTCTCTTGCCAGTTTTTAGCCTTCAGGATATTATTTACATTTAATGTACAACCTACAAAGTCATCAATGCTGGGACGATTCCTTGATTTTTTATAGCTATAATCGTTTGCTGCCTTTCCCTTCTCTCTGGCAAATTTCATTACAGTAATCTGTGGCAGTGCTCGTAAGGAACGGACCGGCTATAAAAGGAAACGACCAGACGCTCTGGTGCACTGCAAGTGTGGGAATAGACAACGCAAATCGCAAAGCAGAAAAACTCAAGCATCGGCAGGAAATAAGCGAGCACACAACAGACGAAGCGACATTGAGGATGACAGGGCAACTTCATTACGGGAAATAATCTCGGTGCCTGTACACAGAATTATCGGAGCTGTTATGCCATTCATCTTAATACACAACCAAATAAAATTAAAATTATTTCTAACAAAACGTTCGCGTTATGAATTACTGTTTTGCCAAACCAGGCTCGACAGAGAATTTTAAAACACAAACAGGACAAGCCATTTGAAACACGTGTAAAAAAATTAATAAACAAATAAAAATAAGAAAGATACTATTTGCTGCGTGGTAATTAAATATCGATAAATATTCAATTACCAAACGAAAATAGGACTATTTATAACGGTGCATGTGCACACAAGAAAGGGTAGCACAATGGGTGTTTAAATACAACCTGTGCAAGTATTTTACAAAACATTTGTCTTTTAACTGGTGTTACCATACTGTTATTTCTAAATTTTGTTGGAAGGTATACGATTTTTCCGATTAATGCACCCGAAACGCAGCAGCAAGAATTACATTTTAGACATTAGAGAGTCAATCTGATGTTGTTTTGTTGAAGAAATGTCTGTATTCTGAATTGAATCTTTAGCACCACAATAAAGAAAGAAAAAAAATCCAATAAGTAACAGTTATGCAACGTTTTCTGGCCGTAACAAATTTACGTTATTACTCCTTATACATTGTATCATTCATATAGACATTGGTTGTTTATCTATACATTTCTACTGGGAAAATGCAAAATACGACCCATAGTGTTTCGGAAACGCAATGAGAAACAAAATAATAAACAAACAGACATTTGACGCAAAGTGCATATTTTATTTCGCTCTAGGTATGTTTCTTCTGTAATATTTTTTGATTATCTCTCAAGATTTCCAAGTTCCACACAAGCCGTAAATATAAAGAATACTTCAGACACTATGGAGAAACAACAAATATAAGCGTTTTATTTGTAATGGCAAGGTCTGAAACAAAATTGTTATAGCATTTTTTGAGAAAACTGCAATTACAATCCTTCCATGTAAAGGGTTGTTTGAAACAGGAGAAATCTGGTGAATATCTTCGTCTTGCGTAATTACAAACCTTGGTATTTCTTAGTACTTTCGTAATTTATTTATGCCCTTATCACTCCCTACCTCTCTCTTAAAAATCGCGTGCGGATCCCTTTTTTAAAGGTGTATTTCTTCCATTTACAGATCCTGAAAGCGTGTATTTCCGGTAAAACTCTTAACACCAATGTATAATAACTTTCCTACTTGTTGCTGCTGAGATTCACAGTGAAGTTGAAGTAGAAAATGAGCTTCGCTATGAACAAAGTAGGAGCTTAGGTAATTCATGATCGAATATGAACGTATGACTCACCCGTGAATGATGGTCGAGTTTTATTGCAACGAAGATACTTTTCTTTCTGACACTTGAAACAAATCACATGCTGTGAGCGACATCACAGTACTCTGGCACTTTGCCGCCGTACACTGGATAATTGAATATGCACTAAAATCGATGACAGGGTAATGCTCCGTGAAACTCGTGGGACAGCTTGGCTCCTCTTCAGCGCACATCATTATGAGAAGGGCGAATATGCTGCTTACTGCACCTTTTGATGACATTGCCATCGAGGTACCGGCGTTCTAGGAGATGCGACAATGCACACCACTTCCACACATAGGTTTCTTGCTTTTTTAAAACCGACTATTTAGAATCAACCGTAACAAGGTGACTGGCTTAATTCACAAAGATCTCAACTGTTTATTCTTAAAAGGTTCACCATTATCTCATGTCAAAGTTGTAAGGGTTATCATAGCAAACTATTCAGCAAGCAAACAAGCCATTTTCTTTTTCTCTTGTAGACGCACTCATAACCGCACGATACTACCACAACCCGCAGCTCCACTTGCGCCCTCTCACTCACTCTCTCTCTCTCTCTCTCTCTCTCTCTCTCTCGAAGTTTAACCTTTTTTATCAGGGTGGGTCGTATCGGACAGCGAACGAATGAAATTAGTGAAATGTTGCTCAAAGAAGCTCGAGGCCCATAGAACTTAAAGAGTTAACCGATATTCGCTTCTGGGGAGCAGCGAAACCCCTGGAAAAGCCTTATGCAAGTAACCCACCCCAACCGAAATTCGAACTCGGGATCTCTTCAATATAAGGCTACAACACGGAGGTAGGCATACCCGCAGTGTTGCATTAAATGCTGATATTCTACTTACTCACTCTCTCTCGCATCATGGCCTTTCTCTCCTTCCTTCCCCTCTGTATCACCCCCTCTCTCTCTTCTTTTTCCTCACCCTCCCCATCATCGTTCTCGCTACGCAACTTAGATGTAATGTGATGTTTTGAAAACCTGTAATAAAACGCTTGTTCTGTGGTGTTAATAAAAATTAAATTATTAGTAAAAGACTTGCCTAACAGTACATAAATGGCCCCAGCTGCTTATGCTTGTTATGCGATAGAAGCCATAGATGCTGTTTCTCGTGGTAACTGGTTTACGTAAACTAATAATACCGATGACAAATTTGTGTTAATTCCTAAATATTCATTGTATAGAAACGTTGTAAATAATAAAGCTTGGGCGCTCCCCTTTGGGGCAAGTAATTGAAATACAAGTCAATTTTTTCGTCGTGAAAAAACAGAAATGCAGAGGAGAAGGTAGTCTAAGGTGAGGGGAGAGTGGCTGGCAGTATTCCACTAGCGTGGAACAAACACTCACAGGGAACCGTGGTGATGTCACCTTATCTCACGTTGTGCACGCGCCTGCTGCTCTGTTACAACTGAACCAACTCCCATCCCAGAAGATAAATGGACTTGTCCATCTTGTAGCACATGGGGATATGCCTGTGACGACGAAAAAATCGTATTGTACTATATATGTGAGTCCTAAGGTATGTTAGGTACCAAGTTCTAAAACAATTGGTTCGGCCATTCATGTTCAAAAAAAGTTAAAAAGAAAACACAACATTAAAAAAAAAGGCTAGTTTTTACTGCAAGGCAGCCCATCATAAACGTTAATATAAATTATCCATAAAAAATCGAAAATTACAAAAAACTTTCGGATAGGTTTTATTATAATTAATACTATTATTAATTATTAAGCCATTTTCTTTACATCATTTTCTGCAGTTAGATCATTAATATAAATCCACATTTTACATTATGTATTATAGCTGTTGCAAATATATATATATATATATATATATATATATATATATATATTCATTTTTACTTTCCCTACCCACAGTTATAGGAGAGAGTTGGACAAAGGAGAGACTAGTGACTTTTTATTTACAGAAAAAACTGAAGTTTTGCAATTATCCTTTGTATGCAGTTACTGGTCATACAAAATTTCATTCATCATTTATCAGGAAAAATATTTGTTTTAAAAACGCAAATTTTCCCGTTTTATCCAACCGCTATGGCAAAACTTGAATGTAATAAAATACATATCAAATAATGTTTAGCATAACAGAATTTCAAACTCATTCCATGTTCTATGCACAATACTGCAAATAAACGATTCTAAGACCAAATAACCTTTACTTGGTTTTAAAAACTTGAGCAATAAACTCCTTTTCCTGATCCATCGAAAAAGCAGTCTTGAATCTTCCAATTCCTAGAAAAGAGAGAGACAATATCAACAAGAGGAGCAAATTACTTTCCAAAAGAACCCTCCATGGTTAATGTAGAACAATATAGTGCCAGCAAGAAAATAACCGGTGCTGCTGTATCCTATAGCACATCCCCACCCATTTAAGCAACCTTCATTAAACTTTGCTTATGTTCAGTGAATTAAGAGGATGTATATTCATAGTAATGAAGAAACAATACAAGCGCAATTCGAAGTTGAAATAACGTCTATTACATTTATTTATGCTTATTTATTACTAAATCAGACTTAAATGAAATTAAACATTTTAGTGCATCATTTTAAATATCAGCTATTGCATAATTATCTATATGAATGAAATAACATACGTGTTACAAAAAACAAATATCTCCAGAATACAATATAAAAAGAGAAATATATTTTGAATGAATAATTAAATAATATAAAATGCAGACTGGATAAGCCGAGAGGATCCCTATTTTGTCAGACCGTGGTCAATCACCGTTCTGTACAACCACGCCATTTTAAGTAAAACAGATAACGCTCGATCAGCTTATAAGCAAAATAATTTTCATTCAAACCATCTTACAAATAAATAAACTAATTTAGTTTGATACACTTACATTTAAGCACCTTCAAGAATCACAGAGAATCCAATTTACAATTAAACACGTGTCAAAACGCCAATAGTTGATCTTCGCTGGGCAAACAAGAAGACTTGCGGTAGCAGCACGTTTCTCACAAAATAGGTTCACTCCAACTGGAATAACAACTTCTCTATTCACGGTAGAAAGTAGTGAGAAATATCACCGCCATATACCACCACCAGATTGCTAAGAAAATTGATTCTCCCCGTTCTGTACGACCTCTACTTGTAACAAACTCTCCCCTACAAGGATGGGTAAACGTAGGTATGCAGTACATATACGGTAATGAAATTCGCAAAGAAATCTAATATGATACAAATTTATGAAGCAACACATAACATTAGAACATTCTCTTGTGACTACTCAAAATGTTAGTCTTTAGCATTTACACGCTGCTGTGATCTAGATTTTACACTCAAGTATGTTCCTTATTTGTGCCAGTTTCTTGAGACGCTTCCCTGAAGAACTGATCATAATACGTAAAAACCATCCACAGGAAAGAAATCTATAGGAGTAGGTTTGGTGATCTTGGTGACGATTTAGTCCTTCGTCCTATTCACTTATTTGGAAATCATTCTTCGCTAAGAAGTCTCGCACTTAGTGAGCAGTAGCCCCATCTTGTTGAAAACAGAACTCATCATTCTGTTACCAACCCATAATATTAATGCATAATTGTATACCTACTGTAGACCTACTTTTCCCCAATCCCATGTATGTAAATAAGAGCTAGTATTGCACATGATGCAAAATTCAATATCGAGATTAGAAAAAACAAATAAATAAAACCACAAAACGTGAAAATCACTTGGGAAAAGATCAGGTGAATATGGAGGATGCGAGTAAACTTCCCACTTGAATCTTCTGAGCTCCGCCTGGTAACTAGTTATTTTGTATTCGTTACTTTGGTAACAGTTATTGGGTAACTAGTTATTTTGTAATCGTTTCTTTGGTAACCTTTATTGGGTAATTAGTTACTTTAGGAACCGTTACATTAAGGTAACCGTTACAATGTAGCTGTTACGTTATTTTCTGTCCATTCCTACTAACAAACGCCTGGTTAGCTCAGTGGCAGTCTTATAATCCAGAGGTGTGAGTTCAATCCTTACATTAGGCAACATATTTTTGCCGGTCCTCGTAGCCATGATCGTTGGAGTGTATAGCTTTGGCGCTCCGCCAAGCTGACGGTCGGGTTCGAATCCTGTCGTGGGCATGGGTGTTTGTGTGTGTGTTGTGTGTGTAATTGCGGTAATAGGCGGTAATGAAATACAACACAGTAATCCTAAACTGGGTCCGTTTGTGGTATAAACAGTTGGGTGTTGATTTTACATTCTGTTTGAAACCAAGTCCATGTTGCCTAACTTGGAACATGAAAACATTTATTGTGATTGTTGAACACAAGGATTACTTTTTATATCGGTAGAGTTATAACTAGGAGTACTTATTTTTTAACATTTTCTTCTATTTTAGCCCTGTTAGGTAATAAATTGTTTTTATTTGGCACTTATTATCACTTATAAGTCATTAAATGGCTTACTCTGACAAGCATATCAGGAGTACGTCTTAAGTATTCTGGGTTAAAAAATGTGTTTTAGCGTATGCACTACACTGTTATTTGCCTAAAATACTTTAGTGTGTCCTGTTCAGTGGCTAATTTTGAAACACTTATCTATATTTGGAAGCATTTAAATTAAACATGTTTGCCCATTAGGTATCCCAATATGGACCTGGTGGTGCTAAGAGAACGGGTTCGATTTCCGTCCAAGGCGGGGGAGTTACAGTCGTGGAAGCATTTCAGTCGTGTGTGTGTAACGTCAATTCATTCCCACATTGCGGAAGGTAATGTAAAACCGTCGCAATTTCATTTTTGCTATTACGCTGTATGGCCTAGTCAAAAGGGGTTGGATTTTTCTGCAAGCAGAATCATCATCGTCGTTATCATTTAGTAATTACGTAAGTCTCAGTTTTGTTTTTGTCCAGTATAAGTATATATAACTGAAGGTATGCAATTGTGGACTCCAATCATGAACCGCGATTAAATATTAGGTATTTCAGCTTCTATATACAAACAGATCCACTATATTTGGTATGCTGACGTCGACAATGACTCCATGTGAGAGCGTTATTACTGGGTTGATTGGTCCCAGTTCAACATATTCGTTAATTCTAAGGTTGAATGCCGTTGATAGTTGCAGATTAAATCGTTTCAACCGTATGCATTAGAACCTAATGGTCTTTCTGAACGTGGAGAATCACTCCCATGAAAATGGTCCTTTCCAGAACGACAGAACCATTTGCTTTTCCCATCTAGCTCACAAATAACGCTTCCTTCAATCCTTATATTCAAAACCTAATCACAACATTCCTGTTCCAAAGGAAAAACGGTAAGCGAAACTTCTAATTCCACAATATTACCATGCTTAAAAATAGAAAAAATTCTGACGTGTTACATTCACATAACCGGGCATAGAATTCTTAAGCCTTGGCTTCAGGTTATCTACATTCAAACCATACAAAGAACCCAAACAACAGCGAGCAAGCGTCACTGACGGCAGGTAACACACTCTGGTGAGCTGTCTGCAGACTGTATGAGGAATAGGGTGGTATGTTACCTGCGACGTCCCTGCCTACAGTTCAGTAATAACACTTCAATTTTATTTCCTTTGTCCTGGCTTTAATGCTTAGAAATTCATATGCCTGCATAGACTTTATCTATCCCTTCGCTTTATTTTTCCTTAGGCTCTATAAACTTTTCTTGCAACCGCTTGTTGTCGTATCTACTTCAAGTTAAATGTGATAAACATTTGCATAAATAGATTCATTACACATTTCGTTGCAGACGATAGTTGGATGTCTAAAAGCGAGTTACTGTACGCGGGCCTATAAATCGCATGCTCTTTCCATGACATCGCGAGAAAAAAACTGAATAGCGGCAGCATTTTAAAATAAATTACAAAGTATTGAAAAACTCAAAACAATAACAACGGATATCTCGGAAATGACTGATGCCACAAAAAAACTTATTTGGAATAAATAGTATTTTTTAAAGATATCACAATTTTTCTGTAGTATATTTTTGTCTAATGGTTTACCCGTTATACAAAATTATACAGTTTGTCATGTATGTAAAAACATTTTAATCAAAATCGTTATAAACACTTTTGAGAAAATAAAAAAATAATAAATTCCGGAAAATGTTTCTTGAAAATCTTCGTTTCGCTTATTTGGAAGATTCTGAAATTAAGTAACTAGTTTGGTATGCATCAAACTTTCGTTTTTTAGTACTGCTCACAGACGCACGCGCGCGCGCACGGGCCTTTTTTTTATTCAGAGAGCCTCAAAACATGTATTTCCGTGAAATCTCCATATATAATTTTCATCTATATGTAGTTGCAGTACTTTTTACTTTCTCTACTACATATAGTAAGTAAGAGAAGTACTGCATTCCAGCCAAAAATTCGATACCGAGGTTCACCGGAAATACGTCTTTTGAGGTCTCTGAACCCAAAAAAGCATTTTTGGAAAAAGGTCCGTGTGGGTGTCTGTGAACAGCATAACTCAGAAATGAAGAGTCGGATAAATACCAAACTTGGTATTTAGGTTCAGTATCTTAAACAGATGCGGCACGATAATTTTCAAGAAAATTCCCCCACCCCAGATTACCCTTTACATAGAACATTTTTCGAAAAGTTTGATTTTATCAAAAAAGGCGTTAACAATTTTGATTAAAATATCATATATTTAAGATATTTTCATGACAAATGAAAGGTATATCTTGAATTTTCTGGGAATGTCCCCGGAAGCCCCCTTCATTCTGAATGGCTTTTGCATAACTGGTAAACCTTAAGAACACAGCATTTTTCTACACAAAAGATGTAGATCTTGTTAAAACACATAATTTATGCCCTATCTACACAAAATATGTAGATCATGTTAAAACACATAATTTATGTCCTATACATTTTTTATCTTATTTTATTTATTTATTTTTTGTGGAGTGAATCATTTCGGAGATATTCCGTGTTATTTGTTCGAATTTTCCAATACTTATAATTTTCCTCAAATGGGAATTCGTTATTCCTTTTTTACTTTCTCTACTACGTAGAGTAAGTAGGGGAAGCATTGCATTCTATCCTAAAATTCGATACGGAAATATCTACATGTTTTGAGGCCCCTGAATAAAAAAAAAATCATTCTCAGAAACAGATCCATGCGCGCGCGCGCGTGTGTGTGTACGTGTATTTGGGTCTGTGAACAGCATAACTCAAAAAGGATAAATCGGATAAATACCAAACTTGGTATTAAGGCTCAGTATCTTTCAAAAATGCGACTCGATGATTTTCAAGAAAATCCCTCTACCCCAGGCTACCCTTTACATGGAAGATTTTTCGAAAACTTTGATTCTTTTTCCAAGAATGGTTCTAACAATTTTGATTAAAATATCATATGTTTAATGTATTTTTATGGCAAATGAGTTGTACGTCATGAATTTTCTGGGAACGTCCCCAAAAGTCCTCTTTATTCTGAATGACTTTTGCACAACTGGAGAACCGTAAGAGATAGACAAAATTGCACTACGCAAAAAATATAGATCTCGTTATAGCACACAATTTATGTCATATACATTTTTTTTTCGGAGTGAGCCATTTCCGAGATACTCCTTGTTATTCAATAGAACGTTATGCAGCAGACTTCAGAAACAATTTCAAAAAAGAATTTTCTCCCAGCTGGACATGCATACGACTTTCCCATCAGATACTTACTACATTTAGCTGCAGAAAAGTCATCTACAGAAGTAAAAGTCATTACAATTCAAACCATATTGTTTAAAACAAAAATTGGTTGAACAAAGAAATATTTTAGCAGCACTATGAACACACATTTATAAATTATTTTTAAAAACTGTATTTAATAATTGCAATTTCGGCAAACAATTTTGGCACATGAATGTTTACATGTGGAAACAGAAATGCAAATAACCTTTTATTTATTACTTTTTTCGCAAATAACCCTTTATTTATTACTTTTTCGCATTTTTTGGACTGAATGTCATTGCTATGCAACAGCAGCGACCCATCTGCCCACGCAGCGACCAATTGAAGCATACCAACCTGAACTCAGTCTTTTATCGATTAACCATCAAAATGTCAGGCATGCAACAAACCGCTATATATAGTGGTTCATGTTGAAGAATGCGTCAGCACGATCATCCGTGATTCCATGGAGAAAAGAGGAGAATAAATGACAGCTATGTTAAAGTATTACCACACTTCGATATTAATGCCCTATGTAATTTATTTGCTGTCAACCTTTCTACCCATCATAGGAAAACCGTTTTAGCGAGTTTGATTAATATGCCAGTTTTGTAAAGAAAAGCTAAAGCTTAAGGTAACGGCCACAGGTAAGGCCTGAAGTTGTGAATCTGTATCCTCAGATTCACTTCCTCAAAAAACAACCCTTACATTAAACTAATATTATTTATCGGCTTGATATAGCTCCACAAGGATTCCATTTTGAACATCGACATTCTCCAACTTTCTTCTTCTTCTTTTTTACGTTATTACGTACCTAGTAGGTACAGTAGCGCTCAAAAGTATTTTGTAGAAAACATTTAGTTAGAACTACATAAAGATAGGTACTTAATGGGAAAAAATGCCAGTAGATAATTGAAAATTTATGTAATTATAATCAATGTTTACGAAAATTCATTTAGTTTAAACAAAGTTTCTTATATAAAAATAAATACGCATTCTTCTGCTCAAAAGTAATTTGTAGGTCTAAGTTTGTAAGAATAAAACAAAAATATTTTCGAATCCGGAAAAAAATGAAAAAAAATGCAGTATTTCGTTGCACACTCATGAGCTTTGATCACAGCTGCACATCTATTTGGCATTCAATCCACAAGCTTTTGTAATCGGTCGAGTGGGAGTTCTGACCTATCCTCCAATAAGGCAGCAGCAAATTGATCCTTGTTTGAGAAGCTTCTACGACGAACACGTGGATTCAAATAATCCCATACGTGTTCTATTGGATTTAGATCCGGGTCTGCCTTGGCCATTCCAAAAGTTTGATTTTTTAACAGAAAAGAATTTTTTTAAATGGCTGGAAGTGTGTTTTGGATCATTGTCCTGGTGAAAAATCCAATTATGTGGCATATTCTTTCACCCATGTGGAACCATAATCTTTTCTAAAATATCACTGTACAGGAAACGATCCATATTACCTTCTATTTGGACTAGAGGACCAACCCCACTTCTAGAAAAACAATCCCCACACATGACTCTGCCACCACCGTGTTTAATGGTGTTGTTCCTTTGGTTTTTCTGGTTGAAGTATATACTGCATACCATCCTGAAGAAAAGAAATGAGATTTACTCTCATTACTCCTTAAAACCTCAGACTAATATGTAGAATTCCAAATTGGATGTTTCTTTGCAAACTCTAACCTGGTTTTCCTATTTTTTGAATTTATGAGTGTTTACGTGATGGTGTCTACCGTTTAAATCACCTGCTACTAGGCGACGTTTTGCAGTAGAGGCATATAGGTTCACTCCATGATGCTGCTCCAGATCAGCCCTATTTTGTCGAGCCGATTTTTTTGGATCAGCAACCGACTGCTTACAATCCATTCTGTCCTCCCTCATTGTTGTTTTTCGAGGACGACCAGATCTTGGCTTATTGGCTACCGTTCCTTCCTGTTTTTGCCGTCGACTTCACACACTTATTAGTTGTGATATGACAAAGTCTCTAGCAAGTCGCTAGACTGCGACTTTCCCTTCTTCAAAGCGTTCAAAACAACTTGTCTCACATCAACCGAGTATTCTTTTTCTTTTGGCATGCTTCTAGTTGTCTCTAAAATAAACAAACACCGTCTTTGATGAATATCATACCAGCAAATCACATTATAAAATACTTTTGAGTTAAAAGAATGTATACTTACATTGTTATTGCATGAATTTGCTTGTTTACTAGATATGTGACCGCAGCAACGTGAAGCTATTCATGGAGTGACACAGTGAAATGTGTTGCTCTGTTGTGACTAAATGCAAACAGTACTGACAACATAAAACCTCAACTACATAACACTTTTGAGCGCTACTGTAGAGGTTTCATCAGAAAAATATGTTTTGACCTCTCTAAACGAAAAAGAAAAACAATTTTAGAAACGTCTGTGTGCGTATGTGAATAGCATAACTCAAACGAAATAGCAGATAAATACCAAACTTAAATACCAAGTTCGGCAACCTCCATAGTTGCGATATGAATATTTTCAATAAAATCTTCCCCAAACTTCCTTTCCATGGAAATGGTTTGGTTATTTTTGTTTTTCTCAAAAATTGCGGGCATGATTTTGATTAAAATGCCATATGTTAAAGAATGTATATTGTAAATTTTCCGTGAATTAGTCTGTGAAGTCTTCTTTATTCTGACTGAATTTTCTATAATTTTGTATTATTAACAACCCATAAAAAATAGCCAAAAACTTGCCACACGAACATTTGTACATTTATTCAAAACACACACCTTATATCAATCTTTATCCTGGCATTAACCATTTCCAAGGTATTCGTTGCTGTTGGTGTGCTTTTTATTTATTTATTTTTATTGATTGATTTCGCTTAAAGAAAAGATATATCGCGACCACAGTTACAGGGAAAAAAATTAACAAAATCAGTCACAATATTTACATCTTATAGAAAATATTATTAATCTTCAGAAGGTAAAAAACACTGGTCTAGAACTGCGGATCACTAAAGGCGAATTAACAGTCGGCAGGAACTCTACATTGTGACCGCTAAGCAGAGTATCTCGGGCAAGCGGTAATTGTAATGATAAATTGTGAGAATGGTATTACACAGAGTATATGTAAAGCCATATCCACGCTGATTAACATTTAACAAAACTTGTCAAGTCACACAGATTAACATTTTGCATGCTGGTCGAATTTCGGTATCACGATTGACTTAACATGTTAACCGAGAGTGTTACGCTTGACACCCTTAACATGTTGGGTGTTTTCCGCTTTCGATGGAAAACTTGTTAAGTGAATTCGCTCTTCGTAGGTGATCGGGCGCGCATCGGAAGTTTCTGGAGTGTAACGATGACAACGGCGTATTTCCAATTCCTGCATGTTATTCATCACATGTCGGTGCGCACTAGTTCTGTTGTTCACTTGTATTGTACTACGCTTGTATCCTTTATTTGATTTGCATCACGTGAGGTTATGGGATGGTCGAAAGAAAAGACACTTTCATCAATCAACGATATTATATAGAAGCCATCATTGTGACCATCGTCAAAAGAGTACAGGGACAAGATAAAAGGACGGACAATTATGCTGAATTATGTGCAATTTACTGTTGATCTAAAAGCAATATCGAAAAGAAAAAAAAAAGATAGCCTCATTTCGTTCACAATACGGTAGGGACTGAAAAGAAGAAGCTCCAAGCCCGGCAGGAAAGGCTGCTCTCAGTGTGTCATTTTTATGAATTATACATTCTATCTTGCTCAAACAAAGTTGAAGTCACTTTCGCTCCTTCTCAAGAAATTGTTGAAGCCAAACCTATCCTCCATTTTAAGCTTATTAAAAATATTTTAACTCCTGTGCCAATTAATCAGATAGGACTTCATCCACATTCTTCTTCTTTTCTGTTTCATTACATACCAAGAAGAGGCACAAATAGCAATAGCCCAATCCCCATTTTGGAGTCCATTTTGCTTTTTGTTGAGAGAATTTGCTGTTCGAGCAAGTCAACCGATGTAGATAGAACCTTAAAAGTTAACGGTTACATGTTGAAGACATTTGCACATGGCACAAAATATTTTGTTAATTATTGAATGTTAACTTATATGTTGAACAGTGTGGGCTCACCTTAAGAGTTTCGCTCGGTAAGAGATAGGAATGGGTTAAGGTTCAAGGTTTATTTATTAAGTTTAAAAAAAACCTGGGGCCAGTAGGGACTGGGTTAAAAATTAAATTGAGTGGTCCTTAACGTCCCATTATATGTTGGCCGTGAAAGACCGGTAATTTTGCTCAGAGGCCTCTTTATCAGGCTTGAGGTTCTTTTACGTGCAGTAAATCTACGACACGGGACTACCGCCTTTACTTCCCTTCCGAAGGAAGCCATACTAAGGATTTTTACGTCCGAAAAAATCCATCGCTCACTATAGGCTAGCATGGCAACTATTACACCACGGAGGACGACCGGAATAAGTTAAGATGTATGTCCGATACATAAGCAGGTGATGCGTACCGGGTCTCTCGGATAAGTGTCAGAATAGAGGAGCGAGGTTGGGTGTTGGGCAGGCTTATGCAATTTACTTCTAGGTATAGATTCACGGGGTATCTTGATGTTTGGATGATGCTTGTTGCTACTTTCGCAGCATCATCTGCCACAGCATTTGCTGGTATACCACAGTGGGATGGTATCCATTGAAAGAAGTCGTTTGCCAGAAGCTATCAAAGCATAGCAGAGTACCTACTCGTTATCTCCCGTAGAGGAGTGTGAAGGGGAGAGTGTTTCTGCATAGCTAAGAGAACGCTAAGTGAATCTGTAACAGTGATGAATGATTGATCTCTGCTTCTCCATACATAGTCCAGGGCGAACCGAATGGCAAACAACTCTTCAAGTGAAGATGCAGAGTATGTGATGCAAGTTGTAGAGCATGGTGTAAGAAGGTAAAACCACCACACCACCACCGTTTTTATCTCACCTCGAACCATTGGTTGAAAATCCGGAAGGTCCCCCATTGTTCTAATAGTACTAAATATAGACGACCACCAGTATCAGATTTGACACGTTTAGTCAAAGAACTGCTGATAAGAAGTACGAAGTTTACGTTGAAAGTACGGGGAATCATGGCGGGAATCTGTTTATTGAATTCTGTCAGGTATGCATTACTTCTCAGGGAGATGGGTGTTTCATCGACCGTTCCATGGTGTCCATTAACACGAAAGAAAATATGGGAAATCGCTCCAGAAGGTGGGGGATGGCAGTTCTAATTGCGAAGGAGAGAATTTAAGAACTTACGTTGATGAGAAAGAGAAGGTTCATTGGCCACTATTTGTAAACTCCATACACGACCAGCCTGTAAGACACTCAGTATAATCCGCAGTGCTGAGGACCAAACAATGTCTAGCATTTTAAGGCTGGAAGGGTCAACGGAATTGTACACTACAGCACCAGAGTCGAGTTTAGAAATTTGGTTTTTATTTTTATCTTTACCTTTATGTAATGTATGATTTGTATCTTGTTTAGCTGAAACAAATCGTAGTCCATTTGACTTTGCTGCCGAATGATATTTCTATAAGTGGAACGTAAAACACTGAGATCCGCTCCTCAGGTCTTGGCAAATAACGTGCAAGATATACAGGCGCCACATATGGTCAACCTTAAAGAGCTTTGAATTAAGGGATCCAAGCCACGTTACAGTCAAAAGTCATGCCCAGTATGCGAACGGACTAGCAGTGGGTGATAATTGATGAACAGTGCAGGTGTTTTTTTCAGTCTGGAGAACACTATATTGCTTTTTGGGGAGAGGGGAGAAAATTGTAGGTCTGTTCGTGATTCCAGCTTTAGAAAACCCCCAAAGCAGACTGTATTAATTCTTGTGTGGTCACAATACTCCTGCTTTACAGAATATTGTAATATCATCCACAAATAGAGCAGTTTTCACCGGAGACTGAAGACTGGTGAAAACGTAAACACTACGTTACGTTTACACTAAACTCTGTGGTATACCATTGTCTAGGCAGGTGCTGTGCGACAAAGTTTAGCCATTGGGTGATATCGATAAAAGCGAGCAATCTCTCAAGAGAAAACTCTCGAGAGCAAAACGGAGTAAACTATTCTCAAGAGCAAAATCTCTGTTTCGTATCAATAAAAACTGTTTACATGTGCAGAGCATTTTCTCCATAATGCTAGCAATTTGCTCCGCGTCTCTTATCGCCACCTCACAGCTGCATAACAAACAACCGATGCATTCACCATGCAAGTATGTAGTTAAGTTTCCGTTTCTGCGATAAGTAGTTTACATTTTATAAGTAGCTTAATTCTGAATATTTCTTTTTACAATGTTTCCCATGCCACAATTTTAATTGGTTTGGATACGGAAGCGAAAGGTACTATTAATTTCTCTCTCAAATGCGCTGTTAACTTTTGAGTTATACCAACTTATCTTAACGTTGTAAAAAAAGTAGCAACATTTTTGTCTTAAACGGTAAAATTCTAATTATGAACAAATACATTTTGTAGTTTAAATTCCTTTTAGCTACACTGGTTTAGAGGCGATGAATGAATGAAATGGGTGAAATAATACTCAAACGAGCCCACAGTCCTTAGGACTTAAAAGAGTTGCCCAACATTTGCCTTATGAGGATAAAAAATCTTATCTAGAAAAAACCCACCGTTACCGAGATTTGAACTTGGGACCTCTTGCATGGGAAGAAGGCACGTTATCACCTCACTTATACGGTATTGATCAACTTTTAAATAAAATGTATAAGCAAGTATATATGTTTGCAATATATACAAGCTTTAATTTCAACCCGGAAGAAATTGTCGCGAAAATATTTTTTTATACAAAAAAGTGATTCTTTATAAATGAGTTGTTTGAAAGCCCAGCGTGGTAATATTTGCCTCAGCAAATATGCAAAAGAAATATAGCTTTTCATGTTATTGCTATACGAAAAGACCAAAATAATCTTAAAACTAAAATGCGCAATGTATTTACAAAATCCATATATTACTCACTTAATTTTGGAAGTCATGTATAACCTCAGCTATCCCCTCTCTTCTTCTCTGTCCTCTTTCTCTGATACGTCCAATGGCACCTACACCTTCCCCTTCCCAAGCGTCTTATTCCTGATTATTGTTTACTTCAATTTCGAAATCTTCGTCACTTAGATGTTTAGCCATATTGTGTAGGACATAATAGCAGACAACAATGGAAGGAATTTTTTCTCTGTTGCTAGTCTTATTTTGTCTTGGAGGACAGGAAAACGTTTCACCTGACCAAAGCACCTTTCTATTATGACACGTTCCTTACTCAAGCACTTATTTTAAGATCCCTGTTCTGTGGTAAGTACATTGCGATAGGGTGTCATGAGCGACGGAGCAATTGCGCATCCAACATCACCAAGAATTAAGCCATTTGCACGATTTCCACACAAAACCTACAGACATCTGAATTTGCACATATAGGAGAATCATGTACTGATCCAGACCAAGTAGCATCAACACTGGTAAATATTTCTTTAGTATCACATGTAGCCTGTACATTAATACTGGGAACCCCTTTTCGGTTAATATAGTCATCTTCATGTGTACTGGGGTTTCTTAATCACAACATGAGTGCAATCAACAGCCCCTATTGCAGCAGGAACGTGTAACGCTCCTGCCATTCAGCTTTTGCAGCTTCAAGTTCGTGGGTAATTTTAGGGAGCCTTATCCAAATATGCGCTTTTCTTAATATAGCGTCCATAATACTATACACGTAAGGGACACTCTACTCTGACTCACATCATCTTCAGCCACACCAGTTTGAAATCCAGGATCTCCTACATAACGCAAGAAAAATCTCATCTTTTCTTCGTTAGACAACGCTCCTCCTCTTGTTTCATTGCAGTCTTCTTCAAGGAAATGCTCCGCTAACCATCTCAAATTTTCCTTTTGAAATCGGTAGAGTTGCTTAGCGTTAAATAATAATGCATCTCGGCGGATCTTATACATTTTTATGTGACGAACAAACATAATGTACTCAGCCATCCTACTTAAAACTTGTTGCTCAATGAAGCGGCAGTGACCTATTGATATAACTCCAATATGCGAGAGCAACTTCTCCCACAGAGGAGCAAGTTATAATTCTTATTGATACCGAAGTGGAAAATACTAGTGCCAACCCAAGGTCACGGAACAACATCCGCTGGAGGGGAATATTGCTGAGGAAGGAGTAAACTTCATTGATATGAATGTGAGCAACCTCTCCAGAATTGGAGCAAAAAGCAAACTCTCCGTTTTATTCATATCACCCATTGGCTCTCGCATGCATCTGTCGATGTAAAAGACAGTTGTAAATGAAGGCTAGCAATTGCCGGTAACATTAGCCTCTAAAAGTTTCTGGATGATGGGGATGTTCCAAACCGTATCGTAGGCTTTTGGAATGCCAAGACTGATTGTAAGCATGAGCTGGCGGTTGGCAAATGTGTCGCAGATTTCATATTCAAGAAGAGCCGGAGTATCGATATTGGGAAGATCTCCTCTGTAGATCATTGAAGAAATGGCTAGATTCCAAGAAGCACCGGAGTCTTCTGTTAATTATATTCTCCAATAGTTTATACATATTGCATGTCAGCAAAATTGGTCGATAACTAGGAAGGGGTCCTTATTCGGTTTGAGTTTGGGGATCGCGATGGATTCATTGACGGGGAAATCGTGCTCAGCAGATGTGATTGAAGAGGTGAAGTAAATACGGCAGGTGCTTGAGCAGTTCGCAGGAGATGCTGTTCGTTCCAGGGCTTTTGCTCGTGAACTGATGCACTTCGAGCAACAACCCAACCATTCTTAGGGCATTGTTGAATGGATAGTAGAATCAGAAAAGGCGGAGGAAAGATCTTGTTGGGAAGGAGAGGTAGAAGACGCGATGTGTATGAATAGGGTTTTGGAGGCATTGGATATAGCAGTAAAGGTGGAAGCAAGAGTGTTAGCGATAGCTCGTGATTCGGTGATAGCTTCAGCAAAGGGGTCACTCGGAGATGGGAGATCTCCTGCAGCTTATGCACACAATGTAACGCTCTAAGTATTCCGCATTTCAGACTGAGGAGTCTTATTCGCACTGCAGCACGTAGACGTTGAAATTCAAATTTGTTGGTCGGAAGAGGATAGCGTTTATATTTGTAGAACACTTTGTGCTTCAACCTTATAGGCTGGTATTCCATCAAGCAGCAGCCCGATGGTAAATTACTGTTCCAGCAGTAGCAATAGAACTCCGTGTGTCTTAATTACAGTCTCAGAATAATTACCAACGATTTCGTCGATATCCATCCGTGGAAAGGCAATTTAATGTGGTACATCCTGTGTAGCAGTATTAAGTAGGTCCTTAAAACGTTTTCAATCAGCCTTGACGAGATACCAATTGGGAGAAGGCATTCTCAAAGGAGCATGCTTAGCATTGACAGTGATTGGGAAGGGATCGCATCCCTGAAGATTTGAATGGATGGATCAGTGGAATAAAGGCGCTATGCGGGGAAAACATATTGTAAGATCAATGCAGATGCAGGTGTTGATATATGTCATAATAGGTAGGGGTTGCAGAATTCAGGAGCGTTAAATGAAAAGAGCGGAGTACGATTTCAAGCAGGCTTCCACGTTGATCGAACTTAGCATCAGCCCATTAGGATTATGGTTGTTATAATCATCCATTAATACGAAGGGTTTAGGTAGTTAGGTGATCAAGGCAGACAGTAGTGGGGGGAAATCCACAATGCTGCTCTTTGGGAGGTGAACATTGCAAATACAAATATCCTTTGTGTACAATATAGAAAGAGCTATGAAGTTCAGTGTAGTGTTGAGAGGGATTTCTTTATGTGGTAAAATATCTTGAATATAAGTAGCCACACCACCACTAGCGCGTCTTGCCTCAGTACGGTTCCTATGTTAGCCGCAGTAACGTTGGTCTCTTAGAGACATCCTATAAGAGGATAAGGGGAGTGCAAAAGAAGCTGAAAATACTCATATGAGAGTGGAAACCGTTAAGACTACATTGTAGCAAAGTTAGACTACACTTCATTAGGAAGATTGAAAACCATCACCAACTATAGCGTCTACAGGTTTATTTTTTGTTAAAGCAGGACGTCTGGCTGGTGCCATCATTAATTTATTTTCAAGGCGAGTTGTGTGACTTCTTATACTAGTACTGGTAAGATGGGGATAGGGTTTACGAGAAATCTCTGCTATTCCTCGCAAATTTGAGGTTTAAACTTGTGGTTTGAATTCTCCAATACTTTACGTATTTTTAAAATGCTATGCCAATTCTCGTGATATCATGAAAACAATATGGCACTTCAAAGCCAACGTCGGTTTTTCAACATTTGACTATTGCTTCAGACGCATGCTTATCTGGACTCACATGGAATACATATAAAATAAGTTTGTATAAGAGTAATTCCAAGAAGAGGAATAGAAGTAAACAATGATGGCTAGAGAAAGACATGAATGCTACAGATCAGAAATTTTCCCCATGTATTTGAATTACATATATTCGAAAACTATTCAACAAGAATAGTTAAAATCTCACAGATGTGTTACATGAACATGTGTATATGCAATGAACTTCATTTTAAGCGATTTAAGTTAAGGTAGTAACTACTTCGTAACGCTTTTTTTTTTTTGCGAAATCTGAACCCAGATTGCAAAATTACCCTTGTAGTTTGGCTTACCCTAATCAGTAAATTATAAATTTCGGGCTTATCATTATTTAAATCGCTCTTTCATTTTATGCATGCAATAAAATTTCAGGCCCAGAGTCGCATGCGTGTATTGTAATATGATGACTGCCGTTAACTGCAACTTAATGGACTTGTAAATTAATTTTCCACGCTCTTGGCGTATGCCATATGAAATCGTGCTTGTGCTCGTTAATATATGATTTTTTTAAATGAGAAAATAACTTTATTAAAATTGTAATGTTATAAAGATCCCTGTTCGGTAATTGTGCAAGTAAAGACGGCAATTGGAAATAATTATACTGTCATAAACTTACCTCAGTCCTGCTCACAACATATGCTATTTAAAAGGAGTTGGGTGGTGTTGTGTGTACACTGTTGTCTGTCTGTCTGTCTGTGTCTCTCTCTCTCTCTCTCACGCGGACCATTTACTAAAAATACCTTTCGTATTCAGGGGACATCAAAACGTTTATTTCAGGTGAAATTTTGATATCGAATTTTTGGGTGGAACACAACAGTCAAGTCCTTTACTTATCATAGGTAGGTAAGATAGCAAAATCTATTAAGTTTACCAGTGCTACCACCTCTTGAATTTTAGTATATGAATCTAATTGCCACAAAACAATAGAGATTGTACCAATTCAGCAGCGCGGTGTTGCCTTAACATAAGTTTGCGCTTTATATTTCTATTCTCAAGTGTTTCCTCTGTACATAAAACACAAGAGCGGTGATAAGAGAAAACGAGTGCTGTTCAATAAACCACTGCCCTTTGTACTGACACTAATTTCCTAATTGTGTCGGGCGTTGTTCTTTCGTTGATGTAGCTTGAACCTACATCAATTACACCGCAGTTGATGCGAGCAGCGATACGGATCATTATCTCATTAGCTTCGTGTTCTCTTTCATCGAGAAGCACGCTCTGGTTTCGCCATTCTCAAGTATGCATATCCTTGTAAGATCTTAAACCAATGTTGGTTTTAAAGACCTGATTTACATCGTATACTGAATCAAAACTTGCGTTGCCCTTATTCCCCGACCTCATAAGCAGTTAGCAACTTAACACGCCTCTTGGCAACTTTACATCTTCCTATCTGCATAATTAAGTTTCCGAGAGGAATTCAGACACTTTAAAGACTTTTGCATAACACATTTACTGATATTATGTAATTACCATATATGAAAAAGATGACAAAATCTTGATAAATGGGCAAGAAGACAAGAAACAGTCCTTTTCTAATATTTAAGGCCCTACTTTAATCGCCTGCTTGACGGTGGTGACATACAATGCAAAGTCTTTCAAAAGTCACTAGAAACATTAAACTGTTAGAAAGGTATATTGATCGTATAATAAAGAATGAAAATTTGTGTTTATGTATGTGGGTATGTTTATACAGGTGTTCTCGAAAACCACTCCACCAATTTTCAGGCCATTGAACACTGAAAAGCTCTGTTCTTCCAGGCGGACATAGGCTGCATAATGTAAAAAATAATTAAAATTTGGAAGTGTAGAGGGTACCTTAACATTCACGTCAAGCAATTACAATCCTGTTTCACTGAACTTGAATATCAGATGATATTCTTTGGCCATTTATTGCAAAATGGCAGATTTTTATTGACTTTCAACCTAAAAGGGTTAAACGTGAGGTGCATATAATGATGTTCTTACCAAATTTATCTCTGATTATGTTGGAATATTGTAAGCAAGAACTATATTTGACATGATAAAATGTCTACCTTTAGGCTTTAGAAATCGGTAAAATTAAGCTATCCTACTTATACTTTCAACCTCTCAAATTCACACCTGCTGCATTTTACCAACCTGGACAAAACTTTGGACAATTATGCTCTAGATCCCAGAGAAAACTGTAGGCTGCTTACGACTTTCTCCTTATTTTCAACCGCTTACTTAGTTTCCTTTCTCACTTTTGGCCCTATAAGCATAGAACTTTGTACTTAACGCCGTATGGTCCAGCGTAAATTATTACCGCACAATTCCCAGAAATTATCTCTACCCAAATTTCAAACTCCTTATTGTTTAACCTATTTGGGTAAGCTATTGTGCGGTTATACTCCTGGACATGGTAACCTTGTAAGATTACCTTACAAATTCCAAACCCAGCGAGATGGCTCTAGAGTAATGCGCGAGGCTTGCATGCGGGAGGTACTAAGCTAGATTCCTGGAGCCGACCACTGACCATGGATTTTTCCTGGTTGGCAAGGTGATTGCTTGGATGGTTTCTTTTCTACCAAGAATTTTTCTTCCCTCGTTTCCTATCATTTTGCTCCCCCTTTCATGTTTCAGGTAGGCTTAGGGGCTGTGCAGTGTCAGTCGGTATTAAAAAGATGAAGCAGACGGTTGCTCGTTGGAAAGTTCTTCTCGACGCCGCCAGATGGCAGCCATCTCTCAAGCGTTCAGGTGGGTCGAGTTACCCTCGGTTCCGCCAGAGGGAAGACTTCTTTGAACAGCCTGTCCATTTGACAGGGTCATCAAGCCTGGAATCGCTAGGGGTATCTGTGCCTGCGCCCCATGTAGAGAATCCTGGAAACTCTACGCCATACCGGGAATTGAGCTAAGCTTACTCAGACATTATGTTTGTATGATTGTTGTAACGTTGGCTAGACTGACAGCCGCGAAGATGTATACAATATGTTAGTGTCAATAAATGTGTAATGGTTAAAATTATGTACGATGTATGTCATTTGTTATCACCAGGCAGAAGATCCTTTCCTAGACGTCAACTAGCTGTTTCCCCACACGTTTTGGTGTCGAAACCTGGGAAGGAACAAGTAAGTTACTACAGCTAACTGAAGTAAACATTGTCCAAGGAGGACGGTAAGGATTAAATTAAGAACACGGAAAGGTTATTGTTTTATTTCTTTCTTTACGGACGCTCTCTAACTGCTATGGTCCTTAGCGTCCCATTCTATACTGGGTGTGAAAGACCGGAAGTTTTGCTCAGAGGCCTCTTTATCAGGCTTGAGGTTCTTCTAGGTGGCATAAATCTACGACACGGGACCACCAGCTTTACTTCCCTTCCGAAGGAAGCCATGCATGGTACCCGTAGACGAACGAACACGGCAAGCGCAATTACTGCAACATAACAGGCAAGTAAAAAAATTCAGATTTATGTATATTTCACTAGCTTCCAGAGACACGTGTAATTTGTGCATGCATTGCTAGCAACGGACAAGCATACAGCTCACCGCTATCTTGTCTATTTCGTTTACATGTTGGCACTTTCGACTGCTGCACTCTATTGTTGTGAACAAAACACTTCTATCGGTAAAACTGAATATTTGCAAAGATTCTACTACATTTAGGGCTTAATTATTAACACCATGTCCGCAGACAATGCACTACACAGGTTGCAAAGAAAGCGCACACGTATTAGAAATAACATTACGAGGTATTCCAACACAATTAAATCCTTTACAGCGACATCACTTGAAGATTATGAGCACTATAAAGAACGATTACCGCAGGCTTTGGAAGTAGATGAAGAGCTACGCGACTACCTCACTGACGAAGACTATGATGTTGATGTGTCAACTTGCGAAGAATACATTGAGACGGCAAAACGGGCAATCCAAAAGGCATTACTGAGAATACGAGATAAGGCGTCCACGGTTACTGAAGAGTCGCAGGTTCAAGCTTCGACTCTCACTATGACGTCATTTCCGGTTATAACGGTCATTCAGTTGGTCAAATTACCCCCGATTAAATTGAAGCCGCTTGCCGGAGACTTAGAATGCTGTACCCGTTTTGGGGAGCATTTCTCGTCCTCAGACAGCGACCCCACACTATCGGCAACGTATTCCTACGAGGTTATTTCGAAAGCGTGCCGAGATACCTCGTAGATGGAACCGCAGTCCGTGAAGACACTTAGGAACAGACGAAACGCATACCACAATCTATATATGGTGACAAGAACCGCATAGCCCAGGCATTATATTTTTCATCAACAGTGATGTACGGTTGCAAACATTGTTTAGACTCCAGTTTAATGTTTGGCATGTAGTTGTGAATCCATGTTTCATCAACAGTGATACAAGGTCGCAAACATTGTTTAGAATGCTGTTTCATCTTTGGCATATGGTGGTGAATTCATGTCTCGTAAACAATGATGTAAAGTCGCAAACATTGTTTAGGCTGTTGTTTGGTCATTGGGGTGTGGTGATGAATGCACGGTTCGTCAACAATTATCTAATGTCGCAAAATTGTTTAGACTGCTGCTTGTTCATTGGTATGTGGTGATGATTCCACGTTTCGCCAACAGTGATGAAAGGTCTCAAACGTTATTTAGACTGATGCATGGTCATTGGCGTGTGCTGTTGAATCCATGTTTCGTCAACAGTGATGTAAGGTCGCAAACACTGTTTAGACTGCTTTTTAGTCATTGGCGTGTGGTGGTGAACCCGCGCTTCGTCAACAGTGATGTAAGGTCGCAAATATTGTGTAGGCTGCTGCTTGGTCTTTGATGTGTGATGAATATCCCATGTTTCGTCAACAGTGATGTAAATAATGTTTAGATTGTTGCTTGGTCTTTGGCGTGTGGAGGTGAATCCATGTTTCATCAACACTGATATAAGATCACAAATATTGTTTACATTGGTGTTCCTCTTCGACGTGTGGTGATGAATCCAAATTTCAACAAAAGTGATATAAGCTGGTAAATATTGTTTAGATTCGTGTGGCGATTATGGTTTGTTTAAAGGCGGTCAACTTCAAGATCATAGCAAAGGTCAGAAATAAAGATCAATATAAAAACCATATCAAATGCCAGAGATAAAGATGAATACACAAAACTAAACCGAGAAATACGAAAAAACGTGATATCAATATGACTAAATCATTCATTTGAACGTTTACCTTTGTCAAAAGCTTAAAAACCCTTTCGATCACTTGGTTATCGTCAGCTAAGTCTAACCGGCAGTAGCAGAGAGTACCGAATACACTCCAACACTGACGGGTCCACAGACCTTCGCCGCACAATGGACAAACGGGAGTGGAGTCTCCCTTAAAAAGGTAACCGTGAATAAAATTGCAGTGGTCAATACGCAAACCGAGCCAAAATTACCGCTTCACTACTCCAAACTTATTTCCGCGGAGAGCTAACCACTCCTCGCGCCAACACGATAGCACCACCTCTACACAAGCCTTAAGTCTTCCGACGTTACACGAGATATTATAATACTGGGTTTTGTGATCGCCGCATTAGCTGCCGATACCGCCAGTTCAGTCACCGGCAAACCAACGTGACCAAGAACACTCCACATTAACGCCAGAGGCGTATAAAACATGGAGGACAACCTGGACGCGCTGCACAATGGGATGGTAGTTGTACAGCTCACGAAGGCTCTGAAGAGCACTAAGGGTATCACTAAAAATGAGAAAATCACACAATTTTGAGGGCAGCATACAAAATGGCTCGGCATATGGCATACAGTACTGACTATAAACGGAAGTTCTACCATGAAAACCGAATGTATGGGATTCGGTTCCATAAACATAAACACATCCAACACCCTTGGTGTACTTAGATCCATCGTGTAGTTCAAAATCCGGTCATTGTAACCTGACAAAAACCAAGTGCGGATACTAAACGTAAGCATCGCAAACTTCCGGTATACCGTCATCCCAAGATCTAAGTGAGATGTCGCACTTAACCAGCGGGCTACACCTTCTCCCCCTTAGGAAACATGCTGCGAATTTCTATATCGTGCTTTCTAAGGAGCTCCCTGAAAGGAACACCTGCAGACCTTGGATTAATGCAGATGTTCCTATAACGTTCGTCCAGCGCGGTGTTGAAAAACAAGTGAACTTTGGATGTGTAGCCATACACTTAAGCCCACAGGCATAATTTCCTAACAGGACATCACGCCGAAATTGCAGAGGAGGTTCTGTCAATCCGGCGTAAATGTTCATAACTAGGCTAGTTGAAAAAGCACCGACATTCGAATGCTCCGATTGTGGACTGCGTCTAATCTTCTTAGCACAAATAGTCGTGCTACAGAATAAACGATACATCCATAGTCTAACTTAAACCGGAATACTGCGCAATACAGTCGCAGCAAAACTGTCCGATCCGCTCCTCAAGATTTGCCACTTAATGAGACATTTCGCAAGACATTCAGAGAAGGACACATCACACTTTAAGCTGCCTTATATGCGATGAGCAGTTAAGCTTCCTGTCGAAGGACAGCCCCGAGATTCTAGTCTCATCTGCCAAGGAAGTAAATCTAGACCGAATGGGAGCGAAGCTGGTAATTGTCAAGAGTTAACGTAGACTGACTTCTCAATCGAGAAACGAAAGCAGTCTTTAGAACTCCATTCTCGAAGATTATTTAAACATTGCTGTATACCGCGTTCCAAAAACGGCGTGCGCTGAGAAGTACAACACACCGTAAAGTCGTCTACGTATAAGTATGAAGATACCGCTGGAGGAACACATTTCGAGGTCGAATTAATTGTTATAGCAAACAGTGTAAGGCTTTGTACCAACTTCCGGGGCACTCCGTTCTCCTGAGCAAAAAGGTTTAAGAAAACCGAACCGACCCTTGCACGAAAAACGCGGTCCTTCATAAGTTCCTGAATGAACAGTGGTAAGCGTCCATATATGTTCCAGGTGTATAGGGAACGTAGTCTCCCTGCTCCCCAAAATGTATCATAAGCCTCCTAGAGGCCAAACCATACCCCGACGGTTGAACAATTCTTCATGTAATCGTTCATGATCTGAGTAGATAGTGATATAAAGTGGTCCACAGTTGAATGGCGTCGCCGAAAACAGCATTGAATGTTTGTCAGTAGGTTGTGAGTTTCCAGGCATCATACCAACCATCCATTGATCATGCGTTCCATCACCTTGCAAACGCAACTGGAGGGGGAAATAGGATGATAGCTGGGCGGAAGATGATGGTCCATTCCAGCTTTGAAAATGGGTATAACGGTGGCGCCTCACCACTTTTCTGAGAAAGTGACGTCAACCCAGACACGATTAGAGCTGCAACGGGAAAGCCTAACCTTAGGGAGAGAGCTGTTTTAACATTCTTACGTGGACTCCATCTGGTCGTTTTGCTGATAATCTCGAAAATAAAAGAGGATGTTCTAACTCCGTCATTGTAAAAAGATGATTGTACTCATCAAGGTTTCCAGAATGAAACGAGAAACCTTGAGATTCTACCTGACTATTAACCGGAAAGAACCCGGGCGGATAGTTATTTGAGATAAGACACTTGAGCGAAAGCACTGGCAAATATGTCAGCCACGTCAAATGTATCAGCAACAGCTGCTGCAGATGTTAAGACTGGCGATTGGCATGTGAGTCGATTTTCCATCCACATGCCTTAACTTATCCCATTCGACACAGGAAGGAGTACGTCGATTAAATGAAGCCACAAACCTACTCCATGTCGTCCTTTTGCTAACCTTAATAATTTGACTCAAGGAACCAGAAATCGACAGGGGTGGGCAGTCGACCGAGGAGTAGATTGCTCAGTAGCAGAAAGAATAATCTCTGTGAGATGTTCGACTAAAACATTAGCAGTCACGCTCATTATAATTAAACACAGCCAACTGGGAATAAATGAATTGATTTAAGCGCCATCTACGCAACTTTGTGGAACATATATCTTGTGTTAAGAGACTAATCAGACATGAAAGTGGTCGCTAGAGTATAAATCGGGGACGACATTCCATTGTAAGGAAAGTGCCAACTGTAGTGAACAAACTGCTACATCAAGATGTCAAAAGCTATTAAAGGAGTCAGAGAAATATAGGCTCTCCGTTATTCAGAAGAGCTGGGTTATACTTGTCCAAAAATTGTGGATTAATTTGCCTCTCACACAAGCCCAAGCAATTGAGTTTTATTTATGCACGCTCCTTTACTAAGTGGTCCTTAGCGTCCCATTCTATACTGGGCGTGAAATGCCGAATATATTGCTTAGAGACCTCTATATCAGACCTGAAGTTCTCTTACGTGCGGTAAATCTACGATACAGGGCCACCGGCTTTACTTCCCTTCCGAAAGAAGCCATGCTAAGGATTTTTACGCCCGAAAAAATCCAGCTCCCTCCACCGGTTTGAACCCGCTACCTCAGGAACCAGAGGTACCCCTAGACCACGGAGGAAGACGCCTAAGCCCGTATAAGCACCAAAGAAGATGATGGGCATAAGCGTCTCCCACCAACAGAAAAGGTGTTGGAAACTGGAAAACCAGATCTTTTAAATCAGCGAGCGAGAGATCGTCAGATAAATACTACAAACGTTAAATTGGATGGATGGATGGATGCCAGTTTAATCCTTACAGCGACTGATTGGATGTCAGACAGTGTGGAGAAGGATTCCACGAGTATATCATCTCTGATGAGCATAATAGTGACCCCGAGTACAGAAATATCTTTTTCCGGTGTATGATCACACCGTACTGGGATATACCGCCTGATTTGAAAGCTGTCTTGCGGACGGGGCTTAGTGTCTTGCAAATAAACAACCAAAAGCTTACTTTTGTTGGGTAAAAGTACTACTTCTGATCCATGTGTTCTAATTTCACTCATGTTGCATTGTAGGATAGTCATAATAATTATAATGGGATAATTTCTCAATCATAAGAGTCCATTACGTTGAGGACAGCGGTGGCCGAATTAATTTACCCTTTTTATGTCGGCCTAACATTTGACGGACAGTTTATTCTGCTTCTTTTTAACTCGTTCTGACAATTTGGGCAGAATCCTCCTGCTCCGTCTCCCGTAGTTACAATTTCACGGCTTCGTATTGGTAGAGCTGCAAGTGAAGTATAAGTACCCGACTTCGCAACAGAGCGTTCTGTGAAACGGGGGCATTCTAGGGAACTTGACGGGTGTTCACCGTTGCAGTTAATGTATGTTGGAGCTGATGTACATGCTCTTTCGTGTGAGTATTCTCCACGCTTAACGCAATGTAGCTCCACTATTACAGAAATCACTTGTGTGTCCAAAGCACTAACACTTAGAACACCTCAACGGGTTGGGGATATATCGCCTAACTTGAATGGCTTCATATCTGACTTAATCCTTTGAGGGAGATTTACTCGATCAAAGGTAAGGAACAGGGTAGTCGTCACAAATTCACCTCTTTCTTTCTACTGAACCCGATATATAGATGTCATACCTTGATCTTCACGATTTCCTTGACTCGCTTCGTTGGACATACTGTCCAATGCACAAGTGATTAAACCGCTCGAGGGGATTCAAGGTCCAATGCATCTCGACCTGTAGTGGGTAGCTAGATAAATACCTGCTGTCAGTATTTTCGCTGCCTGGGATGCTGAATGTGCTTCAATCAGGAGCGTGCCATTGCGAGATCTAATATGTGATTTAACTGGACCAGCAATGTTATCCAGACCTTTTTGAATTACAAATGGATTCAACAGTGTAAATTTCTTTCCTTCCTCAGTTCTGGTAAGTACTAAGTATCGAAGACCTCATCACTCGACTACTTCCCTTTCATTTAGTTTCAATGTGCTTTTTATTACTTTCTCTTCTACGTATATTAAGTAGAAGTATTGTATTCCACCGGAAATACATGTTTTGAGGCCTCCTGAATCCAAAAAAAGTATTTTTGGAAACATGACCGTGTGTGTGTGTGTGTGTCTGTCTGTCTGTCTGTGAATAGCAGAACTCAAAAACACACAGTCGGATAAACACCAAACTTGGTATTTGGGTTCAGTATCTTCCAGAGATGCGACACGAAGGTTTTCAAGAAAATCCCCCCACCCCAGATTACTCTTTACATGGAATATTTTTCGAAAATTTTAATTTTCTCAAAAATGGCTCTAAGGATTTTGATTAAAATATCATATATTTAAGATATTTTCATGACAAATAAAGTGTATATCTTGAATTTTCTGAGAATGTCTCCAAAAGTATTCTTCATTGTCAACGACTTTTGCATAACTGGTAAACCATAAGAGATACACAATTTTACTACACAACAAATGTAGATCGCGCTAAAATACACAATTTATGTGATATACATTTTTTTAAGTGAACCATTTTCGAGATATTGCTTGTTATTCCCTTAAACTTTCCAATACTTATACTTTTTCTCAAATGGGAATTCCTTATTGGTTTTTTTTTGTCCCGGATGAAGATAGCAGAGAGAATGGAATACTCCACATAGCAACCAGCCCTTAAAATATTTGACTATCGCTTAAAGCCTACCAATTCCCCTTGCATCCACAAGAAAATTAGCAATAAGATTAACACCTCGATATCTCGATTAACATGAAGCATATGGAGGATAAGTGTTTGTGAAATTGTTTGTACAACAGTAGAGAAAGTGATGTGAGTGTAACACATCAGATTTTTGTTCTCCATAGCGATTATATTCTCCACCATCGCAAATGCCTCCGATGGCATGCTCACATTCCTGTGCACTATACCAGCTTAGGTGAGAATTGTTCACTTTAGCGTCACACTTCCCAATTTAAAGACAAAGGGACCCAATGGCCTTGAAGAGTTTAACAGCTCATGCAATAGCTCCTCCCCGGGACTGACCTTTATCAGCGGATATGAACACAGTCCTACATGATACTCGAGGACTTGGAATTACGTGTTACCAATCACCCCTTGCGACTTCCCTCCTCCATGCCGCGCAGCGGTATCCTTCAAACTGTGTTCAGGGAGGTAACTGCTAGTAGTGAAACATGCTTGTGGACCAAGGTTGATTGGGCGTTTGGCATAAGGCCTCTCACCTCTTAGAAGAACGCAATCGGGAGTGTGACTCGGGACCCTCGCAGCGCCAATCCCGTACGTACCAGGCCCCTTAGGGGGACGTGTGATAATCATTCCATGTTTCAGCAACAGTGATATAAGGTCGCAAATATATAGACTGGTGCTTCGTCTTTGGCGAGTGATGATGAATGCATGCCTCATCGACAGTGATATAACGTCGTAAATATTGTTTACACTGCTACTTCGCCTTTGGCATGGGTGGTGAATCCATGTTTCATCAACAATGATATAATATCTGAAATATTGCTTAGACTGCAGCTTCGTCATTGACGTGTGGTGGTGAACCCATGCTGCATCAAGAATGTTGTAAGGTCGCAAACATTGTTTAGACTGCTGTTTTTTCTTTCGCATGTGGTGGTGATTCCACGTTTCGTTCCCAGTAATGTAAGGTCGTAAAAGGTCATTTAAGTTGTGTCCGAGCTTCTCCAAACACTCTTGAGACATTTATTTGCACTTCCGATGAGCGATAAAAAAAACGCGGCACCCATCGTGCTGCGAGCCTTCTCAGGTGCAAATGTCCGTACAGAATGTTGCACATGCGATCTACCAGACCTTGGCAAAGTCAGTAAGTTCACGTACCTTCATCAAGGATCATCTCCGTTTCAGGTCGAGAACTTTCAGAACCGCCCTCGTAATTTGGGCTGGGTTAGAAAGTTATCACCAGCGTTGTCTTGATGACGCGTGACTTCTCTTCAGAATTCACGTTTCTTCGGAGAAGGCAAAAATGGAATAATATTATGCTATATTGTAGCGGTACCGCTACCACAGCCACTACTCATCTTCCCTAGATGGGCATCACCACGTGAAAAGCAATTTTCATACTTGCTGGCGCCCCATTCCACACACATACCTCTTTAAAGCAATTAGTCACACATACCTTTCGCGATCGTGTTATAGATAAATAGGCACTTTACAACTATATGGTCTCCACAATCTCCAAAACTGAATCCGGCCGACTTTAGTCGTGGGATAGCTTAAAGAACGCATTTTCTGGCACATCCAAAAACTGCAACTGAAAGATGCAATCTCGCAAGAAACTCTAGATATTACTGCAAATTGCTGTGCATGGTAAATGTTGAACAAGAGACTACTTAACCAAACACAACGGCTTGCCAAATACAATCAGTTTTCTTTGTTTTCTTTTGTTGTTTTTCCAATCTTAAATATTATAATATTTATAATAATTTAACATTTGAAGTGACTTGCACCTTTGAAGTGAAATGCATCCAACACTTTGTAATACTGCAAATGCTGAAATCTTAAAACGGATTCTATGACGTTTTGTTTATAACGGTACCTAACGTATATAGTTTACTGTTAACAAAGGGTGAATGGTTATGCGGTTAAGAACGATAGAGATTGATGTGGCAACAAGTGTAGATAATGTGACCAGTACAGGTAACACATCAGAAGTGCAGCACTAAATGGACGTCTATCAAAAAATAACTCAATGTACTGGTGTACCTATTACTACTTGTGTCGTTTGTATTTGCCGTTAAGCTTGGAAGCGCTGCTGAATACTGACATGACTCCTGTGAATACAAGATGGGACAAACAAATAATTCACATATTCGATTGTCGTTGTACACATCTACGTTTCCAATGATTAGATGGAGATGTCATCACACGATTTTCTGTACTAAAAAGCAGCTCTCTCACACCCTCTCTCTCTTTCCCTCTCACTCACATCACACACAGACAGGTAATAGGAACCTAGGAAGCCGTTCGGTTGTTCAATAGGTGACAAATTATACTGTGTTGTTTCTCGCAATTAGATTGCGCTTTTCTGTTGCTGTTTGTGTGCGTCAGGCTGTCGAAAAAATACATCGCAACTGCTTTGGAGCCTTTTTGCTGGTTCTCTCTGGTTAGTACTCTGCCTGATTTCCAAAATTATTGTATTTTACTGCCGTTGGTACTTCAGGCAATGGCATATTCTTCATACTCGGGAAAGGAAGGTGTTTCTCCTTGGTGTAGGGGTGGCATCTCTGCCTTTTAACCCGAGCACCCGAGTTTGAATTTCGGTTGGCACAAACCGTCTTGTACATCCCACCCTCGTGGCTTTCGTTTATCTTCATAGGACAGATGTTGGGTAACTGAGCTCAATGGACACCAGACCCATTTGAGCATAACTTCAACCAGTTTATCTATCGTCTCTGCAAACGTGACTCCTACTACTGTCCCTTCATTCAGTTTTCAATTTCTGTATGAGGAATCAAGGGAATCCTCTGGTATGCGTAGTGTTGTGTCGGGCATTTACCAAACAAGTATAATATGCTTTATTTCTAAACTCTAATGAATAAAGTTGCTTCAACATTCAAAACACAAATGTTTGGCATTTCAAGTATGTATAGGTTATTAAAGGCTTGACGGATTGTTATCAATAAACTACTTACTGTGGCATGATTATGAATAGTGACGCACCGCGCCTTGTCTTCATCACTCATTTTTTCCATTCTCACCTCCAGATCCTGTGGGGAAAAAGTGACAACATAAGGGTTATGCTCAAATATATACCATAGGCCAGCAACAACTCTACTGTTTTCAGAACTATGAGAGAGAGAGAGAAAAATCATCAAAATAATGACAGTAAATCGTCTGCACAGCGCACTTGATGGTCAAAGAAACGATACATGAAGCCGCAAATCAAACGATTATTGAAATAATCATTACATGTCTTTCTCAAAAGTGAGATCAATCATAAGTGTAACATCTCACTGAGCACTTGGGACTGTGAACTTCAGTTTGTTCAGTAATAAGAAACTCTCTTGGAATAGCAGTTTTATGATACGGAACAGTCGTATAATGGTAATTGTCATAGTTATTTTGCGTTGAAGGTCGCCAGTAACGATTAAAATAAACGATTAAAATATTATCGTCAGAGGCTTGACAATATCCCAACCGCGATAAAGAACGTTGAAAATGAAAAACATGTTTTTGCGGCCTTTTCTCCTTTGTTCAAATGTCGCCGTAATTGGAGCCCTTTATAGCCAGTTTCAAAGCTACGAATTAATGCTAAAATGGATATTACGGCGATAAACTGAATTTTCTGCAAAAAAGGGAGAAATTGCGTAATCTATTTTGAGAAATTTGAAGATAAAACTCCTCAGACTTCTTTTGCTTTTTTAAACATGACTTGGTTGCACAGCGCATGCGTCATATCAATATTTTGCTATCTTCTGCTACAAAACACATGATTGATATAATGGTGCAGTTTATAACCGGGAATAGGCTGTGTATTTATATTGTTTACTGCTGTAGGAGTAATGTCCACCGTGCTACAGATGGAGTAGTGAAGCGAACTTTTACATTTTGGCATAAAGATTTGCCTCGTTTTGTGCAAGTTTTTGCTGAATGGCCTCTGTTTAAATAAAGAAAGCAACGTGATGACGGTTTAAGCTTCTCAGTGTACCCATTGACATTAACAATGCTTTTGCATTCTTGAGCCAGTGTCCGTAATGTTCATAAAATGCACAAAATAGTGTCGCTTTTTCTGTTGTTGATTTCTTGCGATTTGTGTGGACATGAAATGCTGTTGTTTTTGGAAGGAGCGATTGAGTATTGGCATAATCACCTTGAATTTATTTGTGTTATGAATGCGCCTTCAACTTCTCCTGAAAAAATTCCATACGTTTTGTGTAAATACCTTCTGAAGTACTCTTCTCGTGTGGTGTATGATCCATCTTTTACAAATGTCGGCAAGAAATGTTCGCAGCACTTTAAGTGCAAGTATGAGGCCGTAATCGTCACCAGGAACTTCAAGAGCCTGTAATCGGCGATTACACTCAACATAGGTGTAATTTAAAGATGCAGGAGTAAACGACTGAATGGATTGAAAGTGTTCTAGATAGTTAAAGTGTGTCTGCATGATTGTCACCATACTTTCCGTTAAGGGCCCTCTTTGGGTTCTTCATATATATCAGCAGTGATACCTATGCCGTCAACGAGATGTTTAGGTTCCCCTTCCAGGTACCCTCTCAGAAACACGTGCTTGTTGATTGGGGGCACAGTAGGGTTCTTATCTATTTAAGATGTGAAATGTTCCCAAAATCTTGACCCTCCTCTATGTTACCTCTAAATGGCGGATAGCTTTACTGTTTGTGTAAGAGATGGTATCGTTACAGGAGCTGGCTGTGTAGTACTGAGATTAGACATTGCATTTGCTTAACTGCCGTCAATGCGACAAGATGGGTGTTCTATAGTCCGTTTAGCTGCGTCTACATACTCCTCACATTTTGAAATGTATGTTTCAAATTCATGATCCAAAAGCAAATATTGAATTGAATCGTCAATGGCAGTTTAGATAAAGTGCCATGTAGTCCGCCACGATAATGACGACAGTCCTCTAAAGTTGTCTCTTCTGTAGAACTGTTTATCATGTTTATAGGGCGCGTAGTGTTTGCTCTCTGCTTCTCACCCTTTCGTTTCAGGACAGGTTAGTATGGTTGGGGATCTTCACATTAGAGTGAATGAAAATGCGTCTGGATTAGTGTGTTAATAATACTGGTGGAATAAATATAAATATAACCTGTAGATTGTGCAACAAAGCATTATTTTTCTTTAATTGTAACTACCACACGACAGATACTTTAAAATTCCCAGGTACCAACAGTATTTCTCGCCATTAGTAGTAATTACTAATACTTGCAGGCGTGTAGGTTATAATTTATATGTATTTCTAGCTTTTAATGGTACATGGATTGGATTTATTAACTTTGTAGCATTGTTCTTGCCGTCAGTAGCGTTGGAAATTATTGCACAAATAAAAATTTAAAAAAAGGCTGACACGCGGAATGTATGTCCAAGCACACGTTCGTTGCTCGGCGCCCAATCAACTCATATACGTTGCATTATTCTTGCTGATTCCGGTTAGCGCATTCGCCCAAGAGATAAAGGACTGATGAGGTAACAGTATTGCACCTTTGTACTACTACACGAACCTGCGTCAGTCTGATTCTTGAGAATCATTACGAAAAGTAAATAAAAAATCGGCAAAATTACACCATGCCTCGGGCAGCACCAACTTCGTCTCAGGAAAGCATGCCATCAGGCTAAACTCTTTGTAACCCCGTAGGCGGCCATGAGCCAAAATATAGAGTTGCTGAGTTAATAGTGTAAATTAGTTTCTCTTAGTAAATTAACAACTAAAACCTTTGGGCTCTGCCCTCGCCATACCCACGCCTGTCTAAGTTAAGTACAACCCCCTGAGCCCCATGCCGTCCTGAATTCCATGTCGAGCCCTCAGCCCTTCCCTGTAATTAAGTGCCAAGCGTTGAGTGCTCTAACTAGAGCCTGTAAAGGCGTAGGGGTCAGCCAATTTAAGAACTAGCTATTCTCATTTCTCACCCCTCATTATCCGTCGTGACATTTGGTGGAGTCGCAGGGTCACGATCGTGGCGACAGTTACCCTTGTAACCCGTTGAAACAACCCTAAAAGCTCCACCGCGACATTTGGTGGCGGTGTCAGTTGTGAACACACCCATCCCTTCCATTTTACCGCGACATTTGGTGGAGGCGACTCTTTGATCGTCCTCCGTCACCCTTCCAAATAGCCCGTATTTTGTCCGAAAAATTGGCGGAGACTGTCGGCCTCCCCCTCTGTTCGAACGCCGGGGCCATGGTTTCATTGTGGTCCTCCTTTGTCCCACCCACCAACCTTTTCAGATGTTGCAGGAGTTTCTTTTCCCCATCCACCCAGCCGCTCCAGTATTGTAGCTCTCTTTCTTTTCCCCGCCCTCCTGCTATGGTATGGCCAAAGTAGTTATTTAGTGTCTGTTCCAGTACAATGTAACGTTAATGCTTTTAGCTAGGGTAGCTATAAAAAGACCCCCATTTGTAATTTAGTGTTTAAATGTTATGTGTCTGTTTTTTCAGTGTTTTTTTAGTTCCACTGAGAGTTCAATTTTGTTAGCAGGGTGACCTATAATTGCGAAAGTAAGAAAAAAGATTATTTTTGGACATTGCGTTAAAAAGGCCGGTATTGGGATTACACCTATAGAAAAAAAAACCGAAGGCAATCTTGGTAAGTGCTGACTAGGAAAGATTTCGCTGAGGCGACAGCACGCCGCTGCCGGTCGCTGATCTCAACTAATTCGGGGCAAGCAAGAAGTAGAAGCAGAAAGAAATGAGAGGGAATTTTTTTTATGTTGGCGGATGTGTTGCATTTCCACTTTTATTTTGTTTGTGTAGCCTTTTCTACGAAGCCGCATTATTTTGTGATAATTTTTTTTCTTTTTTTAACAAAGTAATCTATTGGGGCCCTATAAAATTAATCATACTCAGAAATTATAGCTGATTGGCATGCGTAGTTTTTGAGCTCTTATTACTTGAACACAATGCCTGTTCCCTTTGTTGTGTGCGAGGGACAGGTAATGTAAAATGTCTTGGTCGTTCTCCTCCCCCTCTGTTGAATCTGCTTGTCTTGTAAGTTCACGAACCCTAGAAATTTTGTGCGAGAGCAGCATTAAGTATTTCAGTGTCCTTTTTTGTGGAGGGGGTGAATAGGAATGTGTAGTTGAGCACATATATGGTTCGATCCCGCCGAGCCATTGTAGAGCTTGTATCTAGTCAATAAGTGTGGCGTTAGGATGATCATCGTCCAAAGAATCTGAGTGACGAGAGGAGTCGCCGGTGGAGCCCTATTTACAAATGAGCCGAAAGGTCCTGCAGGTAGGACCTTTGTGTAGAGCGGAGGACGATCTGTGGTGGTAAGAAAATTAGCCCACGGGATTGGGTTAAATACGTTGCACAGAAGTTGTAACCGTCGTTGGCATAAACCGTATGCTGGCGGGCAGGGATACGGTGAAGAAACCTGTCGACGATGATAGCCATGTTAAATAAGCCCATGATAACCATGATGTTAAATAGGCCCATAATAACCATGATGTTAAATGTTGTGTTCTAATTTAGTGTTAAGTATATGACCAAAATTTTTCCTGACATGCCCGATGAGTTCTGGATGCCTCTACGTTGAAATTCATTAAGTGTCGCAATGCTCAAGTTTGAAAACCCCGGATTCGGGATTGCACGCCAAATCCTTTCGGCCATGACGAAAGTTTTTGTATAATCCCTTACGAAAAATTCATCCTATATTAAAAATTTCTAATAATGCCTTAAAATAAATATAACAGCAATAAAAGAGATTATTGATCATATTGATGATAAAATAATTTATGATGTATAAGCATCAGGATAATCTGAATATCGTCGAGGTATTCCTACGCCGAGGTTCACCGCCAGGGAATGGAACTTTTTTTTTTTGAAAAGCCTGCTTTTAGAAGGGAGTAACATTCAGTGATTGGTTAAAACGGCTGGAGAAAAAAATCTGACGTCACTACGTCTGAAGGACCCCACACATTTTTGAGAAGCTGCCGAAGCTGCCCTAACAAAGGAAGTATGGTTATGGTATCGTTCCGAAACATTTCCCCCCACTAATATGTGCTTAATGTTTTTCTTTTGGTGTGCATGTCGGTGTGTTTGACATTGCATACGAGTTTTGAACTGTTTTCAAAAATGTTATAGTAAGATTTGCTATTTTGGTACACGTGGTACAAAATTTTGTTAACCTTCACTTTGACTTTTGAGCTAGTTCTTGCAAAAATTTGTAAATTTTATGATACGCGGGCAAGCATTATTTTAAACATATGTTAAATGTATTGTGATTTTGTTTTATTGGTATGCGCTGTATCGAAGTAACTTTTCCTTTACGTTTTGCCAAGGTATTTAGTATGCGAAGCTACAATTTAATTTGTATTTGGTTTACAGTATTTCAAGACCAGCCCGTAATGCATTGCTGCCCTAACAACAGAAATACACTTACTGTTGGCATTTTTTTTAGCTATGTGCTCTAATTATTTTGCAGCATTTGCTTTACGTTATACCATACTTTAAGAAATTACGTAGGTTTGTTTTATAGTCACATTAGTGTGTTAAATATTAAAGTGATGCGGCCACCTTTTTACTAGAAAGTTGATTTTTTTTCTATTTTTCTCCCAGTGTGATGGGTTTCTATGTTTTCTTTGAGTGATCACTAATGCGAAGGTTGTTTTTACTTTCATTGCACCTTATTCTGGTCGGTACGAGACCTTGGAGCCGGAATTTTCAGCGTGTCCGGTGTATAATGAATAACAACGCGCAGGTCAGTCACCACCATCCAGCTGTTCTGTGTCGCAAGAATCCTCCACGCGTGGCCAGCAGCCACCACGCTAAAAAAGCAACGTCGACATCTGAAAGAACAGCTTAATTTATACTTTATAAGACCAGGTTGAGTTTCTTAGAAACCATTAGATCGTATCACCCAGTTTTTGTAAAAATTGAATTTTCATTTCTTTTCTACCCTCCTCCGAGGACGTCTGGCGCCTGTAGGGAGGGTACTTTCAGTTTTTTAATTGTCACATGCGGGACGTGCACATCAAGTCAATCTTTTTTTGTTTCCTCCATGTTTTAACATTTGTCACTGGTCATAAATTGTAAGCAAAAACTTATTCTCAGGAAAGAGAATTATAAAATTTTCAATGAGGAGAAACAACTCGACCCATTCAATTTCTTTTTTACAGATTTCATAGCACCATCTAAACTTCTTTAAGTGATGCTCATTAATAGAGCACAAGTAACTCGCTTCTAATAGTTAAATAGGTGTCTTGTTTCATAATTTGGACACAAAAGCTGTAGATTGTCATTACATGGGCGAAAGTCCTGAATTTTTTTTTCTCCCAGTTCACTCGCCCGTCACGTCTGTAATACTTATTTCTTAGTGCTAAGTTAATGTCATCTCCCCAATGTTTAGTGTATTCACTTATATTATATTATATATATATATATATATATGTGTGTGTGTGTGTGTGTGTGTGTGTGCTTTTACAATTTTTAAATTCGACCTATCAGAGATATAGATTTTTTTTTTCTGTTGGCTCCTAATATGTGTTGTACGGCTGGTAGCCCTTTGTGCAGTTGTTGAGCCGTCGGAGTATTTTTATAGATTACAGTTTCAAACCGCGAGGTCCCATTTGCTACTTGATACGGTCAAAATTTGGATCTCATTGTTGCGCGCGTGCATGTGTTTCATGTATTTTTGTACTCGTTCAGAGAGTTATTTTATGTGTCTCAGTGCCCTCCAGTTAATACTGCAAGGTTTTGGAAAGTACTGGGATGTGGAGCTCTGTTGAGTCGTAATGTCCTATGTTATACACTTTGAGTTTAGAGGGCCCCTGTATTACATTTCTAGTTCTATATGTCTATATCTCTGGTCTCCACACTTTATGCTGTTTTGGAGAGTGTGTGTGAACGTAATTTTTGCTATTTACTGTTGCTTCGCAGGTGCAGCCGCACTCATATGTCTCTATGTCTGCGATATTAGTAGAACTACATAACATGTCTATTTGTCTGCACTACAAATTTTATTCATGCATTGTTCTCTTTCATCTAGTTTGCTACCACATGGCATTTCTCGGTGTAGCATTACGATGTAATTCCCGCATACCACAATGTGCTAATGTCAGTTGCGAGCGCGCTTCGGCCCTGATACGAGCAGGTTGCAAGCGTCCGTGGCTCATCAGCGCTTACGAATGTATGTCACCGATAGGCCATATGGTCTCTCGCTAGCGAACAACCGTAATGTTAGTCCACACCAACGTAATTTTTATTTGTTTTGGCTTAGTTCCCTCCGCCTAATATTATTGATGTATATCCTACTCTTAATACTATTATACAACCTCTGCCGCTCTGAACCTAGTTATTTTCCCTTTGTTGACAGTATTTCCTTTCCTCTGCTCTTTTGCCTCCGATTATCTAGTATTTTGTTCCATTGTACCCCGCTAATGCTACCTTTTTTGTTTTCCAAGGGGCCCCCCTGGTGTTCAATCTCCGTTCCTGAGCTCCACGTTTTTCAAGAACGGAAGAGGACGCTCGCACGCGATCTACGATTAGTGTCAACGCGGTTCCTGGTGTCCACCTGAGGCGCTTGGGTTCATCTTGGCCCCTCCGCATCTCCGGTTTCTGCGACGGGCGGATGGAGACCTTCTATTCCAGGATTTCTGTTTCATATGTACATACTTGTGTATCCTGTGCTGCACCTAAGACGACTCTTAGCCAATCGTGTAAGCGTCGTCGCCTACTTCTTGCTGCTGATACGTCGTTTTCCGTGTATTCGACTGTGCTACAATGTTCCTTCAGGATCTGTACAACCGTATTGCTATACAGAGTGTTCCTCCAGTGCGTGCGTGCGTGCGTCTTTACCTCTCTGTGCGTGGATGTTCCTATCTCTTTAGTCGTCTCCTTACTAATTCTCCCCCCCCCCGAATATTCTGTTTCCTCTCCTTCCTTATGATCATCATCCTTCTCTCTTCCTTCGTTGCTATCCTGATCAGCCCCCCTCAGTAAGTTATTCCTCGCTGGAGTTCCCTACGAAGACCCGCGGCGAGCGAGCAGCTTGAACTTCATGTAAAACAAAAGTAAACAACGGAACCTTTTTTTAGGGGTGTTACTCTTTTGGTTCACTGCTTCATGTTACCTTTGCATTCTTTTTATTTACCTACTCTGCCTGCTCAGCCGTGGGCGGCTGTGTTTACGTGGACGGGCCGTGGGCGGTTGACACGTGGAATGTATGTCCAAGCACTCGTTCGTTGCTCGGCGCCCAGTCAGCTCACGTAGTTGCATTATTCTTGCTGATTCGCTTTGGGGCATTCGCCTAAGAGTGAAGGACTGCTGATGTAGCGATAGTGCACCTTTAAAAACCCCTGGTTTTTGGGACAGGGAGGGACTGCTGCATGAATCTGCGCCAGTCTGATTCTTGAAAATGATTACGAAAAGTAAATCACAAATCGGCAAGACAGCACCATGCATCAGGCAGCACCAACTTCGTCTCAGGTAAGGATACCGTCGGGCTTAACTCTTTGCAACCCCGTAGGCGGTCATGAGCCAAAATATACAGTTGTTAAGTTAATAGTGTGAGTTAGTTTCTCTTAATAGTTTAGTATGTAAAACCTACGGGCTCTGCCCTCGCTATACCCACACCTAAGTACAACTCCCTAAGCTCCATGCGGACCTGTGCTCCATGTCGGGCCCTCAGCCTTTACCTGTAATTAAGTGTCAAGAGTTGAGTGCTCTACCAATTGGCTGTAGACGTGGGTCTCCAGTCACTTTAAGAACTAGCCACTCCATTCCTCGGCCCTCATTATCCCCCGTGACATTTGGGAGTCGAACGGGTCACGATCGTGGTGCAGTAGTTAAGAGATTGGCAAATTCTTACTACACAAAACATGTAGATCCTATTAAATTACTGTTATTTTGTTATTGTAGAGTTAGCCATTTCCGAGATATTCCTTGTTATTGGTTTGAATTTTCAATACTTATACTCCTCTCAAATACTTATACTCTTTTTTCCATTCAAAGAAGATGAAATTTTAAAGCCATCACCTAGCGACCAGTTCTTAGATATTTGACTATCGCTTAAGCCTACTATGTTCCTCTATTCCCATTGCCCATTGTATGGGAAATATGTAATAAAGCCATTCCTACAAATATTTATCTCGATTAACATGAAGTAGGTGGAAGAATAAGCTTTTGAAAGAATAGTTTGGTAAGAATGGGTACAGAAACCAATGTGAATGTAGAACCTCAGAATTTTTTATTAACACCTTTGACGTTTCGAAAACAATTCTCAAACTTTGAAGTTTTTAAATTTTATTTATTTATATATGTTCTAGTGTTCTAGACTTTCTCGAGCTTCCAGCCAAATGTCGAGTTGGTTAGAATCGTCGGTTTCTAACCAACTCAACGCCTGGCTGGAAGCTCGAGAGAATCTGGAGTGTTCATAACGTCAGGAAAACTTCAGCTCATATTTTATTTGTTTGGTTTCAGCGTTTCATTTGTATAGACCCCTTTAACTTCTTTGAGCTTATTCGCGGCTTTGACTCATTGACTGTACTTCTGTAACGTTGACTTCTTTAAAATAATTGTAAACATTAAACACCCATTCACTCCCTCTGCAAACGTCCTGAAACTGCGGAGGATAGAGAAAGTTCTAATTAAAGAAAGGTACCCTCGCTCCAGCCGAGAAATGAACCCTGGACACTGACTTCGACCATATATTAATATTCTTGAAGTGCCGCATTATTTATTTCACACTTAAAATTACACAGAGTATAAAAATACTTGCACAAATACTGGAGACCGAATTTCTCACTCCAGAAGAATATTATACAAATATATTTGCAGAAACTTTTAATTAATACCGGATGTTTGCATTCAACGCGTTTCTAGGTACAATACAATAATTTATGTAAGTTTGTTACAAATAGTTCATTTTTACTTTCTCTACTTTTTACCCACCTGCGGGATGGGCGGTTACGTCTGTGGCCCGCATTCGGGAGGTCCCGGGATGGATTTCCGCGACATCTCACTCTGATCCATGGGTTTTTTTCGGGGGTTTTCCCGGGTCGTAAGGGGAATACTGGAGTGGTTTCCCGAATTCACTGTCCCTCCATTTCGTTCCATTCGTCATTTCTTTCATCTTTCAACCCGTTGATCTCTTTCAGGTCGGAAGTGTTGGCCAAGGTGTTTCGGTGCAGCGCGGCAGGGGAAATAGAGGATCTTTGTGACTCTCTGCGTCCCTCGGCTTTCTCCTGGCTGAGTATCCGAACCCTCTTGAGGCGCATTGGACCCCCTCTGTGTGGGGTGGGGTCTCCGGTCTGCCTGTCTGGGTGTCTCTGGAAACTTAGGGACCCTATCATTGCTGTGCCGTCTATCCTGGTTCCGGCCGCCCGGTGTCTCCTCTCGCTTCATCCTTCCTCCCGAAGACGCCTCCTCGTGGAGCATAGGTCCATTCTGGGTCGATGCTGAGTCCCTTCCGTAGTCAAACCAAGTAGAGGAATTACTGCATACCACTCAAAAATTCGATACTGAGATTTTAATGGAAATACACGTTTTGACACTCCCTGAAAATCTCTCCCAAAATTAATTTTAACAAAAAAAGGTCCGCACGCATGCTCGTGTGTATATCTTATGCTGTGAACAGCGTAATCCAGAAACGAAAAGTCGATTAAATACCAAACTTGGTATTTTAGTTCAGCATCTTCCAAGGATACAACACGAAGATTTGGAAGAAAATCCCCCCCAACCGAAGCGGTCCTTTGCATGGAAAACTTTTTTGGTTATTTATTTTCTCAAAAACGGATCTAACAATTTTTATCAAGATACCGTATGTTTAAGATATTTTAATATATATATATATATATATACATATATTGAATTTTCCGGGAATAGGCTATGAAGTCCTCTTTATTCTGAATAACGTTTGTATAATTAGAAACCTTAAGAGGCAGACAAATCTTACCATACAAAAAGTGTAGCTCTCGTTAAAACACACATTTCATGTGAAATAACATTTGTTTTGGCATTAACCATTTTCATACATTCCCTGTTACTGGTTTGAATTTTCAAATACTTCTATTCTTTCTCAACTGCAAGGCTCTATTAGTTGTTTTTTTTTTGGTGGGGGGGGTTGTTTCGCGGCCACACAAAGATAATGGAATTTCAAAATTATCACACAGCGACAACACATCAGATATTTTTATTATCGTTTAATTTGTATGAAACCATTCATTGTATGGTCGTCACATCGGGGGCTTTTGACTTGAGAAGCAATTCAAGTTTTTATTCGCTGCAGTGTAGATTTCCCTAACGTTGGTTTTATCCAGACTTTTTCTATTAAACACTTAACCCTATTCCCATATTCAACATTCAAATATGCTGAGGATAGGCAATGATTCTGGTTAAAGAAAATTTCCCGGCCGGAATCGAACCCAGGATCTCCGGTTGAGAAGCCAGAGCGCTACCACTCGACCACAGAAGCAGTCAGTCCATTTTGTTAGATAACCAAGTGATGTTATCGATACAAATACTGATTATATCCTAGACGGGAATGCGTTAACATGCAGACGGTCACAATCTTGTACCTACCATGACAAATGGATAGATAAGGGAGGACCAGTTACATGGCCTGCACGTTCGCCCGACCTCAGTATTTTCGAATTAATTTGTTAGCATCGTAAAATAATGATTTAATGCAAGGGAAATTCCAAAAGAAAAGCCGCTTTAACACCTGTCATGAAAGCATGGTAAATATTTCAAACGTTTGGTTTTGAAAGGGTGCGAGAGCTAGTACAAGATCCGAACAGATCATGAGTGTGTTGAGGTAAGAAGAGGTGATTTTGAACATTTTCTATGGGCTTTTAGGAGAAGAGGACATATTAAACACTTCCTATGAGCTGGCAGTTTTAAACAGATGTAGAATGTTCTTTCAATAACAACTAAAAATCTGATGTGACACACTCACATGACTTTCTCTACCCTCTATAGTTTATTGGTAGTAGACAAACTCATCTTACTAAAGCTTAGTTACTACTTTCTTTACTACGTATAGTAAGCAGGAAAAGTATTGCATTCCACCCAAATATTTGATACCGAGATTTCACGGAAATACATGTTTTGAGGTGCCCTGAATCCAAAAATCATTTTTCGAAAAGCCAGATAAATACCAAAAATGGTATTTGAATTTAGTATCTTCAAAGGATGCGACACGAAGATTTTCAAGAAAATAACCCACTCCAGACTACCCTTTACGTGGAAAAGTTTTCGAAAATTGTGATTTTCTCAAAAATGGCTAACGATTTTGATAAAATATTATATTTTTAAGATATTTGTATGGCAAATAAATGCATATCTAGAATTTTCTGGGAATGTCCCCAAAAGTCCACTTCAATCTAAATGACTTTCCCATAACTGGTAAACCGTAAAACATAGACAAAATTTTACTATTCAAAAAAATGTAATTTTGTTAAAACACATGTCTCATACTTTTTTTTCTTCCTTTTTGGGGGAGGGTCGAGTAAACCTTTTCTTTCATATTCCTTGTTATTTATTTGAATTTTCCCAATACATATACTTTTCCTCAAATGGAAATTCGTTTTGTGTGTGTGTGTGTGTGTGTGTGTGTGTGTGTGTGTGTGTGTGTGTGTCCTGGGCATGCAAAGAGAATGGAATGCTCCCCATAGCAGCAACCAGCTCTTAAAATTATTTGACTATCGCTTAAAGCCTACCATATGCCCCTCGCACCTATAAGAAAATTAGCAGTAAGACAGTTTTTGCAAATGTTTATCTCGATTAACATGACGTAGATGGAGAATAAGCGTTTGTAAAAATAGTTTGCACAAGATTAGAAAAAGACACGTGAGTGCAACACATCAGAATTTTTTTTCTATCTACTACATTTTAATCCAAATAAACCTTTGCAAAAATAGCTACATTACATATTTCGTTATAGATACAAAGAGAACAGCGATAGTGAAATGTTTAAGAACTGGTGTTAAATTCCATACTATTTCTGTATGTTACTGCGAGAAACAACTGAAAATCGATGAGACTATAAAAGAACAAGTATTGAACAATTCAGGCCTTAAATAATGGATATCTCACAAATAGCTTATGCCACAGAAAAACATTTTGAGTAAATTGTGTGTTTTATAGAGATCTTGCCATTCTTTTAAAGCATAATCCATTTTCATTCGTTTCTCGAGATTACATGGAAACAGTAGGTATAGAATAATAGTAAGAATATTTTGTACACCCACTAATAAAGATCCAGGTTAGAGAAAGTCATGTGAACGTATCTAATGAGATTTACTTTCATACATCTCTTTCGTGTACCATCAGAGTTTTATTTTCTTTACTATGTATAGTAAGTAGGGAAGTATTGCATTCCACCCAAAAATTCGATATCCAGACTGTCTTGAGGACTCTGAATAAAAAATTATTTTTAGAAAAAGGTTCATATGGAAGTGTGTGTGTGTGTGTGAGTGTGTGTGTGTGTGTGTGTGTGTGTATGTGAACAGCATAACTCAAAAACGAAAAGTAGGATGAATATCAAACTTGGTATTTAGGCTCAGTAACTTCCAAAGATGCGACACGAAGATTTTCAAGAAAATCTCCCCATCCCAGACTACCCTTTACATGAAATGTTTTTCAAAATTTTTTATTTTCTAATAGCTCCAACGATTTTGATTAGAATACCATATATTAAAGATGTTTATATTACAAATAAAATGTATATCTTTATTACAATTTTTTTTACGTAAGCCACATCTGAGATACCTATCCGTTATTCAAGGTTCGAATTTTCATTTCTTGGCCATTATCCTAAGTCCTGTCAACATTCAATTGTTACTCGCGGGCTATAAGGCCAGCATATAGCGTCCACTTAAACATTTGACTATCGTTATTCTCTTTGTATCGTAACGAAGTGTGTAATGCGGCTATTTCTGCAAAGGTTTACTTGGATTAAAACGTAGTAGACAGAAAAATAAGCTTTAGTAGTATACCCACTAATAAACGATAGAGAGTAGAGAAGCTCATGTGAATGCATCACATCAGATTTTTTATTCAGAGGCCTCAAAACGTATTTCTGGTGAAATATCGTTATCGAATTTTTGGATGGAATGCAATACCTTCTCCACCTACTATGTACGTGATACAGAAAGTAAAAAATGAAGCATTTCCAGGCATACGTTTATATATTAGACTTTCCATGTTTTGGTGCGAAGAACCCGCCCTTAACGTTTGGCCAAATATTATTAATACGCTGTGTACTTATCGTATGTATTTTGTTTTTTAGTATGCTTTGGCAGCTTCCATTTGAGGCAGGATGAATGTTGGTAGCAAACTATGTATATTTTTAACGTTTTCAGTACAGAAATATTTCAATATATTAATACAAACGCAAGTATAATATTTATATATTTTTAAATGTATAGAGCAGTAGTTACCTTGAAGATTGTACATTCTTTTAAGATTTGAAAATGGGTATATCCCTATTTGCTTCGAGTATTCATATGCTTCCACCACAAGTTTTCTAAACCATTTTAGTTATATGAGGGCGACATTGAATTTTTTTAGAAAATCAAACAAGAATTAGTTTTAAAAAATTTAAATGATTTTATTGTTTTTCAAAATATTGCCCTTTAAGATAAATACATTTTTGCATTCGATGAAAGCAATCCTTAAAGCAATGATGGCACCCTTACTAAGGCACTTCAGAAACCAGATTTTTATAATGACGAAATCTTCATCTGATGACGAAAAAGTGATTCCACGCATTTTATTTTTAATTTTTGGAAACAAAAAGAAATCCCTGGTGCCATGTCAGAGTTGTACGGTAGAGGATCCGTGGTGCTGTCCTTTAGGGCATCCAGATACTCAGTTGTTAGTTTTGCTGCATGCGAATGCGTTGTCATGATGTAACATCATTTTTCCTTTTGGGCGTGTTTTACTAATTTTTTGAAAAATGTTCAGTAAACCGACATTTGTGTACCATTCGGCAGTAGCAGTAATGCTATAGTACCTTTTAGGGGGGACTAGCAACCATCTTCTAACCACACTGCGAATTGTGGAACTTTTGTAGCCTTAGGTTCTGTTCGAAAGAGCTATTGAGCCGATAGGTTTTCTATTTCAGGATCATAACGATAAGTACAAGATTCATCATCAGTCTAAATTTGAAGTGCCGCCTTGGATTCTTTCCAGAGTTTTTCTGCACCAATCAATACGTTGTTGTTTTTGACGGGCAGTCAACGGGACAATAAACTCTTCTCGCGTCTAACTGTTGATGTAAAATGCTCTGGATTTGACGCACACCAATGCCGCCAAAATAAATCCTACGGCGTCCGTCGATCTTCAAGCATTACTCAAACAGCGACAATATTTTCATCCGCAAAGCAGTTCTTGGACGTCCTTCTCGAAATGCATCACTAAAAAAACAGCAATCTCTTTTGAATTCGCTGTACCAATTATAAACTTTGCCTTAGATTGCGCTTCTTCGCCAAACTCATTTCTAAGCCGATCTTCACATTGTTAATTAATGACGATTTAAAATCGTAAAAGATCACGGCCCGGAAATGTTCTCTACTCAAATTCATTTTTGGGTGAACACAAAATCTTTAAATGATAATTAAACAAACTACTAGAGTATAACGAACAAACTGCGCGGCAATCAATTCGCAAAACATTAGAAAGTATCTGTCCAATATAAACAAATTTCACTTCTTTTTGTAAAAAACGTGGCATTCTAAAATTTTTCAGTACTGCCCTCGTAAAACATTTAACGATTTAGTTATAAAACAATTTATTGTTCAGACATTAACCCTATTTTTGGCTATCATCTTACTGTCTTACCTTTCTACAATCCGTAGCTTTTGTGCAGATTTGAGGCGCGGTAGCTTGACCTTTATTCCGATCCATGCCGCATAGATATTTCCATTCATATTATTTACGGAAGTTCAGTATGGAGCACTACGATCCTGAGAGAAAAAGGAATATTTTTAATAGACATTATGGCTTTTAAAAGTAGAGTTCTGATTTAATAGTAGTGAGTATCCTTTTGGTGTACGAGGAAGGCAAAATAGTATGCAACGGTCATGTTCTGTAATGCTCGCCCTGTATTTCTGAGACTGCTGCGGGAACCATAAACGTCAAGGCGACATGCAGCAAAGTAACGATTCAAGCGTTTTCAAGCCAAGTTCAGGCTAACCTAGCCCTAGGTCCTAAGGACAGTAACACTTGCATTCGCACCACACAATAGGTTTGCCTTAGGCGGAGCGCGGGACCCTCGCCTTCCGAGTACAAAAAAACAAAGGCAAGAAAAGAGAAATTTTATAGCCCTTTCAGCGAATAAGGACGAATGCTACTTCGTAGAATCGATTGCTGATTCTGACCAGCTTCTTCTTGGCTCTGCATGCTAAACCAAGGCAAAACAGAACACCATGAAAGCAGTTTTAAGAGGAGGATTAACGTAACAAGGATTGGTACCAAATTACACGTTGCAAGCAGTACAATGCAGCGTGCTTGGTACATATAATATAAGTAAGAATCCGATCCAAGATATATTGTATAGGTACCTCACAAATATTACTAACCTCATGTGGAAACAAGGCTTTGTAAATTCAGTGTTTTAACTTAACGTTTTATTTTCATCCAGTCATTATGGGGAGGGGGGGGACACACACATAATGAAAACGTGGACTGCCATTTGTTAGTTACCTATGACTCTCGAGTTTCTCCAGTGCTACTGTAATCACCTCAAGTTATTCAGGGTTGATCTTGAAACTGTCTCCAAACACCTCGCTCTGTGGCAATGGTACCTCACTGTATAACAGTGGCCGTCATTACGAAGTGGAATGATGTAGGGCACGTATTGACTGTGCGGGCAACACGGACAGAACAGAGAGGAATCCAGTATAAGTATGGTAGCGGCGATAATGCGGATGCAGTTTTGATTTGTCCTTGGAGGCTCGTGTATGGAAGTCTAAAATTATTCTAGAGGAACAATGTCAGAAGAAGCTACAGAGTTAACGTCCATCAACACCAATGTTTCTGCAGGTGTGGGAAAAGCTATATTTATGTACTGATTAATGTAACATAGTAAAAGTGTTTAATTTGTGGTAAAGTGCTTCAACAAGTAAAGAAGTATAATTTACAACGCCATTGTGTAGATGCACGCATAATACGAGAAGTGATTGAAGAATTTGACTCCAAATTTAAACAAATGATAGACGTGGGGCCTATATTCAATTATTTCTTATACCTTTCTCAGTTGCAATTGATACTATTCCTACCATACTGCAACTAGAAGTGATAGATTTGCAGAATGACAAAGAATTCAAGAGACAAATTTCAAACTAGAATCTGAGTGACTTCTACAGCAATTTCCCTGGATCACGTTTCCACGACTTCATCATTTTGATCCGGTACCTTAGCATGTTCGCACCTACATATTTATGTGAGCAGTTTTTTTACACTGATGAAGACTTGTAAACCACTTCACAGAAACCAACCATCAGACAATAGCTTAAAATGTATTCTTCGTTTGTGAATCAATATTGAAAAACTATTGAAGAATAAAATATGTAAAAAATCTCGACGAAGTAGTACAGGCTCAATGTAAATTTATACTCTGGTCACAGTGTATGCATTGTAAAATAAGAATCCCATTTTCACAAGGACGAAGGAAAGATTTTTTAAATATCCTCATCAGAATTTCATCATAATTGCTAAGGCATATGATATAGAACGTTATTTTGTAAACTGTTTTCGGTGTTCTGTATGTGTAATTCATTTAAGCGATATGCAGCAGAATTTTGTTTCCTGTGTAATAAAGTCCATTTCTTTTTACAGTCATTTTATTAAAATTGATAATATGGAATACCCTCCTTTGTCTTTATACATTGCCGCTATCACAAATAGTTTGTGATTTATAAAACAAGATGTGTAATAGAGAATGTGTCGTTGAGATGTACGTACAGTGAGTAGAAAAAAACTATTGGGACAACTTGCAATTTTAAGTTACTTTCTCAATAACATCAATTTATAATCAGAAATCATACAAATTATTTATAATGCATAACAAGCTATTTACAAACAATAAAAATACAAAATAACATTTATTTCTTGATATTTTTAAGGTAACAAATATAAAAACACAAACATTACATTACATATTTCTGTGCAAAATAAATATTGGGACACCTGAAGAAAAATGGTCTATCTTGTGCACCAAAACAGTAGTTTCAATACCTTGTTGGATTTCCTCTGCCTTTTATGACCTCTCTCAGACGATTGGGCATGCTGCTTACAAGTTTAGCAGTATATGGACCTGAAATTTTGGCCCACTCTTCACTGAGTCTCCTTCTCAACTGCTCCTTTGAGGATATTGGCTGACTGTGGACTCTAGTATCCAATTCATTCCATTAATTCTCAATTGGATTTAAGTCCGGTGATTGATATGTGAATAGTTGTAGAGTAGCCATTCATGCACAACCCCGGAAACTTGTTTGGGGTCGTTATCTTCATAAAACTTAAATGTAGCAATTTTCTCTGCACTCCTTCGTAGGTTCTCTTTCAGGAGGTTCAAGTATTTCATTTTACCTATTTTTCTCTCGATGAAAACCAATTCTCCAACTCCAGATGCCGCCATGCAACCTAAACCATCACACTCCCACCACCATGTTTTACAATAGGTCGAAGATTATTTTTTTGCATTTCCGTATTAGGTTTCCTCCAGACCATTGCTCTTGCATCTGATCCGAAAACGTTAAATTTGCTTTCATCTGCAAAAGGAACATTCTCCCACCAGTTTTCTTCTTTATAAATGAACTCCTTTGCATATTTTAGCCTTTTCCTTCTGTTTTTTTTTTCATTTCATTTACATAGGGCTTCTTCCTGGCACATGACCATGGAACCCTTTCCTTTTCAGTACATTCCTAATTTGTTTGGGGGGTTACATTCCTGCCAGTAGTATAGCCTACCTCCGCACATAGTTTGGGACACTTAATTTAGGATATTTTTTCACATTCCTAACAATATTTGTTTCCTCTAGGTCGGTAAATATTTTTGAACAACCAGTTTGAGGTATCAAGTTCTCATTTACACATCTTTTAATTACAGTTCCAAATGTACTTTTCTAACTTTTAACATATCGGCAATCATTCCTACCTTTTTCATAATGAACATGAGTTGCCTTTGCTCAAAGGTCGTATTCTTACCTCTATGCCCCATTTTTGTGTAACTGGACTGTTTACTTTGATTACATAGGAAAGACTGCTTATTACCCATAGCTAGACCTGTTCTGCCTCCCCCAGAGAGCATTTGAAACGTATAATATGGCATACAAAATGGATGTCCCAATATTTATTTTGCCTACAAGTATGTGAATATTCGAATATACAGTTGTTACAGTTAATACAATAACATGTATAACAATTATAAATCCATTTACCAGATTACTGGGCTTATAGAAGACAATAGAAAACGAAATTATGATTTTCAGGTTTAGTTACTGATACAATTCAACTAGGCCCCGTATTTGATTTAATTGTATATAGATTAAATAAAGACGTAAAATATCAACTCGGCTCCATATTTGATTTCATTGTAAATAGATTAAACAAAGATGCAAAATATTGTATTTAATAGTATAACTCGAGAGGAAAAAACCTTCATACGGAAACATTGCAAATTGTCTGAGGAAGTAAGGTTCGACGAAACAAACCTTTTCTTGAGACAGGAAGGGTTCGTCGGCAAATGAATACAAAAGCGTAGAGCCATCTTCCACCCGTATGTAATACTTCATCCTGATATGACGAGGCATACTGGCACTCACTTTATTGTATCCACCTTGTTTGACAGCTCTGCACTGACTACACTGGGCGCAAAACTGACCTTCATCAAATATTATAAACACCAAACTGGAACTGTTGCCTGTTTCGACCGGGAGGCTTTGGGCCTATGTAATTAAGGACTGGTACAGCTACCTGCTTTGGGGAGGCTTGGGGGCTATGTAATTAGGGACCTTTAAGGGTCCGGGAGGCTTCGGGGCTATTTTTCTGACCGCGGGAGGCTTCGGTCCCGCACCCGGCAGGGTTGCGCCGTGTCTAATCAGCGATTTCCCCTCTGCCCTTCATTCCCCGGGGACTTTCTTTGCTGTGGTAGACAGTATGTATACCTTGCGGCTTTAGTAAATATTTCGGTTTGGAAAAACAGTAAAATTCTGAATTTTTGTTTTTAGGTGACAGCAGTAGGTCACGTAATACATACTTACCTATTTTACATAATGTAAAAAGTACTGAATAGAGAATCTTAATTAGAAAGTAAAGTAATGCCAACCGGGGCAAGGGTTTAAATGCACAAGAGATGTCAATTTAACTAAAATGTTAATAACCTTAACAGAGTTGAACATTACCAATGTGTATGACAGCTTACTTTATGAAACGTTGTTTGAAGGAGTTCCTGTTCCAATGCCTTGCTATTTTGAAGAAGAATTATAATATTGAGAATATTTTCTCCATTTTGAGAATTGTAGCACTCTAAAACTCTATTTGTGATGATGATTTCTATAATCATGGTTTGGTATTTCACAATTGTATCACACATTGAAAGTGATGTGCATATATATTTCAATTCTACGACTTTATTATTTGAATTAACTTTTATTGGTATAGTTACACTTTGAAAACCAGCTTCTACTTCTGATATTGCTTCGCCATTACTCGATGCACTTCATGATATCCGTTCAATGCGTTTTCAAATAATTGGCGATTAACCCATTTTGCCTGAATTAATCACTTCTGAATTTTACAAACTGCATATTTATACATCTATTGTCATCAAAGAAACATAAAATCGACAAACCAAATTCATAACGCTGTTTACCATGCTACGCTCAATATTTAGATGTTCATTCCGGCTGATGGGAATTTTTCTTTAACCAGGATTATTCCCCAATCCCTCTAGACTCTGGAAGTATGAGAGTGTGAATGTGCGTGCGAACTTAATATTTATAAAAGAAAACCAAGATACCAACCCAAAGATTAACAAAACTGTAAACGAGTGAACGTCACTGCCGATGGGTATTTGTTCCAAAGATAAAAAGCCGCATATACATGCATGAAAAAATTTACAACGTATAGTTTAAACAAAAGAGGGCATGACATACACTGTCGTTTGTGAAAACTGCAACACCAAGAAAGAATTTCCCGAATAACTCCAAACTTGGTGGAAGTGTAGAGGAGTGTGCAAGCAATAAGTGATTAGGTTTGCAGAGAGATGGCGTACACGTAAATCGAACAGGGCCCTCTCATGTCGGTCCGGCAAGGTCAATGTTGCGCCCAGTGTAATCAGTGCAGAGCTGTCAAACAAGGTGGAAACAATAAAGTGAGTGCCAGTATGCCTCGTCGACGTCAAAGGGAGCCGTATCGGCATGTGAGTGAGTTCGAACGGGGTAGAATGATCGGTCTTCGGGAAGCGGATTTGTCATACCGTGACATTTCTGCTCGTACAGGGTATGCTGCTACGACAGTGATGCGTGTGTGGATAGTTTGGGGCGCCATTGGTTACAATAACCGATCTCGCCTCCTACGAATTGAGGGCACTTTGAACAGTAACCGGTATCTAACGGTGGTTGTAGAGCCTAAGGTACTCCCCTTGCTTCAGGCATCTCCACAGGCCACATTTCAAGAGGACAATGCCCGGCCACATATTGCGAGGAATGTACAAGCCTTCTTCGAAGAGCGACGGGTACCATTGTTTCCTTGGCCTGCACGTTCGCCTGACATGTCGCCCATCGAACATGTCTGGGATATGGTTGGTGGGCACCTGGTGCGTCACGGTCCTCCAGTAACCAGTGTCACGGATTTGTGGGCTCGAATACAAACTGCGTGGAGGGAAATCCCTCAGAAACGTATTCAGAACATTTTTTATTCAATGCCACAGCGTATATCAGCTCTAATTGCAGCGCATGGAGGCCACACCAAATACTGAATATTAGGGGTCATGTATAGGTTTGAAAAGTTTATCATTTGTTACTTGTCATGTACCTAACCTGTGGAATTAAATTCATTGAATTCATGGGTTTCCTTCTTGGCGTTGCAATTTTTACAAACGGCAATGTATATGATCACACCAAGCAGTGTTTCAAGTGTAGTATATGAAATCGAACAAAATATTGCAATATAGATCATTTATATTTTAGATTACAGTTTTCACTTTGCATGATATGCTACAAAACACTACGCACAAATAGATATAATAGGAATTCCTTTATAGTTTTCTGCAGCGCAACATTTTCATTTTTTCTGTGGTACCATTAGATGACTGTATGTTATCATTGTATCTAATGCCATGCAGAACTAATCTGAAGTACTTGCAAAGAGACCGGACCTCTAGGGATTGCTGGGTGGGACCCCAGGTAGCACTTTACAATGATGTGCCGAAACTGCAACTGTGACATATTCACATCAGTCTTTCTGAAGAGCCACCTATTATGCAGACACATCCAGTAGACATGTAAACATTTGCCACCACTATTTCTTTCCTCTAATACTCACCCTGTATTGTGTTACACTTTCGTGCATTCGGTCGGTTCCCTAGAAGTTTTTGTCGTATTCTCCAATAACGGTAAAGGGGATGCAAGGATTCGTTTATTTTCTTATCTGGAGTATGGCTCACAGAACTGAGGACTGATGCCGAGGCTGATACAGCAACTATTACAGCAGAGTTGTTTAGCCATCTGGTAATGGCTCTTTTCACTTTCCTTGCTGCTTTTGTAATCAAAATCTCCTCTTTGTCTTTTTGGACATTATCTTAAAAGGGTTAAGCTGAAATTTGTTAGGCAGACGATTCTCACGAATAGGTGCAGTTACACTCATGTTTTTAGGTGAGCCAGCAATGTTTGTGATGCCAACAGACTGCGAAAGTAAAACCAAAAGCACATTTCTGCATGTTTTAGGAAGTGAACGGATCATTTGAACTAGAGCTACTGCACATTTTCCAAAAGGTTTTCTCATATACTTACTTTTCCGTTTGTGGACCTGCTCCTTAGTATATCCGCTAGTTAACCCATCTTTGCGTTTCCGTACTACGCTTTGTAGCTAAATCTAACGGTTCGTCTTTCAGAAATTGCTTGCATCCGTGACTGCCAAAATATGCTTTATCATATCATCATAATTAGAAACCTTGTTCAGGCTTACAACTGAATGAAAATTCTTTTTGTACATCTGTCAGTGGACGAAGTTTCCACATTTTATCATTTACACTGATCTGTGTGTTATCGTATGATTGAATGAATCTCATAAGTATTTCAAATCGGTCTCTCATCATGTAATATTATTGCATTTTTATGTCTGAACCTGAATACCAGTAACATCACCTGCTTGGTAGAAGTTACAGCCTGAGGTAATTAAAATTCCTAAAAAAAATTTCAATTATTGATAGGTTATTTTGGGATCTGGGCAATACTTGAACAAGATATATCTTGTGGATTCAGCAATGAGAAATTGAAATATTTCATCATTTAATAATAATTCAAAGAACGGAGCTGGAGACTAGTTTCTATATTTAATGTAATCACTGTCAGGAAATATATTTAATATTTCGCAAGTCCTCCTTTTCCGATCTTTGATTACAGCTTTGAAAATCTGTGTGTGGCCTTTCACTTTCCTCAGAAAACACATTTTCTGGCTTATCAGCAGAGCAATCATCATCAGTTTTACCACCTAACGTATTCCTGCTTGCCTAAACGGCAGCTTCGTCTTCTTCTTCCTCTTCGTCCTCTTCATTTTCTTCTTCTTTAGCTAACAAATGTAATAAATTTCAGTAACATTATCATTATAACCAAAAAAAGGTATAAAATTCACGTACTACAATGTAGTGAAACTATTATTACTTAGTTCTTGATCCAAGACATAATCTTATACCAGAAACTATTCAGTAATTATAGCAGCAATCACCGACCTCTTCCAGCTTGTTACTGGGAGAAACCCCAATAATATAGCCTTCCTATCTGAGAAACATACTACAATAAGTATTTCAAGCTTGTACATTGTTACCGACAAAAGAAAATCGAAGAAAGCTATGTGACATATACGTTGCGGTAGGCAGAAAGGAGTTTATTGAAAAAGGAAAAGCATACATAGTTATAATGCCTAGTGATGAGACGATATCATTATTTCTCGATACTCCATACCCATACTGATTTTTGAGCACCGATGCTTGATAATCATTTTATAAAAAAAAACTGTAAAAGTGACAGCTTATTCACTGAATTATGTTATTTTCTGTGCATAAACGCATGTAAGCCATTTTGTAGTGTATGCTTATTCATTGCTCCTGTTTGACATTCTCCAATTGGCAACAATTTTTTTAACTTGATAATGCCACAGGTTTCTCCTACTGTTAGTCAAGGACAATAACAATAACAACAATTATTATTATTATTGTTGTTATTTCTGTGCTTCCCTTTTTATGTAGTAACTATGTTTTGTACTGAAAGCTTTGTTTTATGGGATTTTCTATCAATAAAAAACAAATACTAGCAATTCTTCTTTATTCTGCAACCTTGAACATATAAACTAATAAATATTTTACATGAAACTCAAACTACTAAAAATAGCAAATATTTCCATACGCTGTATTATCTTACGTCTTAAGTTCTGATCTCTTTCTGCTGGATTTTCGTCATCGGATTAGCTAATTGTAATGGCTAAGAGTAAGTCACCAAGGCAGGCTATTACAGAAACGAGATTTACGGCCTGTATTACGATCTCCGGTTAAAAGTCATGGTTTGTAACCTATCAGTTATCGCTACCTGAAGGTTAGGTGCATTGCCGCGTATTACAAACGCATATCAACCGATGGTTAGTAACCCTAAGGTTTATGATGCTGGGCGAGAAGTTGGCAACACCAAAGAGATATGTATTTCTCCTTGGCAATAGTTTTCCGAGTAATTTCACTGTTTATACAACGCTATCTCGTGGTAACCTGCAACATTATAGCGTCATTATTGGTCATTAGTAACAAGGCGAGCGGACAGACTATTATAGATTGTGAACGGTTTTGGAGATTTTTTTAGAGAATTTTGACATGAACATAACCTAAAATGTAATTTATGTACATGTCATTGAGCATACAAGATGCGGTTCTAATACGTTATTGGATTACTGAGTTACAATAGTTATAATTACCTTTTTATTAGCTTTTCCGTTCGCGAAAGCTATTATATTTATAGAAAAGCAACATCGATGGTTCTAATGTTGATTCGGATTTACACATGTTGCCTGACATTTAAGTTCAACACAATATTCTTAAGTTTGTTGCATCTTTCTAATACCGTTCCTTGGTTATTCTATTTGGAAAACTATGCCACACTTCAAAGTTTCGTTAAAAATAGTGTTAAGAGTTTTGACGTAAAAGTTTTACGAATATCACTTTAATAACCGAAAACCATAGTCTTTTGACGCAAACATTTCATGAATATCACTTAAAACTAACGTGGAAAGCCATTCGACAATTTTAAAAACCAACCTAAATATAAACTAACACGCAAAATACGTTTACGTTTGCCCACACTGCTTGTCATTTAACCTAAAATATTTGGCCTTCCAAAAACAATCCAAGCACAATGGTTAGTTCCTTACGCCCTGACAGTAATATTTAAGACTGGGTGTTGGAGTGAACTATTCTAATGTATAGATAACATTTCCAAAAACTTGAAAATATATTCTGAATCACTCTCAATAATCAATCTCTGCCGGTGGTACGCCATGTTTCATTCGGAAATACGAGTTAACTCCAAGGTATCATCTTTATCCACCACTTGAGGTGGTGGTTAGTTTACCTCCAAAAATAACTCCCGGGTAGCCCTTAACCAAAGATTGTAATACAGTCGCAGTACGTAACTCTCAGGTAAATCTTACCCCAAACCTTAACCGGAGATCGTAATACAGGCCGTTAGTGCGTCAGCTAAATCAGCTTCATTCACAACTCAGCGCTGCATTTTACATAAGTACCTCGACTCCTTCCCCAGTGTTTTGCATGTTTTGCAAGGACCTATGGAATGTTGCATTGAGTCATCCACAGAAAATGCAGTCAACGGCTATCAAGAACTATAATACAGCAAATCTTTGGGATAACGTACGAGGCAATAACGTGGTTTCGACTTCCTCATTCCTCATCTAGCATGAAGTTAACACATTAGCTTTCGATAATGCAAAACTTAAAAATTGAAAAGCATCGAAGGTTCATCTCAAAGTATTACGCATACTTTGATACCATCGAGTATCGAGGCCCATCCCTAATAATATTAGCAAAAGATCGCCACAGCGATAGCTCAGAGATGGCAAAACCTATGAAACGCGCATCACTATGGCAAGAGGATAAGATTACGAATACACACAGGCATTCAGTTATCATCATTATTGTTAATTTTTCTTATATGCTTTTTGCACGGTTTTTGTATACTTTATATTTTGTAGGCTTCTGGGGGAAACTCAATCAATAAAGTAAACTTACGTATGTCTTATTTTACGGAACTGTCTATTGGATTTCGAATGATTGCATTCTGCACACTTATATAGTTTCATCCAACATATTTTTGTTGCCAATATACCGAAAGTAAGAACAATAGTGTCAGAATTAAAAAAAAAAACATACAGAATGTGGAGCGATAAAACAATAAAAAACAAAGAAACGTCTTTGTTGCATGTGTTCGGCAAATGTAATGTAAAGCGTCATTCGGAAACGAATTATAACAATGTTCTTTACCAAATGAAGAAAGAAAATTTCATTTCATAAAAAATCAAAGTGCTCAAAACAAACAAGTTATTATGAATGACATGGCTAGTAGGACCCAGTAACAAGTTTGATATAAATATATTTCACATTAGGCACTGACAAGTATTATTTTGTTTGTTTCTAACATATAACTCTTTAACAAAGAAGCGTACCGCAAATAATTACAGGGCTTTATTATACGAGGGCTGTCCCAAAGTACCCGACCTAACAATGAAAACACAAAAATTTTGGGAAAAAACATCTTTATTTTTCTACATATTCTCCTTTCAGCTCGATACAGTGATGTTCAATCGCATCGATACCCTGTTTATAGTGAGAACCGTCGAGTTCTGCAAAATAGCTACCAACTGCAAGCTCCAGCTCTTCATTGTTGGCAAATTTTTACCACCAAGCCATTTCTTTAACTTTGGAAATAGAAAATAATCAGAGGGGGGTTAAGTCTGGCGAATAGGGTATATGAGGAAGCAATTCGACCTTAACTCATTGATTTTGGCCATAGCAATAATGGATGTGTGAACTGGTGCATTGTCTTGATGAAACAGAACTTTTTTTTTCGCTAAATGCGGCCGTTTTTGCCTGACTTCACCACTAAACGCTGCAATAAGCTTGCATAATACTCGCCATTGATTGCTTTTCCTTTTTGAAGATAATCAATGAAAATTATTCCACGCGCATCTAAAAAAACTGACGCCATGACCTTGCCTGCAGATGGAACTGTCTTCGCCTTCTTTGAAGCGATTCTCCCCTTTCAATCCACTGTTTTGACTGTTCCTTCATCTCAGGTGTGAAGTAATGATGATGATGATGAGATGCGGTTTAAGGGCGCTAAACAGCTAAGGTCATCAGCGCCCTTACAAAGTATAAAAGTGACAGTTCAAAAATAAAATTCCGATAAAAAACCGCATAATTAAAAATCGGGACATAAACCCGCGATGTCCAAAAGGTAAAAAACAAAACACCAAATACGAACACACTAAAAGCATGGTCAATAAAAGCGTAAAACAACGTGTCAAGAGCTGCAGAACATACGGGACATGAGCGCCATATGTCCACTGGGGAGTAGAGCCCCATTAAAAAGGCAACATAATATCACAATATTAAAAAGGCGCTCAGCGCATCAAATGCGCCGATAAAAATCACTGTCATTGATAAAACGTAAAAGACATTCCACAGCATGCGCGTCGTCTGCCAAAACGTTGGCTATGCCAACAGGCAGACCAACACGAACGCGCAACGGAGCTAAAACTTGACACTCTGCTAAAATGTGACGCACCGTTAAGGGCGCATCACACTGCTCGCAGAGCGGTGCGGGGTCACCACTGAGCAGGTATCTATGGCTAAAAAGACAATGTCCGATTCGTAAACGAGCTAAAAGTACCTCTTCCCGACGAGAAGAACGAGAAGAGGTACCCCAGACTAACGGCAGAGGTTTAACCTCCCGCAACTTGTTCCCCCTAAGAGCCGCCCACTCATCGCGCCAGCGCGAGAGGATACTGTAACGTAAAATAACATAAAAATCTGAGGAAGGAACAACACAGGTAAAACATCTGGGCGATAAAATGGCCGATTTGGCAGCGGCGTCGGCAGACTCGTTGCCTGAGATGCCCACATGACCTGGAATCCACAGGAAGGAGACGCTGATGCCAGAGGCACCAAGCGAGTGGAGCAGGTCATGTATACGCTGTACGAGAGGGTGGTAACCGTACAGCGCGTCAATACCCTGAAGGGCACTCAGAGAGTCGGTACAAATAACACAGTGCCGTAAGTCGTGCCGCTGGATGTATAAAAGAGATTGGTATATACTAAAAAGTTCGGCGGTATAAATCGAACATTGTCCAGGTAAACGAAAAGTAAAACTCTGTACACCAAAAACAAAGGCACATCCTACTCCAACATAAGTCTTAGACCCATCAGTATATATAAAATGACAGTCCCCGAACTGCGCCTGTAGGTCTAAAAAGGCGGATCTAAGAACAGAAGCAGGGGTCGCATTTTTCGGCATCGACGTTAGCCCAAGGTGGATGTGGGCCTCAGCGCGCGACCATGGAGGAAAACGCGTTTCCCCTCGGGTAAGGGCCGGCGCTGGCGTAACGTCCAAATGCCGAAGTAGCAGTCGAAATCGAACCCCTGGAGGGAGCAATGCAGAAGAGGTAACTAAATATTGCCGATCAAGCGAATCCTCGTAAAATGTCGGGAAGGACGGGTCAGGCAAGCTGGAGAGTCGACAGGCATAGCTGCACAAGAGCATCTCACGCCTGAAGGACAGCGGAGGCTCTGCAGCTTCAGCATACAGGCTAAGAACAGGGCTGGTTGGAAGGCCCCTGTAGCGACTCTTATGCCACGATGGTGAATGGCATTCAATCGACGTAACACAGATGGATGTGCCGACGAATAAACAATACACCCGTAATCAAGCTTGGATCGGACCAAAGAGCGATAAAGACGAAGGACGGTCCGATCAGCTCCCCAGGATGTGCCACTTAAAACACGTAAAATATTAAGAGAACGGTCACACTTTGCTTTTAAAAAGGAAACGTGAGAAGTCCAGCTCAGATTCCGGTCAAAGATCAACCCCAAAAATTTCACCTCGTCTGCAAATGGAAGGACCTCCGACCCAAGATGGAGAGAGGGCGGAGGGAAAGCCTTCCGGCGCCAGAAGTTGATGCAGACGGATTTTTCGGCGGAGAAATTAAAGCCGTTAGCGTTACTCCAGGCGTAGAGACGGTCGATACAGCTCTGGAGACGGCGTTTGAGTAGACAGGTCCGCCGTGAACTGCAATAAATGGCAAAATCATCAACAAAAAGGGACGATGAAATGCCAGGTGGAATACAATCACCAATGGGGTTGATAGCAATCGCAAAAAGTGTGACACTGAGTACAGATCCCTGCGGTACTCCGTTCTCTTGAATAAAACGAGATAAATCGGAGCCCACACGTACACGAAAGACGCGGTCCGTCATAAACTCCCGAAGAAATATGGGAAGACGACCGCGGATATTCCATGCGTGAAGTGTACGTAAAATGCCGCCCCTCCAACAAGTGTCATAAGCTTTCTCCAGGTCAAAAAATACAGCCACGGTTTGACACTTTCTCAGAAATCCATTCATAATATGCGTCGACAAGGACACCAGATGGTCGACGGTAGAGCGATAGCGACGAAACCCGCACTGAGCGTTCGCTAGAAGTTTCTGAGACTCAAGCCACCATGTCAACCGCCCGTTGATCATGCGCTCCATCACCTTGCAAATGCAACTGGTGAGGGAGATAGGGCGGTAGCTGGAAGGTAGGTGGCGATCCTTCCCAGGCTTAAGTATAGGGACAATGGTGGCTTCGCGCCAAACGGAAGGAAAAAGGCCGTCTTGCCAAATACGGTTATAGACCTGTAAGAGAAAGAGTTTACTGTCGGCTGAAAGGAGCTTTAACATCAGGACATGAATGCCGTCCGGCCCAGGAGCGGAGTGCCGAGAGCAATGAAGAGCGTGCTCCAGCTCCCTCATTGTGAATAGTTCGTTATAGCATTTATTATTAGCAGACCGAAAAGGATATGATGCGGAATCCAGCCGGTCTTTAATAGAGCGAAAGTCGGCGGAATAATGGTCTGAACTGGAAACCGCCTCAAAGGCAGCACCCAGAGTGTTAGCGATGGCAGCCGGATCCACTATGGTGGCATTAGAAACCTGAAGGCCAGAAACAGTACAATGTGACACTTTACCTGAGAAGCGACGAAGTTTATCCCAAACAACGGATGAAGGCGTAAAGCGATTAAAAGACTCGACAAAACGAGCCCACGACGCCTTCTTGCTATCCTGAATAATGCGAAGAGCCCTGGCGCGCGATTGTTTAAAAGTCACCAAATTATCAAGTTTAGGGTGTCGCCGAAACACCCTAAGTGCAGTCCTACGGGCACGAACGGCGTCCCGACAATCCTCGTTCCACCACGGAACAGGCGGTCGCCGAGGTTGAGAGGATGAACGGGGAATTGCGCGTTCGGCGGCAGAGAAAATCGTAGACGTAAGGCGCTGCACTAGTTGGTTAATGTCGGCGAAGGGCTGATCGTAAAAATGCACGAGGCTGGAATACAAGCTCCAGTCGGCTTTTGTGAATATCCAGGTAGGTACTCTGGAATGCTGTACGTGGTGTGACAGAAGAGAAACGACGCAGGGGTAATGGTCGCTGGAGTAGGTGTCAGCGACGACGTTCCACTGAAGACGACTAGCAAGCTGGAGTGAGCAAATGGCAAGGTCCAGGTAAGAGAATGTAGCAGAAGAATCAGAAATAAAAGTAGGTGCACCTGTATTGAGGATGGAAAGATTGAACTGGTAAAAAATGTCGGAAAGAAGAGTTCCCCTCGCACAAGCCCTTGGCGAACCCCACAGTGGGTGATGGGCATTAAAATCTCCCAACAGAAGAAATGGTGTTGGGAGAGCGGACAGGAGAGCTCGAATGTCCGCGGGAGCGAGGGGAGACAGCGGAGGTGAATATACAGAGCAAACAGAGAAGAAAAAACCGGGTAACTGCAATCTAATGGCAACAGCTTGCAAGTCGGACGTAAGAGCGAGAGTTTGAAAATGAACGTCGTTACGCACTAACAACATGACACCTCCATGAGCAGGAGCACCCTCCACCGGTTCAAGATCGTAGCGAACCGGAGTGTACCCTCGGAGATCGAAAGGGTCGTGAGGGCGAAGCTTGGTCTCCTGCAAACACACGACCATAGGTGAATGGGAACGCAATAAAAGTTGCAGTTCCGCCCTATGGGATCGTACACCACGTACATTCTAGGTCAGGATAGCCATGAATACAAGGGATAAACTGTCTACTTAGAAGGGCGGCTTAAAAGAATCTTTTGCTTAACCTTTGGGCTCGGGCTTTTTGTATGGTGTTGGTGAGACTCCATAGCTTCCTCGGAGGGAGGGCCCACGCGCTCAGTGCCAGAAACCGATTCAAGCGCCGTGAATCGGTTCTGGGTGGCGATGGGTGAGGGGTGCCGCTGAGCGCGGCTTGTCCCAGGACCTTCCTGGGACAGCGACCTCCGAGGAGGAGAAGGTGAACTTTTCTTACCGCGTGCACGCGGAGGGTCCTTCAGAAAATCTTCCCTACGAAGTTTCTGCTTGGGTTTCTTTTCAGCGGCTTGCGACTTCATTGACTTTGGACCAGGTTTATAGGGCTTGGTAACAGTAGCTTTAATGGACGGCCGGATGGTAGTGGCGTTTAAACCAGTCATGGTCCAGGTCTGCGTTTAGGCATCTACTCGTGGTACTGGCGAGGCAACAACAGAACTAAATGTGCCAGATCGCAGGAGTGAAGGTTGGCGCGCATGATAACGCCTCCGGGCTTCAGCGAAGGAGAGTTTTTCCTTTACCCGGATCTCCTGGATCGCCTTCTCGTCCAAGTACCGAGGACAGTCGGCAAACGAAGCAGAATGAGACCCTTTGCAGTTAACGCAGACGGGGGCTGTGGAACAGGTACCTTCGTGTGACGGCTGGCTACATGAGGCACAGATGGTAACGGCACTCTTACAGGAGACTTGCGTATGCCCAAACCGTCGCGTTTGGCCTGCACTCGATGCACTGCAGTCACCTTTTGATCGGATAGATATTCTACTAGATCCTCGTCCGATATACCATCGAGGCTATGGGTGGTAACGACTCCCCGACAGGAATTCAATGTGCGGTGCTTCTCGACACGCATGGGATAACCGTGGAGAAGCGTAGCGCGCAACAAGGTCTTACTTTGCTGATCGGACCTAGTTTGCACCAATAAGGAACTATTCCGTAGACGAGTGCAGGATTGAACCGCACCAGCAATAGCATCTATGCCCTTCTGAATTATAAAAGGGTTCACCTTCTCAAAGTTTTGTCCTTCTTCTGTTCTTGAAATGACCAAGTAACAACCAGACGACGGCGATGCTACTTCTGTTACAATAACTTTTCGGCGCTTGTTTGTATTAATGGAGGAAGGGTGCTCCATAGCGAGATAAATCCTCCACCATTGCAACCGTCTCCGACCTCGGGATCTGACTTCCCGGGCGTTACCCCGGCTTGGGTGAGTGGCCTATCTATACCAGACTCACCCCAGGGTCACACCTCCCAGAACATAGACAGAGGGACCCAATCGCCGTCAGAAATCAGCAGCTCATGCAATGCCCCCCCGCGGGACTGCAGTTGAACAGCGGATACGAACACAAACCCTACATGACGACCCCGGGTGGTGGGGATGACGCCATTACCCACTCACCCAGCTGCGCACCCCGTGCGCGGGTATCCGTCAGGCTGTGTCCACGGAGGATTAAAAGAAAAGATAAAACAAATAAAACTGTGTGGGCGTTTCGCACGCAAGGTAGGCCGGCGGGGAAGAAAAAGAGATGTGCGAATGTCGTGGTGCGAAATGGCCGGAAAGTGAACAAGGGAAGGAAGAAAGAAACGATGGTGAGGTGCGGTATGAATGGAATGCAAAGAACGCACAAGAGCCTACCTTGTGTCCACCGGTCACGAGAAGAACCCACCTCGACCGGATGGGGGTGAGGGGATGGATATGGCGATGATTGGCTCGGGAACCCCCGGGTGCGCCAAAAACCCGTACTCACATAAGGTGAGCCCCTGAGGGGAGGGGTGAAGTGATGGACCCATGTTTCATCCATGGTTATGAATCGACGCAAAAACTCGGCTTTATTGCAGCGAAACATCGCCAAACACTCGACTGAAACATCCTCACGACGCTGCTTTTGTTCCATTGTGAGTAAACGCGGCACCCATCTTGTGCAAGCTTTCTTACGTCTAAATTTTCAGTTAGTATGCGATGAACATCACTTTTTGAAATGCCCGTGATGTCTGCTAGCTCGTGCACTTCCAGTCGACGGTCATCCAATACCATTTTGTGGATTTTCTTCACAATTTCTGGCGTGGTCACCTCATTTGGTCGACCACTGCTATGTTCGTCTATGCTCGTATGGCCTCGCTTAACTCTGCCACCGAATATCTTACCGTTGTAAACGAAGGAGGAGACTCCCCCAGAGTAGAAGCTAGCTCTGCTTTAGTATTAGTTGGGCTAAGACCTTTGAAATGAAAGTATTATATCACATAACGATGGCCAGTTTTATCTATGTTTACAAATTCGCTGACAGAGTTCACTATTAATGACTGCCAAACAATTACTAAACTACGTAGCATCGTCTAACTTCAAACTTAAGCTTTATAAGCATGGTACTTTCTACCATAGTCATTTGTTTGAAACAACAACCGCTATATATACGTCAGGTCGGGTACTTCTGGGACTGCCCTCGTATTACTATTAGCTTAAAGTAAAATATATTTATCTTTAAACCATAACACTTTAAATGCAGATACTAACTGGAAACGACCTGTGAGACAGTTTGAAAAGAGGATTGAAAGTATTGTTACATTCAGCTGAAGTTCAGATTCTGAGCTCCCATTTTTACACTTTTTCTAGTTGTAATCAACGTTCTCGATTCGATTACCCTGCTTCGTAACGAACAATGCAAATGATTACTAATGCTATTGGACAAACGTTGTGATGAATGGCTGCACGGAGAGATATTAGGATTGAAGAAAATTAACCCGTGGTGCTCAGAGACACGCCTGACAGCGAATATAGTTAAGTCTTCGCTTGCATGTTATACAGTTTGCTCTTCACTTCCATGCAGCGTAGTTGAGTGTTCGCTTGCATGTTATACAGTTTGCTCTTCACTTCCATGCAGCATAGTTGAGTGTTCGCTTGCATGTTGTAGTTTACTCTTCACTTCCATGCAGCATAGTTGAGTGTTCGCTTGCATGTTGTACAGTTTGCTCTTCACTTCCATGCAGCATAGTTGAGTGTTCGCTTGCATTTTGTAGTTTGCTCTTCACTTCCATGCAGCGTAGTTGAGTGTTCGATTGCATGTTGTACAGTTTGCTCTTCACTTCCATGAAGCATAGTTGAGTGTTCGAGTGCATGTTGTACAGTTTGCTCTTCACTTTCATGCAGCATAGTTGAGTGTTCGCTTGTATGTTGTACAGTTTGCTTTTCACTTCCATGCAGCATAGTTGAGTGTTCGCTTGCATGTTGTACAGTTTGCTCTTCACTTCCATGCAGCATAGTTGAGTGTTCGCTTGCATTTTGTACAGTTTGCTCTTCACTTCCATGCAGCATAGTTGAGTGTTCGCTTGCATGTTGTACAGTTTGCTCTTCACTTCCATGCAGCATAGTTGAGTGTTCGCTTGCATGTTGTACAGTTTGCTCTTCACTTCCATACAGCATAGTTGAGCGTTCGCTTGCATGTTGTACAGTTTGCTCTTCACTTCCATGCAGCATAGTTGAGTGTTCGCTTGCATGTTGTACAGTTTGCTCTTCACTTCCATGCAGCATAGTTAAGTCGTTGCTTGCATGTTGTACAGTTTGCTCTTCACTTCCATGCAGCATAGTTGAGTGTTCGCTTGCATGTTGTACAGTTTGCTCTTCACTTCCATACAGCATAGTTAAGTCTTCGCTTGCATGTTGTACAGTTTGCTCTTCACTTCCATGCAGCATAGTTGAGTGTTCGCTTGCATGTTGTACAGTTTGCTCTTCACTTCCATGCAACATAGTTAAGTCTTTGCTTGTATGTTGTACAGTTTGCTCTTCACTTCCATGCAGCATAGTTGAGTGTTCGCTTGCATGTTGTACAGTTTGCTCTTCACTTCCATGCAGCATAGTTGAGTGTTCGCTTGCATGTTGTACAGTTTGCTCTTCACTTCCATGCAACATAGTTAAGTCTTTGCTTGTATGTTGTACAGTTTGCTCTTCACTTCCATGCAGCATAGTTGAGTGTTCGCTTGCATGTTGTACAGTTTGCTCTTCACTTCCATGCAGCATAGTTGAGTGTTCGCTTGCATGTTGTACAGTTTGCTCTTCACTTCCATGCAACATAGTTAAGTCTTCGCTTGCATGTTGTAGTTTGCTCTCACTTCCATGCAGCATAGTTGAGTGTTCGCTTGCATGTTGTACAGTTTGCTCTTCACTTCCATGCAGCATAGTTAAGTCTTCGCTTGCATGTTGTACAGTTGCTCTTCACTTCCATGCAGCATAGTTGAGTGTTCGCTTGCATATTGTACAGTTTGCTCTTCACTTTGCGGCAGTATCTCCTCCTTGCCTGTGTTGTGGTGGTTTTTAGTGCCCGTTGCTCGCGGCTTACCTTGCTGCATCCTCCACGTTGGTTCCAGATGTTCGCAGTATGCTGGCCCTCTGCATTTTTTTATCCTCGGCTAGCTGCAGTAGTTTCTAAACTATGTGGGAGCATGGACTTTTCCTGGGTAGAGGAAACGTAGATCTCGGGTGGTGGTAAAGGAGAAAATAGACGTGCTTTCGTTACTAAAAAGACGACACTGCAACTTCTACTATTTAGCAACTTCTGATGGTACACAATGCTGATATTTTCGCCGTTAAAACACTGTCCACTGCTGTTGAAACACGGCGCGGATATGACGCGAAGTTTAAATATGCTTATTATATCTCTTTATGCGTAGCGATCCTTATGTGTTTTGCGAAAACTGTCTTAATTCACTTTTGGCGCGATATCTCTCAAACATCCTGCAGCATCTCTCCCTGCCTGTAGTTTTGCAAAAGACCAAATGACAAATGACCCCAAATTTGTTCCTAACAGATCCATTTATAGTCGCAGGCTTCTGGGGCTGCTTCCTTTCCTATTGGTCCATTTTTAGCGCTATTCAACGCGTCTCACTATTTCATATAAACTTACAGGGATATCATTGGTCCAAATTTAACATAAATCGTGGCTTTTCCTAAATTTACCGTTAAGCTAGTTGTCTCTCTCACTTGGTCACGGCGAATTATCGTATAAAGGAACAAAAACTCTACATCCTCGCTGTATGAACAATGCCCCTGCGACCAGAGAGACATCGTAAAACTAGACTTTCTGCCTTCGACGACCCTATTCCTGCAGCTAAGACATTTCGTCGTGGACAGTATTTTAACATAGCGCTTAAATTATTTACATTAAACAATTTATAACTCCTCTAATATTAGTAACCTAAATACAGACATATCGTTAAATCACCCTTCTTAAACTATACAAGCAGTAAAAGAAAAAGATATGTACATAGCGTTATTTAACATCAATAAAAATTAATTAATCAAATTATCTATAATTACATTTCTCGGGCTCGGCCTAGAGTTGCCGTTTCAACTTCCATGCAGCATAGTTGAGTGTTCGCTTGCGTGTTGTACAGTTTGCTCTTCACTTCCATGCAGCATAGTTAAGTCTTCGCTTGCATACTGTACAGTTTGCTCTTCACTTCCATGCAGTACATTTTAGTCTTCGCTTGCATACAGAACAGTTTAGTCTTCGCTTGCATACAGAACAGTTTTGTCTTCGCTTGCAAGCCTCCAAGTATTCAGCGACGGATAGAATATTATTTGCCTGCAGATAGAACAAGATTGACCAGCATACCATATATATATACATATATATATATATATATATATATATATATATATATATATATATATATATAACGCATGCAAAATAACATTTTGAGACTTCGTGTAAAAACAGCAGTCATTGGCACTGAGAATAGAACACATTATTTTTAATACGTTCTATAGTGTTCCTTATCGTAAAATTAACTGCAGTATATTTGATGCAACTGTAGCTTATTACCATCGCCGCAGCTTGCCTTCACTACGTTAAGGATTTCCATGATAATATTAAGAAGGAAGGATCCCATCATGCTAGCAGCATTGTATACGCCTTGTCGAAGTTTTGGCTGTCTACAAGATTAGTTAAATGTTCCTGCCGTGCAAGAGAGAATCGACAACGCTTCGAGAACATCGTCGATGAGGTCAATTAGCGAGCTTTATGTGGCACACCACCTAGACATCCGACACTGCATACTATCCGGTAAAAACGTTCCATTTGAATTAAATTATTCTTGCATTTCAGCTGTTACGCTACTTCAGTTTAACCGATATATAAAATGGTTGGTAGGCTTTAATGTGAATTATTTTACTAGTTATTTATGTAAATCCTACCAAGAAATTGCTTGTTAAGGTCTCAAGTTGTTCACATAGTTAGTTATAAAAGGTGTGTGCAGTGGAAAAGGAATATTATAAGACATGGTGATAAGCTAGTGAAATTATAAGCTCGAAGTCAAGTAAACGTTAAACTATGGCATGCAAGTAAATTTAATTAGCAATCACGATTTTATGCTGGAAAGTGGTGATAAAGTTTTAGAAAAGTTTAAACGTCAAGATGTGTATGTATATATATATATATTAAATGGTCAAACATAAATGCGCTAGCCAGTTTCTATTCACAAATCAAATCCCTCGTCCTCTGGTAGTAGTAGAAAGAAACACAAATGTTCTTATGTGTCTCTTGTCATAAAGTAAAGACCAACCAAGAGAAAACAAATGTCGCAACGTAAATTACTGTTTTCTTCTTTTAAGCTGCATAACAGGGTATTCACATTTAAACTCCTTCCAGCCAGTGAGTAGCAATGCAAACAGGGCGCCACTACATGCGAAATAAGCAAAAGCAAAATTACTATGATTAATCACGCTTCAAATGTTAGCTAAGCGAGGAATGGTGCAGAGGCGCATGAATGAGCAGCAATCAGGAATATCGGTATGTAACTGATACATTTAAGCATGAATGATAAAAGCAAACACCCCTTATATGTGAGGCCAACCATATAAAGGGGACCAGAAAATAAGTAAATGATTTGAAAATGGTTTAAGCGGTTTATTTCATTATTATTACTATTTGAATTTACGTAATCTGGCTTACAAATTATTATGAATGCGAGGATGCTTTTCTACACCATCATCACCACAAACAACTTGGCATTCATGGTGCTGTCATTTCTAGGCATATACGGGGCGAAATTAAACAAATGCTTCATTACACTAATCCATTTCTATAGGAGGACCAAGGCATTATAGTAAAGGGATATTATGATTCTGAGATAGGGTGGGAATACAGGCCATTGTTGGCTTATTTGGTCACATCTCAATAAGTATGGCAGTAACCTTATGATTTGGGGTCGGTCGTTCCGAGAAACAACTCACAGGCCTCTCTTGCCAACGCTCGCCTTAGTATCTTCTGAACATCCAATTCCTGTCCCATTATGTCTAGGCGTTAGTAATGAATCCGAAGGCTGAAGCGTGTAGCTCCAAGTATCTAGTCCACGACAGAAGCAGAGAGAACGAATCAGTTCAGCATTTGAGGACCCCTACATCATGCAAGCGCTTAATAAAAATGCATCAGATTCTTAGATTTACCTATGCTCAGAGACATTTCTTTGAGTCTTAGGCATCAGCCACCACGTGCTATTGGACTATTGGCTACATAAACCTGTCTTCTGGTGTGCGCAACAAGTGGAACATCCAATGGCAAACTTTGGATGTGAAAGCGTGAGATAATGAATCCAATGGTGCCTCGGCAAACCGTTAATCCAGGACAGCAAGATCACTCTTTGCTGACATCAGTAACAAAATATGATTGGTCAAAGCAAACTGCCTATATTCTGTCTGCATTGATTAAAGATTCCATTGACATTCGTAACCTTCAACTTGATAATATTATGATGTCATTTATGGAGATCAAGAAATGATTCGTGCGTCTTGGACAAATGCATTCTCTGTGAGTGCTTGAATTAATGAATCCGAGATTTTAATAATCCACCAGTACTGGTCTCCAGTCTATTCCAGATGGAGTGTGGAAAGGGCCATGACTGATCATTGAAACTTGAATTCTAGTGCAATTTTCTCTGATTTCAAATGGAACGTGTCCTAGAGTTGTCCTTCAGCGGCGTTGGGGATGAGGAAAAATGAACCTCTCACTATAAGCGTCAGAAATAAACTCCGAACGGTTTCTCGCCACCTGTAGCTTCCGGACAACTTCTGGACAGCAGCTATTAAAAATGAATCCGATTCATTCCTTCACCGCAATTAGTTGTTGATGTTTTAATCTGTGCAATTCGTTTCAGCAACGTATTGTCTTTGGTCCATAAGGCTATCTATATATAGCTCTACATGAAACTAACTGGTGTGTCGGCTATCCTTTAGTTGACGTAGAGTGATCATAACAGCTTGGAGTTTGCAAATGTCTCTGTTTAAGTGTAAATTTATGTCTATTTTTTCCTGACGAGTCCGTTGCACTACATTGCACATGGTGTTATGTTTACGGCGATTTGCTTATTATTTCTACTCATTAATACTTATCCGGCCATCTAGCGGAATTTTTAGTAAAAAGCGTTTCTTCCAGAAACAAATACTGCACAATGAATGCCAAAAGAAAAATGGAGTAGAACTGTTACTCTGTTTTGCAGGGTAGTATTTCAAACTTGAACTAAAACGAGAAAGGCGTTCTCTCTCGCCTCTCGCCTCTCTCTCTCTCTCTCTCTCTCTCTCTCTCAATGTAAAGGTGTTATCAGTAGTCAATTTCAAAATGACATGTAGCATTTTACGCTGTTTTTATATTAGCAAATAGTACATAATTATGTCAGTAATTCAGCGGATAACTGGAAAACGAACCGAATGGCAAGTACACTAGAAAAGGCTATTGTGTTACAGTCACACGACTTTCTCTAGCCAGTAATCGTCCTCCGTGGTCTAAGGGTACCATGCTAGTCTCTAGTTCCCTAGGTCGTGGGTTCAAACCCGGCAGAGGGCAATGAATTGTTTTTCTTTTTCGGGCGCTAAAGTCCTTCGTAAGAGAAGTAAAGCCGGTGGCTCAGTATCGTAGATTTACGGCACGTAAAAGAACCTCAAGCCTGATAAAGAGGTCTCTGAGCAAACTTTCCGGTCTTTCAAGCCCAATATAGAATGGGACGCTAAGAACTACAGCAATTAAAGAGTGTCCATAAATACAACTCTATTTTTTCCTTATCAGCAGCAGTGCATGTGAACAGCGTGTATTTCAACCATGGGACACTACTCTATCTCAGGAGACAACGCCCTTCCCTTCTGTGGGATTCCAGGATTATCTTGGAACGAGATATTAAATACAAATTCAATTAGAAACGTTCGCGAGAGCCTGTCCCCACTGAACTAACGTGACAACTCGAAAAGGTCGCATGATATTCCCGCAGCTGCCAACTACAAACACGGCATTAAAAAAAAATGGGGTTAAAGTCATGCCAAGGAAGGTTAGCTACATTAACACCTACAGACACCAATTACCGTTAAATGTGAGATTATTACAGACCAGAACTTCTTCCTGGATTTAATCTTTACTACTCCCTAGTTAGCATATGACCCAAAATTATATCGTGTTAAATTAAAATTATTTGCATAGTAGAGAAGCATTGTATCTTAGGGCAGCCTGAAAACTTCTCATGGGTGTTGGCAACATATTTTTTTTCCAGCAGAGTAGCCAGGGTTCGCTAGTGCAGAATGTCTATTAGCGTTGCTTTGTCCCTCCAGGGTAAGCATGAAAACTCGTGAACCTTTGCGTGTACAGAGTTAAAATTTTATGAATGTGAGTTAGAATATAATTTAAGAGCACTTCATACCGAGGGCCTCCTAAAAGTTTAAGATTTTTTTATGTGAGCACTGCATGTAAGGAGTTGCAATTATATACATCAAAGTTTGAAGATTCCTTGACACATTTGAAATTTGGTTCAGATTACAAAATTAAGGTAGTTTATACAAGAGCCTATAAAGAATGTTAATGAAAGAGGGTAAAACCAGCTATGCAAAGACTTCTTGCACGACAGTCATGTCAGACACGACTTTAATGAATCTCACTTATGCCCCCTCATAAATGTTTCAGTAGTGCTACTTATAACTAAAACTCTTAGCATTTTTTAAAATATAATCAACATATATTTTGCGATTTAGTTACTGAAATATTAATACACAAGAGCTAACAGCGACACAATTTAAAGCAATAATTCTAATGGTCAGAAAAGAAACAATTAACTATTATTACGAAGTTATTGGTAATTAATCAAAATCAAATCTGATAAAATCTTACAATTTTGATCCCAGGAATTAACATCATTAGAAAGCCCGTAGGACTTACAAATCTTGTAAATATTAGTTAATAAATATCCCCGTAATCATGCAGTGTTACTCGCAAGGTTTTCCTACAAAATAAAGCTTAGGCGACCCTCATGTCTTTGTAACATTTTAAACGAGCTGGCGTGGGTGACGCGCAGTCCTATTGTATTCGTAAGGGCTTCACCGAGATATAGAGGAAAAGCAGCGACCATCTAACGAAGTATAAGCCACAATTAAGAATTCTAAAGTTTGAACGTGCGCCAATGAGGAATCACTAGAAGTTAGCAGAAAGAAATCCGCCATGAAAATGTTATAAAACTTGACTACATGCAAAAATCATGAAGGTTTTCATCCAACAGTATATAAGCTCTGTGGGGAGATGAAAAAGTCAGTCAGCGCATAATTTTATTCTTCGTGTAACAAGACGGTCAGCGCCGCTCTTGAATAAATTATTTTCGCGAGATGATATTTAATTCCTCGTACAGTTACAAACAGCGGTAGAAAGAAAAGTGATATATAGTAAAGTACTGAAATCATCAAATAAAAAGGCGAAGTATTAATTAGAGTGTTATAAAGAAAGTAAAGTGATAGACAATAAATCGCCGCGTGAAAATAAATAAATAAGTATATATATATATATATATATATATATATACACACACACGCATGTGTGTCAGAGAAGTGGAGAACAAAAGAACGCCAGACTAGCAAAGGGATATTTAGGGCTTCATAATACTAAATCTTGCAAGGACATAGTGGTCCAAACAGTGTCACTGAAAGTGAATCTTTGTGTCTTCATTTAGTGCATCTAAATGCATCCCGTATCCTTGGACATTACCAACAATTACAGTCTTCGTCATAGCCGAGGAGATCAAGATCGACCCTGGGTAAAGCTTTGGATTCTGAAAAGACACAGAGGACAAAGGACAACTCTTCTAGACATCATTCATCGATCAATCATTGTAGCAGCATAAACGCTGCAAGTTCATTTTACAGATTAATATGACGCTAGTTAAAGTTTGCTCATTCTCCTCGAGATTCTAAATAATTTGAACCCAGAGCTTACGTTACAGTCGAACTACCCTCAATGCACACAACGGAACATTTGCTTTTCCATAAAGAAATCGCTTATTATGCATGAACTGGTGCACGTCTCTGAACAATGCATTCTTCTTCACATATATCGTGAAATGCTAATTTAGTACCGCAAATGAAACACTGAAATTAGGTACTTGCGAGAAAGAGAAAGCCGCAAGAATTTTCCATGTAGAATGCTAAGAACAATCTGTTTTACTTTCTCTAATACGTACTTACAGCAAGCAGGGGAAGTATTATATTCCACCCAAAAAATCGATGCCGAGTTTTCACCAGAAATACATATTTTGAGGTACCTCTCCTGAACTAAAAAGAAGGGCAGTTTTAGAAAAGGTCCGTATGTGTGTCTTGTGTCGTGAACAGCATGAATACAAAACGAGAAGTCCGATAAATGCGATAATCGTATTTAAGTTCAATAACTTCCAAAGATGAGACACGAAAACTTTCAAGAAAATCCCTCCACAAACTACCCTTTACATGGAATATTTTTAGACATTTTTTATTTTTTCAAAAATGGCTTTAAAGATTTTGATTATAATTATTTAAGATATCTAGATGACAAATAAAATGGATGTCTTGAATTTTCTGGGAATAGCCTGTGAAGTCCATTTCATTCGGAAGAAATTTTGTATAACTTGATATAACACAGAAACGTTAGGGAGATACACAAAAAATGTATCCCTCTTTAAAATACACAATTTATTTTAAATAACAACTTCCGAGATATCCGTTATTATTGGTTTGAATTTGCTGTCATTTTTAAAAGTGCTGTCGCTATTCAGTTATTTCTTGCGATATCAAAGCGCGAATATGGAATTTGAAGGCCGGTATATAACTACTCGCATTTAAACATCTATCGATTTGGTTTCCTCCGCCCCCCTTGTACTTACAACAAATGTGGAATGAAGCTATTTCTGAAAGGTTTATCTCGATTAAACTGAATTGAAAAGAAAAATAAGCTTTCATAAGAATAATTTGTAGAAACTATATAAACATAAACGACAATGGGTAGAGAAAGCTATGCGACTGTAACACCAGATTTTTCTCCACTGAAAAGGGTTTCCTTTATTTACTGAAAGAGCATGTACTGCCGATGATTTTGACATTCTTTTAGGTGTATATTTGATGTATACCTATTAACCCCTAGGCAGGAAAATCCAGAAATGAAGAAAACCTTACCTTAATTTGATCTATTATTATCTGCAGGTAAGCATCTGCCTCAACTAGTTTCTTGTCGAAGTCTTGTATGGTAGGAGCAGGCCTGCTGGGGTCCCACCGCGTCTGTAATATTAAAGTATTAATTAATAACCAAGCGAAATCCGAGACAAGAAGCAAAAGGGAGAGAAACATGGGAGCACTCAATCCATACACAAAATAATGCCATCGATGGAATTCCAGGAAAAGTGCAACTCTTGACTTGTTTAAATTCAAGAGCGAGTGAAGGGATGTGGAGCAAAGGTGCAGTGGATTGTGTAATGGGAACAGGATTTACGGAGGGCTACAATACGCTACTTTAAACGTTATGGCACTAATTAAACATTAATATATGTTGAATATGATCTGATTAATAATGCACTCATTCACCCGTCCAAAGGCCATAACGGTTCGCTTAGCGTACGGAGCATACGCAGTAGCTGCGCTGTTGTTGGCAAAGTACAATGTTGGAGGCTAGTGCCTAAAAATATTGGTATACATCTGATTCCAGGTGGTTTATTTTTGCATTCTTAAAACACTTATCGTCTACTTTAATGGAGCAAAACATGGACATGCATCTTTCGGCACCGGACAACTAATTCTCAAAGCTTGTTCCTCCCATACTTTCCCTTTGAAATTACCAGCCTTCAAAGTTAGTGTACAGAAGTTGTATAAAAATTATGTTTGCCGACTCTCAAAGTCACTGTGGTTTACCTACCAATTCTCTAGTTCCGGTGTATTGTTAGCAGAAGAGGCTTAAACATCACATAGGAGGTAGGGAGATTTAGTTCAATGAACGTTAAGCGGAATTGGGCAGGTCCTGGCAGTTCAGTGGAGAGCAAAGTAAAGAACTTGAGGGGAGGGACAGATTTGCTAGACTCGGTCCATTGCTTCACCTCACTTGTTTCTGGCTGCGCGAACTTCCTCTCAAGACTCTATAGCTACATTAAGCTAACAAGCACTGCTTACTGGTGTCAGGTAATTGTAGAAATAATGGACGATAGAGTAAAAAAGATAACTACATCAGCTGATCAACAAATGGTATAGCTTTCACTTTTTTCTTGGAAATATGACATTCAAAGGATGCCACAGTGCATGCACAGACCTTCACTAATTTCGTCCTAAGTCTTTCTTAAAGGGCCCATAAAAGATGTGCCTTTATGAATTAAAAGCTTCTTTTGCAATTGCTATCCTGTGCCTTCTTAACGAATGCTGCTATCCATTACAACGCATCTCAAGCACATAAAGCTGTCCAGTTATTCAACTGCCTCATTTCGGATTACACAATGTGTCTTCTTTGGGTTTTTTTCTCGATAACAATAGTATTTGTGTTTTTGCATACCTGTACCTTCATCCCTCATTCCCCATCAGTTATCTCCATTTAACTTGCTCCTTAGGATACTTAGGATATTTTCTTGTGATAAGTGTGTCATATAATTAGCAAACCCTATGCACTTTATTTTTCTTTATCTTCCTACTAATTCTTCCGTGTACTAGAACAATTCTTCAACAAACTCTCTAAATGAAGAGGGTAGGTGTTTGGAGATACCATTTTCGTGTGCGTCTCCATACTTTACTTCTCTCTGGTATATTTTCTTTTATTTGTCTTCCCCTAAGTAATGCTCGCCGATGTTTCTAGTACAGTTCAATTGCATTCTCTGTGTTTTTCGCTCCTGAAAACTTAGAACGTAGGCATTGGTTCAATGTTCTCAGCAGAACCTTTGCCGAACTAAATAGTGTTGAAATCATTGTACTGCTTAGCATTAGAAATAGCCATCTGACAAAATTATTTTCGGCATATATGTCACAATTACATGTAACTGTTACCAATGACGAAGTTATTTGTTTTCGTTATCAACGTTCGCAGTTACATTAATGGTTACCTGTTACTACGTTTCAATATAAACTATGTCGATACAGACTTAATTTCTTATTTTAATATAAAAATAAGTTTTTCTAGCTATGTTAACATTTTGATTACGTGTTTTATAATGCATATGCACTTGCTTCTACATTTCTGCACGCGCGCGTACACACACACACCAAGCTGTATTTCTCCTTGCCTTCTCCCTATTGGCTAAGTTGTTCGCGCCGTAAGTCCGCCTTTCTTAGCACGTGCAGATGGCAGCAGTCGCGAGTAAATGGAAAAGAAAAGAAAATTACATTCATGCAAATCGAGGTCGGAAGCATGTAGCTGCACAATATTAATAAAAAACTAACGTTAGATAAAACATAGTAATGCCATTTTGAAACGCGATGTTTCTAGAGAAGAGAAACATTAGCCCCAAGCACACATTATTGTCTAACACAGTGGTTCCCAACCTTTTCTACCTGGTGCACCCCTTTTCAACCCTAGAATATCTCATGGCCGTTTGTTTATTTATTTATTTTTGCTTCTTTCGAAAACCTTTGACAATAATTTGCAATCCACTTAGTAAAAGAGGGTTATCAAATATAGAGTAATATAAAACTGGTGTTTCAAAGCATTGGTGGCAGTAGAAATAAAATAGCGACTTAAGCCCACATAGAGATGCCGACAATCGATAAAGTTCTTTGTTCTACGCCGACAAGCCCCGCCCCCTTCCTTTGAGGGCTTACATGCCGCCAGGTCTCGTGTCGTTAGGCCCCGCCCCCTCTCGCTTTGTGTGCTTACATAATGCCGACAGTGTCTGTGCCGACAGGTCCTACCCCCTCCCCCATGCGTTCTACTGTGGCGTCCTGACTTGAGGGATTTGTTTTCTCGAGGCCTGCCGTCTCTCAGCAAATTAATTAGGTAATGTTCGTCAAACATTTTTTTATGACTACTAAGACCTGCACATTGCATCCTCGAGCAATTAAGTTTTTTGAATAATGAATTGTTGACTCGAGCGTGAGTATAAGTAGTCTGCTCACGGGAACAGTCTGTCTTATAATGAAAACGCTGCAGCCTTCTTCTATCTGTGGAAAGCGCTTGTCCATTAGCTGACAATGTTAGACGCTTTTACCACATTAATAGACTTTTAAGTTTGCACTCCGGATCTGATTACATACATTAGCGAACAACAACCTACTTCTGCCTGGTGGTAACGGTGACTTACATTAGCTGACAACGTTAGACGCTTTCACCACATTAGCGAACAATGTCAGTAATTGTTTTCCTAAGTGCTCTGCACAACTCTCACCACTTCAGCATTTAGCGGGGGAAATGATATAAAAAGCAGCAGCTTCTCCAATGAGTTCCAAGTTGACCGGGATGGCTGGGTTCGAATCCTAGGAGTGATTACAAATTCAGCTTCTAATAACTCAGAGACTAATTACGATAAATACGTCAAATAAAGTTTATTACATTAATGTCATTAGGTAGTTTCTTGTGAATGTATATTTGGGTACATAGTGTCCAGGGTTCGAATACCGATAAAAATGTAATTTAATTATAAATTTAATAACTCCTAAACTAATTAAGATAAAGACGCCAAATAAACTTTATTGCGTTTATGTTATTAGTTAGTATCTTGTGGATGTATATTTGGGTACCTGGTGTTCTGGGTTCAATCCTTAATTTTTTAAATCGTCATTATCTCAGAAACTAAGAGAGGTAGAGGAGTTGACCAAAGCATGATTGATAGCTCCTATGATGGGTAATTAATACTGTATATAATTTTCAATCAGTTGTCCTTACTTCGAATCCCGATCTTTCAATCACTTACTTATTTTTTTCTCTATACTCTAGAATATATCACTTAGATTGATGCTGTAACTGCATACAGCACCTTTAAACATACCAAACTAATATTGTAAATAATTTTGTTTCTTGTGTCCAGGGTTCGAATACCGATAAAATGTAATTTAATTATAAATTTAATAACTCCTAAACTAATTAAGATAAAGACGCCAAATAAACTTTTATAGGGGGAAGGGATGCTCTCCTGAAACATTAGGCCTCTAGACAGAAGCATTTATAGGGGAGAGATAGCGAATACCAGGGCTGATGCTAGGCTAGTCAGATGCTAAAGGAGGGAGAGATATGCTTTATACGAGAGAGATAGGGAATACAAGGAAAGATGCTATACTAAACAGGACTTGAGGGGTAGAATATGAGCGATATAGCGAACCGAGGAGAGGTATTAGGATAGGAGTTTTGAATGATGGAGTAGGCGTTTATATGCGAGATAGGGAATACGAGGGTCGATGCTAGGCTAGACGGTGTTGAATGAGGGAATGCATCTTATATGAGAGAGGTAGGGGAATATGAGGAGAAGTGCTAGGCTAGTCGGGAAGGTCTGAATGAGAGAGTATACGTGTATATGGGAAAAGATAGGGAAAACGAAGGTAGGTGCTAGGTTCAGAGTCTTCAAGGAGGAAAATGCATTTATATGAGAGCGGTAGGGCATACGAGGAGAGGTGCTAGTCTAGACATGGTTTGAGGATTAGAGTATACGTTTATATGGGAGAAATATGGAAAACGGGAGAGATACAAGGATAGACAGAGATTGAAGGAGGAGGAATGTAGGTTTATACTGTAATAAAGACAGTAATTCGATTATAAAACTTTTCTCATCCAGCGTTACAACACTTTTATATACTTATTTTCTAAACCTTACAAACTTTAGATTTGTTAAACAGTAGTGCGCGAGACGGAGAGGGACAAACAGTATATCGGTTTACAGTGAAGTATACGTCCTAACCTATTCCCACCTTGTTTGTTCTGGATCTTCTCATTGTCTATCATCATCTAACGTAACCACGTAACAAGACGTAACACAGGAAATCATACATATGGCACATTAATAAAAAAAATAAATAAAGGTATATATAATGAAACATAAACAAGTAGACAGAGGGTCATCGATACATAGAAAACCAGGAGTTGTATGTACTGAGACCATAGATTAGTATAGGCAAACAACAAAGAAGTGAATTTATAGTGTAAATAGCCTAATATTTTCAAATATTATTATAGTCTAAAAGTATATAACTTAATTATGTATCGAGTATTGAGAAATAAACGTTATTCATTATTCACTAATCTCAGATCACTGCAATTGTATTGAATCAATTCACAATTGCTAATGCCATTCAACTTTCATTTGTCTCTGATACATAAACAAATTGCAAAATGGAGAAGGACGAAAGTAATAAAAAGACTCAGGCAGCAAATTTTAAGAAAGAAGAGAAAGATATATGACCGACATTGTTTTAGAACACAAATTAGTGTTGAAAATAAAATGACTGATAGCTCTGCTAAGCGTAAGGAAGAGACATGGAAATAAATTGCAAATGAGTACAATTCTAGGAAGATCATCCAGTGTGAATGAAAATCCTTGAAATGATATTATGAGAACATAAAGAAAAGAATGAAGCAAGCAAATGCCATTGACAAGGTACGATTGTACAAAACTGGAGGCGTATGTATGTACCGCCTTTCTTAGACAATAGTAGCCAAATAACAATTGTTGCTCTTCTATTCAATCGCCAATGAGTTTGATGATGAAGTTGGATTCCATTCAGAAGTAATCACCACAGTGAAGGACATTGAAATAGTAAATCCAGATCCAACATGTCCTTCAGCAATTTTAATAACAGGTAAGGAATTTGAAGAAAGAAAAAGTGTAAAGGTGGCGTCTGCAGTTCCCATACAGAACTTTCAACTCCATTGCCTGAAAAGAACAAAGATGGCATAGGAGAGGGTTTTTATGAGAGGAGGCTTGAGTGTTTGGAAGAAGAGTACACAGTGAAAATGAAGATCAGGAAATTGGAACTAGAAATGAAAGAATCTCAGAAAAATTAAGCGTTGTTAATAACTTATACAACCATAAATATATTACAAAAAAGTAATGAAACAGGCAAGGAATAATATGGATAAAGAAACTGTTAAGCAGATCTACTACGCTTTCATTTATTTGCACATACTCAAAGTATGGAATTACACTTTCGGGAAATATTGCAGAAATAGACATGAAAAAGATATTTACCCAAAAAATAAAAAAGGACTTAGAATATTAGAAAAAGAAGATAAACAACATTCATGTAAACCAATTGTTTAAAAATCAGTTTACCTGAATACATGTAAAAAACATACCACTTTACAAAAAGTAATGCAGACTACATTTATTTTTTATAAACATTATCCTATTACATTCCTTCACAAAAAAACCATACATATTTCCTAAAGGCAAAGGTGATAGTCTAGACATTCTAAACACTCAGTTATATAATCATATACATCACACAGAAAGAGACCTGCATTATCAGTAAAAAAAAACTAAACATCTCAACAATGTCTGAATGATGTATTTTATAAGTACAAGTTTTTGATATTTCAAAGTTCCTGTTAACCATGATCGTAATTGAATAACACAATTTCTCGATCCAATCATGCTATAACTTTAGAAACTTTCAGCTTACTTATAATTTCCTCAATCTCAATGTGTGACTATTATTACCAGCATCCCTCGATGCAATTAGTAACCTCAATATATTTACTAGTCTATTCGGATTTTCAAGCGTTGATATCACTGAATCATCATCATATGAAGATTTCGTATTCTCGCAACTTCCGATGTATCCAGATTTTTCACCAACAGTAGTCTCCAGTGAAGGACAGAGGCTTGATCCGGTATAACATTCCCCTCTCTACGTCTTCGGATCTTCAAGTGCAGGAGAGAGAGTCGATTCAGTATAACATGTTGCTCTATGAAACTTAAATCTTGACAAAGAACGATTCTTAAAAATCCGCCCGCATACACAGCATGTAATAACGCGTTTTCCTCCATGTGTAATGTATGAGAAATTGAGTTTCTCATTCGTTAGTTGCACAGATTTTCTCGGGCAGTAGCTCATGCTAAAACTAAAAGAAATTAAATGAATACGTGAATGCTAACGCTCGAAGGAATTAAAAGCGAATGAATGAATTCATAACACGCAACTATGAATATATCCAGGATGAGGACGACGGAGGGAATTGCGATCAATGCATAGCAGGGGGAAAGGATACTCTCTTGAAACATTAGTCATCTAGACAACTATTGTTCACGGAGCCCGTAGACGTCAGGTTGAATGGGACAGACCTCAGGTTCAAATCTTTAAGGGTGCGGACCCCCGCCTTTTCACTGTCATGTATACTAAACCATCCTAACAGCGTAACATTACGTTACAACGACACGTAACCAGAACATGGCGAGTGCGAGCATGGAAAAAAGGATGCTCTCTGGGAACATTCGTGAAAAGGGATGCTCTCTGGAAACAGTCGCCATTCGCACAACGGATTGTCCCTAACATTTTCAGATTTCGGACCGTTCAACATCGTGACGCGCTCCTGTCATCTACATTTCAACGAAATTTTACCTCCTGAATTAAAGTTTGGTGCTCTGTATAGAACTGCACAACATGCATTACGCTGCGTGTCCCTAGCGTTTCCAGCTCCTGAATCGTTCCAGCTAGTGGAATGCCTCTACCATCTTCATGTCAACGATCTGTTACTCTGAATTAAAGTTTGGTGATCTGTATAGACCTGTATAACATGCATTACGCTATGTAACAGACTCATCACGCTATGTAACAACATGATCACGCTATGTAACAACCTAATCACGCTATGTAACAACATGATCACACTATGTAACAACATGATCACGCTATGTAACAACCTGATCACGCTATGTAACAAGCTGATCACGCTATGTAACAACATGATCACACTATGTAACAACATGATCACGCTATGTAACAACATGATCACGCTATGTAACAACACGATCACGCTATGTAACAACACGATCACGCTATGTAACAACATGTTCACGCTATGTAACAACATGTTCACGCTATGTAACAACCTGATCACGCTATGTAAGAACATGATCACGCTATGTAACAACCCGATCACGCTATGTAACAACATGATCACGCTATGTAACATGATCACGCTATGTAACAACATGATCACGCTATGTAACAACACGATCACGCTATGTAACAACACGATCACGCTATGTAACAACACGATCACGCTATGTAACAACATGTTCACGCTATGTAACAACATGTTCACGCTATGTAACAACCTGATCACGCTATGTAAGAACATGATCACGCTATGTAACAACCCGATCACGCTATGTAACAACATGATCACGCTATGTAACATGATCACGCTATGTAACAACACGATCACGCTATGTAACAACACGATCACGCTATGTAACAACATGTTCACGCTATGTAACATGTTCACGCTATGTAACAACATGATCACGCTATGTAAGAACATGATCACGCTATGTAACAACCTGAGCACGCTATGTAACAACATGATCACGCTATGTAACAACATGATCACGCTATGTAACAACCTGATCACGCTATGTAACAACCTGATCACGCCATGTAACAACCTGATCACGCTATGTAACAACCTGATCACGCTATGTAACAACATGATCACGCTATGTAACAATATGATCACGCTATGTAACAACCTGATTACCCTATGTAACAACCTGATGACTCTATGTAACAACATGATCACGCTATGTAACAACCTGATCACGCTATGTACAACATGATCACGCTATGTAACAACATGATTACGCTATGTAACAACCTGATCACGCTATGTAACAACCTGCTCACGCTATGTAACAACATGATCACGCTATGTAACAACATGATCACGCTATGTAACAACATGATCACGCTATGTAACATCCTGATCACGCTATGTAACAACATGATCACGCTATGTAACAACCCGATCACGCTATGTAACAATCAGATCACGCTATGTAACAACATGATCACGCTATGTAAATAGGGTGGACCATTTAAGTTGAGGCTATACAATATATCCAAAACTAAGCATTGTAGAAAGAAATGTCTTTAATAAAACTTGCTTGATATTATGACGAAAGTAAATGCCGCTAGTCGTATTTTGTTTGGAGGACGTTATGAGGGTCATTTTGGGTCAATTTATTTTTTTTAAATGGGAACCTACAATTAGGGTCAATTTAAAAAGACCCTGAAATGACCATCACAACGTCCTCCAAACAAAATACGACTAGCTGTACTTACTTTCGCCATAATATCAAGCAAGTTTTATTAAAGACATTTCTTTCTACAACGCTTAGTTTTGGATATATTGTATAGCCTTAACTTAAATGGTCCACGCTATTTACATAGCGTGATCATGTTGTTACATAGCGTGATCAGATTGTTACATAGCGTGATCATGTTGTTACATAGCGTGATCGGGTTGTTACATAGCGTGATCATGTTGTTACATAGCGTGATCAGGTTTTTACATAGCGTGATCATGTTGTTACATAGCGTGATAAAGTTGTTACATAGCGTGATCAGGTTGTTACATAGCGTGATCATGTTGTTACATAGCGTGATCATGTTGTTACATAGCGTGATCAGGTTGATACATAGCGTGATCAGGTTGTTATATAGCGTAATCATGTTGTTACATAGCGTGATCTGGTTGTTACATAGCGTGATCATGTTGTTACATAGAGTGATCAGGTTGTTACATAGCGTAATCAGGTTGTTACATAGCGTAATCATGTTGTTACATAGCGTGATCATGTTACATAGCGTGATCACGTTGTTACATAGCGTGATCATGTTGTTACATAGCGTGATCAGGTTGTTACATAGCGTGATCATGTTGTTACATAGCGTGATCATGTTGTTACATAGCGTGATCATGTATTTACATAGCGTGATCATGTTGTTACATAGCGTGATCAGCTTGTTACATAGCGTGATCATGTTATATTGCGTGATCAGGTTGTTACATAGCGTGATCAGGTTGTTACATGGCGTGATCATGTTGTTACATGGCGTGATCATGTTGTTACATAGCGTAATCATGTTGTTACATAGAGTGATCATGTTGTTACATAGAGTGATCAGGTTGTTACATAGCGTAATCATGTTATTACATAGCGTGATCAGGTTGTTACATAGCGTGATCAGGTTGTTACATAGCGTGATCATGTTGTTACATAGCGTGATCAGGTTGTTACATAGCGTGATCATGTTGTTACATAGCGTGGTCATGTTGTTACATAGCGTGATCAGGTTGTTACATAGCGTGATCATGTTGTTACATAGCGTGATCAGCTTGTTACATAGCGTGATCAGGTTGTTACATAACGTGATCATGTTGTTACATAGCGTGATCATGTTGTTACATAGCGTGCTCAGGTTGTTACAGAGCGTGATCATGTTCTTACATAGCGTGATGAGTCTGTTACATAGCGTGATCATGTTGTTACATAGCGTGATCATGTTGTTACATAGCGTGATCATGTTGTTACATAGCGTGATCGGGTTGTTACATAGCGTGATCATGTTGTTACATAGCGTGATCATGTTGTTACATAGCGTGATCAGGTTGTTACATAGCGTGAACATGTTGTTACATAGCGTGAACATGTTGTTACATAGCGTGATCGTGTTGTTACATAGCGTGATCATGTTGTTACATAGCGTGATCATGTTGTTACATAGAGTGATCAGGTTGTTACATAGCGTGATCATGTTGTTACATAGCGTGATCATGTTGTTAGATAGCGTGATCAGGTTGTTACATAGCGTGATCATGTTGTTACATAGCGTGATGAGTCTGTTACATAGCGTAATGCATGTTGTACAGGTCTATACAGATCACCAAACTTTAATTCAGAGTAACAGATCGTTGACATGAAGATGGTAGAGGCATTCCACTAGCTGGAACGATTCAGGAGCTGGAAACGCTAGGGACACGCAGCGTAATGCATGTTGTGCAGTTCTATACAGAGCACCAAACTTTAATTCAGGAGGTAAAATTTCGTTGAAATGTAGATGACAGGAGCGCGTCACGATGTTGAACGGTCCGAAATCTGAAAATGTTAGGGACAATCCGTTGTGCGAATGGCGACTGTTTCCAGAGAGCATCCCTTTTCACGAATGTTCCCAGAGAGCATCCTTTTTTCCATGCTCGCACTCGCCATGTTCTGGATACGTGTCGTTGTAACGTAATGTTACGCTGTTAGGATGGTTTAGTATACATGACAGGCAAAAGGCGGGGGTCCGCACCCTTAAAGATTTGAACCTGAGGTCTGTCCCATTCAACCTGACGTCTACGGGCTCCGTGAACAATAGTTGTCTAGATGACTAATGTTTCAAGAGAGTATCCTTTCCCCCTGCTATGCATTGATCGCAATTCCCTCCGTCGTCCTCATCCTGGATATATTCATAGTTGCGTGTTATGAATTCATTCATTCGCTTTTAATTCCTTCGAGCGTTAGCATTCACGTATTCATTTAATTTCTTTTAGTTTTAGCATGAGCTACTGCCCGAGAAAATCTGTGCAACTAACGAATGAGAAACTCAATTTCTCATACATTACACATGGAGGAATACGCGTTATTAGATGCTGTGTATGCGGGCGGATTTTTAAGAATCGTTCTTTGTCAAGATTTAAGTTTCATAGAGCAACATGTTATACTGAATCGACTCTCTCTCCTGCACTTGAAGATCCGAAGACGTAGAGAGGGGAATGTTATACCGGATCAAGCCTCTGTCCTTCACTGGAGACTACTGTTGGTGAAAAATCTGGATACATCGGAAGTTGCGAGAATATGAAATCTTCATATGATGTTGATTCAGTGATATCAACGCTTGAAAATCCGAATAGACTAGTAAATATATTGAGGTTACTAATTGCATAGAGGGATGCTGGTAATAATAGTCACACACAAGAGATTGAGGAAATTATAAGTAAGCTGAAAGTTTCTAAAGTTATAGCATGACAGGATCGAGAAATTGTGTTAATCAATTACGATCATGGTTAACAGGAACTTTGAAATATCAAAAACTTGTACTTATAAAATACATCATTCAGACATTGTTGAGATGTTTAGTTTTTTTACTGATAATGCAGGTCTCTTTCTGTGTGATGTATATGATTATATAACTGAGTGTTTAGAATGTCTAGACTATCACCTTTGCCTTTAGGAAATATGTATGGTTTTTTTGTGAAGGAATGTAATAGGATAATGTTTATAAAAAATAAATGTTGGTTCATTACTTTTTGTAAAGTGGTATGTGTTTTACATGTATTCAGGTAAACTGATTTTTAAAAAATTGGTTTACATGAATGTTGTTTATCTTCTTTTTCTAATATTTTAAGTCCTTTTTAATTTTTTGGGTAAATATCTTTTTCATGTCTATTTCTGCAATATTTCCCGAAAGTGTAATTCCATACTTTGAGTATGTGCAAATAAATGAAAGCGTAGTAGATCTGCTTAACAGTTTCTTTATCCATATTATTCCTTGCCTGTTTCATTACTTTTTACTTTCTCTACTACGTATATTAAGTAGGGGAAGTATTGCATTCCACCCAAAAATTCGATACCGAGATTTCACCGGAAATACATGTTTTGAGACCTCCTGAATCCAAAAAAAGCATTTTTGGAAACATCTCCGTGTGTGTGTCTGTGTGTCTGTGTGTGTGTGTGTGTCTGTGTGTGTGTGTCTGTGAACAGCATAACTCAAAAACGAACAGTCGGATAAGCACCAAACTTGGTATTTAGGTTCAGTATCTTCCAGAGATGCGACACGAAGGTTTTCAAGAAAATCCCCCCACCCCAGACTACCCTTTACATGGAAGATTTTTCGAAAATTTTAATTTTCTCAAAAATGGCTCTAACGATTTTGATGAAAATATCATATGTTTAAGATAATGTCATGAGAAATGAAATGTATATCTCGAATTTTCTGGGAATGTCTCCAAAAGTATTCTTCATTGTGAACGACTTTTGCATAACTGGTAAACCATAAGAGATAGACAAAATTTTACTACACAAAAAATGTAGATCGCGTTAAAATACACAACTTATGTCATATACATTTCTTTTGTTGAGTGAACCGTTTTCGAGATATTGCTTGTTATTCCCTTAAATTTTCCAATACTTATACTTTTTCTCACATTCGTTATTCATTTTTTTTATGTCCTGGACATGCAAAGAGAATGGAATGCGCCACATAGCAACCAGCGTTAAAATATTTGACTATCGCTTAAAAGCTACCATATTTCCCTTGCATCTACAAGAAAATTACCAATAAGATTGACATCTCGATATCTCGATTAACATGAACCATATGGAGAATAAGCGTTTGTAAAATTAGATTGTACAAGAGTAGAGAAAGTCATGTGAGTGTAACACATCAGATTTTTTGTAATATATTTATGGTTGTATAAGTTATTAACAACGCTTAATTTTTCTGAGATTCTTTCATTTCTAGTTCCAATTTCCTGATCTTCATTTTCACTGTGTACTCTTCTTCCAAACACTCAAGCCTCCTCTCATAAAAACCCTCTCTTATGCCATCTTTGTTCTTTTCAGGCAATGGAGTTGAAAGTTCTGTATGGGAACTGCAGACGCCACCTTTACACTTTCTCTTTCTTCAAATTCCTTACCTGTTATTAAAATTGCTGAAGGACATGTTGGATCTGGATTTACTATTTCAATGTCCTTCACTGTGGTGATTACTTCTGAATGGAATCCAACTTCATCATCAAACTCATTGGCGATTGAATAGAAGAGCAACAATTGTTATTTGGCTACTATTGTCTAAGAAAGGCGGTACATACATACGCCTCCAGTTTTGTACAATCGTACCTTGTCAATGGCATTTGCTTGCTTCATTCTTTTCTTTATGTTCTCATAATATCATTTCAGGGATTTTCATTCACACTGGATGATCTTCCTAGAATTGTACTCATTTGCAATTTATTTCCATGTCTCTTCCTTACGCTTAGCAGAGCTATCAGTCATTTTATTTTCAACACTAATTTGTGTTCTAAAACAATGTCGGTCATATATCTTTCTCTTCTTTCTTAAAATTTGCTGCCTGAGTCTTTTTATTACTTTCGTCCTTCTCCATTTTGCAATTTGTTTATGTATCAGAGACAAATGAAAGTTGAATGGCATTAGCAATTGTGAATTGATTCAATACAATTGCAGTGATCTGAGATTAGTGAATAATGAATAACGTTTATTTCTCAATACTCGATACATAATTAAGTTATATACTTTTAGACTATAATAATATTTGAAAATATTAGGCTATTTACACTATAAATTCACTTCTTTGTTGTTTGCCTATACTAATCTATGGTCTCAGTACATACAACTCCTGGTTTTCTATGTATCGATGACCCTCTGTCTACTAGTTTATGTTTCATTATATATACCTTTATTTATTTATTTATTTTATTAATGTGCCATATGTATGATTTCCTGTGTTACGTCTTGTTACGTGGTTACGTTAGATGATGAGAAGATCCAGAACAAACAAGGTGGGAATAGGTTAGGACGTATACTTCACTGTAAACCGATATACTGTTTGTCCCTCTCCGTCTCGCGCACTACTGTTTAACAAATCTAAAGTTTGTAAGGTTTAGAAAATAAGTATATAAAAGTGTTGTAACGCTGGATGAGAAAAGTTTTATAATCGAATTACTGTCTTTATTACAGTATAAACCTACATTCCTCCTCCTTCAATCTCTGTCTATCCTTGTATCTCTCCCGTTTTCCATATTTCTCCCATATAAACGTATACTCTAATCCTCAAACCATGTCTAGACTAGCACCTCTCCTCGTATGCCCTACCGCTCTCATATAAATGCATTTTCCTCCTTGAAGACTCTCTCAACCTAACACCCACCTTCGTTTTCCCTATCTTTTCCCATATAGACGTATACTCTCTCATTCAGACCTTCCCGACTAGCCTAGCACTTCTCCTCATATTCCCCTACCTCTCTCATATAAGATGCATTCCCTCATTCAACACCGTCTAGCCTAGCATCGACCCTCGTATTCCCTATCTCTCGCATATAAACGCCTACTCCATCATTCAAAACTCCTATCCTAATACCTCTCCTCGGTTCGCTATATCGCTCATATTCTACCCTTCAAGTCCTGTTTAGTATAGCATCTTTCCTTGTATTCTCTATCTCTCTCGTATAAAGCATATCCCTCCCTCCTTTAGCATCTGACTAGCCTAGCATCAGCCCTGGTATTCCCTATCTCTCCCCTATAAATGCTTCTATCTAGAGGCCTAATGTTTCAGGAGAGCATCCCTTCCCCCTATAAAAGTTTATTTGGCGTCTTTATCTTAATTAGTTTAGGAGTTATTAAATTTATAATTAAATTACATTTTATCGGTATTCGAACCCTGGACACCAGAAACAAAATTATTTACAATATTAGTTTAATATGTTTAAAGGTGCTGTATGCATTTACAGCATCAATCTAAGTGATATATTCTAGAGTATAGAGAAAAAATAAGTAAGTGTTGAAAGATCGGGATTCGAAGTAAGGACAACTGATTGAAAATTATATACAGTATTGATTGCCCATCATAGGAGCTATCAATCATGCTTTGGTCAAGTCATCTACCTCTCTTAGTTTCTGAGATAATGACGATTTAAAAAGGATTGAACCCAGAACACCAGGTACCCAAATATACATCCACAAGATACTAACTAATAACATAAACGCAATAAGGTTTATTTGGCGTCTTTATCTTAATTAGTTTAGGAGTTATTAAATTTATAATTAAATTGCATTTTTATCGGTATTCGAACCCTGGACACCATGTACCCAAATATACATTCACAAGAAACTACCTAATGACATTAATGTAATAAACTTTATTTGGCGTATTTATCGTAATTAGTCTCTGAGTTATTAGAAGCTGAATTTGTAATCACTCCTAGGATTCGAACCCAGCCATCCCGGTCAACTTGGAACTCATTGGAGAAGCTGCTGCTTTTTATATCATTTCCCCCGCTAAATGCTGAAGTGGTGAGAGTTGTGCAGAGCACTTAGGAAAACAATTACTGACTTTATTTCGCAAACATTCTTACCCTTTGTATCATAATCTATTATGACAGTGTGCATCACCAATCACGGAAATGTGGGTTATTCATCGGAATATGCATTAAAGATGCTTTTAGAGCACAACTCAGAAATGTAGCCTTCATTGCTACCTAGGCTGGCCACCAGAATTTCAGAAAGTGACAGACAGAAACTTAAGTGTAAAATGCCTATATGAAATACTCCAGTTTAAACAGTATGCGGAAAAAGTATATTTCCTACACTAGAGCAAATTTACACGCAAGAATCAGGAATGAATCTAAAAGAAAGAAGACAAAAGGAAGGAGGGATTCAAGAGAAAGGATCCATTGCATCATAACCTCTGAAATCATTTGCCAAACGTGAAGAGCGACTATGCAGTATCTCTTACAGGATGAGATTTAAGGCAGCAGTAGTGTGATGCATTGTTCATTACTCAAACACTTTAGAAAACCTGTTTTCGCAATATCAGTGGCAAGTGCAGTCCCAGTCGGTTGCAACCGTTATTGTTATTTATCAACGTACAACAACGGAAAAAGCAATGACGAATAAAGACTGAACGAGGGATTAAAACAATGCGCTTTTCTGAATTCTCCCACGAAGGTTAAAGCGTCTATCGACCTTTATCAAGAAACTTTTCCTGTCAACTGTGGTATATTCAAACGTGTTAATATTGTCGAGAAGTAAGCAAGAAGTCTTAAGATACGATAATCCACACACGACCAATCTACATACTCAGTTTCGCCGTGGACCTTGTGTCCACCACGGATGCACGAAACGATTCCTGTCAATCGACATATATTTCAGGTATTCCACGGCTGATCGACACAAGAAGGCTTTTGTTATAAAAGAAACGAACGTATGTATGTTTTAGGATTCTGGATTCGATATGGATAGAAAAGTGAAGCCTGCTCAAGCTATCAGAGGTTTGATGTCATGACATTATTAACCGAAACATCAACAGTTTCTGTATCCACTCTTTAAAAATTATCCATACAAAAGCTTATTTTGTTATATCCTTTATGCTAATAAAGACAACCATATGTAGGAATAGTTTCATTTTATTGTAGCTACAAGGAAGATAACGCGAACCATTCAAAAGCGGGCCACAAAATATGCTACATATGCTTTGAAATGTCATACTCATTGTATGACCACGAGAAGCAAGCGAATGGCAGCTCAGCATTTCCAAAAAGTATATGTGAAAAGTCAAACCAATAAAACGAATATCTCGATAATGGTTAATGCCATTACATTTTTTGTTTGATTTAAATTGTGTGCTTTAATGAGATCTCCAGTTTTGTTGAAGTAAGCTTTTGCATATCTCATGATTTACCAGTTATACAAAAGTATACAAAATTCCGGAATGAAGAGGACTTCACAGAAAAATCAAACTATAAATATAGTTCATGTAAATATATTTTATATTTTAAATACATATTCAAAATCAATTTCGTTTTGGGGTTACGCTATTCACACGAGCGCGCGCGGACCTGTCGTCTAAAAATGTCCTTTTTTTGTTTATTTATTCAACCGTCCCAAAACACGCATTTCCTGTGAAAACCCAAATATCCTTTACCTATCTACTAGGTACATGATGGCAGAGAAAGTGAAAATTTAGTTTAGACTTAGTCATCACTTCAGAGAGGATGTTTTGACGGTCGTTTTGGGGACAACATAGAACTAAACCATTTAAATTCTTCATAAAGTTTATTAATAATTAAGTTTCAATCAATTTAAAGGTAATTAATGTAGTATTAATAATAAATATTCACAACAATAACCTCTAACTTCTTTTCGCTAACTCTAGAGAACTCAAAGGAGGAAGGTTAAGAAGAAATCTTACCAACACTGTTATCAATACAAACAGTGGGCACCATAACAATACTCTAAAATTACGCAAAACACACTTTCGGCACACTTAAAATACAAATTGTAATACAAAACAATCGTACAATATCATCTGCATTGTCTCTGCGTGTGCGTAATTAATTCCTTTCGCACATTGTAGTTAAATACGTCGCAACTGAAAGAATTGAATAGTTCAGCTTTAAGAAAAACTCAAGTCCCTCAGAATAGTCTATTCACTTCCATCGCGGAGCTAAACATTGCCACTGCTGAAAAGGATCGTTTCTAGCTCGCGGCATTTTGGGGTATTGCATATCAGTTTCCCAATTAGCATCAGAAATGTATTAGCAGCACGGGGTCGAAGCTCTCTACCTGGGAGTATTATTCCTCCATGTAAATAATATGAATTTTGGTTTTTTGCAAAAATAAATATTAGTGTATTTCGCAAGGTTCGGCATGCATTTGTGTCATAAATTCATATACCTAAAATAGGTTGAACCCAAAAGACAAAGAAGGAAAGATAGTCAGTTGTCAGAACAGGGAGTTAAAACTAGACTAACAGTGAACCATGTAAATTAGTGTTACTCAACTCATTCTGAGGATAGTGAGAGAAAAGGTGTGTAAACAATGTTTCATTGTTTCTTCGTTTATTCCCCTTTAACTTCTCTGTTCACATCGGGGACTTAGGAAACAAATTATTTATAGATGAACCGTAGATTTTTAACGTTGATTTTATATTACTTTACTAAGAAACACATTCACTCCCACATCCTTACTTTCAAAGTCTGCGGAGGGTAGCAAATTATTTTAATTAAAGAAAACTTCCCCCGCCTCAGTCGGGAATCCTATCCGGGACATGTGGAATTGAGAAGCCAGAATGCGGACCACTCGACCACAGAGGCAGTCCAAAGAAAGTTTTCTTCGTTACATTGTTAAATACATCGTAATTCTCTGCAACAATATACTGAATACTTTGAAGCGACTGAATGATGGGTTGATTTTTTTAACATTACTCCACCAGAAAGATCATAGCGTGATGAGGTTTTGCCGCCCGAGTCAGTGTGTGGCACATAGTTGCGCAGTTCCCTTCAGTGTCATTTGTTGCTTTGCTGTTGATTTATAAAGAAGCTGGCCTTTGGCTTTATGGAATTGCTCTGTGGTTTTGCTACCCATTGAGGTACGGATGTTAAGTTTCTTCTTGATGTAACATCGTTGTAAGTAAGTTGTCGATAGATGACGGTTGCCTAGCTGCATTCCTATACTTGCTGCATATGTTACTTCTAGTTCTCTCATTTTCTGCATGCAATTTTGAGTTATAATGAAATATCCAGTCCGACATATATTCGGTGATGAACGAAACCCTGAAAGAAACCCAGTCTCATTGGCTGGTGCATCGGTGTTGAACGCGAACCTAACGACGCCACCGGCGCTACCGTCTGAGCCATCTCGCTTAGTTGAGTACATTTTGGGGAAGTTCATTTAGCTAAAAAATGTGGTAGACGCATAATCTATAATAATACTTTGTTGTTCACAATTTTAATCAACCTGGGAACACTAGTCTCTAGTGCTCGAAACTCCTTTGTTTCAAATGCATGGAGCGTAGTTAGCCGCAGGCATTGCGCCAGAGCTTTGAAACGGCATTAATTCGGTATATATAAAGTTTGGTCTCTGCTCCTTACTGTAACTTTGAAACCACTTTAGGCGTAACATAGAGTTTAATTACTTTTTGCTGGGTCTAAATATTTAGTTTCTTGCTTGGCACTCTTGCTGCGGAATGAACAATATATTTCAAGGAAACGCGCCAAAAAAGCAGGATTGTTCTCTTTGCGTAAATAAACGACTTCACGGCACATCAAATGCACACATGAGAAACCAACAAAAGTGTAGCGACGTGAAAGCTCTTGCCAAAAATTACTACTTTTATAAGCTGTGGAATAACGGACGAGATAAATAATGTATTCGCGTCTTGAATGGATAAACTTCAAAACAACACAAGAACTGGTTCCATCGGGAATGGTAACTATAAGCTTTGCTTTTCCTTAAGACTTGTATTCGATCAGAAAGTTTAGTGCTTGTTTATAATTCCGTTTCTGTGAATTACTGTGATTAGTTCTTGAGGCCATGAATGAGCATACTTTTGGTCTCGGCAAATATCGGTATTTTTCCAATCGGTGAGAATTACTTTAAATGGTTCCTGTTTCTAATTGGGGATGAGCAAAAAATAACGTAACGGTTATCTTAGGTATCGGTTACGGAAGTAATGGAGGCAGACACAGTAACTAGTTATCCCGTTAACGGTTACTAAAGTAACGCAAACAGGTTGGGTGACATCATTCACTGCATGTGCATTTGTAGCGCGTATCAGGAACTATAGTTACTTTAACTCATTACACAGTATCAGTCTCTTCCGCAAAAGTTCGTGAGTGGCATTGTCGGTTTAATATACCATCTGGCGAGAAAAAAAGCCTACTAATTATCCGCTTTGCTCCATATATGTAACCAAATGAGAATCTGCATCTTTTGTGATGTTAGACCAGTGGTTACCAACCTGGGGAGCGTAAGAGATTTATAGGGGGGCGCAGGCAGGTCAGAAGAAAGCAGAAACATGCGGTCAGACAAGTCAAAAATATTATACTCTTATTACAGTTAGCGAGAGCATTTTTTTTTTTGGAGTTGGTAGCATCAGCTTTGCCTTGCGCATCACCAAGTTACTGCTGACACAACACATTCTGCAGTCTGCTCTCTGCATTGTTGTCAGTATTACGCCTGTTGTGCTCTGTAGAAGTAAATAATATTTTTAGTGGTTTTGTACGTTGAGTGAAAATGGCTGCTAAAGAAAGATTGTATAATGAGGAATATATGAAGTATGGATTCACGTTTATTGAAAAAGACAGTGTCCAACTGCCACAATGTGTTGTGTGTCATAATGTCTTCAGTAACGGCTCATTGTGGTCTTTGCGTCTGGAATGTCATCTAACAACGGCGTTGAAAAATAAACCAAAGGAATTTTTTGTTGGAAAAAGAAATTCTTTAAATCGAAGCTGAACTCTACTGGGATCTTTCAACAGGGAAAGTGAGAAAGTTATTGAAGCATCATATGAAATTTCTCTCTTAATAGCAAAAAATAAAAAACCTCATACTATTTATGAGACGTTAATTAAACCTTCGATTCTTAAAGCAACCAGGATTGTTTTTGGAGAAGATAAGTCAGCAAAAAAGTGGACAAGATACATATTTCAAATAACAGTGTGCAACATAGGATCGAAGAAATGGTCCTGAATGTGAAAGAACAGCTAGTTAAAGGACTGAAAATGCCCCCCTTTTTTGGCTTGCAGTGTGACGATTGCACTGATATAGCTCAACAATGTCATTTAATAGTATATTGCCGATTTGTGTACCAGAGGAAAATAATGGAAGAACTGTTGTTTCTTAAAAACTTGGAAACATCAAAAGGTATTTTCTGCCATTAATGAATCTTGGGCTGAAAATGGTTTGTCTTGGGACAGAGTTATGGGATTTGTACTGACGGAGCACCAGTCATGTTAGGTTCACGTTCTGGCTTCCTAAGTATTGCCAAAGAAAAAATCCTAAACTTATGGCTCTCACTGTATGATCCACAAACAAGCCTTAGCTTCTAAACGTTTACCTGAGAAACAGAACACTACACTGAAAGTGGCTATCAGTGTAATTTATTTAATTAAGTCAAGTGCTGAGAATACTCGTCTTTTCCGAGACTGATGTCATGATCTCAATGCTGAACACCAATCTTTAATATTTCATACACAAGTCCGGTGACTTTCGAAGGGCAATTGCTTGGCAGGCTGTATGAATTGAAATCGGAGGTAGAGCTATTTCTTTTAAGTCAAGGGAAAGCTGAGCTTCATCGTTCATTTACTGATGACAGCTTTATATTTTCCCTGGCATACCTTGCAGACTTCTTTGAAACCTTGAGTAATCTGAATTTGAAACTACAAGGTAAGAAACGCCACAATAATCGATACTAATGATGCCATAAGGGCCTTCTTGGAAAGTACACAACTATGAAAGCTTCGCCTGCATGCTACCATTACTAACTTTTCGTCATTCCCTCGATTCAATGAACTTCTAGATAGGCAACAATGCGGTGTCAACGAGTGGAGAGTTATCATCAGTGAACACCTGGAACGGCTTCAAAGAGAGTTCAATCTTTATTTTCCTGATTTGTCTTCAGAAGAATGGCAGCGCAAATTAGCAAGCTCACCCTTCACAAATAATGTGTATGTACTTCCTGATGAAGTGTACTAAGAGCATGCAATTGAATTGAAAATGTGATTCGAGTACTAAAGAACAGTTTCAACAAATGGTGTTGGAAGAATTCTGGGCCGGTTTCCCTTCATTTATCCAAGAGTGGCAAAGGAAGCCTTAAAACTCCTAGTACAGTTCTCATCTACATGCCTATGTGAGGCCGAATTCTACACTAGCCATCATGAAAACAAATACCGCAGTCCCTGAATGTGGTGAGTGACCTTAGATGTGCTTTAACTAGTTTGAAACCAAACATTCAGGAACTGCTTAAAGAAAAACACTTTCAGCCGTCTGATTGATGTTCTGAATTCGCCTTGTGACTTTCATCACATAAGAAAGTTAGATATGAAAAGTGTAGTTGAAGCGAAAACAATATCATTAGGTATTTAAGTAAGACATAAAGACATTTCTATTTCGGCCACCAGTAGAAATAAAATAGCGACTTAAGCCCACATAGAGATGCCGACAATCGATAAGGTTCTTTGTTCTACGCCGACAAGCCCCGCCCCCTTCCTTTGAGGGCTTACATGCCGCCAGGTCTCGTGTCGTTAGGCCCCGCCCCCTCTCGCTTTGTGTGCTTACATAATGCCGACAGTGTCTGTGCCGACAGGTCCTACCCCCTCCCCCATGCGTTCTACTGTGGCGTCCTGACTTGAGGGAATTGTTTTCTCGAGGCCTGCCGCCCCTCAGCAAATTAATTAGGTAATGTTCGTCAAACATTTTTTATGACTACTAAGGCCTGCACATTGCATCCTCGAGCAATTAAGTTTTTTGAATAATGAATTGTTGACTCGAGCGTGAGTATAAGTAGTCTGCTCACGGGAACAGTCTGTCTTGTAATGAAAACGCTGCAGCCTTCTTCTATCTGTGGAAAGCGCTTGTCCATTAGCTGACAATGTTAGACGCTTTCACCACATTAATAGACTTTTAAGTTTGCATTCCGGATCTGTTTACATACATTAGCGAACAACAACCTACTTCTGCCTGGTGGTAACGGTGACCTACATTAGCTGACAACGTTAGATGGCACCAATTACGTAAAAATCAGTAAGAATTAAGAGGACTGTATAGACTATTCAAGAAAATTCAAGATATACTCTTTATTTTGCCAACTTTCAAAACGTGATATTTTAATAAACATCGTTTCACCCACTTTTGAGAAAATAAAAAATAATGAAATGTTTGTTATAGAAGGGTTCCTTTGGGTGAGTATAAAATCTTCGCCTGGCTTCTTTAAATGGTGTTTGAAATTTGGTATTCATTTGAGTTTTCGTTCTTGAGTTGCATTGTTCAAACACACAGGCGCGCGTATACACAACCAAATACATGCGTGAATTTTTCTAAATGTTTTGGTAGGATTCAGGCGGCCTCAGATGTTCACCAAAATGTGTATTTCCGATGAAATTTCGATGTCAAATTTTCCACAGAACACAACATTTCTCTATCTGCAATAGTTATGCGGTAGAACGAGGGGAAAAACACAAACAAACAAACAAACAAACAGAGAGAGAGAGAGAGAGAGCTAGTGCGGATGTTGTTTGGATCAACCAATGATTTCTGTGCTAGGGTTTATTGATTCTAAAATAAAGGAATAATTTACTAATACATGAAAATCAAGGTCATCGGACAAAACAACTTATGAGGCTTAATTTTCCAATATAAAGGAAGAAGTACAGTAGTTACATTTTGTAGCTTTTGGAATTTCTCATATGTATTAGAAACCAGCTTTTATGTTCTTACAAAGACTTTCGTCGAAACATATTTAAAAATATCGTGGAATCACCTACATTTAGTATATAAAAGGGGAAAATCTATTATTATTATTATTATTATTATTATTATTATTACCATCTGGGTGTTATACAGTTACATAGCAATTATTTGTCATTTCGGGCAGTATTACACTCAAACATCTCTGCGTTTACTGCATTCACACTACTGAAAAATATACATTTTTGAGGAAAACGTCACCAAGCAGTTTCATTATCTACGCAAATGCGCACAAACAAAATCAAAATTAGTTTGCTACGGTTTCATTCTTAGGGCCATTCTGCTAGTCATTGCGCATAACATAGACCCCATCAGATGATAATGAATATAGGCTTTTCAATAGAGACATCAGTTTTCCATTTTGTTATAATTTTTACTTCCTCTGCTACCTACCTATAACAAGTAGAGGAATAAATAAGCTGAATAAAAAGGCGTTTTTACTTTGTCCTCCACTTACGTATATTAAGTAGAAGTACTACTGCATTCCACCCAGAAAAGCTATACCGAGATTTCACAAGAAATACACGTTTTGAGGCTCCGTGAAAAATTAAAAAAATAGAAAAAGGTCTGCGCGCGTGTATGTGTGTGAACATCATAACTCAAAACGAAAAGTTAATTTAATACCAAACTTTATATCAAGTTCAGCGTTTTTCAAGAATGCGAAATGTACATTTAAAAAAATTCTGTTACCGCAAACTACCCTTTACATGGAAAAAATTTATTTATTTTTTTTATTTTATCAGAAATAGTTGTTACGAATTTGAACTACCAAATGTTGAAGAATTTGCATCACATATAAAATTTCTATATTGAATTTTCTGGGAGTAGCATTTGAAGTCCTCTTCTTCGGAAGGAATTTTGTATAATCTTGTATAACTGATAAACGTTAAGCGATAGAGGAAACCTACTACACAAGAAATGTAGATCCCTTAAAACACACAATTTATTTCAGATAACATTTTGCGGCATCAGCCATTTCCGAGACATCTGTTATTAATGGTTCGAATTGTTTAATGCTTAACCATTCTTTTTAAGTCCTCTCAAAATTCAGTTGTTTCTAGCGATTCCACTGAAATAAAATGGAATTTTAAGGGCAGCATATAGCGTCCAGCTCTTAAAACATTTGACTCCGCGGTTCCCTTTGTGATTTTGAGAAATGTGTAATGTAGTTATTTCTGCAAAAAGCTTATTTGGATTAAAATGAAATAGATATAAAGATAAGCTTTAGTAAGACTATTTTGTATACCCACTAATAAACGATAGAGGGTAGAGAAAGTCATGTGGATATATCTTATCAGACATTTTTCTTGTGGTCATGCAAAGAGCATGGAATTTCAACGCCATCGCATAGCGATGCGCGTTTTAAAAATTTGACGTATCACCTATCATGTAGTGACCTTGTTATAATACAAAGACTTGTAAACGTGTAATGAAAGTTATCTCGATTAAAAATAAATAAATATTTAATCATAATCATTCCCTATCCCCCACAGGGAATGCTATAAAATTATATAAGTTTCTTTTTCTCCTCCTCACAGAGAACTGTCCCTAAAACATTACGGGATTTCTGTCTCCCCTCTTCGCCGATGAAATGACCTTTGGCAGAGATGGCATCGTCAACTAATAATCGTCATCTGTGGGCCAGAGAAAATCCCAGGGAATGGTTGAATTGTCGCATCAGCAACAGTTCAGCGTTGGCGTTTGTGCAAGTATGGTGACCACCTACTTGGAACATTTGAGCTTCCACAACGCCTTAACAGATAGACGTATCTAGAATTTCTGCAGAACAAAGCCTCTTTTGTTTCAGAATATGCATTTACCACTACGATACGTAATATGGCTGATGCATGTTGGAGCGTGAGCCCACTTCGGCATTATTGTTCAACACTTCAACGTATCTTCAGAAGATGGATAGGACGAGGAGGCCATGTTACATGACCCGCTCGATCACCGGGCTTGATATGCCTTGATTTTTACTTGTGGGAGCATCTGAAAAGTGTTGTGTGCGCTGAGCCAGCTCCTGATGTGCAGAAACTTGAACAGCGTCTCCATGTAGCCTGTGGGACTATTCAATACAGGCTGGCACTTTCGAAAATGAGAGACAATCCATGATGCGCCGTGCGGACGCTTGCATTGCATCACATTGAAAATCTGTTGTAACATGGATGAAATTAATGCTACATAATGGGTATACTAATTGCTTTATTGCAGACACACAGTCAATTTCCGGGCAAAGGTTAATATGAACTATTTTGTTCCTTTACCTGTCAGGTATCACCACCTGGAGTTTGTCACTATAGTTTCCATTCAAACTGAGACAAATGTCTTCATATAACGGTGAATATTTCGCAAATGCCTAATGACATGTAAAACATTGCTTGGCATGTATTCGTGTTCCCTGTAGTAAGTTCTTGTCTATTCTTTTGTGGTTTTCCGTCACATAAAACTTGTAGCGATATTTCCGCCTGGTTAAGCATACACAAAAAGGAACTCCGTAATAATTATAAGTTAGGAATTATTGATAATTAATTTACGTACAATTTGATAATTTTCCATAATTTTAAAGCAATATGATTCAAAACTGTATCATCGAAAGCCCTTCTGAAGTTGTAAATAATATTGTTTCAATAAGTCAAGTTTCAATAATATTGTTAAATAAATAAAGGCGTAATTGCATAAGAAAAACTGCAAGATTTAGGCGAAATAAGAGTAGCTTCGTTTCGAACTGTCCCTTATGTTTTCCCAACGTGGGGCCATAAAATTCGAAAGTTTCTTTTGTACTTCGTGGGGATGAGGAAAGTTTTAAGAGTAAACAGACGCTATGAGGCAACGGACTTTTCTTACAGTTAGGCTTTGAATTTTCAACCAGGGAACCAATAAACGTAGAGGATAAGTATTGGAACCAATGAAAAGATAGCAAGACGCAGTCACATGTACAAAATTTGGAGGCGAACAGTGACTGATATATGTGTGAATTTGAGACAGTTTGTAATGACTCTTCGTTAAGGTAGCACGTAGCACTCCGGGTCAGAAAAGAACGCTAAGTTCCGAAATTTGCTAAGTGCCGCGCAATTATGCAATTATAAAGTGACGTAGGTGAAATATTTATATAATGCGCTAACGGCATTCTGCGATATAATTATATCCAAGCTAATAAACGAGTTAATGTTGGTCAAGTGACTACTTGAAGTTCGTGCGAATCTAAAGAGCGGTGATAGAGCACCGAGATATTAAATAACTAGCCGGAGCAAACTTTAGTGTTTCAATAGACAATAGTGGGAAGACAGTGCTAAAAGAATCACACGTGTTAAGGAATACCAATGAATATTGCAGGATTTCTAGCATAAAGAGCGAGAAAAGTGAAAACAGTGTTTCTTTCAAGACAATATCCTGGTGTCACCACTCCCACAATCCTACCCTGGCAACAATTGTACGGAATTTCAGGCCGATTCGCCGACAATTGACCCTGAGGTACGACGAGAAGTGCTTCCTGACTGATATCGGCGAATTCGAATCCTGAAGACTACCCATACAACGGCGCAGAGACGAGAACGACGAAGGTAAGATACCCACAACGAAGTAGCAGGAAAAACCTACAAACTTTATCAGAATAAGGATAACTTTTCTATTTACAGAATGTTATAAACACAGATGTCCAACAATCGATATAGCTCAGATGTTTAATGATATAAATAATTAGCCATTTTTGAGAAAATAATAAAATAAATGAAGTGTAATATTAAAGGTTGTTTGAGGTTGGGAAATTTTCTAAAAATAATTGCCTTGCGTCCTTAACAGGATTATGACCTAAATATGCAATATAGAATGAAACAGTACACTTACCCCACACATTAATTATATCAATCAGAACAATATATATATATATATATATATTGGCGGACTAAAATCCTTACCGTATAATAATGCTGGAAATGTTGACCTGCTCTCAAACAGGCAGCAATATCTCGTGTAAATATTCTCGCTCAATCTCCGAAGCTCAGCAGCAGGAATTCTTGTGATGAAACGCCTCATTATGGTCAGAAAATTGGAGTGTGGTGTGCGATAAGTGCTAGAAGAATAATAGGGCTCATATTCTTTGATGAAACAATAAATGCAGAGCTATATCAGAGGTTAATTCTGAGGCCATTTCGCAATCGCTTGACAGAAGAAGAGAAATCGTATGGTTGGTTCCAGCAAGATTCTGCAACAGCACAAACGGCTGCCGAATCATTACATGCAATAAGAGCGGTGTTTGATGATAGAATAATTAGTGTTGATTTGTGGCCCCCTCGTTCTCCTGACCTAACGAGTTGTGATTTTTATTTATGGGGTTCTTTAAAAGACAAAGTGTATCTTCCAATCCTCGCACACTACAGGAACTTAGAGGAAACATTGTGCTAGAAATCACAAGAATTCCTGCTGCTGAGCTTCGGAAAGTGAGCAAGAATATTTACACGAGATGTGCTGCCTGTTTGAGAGCAGGTCAACATTTCCAGCATCTATTATAAGGTAAGGATTTTATTCCCCCTCTGCCGGTGTAATTTCCCCGGCGACTGCCGGCTGTCTTGCGCAGTAGAGAGAGGTCTCGAGTGGGTTCGAATATTATTTAACAACGCATCGATAATGCTAATAGTAATTAAACATTTCCAATGTATTTAGACAGCGTAGATACGCAAACAAGGAAAAAGCAGAATATACTCGGAAAAAATAGACTTAGTCATTGGAAAGTTTAGACACTTAGCAGAAACATAAATACAAAGCGAAACAAAGGCCAGTGAAGAATCTTTAGAAATTATTGTTCTCTCTAATACGGACGTCGTGTATACTCACCATGAAGAAGAGTGGGAAAGCCATCGAACATTCTAGAAGTTTTTTACACCAATTTCTGCTATTGGCAGAAATCAGGAAAAACACGAATTTTCAGAACCAATGACAGAGTTAGAATTAAAATCCACCAATGCAAATATTACGATAGTTCGCTAGGAATGAAAATACAGGCGTGACATATCGAAGCGCCACTCGCAAACGAACTCTCACAGAAACATCCTGTTACTGAGCTTACATACGTACGGATGTGCTATACTGTCGTCGAAGACACAACACTTACTTCATAACATGTGGTCTCCATAGATTTTATACACATCTGATTTACACCCTCAATACCGCGAACCTCTAATCAGTGGTTAATATAATCGCAAACGACCACGGGAGCGAACAATTAACATGGTGTTGTACGAGTTCAGCGGAAATATTTGAGACGGCTAACATACTTCGTCATAACAGATAAATACAAGGGTTAGTCAGTATCGCGGAAAATAAATAAAACGCGATGGGTTTAATGGTTACACACGCACGCACGCACGCACGCGCGCACGCGCACGCCCACACACACACACACACACACACACACACACACACACAAATACAGAACTGTAACCTAATTACACAATCATGAACCGGTAGTATAATAATTATTAAGATAGTAAATAACTCAGGGTAATTATTTCATTATTAATGCTCAATCACAACCATGCTGAGAAAATAAAGAGTCAAGCAGAGGCTAATTACCCCAACACCGTGAACTTCATTTATAACGCCGCAAATGCTCACGCTACCGTGGGGCCCGAAATAGTGCGAGTGGCCAATAGCAGTCATCCACACTGGCGAACACAAACCCAGAAGGAAGCCGATTCAAACCCGGAAGGAAGGAAGCCGAATCCACCCAGAAGGAAGGAACTCTACCATTCTCGAAGCCCCCACGACAACAGCAGCGGACTACAAGAATTCCCAGAACGCCTAGAACGTCGAGACTCGCCAAGTAGTAGTAGAGAGGAAGTAACTATCAATGTTAAGGATGAACTAAATAAACAGAGGGAGCAAGTAACTACTAACGTTAAAGAAGAGCTAAATAAACAGAGAGAAGAGCTGAACAATGACAACAAAGAGATACAGGGAAGGTTAGACAATAGCTAGAAAGAAATGAAGGGAAGGTTAGAAAGTAACAGAGAAATTCAAGCAAAGGTAGAAAATAGTTGTCAGCAACCAGATCAGAAAATCAATAGCAAGTTAACACGGCACAGGAGGTGTTAGAGGACATTCGCTAAGGGCAGAACCAGATGCAAGGGGACTTCTTGTTACTAAAAGCAGAACTAGCAGGGACACAAGCCAATGTAGATAATATTGTTGAACAGGTGGAAACCCTAAAACAAGCAAATGTATTACTTAGGCAATACATGAATGAAAGGTGGAGGAATAGCTGTGTAATTATTGAAAAGAAAACTGCCGAATTAGGGAAAAGCATTCAAAAGGAAACTGAAACAGTAAAATGAAATGTAACAAAAAAGGTTACACAGTTGACTGAAACCAAAGAGTCAATATGAATTATATATAATTAGATATAGTCAATGAATTGAATTATTTTAAATATCGCGAAACGACCAAGCTGTCAAAGCGACTTAAAATAAATAAATAAATAAATAAATAAATAAAAGTAAACCACAACTAAAGAGTCTGAAGTGCAAGAAGCACATAGTTTTCGAATTCAGTGTCTTAAACAAGAAGTCTCTCTTTAAGACATGCTATGTATATGCTATTCAATTGTTTATGCCCAATACGGACCCTAAACTTAAACTTCACAACATATTACTTTCTCTACTACGTATAGTAAGTAGGGGAAGTATTGTATTCCACCCAAAAATTCGATACCGAGATTTCACCGGAAATACATGTTTTGAGACCCCCTGAATCCAAAATTTTTTTTTTTGGAAACATGCCCGGTTCGTGTGTGTGTGTGTGTGTGTGTGTGTGTGCGCGCGCGCGCGCGTGTGTGCGTGTGTCTGTGAACAGCATAACTCAGAAACGAACAGTCGGATAAACACCAAACTTGGTATTTAGGTTCAGTATCTTCCAGACATGCGACACGAAGGTTTTCAAGAAAATCCCCCCACCCCAGATTACCCTTTACATGGAACATTTTTCGAAAATTTTAATTTTCTCAAAATGGCTCTAACGATTTTGATTAAAATATCATATGTTTAAGATATTTTCATATCTCGAATTTTCTGGGAATGTCTCCAAAAGTATTCTTCATTGTGAACGACTTTTGCATAACTGGTAAACCATAAGAGATGACAAACTTTTACTACACAAAAAATGTAGATTGCGTTAAAATACACAATTTATGTCATATACATCTTTTTTATGGAGTGAACCATTTTCGAGATATTGCTTGTTATTCCCTTAAATTTTTCAATACTTATTTTCTCAAATGGGAATTCGTTATTCATTTTTTTGTCTTGGTTATGCAAAGAGTATTAATCTGTGGCAAAGAGAATGGTGCTGCACCTAGCAACCAGCTATTAAGATATATGTCGATGCCTAAAGGCTACTGTATTTCTATATTGCCCTTGCAAATACAAAACAAGGGGAACATAGCACGCCTTAAGCGATTGTCAAATATTTGTAGAACTGGTCGCTATGTGTAAAATGTAATTCTCTTTGCATGACAAAAGATCTTTTCTGCAAATGTTTACCTCGATTAATATGAAATAGTAAAAATAGTTTGTACAAGAGTAGAGAAAGTCATGTGAGTGTAACACATCAGATTTTTTATTTTGCAAAGTTGTTAACTGTGAATTTTCGTTATGGTTTGCAAATAAAATCATGTATGCAAAATGTGGAAGGTGAGAGAATTTTATGCTCGTCATAAAAATCTTCCCACTCGTAAAAGAAAAACCCACTTCAGCCACAAGTTGCGTATATGAATATTAAGATTTATTTTTAAATACACCTAAAGGAGATTCACTTATCAATTATCCTCATTTTACAACAAAATAACGATGCCTGAGTTTTGTTGACCGTTTTCATTAATTTATTTTTCCATTTGAAACAAAGTTATCAGAATTGCGACTTGCGAGTTGTTGGTGCTATTGTATGCCAACATTTCTCGGAGTTAATCTGTGAGAGACAAAATAATTTTGCTCCACTCTACCCGAAAATTTTGACCAACATTTAAAAACTTAATAAATTATATGCTTTATCTTAATTTTTAAAATGTTTTTCTTATGAGTTACCATTACCAATTCCATGGATTTTTTCACCTATCTAAAGGGGTGCTATAAAATGGAATTGAGAGAATACTTACAGCAGAACTTGACAAGATACTACTTTCCCGTCAACTAAGAAGCTCCTCTTTTCCACGCCGCTCTGCTACTGAACTCCATTTCGGAAGCTTTTAGCACACAATTCGCATCAGCCAAGTTCTCCTACACAAGGAGAATATTCCTTGCGAATACTCAACAGCACAAATGGCTAAGGGAAACTGAACCAAAAGAAATGTGTTCCGTCCCCTTGCTGCTCAGAAACAGGGGGAAAACAGTTATTGATCAAGGATGCGTCACAGACCAACGACTGGTCAATTTCGTCACCAAGAAAGAGTCTGTTTGCTCTCATCTCTCTGCTTTATATTTATCTCCTTTCTAGTTTTCACATTTCAGGGATGAAATCAAGCTTAAAATTTAGAGATATTTGTTAATTCCTGAAATATTATTTGCTTTATCATGTGGAATGTATTAATTAACCCCTGTGGCTGCAACTGATATAGCCTAGCGAGTTTCACATCCCTTAATCGATGAATTTAATTGCGACAGCATACAACAATATATAGCTGCCTAAGAACTCCGTATACAAATGGTTACAACTAGATTTCAGAACCAGTCCTCTGAAGTATGGGTATTCGACGGGATGGTATGTATTCTTCTTACTTCTGTTTGTGGTGTGTCATACAAAATTCAACAGGTAATGCTCATAGAGTTCCTCAGCGATATTCGCTTCCTTACCATGCTTCGAGGATTCTCGTGCTGAAGGATGCTGCTGCTGCTGTTAGCTTCTGTCTACTTAAATTGATGAGGATATATCACTGAACATGCGCGATATTGTAACAGGCGAATGATTGAGTATCTCAGGAGATTCAACAAAACCATCCTCAATAAATGCGTCGTCTTCCAAGCAAAAGTGAACACATCTTTCAAAGTTCTTAACAGAGAGAACGCTGCTGAAGAAATGCACTTACAGGTTTCTTGCTTCATGTCTTTCAAGACTGTATGATTAGTGGTAAACACGATCCTTTAAATAGCTCAATTGAAAAATGAAACATGGAAACAGCCCTCGGCATCTTATTCATCTGGAAATACAGTTTTCAACTTGTTAACAACTAAACGAAATGATGCGGCTGCTGCGCTACTATATTGTTAAACCGTAAACCAACTTGGAAACTCTTAAAAACCGAAGCAGCTAATATTTGGAACTCCAATTTCGAGCACACTAATTACGTTTTTGAAGAAATGGAATATTTTCAATAACAATAGGAAATTATACACTGATCAACGACTTTTATGCCAGGACTTCGCTGAAGGTTGCTTGTATCAGAATCATCATCTCCATTTCCAATGGCCGCTACAGGAGCTCCGGAAATCAGGGTCAATCACAGGAGATTATTATTCGGCCCATTTCTTCAATAGTATTTTCGGACTTATTTTTCTTTGTAAGAGTATCCGCTGTGTTAATATTTAACATATTTCCTTAGTTTTAGTATTCTTAATCTGTCCCTTTAGTATTATTATTATTATTATTATTATTATTATTATGTCAACGTTCAGTATAGCATTTTTTGGAACCTCGTAATTTATTACTTTATTGCATGTTTTCGTCTTTTTTCTTTTTACATATTTATTTAAGGTCACAGAATTCAATGTCTCTTTTAATTTTGTTTGTTTGTTCCTTCGATGATCTTATACTTATACATAAAGTCTTTTTATTTAAAATCTAAATTCAATTAAATTTAACATAAAACAGAATTTACTTCGTTCAACCATTCATACAATCAACTCCAACTTGGTATTTAAAGTTCAGCACCTTCCAAAGATGCGACACGAAGATTTCTAAGAAAATTTCCCTACCACAAACTATCCTTTACAGGAAACATTTTTCAAAATTTTTTGATTTTCTAAAAAATGGATCTAATGATTTTGAGTTTTTGAGATTTTGATTAAAATATATATTAAAGATATTTATACGACAAAAAAATGTATATCTTGAATTTCCTGGGAATAGCCTCTGAAGCCCTTTTCATTTTGAAGGAATTTTGTGTAATCTTGTATAACTGGTAAACATTAAGCGACAGACGAAGACGCACTACACATGAAATGTAGATCTCTTTAAAACACAAAAAATATTTCAAATAACTTTTCTGATGGCACCAGCCATTTCTGAGATATCCGTTATTAACGGTTCGAATTGTTCAATACTTAGCCATTCTTTTAAAGTTCTGTCAACATTCAGTTGTTTCTCGAGATTACATGGAAACAGTATGGAATTTTATGGCCAGCGTATAGTGTCCGGTTCTTAAACATTTGACCATCGCTATTCTCTTTGTATCTATAGCGAAATGTGTAATGTAGCTATTTCTGCAAAGGCTTATTTGGATTAAAATGTAGCAGATAGAAAAATAAACTTTAGTGAAAGTATCTGTATACCGACTAATAAACGATAGAGGATAGAGAAAGTTATGTGAATGTATCGCATTAGAATTTTTTTCGTGTTGTATAGTGGATAAAACGTAATATGGAACTGGCTGTTGATTGTTTATACAGGGTGGACAATTTAAGTTGAGGCTGTATAATATCTCCAAAACTAAGCGTTGTAGAAAGAAATGTCTTGAATAAAAATTACTTGATATTATGGGGTAAAGTAAATGCCATTAATAGTGTTTTATTTGGAGAACGTTGAGATGGTCATTTTAGGGACAATTTTAATTGACCCTAATTATAGGTTCTCACTTAAAAAAAATGTAATTGACTCTAAAATGACCATCATAACGTTCTCCAAACAAAACACGACTAATGACATTTACTTTCCCCCAGAATATCAATCAGCTTTTCCTCAAGACATTTCTTTCTACAACCCTTAGTTTTGGAGATATTGTGCGGTGTCAACTTAAATGGTCCATCCTGTATATATTTATGTGTAGTTATCATATAGTATCCCACAACCCAGAGTGTGTTTACCGTTTTAAGTTTTGCTCGAACAGTCACGTCTAGACCAGCTTAAATTTATACATAAATTCCCTTATTTATACATAAATTATAGAAAAACCCACAGCCAACAGTTCTAACTCATGAAAATTTAGATGAGATGTCGTGTAAACAAGTCCACGAATATCACTGTTTCGCATTACAACCTACTTTCAATTGTGGAATAATTGGGTGTCCTGCTCGCTCTAGATCCACGTGATTAATATCCCTGGGGAGTATTTAAAGATAAAGTTTATTCAACAAATCCTCATATGCTCGACGAACTAGAAGACAGTATGCGGCGCGTGTTTTCCAATATTTCGCCTGCAGAAATTCGTTGAGCGTTCAAAGAATGCCAGGCTTGTAAAGACATAGAGGAGCATCATTTCGAACGCCTTTTACAACTAAATCCAAATGTAACATATGCATTTTGTTTCGCATCGTTAGCATTATCTAGAGGAAAAAAGTCAAGGGGATCTGCCGCTACTGCACAAATGGATTCCTACAGCAGTGCCGTGGGAGAACTATACCAGTCGCGTCGTTCAAGAGAAACCGGTAGAATCATTCCATACTCCGCAGAGTCTGGAAGTATGCATAGGGGAGTGAATAGGAGTGCCTTTAATGGTAAATATCAACGTTAAAAAAAAACCTGCAGCTTAAAGAGTTACAAGCATTATCACAGTGGTAATTAACTATTTTTTCACACAGGTAGTGTATAGGACAAAGTTGAAAAGGTAAAAAAAAAAACAACAACAATGTCATAGTCGGGAATTGAAACCGAAAAATAGTGGTTCAAATCCCAGCTATGGCATTGCATTTTTCAGTCGGATTCTACCTTTCCCTCACAGTTGTTTCTCAAGTCAAAGGTTCTGAATACGACCATGTGTTACATAAGAAACAAAAAAAATACACAAAACAAATTTCCACTCGTATGGAATTAATTGTTCTTTCACACAAGCCGTGTGTTGGACAGGGTTGGAAAGGTAGAATCAAGCGACTGAAAAATTCAATGCTATAGCCGGGATTTGAAGCACGGATCTCCCGGTCTCCACCCGGTTGCATTAACCACTGAGCTACCATGGCAACATGCCGGCAAATCCTGACTATGGCATTGAATTTTTCAGTCGCCTGATTCCACCTTTCCACTCGTATGTTATAAATTTTAATTTGAAGCGTGTCTTCCAAATTAAAATAGCTGAGCATTATCTTTTGAAAATGAAATATCAAATGTCTACAAAATTTTACTTATAATGCTTAACAATTGCGTCTATGCACCATTTTTATCATTATATTTAATTCAATTACACAGAAACGAAGTTCCCCAAGGTGTTTCCTTAAAACAGGTGTGGTCAGAATGAGATTTCAAAGTGGAGTGGAAATACATAGTGGTTGAGAGGGGAGGAGTGCACAAAGCAATAGAAGTTATATGTTTAACTTTGAAATTAACATACCCGTTTTGCATGCCTCAGAATGGTATCCTCTAAGGCCCTTATCCAGTTTTCTCGTTCTTCGCTGCTCCTAGCTTGGAAGTGGAACGTTTTCCCGTCAACAGTTATCGTAAATGTGCTATCATCTTCGTCATCTATACCAATCACCGCACCCCTGAGCCGGACGCAACCTCGCCGCACACCTTTCATCATTTTCTCCTTGGACTGAAAAAGAGGAAATGACCATTTAAGTTAATAATTTGAGTTATGACGAAACTTTTTGCTACTCGATTTTACTTTCTCTACTACTTAGCTATAGAAAGTAGAGGAAACATTGCACTCCACCCAAAATCTCGAAATCTGCATTACACTTTACATATCTATGTATTTCCAATACATTCGCTTTATTATTATTATTATTATTATTATTATTATTGTATTTTTTTAATTTCCAATACTTTATATTTTTTAAAGGGTAAAATTCACTAGTCTCTTTTTACTTTCTCTACTATGTACATAATAGGCGGAGAAGGCATTGCATTCCAGCAAAAAATTCGATCCGAGATTTCACCGGAAATGCAAGTTTTGAGGCTCCCTGAATAAAAAAAAAAGCATTTTTAGAAAAAGATCCATATGTATGTGTGTGTGAACTCCATAACTAAAACTCGAAAAGTCGGTTAAATACCAAACTTGGTATTTAAATTCAGCGTCTTACAGGATGCAACATGAAGATTATCAAGAAAATCTTCCCTCCCAAATTACCATTTACATGGAAAAGTTTATTTCTAATTTTCTGAAAATGGCTCTAATGATTTTGATTAAAACATTATAGTTTAAGATATTGCATGACAAATAAAATGTATATCTTGAATTTTTTGCGAATAGCCTGTGAAGTCCTCTTCATTCTGAATGAACTTTTGTATGATTGGTAAACCCTAAGAATAGACAAAATCTTACTACACAGAAAATGCAGATCTCGTTAAAACACACAATTTGTATGAAATAAGTTTATTTTTTTATTTAACCAACTTTTCGTTTTTTTAATTAAGCTGTTCATAGACACGCGCGCGCTGACTTATTTTTATAAAAATGCCTTTTATTCAGAGAGCCACAAAACTTGTATTTCCGGTGAAATCTCCAAATCGAACTTTTAGGTAGAATGCAATATTTCGTCTACTTACTACAGGTAAGTAATATAAAAAGTAAAATGCATGCTGAATAACTTAGCAGAGTCACTTTTTATATGAATACTGTAATATATAACGAAGATGTGAACTTGTTATGATACAGAGAGTCGTGCGATGTTAACATCAATTTTTTTAAAATTCAACTTTTGGTTAATTCATAATTGTGCACTTAAGGAGAAGTACAGCATTTTTTCAAGCTTTGGTTTATTAGCTTGTAGCTCAGGTATACTAAGTCCAGTGTCAGTATGTTAAAGTAATTTATATTTCTACCACCTACCTATAGTAGACACACGAAATATTGTATTCTACCGAAAAATATTCACCAGAAGCACACGTTTTGAGGTTCCCGGATTCCGCTGAGAAATTTCAGAAAAAGTAGACGTGTGTGAACAGCACAATTTAAACATGAAGTTCAGCATCTTCCAAGGATTTTCAAGAAAATCCTACCAAACTACAATGTATTTCCAATACATTCGCTTTATTATTATTATTATTATTATTATTATTATTATTGTATTTTTTTAATTTCCAATAATTTATATTTTTTAAAGGGTAAAATTCACTATTCTCTTTTCACTTTCTCTACTACGTACATAATAGGCAGAGAAGACATTGCATTCCAGCCAAAAATTCGATCCGAGATTTCATCGGAAATAAATGTTTTCAGGCCCACTGAATCCAAAAAAGCATTTTTAGAAAAAGGTGCGTGTGTTTGTGAACAGCATGACAAACAGAAAAGTCGGATAAGCACCAAACTTGGTATTTAGGTTCAGTACCGTCTAAAAATGCGACACGAAAATTTTCTAAAGATTTTGATTAAAATACCAGATATTAATTATATTTACATGACAATGTATATCTTGAATTTTCAAAAACATTCAAAAGGGAAATAGCCTTTGAAGTCCTCTTCATTCGGAAGGAATTTTGTATAATCTTGTATAACTAGTAAACGTTACGGATAGGTTAAAAGGTACTGCACAAGAAAATGTAGATCTCTTTAAAACGCATAATTTATTTCAAATAACTTTTTTGTGCCATAAGCCATTTCCCAGATATCCATTATTAATGGTTCGAATTGTTCATTAGTTGGTCATTCTTTAAAGTCCTGTCAACATTCAGTTGTTTCTCGTGATTGCATGGAAACAGTATAGCATTTTGGTCAGCGTATAGTGTCAGTTCTTAAACATTTGACTACACTGTTCCCTTTGGTATCTATAACGAAATCTGTAGTGTAGCTCTTTCTGGAAGGTTTATTCGGATTAAAATGTAGTAGAAAAATAAGCTTTAGTAAGAATAGTTTGTATACCCACTAATAAGCGACAGAGGGTAGAGAAACTCGTGTGAATGTAGATTTTTTCTCTTTACTTCATACGAGTAAAAAGGGTGGAATTTCAAAGCCTGCATACAGCAACCCAAGTTTTACTTTCTTTACAATATGCCTACGTAAAAGGAAGTGTGGTATAAAATTCTATATCGACATTTCATTGGAAAGTTTTGAAATCCACCGAATCCAATAAAAAAGAAACTTTATAAAAAAAAGTCAATGTGTATTTCTGTAACCAGCAAACCAAAAAACAAGAACTCGAATAAGTACTAAACTTGGTATTTAAGTTCACCTCTTGTGACACAAAGATTTACGCCACAAAGGTTTTCAAGGTAATACTCCACCCAAAACTACCCTTTACTTGGAAAATTTGTTGTTATATTTTATTTTCTCAAAAATGGATCTCAAGTCTTTTATTGAAGTATTTTAGAATCTGCATTATTAATAAAATGTAAACTTGAATTTTTTACAAATATAGCCCTTTATAACTAGGAAACTTTAAAAGATACTAAAGGAATATGTATATAAATTCATAAAAATACATCATTTGTGTCAATTTTTTTCGTAGTGTTAGCCACTTTCGAAATATAACATGTTGCAAGTTTAGGCCTTAACCAAGCGCCATGTAACGGACATGTCTGACGATTTTCGATTCTTGTTTTTCTCCCCCTTTCTTTTGCTTCCATCGCAAGAGCTTGTTACTACGAATAAACATTTGAATGCTGTTCTGTATGCTGTAACCGTGTTAACATGTATGATTAAAAGCAAGCGCTTCTTACCTAATTTGAACACTCCTAGGTAAAAAATATACAGGGTTATGTAAGGCGGATAAGAGAATCACGCGGAGGGGGGGGGGGGTGTTAGAGAAAGTCGTGTAATGTATTATCGAATTTTTTAAGATATGACTGTCGCTTCAGTCTCCTGTATCCACCTCCTTGTACCTACCTGCAACGAAGAGTTAGTGAATTTCAAATTCTGCAGATGTTTACCTTGGTTAACATGAAGTAAATAGAAGAAAAGTCTGATGTGTTAAAATCACATGACTTTATTTACTCTTCTACAAACTACTCTTACAGAAGCTTATTCTTCTACTCGTAGTTTTGTTAATAGAAATACCTTTCAATGCATATTTACATAGTTCGTTGTAGCTATGAAGGATACAGCAGATTAAAGCGACAGTCAGCTGGTCGCTATAAAATTCCTTGCTCTTTGTACGAGCACGAGAAAAAAAGAAAAGGCATTTATCACTTGATAAAATTATTAGCATTTAAAAATTTAAACTAATAACTAAGATATCTCGGAAATGGTTAACGCTTCAAAAACGTTTGCTTGACATAAATTATAGCTATAACAAGATCTATAATTTTTTGGAAAGGTGGAATCAGAGGACTGAAAAATTTCATGCCATACCCGGGACCACGGAACTTACGGTTTCCGTCCGGATGCTCTAACCAACTAAGCTACCATGGCAACATGGTCTCTGATTCTACCTTCTGCCCTACACAAGGTTTGTACGGAAGAACAATTACCATCTACATTTTTGTGTAGCAATATTTCGATCTCTTACGGTTTATCAGTTACACAAAACTCATTCAGAATAAAAAGGACTTCACAGCTATTTCCAGAAAATTCAAGATAGGTATACATTTTTATTGTTATGTAAATATCTTAAACATGTCGTATTTTAATCACAATCGTTAGAGCCGTTTTCTAGAAAACCGAAAATTTCGAAAAATCTTTCATATAAAAGTAGTTTGGGGTGAGGAGATTTTGTGAAAATCTTCGTGTCGGATCTTTTGAAGATTCTGAAATTAAATAGCAATTTTGCTATTTATCCGACTTTCGTTTTTGAGTTATGCTGTTTGTACACACGCGGACCTTTTCTAAAAATACTTTTTTTAACTTAGGGGCCTCAAAACATGTATTTCCGGAATAATCTCGACATTAAATTTTTGTTTGGAATATGTTCGTACAATATTTCCTCTTACCTACTATAAGTAGGTGGTAAAGAAAGTAATAAGCTTTCGCAAGTTTGGTTTGTAGAAGACACAAACATAGGTATACGATAGAGGGTAGAGAAATTCGTGTGGATGTAACACATCAGGTATTTAGACATGTAATATTGCACATTAAGATACAGGCGAAACATGTATAGGTATCTATGCGTTTACTGTCATTTTATTTTTTCTATAAAAAACTGCCTATTGTGCGAGGGGTCCCGGGTTCGATTCCCGGCTGGAGGATGGGAATTTTTCTCTACCAAGGTTATTCCCTATCCTCCCCAGAGTCTAGAAGTTTGAATGAGAGTGTGAACGTGCATATGATCTAGTGAATAGGTAAAACCCACGGACAGAAATCCAATGACAAGTGAATACGTGTAAACATTATTGCCCGTAGGCAAAAACATGCTCCAAAGTGAAAGCCGCCGATAAGACCGTTGCAGTTAAAGGCGGGGTATAAATGGAACTTAAAACAAACAAAAACGTAATCCTATGCCATATCGAATTATCGGTAAGTAGGACATAACAGATGACTGCATGAAAGAAAAAAAAATCTGTGATGCATTCATATGATTTTCTCTGCCTCTATTGTTTATTATGAGTATGCAAACCATTCTTACTGAATCTTATTTTTATGACTACTTCATTTTAATCCAAATAAACTTTTGCAGAAATAGCTATATTACACATTTCGTTATAGATACAAAGGGAACGCTACACGATGACCTTAAAATTCCATACTGTTTCGATGGAATCGCGAGAAACAACCGAATTTTACTTTTTGACAGACTTTAAAAAAATGGCTAAATATTGAATAGTTCGAACCATTAATAACGGATATCTCGGAATGGCGGATGCCACAAAAAGAGTTATTTGCAATAAACTGTGTGTTTTAAAGAAATCTCATTTCTTGTGTAGTACGTTTTCGTCTATCGCTTAACGTTTACCAGTTATTCAAGAGTATACAAGTTCCTTCGGAATGAAAGAGACTTTATTTTCAGAAAATTCAAGACATACGTTTTATTTGTCGTGTAAATATCTTTAATACATGGTATTTTAATCGAAATCCTTAGAACATTTTTTTTTAGAAAATCAGAGAGTTCGAAAACTTTTCCTTGTAAAGGGTAGTTTGGGGTAGGGGGCTTCTCTAAAAAATCTTCGTGTCGCATCTTTGGAACGTACTGAACTAAAATACCAAGTTGGGTGTTGATCCGACTTTTCGTTTTTTAGCTATGCTGTTAACAGAGAGAGAGAGAGAGAGAGAGAGAGAGAGAGAGAGAGGGAGAGAGAGAGAGACGTTTTCCTAAACATGCCTTTTTATTCAAGGGGCCTCAAAACATATATTCCCGGTGAAGTATCGAATTTTTGGGTGGAATGCAATACCTTCATCTACTAGGTACGTGATGGAGAAAGTAAAAGTTATCTGATATTTTATTTAATTTATTTTTCCGATAACTTATAGCATACAGTTACACAAAGTAGCTGATTACGTGTGAAACAAGCCTGTTCTTGTAAAGCACATTTCATTTATCACTCCGCTGTTCAGTTGCATTATAGGATGAACACGCACTATTGTTATGCATGAGAACAGGTTGTACGAACTGCTAAGCACAATGTCATTCGGCTATGATCTGCATACAATTCCACGCGATAGTATTTATGCTAATGTAATGATTTTCTTCACGCTGGATACATTGGCCTTTTCCACTCTGGTCGGCATGGTGAAGCGCTCTCCATTGTTTTAGCCCTCCGTTAGCTTTAAACACACCTATTGAATTAGGCAATTTCTTCTACCACCAATCTGGAGGTAAGTAAAAGTGCAATTAGTTATTTGTTTATATCCATTCAATGCATATATTCTGTTTTCGCGTTTTATTTCGCGTTATCTTACTAGCTTTATTCGATTATTGTACTGAAGTGAGTGGAAATTACAGTTAAAGTATTCAAACATATTTTACATTGTTATTTTAGACTTTTAAACAAGACAGCTCAAAGAACATTTAAATAAATTTAGTGATTCGGAACATAATATTTCTTTGGTAACTATTCTTTCACACCAGTCGTGTGTAGGACAAGCTCCATAGTATTTTTTTGTTTACAACTTTGAAGGTATTAGCTTAACTAAGCTTAAAAGTCTTATTACATTTACTCAGAGTTAGTGAAATAAATAATCGGTTTCATATATCTTTACGCATTAATATAAACTACAAAAATTCACCGAGACATAAAACTAACCGTGTTATTTTTCACTGATTCTTACTTTCACCACTAATTACCTATAATAAATAGGAAAGTAGATATTGTATTCTCCCCAAAAATATTGGATATCGAGATTTTACCGGAAATACCTTCAAGTCCCCTGAAACCATAATAAGTATTTTTAGAAAAGGGCCGTGTATGTCAGTTTCTGTGAACGTGTAGCTCTTGCGAACTGCCTGTGAAGTCCTCTTCATTCCAAAATTTTGTAAAATTTCTTATAACTGGTAAACCGCAAGACAGATGAAAACTTACCACACGAAAAACGTAGATCTCGTTAAAACACACAATTTATGTCAAAAACTGTGTACCATTAACCATTTCCCAGATATTCATTGCTCTTGGCCTGAACTGTCCAAAACTTTGTTTTGAAGTACATGGTCAACATTCTGTTTTTTCTCGTGATGTCCTCCAAAAGTATGTATGGTCTTTCCAAGTATATAGCGACCGCTTTTAAAGATTGTGACTCTCTCTTCAGCCTCTTGTATCAGCTTGTACCTACAACGAAATGTGTAATGGAGCCATTTCTGGAAACGGTTATCTCGGCTAGCATGAACTATATATAAAAATAACGTTTAAGAATAGTTTATAGAGTTAAAAATAAACGAGTGGGAAAGTCATTTGAATGTAACACATCAGATATCGTCGTTCATTGTTGGCTAGTAAAGCAAAACGTCGAGTTTGTTTCGCCTCATCCTGAAGGTCGAGTTTATTAACCTGCAGTTTTAAAAATATGTTTTGGTATTTTTTTTAATAAATATAAATCACAAAAAATTGTAATACTTTGAATTTCCTTCTGCGCATGTCTATAAATATCACTTAGCAAAAGCCGAGAATATAAAACCTTATTGTGATAGCACAGTTTATACTTTGAAAGTTTAGGTTGCCTAACTTCTGGACTCATTTTAATGTCACAAACCTGTAAATCAACACAAACAGTGCAGGCTTTCGTTGCAGTGAAACAGGGGGAGGGGAGGGAAAGAGAATTTATTCAACAGCATCAATAATTACATTATCAAAATTAATCTAACTATATTAAACAATTACATATGTAATTTTACCAATGCGTTTAACGTGACGCTTAATTTCCTTAATGAAATTTTGATACAGCTTTTCCCTCAGTTTCAATTCAAGCGTGGCTTTTCTATGAAGATTTTGATTACGTTTATGCCTAATTTCAAAACGCACTACGTTATGCAACATCAACTAACTGGACGCATGAATACCCCTCACTTGACTTTATTACAAACCAACGGCTTCGACGAACTGTTTAGAATGTTTGGTATCCGACTGTGGATAGGAACATGGGAATTTTGGCAGGAAGTTTCATACTTTAGCCAAATAAAATAGTTCCACATTGTTCGAAAAGTTAACGCTTATGAACTTTAGATCCTGTAAAACACACTGTTGGGCAGAGAAAAGAAAGAAAGAAGCGTTGTGGAAAAAAGTGTCAGACTCAAGCGAAATGGCTTAAAGGTAATGTTTGTGTATAGCATTCTGCAGCTCCTGGGTTCAAAATCCATGTACCGACCATTCTGCGTGCCTGAATATTTTAACACCGTGGGCCAAAGCTCCAATCAAACATAAAAAAAGGACAGGAAGGCGATTACGCAATTAAAGCGTCTCCTGAATGCACCATACTGACTGCATGTACACTGAGCATCTCCAGGTGAAAACTGTCTGCCATCCCACATGGAGGGCTTGGGCTTAAATTCTCGATTGGCGTGAATTACCTGGTTAAGGTATTTTCTTATTGCTATAAGGTAAAGGTTGGGCTACTCTCATCTCTGCGAACTCTCCGAGTTGATCAGAGTACAATATCATCCATTTAATTCACCTTCTCTACAGACTGGAACTTTAAAAGGGACGTTATAGAAGTTGCAATACTCCAGAAAAGGGGGGGGATTACACGTACATTCATAAAACAATTGCATATGGTTTCATAGCCCCCACAAAAACATATTCTGTTTAAATCAATAGTAAAAAAAATATATGGCACAGGAAGACGTCTAAACACTGTGGCCATCTATAATCAAGTAAATGGAACAGAAAGACGTATACGTATCGTCACACACAGACTCGTCATATAGAGCTCAAAAGACACTTCGTGACATGATCACGCAGTTACAACACGTTATATAGGAAGGAGAGGGGGCAGTAAAGAGAAATAAGCCAAAATGTTTAGGCTTCTTGTTGAAATTTTTCTTTATATGCCATTTCCAAATAAGAATAAAGAAAATTAGGGCTCTGCCACCTTATCATGCATTGTAACTACTTTTTTAGAAATTAACATTTTCCCTAAATGGCTAGTGGTTGGGTAAAGGACTGCTGATATGATATTACGTGTAAGCGAAATTAAAGCGCAAGTTATTTGCTTAATAAACATGCAGTCAACGATTACTTAAAATCAGATACCAATAAGTATATAAAATTAATTTATGTTTTCAAGAACATTTGAAATGTTATACTTATTTTGCTCTGTAATGTATTGCCAGGTAGTCACCATACCAATAAAATAAACATTGTCGCAAGGAGTTAGATGGCGGGAAAAAAAAACAACATGACTGCGCATATACATAAAAATTGCATATCATCATATTTATATTTATTCACATAGCTTTGGCCATTGCACACAGCCATGTTTAGCCTCAGAATTTCAGATACCTACCTGTTTCTCTGACTTTGGATGTCATTCTACGAACGGGATACCTCCATTTGTTGTTTAATACACAAAAACATACGACTCTTATCTTGGGTTAGTCCAAATCTTTTAGTAGACTAAGAGAGCTTTTGTATTACAAACTGTAGGACCCACAAATTGTGTATGGAAGAAAAACCCTCGGATTAATGACTGTATAACCCCCAACTCCCAAACAAACATGGCATCAGCTTTGGTTTTTATAATAGGTAATCTCACGAGAGGTTACGAATTTATCTGATGAAACTCGTAAACTGAAAAGGATTTATTATGGACTTTTCCATGAATAAGCCGCAACAGATTATATAAATAATAATTACCTTCTTACTTGTGTTGTTTAAAATCAAATCGCCACTGTGTCAGCTATCAAGAGCATAGCAAACCGATATGCTAAATGAACAATCGAATGCATCACGGAATATTAATCAATCTTACCAACAGTGGGAATGAGAAATAATTAATCTCAAAATTAAGATAAGCTAAAGTCAGAACACAATAAGGACACGATTTTTCAAGAGCATAATTTATTTGGAAGCTTACTCAATTTCAATACCCATTTAGAAACAGAATTTTCGAAGTTGAAGGAATCTGCTAGATTTTGGTAATGGAAACTGACGATTTTTATTTTATTTATTCGTAATTATACATTATCCATACAGCCGATGACAAAAATAGTACAGAACAATTCCATATAGATTTACAAAGAAGGCTTATAGTCTCCAAGTATTAAGTGCTTTAATGATGGCCATTTGATATTTAAATGTTAATATTTAACGGTTTAAAATTTGTATCATCGCAGTGCACACATGAAATTTTTGAGTCGCAAGTGAGTAACATTGCATGGAAGAAAGATGGCTGCCTAAACTATCTAATCCTGAGAATGTTGTATTACTGTTCATCTTTTCTTGCATGCAAAGAACATGTGATCACATCTACATGACCGTCACAATGTTCACAAAAATATTAATTCTATAAAAGTGTTTAGCAAAGCATCCATGGAAACTGAAATGATTGGATTGAAATGAATGTTGATGTAGCACGATATCGTTATTTCTCCAGAATTGATGAAATGTGCTATTAATTTATCTGCAGATATTGGCTTCAGTGAAAATGCGTTGGCGTGGCCTGTTGCTTTTATTAATTCTTGCTTCCGTATTCCAATCTGAATTACGTTTGATTGTGCTGTCGAGATGGATGACGTAATCTATTAACCGCTGGATACTGATATTACGGTACAACATAAACATGTTGTACGTTGCGTTTTACTTGATAAAATCGCAACGTTGCATGCATATTATATAAACGACCGTGATTGATCGATATCCGAGGATTGCTAACGATATGGTCAATATCAAATATACGGCGAATAAATGGAATGGCCAAGTGAATATCTATCCATTAGCTTATGCTAGCAAGAAATTTATTCTAGGCGTGCTTGCTGGAATTTGCTGCACGTCCTGAAGATCGAGACCAGAATATCAAGTAGAGCAGTAGAAGCACAGGGTGTGTTTTGGATTGTGTTTGAGCAGCTCTGCTTATTGACAGATGTTACACGCACTCGCAATAAAAGACGTCGGCACGGTTTACCCTAGATATAGCACGGGTGACGAGAATATCCCACAGCCAAATCGCCAAATATGCAACGCCATCACATCACCTAGCAGCAAGTAGAAAACAAATGGACACTCAGCCGGAGGGGAGAGAGCCACTGGAAGTCCAAATTACTAGTGAGTCAAGCTGTCAACGCCCTATAAAATACTGTATGATAGTAACAGCACACAATGAGGTGGTAATGAGTATTAGACCGCCAATAACGAGTTGAAATTCTGCTACAGTAAAGCAGAACATACAACGTAATAGCGTTTTATGATTCTAAGTACGTTTACAGTTGTTTACATTTTAACAACTCCCAAACGAAAGACAATTATAAAAGTACGGAGGGTTGTTAACGATCTGTGGTAACAATATCGGAGAAGCACAATAGCTCCGCGCTGAAACATGTGGAACCGAATGAAAGTTCAGCAGTATGAGTGTACCACTGTGCTTGCTCAGTTGTGGCTCTTGTTTTTGCTCTTGTTCTTGCTGCAACAAACGGCGTCAGAAATAGAACCATTCTGATAAAGGTACATCATTGTCCTTTCCGATACAAAATACTTGTATTCTAAGATTCCTAAGCAATGCAAAAGGCGTGGTTTTACCATATCCAAGAAACTGATCCCCCGTGCACACAACAAAAAAAGGTAAGGCAACATCAGGACTTATTCCAAAGGGCAAGAAACAGGGAAATCCACGACCGGCCACCAGTGGACCAAATCCTGCAACTCAGAAGGCCATTGCACTGTAATTAGGGATCTCTGTTACTACTGTGAACACCATAATCAACTAAAATTTGAATCTAGAAAAGTGCCATAAGAGCCAGGGATTATAAGCTGTGGCCTAAATACATTGTAGAACGTGCTACTGACAGCAGGAAGCTGTATGGATGATATCTAGCTGGTGAAAAATGGATGTTTGCTGTCTTTTTAGATGAGGCATATGTTTTTATAAGTGACTGCAACAAACCCTGAGCTATATATTACCGACCAAGGGGAGAAAACAAATTTGAAAGTTGGTAGAAGGAAACTAACGAAAATTTCCCAAATGGTTTCATGGTAATAGAAAGTTACAGTTGCAATGGCAAATTGACCATTCGTCGTATACATAAAAATGTGAAAATAACTCCGTATCAGACTGACTTCCTGATACTAATTTTCCATACAGAAATCCCTGCTCTCTATGGTGCAGATGCAAATAAAGTCTGGTCGCATCAGGATAAGGCATCAACGTCTGCTTCAACCTACAAATTTTTGGAGAATATACAGAGAAAATGGAAATACATTCCATACCTCGCGACATCCATGTTAAGCCATCTGATGCATCACTGATGGAGTTTTGTGCATTTGGGTTACTAAAAAGAGCCCCTGAAAGCAGACGGCCGCGAACTTTGGATGGTCCTGGAAAGCTGTCAGGAGAAATGGAATAAACTGACATCCCTGTATTTCGTAGAAGTTTGCTCCAATGGAAGCTGTGCTGTAGATCGATACAGTATATAACATTCTTATTCGTACACTTCAATTTTCTGAGAAAATACTTTAATATTTGTTAGGAGACACGGTTTAATTAATATTTTTTCCATACATGTAGAACAATATAACAAATGCTGTATTAGGAATTAACTAAATACTAACTTATGAACTTACAAACTAAATTAAATACAATTGTAAAAGAAACATGACCATCTTTGTAGAACTTTTCTATTCGTACATTAGAAGTAATAGTTTAATAACAAAAACACCACTGATAATCTAATACTTTGTTGGGTACCCCTTGGCTTTAATAACTGCCTCGCACCTTCTCTTCATAGAAGTAACCAGGTTTTTGCATTCTTTTGGGCTGATTTTATTCCACTCTTCTTCCACAAAACGTTTAAGCTCTTGTTTAGATCTTATTTTGCTCTTACGGACTCGTTTCTTCAGAACTGTCCATAAATACTCGATTGGATTCAAGTCTGGACTCTGAGAGGATATTTGTAGTAGTTTGGGTACATTCCATATCAACCAATTCATGTTCAGTCTTCCCTTGTGTTTACCATCATTATCCTGCTGAAATCTATACCAGGTGCCATGCCCATGTTCCGGGCACTCTGCTTTACGTTGTTCTTTAAAATGTCAAAATACACATATTTGTCCATAGTCCATCAATAAATTGTACCGTTGGATGACATGCAGGTCCAGAGCATAATGGAACCACCACCATGTATAACTGTGGGAAGGGTGTTTCTGGGATCATTGTCTGAATTTGCTTTTCTTCAGATTCTGTTTATTCCATCTGACCCGAAGAAGTTTATCTTAGTCTCGTCTGACCATATCACGCTGCTCCAAAAGTTCTGATCCTTATGAATGTAATCTTTAGCAAATGCAACTCGTTTCTTCCTTGGTGTTCGGCCATGGTATTCATACTTCCATAAGACAGGACGAACAGTTTGGTCAGACATCTTCTTTCCGTACACATTTTCTACTAATGGTTGTAATTGAGGAACACTTAATTTTGGATTTTCTCGGATTCGGTTCCAATGAAACGTTCCTCTCGTCAGGGAAACGAATTTCACCGTAGAACTTCTTTAATCAGTTGATTATCATATACTTAAAGAGATCTTTGAGTGCTAACCGTTTATCCTCTCAACTATATATGCATGTTAACTCTTCCTTTAATTTATCTTTTAAGAAGAATGGGTACTTCTTAATTAAGTTTTCTGGAAACGTCTTTGCATGGCTGTATTGTGCGAACTTTCCTTTGTTAAAAAGTTCAATGGAATTTATTTCCGGGAAATCTGTAAAATCCATTTGAATTGTGATACAATCCGATATTTCAGAAGACAGTCTTCTTAGTCTGCTTGTGTGTTTCTGCGTGAACTTAACTTGACCTTTGACCTCACTGTCTTCGTTTCTGTGAGAATTGCTGTTCATAAGATTAATAATTTTTTCTATGCAGTCAAGAATTATTTCCTCGCATCTGAGTTGTCTACAAAAGATGAAAGACAATTTTGTATTTCAATTTGGCATCTATTAATATCTGTACTCTTCTGAAGAATGTTAAAACACTTGAATATAAAATATTCTGTTGAAGAAATGAAATAAAAATACAAATGTACGGTCATTCCCAAAGCAATATTTACGGAATTGGAATCCCAGCCTTCAGATTCCATTACATTTTTCAAAGCCGCCTTTAATTCAGCAGTGTTCTAGAAATGTCATAACACTCTGTGTCATAACAAGATGGTAGTTCCATCTTGTTTCACTGGGACTGCGTAATTTGAAATCCCGTTCTCTGAGTAATTCACTTCTTTCAGAAGATCTGCTGGAAAATGTATGTATTCTAGTAAGCCTGTAATGAATAATTTTATTTCTGCAACATGTTTACAACAATGAAGCACGACCAGATTCAGGTGAAGAGCATAGTAATGCATAAATAATGCATTGAGGTAAAGTACTTTAACATAGTGTTGAACGCCTCCAGACCTTCCTGCCATTACCGTACAACCATATGTTTGTGATATTGATTTGTTTTTCTTTATTTTCCAAATGTTTGATACTTTTAAGAGCACATATACTAAACCTTTTGAAATATCATAAAATCTAACAAAATTTTCTTCTACTTCACCAGATTGAACATTAGCATAACGCAAGATGACACTCATTTGACTCCTTGTAGACACGTCAGTCATCTCGTCTACTTGAAGTGATACAAAAATTGTTTTTAATTTTGAACAAAATGTATTCATTAATTAATCAGTAATACATTGATTCGGCTTATTCTGTATCTCAGAAGAAGTGCCCTTAAATAAAGTACAAGCACTATTCAAGGGGTTTCTTAAGGAATTTTCTTCCTCAGCTAAAAATTCTAAAGTCTCTAAATAATTCCCCTTGTTCATAGATGATTGGGATTCATCGAGGCCACGAAACGCTAGTTCTTGTCGCACTAAAAAGCAAACTGTCGAAATAAGCCTCTTTATTATATGTCTGTTGTAATCACTTTCTCATTGCGCCTTATGGCATCAAGATGCGCGACTTCTGAAGGTGCATGCTCTATTCTAGTTTTTCCCAGCTGATTAAATTTAACAGCTGCTGCAATATGTTTTGAGGGTGACTTGTGTTTATTTGTTTTTGCAGCAATATTTTTCAAACTCTCCTGCCTTATACCTAACTCTCACCATTCTGAGTTATCTTTCCCAAAAAGTAAACAATAAAAACAATAAAGTCCACCTCGCTTTGAGCTATCAGTTAACTAATGTTTTGTTGTGTGCCATGTGTTTTAAATCGCCTCACATTTACCATCTTTTTGTTCCATAATTCAATTAGGTGTTGGTCTTTTACCTTTAATCTGTAACTTGTTCTTCGTAACTTAGTCTGGAAACATAAGTTGCATCCTTTATTAGAAGATCCACAATATCCTCCGGTATATCTATTCTTGTGAAACTTCACGATACTTCGCAATCACAACAAATACAAGCGCTACTGTTAATCCTAATGCTTGCTTAGGCTTGCCTTTACGGCAGCAGACAGCGGCTGCGAACCCCTCACCTACCCACAAAAATTTTGAGCACTCGGACGCATGCGTGAACAAGGCAAACCGTCTTTTGTCTTCGTCTGCCTTGACAAGCTGTCCGCTGTCAACAGCGCTTCCCTGTGAATTGCACGGAACTCAGCAATGAATCAGAAATTACAATTGTAGAAAAATGCGATATTTAGAGCATATTAAAATGAAAGTAAAAAAGAAGTGAATTTGATATTTTAGGATAGGCTCAACTTTACAGCCTTAATGCACGTTTCGCTTCTGGGAAGGGTGTCTTAAGTTTGTTAACACAGATTGCGAACAACCCTCTGTATTTATTATTGGTTATGAAAATCATTAATTAAATGGATTAAATATAAACATGAAAAGCATATCTTCGTCAGATGATTCCACTACTATTTCCTTTCTTACTCTTTCTACCACGCAGAGGAAGTGTTGTATTCCATCCAAAAATTCGATATCGATATTTCACATATTGAGGTTACCTGATCAACAAAAAAGTTAAAAGCCTTTCTGTGTTTGTGTGTGTGTGTGTGTGTGTGTGTGTGTGTGTGTGTGTGTTGCAATGAACTTAAGAGTAAATTCACCAATTACATCCCAATATGCACAGACGGATCCAAAACTGGTGAAGGGAGCGGTGTGCATTAGTGTTAAGAGACAAAGTTCTGTCATTAAAACTACTTAATTTATTTTCCATTTTTCCCAGAGCGGAACGCAATTAAACAGGCAATGCTGAACATTGAAAATATGGAAGACCAACATTTCATCATTTTTTTCTGACTCCCTCAATTCTTCCATATAGGCAATTAGTGACTAACGGACAACAGATGTGCTAATACAGGAGATTCAGATCCTGATCCATTCATTGAAAATAATGGGAAAATAAATTATCATTTCATGGTTACCATCGCATTGAGACGTAAACTGGTAATGAATCGGCAGACCTTGCAGAACTCCTCAATCCAAAATATCCATACTCCTCATAGAGATTTACTGCCATTCATAAATAAGAACATTAAGAAGCTTTGGACCACATACTACAATGGAAGTGGAAATTGACTTTTATATGAATACATGTCATCTATATATAAGCTACAAAGGATGGATCAAATTTTGACACGATTAAGAATTGGACACACCTAACTAACTCACTCCTAGCTGATACCCAAAGATGAGCCACCAGTATGCAGCTCCTGTAGGACCCTCTAACAGTACACCACATCCTTGTAGGATGCACCACATACATGTACTTCTAGGAAGAAACACACAATATCACAAATTACTACAGCTCTGAATAATCCAAGTTCTTTCATAATAATATTTGTTATTTTAAAGACATTTCTATGTATACATCAATTTAAATTGTAACACTTTACTTTGTATTCCTTAATGATTTGTCATGCAACTGAGTACTTTTAATTACCTGTGTAATATCTTATGTATATTCTAGCGATAGTCGTTGTTTCACCATTGATTTGTATGTCTAGTGTATTTTATGTGATATTGTGGTCGCAAAAATAAATACTTTGTGGTCATATAGAACCAATCATGGAATAATATGACGTGAGAGCCGGAGGCGCATGTGAATTGTGGTCGGATAAGTCGCTCAGCTGACTGTCAAATGTGTAAATATACTGAAGATGAGGCGGACGCACTGTGAATCTTCGCCTCATTCAACATTGTCCGCCAGTATATTATTTTTATTTTTCGGAATAATTCTCTCACATGCAATTGCAGCGATAATGAGGAGTAACCTTAATTAAATATTAGGTTGACACGTACTTCGTTATAGAATTTTTTACCGTGAGATACCTTCAACATGAACATGATACCTGAACAGGAACGCCACCTTTATTGAGGGTTGAACGGGTTCCTCATTGGGTCCCCTGATGTTGGGCGCCTCGGTGCGGTGCACAGGTTGCAACAACGCTGGTATTAAGAGTATTAACAAAAAACGAAAAGGCAGATAAATAACAAACTTCGTATTCAACTTTATCTTCCAAACATGCAACTCGAGGGTTTTCAAGAAAATCTCCTCATCCCAAACTATACTTTACTTGGAACATTTTCGCTATTTTTTATTTTCTCAAAATGACTAATGATTTTTGTTAATGTACCACATATAAAGTATTTTGAGTCGGAAAGTGTAAATTCACATCACATATGTGCGCTGGTTGTTAAACTGCTATATGTGATGTGAATTTACACTTTCCGACTCAAAATACTTTATATGTCATATAACATCACTATACATAATACTTCTGGTTTATCATAAAATGTACCACATACTTAAGATATTTACATGACTAATATAATACGTATTTTTAATTTGAATAGACTGTAAAGTTACCTTAATTCTGAAAGAATTGTGTGTCATTCTTTATTACTGGTATCGTTGTATTGCATGAGAGATAGACTAAAACTTTACTACATGAAACATATTTATAGATCTCCTTTATGTCAAATAAGCTTTTTGTGGTATTAACCATCCCCAAGACATTCGTCGCAATTGGTTTGAATTTTTCAATATTTTATCACACTTTTTACTGTGCTGTGTTGCCATTCTTTACTTCTTGTGATGTCATGCAAGGAGTGCAATTTCAAGGTTAGCATATTGCGATCCGATTTTTAAAAATGTTACTTCCGTATCATCTTGTACCTAAAATGAAATGTGCAATGAAATTACTATTTCTGCAAACGTTTATCCCGATTAGATGAAGCAGAAGAGATAAAAATAAGGATAATGGGTGGAGAAAATAATCTGAAAATAACACATCCTATTTTTACTTTTCCTTCCACTTACAGTAAATAGAGGATGTATTGTATTCTACCCAAAAATTCGATACCGGGATTTCACCAGAAATATGTTTTGAGGGACCTAGAACCAAAAGAAAGCTTTAGAAAAAGGTCCGCGCGCGCTTGTCAACAACATAACTAAAAACGAAGAGTCCGATAAATACAAACTTGGTATTTAAGTTCAGTGTCTTCCAAAGATGGGACACGAAGATATTCCAAGAAAAACCCCAAAATCCAAACTACCCTTTACGTGGAAAATTTTCCCGTTTTTTATTTTCTCAAAATGGCTCTATTTAAATTAGAATACCATATGTTTAAGACATTTTTAATAAATAAAATGTAGATCTTAAATTTTATGGGAATAGCTTGCTTCTGAATGACTTTTGTATAATTGGTAAACAGCAAGAGACAGTCAAAATCTTACTACACAAAAAATGTAGATTACCTTAAAGCACATAATTTATGCCAACATCTTTTGTGGCGTTAACCATTTTCGAGATATTCTTTGTTGGTTCGAATTTTCAAATATTTATACTCTTCTCAAGTTGAAAATCGCTATTCTAGTTTTTCGTGGTCATACAAAGAGAACGTAATTTCAAAGGCATCACATAGGATCTGAAAGCTTTGACTAACGTTTAATCCTACAGCATTCCCCTAATCTCCCTGTAGCTACAAGGGAATATGTAATGAAACCATTTCTGCAAATGATTATCTAGATTAACATGAAGTAGATAGAAGAATAACCTTTGTACGATTAGTTTATAGAAGAGTGAGTAGAAAAGTCATGTGAACGTAACGCAGGCCATATTTTTTTTAAATGGCTATTGGTTGCATTACATTAAATTAAGGGTACAAAGAATTCAGGACCATTATTTATATACAGGAGTAATATGAAAAAACAGTTATTTTGATTACATCATTCCTATTACAGTTGTCAAGAGTTCTTTACTCCCAAAAGATATAGATGCGAGCATATACGCTTAAAAGTCCTTCATAAGGCCTACCTACATGTAACCTACGAGTATTATCAACAGCGACAGAATATCGTTGCTTGGCTAAATAATCATTACATTTGGATTAAACCTCAAATGTTGTTTTGAAATAATGTTTTTCTTACAGCCTGATATTTCAAATTACTTCCTTGTAATCAATCATCTTTACAAAATATTAAGGAGGCCTCTTCAAACGAATTAACCTTAGCACCAAGGCAGGCAAGGTATGCTATTATAATAACACTCTGTACACCTATCCTAATGAAACACCGTTACATTACTGCTCAGAAAGATGGTTAAATACAGGGAGACCAAGTGCCTATGAACCGGTGTTTTTCCCGTTCGCGATGGCGGCGCGCGTTACCGTCGGCGGCTATCATAGAGTGGTGCTGATGCAACCCTACAGCAATTTCCTTAACTATACTTTAAGGCATTAAATGTATTACAAACGTAATGAAAGGAGGTGCTGAAACTGGCCACCGTCGTTGTTCATACATTTTAGCACCTCTTTAAGAAACTATCCAATACTGTCATAGTTCACGTTGAGAAATGCTGGCAATTTCCTGGCGGATATTTCATTTTAATTCTTTCAGGGCGTGTGGTTACCCTAGAGTTAAAAGTCGCAGAGGGTTAGTTGAGGGAGCGAGGGGGGCACAAATGTCTACTAATAATTCTGTCCTCAAACACACTTTCAACTGTTCTCATCAAAATTTGGCTTAATGGACTGTGGCAGTGTCTTGTTGAACAAATATCCCGTCTGTATATTCTCTTAAAAAAAGGATTATATTCATGTTTGTGGGGAGCGTCAACTGATGTCCGGCCTCATATCCATGTTCGCTGGAGCGTATAGCTTCGGAGCTCCGCCAAACTGAGGATCGCGGGTTCAAGTCCCGCCATGGGCATGGGTGTTTGTGCCTGTGTGTGTTGTATGTGTAATTGCGGTAATACGCGGTAAAGTAAACCGTAAAACAAAGTACTCATAAACTGGGTAAACAAGGGACCTTTTTTTTTTTTAAAAAAAAGAACTGCTGACTCGAATAAAAATGGGGTCAATAATTTCTTCCCCGTTCATGGCGCACAATACACCATTGTTTTCGTCACAGAGGGGTACTTCGTGAACAATATTAGTTATGTCAGAGCTCCAAAAATGATTATTTTGTGCACACACATATCCAGAAAGTGGAACCAGCCCTCGTCCGAGAAAAATATTATATAAGGATCTAGTTCGCCATTATATACACTATTGAGACTTCACTCACAAAATGTGCGCCTATCCACAAGATCACCTGCTTGAAGATCATGTGCCAGTTATTTTATATGGTTTTAACTTCAACAATAGTAGCTCTTTGCACAGAGCCATACGAAATGCCTACCTGAGGTGAAAGACGCAAAAGCGATTTCTAGGGAGAAATCTCCAAACGATGACCGATGTTGTCTAATGTTTCTTCAGTAAGAACCCTACGCTGTCTGTTAAGACATTTTAGACTGAACATTATTTGTGGCCTAAAATATATTATTCAGATTATGGATTGTACGGCGTAGAGCCGTGAGTTTTTCTGCAAATCGTATGTGTACTTGATGAGGGTTAACAGAAACGAATCGAACAGAAATACACGCTGCGGAATAGTAAACAAACTGAGTCACAATCGTGACTAAATACAGAACACACTAAATAACTCGTAAGAACTGCACTACACCACATCACGATCAACGCAATACCACTGCAGAGCAGAGCAAAGGCAATGTCAGCAGCGTGACCTTGACTGCAGCTGTGGCAGAAAACACGTGTCCATACGTCCAGTAAAAAATACCACGCAGCTGGTTCATAGTTCATTGGGTCTCTCGGTATATGTCGGTTTGACTCAGTACGTTTTCTATATCTGTAAAAAAAATGATCGTAGTGTTCTCTTTAAAACAAAAAACCTATCACAACTTTCCTCCATTTTGAGTTCGCACTGGGTCAAAGCAAGGAAAGGATGAATCGGCTTTGAAAAATTCTAACGTGCACCGGAAATCTTACAGCATTGTCTTTGTAATGCAGTAAATCTCATGTTTCAAACAAATGTCAGGCTCGATTCAGCCAAGCAGAAATTATCCTGCTTCTACACAAGAATTGCAGCGCTGGATATCTCTCACGCTCTCCTATCTCTCAGGTCTAGAGGAGTAGTACCCGAAGGATCTATTCTATTCCTCAAGCTATTAAGCCTGTTTATGGCAGACTTGCCAGTGTTGCTGATGACACCCTTCTCTACAGAACAGGCACACAACTTCTCAGAATCTTCATTACCATATACCATAGGTATGGCTCAACCATGGTGAAGGCAATGGCTGACGCCCGAGAATCGGGGATAAAGTCATGTTGTTCTGTTTACCAAATGGCGAATCCCCGCTTGACATCTGTATCCTCCTGTCAGGGCCGCAGGGTTGAATAACGATACTCTAGTCGATACCTAGGAGTAACTCTTGACTAACGTCCTTGTTAGATCTCTGAGGGATATTTGACAAGAGCCCGCCGCTCCACGTGCTACCAGCCAGTAGCTACATAATGTGAACACAAGCAGCCCCCACTTATTGTGAGTGGTCCAAATTCAAAATTATAAACCTAACATCATCAAGAAAAAAGCGGACTACCGTTGTCCCTTAATAGCAATCGTTGAGCCTAAAATCTAGCACTACCCCCTTTCTATCCCACAACCGAAACCCCAACCAATATAGTGGTAAGTCCTTTTTATTACTCCTCCGGTTGTTTCACATGTGTATAATGCATAGCTTCTCCATCTAACCATCATTTTTATAGGTAAATCATAATAGGGGTAAGTAAAGTTTAATACTTGTTCTTTGGCTAAATGCCAATTTTTATTTTTGTTTAAGAGGATACTTCCCTTTTCATTCCATTTACCTAGTCTTTCTTAAAAAGCCTCAAATTGCAGTACTTAGGGATACTGTTTAATGTACGTATCTCTCTGGTAACATCAGACTTTTTCCAGCTGTCAGCAATAAAGAATAGCTGTGGGGCCGTCGCTTCGCGATTATCGAAGAGACCGTTGTATCTTATGAAGAATAAATTGCTAACATCCCTAAAGAAGAACGGGGAATCTGCTTCGACGATACGTTCCGAAGGGTGCAGCTTTGTATCGGAAATGGGCGGTGAGTCATAGCTGTTCATTTAGAGAAACCGGAAAGTTAAATAATGATCTTCGAATATATAATTTCTGCCTCAAAATAATGGAAGAGATAAATTCACATTCCATTCATTGTTTGTTGTTGGACATGCCTATGGTACAGAATAGGCACACGCCGATTGTGCGCCTTTCTTTCTTTCTTTCTTTCTTTCTTTCTTTCTTTCGTTCTTTCTTTCTTTCTTTCTTTCTCTCTCTCTCTCATGGGTATACATGAGCGCTGGCGCGAGAAAGCCACAACACTCTGGAGAATAATTTATCCCGGAAGTTGATGCTTAGGACCAAGACCAAGAGAAATAAAACGTGACATGTGGAAAGAAACGAGCTCGAGGGATTTTCTGTGTGTAGGGAAAAGGTTGGAAAGAAGGCATTAGAGGTCTTCTGAACCGACTCAGATGAGAAAGGTGGCTGGCGCTAATTTGTAATAATGTCCGCGCGGAAAATCGAAGATCCGAGTCGGAATCTCGACAATGGCTCGAATTTTTCGAACCTCATTCTTCTTTCCCAGGTTAAGGGGTGAGCTAGTATTAGATCATTTCATACAGTTTAAGACACAATTTTAGTTTGTGTTATTCTAAGGTCTGCAATACTTGAACTAGTAATTTGTCATTGTTGCACAGTAACACCATAGCCAAAATAGTTCATTTTAGATGTTAATATGCTTTATGAAAATATTTGTTTTGGGATCGAGTATATAGAAAGGAAATCTTCACTCAGTCTGTATACCAGGTGAATCACTGGCCCTATTTTTCTTTCTCGAAATTATGCAACATCTAAATGATAGATGCACTTTGAATTCATCTTCACCGCTCACTTTACTTCTCACACATATACTCAGAAGGCGATTGAAAACTTAGTGAATTGATTTAATGGACAGAAGGTACTCGCGATATAAATCCATTCCAAAAACATCGTACTCTCAGACTAAGAACCGCACCGGCTCCTTCACATATTAACTTTCATTCTACAGTATACGTACACCCTAAGACAAAAACTGGAAAGAGGGGGAAAAAAGAAAAATAAATGACTCTGGAAGCGTACATTTGTCTAAAGTCCAAATCGTTTCCGCAGCCGGTTCACAATGGTGTCTCGGGACGCGTGCTTTTAGCTTCGCTCTATTGTCACCTTTCATAGGTGCGAGCCACTAAATATGCGCTAACAACGGAGCCGGAACATAGTATCCCAAGCACAATTTTTTTTCTTCAGAAAAACGCAATGTTTATTGTGCATAGTATAATATAATTTCGAATTGCTAAGGCTTATTTGATTTTACGTTGACGCATAAAAACTGAAACACTCGTTTTCGTTTTTAAACTAAATAATAAGTAAATAAATAAATACTCGTATTATAGTCATAAATGTAAAATCTGATGTGATACATTCACATGACTTTCTCTACCCTCTATATTTAATGGGTATACAGATTATTCTTACTAAAGCTATTTTTCTACATTTTAATCCAAACAAACCTTTGCAGAAATAGTTACATTACACATTGTTATAAATACAAAGAGAACAGCGAGTCAAATGTTTAAGAACTGGACGCTATACTCTGGCCTACCATTGCTGGCCATGCAATCGCATGGAAACTATCGAATGCACTATAGAATTCTTACTAATATGCACTTATTTTGAAAACGGGAAGAGTAATTTCTTTGTGTTTTTATGGATGAATGTCTTAAAATTAACAGATATCTTATGCATGGAAAACAACGGCATTGCCGTATATTTAACAAATCAAAACTTAAATAATAATAAAAAAACATTTACGCCAAGGATTCGAACCAAGGTTGTTTCAATTACGAGACACATGTGTTTCACCGCTCGGCTACCATGCATACAACCAACTGGATGGCAATCTTCCTACTCATCGCATAGCTTAGAAATGAACGCAGCATCAGCAAATGCTTCCGATGTTTTCCAAATCAAACTCCCTCTCGGGCTGTTAATTATTTATTTTGTCTTAGATTGTATCTACATTCTTGCCCACTCCAACGAAATTGAACTTAGGTATCAAATGGATCAAGTATCAAACTTAGTTAAAGCTTAAAGGGCTAAAATTCCAAGTAAGGCTTCGAGGCAAGAGACGAATTTCCGCATTACTCATGTAGCACTGCGGGTTAATACGCGTTTGTTCCAAGCTTTAACAGGTGGGAAGGAATTATTACGTTTTTCAATAAGTCCTCAGAATTCAGGTTCGAAGCTTTAACAGCACGCCTTTTTTTTAGATTTTTAATTTTTTTCCACCAATGATGTGGTAACACGAAATTAAATAATAAATTTATTATTAAAACAATTCCAGGTACCTCGTCGGAACCTCGTATGAATCAATCTCCTGTTCTTGCGGTATGTACTATCTTTCGAGAAAGTAAATGACACTTTTCGCGGGTCAGTATCATCCAGGCGTCCCGTGAGTAGCAGGTATGAAAACTAAATCGGTCAGGTCGTAGATGTAAGGTACTGTCGTGGTCGCCAGTTTAACCTGTCACTCACTTCTATGGTTATATTAACCCAATATGACAAAATAGGAACCAAATATCACAAAACAAGTAGCAATTCTCTTTCCGCTGAGCTATTAACTACATGGCATTGGAGAAAATGCAAGAAAATGGGAAACACGTGGAATGATGACTTTATTAGAACCAACATCTATGTTGTATATAACGCATGCACTAACATCTGCTGTCGTGGCTCAGTGGTAAAATGTACGCTGTTTCGAGTGTGCAGAGGATTCAGGATTCGAAACCCAGCATGTGGTTATACTTTTTATTCCAACTTTTCACTTTGTAAGACGCAGTAATGAACGAATTCCCAGTTTTCTTGCAACTAAGCTACTACTGCATGATTTCGAAGAAATGCGAGGAGGTTGAATGATAATTTTAATGGAGCCAACTTCTAAATGCTATATACAATTCATCTGTTCATAACGATAAGCCGATAACAAGATACTGGTAAATTCTCATCTTGAGAAAAACAAACTTACAGCCGCAAATATAATTGTGTATAATTCGATGGCGTATAATGCGTAAAACTGAAAAGGTATATTTCTATGTAACTGCTATTTACAACATAGTTACTCCATTTATTAAACATAACAAAAAGAAGACGATGTCCACGGATAACGGTGCTTGGAAAGCAAACTAAACAACTGCTATTTCATAGCTAAAAAGCTGAAGCCACGTCTTAAATGAAGAAATAAATTAATTTCTGAAACATTTCAGATTTATAGACAATGTATTTTTCCTGGAACAAGTAGCTTGTTGAAACAACGAATGGAAAAGAAAAATGAAATCTTGTATTTCAGAACCTGGTATAATCGTCCCCAGCTACGATTACATCGTTTATTCTTTCGTGCATTTTGCAACCAATGCAGAGCAACAGTGTTGGGCTCTGCTGATAACGTTGCCATAGCCTCATAGCGTGAGCAACTAAATTAAAAATTAAATTGAGTTTTATTTATGGACGCTCCTTAACTACTATGGTCCTTAGCGTCCCATTCTATATTGGGCGTGAAACACCTGTAATTTTGCTCAGAGGCCTCTTTATCAGGCTTGAGGTTCTTTTACGTGCCGTAAATCTACGACACGCGACCACCGGCTTTACTTCCCTTCCGAAGGAAGCCGTGCAGCGTGAGCAACCATATTCGCTCTGATCGACGTTCTTCCCATTCCTTTATCATGAAGGTCCATACATGTTCAATGGCGTTCAGATCAGGAAATCTTGCGAGGCCAGTCCATGCAGATTATTTCTGGATGCCTCGTTAGCCAATTCTGAGTGACATTTGCGGTATGCACACCACTATTGTCGTGCATAAATACATATTCTTCTTGTTCTGGGAATTAGTACCTACAAAGGGATGACAGCAAAGTGTTTTTGAGAATATCTACATAGACTGCACTCGTCATTCTTTCTGGCACTTCAATTAGCTCATCTGGACCTAATGCTGTCGTATAGGCCCAGAAATGCGCTGCAGTTCTTCCCAAATGTTCTGCTCGAACGATGTGCTGAGGCGCTTATATAGTTCCCCGTGGTCTGCAGACATAGGGTCCCTTGTTGGTCGGATCGAAATACCTTCTCGTCACTCCAGATTACCAGGTCCCAGTAAGACTGAGGAAGGTTAATATTACGCTTCTTGCTTTATGTGCTTCAGTGAGAAGGAACTTAGAGGCAAGACGATGCGATGCAATACCGGAATTCTTTAATCGTTGGCGTGCGGTTTCATATGAGACATCATAGTCATCTGCTTTGTCCACAATGATAGACTGTGTCTTAAAGCTTGGTTCCTCACATCTTAAACCAGTGCTTTGTCTTGAGCAAGTACTGTTGTACGAGGCCTACCTGAACGCCTGCTGATTTGGCCCATTCAACTTCTTCCTCGTGATGCCGGTCCAGTCATTGTTTCACTGTTCTTCAGCCACAGCCCAATTCTCTGGCGATTTGCAAGGCGTATTTATCACGAATAGCACGATTTACAATTTCACCCTTTTGAACTGCAGTCAGCTTCACACAACCACGTGGACGTGGTATGCTACTTTACTGTGATGAAGCCTTAGTGAAAATGTTCGAATGCAGTGCATAAAGAACTTCCAGCAACATTTTGCGCATGCGCAAGAAATACAAGGTAAAAAAGTTGGAATAAAAAGTATGACCATATGTTGGGGTTCGAACCGTGAACCCTCGGCACACTTGCGTTTTACCATTACTACGACAGTAGATGTTAGTGCGTGGGGTATATACAACATAGATGTTGGTTCTATTAAAATCACCATTCCACGTATTTTCCGTTTTCTTGAATTTATTCCAATGCCATGTAGTTAATAGCTCAGCTGCAAGAGAATTGCAACTTGTTTTGTGATATTTAGTCCATATTTCGTCATACTGGGTTAATATAGTCATAGAAATCTTCAAAATGAGTGACAGATTAAAATGGCGACCACGACAGTATTCATCTACGACCACGGCTGATTTAGTTCTCATACTCCCTACTTAAGGAACGCCTGGATGACACTGACCCGCAAAAAGTTTTTTTTTGTTAGTTCCATTTATACCCCGCCTTTAACTTGCATTGGTCTTTTCGGCGGCCTTTCCTTTGGAACTTATTGTCTATTGGCAAAGGTGTTAACTCGTGTAACTCTTGTCATTGGTTTCTTACACTTTTGGTTTTTAATCATTAGATCATGCACACATTCACACTCTCATTCATACTTCCAGATTCTGGGGAGGATAGGGAATATCTTGGCTAGAGAAAAATTCCCAACCCTCCAGCCGGGAATCGAACCCGGTACCCTAGTGCTCTGCCGACTAAGTTACGAGGCTAGCCCCGCGGAAAGTGTACATTTACTTTCTTGAAAGATAGTATTTCTCATCTGTCTACGAGTCTCGGTTGATATTCAAGTATACATAGCAACATATTCAAACGACGAATGTAGGTATATGGGCATGCTGTTGGTCTATGGTGAAGCAAGACGCTTGTGTAAGGTAGGTACGATTTCCAAAAAGAACACCAACTACAGATTTGCTTCGAACGGCTGAAAGCCTTCTTAGTTTAACAGGGTCAGTCGAAGATCATCTCCTGTTCGGGATGCTCCAGTGACTTCCGGAAATAATGTCATGCAATTTACAACAACCCGTATATAAGCGCATATAACCGATAACATAGGATATGAACATTAGCCAGACATCAATTTTGAGAATACTGTAACGCAAAAAAATTTCCTCCCTACCGTCTACAATCACATCAGGGACTCTCCACGAACGTAACTACAAAGCGCGAGTGGTATTTCTGCAATGATTATTGTCACAGGTAGAAACGGATGCCGGATTCTTACGCAATTGCTTTTTAGTGACAAAGTCACGTTCCATAACAACAAAACTGTGAATCGAATAATATATACTACTGGAATATACACAATAATATATACTACTGGAGTGCAAATAATCCTCATTGGGCCAGAGAAACATGCGTTTTAGGTGCAATGGAGTGTCAAAGTGTGTTGTGGGATCCTAGATGATCATCCAATTTAAGACTCCGAAGGAAACCTCATGGGACTGTGATATCTTCATTTTCTCCAAGATCTGCACTCTTATTAGGAAATGTGCCGCTGATGAAACGACGAGAATGTGGTTCCAGCAAGACAGAGCGCTCCCACATTGATCCGTAATCGTACTGAATTACACAAGAGTACATTCGTCTGTATACAGGATGAAGCATTTAAGTTGAGACTTAAAAGTATTGTAGAAAGAAATGTCTTGAATAAAAGTTGCTTATATTATGGGGAAATAAATGGCATTAATGGTGTTTCATTTTAGGGTCAATTTATTTGACTCTAATTGTAGGTTCCCGTTTAAAAAAACTGAACTACGCTGAAATGACTATCATAACGTCTTCCAAATCAAACACGACCAATGGCATTTACTTTCCCCCATAATATCAAGCAACTTTTATCAAAGACATTTATTTCTACAACGCTTAGTTTTGGAGATATTGTACATTCTCAACTTAAATAGTCCACCCTGTATACTCGGTGTAGCTGAAGATGGACTGGGCGAGGGGGACCTCACTTGGCCGGCTAGTTCTCACTTCACTGGAGTTCTGTCTGCGGAATTACTTAAAGGAAAGGATGTATACAGGAGAATCAAAGAAACCAATCCGATTACGGCTGCTGATTAGTGAAGCATTCAGGCAAGTCACACAAGTCATATTGCAGAACACAAAAAACTTATTTGCAACGACGTACTCAAATCTACATTAACGAAAAAAGGAGATTTTGTGCTTTTGCCTCATTAATCAAGTGCTTTTTCAGCAATTTGTTTTTGCATCCTTTACTGTTCAGAGTTTGGTGAAGGAAAGAAACGAACACAATGATCGATTCCGCTTTTCTCTAATCGCCAGTGCTCGCTCTCTGTCTAACGTCTGAATATCGCGTAAGCAGTCTTTCCCGATCCTGTCTCGAAATTTATTTTCATTTGGCCACTCTACCTCCCCCCATTTCCCACTATTTTAACAAAAACAGTTTTCTTTCATTAATGCCTTCGTTTTGACAACTGAATATTAATTAAATCCTTATTCTTCTGTAAGCGCATAAAGCCACTATCAATGGAACATAGCAGTCTTACTCTTAGAGAAACTTAGGGATGTTAGGGCTCTCCTTGCAGTTTAAAAGTCATTATGATCGTATCTTAATTTTCGATTGTTACTTGTACAAAATATACAAATCTGATGTGTTACACTCACATGACTTTCTCTACTCTTGTACAAACTATTTTTAAAAACTCTTATTCTCCATCTATTTCATATTAATCGAGATAAACATTTGCAGAAACGATCTTTTGACATGCAAAGAGAATTACATTTTACACATAACGACCAGTTCTAAAAATATTTGACTATCGCTTAAGGCGTACTATGTTCCCCTTGTTTTGTATTTGAAGTGGCCTTTAAGCACATACATATCTCTTAATACCTGGTTGCTAGGTGCAGCACCATTCTCTTTGCCTCAGATTAATACTCTTTGCGTAAACAAGACAAAAAATGAATAACGAATTCCCATTTGAGAAAATAAGTATTGAAAAATTTAAGGGAATAACAAGCAATATCTCGAAAATGGTTCACTCAACAAAAAAAATGTATATGACATAAATTGTGTTTTAACGCGATCTACATTTTTTGTGTAGTAAACTTTTGTCTATCTCTTATGGTTTACCAGTTATGCAAAGTCGTTCACAATGAAGAATACTTTTGGAGACATTCCCAGAAAATTCGAGATATACATTTCATTTGTCATGAAAATATCTTAAACATATGATATTTTAATCAAAATCGTTAGAGCCATTTTTGAGAAAATTAACATTTTCGAAAAATGTTCCATGTAAAGGGTAGTCTGGGGTGGGGGGATTTTCTTGAAAACCTTCGTGTCGCATCTCTGGAAGATACTGAAACTAAATACCAAGTTTGGTGTTTATCCGACTGTTCGTTTCTGAGTTATGTTGTTCACAGACACACACACACACACACACACACACACGGACATTTTTCCAAAAATGCTTTTTTGGATTCAGGGGGTCTCAAAACATGTATTTCCGGTGAAATCTCGGTATCGAATTTTTGGGTGGAATACAATACTTCCCCTACTTACTATACGTAGTAGAGAAAGTAAAAATGAGGAGTGTGTAGTATTCAAGTACAAAATTGCTGCGCTCACCATTATAATAGGTACTTTAAACACAACTGCGCATGAAATTCAGTGACATGAATTAGTTTCTTTACCAAAATGTACCGTTACATACTGGCTTAAAACCTACTATGTCAATAAACCCCTGGTATTCAATATGGCACGCGATATCATCCAAAATCGTGAACTCATTTTTTAACAAAATTTCCAAAAGTAACAAAAGAAGAAAGAGTACACAAAAGTATGACACTGCTGCGAAAATAAGGAATACAATACGCATGCACATACATGCGCATATTTTAATTCTATTAAATCTTCCCTTTCCTGCAATGCTGTCCTTTTACCATATGCGGAGAGTATGGGGTTTTATCTGCATGCTCTTTGTGGTTTTATTCGTCAAAGGGTGGGCGGTATTGGTTTAATACATGAAATGCTTTAAATTTTGAGTACCATTCAGTTGAAAACACTCAAACTGAATAATTCTGGTAACTGCAAACTGCGAAGCACGGATTTCCCGCTCCCAGAAGCCTGTCTAAAGCAACCGCTTATTTCTGTATTCTAGCGTCAACCACTAGGAAGATTGAAGAATCAACTAAGTTCGGTATAAAGTCGTAATGTATTTATAGCTCTTATATTTTAACAGTGTAAATGTAACACCATATTCTAAGCATATGTGAATGATATATGCATATGCAAAAATGTTATGCAAACTACCCCTCAATTTGTAAAATGCTCAGGGTATAAAATACTTTAGTAGGTACGTGTACAATTAAATCCAAAAGACTATTAAGACAAGGCCAAAACGCTGTGCTTCTAAAAGTAAGATGAGTGGAAGTGATGATAAAACGAAGATGATGAAAATGTTTGTATTATAATAGCAACAAGTGGTACCAAATGGAATGGCTCAGGCGGTTACGTCTGTGGCCCGAATACGGGTTCAAATCCAATGAGCCATCCAACTTGACTTTTTTTCTCTCTCTCTCTTGCGGTTTCCCACAGTCGCCAAGGCATATATCGGATTGAATATGTAATACCACGACCCAAAGTTTCACCTTAAGTTTAAAAAGTTAGCAAAAAATGAAAAATAAATGGCAATAACGAATGCTCTGCCATCTAATGAAAGCAGGTAGACTGGACGGCACCCTGATGGCATCTGCCCGGCACGTGTAGATGCAGAGATACAGTTAATATGCAATAAGGTGTGTGTGTGGACATATCAAAGCTGCCATTCTGTCCGTTACAGAAACAGAGGTATAGTTGCTATGTACATACCTCTATGGATATGTGACGAAGTAAAATGGTATGGTACAAGGATGAGATATACAGTACTAACACTCCGTTATACATAGATCCACGAGGTTATCTCCCAACAGATCCGTCGCGACTTTAACGTAGTTAAAGCGACATAAAGTAAATAGAGAATAAAAACCTATTATTGCATCAGAGAACGAATACAACTTTGAGAGTGAAGATAAATTTCAGGCATGTGAAACATGCGTTTAAGTGGACAAACATTACATTTTTTCTGAGTTCCAAACGGGTGTGATATGGGAATGTTAGAGAAATTGTTATAAAAAATGTAATAAATATTCGCTGAAGGTACAGCAATCAGTAGGGGAAAAATGTTTCAAAGGAATGCTTAAACAAAGAAACAAAATTTAGGCACTATAAACATCTGGATAGAAAACTGTAAGACAGAAAGTAATGACTTAAGAGACGGAAGTTTCAGACTATGCATTTCGGTAAACTGCTATCAGAAATGCGTGTTTACAGAGGATGAGAGAGAAATGAATGTAATTAAACACAGTTTGAGTGCAATAAAAGGGGAATTCGACAGGTTTCAGGACAGTCTTGACAGCTGAACGAGAAGGGGGTAAGCCAAAAGACCAGCTTTCCGAGTTAAACTCGGATTTTAAAGCTAATGCCTATTTCATTCCTTTAGGAAAAAGTAAAAGTAATAACAGCTGTTTAAATAATGATAAATCAAGCCCACTGAATGCGCTGTATACTGCCTAAAATTTCCAAAAAGATTGGTTGATCCTAATTAATGTTTTGGGGGCCTTGGATAAAAATTCTAGAAAAATCGTGTACGAAAAAGTAACATTTAAGTCCCTTCTAACTTTAAAAATCGTCCAAGCAGAGAAGACAACCTGTAGAGAAATTTCTTCCAATAAATCTTTGTAATATATTGAGTTTCTAACTACGATCAACTTGTTTTACTTGTCAAGAACCATGTTCAAATGTAAAGATACTTACTGTGAACTAAATGGCGCCCAGTTTAGTGTTCTAATTCTATAACCCCTATTTATTTTACGTCACTTTAACTACGTGCTCATATCGCGACGGATCTGTTACAGGATATCTCGTGGATAGGTGTGTAGCGAGCAGTTAGCTCTCTAGGTCTCATCCCTCTACCATACCATTTTGCTCCATTACGTGTCCACAGAAACCTTAGTGCTAGGCAACTGTACCTCTGCTTCTGTGATGGGCAGATGACCGTTCGACACGTGTCCACTGAGACTTTAGTGAAACGCAACTGTATATCTGTTTTTTACATACTGGGCAGATGGCATTAGGGTGCCGTCCAGTCTACCTGCTTTCATTATCTGTGGATAATGGCAGAGCATTCCCTATTAATATCTATTTTCATATATAATATTGTTTTAGACTTGCTCACCTATTCTTAGTAGACACGTAATTCCACAGTTTTATTTTAACGAAAATAGACCTTAGCAACATTCCTTTTAAAAATACGCGACTGCTGGTGTAAGCATGTGATTCTTATACATTTTCCAATGTGATCTACCATAGTAATGTTAAATGAACGCTTACATCTATCGTAAAGCCGTGCAAAACGAAATACACATGTGGAGAAGTGGAGTGACAATGCATTGTCCATGTCTTAAAAGCGCGATCTGAACGTGGTTTCTGTGACTGAATGGGTAGGTATACAGCGCCCCTACTGAAAGACAGTGAATGTTCGAGTTCTACAATGTGCATATTTATTTGTTTATTCATTAATTCGTTGCATATATGCTGGGTTAAGCACACTTACTAAAACAACTAGCATTAGGAAACTATCCGCATAATCTTCTCTCCTATGAACGTCACAGCACAAAGCTTGCATATTTAATAACTACGTGTTCAGCCGCATCCAAATCAATATACCGCTCCAAGCACCATATTACTCGTACTTTTACTGATTGTATGTTCAATTGTACCAATGCAGCAAAAGAAGCATTAGATACTGTGCAAATAGGAATGAAGAACAGAAACAGAAATAAGAAAAAAAATAAAACGGAAGCAGCAAATGGCCATATTCCGTACTTCTTTTAGGTCTTCTGGATTCCTAACAGAGCTTACTTAAAATAAATAAAACAATATATCGGTTGCGTTGCATTCACATGACTTTCTCTACCCTCTTTCATTTATTAGTGGGAACACAAATTATTCTTACGCAAGTTTATTTTCCTATTTCATTTTAATCGAGATAAATCTTTCCGAAAATACCTGCATTACCATTTCGTTATAGATACAAAGGGAATAGCGATACTAAAATGTTTAAGAACTGGATGCTACATGCGGGCCTTAAAATTCCATAATCTTTCCACGACATCGCGAAAAGCAATTGAAAATCGACAGACACTAAAAGAAATGCTAAGTATTGAACAATTCGAATCATTAATAACGGATATCTCGGAAATGGCTGATGCCACAAAAAAGTTACTGGAAATAAATTGTGTGTTTTAAAGAGAACTACATTTGTTGTGTAGTACGTTTTCGTTGACCGTTTACCAATTGTACAAGCATATAGAATACCCTCCTAATGGAGAGCACTTCACTGGTTATCTCAGAATAATTTTATTTCTCATGTAAATATCTTTAATATATGGTATTTTAATCAAAATCGTTAGGGCCATTTTTTAGAAAATCAAAATTTTGGAAACATCTTCCATATCAAGGTTAATTTGGTATGGGGGATTTTCTTAATCTTCGTATCGCATCTTTGGAAGATACTGAACTTAAATACCAAGTTTACCCAAATTTTCGTTTTCGAATTATGCTTTTCACAGACACCACACGGACCGTTTTTTTAAAAATGCTCCTTTTTATAGAGGGGGCCTTAAAACATGTATTTCCGGTGAAATCTTGGTATAGAATTTTTGGATGGAATGCAATACCTTGTCTACACGCCATGTACTATCTTTCAAGAAAGTAAATGTACATTTTTCGTGGGTCAGTATCACACAGGTGTTCCGTGAATATGGGGTATGAAAACTAAATCGGCCGTGGTCGTAGATGTATACGTACTGTTGTGGTCGCCATTTTAACCTTTCACACAATTCGAAGATTTTCATGGCTATATTAACCCAGTATGACGAAATATGGACTAAATATGGACTATCATAAAACCAGTACCAAATCTCTTGCAGCTGCGCTATTAACTACATGGCAATCGAACATATGCAAGAAAACGGAAAAGAGTGGAATGATGATTTTAACAGAACCAACATCTATGTTGTATGTAAGCCACGGTTCGAACTCCAGCATATGGTTTATACCTTTTATTCTAACTTTTTTACCTTGTATTTCTTGCGCATGCGCAAAATGTTGCTGGAAGTTCTTTATGCACTGCATTCAAACATTTTCACTAAGACTTCATCACAGTAAACTAGCATACCACGTCCACGAGGTTGTGTGGAGCTGACTGCAGCTCAAAAGGGTAAAATTATAGATCGTGCTACTCATGGTAAAAACGCCTTGCAAATCACCAGAGAATTGGGTTGTGACCAAGAGCAGTGAAACAATGGCTATACCGGCATCACGAGGGAGAAGTTGAATGGGTCAAATCAGCAGGCGTTCAGGTAGGCCTCGTACAATAGCACTTGCCCAAGACAAAGCTCTGGTAGAAGATGTGAGGAACCAAGCTTTAAGACACAGGTCTATCTTTCTGGACAAAGCAGTTGAGCATGGTTGCTCACATGAAACCACACGCCAACGATTAAAGAATCCCGGTATTGCATCGCATCGTCTTGCCTCTAAGCTCCTTCTCACTGAGGCACACACGGTAAGAAGGTTACAATGGGCACAGCGTAATACTGGCCTTCCTCAGCCTTGCTGGGACCTGGTATCTGGAGTGACGAGAAGGTATTTCGATCCGACCAACAAGGGGCCCTATGTCTGTACAGATCACGGGGAACTAGATAAGCGCCTCAGCACGTCGTTCGAGCAGAACATTTGGGAAGAACTGCAGCACATTTCTGGGCCTATGCGACAGCATTAGGTCTAGGGGAGCTAATTGAAGTGCCAGAAAGAATGACGAGTGCAGTCTATGTGGATATTCTCAAAAACACTTTGCTATCATCCTTTTGTACGTGCTAATTCCCAGAACAAGAAGAATATGTATTTATGCACGACAATAGTGGTGTGCATACCGTAAATGTCACTCAGAATTGGCTAACGAGGCATCCAGAAATAATCGGCATGGACTGGCCTTCAAGATCTCCTGATCTGAACCCCATGGAACATGTATGGGCCTTCATAGTAAAGGAATGGGAAGAACGTCGACCAGACAGGGTGCGAGTGAATCCGGATGCTCACTGATTGAGCTAAGGCAACATTATCACCAGAACCCAAACCGGTGTTCTGCCCTGGTTGCAAACATGCACGAAAGAATAACTGATGTAATCTAGCTGGGGGCGAGTATACCAGGTTATAAAACACAAGATTTCATTTTTATTTCCCATTCGTTGTTTCGACAAGGTATTTGTTCGAGGAGAAATACATTGTCTATAAATGAAATGTTTCAGAAATTAATTTATTTCTTCATATATGCGTGGCTTCAGCTGTGAAATAGCAGTTGTTTAGTTTGCTTTTTAAGCATCATTATCCTTGGCTATCGTCTTCTTTTTGTTATTTTTAATAAATTGAGTATATTGTAAATAGCGGTTACACAGAATGTATACTTTCAGTTTTATGCATTATACTCCATCGAATTATACACAACTATATTTGCAGCTGTAACTTTGTTTTTTTCGAGATGAGAATTTATCAGTTTCTTGCTATTTTATGTATTAGCTTATTGTTATGATCAGATGGATTGTTTACAGCATTTAGAAGTGGGCTCCATTAAAATTATTATTCAATCTCCTCGCATTTTCTTCGAAATCATATAGTAAAAGCTTAGCTGCAAGAGAACTGCCCATTTGTTCGTTACTGCGTCTTACAAAGTGAAAATGTTAGAATAAAAAGTATGACATGCTGGGTTCCGAATCCGAATTCTCGACACACTTGAATCAGCGTGCGTTTTACAATTGAGCTACACAGATGTTAGTGCGTGGGTTATATACAACATAGATGCTGGTTCTATTAAAATCACCATTCCACGTGTGTTTTTTTTTTTTTTTTTGCATATTCTCCAATGCCATGCAGTTAACAGCTGCTATTTGTTTTGTGATATTTAGTTCATATTTCATCATATAGGGTTAATATAGCCATATAAATCTTCGAAATGAGTGATAGGTTAAAATGACGACCAGACAGTATACATCTACGACAATGACCGATTTAGCTTTCATACCCCCTACTCGCGCAACACCCCTGAATGATAGTGACTCGCGAAAAGTGAACATTTACTTTCTTGAAAGATAGTACGTGATAGAGAAAGTAAAGTGAAAGGAAGAAAATTTGATGTGAAACATAACCCGACTTTCACTGTTAATTTCGACCCTTCATGTTACAAGTTGTTTTTGTATCCACTTAAGTTCACCTCCATTACAGCGCTCGAGCTAGAGTTGCCTGGATACGGTTTTTAGCGGTTTTCCCTTGGCCTCATAAGGCAAATGTCGGGCGACTCAGCTCAATGAATCCCGGGCTCATTTGAGCATCATTCCATCCATTTCATTTCCTGTCTGTTTTAAGAGACGTTAAACACAGATTCATAATAAATAATTAAATAAAAAAGGACCGACTTACTCATTACCTAGATGAAGAAAAACATTAAGCTATTTTAAAGTAGTCCTTGTTTGTAATGAGCTGATGCAAAATAAAAGGGGAATCGCTCATTTTGATACGTTCATAAATGATGAACAATATAAAACGCGGTACTTAAGCATTCAACAATGAATATTTCGAAAACTGGTAATGCTAGCTTAAATTTTATATGGAATAAACCGTATATTTCAACGAGCTTTGTTTTGGATGTGACGGGATCTCGTTTCCCCTATCTTCCATAGGTATGCGATAGAGAAGGCATTATAAAAAGAACTCCATTGCACATGCTTTGTTACCTTTAGCTACTGCATAGCTTGAGAGAGTAGAGTAATTTACAGCTTGTAGAGTATTCTTAATAGAGTTCATGTACTAAACTAATTCTTATTCGCGTTGTCGTTTTGTTTTGTTTTTGTAGTCCTCCGTGGACTAGTGGTCCGTGCTAGGCTCTAGTTCCCAAGGTCGGGGGTTCAAACCCGGCGGAGGGCGATGGATTTTTTCGGGCGTAAAAATCCTTAGCATGGTTTCCTTCGGAAGGGAAGTAAAGCCGGTGGTCCCGTGTCGTAGATTTACGGCGCGTAAAAGAACCTCAAGCTTGATAAAGAGGCCTCTGAGCAAAATTACCGGTCTTTCACGCCCAATATAGAATGGGACGCTAAGGACCACAGCAGATAAAGAGCGTCCATAAATAAAACTCAATTTCAATTTAGCGTTGTCTTTTTAACAATTCGTTCGTTCCTACTCTTGAATTTAAATGCATGCTAGTGATTATTACTGTATTTTAGGGTTTCAACCCAAAAATCCCGTTGTGATAATCTTGTATGGAAACTGGGACTGGGGTTGGCACGTTGTCCGTAAACTGTGATACTAAATAACTGCTCTGTACCTTCATAATAAACTTAGAGACACTATTTTTATTTCCGGCATGTTTAAATATGAAAAGGAAATATTTATTCTACCATTTGTTAAGGTAACACTTTTTTTTTATTTCAGGCACAAACATTCTAAAAAAATGTCCAGACTGTTTGCAGCAGTGATTGATGGCTATGAAGATTTTGTTGAAAAAACCACAGGTAAGTTACTTAGCGCACGATATGAATTCTGCGGCACACTACTCAAACAGGTTACAGTGCTCCAAGTTTAAAATCATGATTATGATTTGATCAATATTGGCGTTGTCAATTCAAGGCTTACGTCTTACAGATCTTTTGGGCCCCTAATTTTGGTCTCTCCATATCTTTCTGTCTTTTACCTGTATTCATTAATCCTCTTTTTTATACATCAATGCTGATTTTGGTATCCTTGAATCAATAATATGCTGCAAAAATTCATAACAGTTATTCTATGTTTATAAATTATATTTGCAATGTTCTGGATATTCCAACTGTAACATATTTGTTCCTGTTAAGGTGCAGTTAAAGCACACACGCTGCATGACAGAATATAATTTCTGGTTTCTGTATAATGCTTATGTTGGTGTGATTTTAGATTCTCTAAAATCTAGTAGACAAAGTATTGCTTTCCACCCAAAAATTCGATACTGAGATTTCACCCGAAATACATGCGTTTAAGACCGTTGAATGAATAAATAAATAAATAAATAAAGCATTTTTAGAAAAAACGTCCGTATGTGTGTCTGTGAACAGCATAACTCAAAAACAAATAGTCGGATAAACACCAAACTTAGTATTTAAGTTCATTACCTTCCAAAGATGCGACACGAAAGTTTTCAAGAAATCCAACCACTTCAAACTATGCTTCACACGGAACATTTTTCGAAATCTTTGATTTTAAAAAAAACGGTTGTAGCGATTTTGATTAGAATACAATATATTAAAGATAACTCCATGACAAATAAAATATATATCTTGAATTTTTGGGGTATAGGCTTTGAAATCCTCTTCATTCGGAAGGAATTTTGTATAATTGGTAAACGTTAAGCGATAGACGAAAACGTACTTAATAGCAAATGTTAAAACAAGACACCTTACCCGTATAAACACCAAAACTCATGTCAACCACTATTGCTTGTTCCAAGAAATGTTAATCTCCACTTTTGCAATGTTAATTCGTGAAACTAATGTGTCAATATTTCTGTTTCAGATCCCAGAGTTAAAGACTGGCCCCTGCTGTCCAGTCCATTGCCAGTTTTAATGTTCATCATTGGTTATTTATATTTCGTATTAGACGTTGGCCCAAAATTTATGCAAAACCGCAAGCCTTACAATCTAAAACGTACGATTATAGCCTACAATATCTTCCAAGTTCTTGCATGCATCTATCTATTTCATGCGGTAAGTAACAGTGAATATTTAAAAGGATAGGTGACAAAATTATGCTTTTATAAATTAACTAAAGTTCGTCTAGTTATTAATTATGCAGAACTTTATATATTCGGATATTACTGAATAGGAAAACATACACAGGGTGTTTCACTTAAAACACTAATAAAATAAATGGTTATAACTGGAAATGTATAAGCCAAAGAGAAATAAATATAGTCAGATTTGCTAATGCAGATTTTGCAACAATGTAACAATGGTTGCCATGGAGTTGTGACAATGAAAAATAAATAAATAACAGAAATAAAACTAAATAAATGGTTATAACTCAATAGAAAAAGTGATGTAATTGAAACTGTTTACATTTTCTATTAGCTAAAGAGCTGCAATTTCAATAGATTTCAACATCCATTTGTAGCACGGCAGATGTCGAGCCTGTTGTCCACCTCTCTCCAGGCATTCCTTAGCATAGCAATTGTGACATTTTGAATCGCAAGGCGAATTCGGAATTTCAAATCGAGGTCAGCCACTGGTGTTCCGTAAGCTTGATCCTTGACGAATCCCCATAAAAAAAATCCAAGGGCAGCCAAGCGATTGCCTCGGACCCTCCGCCAGACCACTGTCTGGGAAAAGTATCATTCAGAAACTTGCGTACGTCCAATGCGAAGTGAGGAGGAGCGCCATCTTGCTGATAAATGGTTCCTGCAGGAAGTTGTGGGACGACATACAACTCCAACTATCTAGATAGGTTCGACCAGTTCAGCAATAAAGAAGGGACCTATCCCCGATCTTTCATTAAACCGTACCAGACATTATCTTTGGGTGAATCACATCCATGTTGAAACACAACAGAAGGTTTCTCACTCCCCCAGATTCTGCAATTGTGTCTGTTAACTTTTCATAATATGTGGAAAGTTGACTCGTCAGAGAAACAGATATGATTTAAGTACGAGTTGTTTTCATCCATTTTGTCCAAAACACTCGCAACAGAATTTAGCCTATTATGTTTATCATCGTGCTTGAGTTTCCGTGTGGTGATTTGAATTTTGTATGCTCGAAGACGGAGCCCTTTGTGCACAACATTGTGAACATTATTGCGAGGAATCTGGAGTTGTAAACTTGCTTTTCGGGTTGATATTCTTGGGTTTCTTGTAAAGCAGGTTCGAATGAGTACAATGTTTTCTTCAGAAACTCTTTTCTTAGCATGTTTACCACCGCTTGACAACAAGCTTTCTGTTTGCTTCAACTCTGCATCCCGGGTCATTATTCTCTTATAGTCAGGAATGGGATTATGCTTTTGAAGGTTGTATTCCCGACGAAATCGGCGTTGAACATGCTTCTTCACAGACTTTGTTTCTGCTAACCAAAGATCACACGAGACTTTCTGCTGAACAGTCTACATGGCTAGTTTCACAGAATCAGCAGTCTGCTGTTATTTATTTATTTCTCAATGTCAGAACTCCATGGCAACCATTGTTACACTGTTATACAAATTGCAAGATCTGCACTACCAAATCTGACTAGATTTATTTCTCTTTGGCTTTATACATTTCCAGTTATAACCATTTATTTTATTGGTGTTTTAAGTGGGACACCCTGTATTATCTATGCAGGGATGTAATCAAGCCATGGTGTTGCCGAAACTACCAAAAATATATCAATAGTACCGAATGTGAGAATGCAAATTTAATATTTATTCAACTTATACGTAACAACGCTCAAAAGAAAAGCGCGGCAGCTTCAAAGAAAGCAAATCAATTTAGTTTCAAAACATTTAATGACAGGAATGTACAAGGATTCGGAAGACCTACGCAAACCTCTACTCCTCATACTCTCTACCATAAGTAGCTCGAACAAACAGCTAAGCCTTACCTTAAATGTGGTCTAACATGATGAGAACGAGATCGAAAAATGCATACTTCCTTCTGTGTCTAAAGCTACTGCCACCTTTCTAATGTGTTGAAGTAAGACAAGGCAACGAAAACTGGGAAATGTTTTGCACGGAAGGCTAAACTTTAACAACGAATTAAATTAAATTGAGTTTTATTTATGGACGGTCCTTAACTACTATGGCCCTTAGCGTCCCATTCTATATTGGGCGTGAAAGACCGGGAATTTTGCTCAGGGGCCTCTTTATCAGACTTGAGGTTCCTTTACGTGCCGTAAATCTACAACACGGCACCACCGGCTTTACTTCCCTTCCGAAGGAAGCCATGCTGAGGATTTTTAAACCCGAAAAAACCCATCGCCCTCCGCCGGGTTTGAACCCGAGACCTTGGGTTAACAACGAATTAATTTCAATAATAATAATAATAATAATAATAATAACAATAATATCACGAACCGATTACGAAAATGGGTATTTATTAGGTAATTTTGTTGTCATTTTAAGCTATTTTCTGTTTTTAAGGCATTGTTTTCGATTTAATGTCACCATTTTGTCATTTTCTTGCCTTTGCGTCTTTATTTAGTCATCTTCTTGCATTTGGTTGAGTATATGAGGAGTTTTACATTATTACACTTTGCATAAGGATAACTTTTCAAACATCAGAAATTTAACTATTCAACTGAGTAATAACATCCTTTGTACATTATTTACTCGCACTCTTAGATGAAACACACACACATTCCTATTCAATGGTTAGTGGAAAGGATTGCTCGTGGGTGCAAAGGTGGTTGTTGACATTACTGTTAAGAATTTATGAAGACAGTTCAATTCTCCCTTTTTCACATTAATGATTGGGTATAGTCAGGTTGTTGCTGTCATGGGCAGTAAAGTCCTCTTCATTCGCAATAAATTTTGTATAAACTGACAACTCAAAAGAGTAAATGTTACATACAGTTTTGTAAGACTGCTTCATAAACAGTTTTCTTAATTTTCTTTTAAGATTCTTCAAACAAGAATATGGAACAAATATCTACATATATTTTAAATTAATTTCTAAACTATCTCGTTATTCTTATACCTACCCAGTTTTTCTATTCGTATTGCAGTTATATCCATGTATAAATTAATTTATAACTATATGTACACTAATTTCAATTAAATAAATCTGTTTTTAGGTAATTATTTGCAATTACTGTCAATCATTTTATATTTTAGATTCATTTTATAGGCCATTTTTTCCAACATTTTTAGGTCACAAAAGTCCAGGCCCTGAGATAATAATAATAATAATAATGATAATAACAATAATAATAATTCGTGCTTTGGAGTGAGTTATATCTCAGCATGACAAATTCATGACCAGCAACGCCATTAATACCACGCTGATTCATAAAGGATGAGATTAAATACTGACCGGGGCCTAATTAAGCTAAGAACACATTTAAATTTATTTGTTTTTGTTGTTAAAATAACGCATTTTGGTACGCATGTCACAAAACATGATTCGTGAATGCTTGAGAGCGCATCTTATATTTTACTTGCTCTAACGCTTACGTATAGTAAGTAGAGCAAGTGGTGTATTCGACCCAAAAATTCGATATGGAGATTTCACGCCGAAATGCATATTTGAGTTTCTCTGAAAAAAAAATCAAACTACCCTTAACAATGAAAATTTTTGAATATATTTTTATTTTTTTCAAAATTGGCTGTAAAGATATGTTTAAGAATTTGCATCACAAATAGTGTACACAACTTGAATTTACTGCGAGTAGCCTGTGAAGTCCTCTTCATTGAACGGATTTTGTATAACTTGTAATCCAAAGAAAGAAAGAAAAAAGAAGAAAAAAAGGACGTCTCGTTAAAACATGCAATTTATGTCAAATTTTTGCGGCATTTACCGCTTTCGATATATTCCTTGTTTGAATTTTCAAATGCTTTATATTCTTTTTTTCAGGTGCTAAGTCGCTTAGTTTTGTTTTTTCTTTTTCTTTCTTTCTTTCTTTATTTTTTTATTTATTCTCGCGGTCAGGCAGAATTGGAATTTCAAAACGACTCGTTTATTGCTTCAAACTGGTGTATCTTCCTTGTACCTACAACGAAATGTGTAATAACATTTCTGCAAACGTTTACATCGATTAAAAATTTTGTGTGTTTACATTCACACAACCTGCTTTCTCCACTCTTGTGCAAATTATTCTAAGAAAGTTATTCTTCTATCTGCTTCAAGTTAATCGCTTTAAACATTTGCAGAAATGGTTTTATTGCACATTTCGCTGTAGTTACAAGGGAAATGCAGTAGGCTTAAGCGTTATTCAAATATTTTAGAAGTGGGTCGCTATATGATGCTTTGAAATTCCCTTCTCTTTGCATGACCACAAGAAACAAAATATTCTGATGTGACACACTTGCATGACTTTCTCTACCCTCTATCGGTTAGTGGTATACAAACTAATCTTAATAAAGCTTATTTTTCTATCTACTTCATTTTAATCCAAATAAACCTTTGCATAAATAGCTACATTACACACCCTTCGTTACAGGCACAGTACTCGACGCTATATGCTGGCCTTAAAATTTCATATTGGTTACATGCAATCGCGAGAAACAACTGAATGTCGACAGGACTTAATTTTTTTCCGAATGAGGAGAACTTCATAGGCTATTCCGAGAAAATTCAAAATATACATTTTATTTCTCATGTAAATATCTTTAATATATGGATTTTAATCAATGTCGTTAACGCCATTTCTATATAATATAGAATTTCGAAAAAACTTCCATGCAAAAGCTACTTTGGGATGGGGGATTTTCTTGAAAATCGTCGCATCCTTGTATGGCACTGAAGCTACCAAAAAAAAAAAAAAAAAAAAAAGTGAGAAAAAAATTGTTTGACAATTCAAACCAATAATAAACAATATTCCGGAAATGATTGATACAAAAAATTTACTGGATAGGTTATAAATGTATTTTAACGAGATCTACATTTCTTGTGTAGCACGTTTTTGTCTGTTACTGATTACAAGTTATACAAAATGAACTCAGAAGGAAAATAACTTTACCGGTTATTCCAGGATTTACATTTTGTCATTAAATATCTTAAAACGTGATATTTTAATGAAAATCGAAACTACTTCTATATAACGGCTGGTTGGAATAGGGAATTTTCTTGAAAATATTCTCGTCGCATCCTTCAAAGAAGCTGAAGTTACAATGCCAAGTTTTTGTTTTTGAGTTATGTTGTTCACACACACACACACACACACACACACACACACACACACACACACACACACACACACACACACACGGACCTTTTTCTAAAAACTTCTTTTTTTTTGATTCGGGGTGCCTATAAACATGTATTTCCGGTGAAATCTTGGAGTCGAATTTTTGGACGAAGTATAATACGTCCTCTGTTTACTATAGGTAAGTAGTAGAGAAAGTAAAAAGAAGTAGATAGAAAAATAAACTCTCGTAAGAGTAATTTGTAGAAGAGAGGTAGAAAAGTGATATGAACGTAACATCAGCTTTATTTTTTTTTTCCTCATTTACTTCGGATGCTGGTATTCACAACACCAGTTACAATGGTCGTAATCCCCCAATATGGTTCATGTGTAATGAAAGTAACACACAGCTTTTAACCCTAGATTTCCTACTTACTAAATACTACTTTTAATTTCTAGCATGCAAAAGTGTTTACATCAGCTTGCCTCCAGCACTCTCTATGGGTGTTTGCAAATATTACAATTATCATATACATATCAAATTCGACTATAGACTATTCCAAAGAAGAGAGAGGCGATTCTAGGCACAAAAGCAAATGAAAAACTACAATGCCATTTCAGTCGAGTACTTATTTCAGCAGGGAAAAAAGTGCTATGGACACTTTTGTATCATCGTAGTTTAAATATAAAGCAAGCCTTATGAAATTATAAAAGAACATCTGATCCACATTATTGTTCACTTTCTTCGATAAGTGTCACAATTTAGCACTTTTTGTATAAATAATAAATAATATGTGTACGTTTACTGACTTAGCACATAAACCATGAATTATGTTGTGCCCGCTGTGGTCGGAGCTGCTAATTATGTGCATAACGTGTATATTATTTTATTGTATGTTTACATAAAAATACGATAATTTATTTCTTAGGCTTTTCTATTGCATATACAAATAATGTATTTGCACCTAAATCTGAGGAATATTTATGTTCAAATAGGCAAGAATAGAGAAAAATAAGAAGATTTTAAAAACTGTAGTCTTGAGTGTCGGAAAAATGTTTGTACATTGTAAAACCGTATATATATATATGTGTGTGTGTGTGTGTGTAAATACACACACACACACACACACACACAATTGCACCTATTTGGTTTTTACTTTAAGTTTACTTTACTTAAGCTTTAATTTAAGACATTTTCCCTTTATTCTACCATTAAATATTAATCTTTCGCTGCTGATGTGCGAAATGAATTAGCAGAAGTTGATGTGTTAATGCAGTCACGGCCGCCTTTCGAAACTCGCCGTACATTCTAATGTGGGGCTGCCGTCACCTTACCCTCAAAAGTGAATTTCTTACCCAGGATCTTTCTTTTAAAAATCTATGAGACAGGAGAAAAGTGTTCATAAACGTCCTCAGGTATTCACAGAAATACGCATATGGATTAAAGATTGAAATATACACCTCTTGCACTCATTTAGCGCACGACAGTTTTGGCACAATCTTGTTTTTCTTTAGCTTTCCATGCATCATGTGCCAAGAAAAGTCTTAATATGACTCTTCTGCACTTAAGACAGAACATGAAACTTTTGTCAATATTGCCACTTTCGTTCCTAGATATTTAAGGTAGCAAAATTTCCTTTTCAGATTCTAACATCCGGCTGGACTGACAGATATACTCTTGGATGCGAACCTGTTGATTATTCTGATGATCCAAAAGCAGTGAGGGTAAGGGCAGAACAAGAAATATGCTATGTTTATTCATAAACTTGATCAAGAAAAACTGCATAGTTGCATACTGTTTTTCCAAATAAGCTTCGCAAAAATGTTGATAGTCTGGTTAATAATTTGAATGAAATTATTGTATATCAAATATATAGAAACAGACTGGATGGCATAATCGAATAAACTTAAAAACTAGTCTTTATTAGACATTTTGCTCAATTATAATAAAAATTATGACTTGTCCCTAAGAAACATTTTGTGCCGTAGGCGTTGTAATATAAGGTAGTAATATGGACCGTGTCTGTAATATGGCAATCTTGCTTTCTGGCTTTGGCTTATGCTGGGATCTGCTTAATGTTATTTTTAAGCTATTCTTAATGTGACCTGTAACGTGCCATTTGTGATTTTGGGCTTTGTCTGCAGACATGGTAAACACATGTGATTTTCTGTTTTATGCATTGCTAAGTTGATGAAATGTCCTTTGTGGACTATTTTATTTACTTCTGATGTCCTATGCTGGCCAAAGGTAGTATACCAAATAGCTTTATTAACAATGTAAAGTACCAATCTTCTTAGTTCTTAGAAAACAATATTTTAAGTTAAAATATAGCATAGAAATGACGGTAATATAGTAACACATCGTATTTTAGGGAACCATATTACAATTCTTTTTTTGGAAAACGCTTGCAAAGAGTGGATGAAGTGTGTTTTGTACGAAATACGTGTCATGTGTGCGACGGTTGTGAATAACTTGACTGCATGAGTATTGCAAAGCGTGGCGAAATTTGACCATAAATTTCCTCACGAGGATATTTTTAATCTTTTGGTCTAGTCTTAGATAAACATTTGCATTACTCAAAAACAGAAGTAAGCTTTGCATCCTTCAATTTAGTTTTTTAGTTATAATCAGTAAGTGTAATTCATACTCTTGAGGCTCTGAAGGGTAAGGGTGGTGGTGGTGGGGTGGTGGTGTGTGGTGTGTGTGTGTGTGTGTAGGGGGTAAAACAAGTTTGTTGAGTGAAAGATAAGATAAAAAAAAACAACGCAAAGCCACACAGTAAAATGTTTCGCGGAATATTTCGCGTTTAAACACTTCCTCAAGAGATTAAAAACATTAAAAACGCACAGAATACTATGATATATATATATATAGCACAAATTAAACATTTTAAATACCTTAATAACTACTTAACAAGTGTTCTTTAAATCGCTTTATATTATGAAATGTGAGCTTTCATTTCAAAACGCACCAGTCTTAATTATTTATTTTAACTAAGCGGGGAAGCCTAAAATGGAAATGGAAGTAATATAGCTTTTAAATTCCCTCTCAATAACTAAACTGATGCTTCTTTGTTTTAATTAAACAAAAATATTAATTCATACTTGGAAATTTGAAACAACGCCTATATACTGATACGATTACATGTGGTATTGAAATAGCTCCACTTTGCCTACTCAATGCATGTACACGGGTTTCAGTTCGAATGAAATCATAAATTCTATCTTGCTGGAAAAGAGGATCAAACTGGGTTCCGTACCGAATACTGGTATGTAAACGCGGATCGTACTCAAATCTAACCGCATAACCGTTAACGAATAAATGCAACTAATTTCTCTGTACAGATAATGCGCAATATATCATCAAATTCACGCTATATGCTGCTAAATTATGTAATAGTCGGCCTACTTTAATTACTTATTCTTAGATAAAATAGATGAAATAACAATGGAATCCAATAGAAGCATGGACCGCCTTCCGAGCAGTTACTGAAAATTCTTAAGCAATAACAAAGATCCTAATTACATGGCCATTGTCGAAACAATGTTGGAAAATTTCAAGAAGATGGGTTGTAACATGAGCGTAAAGGTGCATTTTCTGCATTCACACATCGACTACTTTCCAGAAAATCTGGGTCATTATAGTGAAGGGCAGGTTAAACGTTTTCACCAAGATATTAAGTAAATGGAGAGGAGGTACCAGGGGAGATGGAATGAAACTATGATGGCCGACTACTGTTGGATGTTGAGGAGGGACAGTCGTCTTCAAGGATCTGCAAGGAAGTCAAAGAGGAGAAAGTTTGAAAAAAATTAAATGAAACACTTTGGCTTCTTCTTTTGTTAAAATGTAGTCAAGAAATAAATTAGGGGAGTTCTTGAGAGTATTCTTAAAATCTTTCTTGAATAAAAGCTTACCTTGTGTGAAATGGTATTTGAATACTTATCTACGCTCATTAGTAAAATTGTCAAAACATTACTTATTTTCTGTAAAAACCTGACGTGAGAGAAAAAAACGGAAGTTATTTCTGGAATCAGCATAAAAACTTGATTCAAAAAAACCTACTTTTAAGAAATCATCTGATATAAAATTTGAAAATGCAGACTAGTGTTATGAAAGAGCACAAGGTATTAACATTTCTGATTTAAAATATACCTATATAATTAGACAAATTCCGAACCAAAACTGGTCGCGGTGTAGGAACAGAGATGCTTTCTTCAGTACTGTTGTTGGTGATAGCAGCATCATTAGCAGAACAGCAACTGTGGTAGTGGTAATTAAAGAAACAAAGAGCTGGAATGCAAGAAGCCGTTGATAATAAACCGCAAAACAGAAATTCTGCTGATTGTCGACAAAGAGAAGAATAAGACGGTTTCAATTTTCAAACCCCAGTCTTTTATCGATTGATAAAGTTCTGTAGTTGTTATTTCAGCAAAGTCTGAAGCTGGATGGAGTGAAAAAAGTTGGAAAGCAGACTAAGTGCAGAATTTGCAATAATCTCGTTGACCTCCAAACTGCATTCTTTCTTACATTAAGCACTTGTCTTTCGCACTTGCTCACGCTGAAGCAAAAAGAACAAATTCCGCTTGTTGTCCTCGAGATATTTAGGCCACCACTGTTGATTATTTCCTTCCATACCAAATCAGACTATAAATTTCGCATATTAGCATTTTCATGTAAGCGGTTGGTTTTAGGATACCGTATCTTTTGAATAACACATCTGAATTCCAATACCCATATAATATTGTATCGTAATTGTGTCATCGTAATTAAATGTAGGTAAAAATAAGTAACTTATTTTGTAACGGTTCCAAAAAAATAACCGTCACAATTCATACCGTTTCAAAATAACACTCGAGCTAACGCGATCGTTCGAGTCCTTTTATAACAGTTCCAAAAGTAACACACCGATCGTTACATTGCATTATGAGTTACAAGTATGAATATGATGAGAGACCTTGGAACCGCCCCTGCTTCCAAGTACCAATAGAAGGCAATGTCCCTAAAAATTTTCCAACCAATCAGATTTATTTACGCTACTGAGCTATTGCCATACACACGTGAAAGGTAATAACCCGAGAACTTAATTGTAATTATTAGATCATGGAAACTGATACAAGACAGTTACTACCACGATATTGATGACGACCTGAATTGCTGTAAAGTGAGTTAAACGAGCAGTAAAGTATTAAAGTATTTAGATGTCCCACGGCATATGTATGTCGGGAACAACACACTGCGAATTCGCGAGGCACGGCTGGATGTAGGATGAATTGGAGAGAGAGAAGGGCGGGAGTATCGTCTTCGCTTGAAATTATTCGTTACGGGACGAAGAATCAGATTAATCAGAGTTCGAATCAGTCAAGTAACAGTGGACCAAGAGTATCTTGCTGTTATAGTTATACACAAAATAGTAAACCACTCATGTAGTACTTGATGTTGCACTATGTGATCAAAAGTATCCGGACACCCCACAAACATACGTTTTTCATCTTAGGTGCATTGTGCTGCCACTTACTGCCCGGTACTCATTATTCACGACCTTAGTAGTCATTAGACGTCGTGAAATAGCAGAATGGGACGCTCCGTGGAACTCACGGACTTCGAATGTGGTCAGGTGATTGGGTGTCACAAGTCTGTACGCGAGATTTCCACACTCCTAAACATCCCTAGGTCCACTGTTTCTCATGTGATAGTGAAGTGGAAACGTGACGGGACATGTACAGCACAAAATCGTACAGGCCGACCTCGTCTGTTGACTGACAGACATTTGAAGAGGGTCGTAAAGAGTAATAGACAGACATCTATCCAGACCATCACACAGGAATTCCAAACTGCATCAGGATCCACTCCAAGTACTATGACAGTTAGGCGTGAAGTGAGAAACCTTGGATTCCATGGTCGAGCGGCTGCTCATAAGCCACACATCACGCAGGAAAATGCCAAACGACGCCTCGCTTGGTGTAAGGAGCGTCAACATTACACGATTGAACAGTAGCAAAATGTTGTGTGGAGTGACGAATCACGGTACACAATGTGGCGATCCGATGGCAGGGTGTGGGTATGGCGAATGCCCGGTGAACGTCATCTGCCAGAGTGTGTAATGCCAACAGTGAAATTCGGAGGTGGTGGTGGTGTTAAGGTGTGATCGTGTTTTTCCTGGAGGGGGTTTGCACCTCTTCTTGTTTTGCGTGGCATGATCACAGCGCAGACCTACATTGATACTATTTTAAACACCTCCTTGCTTCCCACTGTTGAAGAGCAATTCGGGGATGGTGATTGCAACTTTCAACACGATCGAGCACCTGTTCATACTGCACGGGCTGTGGCGGAGTGGTTACACGACAATAACATCCCTGTAATGGACAAGCCTGCACAGAGTCCTGACTTAAATCCTATAGAACACCTTTGGGATGTTTCGGAACGCCGACTTCGTGCCAGGCCTCACCGACCTACGAGTCGATACCTCTCCTCAGTTCCGCACTCCGTGAAGAATGGGCTGCCATTCCCCAAGAAACCTTCCGGCACCTGATTGAAAGTATGCCTGAAGAGTGAACGCTGTCATCAAGGCTAAAGGTGGGCCAACACCATGTTGACTTCCAGCATTACCGATGGAGGGCGCCACGAACTTGTACGTCATTTTCAGCCAGGTGTCCGGATACTTTTGATACGTAGTGTATTAGGAACCTATATTTTTCTTGAAACTGGAACGGTCGGAAACGTTACCACCTATAATCGTAATCGAACTGCAAGAAGAACCAGAATATGCAAATAAAACGGGCCAACGCGTTCTCCAACTGTTGATAAACGGGGTAGATGAGGCGATATGCTCGACACATTTTTGTCTGGAAATTGTGTGAGGGATCGCTGCTACTCTCACCTCGCTGACAATACCCTATATATAGTAAAGATTTGAATCAAATAATTCCTGAGCAGCTAAAGTAAATAATGTAAACAGTTTTCTGCTAACAATAAGTGTTCTAACTGCAATGATATTTCTTTCATTTAATGTGAATGGTTTTCGGAAGTTTGTTTTTACAATTCATTGCATTGTACCACCTATTGACAACAACCCTTTGCACTTTTGCGTTTGCACAACACTAACCCTTAAATTTCATCACTTACACAATATAATTTGGGATTTTATCTTCTTTTTCAGCTTGCCAATATCTTCTGGTGGATTGTGTTGCTTAAAATGACTGAACTTGTTGAAACCGTAAGTACTCGAAGCATGTTTCATAATATGTTACTTTCATCAATTGTCAGAAAAACTTCCGAGAAACAAACTGTTATACAGTTTAAAGCTATATACATTATTATATTTTGTCACACATTATGTAATAATTTAAAACATCAATGTTTACTCTCTCCACAACATACCTATGTTAAGTATAGGAGTTGTTGTAAGAGGGTCGTTTGAATAGTTTGGTAAAAATTATTTTTTCGTAACATTCCTTATTTCTTAATATAGTCTCCATCGACGTCTACACAGTTGGAGCAGCAAGTTTCAAATTTCTTGATCCACTGCAAAAATAGTATCCGCCATACTTTGCAAAATACTCATTGACGGCGACGATCACTTCCAAATTTTATGATACTTTTTCTCACCACGCCAAATTTTCAAGTTTGGGAATAGTAAAGTCACTCGTATTCGAAGAATAGGATGGATGAGTAATCAATTCGAAGTCCACTGTTATGAGTCTCAGTGTGAAGTTGTAGCTATCCGAATTTCATCTTTACCAATAATCGTCGCGAGCATTAATCACTCACCGTCTGGGAATACTGACTTGATTTGTTTTATCAAAGTTGAATAAATGTCAACTTATTTTGCCAGAATGACAGTTGCTTAATTTGTGGCGATATTAATACTCATACACTAACACAGTGCAATAATACCCTAATGTTTTAAATCTTAGGACTTTTGGAAACTACTGTACAAATTTTAAGCCAACGACGCATTTGTTTGGATAACATACTGACTAATTTTTCCCGAGGTAACTGCTGTTAACGATTCGACACTTTCAGGCCACTATGTAGTTATTTTAACATTAGATTATAAGTCTCAGGACAAAATTACCAATTATCCTAAAGTTACATATAGACGTAAGATGTCCGAGACAGAAATAATAATTTTATTTCGTATCTTACTAATACTAACTGAAACTGAAGTTGTAATTCATAATGATATTAATATGGAAGAATATTTTACTATGTTCTTCATTATATTTTAAATTTATGAAATGTTTTCTATATACGGAGATTATTTATAAAAAAAATTTTCATATAAAAGGGCAAGCAACTTTTACAAATGTAAAATAAGATAACTGAAATATGAACGAAACACGACGTTTATTGAACGTGCGGAGAATAAATCTAAGCTGCATGAAACTTAATAACTTCTGAAATCAAAACTAACAAACGAATGAATGAATTGAATTTTATTTATGGATGCTCTTTAACTGCTTTGGTCCTTAGCGTCCCATTCTATATTGGGCATGAAAGACCCATAATTTTGCTCAGAGGCCTCTTTTATCAGGCTTGAAGTTCTTTTACGTGCCGTAAGTGTACGACATGGGACCATCGGTTTTACTTCCCTTCCGAAGGAAGCCATGCTAAGGATTTTTGCGCCCGAAAAAAATCCATCGCCCTCCGCCGGGTTTGAACCTTCAATGTGATATCCTTCATTGGCTAGAGCAGAGTTCGCTGCTATTCCGACTTCATTCAGTAGGAATCCATTCATATCTAACTTTACCAATTAAAGCCATCAGAATATCTTTTCCACGTGGAGTAAATCAGTGATAGCAGTTGGTTCCGCTTTGCTGCTGTGAACACCTTAGTTGCGATGTCAGTCTAATTATACATGGCCTATAACTTCATACTGTCTTTTAAGATGAGACAAGTTTTAGACAGAAAAATAAGGTTTTTGTAAAAAGTTGTGAGGAGGAGATTTAGATATAAAGGATAATGGGTAGATATAGAAAATGACTGTAATACATCAACCTAAAATTATGATTTTCTCAAACATAGCGCTAGCGATTTTCATGTCAAATGAAATGTATATCTCGAGTTTTCTGGGAATAGCCTGTGAAGCCTCTTCATTCCGAAGGAATTTTATATAATCTTGTACAACTGGTAAACGTTAAGGGATAAGACTAAAATGTACCTACCTACTGCACAGAAAAAATGTAGATCCCTTTAAAACACACAATTTATTCCAAATATTTTTTGGACCATAAGCTGTTTCCAAGATATCCGGTATTAGTGGTTCGCATTGTTCAATAATGTGTCATTCTTTTAAAGTCCTTTCGATATTCAGTTGTTTCTCAGAATTGCATGGAAATAGTACGGACTTTTAAGGTCAGCATACAGCGTGTAGTTCTTAAACGTTTGACTATCACTATTTGCTTTGTGTCTATTACGAAATGTGTATTGTAGCTATTTCTGCAAAGGTTTATTTCAATTAGAAAAATAAACTTTCGTAAGAATAGTTTGTATACTATCTAATAAACGATAGAGGGTGGAGAAAGTCATGTGAATGTAACACATCAGAGATTTACTTTTTTAATTGCAAGTAGCTTATGTAACAGGTATTTTGAGGTAGGTTTCGATATGAAGGATTTGATATTAAATTTTCCCTTGCCAATCAGAGTCACCAAAATGAATAATAGTGGATGGGCGGTTTCGCGCTGCTAAATTTGAGGGGACTGGAAGCTATTTGATCGTATGATGACTGCAGTTTGTTTTAAACATTCAAAGTCACTATCATGTAATAGATCAACATAAAACGGTTTCATTCTGAATGAATATGTTTTGTTACGAAAAACAAAGAGGCTGTTAAATCTCGAGATATTACTTTGTATTTACAATGCAGCAAAATGTTTCTTCTACAAAATTAGAATTTTGCTATCATGCTGTAGTGCATCTTATAGAAATGTTATACACAGGTGCGTTTTTCGTAAAATAATCTCATAATCAAACCTCCTGCTAAAATTTCAATATGTTTGATACCAATAAACGTTAAGTATACACATGATACTCTTTCACGATTTCCTTCTGTTTTGTGCCTATGACAGCAGTGGAAGTTATGACATTTAGTTACACCTATGACAGAATACAACATTTGGGAAATAAAACGGCAGGTGGAATGTTGCTTTAATCTTTACAATACACTAACTCAGATTCTTGAAATTGCACAGACTTTAGGGGTCTGTACTTCCATATTACATAGCTCGAGAGCCGTTTAATATGAGTGAGACTGCTTTATAAGCAAGGAGAACTCGTTTCCAGTAAGGAAGACATCTGCACCAGTACTGCCACCACATGATAAACGATAAGATTGCTATCAGAAATGTATACATGAGACGTTTTGCGTGCTGTGGTTTCCAGACTGCTTGTTTCCCACTAGCAGATTTGTTTGTAGTTGAATCGACGGTGTAGGGCAAGTTCTTTGTAAAACAGTAGCTTTGGATGAATCCTAGCTACATCATTTTAATGCTGAGATTGACCAGTTAACACTGCTAGTATTTATACTTAGATGCGTTTATCGCTTTGGTTAGTAGATAATTGATACAAATACATTATTTTCAGACAGCACAGTTAAGCATACAGAAACTACCATTAAGCATACAGAAACTGCTCAGTTTCTAGCATGAAAAGAAAGCAGTTTTTCTCAGCATGAAAAATACTAAAGGGAAAACACCACAAAAGATATTAGTGACGTTCAAAATATGCATTAAAATAGAACACCGACTCGTTTTCCATGTCGTATATATAAATTAAAAACATCGGGACAAAGATGTATTTATCGAATTCTATGACCTAATAATGAGAGAAAAAGCGGAGAAAAACCTATTACTTAAATTTAATAGTAAGAAGAAACTCAGCTGATACTTGTAATTATTCTCACATTTTAAATAAGAATTTAATTCATTTTCATAATTGTGGCAGTAATTTGTATCACAATAATGTAAATGCCAGAGTGATTGTAGTGTAAATAAGCATTATTGTATGACATTGATTTGAGATGTTTGTTAATTATATGCATTGTTAGGAAATAAGTTTACACGGCCTCACTGAAACTGACAATAAGAGCGGATAACAATGAGCGAGGGGGTGAGCTGAATATTAATTAGAAGAGACAAACAAATAACGTCAGATTGGCGCGCTTTTCTTAGAAATGGCGGGAATTTCTTCCCTAGAGCATATGTTTTCGTAATTTTTGATTGGATATAAAAATAGACGCTAATGTTGGCGCGTTTTATTAACCAATAGCAGCTCGGTTATAATCTTTAGGCATATCGGGGTGTGGGAGTATAAAGAGCTAAAGCCAGAGGCAAGTATTGTCCAGTTCAACAGAATCATCCACGCATTACACGTCGCTGTGTCCAACGGAATCATTCAGAAATTACACGTCGCTCAGTCCAACAGAAGCATTCGCGTATAATACGTCGATCAGTTCAACATAAGTATTCGTGAGTTATACGTCGCGTAGTTCAACGGAAGCATACATAAAGTACACGTTACGCAATTCTACAGAATCTCTCGCGTCTTAAAGTTTGTTTTAAATGTGAAACACGCGAATTAATAATGTGCAGTAAATAAGTGATTATAGTGATATTAGAAAATATAACAGTTTCAGTCTGGCGTGTATCAAGAGTCAATATGTGAACTTAATTAATTGTGACGGTAATAAAAGTGTAAAAACAAATTCTTTTATTAGTGTTATCTTTGAGTAACAAATCCTTTCCGTTTACACACCTTGATCAAGAGATATGCTCGACCGAGAAACAATAGCTAGCCGGAGGACAATGAACCCAACATTCAAAGTATTAATACAATAATTGGCGCCCAGCAATAAGATAACACGAAGTGACTGCGACAAATTGGCTTCCATACGTAGGGCATATAAACACGAAGCATCTTCCAACTACTAACAAATATTCCACTCCAAATTGGCGCACAAACCTGGGGCTAACAAACCATCTACTTCATAATTTAACTAGATGCAGTGCAACTATTCCACGTCATAAATGGCATGCTTTCACAAAACGAGGAAACTAAGATGACAATTCATTAAATGTTTGGGTACAAAACGAAAAGAAGTTACAGGTGCACAAATTACCCAGAGCGCCTTATACTATCAAGAAATTAGATGCTTCTGGGTTAAATTCATGTGTGAAAATCCCTACTACGAAAAGTGAAACACAACCATATCTGCAAACATTTATCTCGATTAACAAGAGGCAGATAGAAGAATCGGCTTGTATGAATAATTTGAGAAGAACGGGTAGAGAAAGTCAGGTGAGCGTAACACGTGAGAATTTGTTTTAGCTCAACCATTGCAGGCTCTCTTGCGCACATAGACTTCCTCTAGCTTAGCCACGTCGGCAGAATATACGGCCTAATTAAGTCTGCAGGCAGGCAAGTATTTGGAGCGCGTTTTCTCCCAAAGGGAGCTGCAACTCGGTTATGCTTATTTCCATTATGGGTTATTAAAACTGCTACAGTGGAAACTTTTCCACGTCGCTAAGCATGGCGTCACTAGGAAATCCGGACATTCATTAATAACCATCGTCACCGAGGCTGGCCTCTGTGGACGGTAACGACAATAACAATAATAAATACAATGCCAGAGCTATAACGTGTAAATCACAATTGCTGGAAATGGATTTGCTTCCCGCCATGATGATTGCACTTTATTGGCTATTATTATATTGGCCTTAAGAACTATGAAATTTTATTAAAGCCCAGCCAAAAACAATACTGCCGCTGCGATGGTTTATGGGTAATGCTCTCGTCTATGCAGGTTCAGGTTCGAATCTTGATGGGGTCAAGCTACCAGCCGCAGAAGCTATCTCAGTATTTGGGAAGAGCATCAAGTAACTTTGGTGTTCTAAAGCAGATTTATATGTTCTATATTTTTATTCATTCTCCAATATGGCTTCTCCCATTAAAAGATAAGCCACTACATGGGTAAAATTTGACAAACAAAATGACGAACGATTGTTTTAGTGCTTGTACTTTATACTCTTTTGCTTGAAGTTTAACGTCCTTTAATCTGGCAGTCATGTGGAAAGGTGAATAAACCAAATGGTTGAAATGATGTTCAAATGTGTCCGGGTCCCTCGACCTTAGAGTTATCCGACATTCGTCTTCTCAGGATAAGGGAAATAAGGGAAAACCCCGCAGAAAACCGTATCCAGGTATCTCACCCTAAACGAGATTCGAACTCGGAACCTCTTGAATGTGAGGCAGACACGCTACCCTCACACTACAGAGGTGGGTTCACTAAACTTTTGTTTTTTTAATATCGCCTAAGCCTCAAACGATCATTCAAATTGCCACTTACATTTAGGTACAATACAAACCTTCAAGTACATTTTTCTCGGCTCATTTTTAATATGGGGACACCGAGGCATTAAAAGTGATTTGATATAGATTTTTATTTATTCTTTATTTTATTTTTTATTGTTTTTTTTACAAGGGCATTGCTAGCAATTAAAAAGTGTTCGTACAAAACTTCATTTCAATCTGTAATTGCATTCTTGAGATATATTTGTATCAATTTTAATAGCTATACTCAAGACGTATAGAGAAGTAGGTAACTTGTAACAATTACCTTCCTTAACACTTTTGAAACAAATTGACCTACGGAAATTTTCATACAGTGGATAGTTTTTCTTTAAAAATATCTTACACCCCAAAATGTGAAAAAGTCATAAAAACAGCACATGATTCTGCTAATTATTTCTCAAAAAATAAGCTACAACTGATATTAAAATTCCAATCACTTTCAGACCTATAGCTATACTTTTGTGGGAAAAGATAGGTTTTAAATACGGAAAATGATGCATATCGACCAGGATAAAGAGTGATTTAAACGGCGCACTTTAAAAATGGCGTTCAAACATGTTACATCCTCCACAGGGGATTAAAACTTCGCAGGTAAGTAGTTTGAGGTATGATGGGTTTATTTGCACCAAAAATCTTTTTTTTTTTTTTTTACCAAAATAGCTAAATTAGCACCTCGGTCTCCCCTTATGACAGACTGACAGCATCACTTTGCCAGTCCGTCCGAACGCATGAAACAACTTGCCAACTACTGCAAGAAGGGAGTTGATACTTTGTACATAGGAGTTTTAACAAAATGTATCGACACATTTCAAATTTGGTTGATACGGGTAAAAAAAAAATCCAGCCTACTTTAGATAGAGAGCATTTTCTATTTTTTAGCGAATCACTGCAAAAATAAAGTTGAAAGTTTAAACACAAGCGCTTGAACATTTCTCGACACACTACAGATTTGATTGAAATCGGTACAAAAATACGGGTAGTTATAACATAAGAGACCTTCGAAACGAGGTTGCAGCTGATTATTTCCGAATCAAATCTACCGTTTAAGCCTTAAATCTGTTAAACCTAGTTTTAACCCATAACATAACATAATTACGCTTTTTATTTTAAAAGCCATGAATTGAGACTGTGTTAAACATCTCAGGTCCATGTCCTGCGCCCAGAAATGCTACGTTTCCCTAGGAACTCCTTAAGATACTTTCACAAATTAAAATAATACAATGGCTATCATTATGGGTAAATAAAACTTGGGGGCATCCCTTACATTTACGAAGCATCCTATCAATGTAATGGTGAAATCCCACTCATGAACGTAGATAGCCTTGCAAAATACAAATTGCACATTTAAGTATGTAATGAAATGCTATTATTTAAATGAGAGAGAACAAGTGAAAATTAATATTCGTTAACAAATGCTACGCCAATATTCGCTAAATTGATAGAAATTTAAGAGTAGTTCATGTAAGATTTGTAAGTTTACTAAAATCTACAGCAGTGGCATTAATTCTGAACACTTTTAGTAAAATTGTTATCCTTTTTAAATCTTACAAGATAAAGGTACAAGGTTGTGTTTTTATTTTATCTACCACGTACATAGTAGGCAGAGTAGGTATTGCATTCTACGAAAAATTTCGTTTTGAGGCTCCGTGAATCAAATAAAACATTTTTAGGAAAATGTCCGTGTATGTGCCTGTGAACAGTATAACTCAAAAACGAAAAGTCGGATAAATACCAAACTTGGCATTTAAGTTCAGCACCTTCATAAAGACGCGACACGAAGATTTTAAAGAAAATACTCCCACTCCAAATTACTCTTTATATGGGAAATTTCTCAAAATTGTTTATTTTCTAAAAAATGGCTAACGATTTTGATTAAAATACCATATATTAAAGATATTTACATGACAAAATGTATGTCTTGAATATTCTGGGGAAGCCTATGACGTTCTTTTTATTAAGAAGGAATTTGTATAATCTTGCATAACTGATAAATGTTAAGGGTTAGGCGAAAACGTACTACACAAAAAATGTAGATCTCTCTAAAACACGCAACTTATTTCAAATCATTTCTTTTTGTGGCATAAGCCATTTCTGAGATATTCCCTATTAATGGTTCGAATTGTTCATTACTTGGTCATTCTTAGTCCTGTCAACATTCAGCTGTTTCTCGCGATTACATGGAAACTGCAGGATTTTAAGACCAGCGTATAGCGACCAGTTCTTAAACATTTGACTATCGCTGTTCTCTTTGTGTGCACTATAACAAAATGTGTAATGTAGCTATTTCTGCAAATGTTTATTTGTATTAAAATATAGTAGAAGGAAAAATAAGCTTTTGTATACCCACTAATAAAGATAGAAAGTCACGTGAATGTATCACATAAGATTTTTTCGAAATCAACAGACGCTTTTATTTTGTCTATGATGTTCCTATGCCATATTTATTGTCTTTAAGAAATGTGGAGTGCTATATTCTGTACAGATATTAGAAAAAAGTTGAATTAACATAGAATCCGACGTGAAAAATTCAATGTCATAGCCGGGATTTCAACCACGATCACCCGGTCCCCATCCGTTGCTCAAACCACTGAGTTATCATGGCAAGATGCCGGTACCACATTAAATTCCCCAACTGATTCGCATTTCTTTCGGTAAACCAATTCAAATTGTATTGAAATGACATATCCCAATGGCGACTTACAATACTGCAAGTACTTTAAGTCCCGGGTTTCACTTAAAATCCCGGCTATGGCATTGAATTTTTCAATTGTCTGATTCTACCTTTCCAATCTTGTACAACACACGGCTTGTGTGAAAGAACAATAATTCCATGAATTAACATAGTTTAGTAACTTCATTCCATCTTAGTGCAGCAGCAACATGATTGTTGTCCAATTATTATTTTAAACCAACAGAGCTCTTGTGTTCGATTGTTGTATTCTCTCAATATATATATATATATATATATATATATATATATATACTGAGAGTATATATATTTACCGTGCGTTCGTAAATCAGTCGGGCCGTTCCGTTTGATTATCTAAGGAGCATTTCCAGGGAAACATTTTATATAACTATATTTACGTTTGAAAAATAAAGTGAGTGGCAAAATTAATTAACGTTGAGGAAAAGCTTTTAATCTGAAAAGTTGTTTTAGGTTTTCCGTCAGGTCTCATATATTATTTATTACTTAAATACTGCAAGCGTGATTTAAATCATGTTGCATTAACTTAATATTGTATGCATGTTTTTCTTCTTTGTATGTTGCTTATTAAAATTTTAATGTATATAGTATTACTAATTTATTTTGCAGTTGTTAATGTTTATCAAAAATTTTGCTAGCTACAAGAAGACAACATTTCAGTACTAAAAGCAATTGAAAATTAGAAGGTTTCTACAACGTAAGATTACCTCCCCCTTTTGTGTGTTAAATTCTTTACCAAGAAGACAGTAAACTTCATTAGTGAATAACTTGAGATCTGCATTTGCTAACAGAACAGGTACTATGTCAAATTATTCTTTCACCCATTAATTTGTAATGAAACAATCACACTTTAGAAATACAATTCGTTGGTTCAGGTATTCACATATGTATATGTTATGAAGTTTAAGATTCTAAGGCGCAAAATATTAGCGATATTACTCAACGGTAACTTTGGCATGCTCTAGAGTAATGCATACTTAATTTCCTTTTTCATCTACATACAATCATACAAGAGTATCTCATGATCACCGGTTTCAGTGACAAGTTTTGGCACGTGTGTACACTTACACAAGTAACCTGAAAAAAGTAGGTGACTCGACCAAGCCCTGTAGCTTTTGCTGCACCTTCTGGCCTTAAAACAAACCCTCACTGTATGTAGGTATTGGCTGAAGTAATTACTGACATACTAGCACAATACAAATGCAAATGTATTAAATTATTTTATTGCTTTCAACACAATTTGGTACTCTTTCTGTTCATAGAATGAAGAAAGAAAGAAAGAAAGAAAAGAAAGAAACACACAAAAAACAAATAATCCCGCTATTATTTGAAAGCGATAGAATTAGGCTGAAAATTGTGCCAAATTATTAATCTGGTTCCAAAATAAATTATTACATTTACGTACAGAAATTCTTCTTTAACATCACGGTTTAGGTCTTCAAGCCTGTTCTGTTTCCCAAGTTTAAAATTGGTCACATCAACGTCTTCTTGGTCTACCAACATTTCTTCGACCACACAATCTGCATTGAAATATTCTAGGGGGTATTCAATATGGAGTCATTCTTCAAATCTGGTATTTCCATTTAACTGTTACTGATTTAAAAAGCATGGCATGTTTATTTCATTCCTGATGTCCTAATTTTTTTCTATGATCTTAAAGGGAGTATATCTGTTTTACAGTCTTTTTATTTATAATTATATTAAACCTTATAGGATTTGATTCTTGGAAAGCGTAAACTTTACTTCTTGGAACAGAATGGTGTGCCGGAATTTCGTTCCACAGTTCTTTTACATGCCAGTAAATCCACTGACATGGGGCTGTTCGCTTTTAAGCACACTTAAAAACCAACGGTCTGGGCCGGGTTTGAAGCCGCGACATTGGGATCAAAAAGCCAGCGCCTAACCAACTGAGCCACCCAGATCGACATCTACTATTCAGTTCAATGTATAGATCTCTGCAAGGTTATCCTCCGAACTTGCCAATATTGCCTGATCAGCAATAGCATTGTTGATGATCAAGCATTGTGTTTAAACAATTTTTGATCTGCCGTTCACTAACGATTACCCCAAACACAAATTAAACAAAACAGGTGAAAGAGATACCCTTGTTTACTCCTTGTGATATATACAAGTTCTTTTCTATTAGGAAGTCAACTAGTCTAAGAAATGGTAACTAGAATATTAACCTGCGATCCGGAAGCAGCAAAGTAAAGCCCCATTTGCAGATTTAACGATAGAGTTTCTGGGGAAATTTGAATTATTGAAAGTTTTCAAGAAATTAGTACAGGTATACAAAATGTATGAAGGGGTTCAATTAATACATAGAATTTAGAAAAAACTTAACATCTTCCCGTATGAACATCTATACTACTACATTCAGGACTGTACCATGGAGCATAACTGTTTATTTTGAGCACAAAGTTTGAGAAAACTGCACAGTGTACAGCATAAAATCGATGGAAAATTTGACATCTCTGGAATCTGATCGCCCACGCCTGTGATGACAATTTCCGCGTCTTGAACACGCAGTTTCTATATGCACATATTTTCTCTGTCCTTTAACAACATGCACATGCAGTTTGTAATTTCTTTTGACTCAAAAGAAGATAAACAGCTTTATTTTTTGCAAAAAATATAACTTGGAATATAAGACAAAAATGTTTCTTTTGTTACTCCTTTATCTTGAGTATTCATAATGTATTTTTAGAAGAAAAACTATGATCTCAGTACTACTCCACAAAAACAAATCCAATAATTTAATAACATGAAGCATTCTAGCTTTCGCAGCCGTTCAATTGCTTTTATTCCCAGTTTACTCACTTCCATAACTCTTGAAAACAAGCTTAATTACGATTACTTCGCGGAAGATGTGCCTTACATCGTATCGAAAGAAATAAATGGATTCTACCTGCGTATCCACCTCTGTAGACGCAAAATCTAGTTTGAATAGACTTTTATTTTTTGGTAAGCTGAATCCGACAAATTCAATGCCACGGCCGGGATCTTAACCATGGATCTTCACCTTTCCGTGTCGATACACTTACCACTTGGGCTACCATGGCGAGATACCCAGGGGCGTATTAACTATTTTAATCTGATTCGGTAAACTTTCAAGGCGAACTCAAATATTTGAGATATATCTCAGAGGCGACTTGTAATGTTGCAATTATAGCACTATTTTATTGGTTGCTTTGACTGATCAGCCAACAAGATTTGCACTCATTTGACGTCATTTGATAAACGATATATAACAAAGCATAAGAAGATAACGAAAATATTTAGTTTCTCTGCAACTTAAGCTAAAATACGGGAAACATTTCAGATCACCCAAAAATGCGCTAAAAACACAGTTTGAGGTATCGTGATTTAAAAAAAAAATAAAATAATTTTATAGAAAAGCCAGAGAAAGAGAGAGAGAGAGAGAGAGAGAGAGAGAGAGAGAGAGAGAGAGAGAGATTACCTTAACCCCTAACAATCCTTACAACACTTTTCACTTTCGTATTTTATTTTCTTTAAAACACACACAACGTTTTTATTTGAAGTAACATATATATGTTTTGGTAAATACCTAACGTGTTAACCTTGAATTTTCTGTAAACAGTTTGTGAATTCTCACAGAAACCGCAAAGGAGACACAAAAGCTTACCATAAGAATGCATTAGCTCATTAAAATATACAGTTAAGCATTTTTGCAGTATTCATTGCTGTATGTTCAAGTTTCTCAGTTTCAAAACTATTATTTTGAAAATCGGTGTATGTACTATATTTAGGTACATATTCTATAAGCTGATGTTTGTTCTTATAAAGTTTCTCTATTGGTCTTGGCAGACTAGAAAATAAGCGATTCTCCTTTGTTTTCACATAAGCTCTCTGAATAATAATAATAATAATATTATTATTATAATAATAATACACTAACATTTGTGGAAACTGCAACACCGTGAAAGCATGGCCCGAATTAATCCAAACTCCGTGGATGTTAGAACTATATGCCAGTAATAAGTGATTACTAATGACTTATGATAATTAGTAAACCATAAAAGAGAGAAAAAGTCTTACTTCACAACAAATGTACATAATCTTAAAACACAATATTTATGTCAAATAACGTTGTTATGGTGTTAAGCTATTCTGAAATATTCTTTGTTATCAGTTTGAATTTTCAAATACTTCATACTTCTCTCAACTGCAAATCGTTATTTTTCTTTCTTTCTTTCTTTCTTTCTTTCTTTCTTTCTTTCTTTCTTTCTTTCTTTCTTTCTTTATTGTGTTGATACAAAGAGAACAGAATTTCAAAGCCATCAGCTTTGAGGGGTTTGGCTATCGGATTAGCTTAATATGCTCTGTTTATACCTACAACGAAATGTGTAAATAACTGATGGTTTATCTATATTAACATGAAATAGATGCAAGAAAAAGCTTTGTAAGAATAGTTTGTAGAAGAGTGAGTAGAGAAAGTCATGTGAATGCAACACTTATTTTATAGAAAAAGCTCCGTATGCTTGCGTGTCTGTGAACAGCATAACTCCAAAACGAAAAGTCAGTTAAATACCAAATTTGATATTTAAGTTCAGCATCTTTCAAAGATGGCACAGGAAGATTTTCAAGAAAATCCCCCTACCCGACCAACAATTTACATGGAAAAATGTTCGAAATTTGTTATTTTCTCAAAAATGGCATTAACGTTTTTGATTAAAATACTCTCTGTTTGAGGTATTTTCATGAAACACGAAATTATATTTTGAATTTTCTGAGCAGAGCCTTCGTTCTGAATGACTTTTGTAGAGTTAGTAAGCTGTAAGAGATGGACCAAGTTTTACTACACAAGAAATGCACACTCCGTTAAAGCACAGAGTTTCTCATAAATATATTTTATGAAACGAACTATTTTCCGGATATTTTTTACCTTCTCTACTACATATAGTAAGTAGGGGAAGTATTGCATTCCACCCAAAAATTCGATACCAGATTTCTACGGAAATACAGGTTTTGAGGTGCCCTGAATCCATATAAAGCAGTTTTGGAAACACTTCCGTGTGTGTCTGTGAACAGCATAACTCAAAAACCAAAAGTGGATAAATACCAAACTTGGTATTTAGGTTCAGTGTCATTAAAAGATGCGACACGAAGATTTTCAAGAAAATTCCCCACCTCAGAATACCCTTTACGTGGAACATTTTTCGAAAATTTTGATTTTCTCAAAAATGGCTCTAACGAATTTGATTAAAATGGCATATATTTTAGATATTTTCATGACAAATAAAATGTATATCTTGAATTTTCTGGATATATTCCCAAAAGCTCTCTTCTTTCTGAATGGCTTTTGCACAACTGGTAAACCGTAAGAGATAGGACAAACATTTTCTACCCCAAAAAATGTAGAGCTCGTTAAAACACACAATTCATGTCATATACATTGTTTGTGAAGCGAACGACTTCCGAGATATCCCTTGTTATTCGTTTGAATTTTCCAATACTTATACTTTATCTCAAATGGGAATTCGTTATTCGTCTTTTTTTCTTTATTTCTTTCGTGTCCTGGACATGCAAAGAGAATGGAATGCTTCAATAGCAACCAGTTCTTAAAATATTTGACTATCGCTTAAAGCCTACCATATTCCCCTTGCACCTACAAAAAAATCAGCAATAAGATAGTTTCTGCAAATGTTTATCTCGATTAACATGAAGTATATGGAGAATAAGATTTTTTGTTATTGGTTTGAATACGTTTTGTAACTGGGAAGTCGCTATTCGTTTTGTTTTTGTCCCGGTCACACAAACAGCATGGAATTTCAAAGTATCGTTTAGTGACATCTTTTTTAAAACGTGACTATCGCTTTAATCTCCTACAACGAGATGTGAAAATGTGAACTATTTCTTTTGGTATTTAATTAACGTCTTTTAACCGAGTAGGCCCTTACGGACGGTGAAAAAGCGAAATGGTTAAAATGATGCTTAAATGGGCCGGAGATCCCTAGAGCTTAGAGTTAGCTGGCATTCATCTTCTCGGGCTAAGGGGAAACCCCGGAAAAAGAAAAAAACTTTATCCAGGAAACTCACTCTAATCGAGATTCGAACTCGGCAGTTCTTGAATGTGAGACAACCCCCACACCACAGAGATGAACTAAACGTGAATTGAAAGTTTATCAAGAAGTAGACAGAAAATTAAGATTTAGTAAAAACAATTTGTAGAAAGGTGAGAAGAAAAAGTTATGTGGATGCAACACAGATTTTTCTTGTGGCAATGCAAAGAACGTGGAGTTTCAAAGGCACCGCATAAAAAAGTTGGCCCGTTTTACCACTGTATCCTCCTTATACTTAAAATGAAGTTTGTAAGAGTGTAATGACAGTTCATCTCAATTAACAAGAAGTTAACTCTTTCACACAAGCTGTGTGTAGGACAAGATTGGAAAGGTAGAATCACATTGAAAAATTCAATGCCATAGCCGGAGATTTGAACTATGGATCTTCCAGGTTCCGTCCAGGTGGCGCCGCAGTAACGCGTGCGACTCGCATTCGGGAGATCCCTGGTTCGCTTCCCGACAACCGCCCAATCTGACCCATGGGACTTTTCTGGAGTTTTCCCGGATCGTCAGGCGAATGATGGAGTGGTTTCTCTCAGTTCCTCCATATCGTTCCATTCCTCATTTCATTCCTCCTTAACCGTTAGGTCGTTTTAAGGATGGAAGTGTCGGCGATGGTGTTCCGGTGCGACGTGACGGAGAAAAAGGATGCTCTCTGTGGAATCTTATCCGTCTCTCAGTCTTCGCCTGGTTTCTAAGGTATACGGTAGGTATACGTTGGGCTCTTTGTGTGGGGACGGGGTCCCCGGTTTACCTGCCCGACTGTCAGGGCGTCTCAATTTGGAAACTTTAGGGACCCTGTCATTGCCTTGCGTCACTCCTGGTTCCGGCTGCACAGTGTCTCCCACCTCCCCCTGGGACGCCTCCGTTACACATTACATTCCATTCCAGACCAGGGAAGGGAAGCATTTTAGGAATTCAGAACGTGAGTCATAATATAAAGTGTCTAACACCGTATGTTAACAAAGTTTTTTTCCTCTTTTACTTTCTTCAGATTTTTAATTTGAAAGCAATAGAATTTTCAGAATAGATCGCTTTCAAATGAAGAACCAATTGCAATAAAAGCACATTAGTCGTTTTGCATTAACACTTTCGTGCCTCTATTTTGGAAAATTAGCTTATATATTATCCTAACCGAATAAAACAGCTATATAGAAACTGGATATTTTGCGCTAAACGTTGTTTCCTTGTATCTATTAACATTTTCTCCTTTTAGATACAATATCTAGGTGTTTTTATTCTACCACTATAGGTTGGCATGGTTTTTCTTCCTTTCTCTTGTGAGTGCGTGTAAGGGAGAATTATCTTTCAAATAAAACAATCTTATTCGTTTTTCAGTAATAAACACAAAATATATTTCATTTTGAGGAAAATTAAATGTTGCACTTAACTGCGCTCAAACTGCTTCAACAGTTTGAAATTAATATTACTTTTGCTTCCGTATTTTTAAAATGTTACTTGAATATTATCAGAATGAATGTGCCAACTGTATGAAACTACACCTTAGCGCTAAACTTGTGATCAATCTCTATGAAAATTAAAAAGGAAAACAAGCTTATATTCAAGATAATAAAAACACTGCTGTCGGAGTTCGCTAGAACAGTCAATTGCGTGGTAATTATGAACCTATCATTATTACTAGCAACAAACGTTAAAAACAAGGTATACATTATGTGAACCTTGTTTCTCAAGAAAATTACTGAATAATGCATATTAAATTTCTGTAGCACCCGCATAAATAGTACAATATTTGTTTTTTTAAGCAAAATATTATGTAAAGAAAATGTTAATTTATTTCTTTTGGATAGATCTAGTGAAGAAAAAATATTTAGTCCCGTCTTCTTTCCTCTTAGAGTAGGTCCTGAATTATACGAGCATACACAAAAGTAAATGTGACCTTTGAGACGATACCGGCGCTTACTGTCGGCTATAGGCAGGCATGAATAGCCAAGAAGACATTCCTTTCCCCTCTTCCTCTACATCCCCTGGTCCATCGGAAAACATTTGGAGTCTTCTGTACAGGGCATCATTGCTAAGACAGTGATGCATGTGTCGAAGCAGTGGATAGAAAAGAGTCTTACGGAGCGACGAGAGGGTATTGGACCACGCAATATGGCCCAGCACATCTTATCGCAAGGCCATATCGGACCGTACAGCTCTGGCCAGAGTGTTGGCTCGACACTGGAGCACTGCAACATGTGTGGACCTGCTTGCATTGGCGGTTCTAAGCCTCTGCTGCGGATTGGGCTGGTTGCACACATGCCATTGCATCGGCTTCAATTGTCCAGAAACCACAAGTGCCTCCGACTGCAACGGACACTGAACGCCGTCATTGGTGTGTTGAGTGGCAAGATCTGGTGTTTTCAGACGAGTCCCGTTTCAACCTGCCCTATAGTGATGGCCGCATACGTGTTCGATGGTAACGTGGTGAGCGCAATCTGGCAGCCTGCATTGCTGAGCGGCATAGCGGACAAACATCAGCTGAGATGGTTTAGGGCACCATTGGTTACAGCAACCGATTTCGCCTCCCACATATTGAGGACAATCTGAAGATCTGAACCAGCAGCCGGTACATGAGGGAGGTTTTAGAGCCTGAGGTACTCCTCCTCCATCAGGCAACAACGCCATACGCCACATGCCGTGAGGAACGTGGAAGCTTCTTCGAAGAACGACGGGTAATATTGTTTTCCTGGCCTGCCTGACATGTCTCACATCATGGGATATGGTTGGTCGGCAACTTGTTCATCACGGCCCTCCAGGAAAAAGTGTCGATGATTTATGGACTCGCATCCAACTGCGTGGAAGGAGATTCCCAGGAACATATCCAAAACCTCTTTGATTCCATAATACGACGTTTAGCGGCTCTGATTGCAGCGCATCGAGGCTACACAAAACATTGAATACTCAAGCTCAAAGGTCATGTACGGATCTGAAAGCTTAATAATTTGTGTATTGTGATATACCTAATCCGTGGTATAAAGTTCATTTCAATCACGCGTTTGCAGTTTTCATAAACATTAGTGTATACACTCTATAATTCACATATAAAGGATTATTCTAATCCATGATAGATGTTTGCCTAAAATTATTTCGATTTATACAATAAGACTTGGTTAAATGCAAGATTGGAAACAACATTCCACTAACTATATCACAAGTCGGTTTTTGTATGTCATAAGCTCCTACGAGAAGGGAGAAGGGGAGAAACGAAGATAATCGCTCACATGCATTGTTATTCATCACAACAGATTTTAACCTCGGAAATTTTTCATAAAATGTCACATAATATGCCTCTTTTTATTTTCTCAGCAAATAATTTCTCAATTTTGTTTAAAATGTTAGATATCTATATCTGCATGCTAGAGATATCGACATGCCAAATAAACTGCACATCGCCAGTTTTATATCAAAACCTTTGAGGCACTCATTGTTGAAGAATTTTATATAATTGCTTAAGTTCATTAAACTATAACATGTGTCAAATAACTTTAGTCGTTATCAAGATATTTATTTTAGCTAAACCTTTTCCAGATTGAATTCATTGCCGGTACTATCCATAAACATTCGAAAATGAACTACTTTTCGTTCGTTCCTTTTTTTTCTTTCTTTCTTTTCTACTCCATATAAAAACAGCTTGTGATATAAATAATTGAAAATCATTTCGACATCTTACACGTTGCTATATCCTTATTGCATACATTGAAACTTCTAAGCAAATATTTACCGTGATCTACCTGTGAAATGTTGAGAAACTCGTGTGAATGTTACATATAATTTTTTTCTGAAGCTTGCCTGTATGGCATCTTGCTTCCTGACACCACCCGAAAATGTTCTTTTTATTTGCCCCGTTTCATAATTTCTCACACTTCCATGGCTGACAATCGAAATGCTATTATAAGAAATTTCGATTCCGAAATATTTGTTTCCACCGTAGTGTCAAGCAGCATGTTCTAATGAAGTATTGTTTATTTTTTCAGGTATTTTTTACTCTAAGGAAAAAGTACAACCAAGTGTCGTTTCTTCATCTGTATCACCATGTGTCTACGCTTTTGCTGTGCTGGGTTGGTGCTAAATTTTCGCCTGGTAAGATCGTTAGTGAAACTCTTAATTGAACAATTGCCTGTAATATAAATTATAACCCATCTCATCTTTCAAACGACATAGCGAGCTTTAATTTTCCTTAAAAACGCATAAAGAACTTCACGTAAGTGTAACGCTTTCTTGGCTCATGTTTTGCAAACACATTTGCAGTAGTATAATCGTATATTATGCAGCAAGGCTATAATAGTAATAATTAAGATTATGTTTAAGAAAGGAGAGGTAGTAAGTTTCATAATTTTCATACAAGCATCTTAATTACCATTATAGTCAAGTTTTTGGTTGGCAACACTATAATTTCAAAACTTGACTTTTTACAAAAGGATCTTACCTTGTTAGTTGTGTGTAATTAAACGCTGATCGAATGGCGGCACTGACGGCAGGACCTTGAGCGTGTTTGCAAGTAGTGCAACAGATGGCAGCACTGTGAGTCAACGCCGTATTTATTGATTTTTGCAGGTAACGTGAAAGCAGCAGCACATATTGAAGCGAAGGAAATTAACTCAACTTATTGGAATATTAAAATTAGTATAAACAGAATGTATTCTTATTTTAAATACACATATTTCATTGTTTATCTGGAAAAGGGATCCCAGTGGACTGCTGCTTTGAAGGTGTTAAAAGGTATCAGCGATAAGGGAGCTGCGCGCTCCTCCGAGTAAGATCAGATGAGTCACGAAGTATTCTGGATGCCATAACAGCTGACCAAAAAGCTAATTTTGTTAAAAAAAATATAAATTGAGATTTATTTATGGGCACTCTTTAACTACTATGGTTTTTAGTGTCTCATTTTATATTGGGCGAGAAAGTTGGAAATTTTACTCAAAGGCCTCTTTATCAGGCTTGGGGTTCTTTTAAGTGACGTAAATCTACGACACGGGACCACCGGCTTTACTTCGCTTCCGAAGGAAGCCATGCTAAGGATATTTACGGCCAAAAAAGTCCTTCCGCCGGGTTTGAACCCGCGATCACGGGAACCAGAGGCTAGCATAGTAGCCTAGACCACGGAAATTTTGTTTCAGAGTGCTATTATGGCTACTAAGCTTTCGCAACGCTTGTACGGAAAGGGACCCAGTAACGGAATAGGTCTTAAGGGCCCATAAATGTACTATCTATATCAACACTCCCCAAGGCAATTTTCCCGCATTTACAACTGCTAAATCTGTTGAATATTCACTTTTCTAAAATACCTAAGACCAACAAAATACCACGCCACCTCTACCGATTACTTCGGATGCTGGAGGGTGGGGGGGAACAAACAGGTCTTGCATACTCAAAACATTCATATGGATTGTACACGACATTTTTTTGGATGAAGGCTATTGCAACGTCATGTGAATATTCAGCAGAACTAGTATTCTTATTGGCAAATATAAACGAGGCAAGTAATAAATATATCCATGGTATGTGTGTCCGCGAATTTTCTATTACTTATTTTCCACAAAAATTTATATATTTTGATTAAAATACACCATGAGATATTAACATGACAAACAAAAACTATTATCTCGAATTTTCTGTAAATAGCCTGTGAAGTCCTTTTCATTCCAATTGAATTTTTATAATTGTATATAACTGGGAAAGCATAAAAAGGAGATAAAATTTAGTTCAGCAAAATGCAGATCTCGTTAAAATTTTATATGAAGCTTTTTTTCGTAACATTAGTAATTTTCAATATATTCGCTCTAGTTTGCGGCAATTTTCCATTTTAAGAAATCCACTTTCAAGTGTCGTTCTTTTCTTTCTCCTGAACGACACAAAGATTATGTAATATCCAGGCAGGCGTGTGCAAAGCAGATAAGTTTTGTATCGGCCTCCTGTATACTGCTGTGTAACAACTACAAAATGTGTATTGAAACCACTTCTGCCATTATTTATTATCATTAACTCGAAGTATGCAGATACAAATGTTATTTTTAAGAACTTTATTTAAAACAGATATGGTAATAAATACTAAGCAGGGAAAGTAGTAGGATTTTCCCCAATCTGCAATGTCATAATTTAATACAGAGATATCAAATAATCCTCGTATCTACTCATTGCAACTATTAAAACATATTTAGTACAATGCTACGTAAAAACTTTTTACTGGTTATCGAGAACACGTTCGATTTTTGGCACTGTTGATTCTACATGTGACGGTAAACTTATGGGAAGCAAATGTGTAATATTACAACAAAATACGGACATTTTCAATTACTTTATCCTAAATATGGATTTTCGCACGTCTCGTATTATGTAGGTCAACAAGGGTCAGGTTTCACAGTATCAAATAGAGGAAATCCCATTGGGAAACTGCGTCTTATCTGTTTTGCTTTGAAAGCTGTTCGGAGTATTCTTCTGGCATCGAGCTACACACAGATTCAAATGCTTTATTGGTGTACTTGAATCCATTTCGAGCCTCTGCCAGAAACTACTCTCGTTTCTGCAACTCGCAATGGCATTCCAATGATTAGGGGCGTGATACATCTTTCCAAGTTTCCTTTGTTTAGAAATTCTACGGGGATCAACATATTTTCTATACTTTGAAATTATGCTGTTTCTTAATTCTGAGTGGCATTTTTGGTTCTCCTAAAATGCAGCAAAGGACGACAATTTGTATTCAATTCTAGAGGGCTTCCACAATATAAAGTGGATCTGGAACGGAACATGTACGACTTACTCATAAGAAAAATAAACGTGATCTGTAGAGAAAAAAGAGTAACTCTGAAGAAGTATTCTGACATTCTCAGCGTATAAATCCCGCTAAATTGCATCAGAAATAGATACTAGTTCTAATTGCACATAAATTCTTCAACAATTCCTTTATCCTCCTAAAAGACCTATTTGTTTTCATGTTTACATCTGTTCCTGATTCCTTAAACAGATACGCGCCAATGAGATTAGAAACTCTATTAATAATTGCCTTGTGTTGAAGACAGTATGGAAATTATACTTACTTTGTTATAAGCACGAATTTCGCTATTGGTATCTTAATTCTGATAACACAGTAGGTAACATTAAAAATGGCTGTTAAGAATGAAAAGAGTTGTTTCTATAAATCTGAACTCAAATTGTAAAATTTTCGGATAAATTATTGATATAGTGCGTTTGTTTTTATCTATCTTCAGACCAATTCTGAATTTGAAGCACGAACTTGGTATTGTTGATTAAACCGGATGGAAGGGGCGCAGAAGGTGATTTTGTGTACAAAGACAAGTGAAAAATTATGCCATTTTAGTATGTGGACTTTAATTCTACAGAAAAAGTAAGTTTCGCAATTTTCCTAAAATTAAAATGGATATACGGAGTGGTTCAGGCAAGCCTTATTCAAGTACATACATATATGATAAAGCAACTGATCTGCACTTTGCGTTTTCTTCTTTGTTTTTTTTTCCCTTAAGCAAGGCCACAATTCAGAATTTAAGCAATTTAGGCTGAGATCTCGACGCTAGAACAGCGGCTGAATAGCTATTACAGGGGCCCGAAGTTTTACATCTTGTTAACCTTCGTTTTAGGTTTTCTCTACCCTAAAAGCAGGTTTTTTTTTTGTTTTCTTTGTGGATCATTATTACTAACACCAATAATTTTCTGTTTTTTTTTTTTTTTTTTTTGTTTTTTGCTACACGCCTATATTTAGGTTTATATTCGTTGAAAAGTTTTTTAAATAAATGCTAACACTAATTATTTTAAATTTTTTTTTAATTTTAGTAACATTTATTTACAGCCTTATTTCACTTAAATAACGCCTTATCAATAACCACCATAAAACTCACACAATACATTTTACAATTTCGTTTGCTTGTATTTGTTAACAAGGAAGTAGATAACTAAAAATTCTGATGTGATACATTCACATGACTTTCTCTGCCCTCTATCTTTATTAGTGGGTATAAAAAACTATTCTTATTAAAGCTTATTTTTCTACCTACTACATTTAATCCAAGCAAGCCTTTACAGAAATAGTTACATTACACAGTTCGTTATAAATACAAAGAGAACAGTGATAGTCAAATGTTTAAGAACTGAACGCTATATGCTGACCTTAAAATTCCATACTGTTTCCATGCAATCGCGAGAAACAACTGAAAATCGATGGGACTTTGAAAGAATGACAAGTATTGAACAATTCAAACCTTTAATGACGGATATCTCAGAAACGGCTTATGCCACAAAAAAACTTATTTAAGTAAATTGTGTGTTTCAATAAGATCTACATTTTTTTTTGTGGTGCGTTTTCCTCTATCGCTTAACGTTTACAAATTATACAAGATTATTTAAAATGCCTTACGAATGAAGAGGACTTCCTATGCTATTCCCAGAAAATTCAAGATATACATTTCATTTACCATGTAAGTATCTTTCATATATGGTATTTTAATCAAAATCGTTAGCCGTTTTTTAGAAAATCAAAATTTTAGAAAAAATGTTCCATGTAAAGGGTAGTTGGGGTGGGAGAAATTTTAGTGAAAATCCTCGTGTCACATCCTTGGAAGATAAACTCAAATACCAAGTTTTGGATTCAGGGCGCCTCAAAACATGCATTTCCGAGGAAATCTCGGTATCGATTTTGTGGGTGGAATGCAATACTTCCCCTACTTACTATACGTAGTAGACAAAGTAAAAAAATATCTAAATAAGCGCCTGACGCGAACAATTTCCTATTATCGCTTTGTTCTTATTTTAGTATTTTAGCTACTCACAAGAAAACACACACACACATACTATATTTAATCATTACTCATAATGCGATTATTATTATTACTATTATTATTATTATTATTATTATTATTATTATTATTATTATTACAACAACTACTACCTACTTTCTTTTGGTTGCAGTGGATAATTACATACATGCCCAAATTTTCTGGCATGAACGATTTCCTATTATCATGTAGCATATTCTCGTACGAAGAAAAGGTTCTCTCCGCAGAACATAAAGTGATTGGAGCATATGTCACAGATGCTAATGCTGCAAGTTCTACGGTTACTTTCCCTGTATATTTTTCTTCCTGTAGTACTGAACAAATCAGCTCCGTGTCTCCAAAGCCAAGATTGGATTTAATAATTATCTGCTGCTTCGAAGAACATGCAAGTTTCACTGGTCAGGGTACTTCTTTTCTGGAAGCATTGCCAATGATATTCAAAGCCTCTTTGAGTGGCAGGATTGTGCTTTCCAAGCAGAGAACAGCTTCGAGCATCATACATTTATAATATGCCTTGATATGTGCAAGGAAAGCAACAATAATGGGAATCTCGGATAAATGCGTATTTGTCATCTGAACTGAAAACGATTTAGGACATTTTAGGTCGCAACCCTTCATTTAAGCATTTTTAGGTCCTAAGAAATTCATATAGGTATTTATCCCCATGAAGTGAAACATATTAATATTCAGAAAAAGTTCATTAAATGACAAGGAGAAAGAAAGGTTAAAATCTAAGAATCCGGCGCCTCTCTCCCTCGCGCGCTCTCTATCACTTGTTCATATCGTCGATATAAAGATTATTTCCTTTTATTTGGGCATTTAAATAAGAATAATACTGTTTAGCAGTTAGTCTCGTTTATTACATAACTTACTTTGTTTAATTGGATTATTAGACTGTTTAAAAAAGTGTACCTTTTCCTATTGTTTGTTTTCCAAGCATCTGAACTTTTTTATGTATCTGAACAGTTAACTTATCCCTTATTATTATTATTATTATTATTATTATTATTATTATTATTATTATTATTATTATTATTATTATTATTATTATTATTATTCAAACGTCAAACAAGGATGTTTCGGTTTTAGCTGATTTTATTAAACATTAAGCATTTCACTGAATATACACGAAAGATATGTTTTGGGAATTAAACACTAGATACTATCAAAATAAATGCTGCTCCCGTAATGCAGTAACCATTTCGCAGCGGTATCGGAGACAGAGTGCATTCTACTCTGCGGTGGAGTGACTTTAACAGGCAATGTGATTTTCCACTCACCTACAATGGCAAGCGCACTATTGCCAAAGTCTCTAAACCGCAAACCGTTTTTTTTTTGGGGGGGGGCAAATCTATAAAAAAAATGAAAAAAACTGTTCATAAACTTTTTCAACGTACTGTCTGAGGTTTAAAGGAATCTATACCCCTTCTATGCGGTTTACGTTAATTATATCGAAGGACATTGGAATTGCTGCGATGACACAGGGAGACACTAGGATAAGAAATTCAGGTGGCCCTAAAACATTAATTTTTTTCGCTTTTGCTTTTCTATGCATAATTTTTGGTCTGTTATTCTAGGTGGAATGGCAAGCTTCCCAGTAATGGTTAACTGTCTGGTGCACGTTCTGATGTACACCTACTATTTGCTGGCAGCCATAGGACCAGAGTGGCAAAATCGAGTGGCAAAGTACAAAAAATATTTAACAGTTATTCAAATGGTAAGCAATATTAAACACAGCCATAAACTTTTTTTTTAACATTCTGTTGTATTTTAGTAGCTACCTTCCATGCATGTTGTCTAAACGGAAGATATTCTTGCATTATTTTATTCTCTAATACGTCCCCAAATGTTTATATTCTCTGACACCTACATATAGTAGATAAGAGCAAGTATTGTATTCCACTCAAAAGTGAATATTGAGATTTTGCCCAAAATATACATTTAGAGTTCCACAAACCGAAATAAATAATTTTTAGAAAAACTTAAGTCCGTTTGTGTGTACATTTTGTAAACAGCATAACTCATAAATGAAAGTCGAATAAATGCGAAATTTAATGCTTGATTCAGGCACTGTTTAAACAATACCAGGTGAAGCATTTCAAGAAAATTTTCCCATTCTAAACTACATTTACACGAAAAATATGTTAATTTTCATTTTCTCAAGTAAGCCCTAACAATTATGATTAAAATGTAATTTGGAAATTAATGCGAAAAGTTAAATATATACAGGGTGAATCACCTAAAACTTGCACCGCAAATATTTCGGAAATGGAAAGTGCTTTTGATGTGCAGTTTTCACAGCATTGATTGGTAGTCAGGGATTCGTACATTTAGCCTATAAACAGATTTTAATAATACTGAGAAAGTGTATTTTTTGAGCAAACATACAATTTTTTAAATGAAACCATGTGAATAGCCAATGAAATCCTCTCTATACTGCTTAAATTTCATACAATTTTGTATAATTGGGGAAATTCATAGGAGTAAGACCAAAATTTAATACATACAGAAAACATCCAGAACTCATTAAAATATGCAATTTGTGTCAATTGTTTTCATAGCATTAGCAGTTTATGAAACACTCCATGTTGCATGCTTACACTTTCCCAAATAGGTCATCTGACGGACATGCTTTTTCTCATTGCAAGGGCTCGTTGCCACTTCTTAAGATTTGAATGCTGCTGTATGTAACTAAGCACTTGTTGCTTATTTGAAATAATTCTGTAATAGATAGAAATAGGCATAAGCGTGAATATCGTAACGTGGATGGAATAATCATTTTATGAATATTATGGTACATTATGGATGTATGCAAGTTTGCCATGGATACAGAAAGTCCAGTTATTTCTTCTTTCTTTGGTCCCCCTCCCCATCGTATGCTGTCTTTAACATCTAAGGTAATATCTGTGGGTTTGACTTTGGAAGAGTTGCTCATCGATAATGTCACTCCTTTACACTTTGTTTGTGATATTCTCTAGGTAAATTCTATTTGATGCTCTGAAGGAACAAAATAAAAAAAATTCAAAATAAATATTATTCAGGGAATAAAAAAATCTGATGTGATACATTCAAATGACTTTCTCTACCCTCTGTCATTTATTACTGAGTATACAAACTATTCTTACTAAAGCGTATTTTTCTATCTACAACATTTTAATCCAAATAAACCTTTGCAGAAATATCTATATTACATATTTTGTTATAGATACAAAAAGAACATGGATAGTCAAATGTTTAAGAACAAGATGCTATATGCTGGCGTAAAATTCCATACTGTTCCCATGCAATCGCCAGTAACAATGTTGAAAGGACTTTAACAGAACGACCAAGAAATTGACAATTCGAACCTTTAATAACGGATATCTCAGAAAGGGCTTATCCCACAAAAAAAAATTGAAATAAATTGTGTGTTTTAAAGACATCTACATATTTTGTGTAGTACATTTTCATCTGTCGCTTAACGTTTACCAGTTACACAATACAATACAAAATTTCTTCCAAATGAAGTGGATTTCACAGACTATTACCAGAAAATTTAAGATATACATTTTATTTGTCATGTAAATATCTTTTATATACAGTATTTAAAAAAAAAAGTTACAGCAATTTTTAGAAAATATAAATTTTCGAAAAATCATCCATGTAAAGGGAGTCTGGGGTAGGGAGACTTTGTTGAAAATCTTCATGTGGCATCTTTGAAAGGTACTGAACCTAAATACCAAGTTTGATATTTATCCGACTTTTCGTTTTTGACTTATGCTGTTCACAGACATACATAGAGAAATGTTTCCAAAAATGCTTTATTTGGATTGAGGGCGCCTCAAAACATGTATTTCCGGTGAAATCTCAGTATCAATTTTTGGGTTGAATGCAATAGAAGCCTACTTACTCTATGTAGTACAGAATGCAATAGGAAGACTGTACATTGGCTTTATAATCTGTTCAACTGAAGTATATTTTGAGTCCTTTAAACCAATTATCATATCGATGTGTTACACTCACATGACTTTCTCTACTCTTGTACAAACTATTTTTACAAACACTTATTCTCCACATGCTTCATGTTAATCGAGATGTCGAGATGTTAATATTATTGCTAATTTTCTTGTAGATGCAAGAGGAATTGGTAGGCTTTAAGCGATAGTCAAATATATTAAGAGCTGGTTGCTATGTGGAGTATTCCATTCCCTTTGCATTACAAGGACAAAAAAAATGAATAACGAATTCCATTTGAGAAAATGTATAAGTATTGGAAAATTTAAGGGAATAACAAGCAATATCTCGAAAATGGTTCACTCAACAAAAAAAAATGCATATGACATAAATTGTGTATTTTAACGCGATCCACATTTTTTTGCGTAGTAAAATTGTGTCTATCTCTTATGGTTTATATGCAAAAGTCGTTCACAATGAAGAATACTTTTGGAGACATTCCCAGAAAATTCAAGATATACATTTGATTTGTCATTAAAGTATCTTAAATATATGATATTTTAATCAAAATCGTTAAAGCCATTTTTGAGAAAATTAAAATTTTCGAAAAATGTTCCATGTAAAGGGTAATCTGGGGTGGGAGAATTTTCTTGAACACCTTTGTGTCGCATCTCTGGAAGATACTGAACCTAAATAGCAAGTTTGGTGTTTATCCTACTGTTCGTTTCTGAGTTATGCTGTTCACAGACATGTTTCCAAAAATGTTTTTTTTGGATTCAGGGGGCCTCAAAACATATATTTCCGGTGAAATCTCGGTATCGAATTTTTGGGTGGAATACAATACTTCTCCTACTTACTATACGTAGTAGAGAAAGTAAAAATGACAAAACTTGTAAGACTGCAATACATTGCAATTTATTTACTTCCTCCTTCTCCCCATCAGAAGATAGAGTTAAGCATCTTCCATTTTCCAATCAGTGATTCTCACTTATGACAGCTAATAGTAATGAAGTTTGTGTCTAAGCTTCTATTGGTTAAAATACAGAATGTTTACTACATAAAGTACATTATCACAGCCATTTTTAGTAAATAATGATTTTGTTTTTCAGGTACAATTCTGCATACTGCTGGTTCACTCCTTTCAGGCACTTCAACCAAGCTGCAATATTCCTCGAATTTTCCCGCTCCTTTACGTCCCCAATGTATTCTTGGTATTCTATCTATTCTATGATTTTTACCAAAATGCCTACTCACAAAAGAAAGTTCATTAAAACAGAAATCAACTGTACCACAATAAGAACTTTCATACAATTTAGGAATGTAAACTGTTCTCTCTTCTGAGAGTTCTACAGATTGGCAAGAATGTTGCAACTCTAAGGTACCCTGTGCCTGCGCTTAAGTCAAAAATAACAATTTTAAAATGAGTCTGTTCATATGAGAAAATCATGCTCTTTATTTCGGTATAAATATTTCAAGTCTTCTGCCATTAGAGAGGATAGTATTAAACTTCATTTAACAGATTTTTGAAAAGTAAATTTTATGAAGATATAGAAATAAGTCTTATGCTAACATAGGGCTTTGGACCTGGAACATACCTAGTAGGTATAGTTTGTTTTGATTCAAAAGATTTAAGTAATTTTTACTTTCTCTGTTGTTTACCTTTGAAAGGCAGCCTATTCCACCCAAAATATTCAACATTAAGAGCTTACTAGGAATAGATGTTTCAGGTCCCTGTATCCCCAAAAAAGCCATTTTGGGAAAACGTATGTTTGTTTATATTTGTAAGCTTATGCAAAAATGCACAACACAAAAACAAAATCATAAATGCTAAATTTTATATCTGAGTTAGATACCATTCAAGAATAAAGGCAAGTCTTTTTTCTTTCTTTCTTTCTTTCTTTCTTTCTTTCTTTCTTTCAAGAAAGTCCCTCTCCATCTAAAGGAAATTTTTATGAAGTAGTTTTATTTTTTTTCTCAAAAATGGCTCTAATAAATTAATTAAAATATCTTAGGTTCAAGATAAAATGTAAATATATATGGTGTATTTTATATGAATAGCCTTGTATGTAGTATTATGTTGCATAATGGAACTTGCTTAATAAAACAATGAATATCTTATGAAGTCCTCTTTATTCTGATTAAAATTTACACAAATCAGAAACCATAACTGCAGTGTTGTGAATGCATGTGGCAATGTATTTCCATTAGTAGCAAGGAGAAAGATTTATTGGACTTATTTCCACATATTCTGCCTGTAGTTTATGACTTCTACCTTAGTTTAAACACAGCGACTGATGCAAAGAGCATTGATCTGGATGAACTTCAATGAATAGCTGGCTATTTAGTGATGCTTGCTATTGTCATTGGTATATTTTTGGCTTTATAACTTGTAATATTAATCTATTTCATGTGCTTTGTTAATCTTACTGTAAGATTTTATTCACAGAGGTACTGTTCAACATATTCTGCCTTTTACTCTGTATTTAATGTTGCTTTTTAACTATGTTTTCAGAGCCTAACTCTATTTTCATATTTGTCACTGAAAATTTTGATGAATAAGTTACAATACATTCGATAAGTCATTAGTTTCATTAAATTAATTGCAATTAAAATAGCCATAAAACTTCATTTAAGCACACTAAATTGTACTTAAAGAATCTTTTCTAACATACAGCATGTAAACATTTCTGCAGATCTATATAAAATGTGTTTTGCTTTTCCTGAAGTGGGCTTTTTTTGTTTGTTTGTTTTTGTTTTACTTTACTTAAACCCTTTTTACTTGGCACTATAAAAATGTTCAGAGTTTGCATAACATTAACATTATATTAATGCTGTAAACAAGGTTTTAACTAAAAATTTGTAAGTAAAATCGATCAACCAATGCGTTACCTGAAAATTATCCAGTGAACACATTTCAGAACCACAAATCTTATGCCTCTTTAACAAAGCATTGTTGCTTAAAATTAATGAAAAGCTTACAATCCAAAAGATGTATTTTCCATTTATAAACCAAGTGAATGAATTAGCTAGGATACCAAATTTGAAAAAAATAACTTAATTCTTGCCACCTGATTTATTTAATTTATGTCTTTGTATATATGTGGAAACCTTTATATAAATAAAATTTATGTACTATAAGGAACCAGATATTTTAAATTTAAGTGTTCCTAGTGATTACAGCTATGCTTGAGGAGGAAATCAAATATCAAAAAGCAGATAATAAATAATAAATAAAAAAAACAAACAAGTAACTACAATTCAAGAGATCTTGAAAGTGTTTTTGGCTTACCCATCAGAGTCTGTGAATTTATTTTCTCATTCATGTCAATGATTTTTAATTAAATTCATACTGAAAACCTCTTCACCCTAATTATCCAAGTTTAGCAAAGAATTAATTCTGTTATATGCTATACAATAACCTGTAGGAATACAGAGAGCCCTAAATTTTACTAATATGGAATTTACCTTTTGCTTTATCTACCACTACCTATAGGAGATAGAGGAAGTATTGTATTCAACCCAAAAATCCAATATCAAGATTTCACCAGAAATGCATGTTTTAGAATCTCTAAGCCTAAAAAAATGGTAAGTTTAGAAAAAGTTCTGCAGGAGCTTGTACGAACAGCATAGCTCAAAAACAAAGGTTGGTTTACTATCAAAGTTGACACACCTTATGCTTCTGTTTACATGGGAAAGGTTTTGTTATTTGTTTGTTTATAAAACAAATGGCTCTAACTATTTTAAATAAAATACCACTTGTTTAAGATATTTGAATGACAACTAGAATGTTTATGTTGAATTTTCTGTGAATAGCCTTTGACTCCTCTTCATTCTTGTTGCATAATTGGTAAACTGCAAGATAAACAAAAACTTAATATACATAAAATGCAGATCTCAAAGCACAGAAGTTGTCCTTTTACTTTCTCTACCATATACATAGTAGGTACAGAAGGTACTGCATTCCAACCAAAATTTCAATGTCAAGACTTCATCGGAAATATATGTTTTGAGGCCCCAGAATAAAAAAAAAATTAGAAAAAGATGAGAGAGTGAGAGTGCATGTTCGCGTGTGCGTGTGTGTCTCTCTGTCTGACTGTGAACAGCATAATTCAAAAACGAAGTCAGATAAATAAAAAAGTTGGTATTTAAATTCAGTATCTTCCAAAGATGTGACACAAAGATTTTCAAGAAAATACTCTCACACCCAACTACCCTTTAGATGGAAGATTATTCAAAATGTTTGATTTTCTGAAAAATGGTCTAACGATTTTGATTAAAATACCATATATTAAAAGAGATTTACATGACAAATAACACATATATCATGAATTTTTTGGAAATAGCCTGTGAAAACCTTTTCACTCAGAAGGAATTTATATAAGCTTATGTATAACAATAAAATGTTGAGCAATAGAGGAAAATGTACTACATAAAAAAGTCGGAAGCATTTTATTCCAAGCAATATAGGTAAATAGATGATGTCAAATAGAAGACACAGCTTAAAAAGCGATAATCAATCCTGTTTATAAGGCTGTGAATTGTATGTTATATTTATTTCTTTAATTGCCATTTATCAAATACAGCAGTTGTGTGTGTAATGAAACAGTGTCAAAACCTCTGAATAACCTTTATTCTAATTCTGTAGTTGTAAGCATTGAAGTTTCAAAATACCAAAGCCTTTTAATAACCTTCATGTAAGAAAGTTCTGCTTTATTTCCTTTGTACTTATGTTGTAATCGATGTTCATTAGCAGGGCATGCTAAATGACTGTGTAAAGAGAGACAAATGCTAACATTAGAAATCAGTGAACAGACAGCTTATAATTAACTGAGAAGATTATTTTACTCGATGGTTGCAGACTATGTGTCTTTTCCAAAGAGGTTAGCTTGATGGCCTGGGAGTTGAGAATCTTCATATTGACTAGCTTCACCTCTATTTTGTTGTATATGTTAAGGGTTTCTGCATTGTGCAAAAACTATGCAGCTTTTATGTTGTTAAATAGCTATGGAACCAAAGAGAAGGCACAAATGTTTAAAATTTCACCTATTTTAATTATCTAAAAAGCCATATATCATCTCCAAAACTTGGAAGACTATTGGGGGAGGTTTCTGCCGAAGTTTCACATCCTTTTGCGTGAATATCAGAAGATTTTTCATCTGTTATTAAGAATAGTTGGAGTGTATGAAATCACAATTATAAGGGGTAACTGGGAGGATTAAACACAAAAATCTTATAGATCATTGTACAATAATTTCATAAACAGGGGGAGATTAATGAATTAATTAGTCATTTGAGTTTAGAAAGCTAACTGTGCAATGTCAGGTAAGCCAGTAAGTTACAAATAAAAGACTAAAACAATGAACAAAGACATATCACTAGACACCACAAAAATATGCAGTCAATGTTCCTGCTATTTTGTGCCACTAAAATAACACAACAATGTGGTAAAAAGAAAACTTTTTTCGTTTTTGCAAAATAAGGAGAGAGCATTGATAAATACGTATAAATGATTGAGAATGATTTAGTTGGTCAACATTATATGTCATTTAAAATTAATAAGTCGAGTTGCAAATGAAAATATTGGTTTAAGTATGACAGAATTCCTCTTGTGGTTCATACTACAAACATTGTTACAGCTTTAACGTTAACAGTATTTGAATTGTGATCATTATAAAAGATTATGCTTTTTAAGTACACTGATTAAAATTTATAGGTAAAATCATAACATAAGGTTAGATAATAACAACATTACTGAAATTCAATTGCCTACAGAAGACAACTCACCCAAAATGATATTCATGCTTGTATAATACAGTCATCATTATTTAGCTCATAGATGCAAATTATTACAGTATTATAAGGATGAGCTGATCCTATATGGCAGTTCCTAAATGTTAAAAATGCTTCAATTCAAGCCTTTTTAATTTCAGACTTCTTAAAAACAGCAGAAGGATTTCTTTTTTAATTATTAATTTATTTATTTTTTTAAAGTAAACCACACACAAGTTAGCTAATTACTTAACGCGATGCTTTTGTTTCTAAGTTAGTATAGTATCGTTAGGATTAATGATGTTCCTTTATTCTGAGGTTTGAAGTTCTTTTGTTTCAAATCTGACTGGTTGGAGAAATTGAATTTATTCGTTTGCTTCAGGAAGATTTAAGAGAACTGTTAGTTTCTCATGGTGTGTTAAGTAGGCAATGTATCTGGGTATTTGCGGTGCCGTGGTTAATGCTAATTGGAATTCTAATCTATTTCGTTGCCAGAAATAGTCAGTACCAGAAAGCAAGAGAAGAGAAAATGTATGTTTTATAAATCAGTGTTTTTGGAACATTTTTAGTGGCGTGAAACTATCTGTGGAGACAGTGCTTTATTTTGGTTAATAAGGGATCCACCTCGCCAGATGTTTCTAGAAAGGGAACTCCAATTAGGTGCTAATGTGGTAGTTCTATAGAGAGCTGCATATGGATTGGGTGTTTCATAATAGTAGGGAATTGGGTGGTGTTGTAGTTATTTGAAATTTATGAAGCTAAAGCAGGGAAAAGGAAATACAATTGTGTTCATGTTTTAGAAGGACAATGGATTTTTGTGATGGAATAGAAAGGGAAAATCTACATGGAGCAGCATAATTCCGGCTTTGTTAAATGTGAGAGATCGAGATCATGCACATCAGCTCTTCAAGGCAATTGGAATGTTGTATCCTCCACGCCACATTTGAGGGCTGAGTAGTTGTGGTTTTAGTAAATCCTTATGTTTTGGTGGAATATAGCATGTATTCGAGCATTAAAGCGAGTAGGAGGCAAACATACGCTGTCAGGTCATAGCGAGCCACAGCAAACAGACAGGGTCCTCTGATTAGGCCTAGGTTAGTGTGTGTAAAGAAGCTTGTTTTTCTGAATATTGGGTTTTAGTGACTTGTAGGTGTGGTTTATTAAAAAAAAAAATTTTTAATTGGTGCCTTAGTGGCGTTTGTGAATCTGGTGGTATGTGTTGGAAAATTGTTTTTTGCAATTTTTTTAAGAAGTGCGCAATTAAATATGGTCTAAATTGAGACATTTTTAAAATTTTGAAGCCACCATATTGGATCAGCTCATCCTTATAATTACCATTACTACTTTTAGAGTAGTATTCAATGTACAACCACATGTTATAATTATTGATTACATTAAAACATTTGTTAAGTGCTGATAAAAATAATGAAAAAGTATTGCATCCTGCCACTATTGCCACTTAATTCATATGAGATAATCTATATTTTCATTGAAACTACTACTAATTGCTTTTTCTAACATTTATTAATTCTTTTTGCAAAGGTAAAAAAAAAGGGGGATTTTCTTACACTGCTGGTATGTCACAACAACAACTAAGATTTATATAATTCCAAAATATGTAAGCACACTTTTATATAAAACAACACAGGCCAATCATTATAACATTCAAAAGGTGAAAATAGATTTTTTTTGTCTTTTTCTATTATAAAATTAGTACTGCTTTAGATGTAGTTTTACCGACTATATAAATCTCAATGAAGTAAGCTGTATCTGTGTTATTGCTGGTTTTATTCCTTTATATACCTACAATTTAGTTATAGTAGCCTGTAATGAAGATATTATGCACGGAGTTGCTTATATTTGAAATTAAAGTGGCACAATGTATAATTTTAAAATAAGGACAGAAAAAACTATAACGGCTGTCAAAGGAAAATATTAGAATTATAAACTTCATAGGGAGAAATTTCTAGACCCCTAATCCAAAATAAAACTTCGCTTTCAAATTAAAAGAATTATCCACATCTAAAGAAACCACTAGACAGAGTAGGTTATTTTCAACCCAAATTTATATTATAAAAAGAGTGAAACTAGAGAAAAACACGGCTGGTAGAAAAATGACAACCTAGTAAACTCTTAAAATTGACAACGCTCACTTGCAGGGACTTACACGTTAATACTATTTATAAGTATTTACTTTAGTCTGTCAAACTGCTGTCATAGTAGATACCATAATGCTGAGAGCAAGGAACTTTGCTAGCAGTTCCGCATAGGTAGTAAACTACACGCACATACCGCAGAATCCACATTTTTCATAAATGTACACTGTTCAAGTAACTTCTCATATTAATATTTTGAAACATTGACACCTCAATACTGGGCACATAACCTCTTCTAAACATATGCATGAGCTTACGTAACAATCACCACTAATAACAATAAAACTTACGGTATAATACGACAATAACCCGGCATTGTCATCCAGCACAAACCACCGAAACTGCCATCCCTTCATGACATTCGTCCACTTACTCAAAGTTCCTTCCATCACCGCCATGTTTACTGTTAAAACCACTGTCACAGTCACTTGTTTCGTAATTTTGTTTTCGTCGCTTTTCCATAGAGTAATGCACAACAGTGTACAGACATGTGGTTTGTTTCCACAGACTATCTAGTACCCGGAATCTAGGACTCACTGTATGACATCATACATTTGAACAAACGGAACGAACAGCACTATAACCCTAATGTTATAATCTGAATATGTACATATCTGAGTAAACGTATATATGCAGCCTAGTCAAAATAGAGAGAGTGAGAGGTCAGTCTACTACTCAAAAAAAGTCTTAGTATGACACATGCTCGAAGGTCACATGTAACATTCAAACCCGTGTATGCACTGCTGCCTACGTAGCAGGTAAACTGTTGGCCCCAATATCGTATATTCATCTTTTAATGTTTAACGTTTTTTATGTGTAATAAGTCTAGGATCAATTTTAGGTCATGAAGTAAATGTAAACAAAATCATTAATGTTGTCAAGCACATTAATATAGTCCACCGTTACCATACATTATCTAACATTAACGTGTTATGTACTGTAGTATACTCTCACAAAATGTTAACTTTCTCAAAGCATTTTGTTGTGAACAAATTTACTCCTATCGAGATTCTGAGTGTTTCGCAAGGCATCCAATTCAGTGGCTAAAATGAGAAATAGGTTTAGCAGTACTTTTGCTAGTGAAAAATCAAATACAACTTTCTAGTATCAGTAATTTCGAAGGCGGTCATTCACTAAAGTACACAACATCAATTCTTGTACTTTATAGTAAATATTCATATATATTTATTATAAACCATAGTTAGAATTGTGGATTTACAAAGCTATGTAGAATTGGCTTTAGGTACCGTGATATTAGTTACTACCTACAAGAGTGCGAGCGCTGGCATGTGAATTCGAAATTGAATCCTATCTTTTGGGTTGTTAAACTTGTCATTAGATATTTTATTCTCATAGCCTTAGTGGTATATCTTACTACCTCCTGTGTTTAATAATATAACTTCAAAATATTTATAATATTAAATATATCAATCTTTTGAGTTATGCTGTTAATTTTTAATTATTCATAGGAATTGAAACAGAAGCAGAAAGATACTCAGTTTCCATTTTTCGTATGTTAGGTGATATAAGCGATATACAGCTTTCTGCAGAAAAACATAACACTTATTTTTATTTACAACATTTTTATTAAGATCTATGAGTATTATTTTGTATTATGCCTACCTCACAAGTGGAGGAAGACTATCTTAAAATATTTTTGCAATTCGATTGCTCACAGATATCTGTCTTAAATCGAGCTAGAATGATCCTTTAGCATAATGCGTGGATGACCATTAGACTACTGGACACCGATACCGTGTGCACATCTTTGATTAAACATCTGCAGAGATCCCTCGTTGTAGTGTGTTAGTGGGCCTAAAAAATTCTTAGCTAGGTGGAAACGATATTCATTACAAGTTTCCACATTTCCCTTCTGAATGTCTTCAAAGAAACCAACTAATTAGATTAAACGCAAACTATTTACGATAAACAACTGACTCACTACTGTGACAGAGACCTTGCATATTCCCAAACTTAAATGCATCTGCATGCTCTGCATTAACGATTATGATTAAACTGCTGTATGTTTAAGATATTTATAAGATAAATATAAAGTAACATGACTGACATATACAATTACTATTATTATTATTTACAATCCCCTGTGCTAACGTAAGACATGATATTGGTTTTCTCACTTAGTAGCAAGTGAGATAGAAGTATACGCTCTCTGGTAATTACTAAATATTTTTTCCTGTGTGTTTATAAAATATGGGAAGCTTCTGGAGCTGTACCTATCGCTCGCTTTCGCTAACTCTGTTGATCTGGTTTAATGTTACTATTCTACCATCTCAGAAGCCTACTCTAGTAATATCTTACTTCTTTTACAGATAATAATCTAGTGAGCATTTTTCTCTTGCTTCCTATGACATATTCAACAAGGCCTTTGAAAGACTTTTTTGTAGACTTAGAATAATTCTTTGATCACTCCTGTAAATAACTTTATCATTCAGTTTTCAAGAAACTGGACATACTTACTAAAGACCTTCAGTATTATAGTCAATTAGATACCCTAATAACATAATCGCCTAGTGATGATCAGCAAAAAACACATTATTATAATGCAAACCCGAAGAATACGGCTACTTTAAAACTTAGCTTTCTGCATTATCACTTGTAGCATATTTTCAGTTAATTTCTGCCACTGTAGCTATTTGTTTAAAAAGTCAAACAATAGGTGGCAGGTGTTTCTATAATTTGACTTGGTATGGAGATGAATGTGAGAAACCTTTCTGCCGTTTCAGTATCTGACACCCTTACATATGCACGCGCTAGCTAACTGATCAATGCAAGTTGCTTCTGGTACCGAATCAACGCTATACAAAAGCAGGCCTTTGGAGTTTTCATTCAAACAAGTCCAGAACTTATTTCTAATTATCTGTATACATTTTTTTCCGTTAGCAGTGCAATATAAATACGGAGACCTTCCACGGCTACACCATTGCGCTGTACCTGAACTTAAGAACAGAGCTGTATTCTGCGATTAACTTTAACATTTTAAAGCAGCTCGTTTTGTTGAGGAATAAGCTATTGCTTACCAATGATCATCAGTGCCAAAGCGAGAGGCTAGCAAAATCTGCGGCAATCATGGATGTAAGGTTTAGGGGAACGCAAAACGGCTGCAGGGCCAACTCCAGGATTTTTGCCGCCTCATGTGATAATTGCAAGTGTCTCCACGCTTTCAGACACAACCTAATTTTTATTCGCGATGTCAGTCTTCAATTTCTATTTGTTTTCACGGCAGGCAGGTAGGTATGTGCATATTTACATACGTGATCGATTAATAAAACGCAAGAAGAGATAAGTTATATGTGGTCAAAGAATCAATTGATCTGAGCGAAAGATAAAAACAGGCAAAGTCACACAATAAAAATGTTCAGTATTCGAGCTTATCCCTTCATCAAGAGTTTAAAAGATTAAAAGCACACAAAATGAAAACACTCTTGACGTTCAAATGTACTGTTCAATAATGATAATAACCCTTAATAGTACTGCTCAACTTTTCTGGTGTCACTTTATTTGCTGTTTTCCTTGTGACATGTTTCACTTCCACCAAAGTAAATGTTTTGTCGCGTCTTGCGCCATAGCTACTTAATTCTGCCCAGAGTAGTTCTATGGGGTTGAAGTGTGATGATATGGGGACAATCTGACGGCCATATTCTTTAGCTAGTTCATCCACATCATATTTGGGCCTGTGTTCGTCTTCATTTATGAGTAGCAGAAGTTAAAAAGGCCTCCCCTTCTCATGTTAATGTTAAATGCCACATTATGGCGAATTAGCCACTCTATCATTTGTACTTTAGTGTGCTCTTACCTATTTGGAACCGCATGGTATGGGGTACATGAAAATATAACGGGATATTAAGTAGTAACTGATCCTTAAACCATCTTTAGAAATGGTCATGTTAATGTCCTGGTAATCTCCAGATCTTCTCGAATTGAAGTAGGTGGTTATAAAAGATGAAACGCTCCAGCTTTCAATTCTGTTATCAGTCCAGCCCCATTGCCGACCTTTAACCATGTTTCAGCTAACCACACTATTTGCCTCAAATTCTTATTTTGTATTATTTAAAAAAAATAACAAGCTCTTAGAGCTAGACTATCGGATCCTTCGAATATTATTTTTTCCGTATCCAATGTCCTGAACTCAAATTCGAGATCCTGGAGGACCGTGTTTAAAGAGCTAAGGCTTCCCTAAAATAGCTCTGTCTCTTTGAGTGAAGAAATAAGTTTGCGGGTGGTAGGATGTTAATTTCTGGTGTAGCAGCCGTAGATGTGTCTTCTTATTGCATTTAATTCAAAGTTGTCCAATTGGGTTTCTCTGGAGTAAAAAACAGTAGTTCCTAACAAAATAGGACAACACATGGAATAACTGAACGTTCAACAGGCGGGACTTTCAGGATACCACTAGGACCTACTGACCTGTAAGGTTTATGAGTCACCAATGTAAGCAAATAAGCTAAAGCCATAGTGGCTTGAAACACTCCTGTTTATAAACGTGAGGCTTATTCTGACGCGCATGGGTGTTTTGATGATGATATAAATAATGTGGTCACATACAAAGTGATCAAATCTGGAGCTTCATTTGTCACCAGTTTCACAACAAAAAATCACCAGAAAGTTGCTAGAATTTAGGCACGAATTGTAATTCCGCCCCCTTTTTTAAATATCTTGTTCATGTTTTGAGATTTTGCCGCCCTGAGCGGTGTTACGGTGCGACACACCCTTGAGCCGGTCCCGAACGGCTGGCGATATTCAAAATAAAGTTGGTCGCACTTATGATGTAACTGAATACGTTGTCTCCCCGTTTTCTACAGCCTTCAAAATTACTTTATATATGTATATACATATATTATACATACAGAGACTTTTTCTACAAATAAGTATAGGGGTGTTGTCATCTGAGAATGTTTCCCTCATAAAAGTGACAGAAGTGGTGTTAATGAAAGAAATACACGTAAATAACATTATATACGTATACTATTTTCCAACTTGGCAGAATCTGCAACCAACATTTCCACAGAAAGATGGCTGCAGAGAGATCAGTGAAGCCACATACTATGCAACAGTGTTTTTATTCTTGTGAATATAAACAGCCTTAGCTTCTCGCTATGACCACCTGATATTTTCTAAAGTGGCTGCTCTAACTACTATTTCTGTAAGTCTGCTGACGCGGTTATCTAATCCTCTACAAAGGAACTACAGAGACGGAAATGTCTGTTAGTATACATATCTTACGATCCGTCTTGATGGCCACTGCAGTACACTACGTGGTCTTGACAAAATTACGTGGGAAAAAAAATGAAATGGAGTTTATTTATGGACGCTCTTTAAATGCTGTGGTTCTTAGTGTCCCATTCTATATTGGGCGTGAAAGACCAGTAATTTTGCCCAGATGCCTCTTTATCGGGCTTGAGGTTCTTTTATGTGCCGTAATTCTACGACACGGGATCACCGGCTTTACTTCCCTTCCGAAGGAAGCCATGCTAAGGATTTTTACGCCCGAAAAAATCCATCGCGCTCCGCCGGGTTTGAACCCGCCACCTCGGGGACTAGAGAAATTGCGTGAATAATTCTAATACAGCTTATGCACGGATTATTTTACTTTAACCCTACCTAAATGGTGAAGGCAACAAAACAAATCACAAAAGTAACTTAAGATACTGGGGATTTGTGTCGATGGTCCTTGCGAGACCATCTCTTTATCTCCCTCTAAAAATAAATAGGTAAATAAAGTTTTATCTATGGACGTCTTTAACTGCTATGGTTCTTAGCGTCCCATTCTATATTGGGCGTGAAAGAACGGAAATTTTGCTCCGAGGTCTCTTTATCAGGCTTTGAGGTTCTTTTACGTGCCGTAAATCTAAGACACGGGCTTTACTTCCTTTCCGAAAGAAGCCATACTAAGGATTTTTACACCTGAAAAAAAAAAAAAAAAAAAAAGCATCGCCCTCCGCCGGGTTTGAACGCGACCTCGAAAACTAGCTAAAGAGCCAGTATTCATACATAACTACAACGGTCGTTGGATGTCAAATGGCTCCCATGTAGCTCTTGAGGGAGAAATACCTTGTACGAATAAAGCATATCGATGTACCTACATAGAATGCACAGCACACCTGACTCTTAATGCGTATTATTTCGATGGTCGGAAGCTAACATGTGAATCTACTGTTACAGCAGCTAGTTTCAGCTCTTTTCCAATCCTCTTTTCTCCGGAGTACATCCCAGTTTCCCTTAGTTTAAACAAGGCAATCAAGATTCTCAAATAAAATCGTCCAGATTCCCAACATATTCTTTCTGGATATCTCTCAGAATGCACGGAAACAAGGCATTATTTCAGTGAAAAACCTTTTGTGCAAATATGCAACATGACTCCATCTAGTAACCAACTAGGTGGTACACACTGGTAAATTCCATTTTCATTACCCCTACCCTGTGACATAAGACTTAGAATTCATCTATCTGTGGTTCATTTCTAAAGAAGTTCATAAATTGCGCAAACATTTGCGGTTTACCCGGCGCAACAGTACTAGTTGGCACATCTGGCAGGTGTTTGCTTAGTAATTTACTAATTATTAACATGAGTAGGGGATTAAATTATTTTGGCAGGTAGTTATTACCTTTACATTATATAGATAGGCATGAAATTATGTATACAAAGTTTGTACTTTAGATCTACCAATTTCCGTCAAATAATAAGATAGCTTGAAAGGCATCTTGTTCATGCAGGATGCAATTTGTCAGAGATGGCCTTTGTGAATATTTCCTGGATGGGCTTTTTACTGTTTTGTCTAATGTCAACAGAGGATTTTGGATCTGCGCCACCATAATGAGTTAGGTTTCTGCCTCTATGTGCTACCATCAGTTTGGTGGTATGGCTTATAAATATCAAAGAATAGAGATGTTTTATTTTGCTTGTTCCTATAAACTCCTTTCTTCATACTTGGGTTCAAGACTGCTGGGTTTACTGGTCTTTCTTTCTTTACCTGTATCAAAAGTCATTGAATACCTATCAAAAATAGCATTTCCTGTGTGAGTATGAACACTTGGTATTAGAAAAGATGAGTATGGCCTCTATCAACAGTCACTGAATACCTTATAAAAAATTAGCATTTTCAACATAGATGTGAACACTGGGATTAGAACAGATGGGTACGTATATGACAAACATAATTAATACCTATTTTATTTGTTCTTCTGATTACAAAATCTCAGCTGCTAACAATTTTATTTTAAAAACAGTACTTTCATTCAATGTAGCACTTAATGCACCTCAAATTGAATGGAATTGAATACTTACTAATTGCTAGACCATGTCCCTTTATATACTAATCAGTTTCTCTTTTTGGATTGTTCATGGACAGCACCAGGTGGTGGCAACATAAATACTTCCTCTAACATTTACTGCTACTGAGGATTGGTGCAACACAAACAAGGATTTTTACACCCATTGTATCGTGGTTCGTTCCTTCCTTCAGGCTGATTGTCCAAACTAACCCCATTGCAGTAAGCTAGATGGTTCAGATCTGCCACTAGCATCCTCCCAAGGGGCAGATGCTGAAGAGCTGTACTCAAGTGTACTTCCTCCAAGATTTCCTTCAACTGTCAACTGTTACTTTACATTTTTCCAAGGATGCAACTCCTCTCTGTTCTCTTTACGTCTTTCCTCAGGATTGTACTCCTCCCTTAATGGCCACAACTCTTGTGGAAATAAGCACAGATGACGTACACTTATGTAGAGATTAATTTGTCTGTGTTCTGTGAAGACATCAGAGGCTCCATTTACCATTAAAGAGGTTGTCCACAAAAATACTGTAAAATAGTTTGAATCCCTCACATTATGACAAATCTTTATGATCAGTGAAATCATTAGGAATAGTATATCCACAAAGTATCCTGTATTAAAACATTTACTGTTTTAAAATAAAACTGTTTTGGAAAAATTTATGCCAATTATTTGTATGCCTTTCCATATTTTACTACGCTTTCCCTTCCATTATTTGCTTCTTCTTGTATTTTACTTTCACCTTTAAGACTGATCAAATATAAAGGCTAAAATATCACAGAGTATATTTTTTCATATTAATTTACACATGAATATTCAGTGCATGCACATAATGTAAGCATTTTACATCGTGGAAACAGAAAAAATACAATATATGATGGAATGTTTCTGGATAGGCGAGTACATAAATACTTTTGCATACATCTAGAATTTGGGTTACTGTGGGTATGAGGTTTAAGATTAAATTCTTTGCTTAGGTGTATATATACAGGATGTAGCAAAAAATGCATATTACCCATATGGGGAACTTTCCTTTTATTTAGAGGATGATAATGTGTTATATGAATATATTTCAAGAAATGGTTCATTACCCCTTACACCTCTGCTATGTCATATAAGCTATTATATGATTGTGTGTAATGACATCATAACTTTAACAACCCCACACCATAACTCTTAAATTTAAAGTAGATGCTCTTGTTTATATCTGGTTAGAATGCAATTGCAAATAGGGATATATATGTAACAACTTGTAGCACTTATGTTGACATGTTTTCTTGTTCCAATGGTGCTACACTGTATTCTGTCTCATTGCTTTACTAGCACTAAGACAATACAAAATTCTCCAAGGACACATCAGCACATCCAGGATTCAACATAATAGCAGGTTGATGCTTGTTTCCATGCTAATATGTGCCCATTCTGAGCAACTTCTTTATAACAATTTTAATGTGGTATGCTATTTCTAATGCAACATACAATCTAAGCAGAATTGTAGAAAAAAATATATAGCAACGGAACTAAGAAGTATTTCTGGACCCACATTCATATAACATTTTTATCCTTTATATGATATAAGCATGTTCCTGAAGTTCCGACATATTGTTATACCCTTATATTTTGTAAAAGTTCATTCCAATAATGGAAAATTTACAGTTTCTTACCATAATCTCTTGCTTTTGCAGCAGCACCAATATTCCCCATCTTCGTATCACTTGCAATTTCTTTTGCTTTTATTTCTCCTTCATGTGCATTCTTACACTTACACAAGCAGAAAAGAATAATAAAAAGAAATGGGAACATTCATTGATACTGGGTGATCATATCTTTTTCTGTAATTCTAGCTTTCAACAGTTCATAATACCTAATTTCATGATTTACACCACTTTTAAAGAGCATGCATAGCTTTTAAGCAAGATGTTCATATGGACAAAAGATAAGTATTTACAGCTGGTGTGTCCTTTAAAGGATGAAGGAATAAATACTTAACTTTTGGTTTGAAAAGTTGCAAAAAACAATGTGCTTATGATTTTCATTTTTAGTTTTTATTAAGCTTTTCCCATATGATCTTACTTAAAGACTATTGCTCAATTAGTCCCTAAAAACTTCAAATTCCATTAGTGATACATAACTGCAGGAGAAGTGTTCAGAATGTTAAGGATTCTTAAATGTTAACTGACATAATTTTGGTAGTTGTTCAAATTTCATATAAATGAAAAATATAACATGGTAACATTTACACATTTTGTTACACTTCACTTAGGGTGCAAATAAAAACTAAAGGTAGTGGGTGTGTCTTGACAGAATCATTTCTTCCCCTTCAGTTCCATGTCAGCTATTGAGGTTCTGGTCTCCTCTTGGTCAGAACTTGAGATCTTTTATGGCTTGAGGAAGATCTGGCAATTTCATGTCCTTAATTTGCTGTGGAATATTCATGTTCTTCACAGCAGAAACAGCTCTAGCAGGTGCAGCCGCTATGCCAGCCTGCAAATCATGCAGAAAGAGATTGTCTTACAAATTACATGAATTTTTATTTAAATAAGTTAAACACAGCTTATATTTCTTTACGGTGACATGATTTATCTCTTATGTGTTGTGGTGGTTTATTTCTTCATAAATTTTGTGACACAAATAAAAAATAAATAAAATTAAAAAATATATCAAGTTTTAAAAATGTGAAGGTATTCCTTCAAAACGTGCAACTGAAAATTAATGTGTCTTTCAAGCTTTAAGCCCTATTTCTTCTGAATACTCGTGTATTTTAACACATCAAGTGCTATTATAATGTTTCATAAGTTGAATGGTATATTATTATTATTATTATTACTAATAATTTATTTTGTACAACTTTACAAACAATTAAACAATCTCAAAAACTGACTGAATCCTTATAACTGGGCATAGGAATTTCAAAGCATTAAAGCCTCAAAGGAAGGAAATAAGCTTAAACTGTTACTGAACTGTAGGCGGGACATTGCTGGTAATAAACCATCTCCCATTCCTCGTAGTCTTTTGGCATTTGCAGATAGCACTCGGACAAGTTTTTACCTGCCCTTAGCCTCTGTTGTTTTGCGTTCTTTGTGTTGCTAATGGTTTCAATGTAGATAACTTGAAGCCAACTGCTTAAGAATTCCTTTGCCTGCCTATAACACATGTATAATTGGCAATATAATACTGGCTTTATAGGTTGCTATTTTCTATAGTAACTATTAAGAGTAAATGGATGCAACTGTTTCCTCCATACCTGACTCAATTTCTTAGAATTTATGCTACAATGCAAAACAAAAATGAACATAAAATTTAAGCAACTGAATTGGAAATGTAAACAAGATCTTAAAAAGGATATGTATGTAAACACAAACAAAAATATTTCTATAATATATCAAAGGGATGGTGTATAGATGCCACCCAGTTAGATATTATTCACGGAGAGGAATGAAAATTATATTACCAATTTATCCTTTGAACAGTAATTGAAAGAAAATATTCTGCTCTATTCTTGTCACATAATCACATAAGGAAGATTAAGTATTAATGCAGTATGTGATAGAATAGCAGCTGATCTTAGTTTTTTGCTATCTCCAATTTCTTCCTTAAGCACCTTATTTTGCCACAATTTATTATTTTTGTGATAAAGTTAAGATGCATTTACATGACAGAAGCATGACACCCCTCCCCACACGCACACACACATCCCAAAAAGATGTGGTATTACACTCTATGAACAGCATTATCACCATTGTTAATATAATGAACTGAAAATATACTTCAGCACAAGGATAACCTACCTACCTTAGAACATGTTTCAAGAGCTACAGCTCTCATCATTAGATGGTCACAATGTGTGTAAACTTTTTCAGTTTATAATGTTGATTAATTACTTAACTGTGCAATTTCCAAGTGTTTTAATTAACTATGCATTGTTTTTATTTTCCTTTGTGAATGCTTAGATAAAAAAATAAGTTAGGTTAGTTCTTAGACTCTATTTAACTGTGTAAATAAAATAATTTATTTTGTTTTACATTATTTCCTTATACTGTTATGCAAAAATATTAATTTTGCATTTAGGTACTCGTTTTCAATGCATGCCTAGGTAAACATGGGACTGTTTTTTCTTTAGATATCTTGTAGCTAAAAGTTGATGTATCTATTAAATTTTTGAAGTATCTAAAGTAAATGTTTAATATGAAAATTTATTTTCTTTCATTCAAAGTTAAAACACTTTTTAAGTTTCAATAAAGATGTCAAGTTTTGCTGCTAATACATTATGGAGAACACATTTATAATTGGCTTTGATGACGTGGGGTAGTCATCATTTTACCCCTTTTTCATTCACCTGCAAGGAAGAGTGAGCAGTTGCCAAATGTGTGTTTAGTTTTTCTGAAAAGTCTATACTTGTAAATTCTTTTAATGCCCTCAGTAAGATCTCTGTTTTAAACGATGACATGTGACCCTTCCAGTCACTATTTCTTCATCACCTACAGTTTTACCTATTTAAAAGATCAACTGATGCATCAGCTGTAAAAGCTATTATAAAAACTCACATGATTTACCTACAGAACCATGCATACTTTAGTTTTTAATTTCAGACTCAGTTTTGCTCTAAATAGTGGATTTATCCTACTATTTGGCGATCTGTATTATTTAACATGTATGATTAAAAGAAATGCATGTAGCCCATATACTACATGTTTTCATGTGTTGTTGCATTTATCAAAGCATGCATGTGAAACTAAGTTCCTTTTTCCTCTTCTTTTCTTTCTTTGTTTCTTAGAATAAAAGTCCTTAGAGAAAACTACTGCTATAAAAAGACACTAACTTAATAGGTAATTCATTTAAGCAAATTTTTTATTTTAAACGATTTCAGCAACATATCTTTTAGGTAAACAGAACACTAAATTTTTAAAATATTAAATGCAAATACCAATGTGATGTACTTAAAAAGTGCTGAAATATGTATCTGCTCAGCAATAACTGAATTCAGATTATCATAGAACAGCTGATTCCTAGAGTTTAACTGCATACCTACATAAAATAACATACAAAGCAAATAATTTTAGCAATAATTTTCAGCTATAAAAGCATACTATAAACCCTAAGAGTTAGAAAAACTAATACTGAAACTGTGAACTTTAAAAGCTTCTATTGCTGCAAAGCACAATTTACTGTTACCTACTTCTCTACATTTACAGTATTTACTGTGTATTTACAAATTGTATGTTATGTACAAGAAGCATTCATTACTGTGTTCAGCACATTGCTACTCTTGAATGTGACTGAGCAGACCATAATTAATATAAGTATGCACAGTAGTAATTTTCCGAGCATTGAGCTCACACATAAGCTGCAGCAGAGGAAAAGAAAAGAAAAACAAACAAACAGAAATTTTCAAGGTTTCTCACTTGCTATAGTAAAAGCTTGTGCATAGATTGTTTTCCAGGTTTTCATAAGTCCCCATAACTGGCAGATGGCAGGAAGGTACTTTAAACCTAGAATATTTCCCCTCCCAATAATCTTTTCATGTATCATCAATGTCCACCACTTGTGGTGCCATACGTAGTAATGTGTTAAACACTACAAAACAAATAGATTGTTCTCAAATTTGCACATTATCTCTTCAGGGTCTTATTCCATTGAAAAATTGTAGACAAGAATGCCAAAGAAGTTTTCTTCTAAATGTAATGGTTCTCATGTTATAGACATGAAAAATGAACTAAATTAAGTAATCAGAAAATGTCAATCCCATCACATTCGCTCCAGCTCGCAGAACAGTCAGCCTTTAACTGTAGAGAGATCAGTAGCAGGTTTGGAAAGTTCCTTTGTACAAAAGTGTGGCATCTCTGATTGTTTATATTTTATGACTATAACGTGGGAGCTGCTACCCTTAGGAGGTAACTGCTGTAACAATTTTGTCTGCAATCTTTCCATAAAATATAACCATGGATAATGTGGGAATTCATGCACCACTATGTCAGCTTTCAAACAGTTAACCCTTTGTTTGGGACTGTATTTCCTGCATTTGTCAATAAAATAAACTACTTTTTCACATTCTTGTTTCCAAGATAACTTATAAAAAATTTAAGCCCTGGAAATTTATAATGTAAATACAATGCTATGGTAAGAACATGCAAAGTATAGAAATTGGCTCTTTATTTTTAAGTAAAGCTGCTATTATGTGGTTGGTGTTATCTCTTTAGTATTGTAACAATAAAAGGAAAAGTATTATCTAATATATTACATTGTAACATGCATAGGTCATTTGTTATGGTGTAATTTGAAATAACGTAGATAAAATACCAAGTCAATAATGAATAAACAAACACCCCAATTAAAGAACTTGCAAGCTGATTTTAGCTTTTTAGTAAAAATCCTTTCAACTCAAAGTAAAGCTATATTGCATATCATAGGTTAAAACTAGGTAAGTCTGTCTGCTGAAAATAAAAGCAGTTCAGTTTTACATTAAATTATACCAGTGTTTCTCATAAACACAAATATTTTCATAGGTGACAACTACAATCTTGTAATTTTTATAAGCAAGCAGTTAATAGCACTCAGGTGTCATGAAAATGTATCAACAGATCAAGGCAGGACTTTAAACCTTGTTTGTAAAAGGTAATAAAGTATTATGTTAAATTGTCAGATGCAGATTATCAAAATATACCCACTCTTGTAAACCCATATATAGTGCAACATTCTGGTTTGGGTTAAATAAATGAAACAGTTTAATACACAAAATACCCTGTTTATTTGTGTGCTTGCTACATCAAGTCTATTTAGTGTCCTCTAAAACTAACAGTAACAAAATTAACGTCTTCTTTCAGAGGCAAGGTATACTTCTCCTATACCTATAATAACCAGAGCAACTTTTTAAAATAAACACCCTGGGTCACTTTTGCATCCTCTTACCTAAGAGAGATGGGATGGACAACATAGTATACCCTTGTTAAAGTAGAGCAGAAGCTTATGTAAACTTGGTGCAATTGAAGATTTTCTTTTATCCACATATTTCATTGCATTTCACAGTGGTTTTAACACTAAACATTTCCCTAGGATGGTGTTTTATACTTCCCATATTATTTTATGGCTTTGTTTTACATTTATTTAAGACAAAATGAACAAAGCTAGTGCATATCTCTTCCTTGTACCTGGCTAATCCAATTGTGTTTACTATCAGCACATTAAAAATAAATATGCTTGCTTTGCTACTCTGTCAATGATTATAGTCTATGTGGTGTTTCCTTTATCTCTTTCCATAAACTATTTTTAATTTGATTTTATTTCATCACCATCACTACTATCATCATTGTCATCACTGCCAAAATGCATGAAAAACATACCACTTATAGTTATGTTTTATGTCCAACTCCATTTACATTCCAAATCAATGATCTGTGTGAATAAATTGCACTCTCTTGATCAGAGTTGCAGAAAATGGAAAAGACAACGAGGAAGAGGAGCAAATACACAACGGTTTTCCTTTCATAGTTCATTGTAGATGGCAATGTCCTTGATATTTGTACAAGTAGGAAGATAAGACATGAGCACAACATTCAGTTACACAGTAGACTACAGCTTGGAAGTTAATAGGTTGATGGTGGCAGATCTGGTCTGCATACTTGTAGGCAAGACTGTCATGGCTCCTAAAATAATAATCTGTTAGTGGATACTGTGCTAAGTGCTCTGTGTTTACAATTCAGCTATGGAAAGTGAAATTAATGTTACATTATTGCGTAGCATCAAACAACTGACTTTTGCTGTATTGCACACGTGCACTTTTGTTGTCACTTCTGTTCCTCCCTCTTTTCTATGTTGTGTCAGGAGGGAGGGCTTGGTTGCCACTCTGCCCTTGTTTCTAATATTCTGTTAAAAACAAGCGAGGGATTAATTACAAACTCTGCAAATAACAAACCCTTCCCCATGGAATTTGGGGAGGGTATAGATAATAAAAATCTGACTTTTGGCACATGACAGTTGTGTAAGTCACGTTTTTGGTGGGGGGGGGGGGTTCCCCTTAAGTTCAAAATTTTTTGGCTGGACAAGTCATATAGATGATGAATGAATAATGAAATAATGTCTACATGAGCTAAGGACCTAAAACTGTCAGCTAACATTCATTATTAAGACTAGGGAAAAATTCTCAATAAAGGCTCAGCCAAGCAACTTTATCCACCTATCATTTGAGTCTGCCCTGCTGCAAGAACTGAAAATGTAGTGATGAAAATGTATCTTAAAACCAGCTTTTTGTTGCCTTCATGAACATTAGTCAGTGCTCAGCAATTACTGACCGACACACAACACATGTTGCATGAGGATAGGATTATCTGTTATAGAGAGCGGCACTGCTCTTCTAATAGTTGTTATTTTTTTATTTCAAGATAGCTTTTGAAAATATTTAAAAACACAGTAACTATGTGGTACAGCATCAAGGAGTTACAATGTGGAGCAATCTGTTGGTCCAATAAATCAACATTCTGGCTGGGAGAGATTGCCCACCTCTGTTATGCACATGCAAGTTTGAGACCAGCAATCAAGTTTGTTGGCTGTGACCTGTTAAGGCTCTCATGCCATAAATCATCATGGTACAGTGCAAGCAAATTCAAACTGCAATCCTACTCCTGTCTCCTTTTAGCTGGCAAAATATACTTTAGGCTTCATTCAGTTATGGATGATATGCCATCATATTGTGATACATTCCACCTGTATCCAAAAATCTTACTTAAGAAGCATTTCATATGTTTAAGTTGAATGATAAATAAAGGTTTTTGAAATTCATAGTTTAATTTTATGTTTTGAATATAAGATTTTTTATTTTCATATGGATTTTATGGACAGATGAACAAGGAATCACCTTAAAACATTTTCATATCATGTTACTGAGGAGTTATTTCATATGCTTTGAGTTTCTGCTAGAACAATATGGGAACACACATGAAAATCACATGTCATTCTTTTTCAGCAAATGAATCTCTTAAAAGTGATAACCTGTTTTTAAAAATAATTTCAAGAACTTTTTAAATACATTTAATTAAGGAAAATTTATAATTTGTCCCTACAAATTTCAAGCTAAGGTTTCTTACAATAGCACCAAAATACTATTTTCCAGAACAACATACTCCATGGTCCTATGGCATCTTGTCTGAAAAAAATAAGTTTCTATAATCTAGTATATTGCTGAAATGCAGGAGCATCATTTCAATTTCTGTTTGAGGGGGGGGGGCAAGATTGCCGGAAGTAGCTTCCCAAATTTTCATGTAAATTTTAACAACACATTTAGCATAAAAGAAAATCATCCTTTACTTCTCAAATATGAAATATTTGTATATTAAAGTACAGTTATCATAATTTTTCTTTTGGTAGAACAATAATAACCAGTAGTCTAATTCTGGTAATCCCATATGATGCCCTTGCTGAGATGTAATACAACCAAGGAGGTTATAAAAAAGTCATAAATCATCTAAGTGCTGTAAGTAGCTCTCATGTCAAAATTCTTTGAGGCTGATAATAGAGTTCAAAGAGACCTTTTAGGCATTTGTAGTAAAAAAAATATATTTTATGTGCACTGGTTATTAAATGTTTTTGCTAATTGCTCATTATCGTGTCATTAATTACCACAGAACACTAATGTAGGTACTGGTAGATAAATGAGTGACTGCAGCTTTCATGCATATATCCAAAGTTGCCTTTAACAATTATTTTTAAGCTTAAGTCTATGTTTCAGCATGTTTCTAGGTTGAATGTTAGTTTGATGTTGTTTACTAATTATACTAGACTATGGAAAGAAAAGTAAAAGACTAAGTTATAAACTCAATGGGCTCTTTAGGAAATTAAGAGATACGGAAATTACAGGTAGAAAAGAAAAGCCTTTTGACAGTTTCTGTGAGTTTTGAGGTAGATCCACTAGGGAACCTGAACTTAATCACCTAACTTTTAAGAATACTATGACACAATGCATGATCCTTATGCTATGTACCCAGAATCCACTACCATCCTCACTCCAGACAGAGAGAGCACTTAAAATTAAATATAAGAACTACAGCTGCTCAAGTTTTGCATGTTAGGGAAAGCAGTAACAATACTGCAAGCACTTAATGCTAGGTTATATTTTTTAATGTGCTTTTTCGCACTAACATAAAGATCAAGAAACGCAACAGACTTCCCAGTAGTTCAGAAGCATGCATCTTTTATCTCCAATTAATATTGCACATTATTGAACTTTTATGGTACTCACACTCTCTCGCCCATGCACACTCCCACTCCCTCTCACTCACCCCTCCTTCCCTCCATCTTGCACACTAAACGAATTGTGATTTTTGCAGCCAGCATATGGGGCCATGCATCAATACTTAAGGATAAATTGCATAGCTCCATGAAACAGTTTGATACTGTTAATTATTGACAGGAGACAAACAATTTAATAAAGGAATAATAGTAAGATAGAGAAATCACTGCAATAAATAATTTCCGTATATTAAATCAAGGTATAGTGTAACAAGTCTGAGTTGAAAGATTAGCTTGAGAAACAGGTCATTAGTGAGTCATGTTAACCAAAGTCATTAGCGACAGCTGAAGTAGTGAGCACATTAGTTTAAAGATTCTGGGAATTCAGTTAGTTTATAAGCTCAGTATGTTTGCAGTCATGTAGGCCAGAATTCCAAAAAAAAAAAGTCAAAGGTATATTCAAGATTTTAGTGAAGCCCCTCATAACAAATCTAAGAGGCACACATAGGATTTAAGTATTGGCTGAATGTGAAAAGTAACAATGGTGGGGGTAATAAAGTAGGCAGAGCTAAAAGTAATAAAAACATGCAATTTTAGATCTGAGAGTTACTCTCTCTGCAACCAGCACTGGTACTTACATTCATTTGTGCACATCTTTGTGCAGGCATTTGCTGCTCTCGTATCATGGGTATGTGCTGCTCATGTGATATTTTAAGCACTTAAAGATGCGCTTGTGTGAGTATGGCTATTGTGAAGGATCTTTCTGAGCAACATTTTAGTGATTCACGGCAAGTTACGCTTCTAGTTTCGTTTATTGCAGAAACAGTTGTTTCCAACTGTAACTTTGATAATGTGGAAGTTAGCAGGTATAATGGTTCAGTTGTTACAATTTTGAGTGCTACGATTCATAATCATTTTCACTCTTATTGTTAAAACGGTTGGCAATTCGCTTCAATAGCTCATGTATTGGATCACATTAAATTTCTCAGTCAATTAAAACTGGTGTTGTCTTTTCACAATACATCCACATATACCCTGAGAGAAAAATCTCATATGCATAACACTAGAGTAGCTGGTGCATGAGACAACAATAAGCTACGGGATCATGGTAGCAAATTCAACAAAGAGATGAAGTACACGGCATCAAAATTGCTGAACATTGTTACTGCTTCAAGTTAGTTCTAGAAACCACAATGTGTATCATAAAGTTTGTAGAAACATCATAAAAATTATGTATAAACAACAGTCAAATATGCATTGTAATGGTATACACAACTGCAAAGTAGAATGCAACGATATGCTGACATGAGTTACTATTAAACTACAATCCAACTCTTCTTCTGTTCTTGAATTCAATATCTTCCAAAAGTGAATTGTGTGGATGAGGTTTCCACCAGAACTTCATACTTCCTCAAATGTTGATTAATAGCTAACTTTAAAGCCCAAAAACCTCCGTTTATTTGCCCTATCATAAAACTTCTTATGATATGCAACCTGAAAACTGATTCATCTATCTGGAATGCATTTTTTGAAGTTGTTCTCTAATTTAAGAGCTATTTTCTCTAAGTATGCTGTTAACTGTAATTTAACTCACATGCAGTTACTCACATTTATTGTGAAGTAGCATGTATCAAATATATTGAGCTGCAGTTAAAAAAGCTAAGTGTTCAAAACATGCCATAGCTATGCGAAAACATCCAGCATTCCATTTACTTATACAATACTCTAGGAAGGTGAAAGTTGTAATGTCACTGATAATAAAACTAATCTCTGCTGGACAAAGAACTAATTAAAGTGCTTCAGAATATGCCAGAGATACAATGCTGTCTGAAATAAACTCGAGAAGGTTGAATCACCATGTAGAAGTGGATTAGCAGATAATACTCCAGAATAAACATTAAAGTGACCACTTTTGAAGATAAAGAATAAGGTAGAAACAAGTAATAAGGTTTTTCATGACTTTAAAGGACATAGCATAGGATGAAAATTCAATTCTAATGTGCTTCTTCACTTAAAAATATAGAAATTATTTCATTACACAGAGCTAGTTTTACATTTCTTTTTTCGGTCAGAAAATGTTAAAGAGAACAGTTTATAATAACATAAATCATAGAAGGCATAAATTGGTATTTTGGGTGCAGACCTGCTAACATTCTTTTTAGAATATCTATTCAGAAATTAAAACTTTCTCTGCTTTCTCAATTCTGGCACAATGGGTGAAGCATGACAAACATTAAGGACAACAATACCACGAATATGGGTTACACTGTACAACAAAGAAAAGAAAAAAATTGTAACCACAATAATAAATATAAAACTAATAAGGTGAAAACAAGCAGCTCATATAAAAAATACAAATTAGACTAAAAGAAATCATACTGGTATTAAATGCAAGCAATTTTTCTAAATCTGATAATGGTCCTCTGATGGCCAAAAGTGAGATATCTCTTATAATTTGATTGACTAGGTGGAGTGTTTGGGAATTATGCCTCTTGATGAATTGTTGTTCATAACAGGTTTCGGAAACAAAGTTATTTTACTTATAGGTCTACTGACTTATTTCTAGTATCACATTTTATTATTTTTGTTGCAATATAGGTATGCTTCTTGTTACTTATTATATATGATGAAAATTCCTCATTTTGGAGTACTTTCTAGTTTAATCATCTTGTTGCTACTGCATCTTCATTGGAATTATGTGAACCATCATGGACATTACCTGCATCCATTTGTATAAAATTATAAAACCTAGAAGACTGAAAACACAAATGGATTTCATCAAATGAATAGATGAAAACTACTGCCCTCTTTTACACAAAGAAATTGACCCTCCAACTTTACCCTTTGGAATATGGAAGAAAATAATGGTTTATGGCAAAATTTCAAGAAAAGTGAAATGAACCGTACAGATGGCTCATTCATTAGAAATTGTGTAGAATCTGTATCTATAACACCCTATTCAACTTCTATCTTACACTGGGAAATTTTTAAGCTAATTTGATGGAGAACTTCAAGTCATAAATGTAGCTCTGCAACAGCTAAATTTCCATTCTCACCTCTCAACCATTATTATGATTTTAGTAATTCAAGACATTCTATGAAGTGTATACTTTCACCTTAAAAAGACTAAGGACCTAAAGGTTTTACAGATCCAACCTCCTTTAAATTTTATCAAAATAATGAGAATGTAACTGCATTTAAATGGATTCCTTCCCTTTGTGGACTTGATGGAAATGGCATGGCTGATGTACTATCAAAAAAGACTGCACAACATATTCACAATCATCTTCCTAAACTGTTGTTTAATATGTGAAAGACATTCATAAATAGAAAAGTTCACAAGATATGCTAAAAGAGTTTGGCAAATAGAAGTGAAAACGAGCCATGGTCCTATCTACTAGCAAGTGAGTCAACAATTTCAGATCTTCCAGAAAAGAAGCCATGACAGCTATCAAGAGTCTCTACTAATCATGACTATTGTTGGCTAATCTTTACCAATTGTCTGTCCTAGTCATTCCATGTGTCTGTCATGCCATGCAAAATAATTAGAGATAGATAGGAACTAGTGATGGGACATTACTGCTATTTCTCGATACTCGTTACTCATACTGATTTTTGAGCACTGATACCCATTCTCATTTATAAAAAACTGTAAAGGCAATAGTTTGATCACTGAATAATTTTCTTATTAGTAAGTAACCAATCTCCAATTGGCAGCAATTTTTTTATCTTGATAATGCCACATGGCGGCAGCAGCAGCGGTGGTGGCGGCGGCAGTAGCAGTAGTAGTAATAATTTCTTTGTTTTGCTTTTTATGTAATTATAGTTTCTGCTGAAAACTTTCTTTTAAAGGATTTTCTATCCATATTGTGAAAATAAGTCATGTGGTGTACCTGTAAACTGGACTCGTGACTCAAATTTGACTTGCATAAACACAAACTGACAGATGGAAGGAAAGAACAAATATCCATGGACTGTATTATCTCATGTCTTAACTTCTGATTTGTTTCTGCTGGATTCATAGATTTTGGTCACTGGAGTAGGTAATTGATATAGCTGAGAGTGAGTCACCAAGCCATGCTATTGCAGAAATGTGAATTAATGTCAGCTAAGTCAGCTTTATTCACAAATCATTTAATGCTGCTTGTTACAGGAGTACCTTTACTCCTTCCATTGTTTTGCATGTTTTCATGTTTAAATGCAAGAGTCTATGGAATGTTGAGTTCATTCACCCACAGCAAATGCAGCCAAGGTCTATCAAGAGCTATAATCCAGCAGTTCCTGGGACACTTGCAACCCAATAACGTGAAGTCTTGACTTCTTTCATTCCTTATCTAGCATAAAGTTAAACGCAACAACTTTCAATAATACAAAGCTTAAAAATTTAAAAGTATAGAAAAAGTATTGAAAGTTTATCTCAAAGTATTACACATACTTCGATACCGAGTATCGAGGGTAGCAAGGTATCAACGGTATGTAGGTCCCATCCCTAATAGGAACCATATTTTACAGTGCAGTGCTATTAACGGAGGCAATTTTAATATTGTAGATATTTTGTACTGGTTCATCAGAAGGCAAATGTCCATAGAGCTAACTGCCTGAGCGTTTAATATTATATATATATATATATATATATATATATATATATATAAAAACACACAAATAAATAAATAAAATTACAATTTGAACAGCCAACATATGAGCTATCAACAGAAAGGAGTAACAAAAGAAATTATAATCTTGTCAAGCAACCTACCAACACTATTTTTCAGTATAAACCCACATTGTAAATGTTGTAATTTAAATCACCGCACAGATAACAATATTTTCAAGGAATGAAACCACCAAAAATTTGACTTAAAAATTAGATACATGAAGATTAAGGACAAAAATGTATTTGTGGTAAAAATTAAGAAGTTCCAAAAATTTGGGATGGATAGTCATCCTGATCAGTATTTTAGTTAAGTATTAGGTGTTTAGTTTGTTCATCCATAGCCCACTACTCTGCTTTAAACCTTGGCAGTTTGGTTGTTCTATTGTTATAGGAAACAGTTCCGCTACTTGCGGATGGGCACTGAATGCCGGCCATCACCCGTCCAGTGACTCATTGCTGTAATGTTATAGTCACAGAACTTTCCAACTTTGAGGTTTGATATTAAAGTATTTGGCTTCTCTATCATTTATGTTCTAGCTGCAGAAATATTGCTGAGAATAACGGGAATTAAGTATCTCCACTAATTGCCTGTGAAATAGCTGGGTTTTCTTCACACACAAAAAACTTGTAACTGATAAGACTGGTAATACAAACATTTCCAGTGTCATTGTGACAGTCTTTTGGCAGTTTTGCTGTAGCACTCACAAAAAACTCTTCCAGCAGAAGCATTACAAATCTTAAAAAGGATAATGAAGTCTTGAATTTTCGTCCTGTTGTTATATAAGGCTTACAAGAGAAGAATTGCACCTTGTGATAGATACTGTATCGCTACAGTAAAGTGACATATCTACATACAAGCAAAAGACATCACAACAACAACAACAACAACAACAATAATAATAATAATAATAATAATAATAATAATAATAATAATAATAATAATAATAATAATAATAATAATAGCAGCAGCAATCATTTAATGGTCGATTCTTATTCAAACAATACAGAAATTCTCTTCACTATCCTATTGCTCTTGTTTTTACAATTTCTTTCCTTGGTGTTACTGCTTTGGATTCTTTGTGAGCTACATAATTAGAGAAAATAGTTAGTACTGCCCTTATCTTTCAGTATTTTTATTTTACAGTCAGGTTTGTGATTGCTTTCATTAAAATGTGTATTATAAATCACAAAAGAATTGGATGCAGTCTAACCAGGAAATTGTTTTTAACTACAGCCACCTTAAGTCATGATTTATAGCAAACTCATAATAACTAATCATTTTGTTCTGCCCTTCGTATTACAAAATGGCACGTATCAATGGAAAGAGTGCGAAAAGTATCTTAGTAATTTGTGACTTGTTACGAATACTGTTCTGTAAATTCATATTTAATGCCTTCTCTCCTATACCTAATTTATGCTAAAAGCATCTACCACTACCCTTTAATAATCCAAAGCAAATCTGGAGTAGCACTAATTATAATTATCACTTACTTCAAATATAACACCAAACATGCAAGCAAGGCCAAGGGAACAATGAACTGAATAGTGGGCGATCAGTGCCTCTGCAATCAGAAACTTTTCTTCGTTCATTTAGTCCCATAAAGATCCAAAATTTATGAGGGCTCTTAAGGACAGTATTGGGCTAAGCGACAACATAAAAAATAAATGAATAAAACATTGCCCATGTTTCTACGGCCTGGAAAGATTCTGTGCCATTCAACTGATGTTAAATATGAGATGTGTCTTAGAATTTACAACAGAAATATTACTTCCATAAATATTTGCAATGCAGGCCTACATAATAGAAATGCAAGTGGTTGACCACTCCTACTTTAATACCTTATAAATTAAAGGCCTACACATACAATTCAGAATTTTCATAAGCTTTAGTCTCTCTACATTCCTATGGATAACTGCATTTTTACTTAAGCATATAATAAGCATTATGTATTTGGTTAAAATGGAGAACTTAAGTATTACTAATTGGTAACTGTAGGAATGGATCGGGATCTTATAGGTCTCAATTGTTTTATTATTCAAATACTTTTAGGAGCATTTGCACCCAAACTTAGCTGCAGATCAAATACTGGTCTGACAATGCCTTACTGCAGTGACTTCTGCTAGTGGCATTAGGAGTCTTCCAGATGGATCTGTGAAAGGGGACATTAAAGTTCATTAGGGGATCCTGGTTGTTAAAAATGTAGATTTTTCTTCAAACTGTTAATTCTATTGGTCTTTTCACTTGTTTTAGTAATTCTACTTTTAGTTCTGTTTCATGGTGGTGTTTCCAAAAGTGTGTTGAATTGCTGATTTGTTAATTTGTTTAAACCTGATTTTCTTAAAACATTCCATAGCCTGCTTCCAAATTTCTTTTTGTCTTTCCAAAGTAGATCTGATCAGATCAACACAATAAATATTGTATATTCCTGGTTTATTGTTATTTGACACTGCATCTGATAGTGAACACCTGGATATTTTATGTACGTATTTGTTTTTAGTTGCCAAGCTTGTTTTGCTGCTTGAAGATTTTCCTGAATTTACTCTGTACTCTGGTCTAATACGTAAATTTCATGTAATATATATGCTTTTTTTGATTTCAATGTCCGTCAATGAATGACTGATTGCTTTCTGTCACCTCTATTTCATTATAGCTTTCTCTGTCACATCTGTATTGAATTCATAGTGTATAACTATGTTGACTATATGATATTACTGTTTAATGTGCTTGGCCTTGCTTTATCTGTATTCTAAGCTGTGGAATATAGATTATAGCTGTTGAACTTAAATGTCCTATATATGCCAAAATCTAGATATTTGTCATTCCTTATTATCTTCAGGTCCAAGAAGAGGAGGTAGTTTTATTCTTCAACTTCTAATGTGAATCTCAAAAAGGCTGTAGGTTAGGAGTATTTATTTTAATTATAGCAAATATGTTGTCAACACACACTGGAACCAGATTTTGAACGTTTTAAGGAAGACAATTGTAATGTTTCTTCAGAGTAGTCATGCAGATCTACTGGAAACAGCAAAAAAAGGTTTTTTAAAATTTATTGATATAAATCATCACTGGAACCACCAAGTGAGATTGCTGTGGTGTCATACATAGTAAGAGCAGGTGTTAAACACTACTACTATTACCACCACTGAAACCAAAATAGTTTTGACATACATAAAGATCAAGGGCAAGGAACTGCTGTACCTACTTCATCTTTTGTCAATGTTCCTGAGCTAGTTCAGGTGAATAATACACTAAGTGAAGGTTATAATATCCTACTCATTTATACAAACCTTATCAAGTGACAGACTGCAGTTAAATTTATTTACCTTCAAGAAATTGAGCAAAACATTTACCATTTAATTTCATATTCTATTGCTTTAGGCTTTATAGTACGCTTATGTATTTTTAAGATGACTAGATGATTTCTGTCATCATGAAATGCATAAATCACCTACAAAACCACCTTTCAATTAAAAGGTTTCTTAGAAATTATATTGTTTGAAGTTTAGACCACTATTCGTCTGGAATAAACAGACGTAAATCTTTTTCAGCTCACTACGCTTATACTGAAGTGTAGTACAAGTGATAAGAATGAGCTATTTATAATGTTAATAACATGAATGTTACATATTTTTCTATCTGGTCATGTAAAATTTATAATTTTTATTTAACACCTGTTAATCAGGTTCATATTTTACTGTTTTCACTTAATGTTACAACTATGTACTTTTGAGAGGATTCCTCTCACAATCAAATACATCAACACAACATAGCTTTCTGTACATTTGTGAGCATATTCTTGCTGAACTGGCAGTGTAATACAACATCAATTTAAAACACTTGCTGGACTATCTTGTTACAACATTAACATACATACATGAGCAATGCACTGTTAACATGCAGTGTTAACATGCAGTGTCATTGTTACATTGGTGCAGGAATAGTCTCTAAGCTGCTGCACAATGCAAAATCTACTACCTGCTACTGCTCAAAGCAAACAACTTAAAAAGAACCTGAAAACATTTAGGTTAGGATTTTCTAATTTTCATGGAGAAAGGTAACATAAAAAATAAAAAAAATTTGCAGATTTAAGAAGGGTGAACCTCTGTCATAATGAGACTTATAATTTGATCTGAATCTCAGATCATGCCTGAATGACAGTATTAGACAGGTTTTTAGGTTTACAATTAGCATTAGAACTGTTCAGTAACAATATTAGTGGCTCAGTACAGCATTAACTGTAGTAATTGAGTATTATAGTTTAATGCAATAACTGTGCATAGTTTATTACAACAAGCAACTAAACTGTATTTTAGGCACTCGGAACTAATGAAGGTTGGAATTCTATGCAGCTGAATGTGACAGGAATATCTTCTCTAACAGGTATTTGTTTCCTAAAACTTGATGAAATAAAGGTCTTATCATCACTGGAAAGTGGCTATAGTTATCAGAAAACAACACAAATAACATCCTCTACTTTCGTATGTTGCTCAGGATGATTATTATTAAGCATAAACTCTTCAGCAAAACATTTATTTTCTCTAAAGATAGTTAACACTGTAACAAAAAATTATAATGCCAATTTAGAATTTAATTTTAAAGCTTCCTTTATGTGACAATGCCTAAAATTTTTGTTTGTGGTGCCCACATTGAAAATTTTAATTAATTTAATCTTGCATACCCATCTGAGATAATGGATGAACATTTTGTTATGGAAATTATTTGTATTATAGCAATTATGTAGTGGAATATTGTACTTTATAATCTTGGGCATCCTCTCAAACTCGAGATACATTTTCTTACCTCTGCTCTGATTTTAATGATAAAACTTAAATTTGATAATGTTCTTTCACACTAGCTGTGTGTAGGCAGTAAGTTGTAAAGTTTAATCAGACTTTAAAAATTCAATGCCATAGCCAGAACTTAACCATATATGTTTAGCTCTCTGTGCTGATACGCTTACTGCTTGAGCTAGAATGCCAGTATACGTATTAACCTTCTCATCTGATTCAAGTATTTTGGCAAACACTTCAAAACTACCTGAAATACTCGAGACATTATACCTCAAAGGCAACTTGCAATGTTAAAAGTGTTTTATTTTTAGGCTTTATTGTTAACCTCTATTAGGGTTAAATTATGTTTGATGTTCTTTTACACTACCATGTGTAGGCAGTAAGTTAGAAAGTTAAAACGTACTTGAAAAATTCAGTGCCACAGTTGGGACTCACCACACATCATTGGCTCTTCATACCAATGGTCTTACCACTTGGGCTGCCACGGCAAGGTGACCATACATATTAAACCAGCTCATCTGATTCAAGTATCATGGTAACCTTCATGTTGGTCTCAAATACTGGAGATATCATACCTCAAAGACTCATGCAATGTTGCAAGTGATTTTTATTTTTGAGCTTTATAGTTTAGTTAAGGATTAATTTGACAATATCATTTCACATAGCCATATGTAAGCAGTAACTTGGAAAGTTCAATCAGACTTGAATACTATATTGCACTATTCATATTAGCTTTATTGCCTTTTTGTTGCCATACAACTTTGGATGTCACTGAAATTATTATAGTATTCCCCTATGCAGCTGCAGCAAACCATGAAAACTCTTTAATCACCTTGGTGTGAATAACAATTTTAACCGTAATTCCTCCTGAATGTGTGCCTCAGAATTACCACTAAGCCATCTTGCTCAATTTCATTTTAATATCTTATTTATATATGTTATTCATTATTTTGGAACAGGGCCTAATTATTCTTTTGCTGGTACTGCAGTTTTTTAAAATGTTATATCTGATGCTATCATTTTGCAAATAGATAATTAAAAAGATAAAATTCAAATTTAGTAGAGAATGAGATTTTCCTGTGACCATGGTTACCAACTTCAGATACCTATGTATATCTGTCTAAAATGTAGCTGATGTTAAAGCCCATAACACTGATGACAATTTTTGTCTTTCAGTTTAGTGCTTAACAAATTACATAAAGAAATTCTAATGTTAAATCCACATGACATCTGCTGCTATAATTGTTCAAACATCAAAGTACTTTGCTCCATCTGTGTTTGGAAACCAATATTTAAAGGGGCTTTTATAAATATTAGTATTTAGTAGCTTTCATGAGAAAAGGTTTTCATTATTTGTAATGTAGGTTTCTGACTGAAATAACAAAATGTATAGTCATTTGACAAAAAACAATACCTATTATTCCTGATTTACATTTTTTGGAAGTCAACAAAGTATATGAATGTACTGCTTTAAAAATTAATTCATGATATGGTCTACGGTGACAATGAAGAGGACTCCAAGTTCTGAAATGTAGGTTGCAACAAAATGTAGAACACCTTGTTGAGCAACAATATTTTTCTACTGATACGTTGTACACAGCAGGATAACAACTTATCTTCCCCATGACTATTATATATTATTTTAAATTTTATAGTTATTGCTGCCACCGAGTACAGTATTAAAAAAGAAAATGTCCATTTAAAACAACACTTAAAAACAGAACTAGAGAGGACAGTATAAAACACAACACAAAATTACAAGACTGTAAATGTATGCATACAATTGAATTTCAAGCATGCTCATGTTGTGTAGGAATAATGTGGCAGTACTGGCAGAATTTATTATTATAGATAGATCTTTGGGGTAAAACTTAAAAATATTTTGAGTTCTTTAAATAAATAAAGTTAGTTTTTTCCAATATCAAACAAATTTGAAATCCATGACCAAAAAATTCTTAAAACTGTCATCAAATTTAGACTTGTATGTTAATTGTTTGAAAATGCTCTTGTGTGTCATGACAGATGGAGAAAGTGGTGATAGTAGGTGCTCCATAGTAGTAATTGCACTTACTCGTAAAAGGCAAAAATGAAGTTTAAAATATAATAGTAATTTCTTTATATTTAAATATTATGTAATAATGTTTAGTAAAATTACAGCAGTCTGTCTAAATTCAGGGCTCTTGTGATGATGAATACCTACTTTGTATCTTTTTGGTACATTTGTAGTATTCTAATCCGAGTCTAAATGCCAAAGAGCTACCAAAACAATGTAAGTGCAAAACCTATAGTGCCACTGGTGGCAAACATGACATCATATGATGCAGTAAATTGCAATGAATTAAGCTGTATGGCTTTATTTTCATTGCATATTCATCATTGCAATAATTAACTTACCCTCAGTTAGTAAATAAATGGTAAATTCTCTTTTATCTTATATGGTTTATTTGCAATGCCCTTTATCCTAGAAATAATCTATGTTTACATATTGCTTGTTTATGCTTATTTATGGTTTCACAGTTTTGGGTACTTTAAATGTAAAAATTGTTAAGTGTCTTTGATGACTGTAGAGTAATAGATATAATTATACTTTAGAAATTAACTTCGAAAGAAGCAATCATGGAGAGCACTTTATATTAGGAAAATGTTGTTCAACATAAATTAATATGTGTAACACAATAATTATTACAGTTGCACAACAAAAAAGGGGAGGGCATTATTATAAAGTTGTCACTTTATGCTAACAGATTATGAGGAATTTATCTTCTTGGCATACACATTAGATAAGATAATCACATTCCTCCTTCCATTCAATTAGTATTTTGTCATTTATCAAATAAATCATAACTTTTTTTGATAGGCACATATATTCTATTCTCTCTAATAATTTTTTCCCTTATCTTTGCAAAGGTTTCAAAATAGGGGAAACAAACTATTTAACATTTCTAAAGAAACAGTGAAAACCTTTAGTTGACTGATACAGAATTCATCTAGTAGGTGGAGGGGTATAGAAGTTATCCTTTAAACCAGAGAGAGATCTTGACGAGTACACTGGAAACGTTTATGAGCATTTAAATATCTTTCATGGATTTTTATAAAAAAACATTTTGGACAAAGGATACGTTTGGCAACCATGCATTTCACCTTGGGAAGCTGTGGCGAGATTTCAAAAGGAACTGGACTGCATAACAGGAATGGTATAAACTTCCATTAATTGCATTTAAATCCCAAGGCATTTCTTTCATGCATTTGCAGCAAATTAACAAATGGAATTAAAGCCAGAATGCTTGCTTTAAGTTTGTGTGAAGGAACGAAAGAAAAATACTTTAACATAAATAATTACTTATATACAGAGTAGAAATAAAATAGTTCCAGTCATTTTTAATTGTCAGATGCAACAAAAAACATTTAACTTCCTTGCCTGAACGTTCAACAAAAACAAATGAGGAGCATTGTTCAAAACCCATTATGCCATCCCTGGACAAAATTGAGTTTGACATCATTTCACACTATTTCTTAAGCGATCTTTTGATCTGTAAACGTAAATCATATCAAATCTTGTTTTGTTCCTGTGTAAATTAACCTTGAAATGTGGTGGTCATTCATATCCCATTATGTCCACATTACTGGTTGGTGTAAACCCAATTTTGTCCTCATTTATCAACGGTTGCATGCCCTCAATATTATATATTGTAAATGATTAATAAGTAGTTCTCGCATATTGATGACCCTTCCAAAGAATTTTCTCCCGTATTGAAACAAGGCAAGGTGGCACAGACAATTGTAGAACCTATAGGAAAACTTACAAAGAAAGAAATTTGGAAATGACAATGCTTTGAAGTTCTTTGAAAACATCTTGAATTCTGCATCCAAACCTACAGAAGACATCACCAGAAGACCAGAATATTGGACTGTGTGTTTAGAAGAATGTGGAATGAATGCATAGAATGTAAAAGATATTCAAATGTATTACACGAGTTTCTAAAACTGATCACTGAATAATTATTGTAATTGTTGCTTTCAATTAATTTCAGAATTTTCATTATTCAACACATTATGTTTTTCTATGTTTAAAATTCATACCATAGGCAATTTCAAATTTTTCATAAACCTATTTATTAGGTACTTTCTTTGTTTAAATGCACACCATATTGTAATACGCTTAACTCAATGTATTTATGTTAAGAATACATAATACAAATAACAACAGAATAGACAATACAAATCATTCTCTACTCTGCAAGTGTAAATTTTCCATGTGATTGCTTCAAACCATGTTATGTCCACAACACTCTTTGCATTTTCATGAAATGCACTTGAAAAATGATTTCAATTTTTGCACCTCCTAAATGAAAATGTTTAGTAATATTTATTAATTTCAAAATTTCACTAGCACTTATAGTTTGAAAGTACTGTGATTTTCCAATTTACTGTAAAATTTTAATTTTTTGGATGCAATGGGTTTGAAATGATGCTCCTCAAATCTTAGTGAAAGGGTATTTATTTCACAATTTATACGGTGCCATAAATCAAAATTATTTTATTTTCATATTTATTAGAAGAGACTAAAAATTATCCTATTTTACTCGTATTTGAACCTACAATAAAAGTATGTTGTGATTTGTAGTCATGATTCCTGCAAGAGTGATGATACAGTGTCTCCCTCAAGCACTAGGTCATTGTAACATTAATTCATGCATTGTTGCAACACATTCTCTCACAAAAATGGTAAAATTTTGGAGAAACAAGGCATTAAAGGAAGAAATCAAGATAACAGCAAATATAGATCAGCTGCTGCTGTCATGTACTTCACTGAGCCTTGCCTTAATTGCCCAATAATGAATTAGAGTGGCACAAAAATAGGCAAAACTTCTAAAATAATATTATAATTTTTCGTTCATCTCTGCATGTAGAATAACCTCCTAAGGGAATGGAATTTACAGCCCTTCACCTGGTTTAGATGCAGTAAAAAGGGAAAAATCCAAGTTACTTCAAATGTAAAAAAAGACAACAAATGACATGAAAAAAGAATGTATGGTTTGATAAGTATTCCATTGTACATATTTGAATCATAGCAAAGGTAGAAACCTTTTAAATATACAACTGAATGTGTAATTATGAGACATGAGTGTTAACATTGTGTGTGATTTTGAGAATGTTAATTCAGAATATACCTAAGTAGAACGGAACAGGTTTTCGAACCAAGTCCAGAACATATAGTGATCACCACCTCCAATTCTGTGATTCATTTACACTTGCCAATAAGTCTGCTAGCTCCTGAATGTTTACATGGCTTCCACCAATTTTCTGTGAATGCAAACCATAAGAAAAAGGTTTGGCTCTGCACAGCCACAGGTAAATGCATTTTATGGAAATAAAATATATGGTGGCTAATTGCAAAACACAGCACTGACATAATGATGCCATTTGCTGTAGTGCTAGGTAATTCCTACTGTTTATGCCTATTAATTATGTACAGTGGCAGAAAAACTGACTGAAAGCACTCAGAGCACATGAAATACTCTATTGTCACTTCAGGGCTCACACGAGTCCATCTTCAAGTACGCCAATAGTTTTATTAATAATCTCCATGATATTCTTTATCATCTGTTCAACGTGTGAATGAAAGGAATCTTAAAAACACATCTCACCCTACTACTCGTTTCCTGAAAATCAAAAGAGGAGGTGGAAGAGGTTAATTCAATTCTTTTCATTCTTCATTAGTCAATGTGTCTCTACAACACAAACATATCTATACCTGGTGCTATGCTCATTGATTATACAAATAGGAGGAACAACCAAAACTCAGTTAACGAACAAAGTCAGTGAACTAAACCCATGTAAGCCATTGAGTACCTGTGAAACAATAAAATATAACTATGGCAGCTATGGCTATTTTAATTGCATTGTTTATTAAGTGGACAAAGAAACACAGCCTCTAAAATGCAAAAGCATGTGGCTTAGGGTAATGAATGCATTTCATGCACTAGCAACACCGGTTCAGATCTCAGAGATGATCTGGCTTTTTCTTTTCTTTTCTTTCTTCTGAGCTTGACACCCCTGATTTGCATTCATACATTAAACTAACATAGATTTTCCATAATACCATGTGGTCCAAAAGTCACTTGACAAAGACAACACTACGGAATGCTACCAAACGCCCAAATAACCCCAACTTTACCCCAAATAACAACACTTTACCACAAATAAGCACATTTTACAATGCTTCACCCGATCCTGCAGTTCATCAGTCAATTTGAAGGTGCAGCCAGTGAAATACAATGAATGGCATCATTGATCCGTTCTTGCAGTTCTTCCAGAGATGCTGGTTGAGTCTCAAAAACATGTTGTTTCACATACCCCCAGAAAAAGAAATCTAGGGTGTCAGATCAGGTGAGCGGGAGCCCAAGTCCATGGACCATTCTGTCCAAACCCAATGAGCCATCCAATCTTTGTCGAACCATTATGGCATGATGAGTCTTGCTGAAACTACAGTCTTTGCCACCTATCCAGTGATATTGTCATCCAAGAAATCCAATATGATAGTATCTAGTAATTCACTGTATGAATACTTGTTCACGTTATCTTAAAGAAATGCGGGCTAACACTACATCACCTAAAAGACCACACTATACCATAACTCTAGCAGCACCTGGGTCATTAGTCGCATGCATTCAAACTGGATTTTGCACACACCCATTTGAGTATGGGCATGACTGTCCAGGTAAAATAACTCATTAAAAAGAATTCATTAAGAATGCATTTTAGAAAATTATATTATGTATATGATTGGTGATCGAATTGCAAAATTGTTGCCTATGTAGATCATTCTCTCGCATTGTGTGGACATGTTGCAACTTGTACAGATGAAATTATGCAGCTTTTAAAATTCACTGAAGACTCTTTGCTCACTCCACTCTGCCTTGTCAAATTGATTTCTTAGGGCTCACTATGATCTTTGCAATCACATTAATGGTATTTTCATTTGCTGCTGACCTTGGCCTACTACAGAGTTTTGCATCCAGCACAGAAAAGGTCCTCTTAAATTTCTTTAAAATATTATTTACTGCATGAAATGATGGCTTTCTAATTTTAGGATGTTGCCTATGATACTCCTCTGCAGCCTGTCTCACAGTTCTCTCTGTGGTTGTCACCACAAAGCAATATAAATTCATTTTGCTGTTTAGGGGTGAGCATGATTAATATGAAATGGTTTAACTGAAATACATTCCTTGTGCAATACAATACAATTTGTATTCTGCATTTGTTTATAATTTTCATTTGTTTTATGATGTTAAGAAACCAGCCATTGTCTGCATTACCATTATGTTGCCAAACTGATGCAGTCAACAGTCACTGCAGTTAAATCAGATTCAAAAAGGTGCCCAATAATACTCCATAATACTGCCATTTGCCAAGTGACTTTGGGCCACACGGTATGTTATGAAATGCATATTAGGTACAAATGTTATATCTTGCAGTTACATATATAGCTCAGACTATGATTTAAACCAGGCATCATCAATAAGTAACTCTAGGGAGCCTGCTTTAGCTGCTCTGCTCCCATTAGCATCTGCCACAAGGAAAGCTGAGCAGGTTTGTAAACTAGTGGCATTTCTTGTGTAGTTGCACAGGAGTAACTTTGCGATGTAAATGATTTGAAGTGTTATAATCATATTGTTTTATGGAACTATATTGCTCTTATGATAATACATTTGTGGGTTAAGGTTGAACAGGTATATATAACACAAAATTTATTTACCCAGTGTATACAATAAACAAACTGTAGGTAATATAAAAACTCAAAGTTTTAAGTTCCAGTATGCAAGCGCCTGTTTTTGGCAGAAGGCCAGTCCCGGCTTCCTGCCTTGTTGTTGCTTCTAGGCATGAGTGGCTTAGCTTCTCAAGCGCACAGCTGCTCCTTGTCACTCACTATGAGTGTCTGGGAGATGCTGCCCTCTGCAGATTCCAGGGGCAGTCAGGTAGCCACTGTTCTGTGTGGTGGTTGAGCCGCCACACCACTCCCTTTAGGAGAGAGGTGCCTAGCTCCTATAATAGTCCAGAAAACGGACATGTCGCCCAGAACAAGTGGTTGCAGATGGTGTTGGTATCGGTGTAGGTGTGTGGGATGATGGAGTTTCAGGAATGATGACATCTGTGAGAATGAAAGCCGGTTTCACATGATCAGCTGATACCAGTACTGCTTTGTTCCTGATGACAATGCAAAAGGTTTTGTCGGTGTGGTCAATTGCTTTGTAAGGTCCAGTGTAAGGTGGTTGTAAGACACGGCGATGGGAGTCTTGGCGAAGGTAAACATGAGTTGCTTTGGACAGGGATGAGTGGACGAATGTGGATGGTGAGCAATGCTGACTGGTTGGCTTTGGTTGCAATTCTTCCATCTTCCTCCTTAGGTTTCTGAGGAATTGAGAGGTGTCAGCCGGTGGGGAAGCAGGTTGGATGAACTCTCCCGGGATCCGTAGCAGTTCACCATACTCTAGCTCTGCCATCGAAGCCTGGAGGCTTTGAAGGCCATGCGAATGTCCAGGAGAATGGGCGGAAGCGCATTGCTCCAGCTGGCATCTTCATGGCACATCAAGGTGGCCTTGAGAGATTGGTGTAATCTCTCCACAAGGCTGTTAAACGCTGGGTGGTATACTGTGGTCTGGGTGAAATGGATACCGCAAGGTTTAGGTAGCGTTTGGAAGAGCTGGGAAGAGAATTGGGTGCCCTGGTTTGGTGTTGACCTGTTGTGGACATCCAAATCATGCGATCCATCCAATTAGAAATGTCCGTGCTATCGTTTCTGTAGTGATGTCTGGAAGAGGAGATGCCTCTTGCCGTCAGGTGTATCGATCGATAGCTGTCATGCAGTAGTGGTTGCCTGTAGAGATGGGCAGGGAGCCAATAATGTCAATGTGGACATGAAGGAAGCACCATGGTGAAACTGGATACTCTGCAGATGGTGTTATAGTGTGTCAGTTATCTTTGACCATTGGCAGGGTTGGCAAGTTTGTGCCCAGAGGCGGCAATCCTTTCTCAAAATTGGCTATACAATTGCTGGGAGACCAACTTGACGGAAGTTTTTATTCCCGGCTGGCTAAGGTTATGGAGCAGACAAAGACATGTCGGCGAAAAGGTTGGGTGACAAAAGAACATGGTCTACTGTAGTACCGGCTAGAGGAACCTTTTGTAAGAGAGGAGAGAAATCGTCGTTATGGAGTAGCTGGCGAAGTTCGGCATCCTGCTACTGAGACTTAGCGAGAGTCACCAAGTCCACGGGGTTAGGAAGAGCGTCGATCCAAGAAAGGGCATTGGCAATGACGTTCTCTAAACCAGAGACGTGTTCAATGTTGATGCAGAATTGGGAAATTAGGTTTAAGAATTGGAACTGATAAGGAGAGAAGCTTTCGCTCTTTTGTTGTAAGAAGGCTTATTGGGTTTGTGATGGTGAAGATGGTAAAGATTTGTGCTTCTAACATGTACTGGAAGTGTTTAACGGCCTTGTAGATAGCCAGAAGCTCTCTGTTGTAGGCACTGTACTTCTGTTGGGAGGTGAGTTTCTTGGAATAGAAGCCGAGTGGTTACTAGTTCCCATTTATCCGCTGCTGCAGAATGGCTCCAAATGCGGAACCAGAAGCATCTGTGACCACAGCAAGGAGTATAGAGTTATCTGGATGGGCTAGAAGAGTTGCCTTTGAGAGACTATGCTTGCAGTTCTCGAAAGCCTGAAGCAGCTCAAGTGTCCAGTTCACAGGATTAGAGCCTCTGACTCGAGAGCCTGAGAGAATGGCGTGAAGGGCCTGAACGACGGCAGCAGCATTTGGTAGGAAACGACGATAAATTCATCATTCCCAGGAACCTTCTCAGTTGTCGGATGGTCTGGGGTGGTACATTGGATTGCAAGTCAGCCACTCGGTCGGGCAAGGTACGAGAACCTTCTCCCGAGACGGTACAGCCCAGGAAGACAACCTCTGGAACTTTAAAGGTGCACTTGGAAGGGTTAATGATAACTCCGAATTCCCGTAGCCTGGTGAAGAGTTGGCGAAGGTACTGGAGATGCTGTTCCGAAGTCTGGGAGAAGACTATGGTGTTGTCCCAGTAGGCGAAACAGAAATCCAGTCCACAAGAACTTCGTCCATAAACCTTTCAAAAGTCTGAGTTGCATTTCTGAGGCCAAATGACATAAAGGGAGATTCAACAGACCCAAATGAGCAGTGATGGCTGTTTTGGTACATCAGAGTGTACGGGTATCTGGTTATATGCTCCAGAACGATTCTGGAGAAGACGGAACAACCGGAAAGGTGATGGGAATAATCGTAGACATGTGGTGCAGGGCGGAATGGTGCGGGCGTTAAGAGCACGTAGCCGCCACAAGGGTGCCAACCATTGTCTTTCTTGGGTAGCAGGTATAGGGCCAACACCAAGGGATCTCAGAACGGCGGGCTGTGCTCTCCTGCAGCATGATGTCGAACTCGGCCTTAGCTATCTTGAGACACGTGGGTCGGACATTGTGATGAACAACCTGGTGTTACACAGTTGAGCTCGGGAACTGCGAGAAGGCCGTCAAGTGGTGTACCTTTGAGAATAATTTTAACACTAGGAACTGCAGTGTTTGTGGTACGACCGGGCAGTTTCGTTGTACCGTCCAGTAAACATCCATGACGACAGTCGACCAGAAGATTGTAATAGGACAAGAAGTCAACACCAATTATTGGAATGCTGGCATCAGCCACCACGAAGTGCCAGACAAATGCTCGCCGAAGTCTAAAATTTAGGTTTAAATGGATGTAGCCGAAAGTGTGGATAGACGCCGAACAGTTGCTAATCTAAGTGTGCTCTCCTGCCAGGAACTAACCTTTTAGGAAACACGCAGAGATCTGAACCAGTGTCTATTAGGAATCTGTGCTTACTTGAATCAGTAATGAAGAGGCGGCCTGATGAAGAGGTGCAGTCGTTTGCCGCCACTAACGGCTGCTGCTGCTGTCGTTTTCCGGCATATAGGTACAGGGTGACGCACACTTCCAGACAGCATCGCCGGACCGACGGTGATACTAACATTGGCCCAGAACTGCCGACGAGTCACGCGAGGAGTGTGGTCACCGACTTTTGATGTTGGCGGTTTCGTGAATGCGAACGCTGTCGTACTGGACGGGTTGTCGAGGCTGTCACTTGCTTAGATAGCTCTTCAACTTTCTGTAGGAGCATGGTGAATTCGGACGAAAGGTTAACGCTCGCCACGCAGGGAGGCGGAGGCGTCACCTTGTGGATTTTGTCTGTCAGCAGCGAAACGGCATCAATATTAGCGTCATTCGGCAGGCGATGATGACCTGGATGAGATGGCAAACGGCTGGACCATACACTCCTCAGAAAGTCGTCCGGAACATCTGGTGTGAGGCTTTCGAGGTGCTGCAAAAACTGGGATGGCTTGCAGTCCCCCATTTCCTCTTGTGTTAGCAGCTGACGAACAAGTAGCTTCTTGGAGATGGACAACCTGCGTACCAACTCCGCCTTCGGCTGCTGGATTAGTTATGTCCTCCACTTCTGTGGCATATCGGTGGTCGAGCTGAGCAATTACATGTTAGAATTTAGTTCTTTCACTTGTAATAACACTGAGTTTGAATTGCCCTTCTACTTGGGCGAACCACAGAGCGGGTTTGTCTGCCCAGAAAGGAGGCAACTTCACCGCCACACGATAAACAGGACCCGCAGTTGTCTGCTCTGTTGTCATGTTTGTTGTATGTGTATATGCGGCATCTAACACGAGTTAAATTGTCACCTTTTCACGACCACTTCGGGGTCACCAGATGTGGGTGAACAGAAATGTAAACATTACAGGATGTATAACACTACATTTTTTACTCCATGTACACATATACATAAATATGAACGAATATACGAACTATAATATAAGTTGCAGGTAAGTATGCATGCGCTTGTTTTCAGCAGAAGGCCAGTACCAACTTCCTGCCTTGCTGTTGCTTCTCGGCAAGGGTGGCTTAGCTTCTAAAGCACACAGCTGTTCCTTGTCACTCATTACTCACTGTCTGGAAGATGCTACCCTCTAAAGATGTGCACACCCTTGGAGGCAGCTTCCAAGGGGCAGTCAGGTAGCCACTGTTCTGTCTGGTAGTTGAGCCACCACACATTATTATTATTATTATTATTGATGGTGGTGGTGGTGCCGGTATATAACACAATTAACATTGTTCACTATGGCGAGACATGACTAATTTGAGCATTGCATCATAGGAGGGATTATACAAACAAGAATAAATTGTGAAATGAAAACATGATACTTTGTATGTTTAAAGAGACAAAATAAGTTGTGAGTCTGACCAGTGTAAACAAATTCAGCAATAGTGATACATCACAGTATGATAAAATGTACTGGACTTACATCCACAAACATTGTACATTTTAGTTGTCCCATTAAGGCTGATCTTTCTTCCCCTTGGTATTTTTCATACTGATTCCCATGACAAGACAAATAATGCCACTGTTGATTAAGCATTTTTATATGGTTTAACATGTTATAAAATAAACATTTTACACCATTATATTATGCTGTAATAAAATATGTTTCCTTCCAAGCACAGTTGAAACTAGTTGGTGTTGTTGACCTACGCTTTGACATAATGTCCTTCATGATAAATGAAAGTTACCCGACAGAACCTCGTCTTTCAGTTGCTCCCATCATGCTTATGTACTGAGTAGGTAAGCTCCCAACCGGTCTGCTCGGTACTTGATGATAGCTGATTTAAAGTACTGGTGATAAAGCCTGACACTAGTTATTCTTTTGTTTCCTTTATTTATTTGCTGTTAGTTCCACACATTACTGAAAGAGGTTATCTTATGCTTTTCTTACCCTATGAAGGTGCATTCATTCCATTTCTAACAATTGCAAAGGTCACTGATAACTGGACTGCTCATCCCATCTCAAATCCCAGGGTATATGGTCATCAGAGCAGGCAGTATTTGTTCCACAGCCCAATACAATGTGGTGGGGCGGAATTTTATTGAGAAAGGGCATACAGCAAGTAAGTGTACATATTGCTAAGTGTCTCTACAGAGGATGTAGATAGTTCTCATCTCCAACTTTGAAACACATCCCTTTTGAAAGTGTGCCAAGTAAGCTTTGTCTTTTATTTCCTGGTGGTGCATAGACTTTTAACAATTGTCGTATGGATGCTGGAATTTGACATAAATGTGCAGCCATTAAGGAAGCGCTAATAGATGACCATTTAATTGACAGGTTGGCATTTGCAGAATTATATGAAAACTTTGATTGGAGAGAAGTAATTTTCTCCAAGGAATTTAAATTCAGTACTGCAAGTGCAGCTTGTACTGTGTTTACAGGCACAGGTGGACTCACAATGACAGACTTTATCTGTGGTCAAATGTGAAGTTATTGACTGAGCATAGATATTTTGGGGTAGGGAAGGTATGCTAGAAGGCTGAAAATGGTGACACCCATATTGAAATTCTAGAAAATATTCTCCTCCCATCTGCCCAAGAGTATTAAATTTCAACAAGGTAACCAACCATCTGATCTACAGCTCAATCAGGTTTCTAAACCAATTTTGGAGCACACATTTTTTTTTTTTAAATAGTTACCATGGCTTCTGAAGTCAACAGATTTGAATAAAAAAAAAAAAACATGTTTGTGTGAAAATAAAGAAGAAATTTTCTTGAAGCACAGCTCTGGTATGCTATAGACGACACTTGCGAATGACTAGCAGAGGACACCAATTATTTTAGAAAGCAGGGGGATTACATACCCTGAAGATTGAGGGCAGCGTAGAAAACAACAGGACCACACAATTAAAGTTGTTGTTTTTCTTTTGTTTTCTATTTGTTTTTTTAGCTTTTGTTTACATTTAAAATTGACCAGAGTTCAAGTCACTATGATAATTAAGATTTTTTTAACCTTTTCTATTTTGCAAGAGCAACAGATAAATAGCTCACATCATAGAGCACATATACCTACAGTACCTGTGTAAATCTACTCACAATGACTATGTGAAAACAGCAAGAAAGAAAAACAAAATATATATGCAGATTGTAAAGTTTGAGCCTACTCCTTGGGTAGCACACTGTACTTCAAACCCAGAATGCTGTTATTAAACTATTTCTGACATGGAGAATGCCTGACTCTGTTTATATAGTATTGAGACCAAACATTCAAACTGAAGCGTTTGGCTTTGTTTTCTAGTATTCGACAATCATTTTTGCAAAGAATCATTCTTTGAATTACTCCCAGGTGTTATTTCATACCATAACATAATTCATTGTGTTTTAAATGGCTTTATTCAAGTCTGATTTGTAAAATAATGTATGCTCACATGTGAACGCAGCTCTGTGAATTTCATGTAGATCAGGGAGGCCAAAGCAACACTTGGGAGCTGTACAATCAGTTTTTCTACCACTATACATTTAAGTGCAATCTCAGATGAGAGTAATAACTACAGCCACTTATAGTTGCTACTACATTCCACAGCTTCTGTTAACTGGCTGGTTGTCATAGGACCCTTAAAGCAGAGCTTCAGTGCTACGATATATATATATATATATATATATATATATATATATATATATATATAATGTGGTGTAATGCTGATAAGTCCATAAAATGTACCTTTATCACCTCACATTATAAAGAGAACATTTAATTCCCTTGCCACAAGATGCAAAATGCATCTCCTCTCTTTCTTTTTTCTCTCTCTCAAACAGTAGTATTGTTATTCTCTCTTCAGCAATTACTCTCAAATGACTGGCAATTGATTATGTTGATAAAACTGGCATAAGCAGCATTCGAAATCATGGGAAAGCCTTAAAATATTTATTACCTCACATTTTTTTATGTACAGCTAGGTATTCTTTAATATACAGAATGACAATGAAAGGAATGCAGACACACAATACATGGAAACATGTGTGTTGTTAGGCTGATGCGAGAGAGAAACAAAAGCAAAGGGAAGATGAGGAATAATATAATTATTATTCATGGTTCAAAGGCTTATAGTCCTGATAATTGTTGAGAGTCAACTAAAAAAAGTGATGAAATGCTTGCCATTTAAGTAGTAATAATGTTTCAGAGTCCTGACCAGCAAATTAATAATTTTTAATGATTCTAGAAATATGGTTATGTGCTTTTGTTTTCCAAAGCTAGAATTAACTATCATATTCATATTAATATGAAGACTGTCTCCCAGACTACTGAAAGAGTAGCAAAACATTTATCTTTTTGGGCTTTGAAAATGTTAAGTTTGCAGATGTATCCATTCTAGAAAGCAAGAATTCACGGGGAAATAAAGATAACAAGTTCATGATTAGCTTTCAAAGAAGATAATTCAGCTTATAATTCATTCTGAGATTTAAGTCAAATTAACTGGACAATGCAGCAATGTGTGCATCATAGGCTAACAAACGTGCTTCAAATGCCCATGGTAGAAAATATAGCAGTGTTAATATTTTTTGATGAATGACAAAATGGGATGTATAATCACAGTTTATATACAGTAACCAAAAAATTTTAAGCAACACAGCTTAATAAACAGACACATAATTTGTTCTAAAACATAACTAGTGCTGTGCAAATACATCAACAAATAAAAGAAAAGGCAGTTCTATTTTCATAAAAACAGAAAAATGAATTGCAAGGTGCATTATTTGTCCATTACAAAAAATTAAAGAAAGGAGTGAAAACAAAATGAAAGTAATGATACTGAAATCGTCCTCAAAGCAAATGAGTAACCAAACAAAAATGTGGAAACATCTACTGCTTTCCTTACACTTCACCCTTACGACAAAGAGATGCTATGACAACCATCTAACTTTAATTTTGTATCTCAGACCAATGGCATGAGAGTACAAGGTTCAAACCTCTTTTAGCAGGAGGGGATCATTGGGGAAAGAGATACCGGATGCGCTCATGATGTAAGATCTTCTCATGGGCAGCTTTCAGAGGGTTCTGGAAAATACATCAAGGCCAAACACAAGCATCAAAGCAGACTGACATAATTCTATTTTTTTAGGTTAAAGGGAATTAACTACATGAAGTAAGAAAAACTAATCATTAGTACAAATTTTTAAATACATAATTACTGCTAATGGACAGAAATTACTTTTAATGAAAAAAAACTGGCTACTTTGATTAAAGGTGCAATCTACATTACAATAGTCACACTATAAAAAAGAATTATTGATAAGTTTTAATTCATCTTCTTAAAACTAAATGAAACTATCTAGCTCTACGAGTGAAGTGCTCTATTGTTCTTTGCTACTGTACATTGTATACTCAAGAGATAACATATAAACCACCTTTTGTTATTGCTTCATACTTACTACAACTTTAATTTAACAAACAAATGCTAATTCTACTTCTTATCACTGTTAGGGTCACCCAATGTTACATGCAGTGCTCTAAATAGGCAGTCTGTTACCAGCTAGTGCAAAATATGGGTAATACTTTCCTGGCAGCATTAATTCATTTATTCACTCAGAAGAATGGAATATTTTTTCAAATTTTAAATGCAAATGTTGTATTCATATTGTAAGTAGAGGAACTGCATTGAATTGCCATTAATCCTCACTAAATGTTTTCTAATAATCACAATACAATCTATGTATATATAGTTTATTTACAATTAATCTTATTACAACTGACTTTTTTCTAACCAACTTTTCTGATTGATCTTATGATCTTTGGACCAGCCAAGTGCATGAATTGTAGGGCATCCACCTACTGCTCCCAGGGTTCTGTGCTCTTTGTGCTGTACCACAGATGTGGTATCTATGTGCAAAAGCTTAAATGGTGTATGTGGCAAGTGTAATTAGTAATTTATGGGATTACTTTCCCTTTAAAAGATAAAAGAAGCTTTTGGTTATTAATCTACACAAATTATATATTGTAAAATTTAATTCACTGTTAACCACTTCATTTGCTATTTATTGCTATACAAACATATGCTTGTAACACTTTACAGCCCTGTAGTAGTATATTCTGCATAGTAGTTTCAAATATAAAACAAGTAAGATTTTCAGGCTTTTGAAGTTTTTGTCAGTTCCTCTGTTTATACATATTATAACAGATGATGAAAACAACACGATTTGACAATGCAATTGGTTTTTATTACTCTTTGCAATAGCAAATTTACGTGTTTACTTCACGTGTGTTGCCATCTTGTGTGACGTCATTCGTTGGTCTGGTCCGTAGTTCCCTCTGTCGTAGCAATTTGTATGAATTAGTTTCTAAAAGAATTTAAGGTTATGTATATTGTCCTCCGGCTAGCTATCATCTTTTCTTGGTAGAACTTGTATCTCTTGCAGGGTGTGAAGCGGAAAGGAATCTTTTGTCTAGAAATGATATTGACGAAGAAATTGGTTTTATAATCTTTATTGCAGAACACGTTCACGAACACTTTCACATATTTATTTGGATACTCGCCATACTGAAACTGTTTGTAATAACTTCTTATCACTTTTAACTCACGTACTTCAACTTTGTGTATTTAACTGTATAATACTTTATAAGATTTCTCGTACTTCTGCTGCGCGTAACTTGACGAAATGAAGGACTGACTGACTGTATGTAGTGTACTGAGAATTCTGTTGAACTGGGGACGATGTGTAATGTGTTGAGAATCTTGTTGCACACTGGGATCGATGTGTAATGTGTTGAGAGTCTTGTTGAACTGGGGGACACGCTACCTTGAATCTACACTATTTATAGGCTTGCCTCAAGATACGCCTAATGATTATAAATGAAATGCTATTGGCTAATAAAATGCGCCAACATTAGCGTCTATTTTACTATCCAATGAAAACCACTAATACATATTACTTTTTTAGGGAAAATTCTAGAAGCTTTTACCGAAAAGGCGCGAAACATTACGTAACTTCCTGGTTCCCGGTAACGATAAACAACTCACCCCTTGCTGCATTATTGCGTTATTGTTAACAGTTTCAGTAGAGCCATATATTATTATTTACCAATAATAATTACAATTATTAAACCTCTGAAATCAATGTTACATAAAAATACATATTCATATTACAATCCTTATTTACATTAAAGTAATTTGTGATACAAATTACCGTATCATATGCCCCACTAGAAACATAATTATAAATGTTTATAACCTGTTTGGAAATTTTATAATTTTGTTTTTAGTCTCCTAAATCTTGGAACACACGTTATCACTTTCACTTAACACTTCACACGCATTTAACACACGACATATTTTATCTCGCCACTACTTACTGGCTCTGGTTTAATTAATTTAGATATTCATTTGACATCACAAATTTTTTATAGCAAATACTTTACCCTAAATTATTTAATCACTGCTACCAAATTGTTTACTTTAAGCTGTTGACAAAAATTTATACATTTAAGATTTTTGTAATCATTACACATATTTACCAAAATATTCACCCTCTACATCTATTTACATCTCTTAAATCTAGATAATGCTTTACATTTTCTGTTTACTACATAAGTAAATTTTTTTTTTTTTTTTTTTTTTTTTAATTTTTGAATTTATTATTATTTTAACAATACTTTTGGAATTGTATTTACGTACTTTTAAGTTAATATCATATTCATTCTTAATTCTAAAATGTTGTTACAGTTACTAAAAATTTAATTTATTTATTTTCTTCTCAAACAGTTAGTCATGACCACAATTTATTTCTCCATTCATATGATTTACATTTTTATTTAACCCTCTTACGTTCCAATACATTGCTCTGCAAGTCGTCTTTACCTATCCAGCATTTACTTTACATCTCATTGCTATTTACCCTCCTGGATCAAATTGTGTGTGGCTAAACATTACTCGTAGCCGTAACCTAACCTTCAAATTTTTATTCATGAATGACCTCTTGTATTCATATGACATTTCGTTCCCTGATAACATTTGAAAACAATCTAAAGTTTCCTGAACTACACATCTTTTGACAACTTTCATTTTCAATTCATCTGCTATCTTTTTACTTTGAAAGTACTCTGACAAATCTGTAATAAACTGTACTGGACTGGAGTTTTCATTCTGAACATCTTGGTACAATTTATTTCTTTGCGTTATTGACTCCTTCTGTATTTCTGATATTTCCCCTCTGAAATTAACCTGCGCCTCATTTACATCTACATTCCTAACCTCATTTATCTCTCTTAGTTCACTTGAAATACTACTCATTTGACTTCCTAACTCTGTGCATTCTACATTAACCTCACTTTTAGTATTAACTTCACTTTCTTTGTTATCTCTTTCCCTGCTCATGTCTAGCATTTTCTTTGAAATTTCTCCTATCTCACTTGCTATTACTTCCTCATTTTCATCTCTCATTTTTGGCATACAACTATCTAGCTTCGTAACTTTCTTTTCACTTTCTTCACTGCTTTGATCTACTTTTTGCTCTAATATATCATTACTCCTACCAATATTTTCAATTGATTTCCTGTTTTGTTCAAAGCTTATACCAATATCTTCCCTTAATTCCCTATAACTCTTTTGCATATCTTCCCTGTTTTGATCTATTTTCTTTTCTAATTTCTCATTATTCTTACAAATTTCTTCCCTTATACTCTGAGTTAATTTTTGTCCTAATTTCTCATAACTCTTTTGCATATCTTCCCTTAATTCCCTACTCATATTTCTCAGCATTTCCATCATCACAATAGTATCAAGATTAACATTTCTTGCTGTTCTATTCTCACTTTCTGCACTAACATTTCCTGCTGTTCTATTCTGACTTTGTTTACTAATATTTCCTCCCTCAACTACTACATTGTTTAAGCTATTTTCTGTCACCTGTATTGAATTACAGCTAACTGTTACACTATCCCCCTTCATAATTATTTCTTCTGTATGACTAGCAGCCATTGTTTTTGTTTTCTAAAAAAAAAATTACGATACCTTTGTGATGCTTTTTGTTGCTGTAGCTTTGATGTCCAGCGTTCTGCCCCATTCTCCTAGATTTGATGTCGCTTCTGCGTTGTGTTGTGATGAATCTACGTCGTTTCGATGTTTTTGCGTTGAATTCCCTGTTGCCTCGTAATCTCGGAATTACGGTCGAAGTCTGTCGTCCCTGTTGTTTCTTGAATCTGGGTCTTGTAGATGATTTCACCGCTGCATTCCTCCTTTGGTCCTCTCAATTCTTCTTGGTTATTTCTGATCCTTTCCTGGTTACTCGAGTTCCTTTCCTGGTCGCTTCGCCTTCCTTTCCTGGTTACTTCGCCCCACGTCCTGGTCATCTTATTCCTTTCCTGGTCACTTCGCCCCACGTTATGGGTGCCAATTTGCAATAGCAAATTTACGTGTTTACTTCACGTGTGTTGCCATCTTGTGTGACGTCATTCGTTGGTCTGGTCCGTAGTTCCCTCTGTCGTAGCAATTTGTATGAATTAGTTTCTAAAAGAATTTAAGGTTATGTATATTGTCCTCCGGCTAGCTATCATCTTTTCTTGGTAGAACTTGTATCTCTTGCAGGGTGTGAAGCGGAAAGGAATCTTTTGTCTAGAAATGATATTGACGAAGAAATTGGTTTTATAATCTTTATTGCAGAACACGTTCACGAACACTTTCACATATTTATTTGGATACTCGCCATACTGAAACTGTTTGTAATAACTTCTTATCACTTTTAACTCACGTACTTCAACTTTGTGTATTTAACTGTATAATACTTTATAAGATTTCTCGTACTTCTGCTGCGCGTAACTTGACGAAATGAAGGACTGACTGACTGTATGTAGTGTACTGAGAATTCCGTTGAACTGGGGACGATGTGTAATGTGTTGAGAATCTTGTTGCACACTGGGATCGATGTGTAATGTGTTGAGAGTCTTGTTGAACTGGGGGACACGCTACCTTGAATCTACACTATTTATAGGCTTGCCTCAAGATACGCCTAATGATTATAAATGAAATGCTATTGGCTAATAAAACGCGCCAACATTAGCGTCTATTTTACTATCCAATGAAAACCACTAATACATATTACTTTTTTAGGGAAAATTCTAGAAGCTTTTACCGAAAAGGCGCGAAACATTACGTAACTTCCTGGTTCCCGGTAACGATAAACAACTCACCCCTTGCTGCATTATTGCGTTATTGTTAACAGTTTCAGTAGAGCCGTATATTATTATTTACCAATAATAATTACAATTATTAAACCTCTGAAATCAATGTTACATAAAAATACATATTCATATTACAATCCTTATTTACATTAAAGTAATTTGTGATACAAATTACCGTATCATCTTATAGGTAGAATGAAGAGTTCTTAAATTTATTTTTTCCTCCTACCACCTGCAATTCATCAGGATTTTGGGTAATAAATCAATAAAACCAAAGTATGCATGAAACTTTCAAAGCAGTAAAGATAGTTTTATTCATGCTTGTTAGCAATGTTAATTTAAGTTACTTAAATTTTTTATTAACTAAAGAAACATGGGAAAATGTATATCTGTCTAAATCCCTCAATGAAGTCACAAATGCACTCCTGGATATATTTGATTTTTACTTTAAAACAGCAATACCAATTGTTAAAGTAACAATAAATAAGCTAGATAATAAATGGATCACAGTTGAAATACATAAGTCAAGTGATAGGATAAGTTGAGCAAATTTACAAGGGAAAATAAGGTTATGGTAGAATTTAGGGCTTATTACCTTAAATATAGAAATATATATAATCAGGTTGTTAAAGAGAACAAAAGGTTACACCATGATAAAACTATTCAAAGTGTAATAAACAATCAAAATCCATGTGGCAAATAATTAGAATGAAATAAAATCTGAGGACAGCATAAAAAACAACTATTATTTGGAAAATAACAGCCAACGTATTAAGTGATACTAAAGATATTTTTGAATTACTTAGTAAGTTCTATATAAGTGTTGCAGAAAAAATGCTAAAAAATCATTCACAAGGAAGTAAAGAAAGGTTAAACTAAAGCAGAATGAGCACACAATATTTTTAACTCCAGTAACACAGATGAAATAAGAAGTGTTGTAACAAAATTGAAGAACAAAAAGTCAGCGGGAATAGATGGATATTCAAACTGTGTTATAAAAAATGCTCTTATTTCTAATAGAACCACTAACATACATAATAAATGTTTCACTGGCGAATTTATTCCCTGAGAGGTTAAAAGAGGCAAAAAAAGAACTATTTATAAACAGGTTAACAAAGGAGAGGTGGAGAATTATAAACCAATGTCAATAATTTCATCTTTCACAAATATATCTGAACAAATAACGTATAGAAGAGTAGTAAGCTTGCTGGATAGATTTAAATTGAGAATCAAAATGCTTTTAGGGGAGGGGAAAAAAAAAACCCACATATTCTGTGCTGATAAATTTTACTAAGAAAGTATACGATGCACTAGACAATAAGCAGTTAGGAATGGGTATTTTCTTGGGCCTTACAAAGGCCTTTGATTTAGTTAATCATGAACTATTAGAAAAATTATCCACGTATGGTATGAGGGAAGTAGCATTAAAATGGTTTAAATCATATCTAGATAACAGGAAACAATCAGTTGAAATTGAACATTTTGATAGAGAAACTGGTGAAGTCTAAACTTGGTTTTCAAGTAGTAGTACAACAAAATACGGGGTACCTCAAGAATCGGTACTCAGACCTCTCTTATTTATCTTATACATAAACAACTTGGCAGATAATATAAATAATATGACAGGTGTAAATTTAACACTTTTTGCTGATACTAGCTTTTTATAACGGTGCAGAGCAAGAGCAATCCAAATCCACATATAGATAAAAGTTTGAAATGCATTTTTAACTGGATCAGTGCAAACGTGCTGGTATTAAGTAAAGAGAAAACAACAGCTCTGTGCTTCCATAATAAGATAAATAAAAATCAAATATATCCAAGATTAACTTTCAGACAATGCCAAATAAACTATGCAAAAACAAACAATTCTTGGGTTTAGTAGTAGATGAAAATTTGAGTTGGGAACCACACTAGACACATTGGCAAAAATGCTGATAAAATGTGCTTCCTAATAAGGGCAGTCAAATGCAGTATAATGTAAATATACTTAGAGCAGTGTACTTTGCATATGTCCATAACCTACTATTTTCTGGGGAAATTCTAAAGATAGTGTGAAAGTATTAGAAATACAAAAGAACATAATTGGAATTATGGCGGATCTCTCAACTACAACTACTTGTAAGCCATACTTTACACAATTGAGCATTTTACCTTTGGCAAGTATCTACGAGGGTGGTCTGAAAAGTTTCCGACCTCAATATGAAGATGGCAGCGCTTGTAAATAAAAGCTAGTGAATTTAGTTGTTCATCTGTTGACAGTTACTCACCAAAGTTTCAGCCATTTTGGATGCTCAGTGATGCTCAGTCGTTTGAGTGAGGTGATGTGAGTGTTTTTATGAAAATGAACAAAATCGAGTATCGAGCTGTCATTAAATATTTGTTTTTGAAAGGCAATACGCCTACGCAAATCAAAGATGAGTTGGATTCTGTGTATGGGGACTCTGCACCATCATTTACCACAGTGAATTTAAACGTGGCCGTAAGAGCTTGGGAGACGTTGAACGTTCGGGACGTCCAAAAATTGCAACTACCGACGAAAATATTGCCAAAGTTCATCAAATGGTGTCAAAAGAACGTGTTTGTCACGTATTAAATCAACATTTAGACATGAGAAAGCTGTCCGCGCGTTTGGGTGCCATATTTGCTCACGTTTGACCAAAAACGTGTTGGAATGAACATTTCCAACGCTCTGTTGGCGCAGTTTAGGCGCAATAAATCCGAGTTTTGGCATTGATTAATTACTGTAGATGAAACTTGGATAAACCATTATATGCCCGAAACAAAAATACAGTCCAAACAATGGACTGGAAAGGGGAACTGGCTCCAAAAAAAGCAAACACTGTTTTCTCGGCTGGGAAAGTGATGGTGACTGTTTTTTGGGATAGTCATGGAGTTATTTTAATCGATTATCTTCAAAAAGGAAAAATCATTACAGGAGCATACTACGCATCATTACTTGACAAGCTGAAGGCAGAACTTGCAGAAAAACGGCCACATTTGCAGAAAAAGAAAATCCTGTTTCACCAAGACAACGCACCGTCTCACACCTCAGCAGTTGCAATGGCGAAAATCCACGAATTACGGTTTGAACTGCTTGACCATCTGCCTTACTCACCAGCCCCAAACGACTTCTTTTTGTTCCCTCATCTGAAAACTGCGCTCGGAGGACAGAGATTTTCGTCAAATGAAGAGGCAATCACCTTTGTGAATAATTATTTTGCAGAGAAAAACGCTGAGTACTATTTGGACGGGCTACAGAGATGGGAGTATCACTGGGAGAAGTGTGTAGAGTTACAAGGAGACTATGTTGAAAAATAAAAAAAAAATTCTGAAAAAATATCTTGTTTTATTAGGTCGGAAACTTTTCAGACCACCCTTGTACATATATAAAAACCTGTTTATATGAAAGCTTACTTAAGTTCATTCAAAACAAATTCAGGAGTTTATATATATATATATATATATATATATATATATATATATATATATATAAAGATTAGAGCAAAGCATAATCTAATTGTAAACTCACACATAGTGACTAAACACTATGGAAACAGCTTCAGATATTCTGGCTTACATGTATGTAACATGCTACCCAAATACATTTAAAAATATTGATTCACAACAAAAATTTAAAGGAATGTTATTAAATTTCTTAAAAGATCACAGCTTTTATACAGTAGATGAATTTCTTAATCTGTACTTATTGTAACTTTTCACCTGATGTAAGTATATTTGATGTATCCTACAAGCACATGTTTTAATGGATTGATGAATAATAAATGAAATAAAAATGAAACATATGCAATGAATGAACAGAAGCACAGGTTAAAGATTTTCCAGTTTTCTGTCTGAAATAGTATCATTTTAGATGGGCAGAAGAAATGAATATGATTGTTTGGATTAGAAGAAGCTGTTTCACTAGCTGATCTCGCAATAAACTAAATTAAGTTAATTTGGAACTATAAAGGGAAATAAGTACACTGGAGAAGTAATCAACATAGTTTTCTCTTAAAAATCCAACCTGTGTTTGATGATGATTGAACCTATAATAATGAATTGTCTCATTTTCCTAAATGATTACCATTTTATGAACAAAATTTATTTATAACATAACCATAAACTCAACAGGTGGAACATTGAAGATTGTCAAATGTTCAAGTTACAAAGGAAAGCTCTAAGAACCTTAACTCGAAAAAGGGAGAGTTGAAGAGAAATTTTCTGTTTACCATGTATGTACATCAAAAAGCTATTAAGTTTTGCTAAGGTCAATCTGTATAATTTTATGACAAATGTGGAAATTAATTCCTACATCATCTTGCTTATAAAACAAGCTTTTTGAAAACTCCTATAAACACCAGAATCTAAAAAGCATATAACCATTTGCAAGAATGTGTGAAGAATTTAACCTCTAAAATAAATTTACGGGTGAAACAAATAAACTCCTACTAAAGAATCAATTTTATTCTCAGCCGCATACTATGAATGTTGCAAAGGGAATTAACAAAGGGAAAATAACTAGACTTAGATCAATTATTGTCTTTATTACTTAATTTTTCCAACTATTTAACAAGCTTGAGATGAAAGTAAAAATCACCCTGCCCCCCCCCCCCACAAAAAAAGAGGAGGCAGAAGAATAAAGAAAGAAAATTACTGTATTGTAGTAATGTGTGTAATTTATTTTCATTTGCCAAATTGCACATCACATGTAAGTTTTAATGCATGCTTGCTGTAATATATATATATATATATATATATATATATATTCTTCCATTTATACCCTGCCTTTAACAGCAATTGTCATATCGACAGCCTTTTACCTTTGGAACATATTGCCTATTGGCAATGGTGTTAACTTGTATATAGTTGTCATTGGATTTCTGATTTTCCTTTGGGTTTCATACATTATATCACACACATATTAACACTCTAATTCATAATTCCAAACTCTGGGAAGGATAGGGAACAATCTTGGCTAGAGAAAAGTTCCCATCCCACAGCTGGTATCAAACCTGGCCTGTTATATGGTGTTCTGTGCATTATAATCATATGACATTATACTGAGAATGGCCTTAGTTATTGCATGTAGCTAATTATTGTTACTGTAATTTTGACAACTCCATTATTTTTTTACTTTCTCTACTACGTATAGTAAGTAGTGGAAGTATTGCATTCCACCCAAAAATTCGATTACCGAGATTTCACCGGAAATACATGTTTTGAGACCTCCTGAATCCAAAAAAAGCATTTTTGGAAACATGTCCGTGTGTGTGTCTGTGTGTGTGTGTGTGTGTGTGTGTGTCTGTGAACAGCATAACTCAAAAACGAACAGTCGGATAAACACCAAACTTGGTATTTAGGTTCAGTATCTTCCAGGGATGCGACACGAAGGTTTTCAAGAAAATCCCCCCACCCCAGACTACCCTTTACATGGAACATTTTTCGAAAATTTTAATTTTCTTAAAAATGGCTCTAACGATTTTGATTAAAATATCATATGTTTAAGATAATGTCATGAGAAATGAAATGTATATCTCGAATTTTCTGGGAATGTCTCTAAAAGTATTCTTCATTGTGAACGACTTTTGCATAACTGGTAAACCATAAGAGATAGACAAAATTTTACTACACAAAAAATGTAGATCTCGTTAAAATACACAACTTATGTCATATACATTTCTTTTGTTGAGTGAACTGTTTTCGAGATATTGCTTGTTATTCCCTTAAATTTTCCAATACTTATACTTTTTCTCAAATTCGTTATTCATTTTTTTATGTCCTGGACTTGCAAAGAGAATGGAATGCGCCGCATAGCAACCAGCTTAAAATATTTGACCATCGCTTAAAAGCTACCATATTCCCCTTGCATCTACAAGAAAATTAGCAATAAGATTGACATCTCGATATCTCGATTAACATAAAGCATATGGAGAATAGGCGTTTGTAAAAATAGATTGGACAAGAGTAGAGAAAGTCATGTGAGTGTAACACATGAGAATTTTTTCTTTCAATTCTTACACTTATAACAATTTTTATATTTTGACATTCCTTTAATTATATATAAGTACATGTTTGTATTTATTTTTACTACTTAATATATCCTATGTTTATAGATATTTTTAATGCAAATGTAGCAAAACTGTACACTTAAACATTACTTGTATGTATACACATACAGATATTACTGCGATATACTCTATGCTCATGCTTCTCTTGACCATCAGTGAACTCATAGAATACAATTCTTCCTAAGCTAAGTGTTAAGATTTGGCAAATTTGCCAAATGTAAAATACTTTCAAGAGTACCTTTTTTGGAAATACAAATGGATTATTGTGAGAATATCAGCAAGGATTTCAAGAAGGGAAAGGGCAAGGAAACACATAATTTAGACAGATGAAGTAAAGATTAACATTGTAGAAAACAACTAACATGGTATGGACATGAGATGAGAATGAGCAGAGAAGGATTACCAAAGTTGGATATGAGTGGATCCCAGCAAGAAGAAACAAAAGAGGAAAACCAATGACGACATGGAAAAAGGGGATTATGGAAGCATGGGAGAAAAGACAGTGGTTGAACAGAGGAAAAAGGTTAAATACAGTGAGAGAATTTTATAAGTGACTGTGATTTGATATTTTGCTGTCAGAAATGTGAATAACACTGTAAACTTACTAAATAACAATAAATAAAAACTTCACATAACTACTAATTCAGCTGCTTGACATGGATCTATACAAGGAGAAAGGAATATTATTGCATTAAGAGAGACTGATTCAATTACTTTCTCTGCTACGCACCTAGTAGATAGAGAAGATATTGCATTTCACTCAAAAATTTGATACCGAGATTTCACAGAAATAAATGTTTTGAGGACCCCTGAATACACCCCCCCCCAAAAAAAAGCATTTTTAGAAAAAGGTCTGTGTTTGTGCCTGCTGTCTGTGTATTTGTGAACAACATAACTCAAAAACATAAAGTTGAATAAGTAGCAAACTTCGTATTTAAGTTGGATATCTTTCAAGGATGCAACAAAGATTTTCAAGAAAATCCCCCAATCCAAACTACCTTTTCCATGGAACATATTTCGAAATTTTTGTTTTTCTAAATGGCTCCTATGAATTTGATTAAAATAGCATACATTAAAGATATTTACACGACAAATAAAATGTATATCTTAAATTTTCTAGGAATAGCCCGTAAAGTCCACTTCATTCAGAAGGAGTTCTGTATAATCTTGTGTAACTGATAAACATTAAGCAATAGATGAAGGCGTACTACACAAGAAATGTAGATCTCCTTAAAAACACACTTATTTAAATAAGCTTTTTGTGGCATAAACTATTTTTTCATGATTGCATGGAAACAGTATGCAATTTTAAGGCCAGCATATAGCATCCAGTTCTTAAACATTTGACTATTGCTGTTTTCTTTGTATCTACGATGGTAAGTCAATAAGTATCCGCATATAATTTTTTAAATTTATTATAACAACAGAAGCCTACAATTACCTCATTTTTTAACATAGTCCCCTTGCTTCTCAATGCACATGGCCCATCATTGCACAAGCTTTCTGATGCCCTCAGAAAAAAAGTTTTTCGGTAGAGCAGCAAACCATGTATGCACTGCTTCCTTCACTTTTTGGTCTGTGGTGAAGTGACGGCCCTTAAGGAATATTTGAATGTACCAAAAAAGATATGGTTTGCCACTTCGACAATTAATCTTCGGTTCTCTGAATCAGGATATGGACATGCTCATTGTTGGCATCACTAGTGGATATGGATGGGCGTCCTGCTCTTTCCTGGTCCTTCATAGTTGTCCGACCATTTTTTAACTTTTCAATCCATTTGTACACATTTTGCTGGGATAAATATTGCCCCCATATTGTGTGAAAAGTCTTCGATGGATTCTCGGTCCTGGTACACCTTAAGATGACAAAAAACGGATAACCACAAGCTGTTCTTCTTTGGTGCAAACAGTGAGGGGTGCAGCCATGCTTATTATGCAACAATGCAACACTTACAGGAGTGATAACGGTCAAACATTCCACAAGCGGAGACAAAGGAGCGACATGTTGACATATGTGCGCACAAAGCGATACAGCCAACCTACAAAAACTTAAAAATAGTGTGCAGTAACTTATTGACTTACCCTTGTATAATAAACTGTGTAATGTAGCTGTTTCTGCAAAGGTTTATTTGGATTAAAATGCACAAGACAGAAAAATAAGCTTCAGTAAGAATAGTTTGTATGTCCACTAATAAGCAATAGAGGGTAGAGAAATTCAGGTGAATGTATCACAGATTTTTTCCCTTATTAAGCATTTCACTCTCCCAAAGGTTTAACTTTTTCATAAAATTCACCACTGGTGTAACTCTGATTTACATTTTTAGATTAGCAACATATTAAAATATGAAAAATATTGTTTCTTTTCATCTAAGAAGCAAGATTTATTAAAATGCTCATTGGAAATGCCTTGTTCTTTTGATGTTGAGTCAAAGATCTTCCAAGTCTACAAAGGCCCCACCATGCTTATGCAAGGACAAAAGTGGATAAGCCACTTACATATGTCAATCTCAAAGGGGAGGACTATCAAAAGCCTCTTAGGGCTGACAATGATCTAGCACACTGTCTCCCATCTCTCCAGCTGGTATCAGAGGACACTGAGGCATCTCGCAACCCCACCTGGGCATCATTGTTCAGATGTACCCAATCTCTCATGGGTTTCAGGAACCACTGCTTTGCCAATCCTTACCCAATTTGAACAACTTCCTTCTGGGAGGGGCTCACATGTTTGGCCCAGCTTACTTCTAGGAATGCCAGAAATACCACAAGTGCTAGGGATAAGTGGCATTCATGCTATGGCAGCTAAAGGGTTGGAACCCATCCCCCTACAGATTTCTTCATTGTGATATCGCCTTTAATACTCTATAACAAAAAACTGAATTTCTCAAATATTTGTCTGTATATGCAGATAAAAACAAAAACAAACAAACAAAAAAATTTGTCTATAACCATATTTAGGTATACAGACATTGCATAAAAATTTAAGACTGGATATACCACTATTATTTCTGAAGTTCAATTAATAGTTTACAAAATTAAACCAATTATTTGCACAAGTCAATTATGGCATTATACTGAGTTACTACACTCTTATGGTACACTACACAAAGCAAAAGGATATAGCTCAGTGCATTTGTGATTGAATACAAACTCGTATTCATGCTATCGCTGAGAGCAGCAACTTCAGTTATCCCTTCCTTACCTTTGCTTCATGTTTAAAAATTTGAAATACAGTCTCAGACATATGTTAATGGGAATGAACAACAAATTATGCTTTGTGACATTATTTGTTCTTTCTTGTCAAGCTTTCTTTAAAAAACAAAAAGAAACGCCTATAAAATTCCATTAAGGTGACGAAATCAAATAGCATTTAGCTATCTGAGAGATTACAAAAGGAGTAACTTTTTAGGTAAATTTACTGCTTTATAAATACACAGCTTTCCCTGTCCATGGTAACATACTTTGCTATCTTTAGGCAAGTTTCCCCAAATGTTTTGGCACCAAAATGCTACTTGGTGTTCATTAATGTGCTCTGTGAGATTGTTATTTTAAGGACAAGACCTAGTAGACATAAACATAATCAACTTAATTAGCATTTCATTCTAGGAATTATGGCTACAGATGAGAATTAAATGGAGCTTCATAATGTCTATGGTTTTCTTTTAACATAGCTCATATGCTCAGCAAAGTAACTTGCCATATTCTTCACTTAATACACCTGATGATACTTCTGGGCAAGAGGTATATGTAATAAGATTTATTTATACTCATATGATACCAGAGCCAAGAATAAGAAGTGAACATTTTTAAGCATTCACACACACTAAAGCATAGCTGTGAACATGTAAATATTTATTTTGTAGTAAATTGGCATCAAAATTATTTGAAAAGAAATATGAAATCACAGTTGGCAACAAGAGCCATAAGATTCGAAGAAATGTACTAATAGCAGACTTTACCATATAATGCATACAGAATTGATGATCATTGATCCCTCTCCTGTTTTGGAAACTCTTTAGTGGACTTTCTTTGGAAGTGTGCTTTTGTGCTTCTCCAATTCCTCTCGCTCATACAGCGATGATCAGATTGGAGCTGTACGCCTGGTATTGCCACATCCCTCCCATGCACCTGTCTTTAACTACCTAATAAATACATTAATAATGCTCACAATGAAATTATTAGGTGAGTAGTTTTTCTAACTCAACATGCCATATATCGTTCCCTTAGGCAAAAGATGGTTTGCTATAATATTGAAGGTGTAATTACTTTTCTCTCACTCAAAAATCCAATGTTACATTCACATGATTTCCCTAGCCACTATTTTATATACTGTCCAACTGTTATTGTCAGCTAATCTTTTCTATTTCATGTTAACCATGATAAATGTTTGTAGAAATAGTTTCATTACACCATTGGTTGTAGCTACAAAGGGGATGTAGGTGGCTGAATCCATAGTCAAATCTTTAAAAAGAGGGTTCCTATATGCTGGTGCTGAAATTTCATACTCTTTCCAAGACAATGTGAGAAACAACTGAATATTGACAGCAGTTCAAAAAAGACAAAAGTATAGCAAAATTCAAACCAATAAGAATTAATAATTTGGAAATGGCTGATGCCACAAAAAAGTTAATTGAAATAAATTGTGTGATTTAAAGAAATCTACATATTTTGTGTAAGCTCTTATAGTTTTCCATTTATGCAAAATCCATTCTGAATGAAGAGGATATATTAGGCTATTTGCAGAAAATTCAAGATATACCATTCTTTCAGCCATGTATATATCTTAAACATGTTTCTATGTTTTCACGCACGCATGCGCACACGTCAGCACACACACACACATTTTTTTCTAAAAATGCACTTTCTTTGGATTCATAAATATAAATGTATTTCTGTTGAAGTCTGAACATCAAGGGTGAAATGCAATACTTCCTCTACCTGCTAATAAGTAGGTGCTAGAGAGTAAAAATTAAAACTTTTACTTTATTTTACTGAAATCCTGTAAATTGGCTCTGAACTGCACAATACAGATAGTAAATAAATGATACGTGAAAACATATTGAGGTGCATATGAAGTGTACTCGACACCAAAAGGCTCATTTCATAAGTGTTATTTCTATATTTTTATTTGCTTGAGAAGAGCATTTTTTCAATTTGACTTTACATCTCTTGCAGGAAGCAAATGTTTGTAAACAAATTGCTTGCTGCACAGAGATCTTAAGACATGTTGCATGCAGATGGCACATATTTTATTCATGTGACACATTACCACTGGCCTTGTAGATGATACTCTACAGTGTTGATTTGAATGCTTATGGATTTTTCTGCTTTAATTTCACTGCAGCTTGCTTTCTGGTTCACTCTGATTTGTTACTCTAGATCTTTACTCCCTGCTGGTTAGAGTCCATTGAATTTAAATCAAGGGTCTGTGCTGGTCAACAGCTGATGGACCTGCTCTATCCTACAATGCCATGGAAAAGTCCTAAAGGTAATTCATACAAAGAGGGCTTATGTCATGGAGCACCATCATGGAGAAAGTATATGCTCAATTATTAGTTGCAAAGGTATCTTGTAAAAATACTGTGGTAATTCCTACTGAAGAAATGTGTGGTAAATCTTCCTGTTAGATACCTGTAACAAGTGTGGCACAACCAGCAGAATGTCAATGATTCATATCCACAGATTTATCTTAAAGGGGAACGAAACATAAAAATCATTTTCTTCCTAAATGAAGGATATGACCTGTAAAATGCAGTGGTAAGATTGTTTTCTTACTCCGCCATACTGCTACCACTAGGTAAGCGAAATAATAACCACCTTATATGTCATCAGAACCAGCCGTGCGCTGAAAGCAGTTGGGAGATCACAAGTCAGTCATCGCTACACGTGCAGTAATACATTTTCATAAATTGTTCTTGTTGGTATTTAAGTTCAAGAGTGGAGTACTTTGTGGTGGTGTTTTGGTGATGGTGTTACCGAGTCAGTTTAGTATTATACAAAGGACGTAATGTTGTGAAAAATAAAATGCCTCATTGTAGTGCATAGGGCTGTAATGTGAGAAGGGAAACTCACAAAGGAACTCATTTTCACACTTTTCCAAACAGAGACAAATCTCCCAAAAGATATAGGATATGGGTAGAATTTTGCAAAAGAAAAATTTTTTTGCCTGGTCCCAGTGCTCGTTTATGTTCCTCCCATTTTAAGGATACAGATTATGAACAGACACAGTTATTAAAAAAGCAGCTTATGGTGGATGAAAATTTCAGAGGGTCTTTATTAAAACTTGGAACTATTCCTGCTATAAGGAAAAATGAAGACAATTTCCAGATATCAAGTTCTAGCAAGTCAATTCATCCTTCACCATTTTCATCCAAATGACAAAGAACAGAATGATATGAGGCTTGAAATCGTAAAAGCATAGTTACTGAGCTATGTGATAGTGTTACTTGCAATAAGACTGACAATGAAGGCGATGATGATAAAAGTAACGCAAGAGAATTCAGAATAGAAGGTATTGAAAAAACCAAGAATTCAGAAGTACAATGTGAACTAGGTACTGAAATCATAAGAAAATATATATTGTTGAAACCCGAAAATATCTATGAACCTGTTACATCAGATTCTAATACAAGTGATAATGAGGAGGAAGAAGAAGAGACTCACCATACATGGAAATGAAGCTGCAGAAGAATATTTCATTGTTGCTTGGACAACTCTACTTTATTTTTCAAGGTATATGTTTTATGTAGAAATGAGCCAAAACAATTTCTCATTATATTAAAGGGACAATGCTATGTGTTAAAACAGTGTGTTATTGCGGTAATACTTTCACTTGGAACTCACAAAATATATCAGGGAAGAAACCGGAGGGAAATGCTTTGATAGCAAGTTCTTTATTATTATCTGGTATACTGTTTCAGTAATTTAAGTCCTTCTGCAAATCACTGGGTTTGGCAATGTTTTCAAGGTGTACATTCGATAAAACTATTCGAAACATGGCGGCACCAGTTGTTAAGAGCATTTTGGCTTCAAAGAAATAAAAAATTAATTAATTAAATGGTTGTGGTATACCTATGGAGTTGGCAAGGGATGTTAGTATGGTTGGCAGTATGATTCCCCATGATTTTCAGTCAAATATTTAGTCTATTCTGTCATGGATTTAAATTCCTGCAAAATTATTGATTTTGAACTTGTTCAAAGAGGTATGATGAAAGGCGATTTGAAGAAGGCTGCTTGTGACAACATTATGACTAGTTTGCAAAACAGGAAATGAGCAGAGTTGAAGTTTTTCTCTCTGACAGACATAAAGGTATAAGATACCTGTTAAAAACTCAGTATCCGGAAGTTGAAAATGAATTTGACGTATGGCATTTATCTAAAAGTCTAATGAAAAAAATTAAAATAGTAGGAAAAAATACCCAGAGCTGATGGAATGGAAACCCAGTATAAATAACCATTTATATTAGGCTGCACAAAACTGTAATGAGAACAGCACCACATTAATTAAAAAATTTACATCAATTCTTCTTCATATAAAAATGAACATAAATGGCTAAAAAGTGGTGAATGGAAATCTTGTGAACATGATGAATTGTTAGAAGAAGAGCAAAGAAATAAGTTATGGATTAAGGGCGAATCAAATGCCTATTCTTGCTCTGACGAAAATTACTTTAGATAGCATCATCTTAAAATATTTGGCTCATTCAACATTATATACATACTGGCAGTTTAGAAAGTTATAACACTCTACGTCTCAGATATGTTCCGAAAAGAATACATTTTTCATAAAAATGTCCTTCAGCTTAGATCCATTATAGCAGCACTAGATCACAATTTCAATGCAAATAAATAAATAAGTAAATAAATAATAATAATAAAAAAAAACTGGAGTCAAAAAGTCAATACTCCAAAGCATTTGGATCTCAGACTATAAAAAGTAAATATGAGGAATCTAACGAAGAATGGAAACTGTTGATAATGCGTGAAATAAAAAAATCTCTGCATGGACATTGTGTGGATCCATTACCGGATGCAGCAATTGATGTGTCACTACCAAAGAATATAGCTCCCAAGCTTCGACCTCCATTAGAGTGAAGCACTTCCCACGGTTTTAGTCAACATAAAAAGGTTGGTCACAAACGCATTATACAATTTTAAATAATAATAATAATAATAATAATAATAATAATAATAATAATAATAATAATAATAATAATGATGATGATGATGATGATGATGATGATGATGATGTTTGAATTTAAAACTTACTATTTTTAATTTGAGTTTATTAGAGATGTTTGAAGCCTACATATACTCCGCTGGGTTCTGGAAAAGCATTTCTAATACTAAGCATTACACATGATAGTATGACAACTCTTCTTCTGTGTCCAATAGCAGTCCATGGTATGGCAGCAATACATGCTGTAAACTGTTTGCAGAAGGAATATCACCAGGTCTTATTGGCAGGATTGTTGGCAGTGAGTGATTTCTTTTTAGTTCTACTGTTTGTTTTTAACGCTAAGTTATGCCTAATAATGTGCAAAACATCATGATCTATAACTAATTTGTGAAAATTAGGATGCTCTGTGATATAGACAAAATCACTCTTCATGAATTTTGTGTTTTCATAGTCTGAGCAACATACACTTTTCTCATCATTATTCATATGTATACATTCCTTACACTTACACCAATGAATGGAACCAGGACAGTTTTCGGTGTTCACACTAAATGTCTCGAAATCGCTGTCAGAATGGTGTAAATCTTCAAAATTGCTCTTTTTTGGTTCAAAGTGTCAAGGTTGGATACCATGTTCACTCATTTTCAAAGCAGACAAAAAAATTTTAGATTAGTGTTTATCACCTTGTAGGTATTAACTGGATTATGAAAAGTGGCTTTCTAACTTTAGCTTTACTCTTTGTTATTCATAGAAGTTATAACTACTAGTGAAATTAACACATGAATGTGCTGGTCATTTAAAACACCTATGCTGCGTACATCTTGTCTGGGTGCAGTGTGGCTCTCATGACGTCATGCATTAACTCAACAACAGGCCGTAACCCAATAACCATTCACCTTGGGATGGTAAAACTGTGTGCATTGCTATTTATTCTGAAGACAAATAAACTAATGTGGTGAATGAAATATTCATTTTTGTGTTTCAGTTCCCTTTAAAATGCTGCTCAAAATGTCCTTGCTTAACTGCATATGAAGCACATATGCAATTATACAAACTTGGCACCCATCATTTGAGAAACAGGCTTCTTCTATGGGCAAGACAGAGGAGGGAAAAGTGATTTTGATGTTAATTCATTAAAAAGATCACTTGTCGAATTTCACCTTGGTGGGAAATCTTGCAGATGCTACACATATTTTATACGATGCAGGCCATCTTCATGTGTAATATACATGAGATACACAATATATTTTCTCTAACACTATGAGTGGTTTTTGTTCAATACTATTCTCTTCTACTGTAAATAACTACTGAGATCTTTGCTGACCACTTTGCTGACCACTTCACATAGGGACAATAAACACCCATGAATATTTGCTTGTTAGATGTTTGATGATGAGGTAGTGTTTCTTCTTTGTACAATATGACAGCAACCTTGGAACACCAATGTGGTTTGCTATAAATCAATATCACATTTGCTAATTCATTCATGAAAAAACCTGTCTTTCCAGCACTGTCAAATTTTGTGTTATCTGGTTGGCCAAAGAAGATGAATTACTTCTGTAATCAACTGGGCGATACCCTGTAGGCCCTATGCTGAATATCTGCTTGCTTTGACTGACTACTGCTGCAGCTGCAAGATGGGCCCTGCCCATGACTTAACACAAAGACATATATTATTACTGCATAAATTGTACTACCTAGCATGAATTTATGTGTGTTTCATTAATCAGTATTTGTACATTGCAGTAATTTACACACTTGCAAGCAGTTATGGCTAAGACTATCCAATACTATTCTGTTATTACTTATATTTTCAGTGCACCATTCCCTTATACTCCATACATGCACATCTTAGAATTAAAACTAAATGTTTACTGCTGTTCAGTCTCTTCACTGTAAGTAGGTGACTTTCCCTCCGGCAGTTTCTATGAACCATTTTATGGATTATTCTTGTGCTGGTATCCACAAATTCTGTATTTTGTTGAATTCCTTTTTATAAAACATTTCAATTGTCTCCTAGCACATGCAAGCTCCCAGGCATACATGTATGTATATGAAAAAACATTTTTATGCACAATGTTGCTTAATCTGCGATTCCCCTAACACTACTTTGAGCATATTTCCATTTGCTTCTAAAATGGTGACAAAGAAAAAAATATTTTGGTTTACATTATGAATTGCACAATTAAAACATCCTCTGGATTAAAAAAAATGGCTTCATGGTAAACAAAAATAAAGAAAGCAGGAATAACAGAAGGTTCCATTAAACTTGAGCTCAAGTTCAGTTTTACATATGAAACACGCATGAGATAAGTTTCATATTAAACTAGAACTGTGCATGAGTAATTACAAATGTCACAATGCGCAACTCCAGCTGGGCTTGGATTCTAAAGTGACCGAAGGGATACTCAACAAGCCAAATTCATATAGCTACATATTTTTAATAAACGTTTATGTATTTGCAGCAAATGCTCCAATTTTAACATAACAGTTAATGGGAAACACAGTGAATTTTATTTAAATAATAAATGCTCCAATGTTTGATCTTGAAGAATGGGGAAAGGGCTTTCTGAGGAAAATTTGGAAAAATGAAGAAATCTTTCAATTGCAGAAAATAAACAGTTTTATGTAGCATTATAAACGACTTTATTTCATACTGGAGGTCTAAAAAATTCTTTTTCTCTCTAACTTCTGCTTCTTAGAAATCACTACTTACTAACAAAAATTAATGCACACATTCATTGTCTCACTGGCAGTTTTTGTGCAAACCTCTGATTTCACTGGCCATGGCATGTGCCACATAAAAGTCATACAGCTGTTTCTGAGCATAGTGCATGTTGCTGGTATTGCAAACAGAAAAACACCTAGGCCGATTCCTTGTAAAGCACTCTTGCACCATATTATGCAATAACATGGCCAGTGCAGCGAACACAGTGCTCTTTTTGAGATGTACTAATTTCAAATGGTTATTTGAAATGCACACTAAACATGTTATTTACAAGATAATTCTGACACTTGTATGTCATATCTCCCTTAAAAAGAAAGGCAATGTACATGTGGACTGCTGCATCATGCACAAATAGGATGCAGATACCTGTGCACAAAGCACATCTGATAAGCTGATGGTGTGTTCCAGAGAACAATGCATTCTAACATTGCCTTACAAGTGCTCTAAAGTACTCACTCCTCTGTCTTCGAATATTTCCACAACTATGAAAATTTTATTCTGTAATTAAACATGGTATACTTCATTGTTTCTAATATTAATCAAGGAGCTTCTCTGTGCAAAAGTCTGGATCTCCAAGAAGTTTCATAAAGCTCTTTTTAGTACCCTATAACAAATATTTTTAAAAAATTGACAAAGAATTATTATTAGTTACATGTGCATTCATATTCCCCTTCTCAGTACAACTTACAGGTATTAAAAATCAATAACATGCTGGATCCTTAATTTGTATAAGCTGAAAATAAGGATTTGAAAGTTGTAAAGAATGTAACAAAATTATTAATAGTTAAATTAATAAGATTTCTTTAGACCAAAGAATATGCTGCTGCCTGTATACATGTAAACACACATACTTTAAACCTTTCTTTTACTGAATTAAAACTTTGTCTAATTCATAATATAATAACCTCAGTATTACTAAACTAAAATGCATGATATGCAATACAATTAACCAACTGATTACAGATAAGACTGCAAATTAACAAGAGTAATGCCATTTGACAAGTGAAATGTTCGTATTATATGTCTATTATGGTATTTATGACAGAGGAGCAGGAAGAATTTCAGAAATTATGTCAGCATGCCAAGTGTTAAATTTTCTACCAATTTATAATTCTATCCAGATCACAGCGCTTTCTTCCCAAATTTTAAACTGAAGTTAATTTAGTTTCAAACTACATATTAATCTCCTTCGATTCACAAAATGGGAAAAGTTTGTTGCAACCACACTGTTAGTAGTTTTATCCTCTTAAGTAACCCAGGGTTGATGATGATGATGAGATGCGGTTTAAGGGCGCTAAACTACTAAGGTCATCAGCGCCCTTACAATGTATAAAATATAAAGTCATAAATATAAAATAACCGCATAATTAAAAAACGGGACACAAACCCGCTATGTCCAGAAGCTAAAATCAACAAGACAACAATCGCAAAAACTAACACACTAAAAGCATAAGCAATAAAACAGTAAGACGTGTCAAGAACGGTAGAATGCGAGAGACATGAGCGCCGTATGTCCACTGGGGAGTAGGGCCCCTATTAAAACATACAGAATAAAATAACAAGGCTAAAGGACGCTCAACGCATCAAATGCGCAGATTAAAATCACTGTCACTAATAAAACGTAAAACACATTCTACAATACACGCGTCGTCTGCCAAAACGTTCGCTAAGCCAACTGGCAGACCAACACGAACGCGCAATGGAGCTAAAACCTGACACTCTTCTAAAATGTGACGCACCGTTAAGGGCGCATCACACTGCCCACAGAGTGGTGCGGGGTCACCACTCAGCAAATACTTATGACTAAAAATGCAATGTCCGATACGAAGGCGTGATAAAATTACCTCTTCCCGACGAGAAGCACGGGAAGAGGTAGCCCAGACTAACGGGAGAGGCTTAACCTCCCGCAGCTTGTTCCCCCGGAGGGCCATCCACTCATCGCTCCAAAGCGAGAGGATGCGGCGACGTAAAACAATAAACAAATCTGACAAGGGAACAACAGACGTAAAACTTGTGGGTGATAAAATCGCCGATTTGGCAGCTGCAGCTGCGTCGGCAGACTCATTACCTGAGATACCCACATGACCTGGAATCCACATGAAGGAGACGCTGATGCCAGAGACACCAAGCGAGTGGAGCAGGTCATGAATGCGCTGTACGAGCGGGTGGTAACTGTACAGCGAGCTAATACTTTGAAGAGCACTCAGGGAGTCGGAACAAATAAAACAGTGCCGTAAGTCGTGCCGCTGAATGTATAAAAGAGACTGATAAATGCTAAAAAGTTCGGCGGTAAAAATCGAACATTGCTCTGGTAAACGAAAGGTAAAACTATTTCCACCACAAAAAAGGCACATCCTACTCCAGCATCAGTCTTAGATCCATCAGTAAAGATAAAATCAAAGTCCCCGAATTGCGACTGAAGTTCTAAAAAAGCTGATCTAAAGACTGAAGAAGGGGTCTCATTCTTCGGCATCGACGATAACCCAAGGTGACAGAGGGCCTCAGCGCGCAACCATGGAGGAAAACGCGTTTCCCCCCTTGGAAGGGCCGGCGCTGGCGTAACGTCCAAATGCCGAAGTAGCAGTCGAAATCTAACCCCTGGAGGGAGCAATGCAGAGGAGCTAACTAAATATTGCCGGTCAAGCGAATCCTCGTAAAATGCCGCGAAGGACGGGTGGTCAGGCAAGCTGGAGAGTCGACAGGCATAGCTACACAAGAGCATCTCACGCCTGGAGGACAGCGGAGGCTCTGCAGCTTCAGCGTAAAGGCTGGGCACGGGGCTAGTTGGAAAGGCCCCTGTAGCGACTCTAATACCACGATGATGAATGGGATTCAAGCGACGTAACACAGATGGACGTGCCGATGAAAAGACAATACACCCGTAATCAAGTTTGGATCGGACCAAAGAGCGATATAGACGCAGAAGGACGGTCCGATCAGCTCCCCAGGATGTGCCACTTAAAACACGTAAAAGATTAAGAGAACGGTCACACACTTTGCTTTTAAAAAGGAAATGTGCGAAGTCCAACACAACTTTCTATCAAAGTTCAACCCCAAAAATTTCCCCTCGTCTGCAAAGGGAAGTATCCCTGGCCCTAGATGGAGAGAGGGCGGAGGGAAATACTTCCGGCGCCAGAAGTTGATGCAGACGGATTTCTCGGCGGAGAAATTAAAGCCGTTGGCGTTACTCCAGGCGTAGAGACGGTCGATACAGCTCTGGAGAAGGCGTTCGAGTAGACAGGTCCGCCGTGAACTGCAATAAATGGCAAAATCGTCAACAAAAAGGGACGATGACATGCCAGGTGGAATACAATCAACAATGGGGTTGATGGCAATCGCAAAAAGTGTGACACTGAGTACAGAGCCCTGCGGTACTCCGTTCTCTTGAATAAAATGACGAGATAAAACCGAGCCCACACGTACACGAAAAACGCGGTCCGTCATGAACTCCCGAAGAAATATGGGAAGACGACCGCGGATATTCCATGCGTGAAGTGTACGTAAAATGCCGCCCCTCCAACAAGTGTCATAAGCTTTCTCCAGGTCAAAAAATACAGCCACGGTTTGACACTTTCTCAGAAATCCATTCATAACATGCGTCGACAGGGACACCAGATGGTCGACGGTAGAGCGATAGCGACGAAATCCGCACTGAGCGTTCGCTAGAAGTTTCTGAGAATCAAGCCACCATGTCAAGCGCCCGTTGATCATGCGCTCCATCACCTTGCAAATGCAACTGGTGAGGGAGATATGGCGGTAGCTGGAAGGTAGTTGGCGATCCTTCCCAGGCTTAAGAATAGGGACAATGGTGGCTTCGCGCCAAACGGAAGGAAAAATGCCGTCTTGCCAAATACGGTTATAGACCTGTAAGAGAAAGCGTTTACTGTCGGCTGAAAGGTGCTTTAACATCAGGACATGAATGCCGTCCGGCCCAGGAGCGGAGTGCATAGAGCAATGAAGAGCGTGCTCCAGCTCCCTCATCGTAAAAAGTTCGTTATAACATTCAGTGTTAGCAGACCGAAAAGTATATGGTGCGGAATCCAGCCGGTCCTTAATACAGCGAAAACCGGCGGAATAATGGTCTGAACAGGAAACCGCCTCAAAGGCAGATCCTAGGGTGTTAGCGATGGCAGCCGGATCTACTATGATGGCATTGGGAACCTCAAGGCCAGAAACAGTACAATGCGACACTTTACCTGAGAAGCGACGAAGTTTATCCCAAACAACGGATGAAGGCGTAAAGCGATTAAAAGACTCGACAAAACGAGTCCACGACGCCTTCTTGCTATCCTGAATAATGCGGCGAGCCCTGGCGCGCGATTGTTTAAAAGTCACCAAATTATCAAGAGTAGGGTGTCGCCGAAACACCCTAAGTGCAGTCCTACGGGCACGAACGGCGTCCCGACAACCCTCGTTCCACCACGGAACAGGTGGCCGCCGAGGTTGAGAGGATGAACGGGGAATTGCGCGTTCGGCGGCAGAGAAAATCGTAGACGTAAGGTGCTGCACTAGTTGGTTAATGTCAGCGAAGGGCTGATCGTAAAAATGCACGAGGCTGGAATACAAGCTCCAGTCGGCTTTTGGGAATATCCAGGTAGGTACTCTGGAATGCTGTACGTGGTGCGACAGAAGAGAAACGATGCAGGGGTAATGGTCGCTGGAGTAGGTGTCAGCGACGACGTTCCACTGAAGACGATGAGCAAGCTGGAGTGAGCAAATGGCAAGATCCAGGTGAGAGAATGTACCAGTAGAATCAGAAAGAAAAGTAGGTGCACCTGTATTGAGGATGGAAAGATTGAACTGATAAAAATGTCGGAAAGAAGAGTTCCCCTCGCACAAGCCCTTGAGGAACCCCACAGTGGGTGATGGGCATTAAAATCTCCCAAAAGAAGAAATGGTGTTGGGAGAGCGGACAGGAGAGCTCGAATGTCCGCGGGAGCGAGGGGAGACGATGGAGGTGAATACACAGAGCAGACAGAAAACAAAAAGCCGGGTAAGTGAAGGCGAACGGCAACAGCTTGCAAGTCGGATGTAAGTGTGACAGGTTTAAAATGAACGTCGTTACGCACTAATAACATGACACCTCCATGAGCAGGAGCACCCTCCTCCGGTTCAAGGTCGTAGCGAACCGTAGTATATCCCCGGAGATCAAAAGGATCGTGAGGGCGAAGCTTAGTCTCCTGCAAACATACGACCATAGGCGAATGGGAACGCAATAAAAGTTGCAGTTCCGCCCTATGCGATTGTATACCACGTACATTCCAGGTCAGGATAGCCATGAATAAAAGGGATAAACGGTCTACTTAGAAGGGCGGCTTAAAAGAATCTTTTGCTTAACCTTTGGGCTCGGGGTTTTTGTATGGAGTTGGTCAGACTCCATAGCTTCCTCGGAGGGAGGGCCCACGCGCTCAGTGCCAGAAACCGATTCAAGCGCCGTGAATCGGTTCTGGGTGGCGATGGGTGAGGGGTGCCGCTGAACGCGGCTTGTCCCAGGACCTTCCTGGGACAGCGACCTCCGAGGAGGAGAAGGTGAACTTTTGTTACCGCGCGCACGCGGAGGGTCCTTTAGAAAATCTTCCCTACGAAGTTTCTGCTTGGGTTTCTTATCAGCGGCTTGCGACTTCATTGACTTGGGACCAGGTTTATACGGCTTGGTAACTGTAGCCTTAATGGACGGCCGGATGGTAGTGGCGGTTAATCCAGTCATGGTCCAGGTCTGAGTTTCGGCATCTACTCGTGGTACTGGCGAGGCAACAACAGAACTAAATGTGCCAGATCGCAGGAGTGAAGGTTGGCGCGCATGGTAACGCCTCCGGGCTTCAGCGAAGGAGAGTTTTTCCTTTACCCGCATCTCCTGGATCACCTTCTCGTCCAAGTACCGCGGACAGTCGGCAAACGAAGCAGAATGTGACCCTTTACAATTAACGCAGACGGGGGCTGTTGAACAGGTACCTTCGTGTGAGGGCTGGCTACATGTTGCACAGATGTTAACGGCACTCTTACATGAGACTTGCGTATGCCCAAAACGTTGGCATTTAAAACAACGCAGAGGTCTAGGAATATAAGGCCTCACAGAAATCCGTTCGTACCCTGCGGAAATGCTCGTGGGCAGATCGACGCCATCAAATGTAACAAACAGGGTACGAGTGGGTACCAATACGCCGTCGCGTTTGGCCTGCACTCGATGGACCGCTGTCACTTTCTGGTCTGCAAGATATTCTACCAGGTCCTCGTCCGATATACCATCGAGGCTATGGGTGGTAATGACGCCCCGACAGGAATTCAATGTCCGGTGCTTCTCCACACGGATGGGATAGCCGTGGAGAAGCGTAGCGCGCAACAAGGTCTTACTTTGCTGATCGGATTTCGTTTGGGCTAATAAGGAACCATTCCGTAGACGAGTGCAGGACTGAACCGCACCAGCAATAGCATCAATGCCCTTCTGGATGATAAAAGGGTTCACCTTCTCGAATGATTGTCCTTCCTCTGTACGGGTAATCACTAAGTAACAACCAGCTGTTGGCGGTGCTACTTCTGTTACTAAAGTTTTTCGGCGCTTGTTGTTTATAATGGAGAAAGGGTGCTCCATAGCAAAAAAAATCCTCCACCATTGCAACCGTCTCCGACCTCGGGCTCTGACTTCCCGGGCGTTACCCCGGCTTGGGTGAGTGGCCTATCTATACCTAGCTCACCCCAGGGTCACACCTCCCAGAACATAGACAGAGGGACCCAATCGCCGTCGGAAGTCAGCAGCTCATGCAATGGCCCCCCCGCAGGACTGCAGTTGAACAGCGGATACGAACACAAACCCTACATGACGACCCTGGGTGGTGGGGATGACGCCATTACCCACTCACCCAGCTGCGCACCCAGTGCGCGGGTATCCGTCAGGCTGTGTCCATGGAGGATTAAAAGAAAGATAAAAGAAACTAAAACTGTGTGGGCGTTTCGCACGCAAGGTAGGCCGGCGAAGAAGTAAAATAGAGGCGTAAATGAGTGAACGTGGGGCAAAATGTGCAGAAATAGAGGAGAAGAAAGAAACGATAGTGAGGTGCGGTATGAATGTGATGCAAAGAACACACGAGAGCCTACCTTGTGTCCACCGGTCACGAGAAGAACCCACCTTGACCGGATGGGGGTGAGGGGATGAATGTGGCGATGATTGGCTCGGGAACCCCCGGGTGCGCCAAAAACCCATACTCACATAAGGTGAGCCCCTGAGGGGAACCCAGGGTTAGTTATGATGTCGCTGTTATTCATTATGGTCTAAACATGGTACTTTTGAACTCAAAAATGCAATGCCACAGCTAAGATTTGAACCATGGATCTTTCAGTTTCCGTCCAGTTGCTCAAACCAATTGAGCTACCAGGCAATATGCTGCCATAACATTAAATTGTAAGTTAGTTGGAGAATTTAATGTCGTAGCGGCATGTTGCCATGGTAGCTCAGTTGGTTAGAGCAACTGGATGGAAACTGGAAGAACCGTGGCTCAAATCTTAGCTATGGCATTGAACTTTTCACTTTGACTCTAGCTTTCCAACCGTGTCCTATTCAAGGCTTGTGTGAAAGAACAACTAATTACTACGGTATTTTTGTGCTGAGATTTTTATCACATTTTCTAGTAAAAATAATGACAGTGATTTCACCACAAACTGTACCTTTAAGGCAATGCATTGGAGAAATTTGCTAAAAATTGCAAAAATTTGAAATTTTTTGTTTTTTGCTTTTTTATTATGCTTATAACTTCTACTTTCAAGCTACACAACTGATTTTTTTTAAATATCAACTATTTTAAAGCCACAAATGGCTATTTAATCAGTCCTGTACCATTTAGGTAAAGCACTGCATTGAACTTTGAAGTCCATTTTCTCAACTCCTTTTTTTCAGCATTTTTCATTTTTAAAAATGTTCCTTGACTACAGTTGAAATTTTCAGGAGAGCTTCAGGAATTACGAATTTAAAAATTGTTGTGCACTAGTTAAAAAATATTAAATAGTTCAGCTGAAATGAATTATTTTCCATAACACAAATTGAAAAAAGTTTAAAAATGTTGAAACACTTCAACAAAAACAAGTTTTTCCTTTAAATTAATTAAAATTAAGAAATTCCTGCACAACAATTTCTTTATATTTACATACTAAGCTCAAATTAAAAATTTGGAAGCAATATGATAAATCATGGGTCCAAAGTGCGTTTCACATTACCATATCAAGAAGTGATTAATTATGAATAAAAAAAAATAATATTTTAGCAATAGTTTGACACATACCTTGTCAAAATGTTGTTGTGTGCACTATATATTTTATGTTCTGAGTATATGTTAAAAATGTTTAAGAAATCAGAAGAAAACTGTAGATTTTGGATTTTTACAGATGCATTGCCTTAAGTTAACATTGCATTAGCAGAATGATGGTTGGTGAAACAGCAAATATGACTTAACAGAACATTACTAAATTTAAGTCAATGTTAAGACAGTAATGAATGTCAGTGAAACCAGCCACTAAAATGTCAACATAAACTATTGGCACTGCATCAAGTTAATTTACATAGGTTAATAAATTGCATGGTTAGTAATGCAGCTTTAAGTATCATATCATTCACTTGGTAAAAAGTAGGGCATATACAGGATCATCAGATTAAGTGTCAACAATGCTAGTGGTCCCTGGGTCATAGATGCGTGGCACTTGTCTGTCAACACTTCATCCCCATGCGAACTGTCATATGCATGGAAACAAATAGGATGAAAAGAGAAGGTCAACTAATGCCATTATTATTTCGCAAATTATAATATGGAATGTTCCTTACATTGCTTAACTTTTAAATATGATGTTGGAAACATTCTCCTTGTGCTCAAAGACAGGCATTGCAGCATCTTAACAGATTATGATTCACGTATAGCAGCTCTTCCTGAGAAATGTTGGTTATTTCTTACCATATGTTATTTTTGCACTTCTTGTAATGTTTGTGGATTTTGGTTACACATTTTATATTTTAGATTGCCCTACAAGTAAAAAGTTGCAGGGTGTAATGTCTAGGGATCAAGCGGCCCACAACCCTATACTGATCACTCCATCAGCAAAGACATCAGCAATTGTTTCCAAAGAAGTCTGAGCTGTATGAGTGCCATGCATTAGCTTATCTGTCAATTGAGGGAAAAGAGCTCCAAAATTAAGGTATGGTACTGTGCAGCATTAATCGTTTCATGAAAGAAAATAGGGCCAATTATTCCAGCTGCAGTCACAGCACACCAAACACTTAGGATAATGTAGTGGACTTTGATGTATGAGTATGAGGAAAGAGGTTCACTAGCGGGGACTGGAGTCTCGGGAGGGAAGCAATGTGCGACGGTGACCCAATGCCTCTAACAGTGCTGCCACTTTATCTGACGGCAAGTATATATAGACGGTAAGTGTTTTAGCTTATAGAACAGCATGGCATATACTATATTCAAGTTTACATTTCTTTTCTTGTAATTTCATGTTTATTTAAGAAACTGTGATTGGAAGTTTACAATGGGTGAACAATTGCCAATCCTTGGTCAAATTTTAGTGTTCAAATTCATGTTCTGTGCTAAGGAGTTATTATAATGAAATTTTAAAGAATCTTTTAAGTTCAAAGAATTTAAACTTACTTAAAATTGTTTGTTCCATACCAATCTCTTTAACTATATTTCATGTATTAAAAATAGGTGTGTTGCAATAAACAACGCTATTAGTTAATAGATAAGAAATTTTTCCTTGTGATGGCTCAGTCCACAGTCCTTTAAAAAGTAATACCAATGAGGGAGATGAAGGCTGAAGTCAGTGAGAAAGTGCAACAGTGGAAAAGCAATGATGTGGACACATTACTGACATAAGCATATTATAAAAGTTTCAAATCTTTTGTCTGTCCCTAATAATTGAGTTCTAGGCAGAGCTGCCTATGAGTGAGGTCAGGGAGCTTGAGAATTTAGGGAGTCCAGAAGAGGGTACTAAAGTGATGCATTGACAATTAACAATAAATAAGTGCATACATCCCTTTATCATATTGCTACTGTTACCTACCCATAGGTCAGTACCCTCCCATTACTGTATAAAAAATGCGCAATTTTGTAACAAATTTGGAGGGGGGGTAATCACAAGTGCTTGTCAAAGCACCTACAGTTTATATAGGTGGTTGGGCTTGAACTGCCTGTCCACTAGCTTAAGATCTCTTAGGAAAATGACAAGAGGCAAGGTACTTCATGTTAATCTTATCTGAGAGTTTAGAAACGTATCTGCTGTTGTTGTTATGCTAATGTGACTTAATACTGCTAGTTTGGCAATAATGATCTTTACACTCTAATTACTCATAGCTGTAGCCAATATCTCTCAGATTCGCTTGTGACTTCTTATGAGCAAAGAGTGCAAGTATTCAGCAAGTGCTGGCAAAGTAAGGAGATTTTGGCATTTTTATGAACACTAATGTAGGGAACAAAATGATAATAATTTGGGGTTCTGGAAAATTCCTTTGCTGTTTACAAGGCCAGGATAACTAATGGTAACTATCATGAACAAATGAACCATGAAAACTTTGAAAAGTGGATAAGAGAAAAACTAGCTCCTAAATTGCCCCCTTATTCTGCTGTAATCTTAGATAATACTCCTAATCACACTGTAGGGATGGAACAAACTCCCTTCTAGAAGTTCTGTGAAATCTACTATGATATCCTGTTTGCAAAACAAAGAGGTTCAATGCACAAATCAGAACTGTACATGCTAACTGAAACAAACAAACTTAGAGAGGTGTTTAAAAAGGACATATTGTTGCTTCTTTGGGCCCCAAAGTTGCCACACATGTGTGATAGGAATTCCATAGAACCAGCTTAGGCCAAGATGAAATGCATATTTAGGAGGGGAAAAGTGACCGTCAATTATTACTGTAGAAATTGCATGATGTAACACTTAAGATACACTGCTTTTGATCATAACAGACTGCCAGGGATTTTGTAGAGATGGTAGAAAATGACTGGAAGAAGGATAGTACATTGGAGAATATCATTCACAGTATTTCTGGGAGGTGACAGCGGTGATTCTTCATTTTCCTCTTCCTCAAGCAAAAAGGAGTTCAACCATGAAGAGCGTGCCACATCATTTGAGATGAACATACGCTAAATTTAGTGCATCATACTTTTAACTTCAAGTTTTACAATAATTTAGTGATGTCTTTGTTTTAATCTAATGAGAATACATACTTGAACGATGACACCACTGCTAAAAGCATAACTAGAAGAGTGAGTCCAATATCAGATATCACAGTCTAGCTGAAGTGTTTAGTGAAGTGTAAATTGCATTCCTGCTACAGGACATGAGCTGGTGGACAAAGAGTAGGTGTGTGACCTGTTTGTTTATGACTTCTGAGAGCTAATTTATCAACTTGTTGATTTCTCTCTCTTAATTAATAGATTTGTATACAGTAAAAATACACAGATCCTGTGAAATCTAACATCCACTGAGAAATTGTCTGAACCATAGTTAGTAATAAAATAGTTTTTTGAGAAATACTAAAACTGTACAGAAAATGAAAGTAACAAATTTCAACATCTGTTTTCATATAGCCAGAAATGAATTCACACTTATCATATTCTATGATTCAGTTGCTGTCTTCAAATAATATCTTACAAAGAAATAAGCATTGCTTTTGTTCACAGAAAAGTTAATCTAATTGATCTCTATGTGAAAACAGATTTTAAAAGTAAAGGTTGGTTCACAACCACCCGGTAACGGTAACCAGAACGGAAACGAACGGGAAGCAAGAAATTTTGATTCACAACAGCCCGGTAACGAGAACGGGAATGCATATCGATCACAAAGTGAAAGTCAATTTTACACATTGGGATTTCATTTGCTTTTAACTGACCAATGACATTTTTACTTTCTCTACTACGTATAGTAAGTAGGGGAAGTATTGTATTCCACCCAAAATTTCGATACCGAGATTTCACCGGAAATACATGTTTTGAGACTCACTGAATCCAAAAAAAGCATTTTTGGAAACATGTCCGTGTGTGTGTCTGTGAACAGCATAACTCAAAAACGAACATTCGGATAAACACCAAAACTGGTATTTAGGTTCAGTATCTTTCAGAGATGCGACACGAAGGTTTTCAAGAAAATCCTCCCACCCCAGACTACCCTTTATATGGAACATTTTTCGAAAATTTTAATTTTCTCAAAAACGGCTCTAACGATTTTGATTAAAATATCATATGTTTAAGGTATTGTCATGACAAATAAAATGCATATCTCGAATTTTCTGGGAATGTCTCCAAAAGTATTCTTCATTATGAACGACTTTTTCATAACTGGTAAACCATAAGAGATAGACAAAATTTTACTACACGAAAAATGTAGATCGCGTTAAAATACACAATTTATGTCATATACATTTCTTTTGTTGAGTGAACCATTTGCGAGATATTGCTTGTTATTCCCTTAAATTTTCCAATACTTATACTTTTTCTCAAATTCGTTATTCATATTTTTATGTCCTGGACATGCAAAGAGAATGGAATGCGCCACATAGCAACCAGCGTTAAAATATTTGACTATCGCTTAAAACCTACCATATTCCCCTTGCATCTACAAGAAAATTATCAATAAGATTGACATCTTGATATCTCCATTAACATGAAGCATATGGAGAATAAGCGTTTGTAAAATTAGTTTGTACAAGAGTAGAGAAAGTCATGTGAGTGTAACACATCAGATTTTTTCACCTACTTCCAATTTAGCCAAGCCAACGTCAAAATTCGATAGAGTAAACATTATCTAAATGCATATTCATTACATTTCCGATCCCTCTACTTATGCCAAACTTTCATTCCTTTATTTAATGGCATACATTAAAATTGTTTATTGTTCTTTTTTCATTACCACCGGTTTTAGCTGTACTTTGTAGCTTTTGCCATTGTTTTTTAGGTAATAGCCAGCTTTGAGTTGCATATAAACAAACTACAAATGATCCGTTCACCAGAGGAACCAACACTGATTAGATTTGCGGGTGTTGGGATGAGGTTAGGAAGCACATTTACTACTAATTCCTTCCAGTTTCATGTTTCCAGCTTGCGACTATAGAGAGCACTAGTGGCTGTTTCATGTCACGGCCGCTTAGAATTACCTGTAGAGTGAAGAGTCTAATACACACAAAGGGATCTAATATGCCGTGCCCGGGAATGAGAACGAGAAATTTAAAAGTTGGGCAACTTTTCTTTCCTGTTCCCAGGGCCTGAGAAAGCTTCCCGTCGGTTTGTGAACATTCCCATTTGAATACATGTATTTCAACTTTCTCGTTCTCGTTCTGGTTATCGTTCTCGTTGGTTGTAAACCAGCCTTAACTGCTCTACTCTACCCTAAAAATGTGACTGCCTTGTGTTCCCATTGTGAAAAGTGGTTGTTAAGAGTAAAAGACTAAAAACAAGCAAGGTGAGAAACATAGGTGGAATCAAAAGCACTACTAAACATGAATGAGTAGAATGTTCTGATAAACCACTGCCTAAATTCCAATTCTGTATCTGCAACACTAGAAGTATGAGACACGACATAGGATTTTCATTTTGAGAAAACTTTTTTAGTAACTTCATATTAACAACATCAATAGCTAATAGTGCTCTAAAGTATGCATTCTTGGCCAGAAGACAGACATTCAATACAATATACTGGTAGATCTATCTCCATCAGCTATTAGATATAACAAAACAATATTTTCTGCATGTTCATAAATTATTATTTTCGATAATGCAGGTTATGTATCATAAACACTGAGAATGATATTAGCACCGAAAACTATTAGAATATACCACCAGTGATAATTTTCCTGAATAAGTAAAGCCAGATCATAGCTGAGAGAGAGAGGGAGAGGGAGAGGGGAGGGAGAGAGAGAGAGGGGGGGTACGGAAATTATGATGGATACAGCACAATTAACTTACAGTATGCGACAATGTGCTCAGTGTAATGCATGCATAGATAGAACAACAACAACAACAACAATAATAATAGGAAGAAGAAGAAGAAGAAGAAGAAGAAGAAGAAGAAGAAGAAGAAGAAGAAGAAGAAGAAGAAGAAGAAGAAGAAGAAGAAGAAGAAGAAGAAGAAGAAGAAGATTGATAATGTGTATGTACATAAAGATTATGGAGGGAATACTAAGGAAAATGTATAATATAATATAAATTTAAAATCTATGATGCCAAGGGGAAAGAAAAGTCCAAATAAAGGGATGTAGCTGCCGGTTATGGTTATGCTTGTTACTGAAGTCCTGTGTTAAAGTATATTTCCTGTTCCCATTTGAGCCCAAGCTTTGAGAATGAGAAAGGCAGTATACCTGCTAAGTAAGACTGACAGGTCTTAATATTCTGTCTCTCTCTGTGTGTGTGCGTGCGTGTGTGTGTGATGATAAAATGAAGAAAAAAAAAGAGACAGAAATAAACAACAGCTAAAGGCAAGTGTAGACTTCATTAACCCCCTCCCCATCATGATAAAATCCATGCTCACATATATAAAAAAATGACCCGCCCTAACAAAGACCTGAACACAAAGATTTAACTGGAACTGAGGTAGCCCATGTCATTTCATTAACTTCCAACACACACCCATAGAACACTTTTAAGTACACCAGTTTTATTTAAAAAGTCAATGCATTCGGAAAAGAAAGATGTACTAGTTAAAATTATAAAAGTCAGCTAAATAATTTGTATCTTTTGTGTTTCAATGTGCATCAAATATAGTTTATTATTTGTCACAATTCATTGAATATTTTAAAATATTCAAATAACGTAAAACCCTGCCTAATCAAACCGTTTTTAATTAAAACACTAGAGAAAGATGGGGGAGGGGGGAGAGAATAAAAAAAAAAGGGTGAGATGCTCAAATTTGCACTGACAATTGGCAATGTTCTTTTGCCCCAACCCTAAATTCCAGTACAGCTATTTGGTAATGTATGCACTTATCTCACCACCTACTCCACATTCCAAGAAATATTGTTATTAAATGTTATTTTTCTTTTAGTATTGGTCTGTGTACTTTATTTGTGTTTTAAGATATCAGTGAAAAGAAAGCATGTTGTAATAAACAATGAACAGAAACTCTAAGCTAATAGTGTCAGAGTAACAATGGACGAGAGATTCAAAGAAGAGGAGGTAAGATAGATTACAAATTTGTATTCAAATCTTAATGGGAAATATTGAACTACAGCATTATATATAACACAAACGTTTTGTTTTTAGGTGACCTTGAACTTTTTGTTTTTAGGTGACCTTGTGTTTTGTGGAACAAAGCAGTGACTCAACACCAAATATATAATGCTTATCAAATGGTCACGTTAGCTGCTTGCAAGCATTGTGAGAAGAAAGTCAGAAAAAAAGAAAAGAAAAAAAAATACTGATTTTATGAAATAGTCTCTGTAAATACTGTAATGCACATTTTTAATACTGTATGTAGTAGTAGTTTTTTATAAAACATTATCACATGCATTTGGCATGCTATTATTTTCCTCCTTTGCTGCTTAAAATCATTACCATCGATTATCTGAAAAAATGTGTTGTTTGAAATGGCTTTGCCCCCTTTAGTTCGGTTAAGCAGGGTTCTACTATAATGACAAGTTATTGAGCCAAAAAATCCACTACACTAATTTGTTAATAGCTTTTAGTTATCACAAATCAAGTTTTCATTTTTCTGCAAGTTTGAATAATAATAATAATAATAATAATAATAATAATAATAATAATTATTATTATTTAAAATATGACACATCACTGTTACTAGCTTCTAAATCTTCAAAATTAATTAATAATTCAATGTTTAATGTGTGAATAAGTAATCCAGGGACTACTAGGACTGAAATGCATTACTGTATATGACATACTTAAATAGTTTCAACTATGATTTACTACCCCAGTAGCAAAAAGCTGCCTTTGTTACTGTTCACAACAAACATTTGGTGATGCTTACTAACATGCCCAACATGTTTGCAAAATGGTACTGCACATAAATGGTAAGTAACCTTAAGATTACAATGGTTATATTTGTGTAGAAAAACTTATCTGCATTTCTATGTTCCCATTTGTCTTTTTTGCTCCTCTTGTGTTTTAAACAAGTTAGTTTTAGTAAACTGGCAGGTACAATAATGGACACTTTATGGTAGTACAATTCAGGAGGGTTAAATGCAAAATAACACTGAAATATGTTCAGGTTGCACTGCATATAAAAAATATGCTGATCATTAAAACACAGTTATAAAAACAATGCAATAATCTTATGCTATTACTGATAATTCATTTTTTTAAATAAATAAGAATGTTATGCATCTAAAATAAACATATATTCATTTTGAAAATCATGAACATTAAATTATCACCAATGATGGAAGATATTACTTAAAGATATTCTTTAACATGCTATGTAACTTAAGTTTTTACTTTCTTTTATGAAAAGTAAATTAATTTCAACACTAAGGCCATTTTAAAAGTTGTCTTTATCTTCAAAGAAAAGGATGTTATTTTGGTTCATGTTTCACTAAAGCATTTATTTACTGATGTGTTCAGTTACCTTTGAATGAGTCTGTTCAAGAAAAGGCAAATGCACCTTAGTTATTCGTTCTATACAGTTATTGATTCTTGCTTTCCCTTGCTTCTAATAACTCAATAACTACATTTCTTTTGCTAACACAGCATTAAAATACTTTATTATAATACTAGCAATACTGCCAATTGGAATTTCTGGAAGAAAAAGTATTCTAAGTAAACATACCTCTTGTTTCTCCAACTTATTTTGGTCTTCTATTCGTGTTAGTATCTCTGTCATATTAGTTTCTAAAACCATTCCACCCATTACTAGCTCATTTAGTATATAATGAACCTGCAAAGTAAAATCAAATTAACAAGATGCACTCAGGTTGTACATATTTAGCAAAAAATTAAAACTGCACCTCTTTTATGATTTTTTGAAGTCCTGTACAATTTAGCACCCTGTATCTTTGCCTAATATAAAGATACAAAGTGATCCCAAGGTCTGAAAGCCATGGCCTGAAAAATTCATATGACCTAGTAGATAGACTGAAAGATGTAACAATAGTGAAAGAAGATGTATCCTTCAATGTTTAATCAGGTTTCCAAGTATTCCAGTCCACAAAACAGAAGCTACACCTACATAATGGTTTAAATTCATTAACTTACAACTTAAAGAAAGGGAAGAATACAAACATGGTGAAACTTTGCATATGAAAAAGCTTTTCTCAATTCTACAATAAAATCTACCAACAAAAGGATGTTCTAGCAATGGGAAACCTACTGTTTCCAATTTTAGCAGATGTATTCATGAGCAACCTAGAAACAAGAGTGATAAAGTCCCTTGAATATTCCTTACATTGCACTGAAATGTTGATGATATCTTTGCTATAGATCCTAGGTAACCTTAGTATTCAAAGATATTCAAAAACTACTTAACTTGCAAGAACGTTCAATCAAGTTTACCATGGAAAATCTGGAAAAACTTTTCCTAGATTTCAACATCCAAAAAGGCCATGGATGTCTCAAAATTTGGCATATACAGAAAATCACCAAAACAAACAATTACATGCAATTAAACAGTTGCAACCAAAAATCATTATGCAGTCTTCAAAAGCTTAATGCATAGACTAACAAACTACCTCTCAGCATAGAAGAGTTTAATTAAAAAAAAAAAAGGAGAACATTTACACAATAACACAAAACAATGGTTTCAGCAGATATGCAATAGATAAGAAAATCCAAAAAGCAAGGAAATTAAAACAATATTTCATACCAGCAAATTGTCCATGAAAAACGAGAGTTGCACTTACATTAAGTACACATACCATCCCAAAGCCCAAGACTGATTTAAAAAAACCTTGTTTTATACATTAGATTCCACTAAGAGCCATGCTGAGGGACATCATGAATATGTCACACAGCACATAACCATCACCAAATTTCTAACACTTAATAAAACACACACTTGTCATCTGTCATATCATACATGATGTATAAATACAAAAGTATGAACGGGATGTGAACGATTTACAAGGTATGCCTGTAAATTAAACAAGTTACATTGTAAGTAATCATAAATTGAAGTATTCATCCACTGTATGGAGTGTGCGTATTTAGTTTAGGTTTAGAAGAGGTGGGCTATCAAAGCTCTAAGCACCTCGACCATTGCTGATCCATTGTGCCCCCTTTATTTCCTCTCTCTCTCTCAGAAGAGTGTCTCTCAGAATGCTTGCACCCTTTATACAGGATACTAGCTTCATTTCTGAGACTTTATTAAGTTAATGCAATTGCATACACCCTTGATTAAATGTTTAATCATTTGGTTCACAGTCATTCATCAGATGACTTGTCATTTTTGAGCAGCTGTGTCCCACAATTGACTCCCAGTACTCCATATCTTTTCCAACAGTCCACCCATTGATAACCACTTAGCATAGGCATGTGTGAGTATTTAAGAATATCTTTTTTTTTTTAAAGCCTTGTGCTATTTTGGATTCCCCAACATTTTGAAGTCACTTGAGAGCCTATTATAAATTTTTATTGCAGAATAGAAACATTTTTGGAACAATTTTAGAGCTGCATACCTGGTATAGTGTTTGTGCACAGTTAGGTTTCTTGTAAAACTATCCTAATTGTCTGCAAGAAAGCTCAGGAGTGAATATATGTATTTTCCAGGAGGAGTAACAATTTTATGAAGTTTAGATAAGGGTTTACGGGAATGACAAGGTCCAACACTGCACAGAGTTCATAAGCTCATTTTTGTAATACAAAAGCTTTCTCACTTTGTACAGAAATGCCCCAAAAGATTATTCCGTCACTCAAAATGGAACGAAAGTAGACAAAATATGATGCTCTCAAAGCATAATAGTAAAAAATGTTGTTTAGGTTTCTTACAGCAAGTAGAACATGCTAAGGTAAGCTTTGGTATTATGATTTCTGTATGTTTTACCCAGTTGAGCTCTTTATCTATAGCAAGGCCCAGGAATTTTGTCTGAGGGCCCTCACTAATGATATGGTTACAGATGTAATATTTGATTCAGTTACCTGCTTATTGTAGCAATTTACTTGGTGAACTTTCTTCCAATATCCATCACTCGGCTCTGATGTTGTTGGTCACGAACGCTTTTGGGAAACATTCCTGTGACCAACAACATCAGAGACAAATGATGAGAATTGGAAGAAAGTTGACCAAGTAAATTACTACAATGAATAGATCATCACTATCAACACTGCTTCTTATAATTATTTACCTTTTACTACTTCCTCTACCTAGTAGGTAGAGGATGTATTGCATTCAATCTGAGAATTTGAAACTGAGACCCCATAAATACATGTTTTGAGGCCCCCTGAATTAAAAAAAAGAGCATTAATACAAAAATATTCTCTGTGTGTGTGTGTGTGTGTGTGTGTGTGTAAACAACATAACACACACACATACAAAAAAATCTGATGCGTTGCACTTGCATGACTTTCTCTACTCTTGTACAAACTATATTTACAAAACGCTTATTCTCCATCTACTTCATGTTAATTGAGAAAAACACTTGCAGAAACTAACTTATTGCCAATTTTCTTGTACGTGCAAGGGGAATATGGTAAGCTTTAAGCGATAGTCAAATCTTTTAAGAGCTGGTTGCTATGTGGAGCATTCCATTCTCTTAAATGTTCAGGGGGAAAAAAAAGAATGAATTCCTATTTGAGAAAAAGTATAAGAATTGGAAAACTCAAACAAATAACAAGGAATATCTCGGAAATGGTTCACTTGACCAAAAAAAAAAAAAGTATGTGACATGAATTGTGTGTTTTAACGAGATCTACATTTTTTGTGTAGTAAAATTTTGTCTATCTCTTATGGTTTACCAGTTATGCAAAAGTCATTCAGAATAAAGAGGACATTCCCAGAAAATTCAGGATACACATTTCATTTGCCATGAAAACATCTTAAACACATGATATTTTAATCAAAATTGTTAGAGCCATTTAACAAAGCCCTCTTATCAGAAACAATGTTTCTCTTAACATTAAGGTTATGCAAGAACAAGTATGGTAATTGCAGCTGGACATTTTTCCGGCATCTGAAAACTTACAGCATGCAGAGCAATCAAAACCATTCTAATCCACCCACCGTATCGCAATTTTCCCCCATGTTTGGTTTTCCTTACTCGACAGTAATTTGTTTGATTGCTTGTGCTCTATTACATGGTTATGCTGCTTCACAATTTCTAGGAGAATGGCGATACTTGAGAAGTAAAGTTTGCAGTACATTTTTACTCTGATTTTTCAATCATTTTAACTATATGTTGTTGTATAACCTCCAAAAGCTTATTTTAGGAACCATAAATAAATGATGGGAAATCACTCGATGTCCATACACAAATGTTACCAAGTTTAAAATTCCCTAGAGTTGTTCAGCTCAATAAAGTCAAATGTGGTTACTCTACTGTGAAACTCATTTTGTGAGTTCTTGCTTAAACCAAAGCATAAGACTTGCTTAAATGGAGTCCGTAGCTTACTAAAGTTTCAGCTTAAGCTTAAACTGTGAAACTGACCCTTAATAATGATTTCAGGTTCAGAATCACAGACACTAATTCTGTTTTTTTTGCACTCTGTTTAAGTACAGTTAAAACCAATTTATGGAGTTTTTAACTATGTCACAATAGTTCAACTTTTGTAGCAACAGTTTGTTGAATCCTATTGAATGCTTTAGCTAAATAAAAAATATTACTAAAAGTAATTATCTTTTATCTAACGCTGTTAATAGTATGTAGCATTTCTCACTGAAAGTCGTTTCCTAAAGCCAAGCTGGAACGCTGAGAAAATGTTTAATTTCAGGTAATTTACAATGCATCATTGAAAGACATTTATTGAAGCCAAGCTGGGATGTTGATGGAATGTGGTTTAAATCCAGATAATTTATGAATGCCATGGTTTATTCTTTAAGTTTATGGATGAAGTCACAGGTTTTTAGGGAAGTTAGCTTCAAATAACTAAAGAACATATCACTATAGCACGTTGGAACATAATAAATCCAAAATCTCCAAAAATCACTGGATTAAAGAGAGCATTCCAACAATAGAAAAATCAGGAATATACCAGATCAACTGCAGAGACCATAATGAATGTTACATTGTGAAAACAAAAAGGAAACTAAAAATAAGTGCTAAGAAACATTTGAGAAACATGAGATACAAACAAGGAGAAAAATTGGCAGTGGGAGAGTTAAATACATCCAGAACCAGCTTCACTTAAACACATCACAAGAGACAGGCAAATAACAGTGTGGGAGAACCTATCATCCTAAAAAACAAAGATTGTGAGTTCAACTTTGAATTACTGCCATGTGACAAACTTGGCAAGAAATTCTTGGAGAAGCCACCAGAGGATGACAGGAGCACTGCAAACAACTACTGTGAGAAATCATGTTCCTGCGGTCGGCAAGAGGTGTTCCATTTGAAACCCCATTCAGAAATTTTACAGAACTTCACTCTGAATAAAATTCCATAACTTGGTGTGATAGACATTTAAAAACATCTGAAGTGTTGTATTCACATTATTTTCTTAACTCATTCTTCAACAAACTATTACAGTAAAACCCTGTTAAGCCAGACTCCGTTAAACCGGATATCGCTTAATCTGGACAAATGTTTATAGTAAGTATGTAATTAAGTTTGACACAAAAAACTTGAAAACAAATTTCAGTATTCTTGGAAGGCGCAATTTAAGTTTCAGCATGTATGTACTATGTAGTTCATATTCCTAGAAACCTAACAGTATATGACATCCTTGGCCTTGGATACGGGTTGGGTACACAACAATACTGCAACAGTACACCCCATCCCTTTCTTGTGCTATTGAACCCTGTCAGGGCTTTGTACACTTTCAGTCTCACTTTAGCCTTTCTGTAGTACAGTGCTAAGTTGACAAAATAATTCAAGGTGCACAATGACATTCAGCAAACCAGTAACATTGTCAGGTAAGTGGAAAAATAAAGCCCTCTTTATGCAATAAATAAAACATCATCGAACATGGTGCGACTCAGGGCAGACCATAATTTGCCTTCCCATGCAAACAGTAGTGGAGCAGCATGACATATTCATTAGGAATATGTGATGAGGCAGGAGCAGTGCACGTGAAATACGCATGTATTTGCAATATGGTGCACAATGTTAATGTAAGCAAAACCCCAACCTGAAACCTTTCTGTTGAAATAAACACAATGCAGTTACCTATTAGCTGTTCTTGTTGGTGGACGTTCTGTTGCACAGTGAGTAAAACTAGAATCATTGCGCTATTGCTGAATGTAAAAAAGCTTCATATAAGACTAAGGATATAGATTTCCTAAAGATGTAAAATCACAACGTGAATGGGTGTCATGGTGTAAAAGGGCTGATCCAGTTAATGCCAATAATACAAGAATTTGCTCAGATCATTTCCTTCCTGAAGATTAGCGGGACTTAAATTAAAAACCGATGCTGTACCTTCACAAAAAATATCAAATTAGCATGGAGATACATGGGAGACTACTGTGCCAAGTACCAGCAAGGACAATGTGCCCTTTACTTCCAGACTGAACCAAGATTGCTTGGAAAACGTTTTTTTTAAAATTCATGGTCCGGATGCATTTTACAATAATCCAACGCCCTTCAAAGTGAAAAACAGAATGTGCCTCCTAGTAGTAACTGGAAGCACAGGAGACATCTCCTTTTCTGCAAATACATCTATTATGGAAGAAACCAGTGAATTGCCCTCTTATATTTCTCCTACAGAAGAAAGTGAAGAAGACTTAAAAAATTGAATTTTATTTATGGACGCTCTTTAACTACTATGGTCCTTAGTGTCCCACTCTATATTGGGCGTGAAAGACTGGAAATTTTGCTCAGAGGCCTCTTATCAGGCTTGAGGTTCTTTTATACGTGCTGTAAATCTATGACACGGTACCATCGGCTTTTCCCTTCCGAAGGAAGCCATGCTAAGGAATTTTACGAAAATCCATCACCCTCTGCTGGGTTTGAACCTGCGACCTCGGGAACTAGAGGCTAGCATGGTACCACTAATCCACAGAGGACAACGAAGAAGACTTAATGAAATTCATCACTAGTGAGTTATGTATTAATATAACATGAAACCTAATAGCTGACTTAGACTGCAATGACTACAGTGAACATGAAATAGATTTCTTGAAGATGCCAGTGATGAACCAGCAACCTGCGACAACTGTGAATCCCAAAATGCACTGAATTATCTTGCAGGCTACATAGCTTTTAAATGCAAGAATATTGATTGCTCCTTGGGCTAAGTTTTAGTGCAGCTTCTTCCAGACTTGAGAGATACGACTGATAATGACTGGATTACCATAATCTCCAAAGTGGCCTTACTTCTCTGTCACTTGAGTGGTTAAAAAAAAAAAAAAAAATAAAGGAATCTGGAGTGATATTCTGTGGATTTCAAGGGCAACAATTAACTAAGTGTCAAGGAGTGATGAAAAACATACAGACCATACTAAGCTCTAAGTTTTCCAAAATCCACCCAAAAGTGATCTCCCTATATGTGAGGATAACAACCTTCATTAGAATAAGGCATCTGAACAAAACAGTGAAAGCAAAAATAACTAGGAAATATGCTGCAAAGAAGACTCTTCAATGAGTTGCATTGTCATCTTCCTGAGCTGCACTGAGTATGTAATATGAAAACTAACACAGTAAGATATTTAATTGTTAATATTGTATACCAGGAGGAATGCATTATTACAGCACGCTGGGTTCGTTATTCCTTTTTATATTTAATTTAATATTCAATCCAGTTTTACTTTCTCTACCATATACATAGTAGGTAGAGAAGATATTACATTCTACCCAAACATTCAATACCGAGATTTCACCGGAAATACATGTTCTGAGGGCGCCTAAATAAATAAAGCCTTTTTAGAAAAATGATACCATGTGTGAGCATAACTCAAAACCGAAAAGTTGGATAAACACCACAGTTAGTATTTTGGTTCAGTACCTCCCAAAGATACGACATGAAGATTTTCAAGAAACTCCCCCGACCTCAAACTACCATTTACATGGAACATTTTTCTAAATTTTTTATTTTTTCTAAAAATGGCTAACTATTTTAATTAATACCATATATTAAAGTTATTTACATGAAAAATAAAATGTAGGTATATTTTGCATTTTCTGGGAATAGCCTGTTAAATCTTCTATAACCTTGTATAACTGTTAAACGCTAAGGTAGATGAAAATGTACCACACAAAAAAGTAGATCTTTTTAAAACACACAATTTATTTAAAATAGTTTTTTGTAGCATCGGCTATTTCAGAGATATCCGTTATTAATGGTTCAATTTGTTCAATACTCTGTCAGTCTTTTTAAGCACCATCAATGACATGGAAACGGTTTGGAATTTTAAGGCCAGCATATACCGTCCAGTACTTAAACATTTGATTATCGCTGTTCCCTTTGTATTCTAACGAGATGTGTAATGCAGTTATTTCTGCAGAGATTTATCTGAATTAAAATTAAGTACATAGAAAAATAAACTTTCGTAAGAATAATTTGTGTACACACTAATAAACAATAGAAGATAGAGAAAGTCATGTGAATTTAACACATCAGTTTTAAATCTAAGCAACGTTTTGTAGCAGAGCAACAGCACAAACCAGTAGCACATTAAACTCTTGTGTTAAACCAATATTCTAGATGACAACATGCATGTTACCCAATAGCAGCGTAGCTCCCTGGAATGGCCTACCTGTCTGTATTCCAGTTGCCTTGGGTGCCACTGCTACCAGTATATGTACAGAATTTGGAATAGTTAAACAAACAGTGTCGGATATATGAAAGGAAATAAGTAAACTTGTATAATTTGCTTTGAAGTATTATGTGGACAAAGAAACTTGTTAAATTAAGCGAATGTGGCTGCCAGCAGAACAAAAATTGAATGATGCAGTGTGTAAGTGTTATGAACAATTTCATGCAAGTGGAATAGCAGTGAGAGGTGTAGAAATTCAAGCTGCAGCTGAACATCTAGCAAAACAATTTGGTGTAAATGAATTTACACTAAGTTCCAGCACTATTTAGATTCCGCAAATGGCACAACATAGAGAATAGAAAGATGTGTGGAGAGAGCCTAAGTACAGATCCAAAAGCTGTAGAACCATTTAGGAAAACACTTCATGCTCTCATAAAAGAAGAGAGATTAGATTTAAGTCAGATGTATAAGCTGACGAAACAGACCTGTGCATCAAAGTCCTTAACAGATACACCTGGACGGAAAATCAGCAGAGAATGCGTTTCTGCACTGTTGTTTGCTAATGCAAATGGGAGCCATATGTTAAAACCCATCATTGTTGGCACAAGTAAACAGCCAATGGCTATTAAAAATGTAATGTCCACATGGTCTGTTCATTACAACTTTAAAAATAAATGGTTCACAGCAAACATCACATCTGATTGGTTTCACAATTACACTGTGCCAGAAATAAGAAGTCATCAAATGGATAAATCCAATAGTGAAGTGAAAGCCATAATCTTATTGAATAATGCCTGCTCATCTAGATGAAAAAAAAATGAGTAGTGCAGATGGTAAGATCAGATGTCTATTCTTACTGCCTAATACAGGAGTAAGACAGGGATGTAAACAGAGTTCATATTAGTAACTTATTCATAGATGATATATTAGGAGTAAAAATAAGAAATTAGCATTATCCAGTAATAGGAGATAAGGAGATTCCAGGTTCAGATTCATTATACGCAGATGATTTTATGGTAGGCACCATATCGTTGATAGGGTTACAAAAGCAATAAATGAAATTCAAGAAAGTGTGAAAAATGGGGAATTGGGGTAAAAATCATAAAGATGACGGACTCAATAAAAGGCTCTAAGAAACAAAATCAAGGACTTGAGAGAATAATAAGCAAGGTAAAGGGAAGTAAATGGTATAGAAAAGTAAGAGAAGCAAGGGCCGCTCAGTGAGTGAAAACGCCAGGGAGCCAAGCAATCTGAGTGGCCCAATAAGAAAACAACCACCAGACAAATTGTACAATAGATGTAGGGGTATAAATGAACACACATTGAATATATTGTAAACATGTAGAACAAATTGTACAATAAATCCATCCAGCCATCCATCTATACTGCCTAATACAACTTCTCTGATGCAACCAATGGACCAAGGCGTCGTCTATACTGCAAAGTGATTGTACAGAAAGAAATTTCAGTCTGAAGTCTTTGAAGTTGAAGAACTTGGGGATGGTGAAGACAAACTAGCAGAAAAAACACTGTAAAATATAAAATCATATAACACTAGATCAATGATTTTCAATTTTGTGGCTGCAGTGAACGACATAATGCCCTCTATGTTGACCAGTGCATAGAATATCATCTTGTATGACAACCAAGCTGATCTCAAGAATAAAGGACCACAGAGCTAGGAAGGGTAGGGAGAAAAGGTATAATAGTGGAAAGAATTTTGAAGTATTGGTATAGATGTTTAAATTTAGAAGATAGTAATATATTAAAAGAATGCATACAGTTTCAAAAAGCTGTCTTAGGAGAAGAGCGTTGGTTTGGGGAGATGGGAAATGTGCTAAAAGAAATTGGCATGAGGAATATTTTCCTATTAGATAAATATAATAACAGTGTGTTTTGGAAAGAAGTGAGATTGAAGGTAGAGGACATCGAGAAACAAGAGATATGGGCTAGTTTTGAGGATAAAAGGTCATTGATCTTATATAAATCAGTTAAAAGAAATTGGGGAAGGGAGAAGTATGTAGATATATGCAATCAATTTGGCAGAATAGATCTTGCGTGGATGCGCACAGGAGCAATATTTTTAAAACGGAATTGTTCGAGGAGATGTATTGGAAAGGAGGGTTTTGGAAAGAAGTGAGATTGAGGGTAGAGGACATCGAGAAACAAGAGATATGGGCTAGTTTTGAGGATAAAAGGTCATTGATCTTATATAAATCAGTTAAAAGAAATTGGGGAAGGGAGAAGTATGTAGATATATGCAATCAATTTGGCAGAATAGATCTTGCGTGGATGCGCACAGGAGCAATATTTTTAAAACGGAATTGTTCGAGGAGATGTATTATGTGTAATGAATTGGGTAGTACTTTTCATTGGCTAATAGTATGTGATATGGTTAAAAGATGGAGAGAGGTTATATAGAATAAAAAATGGGACAAGCTAAATAAAGAAGCAGTAGCATTAAGAATGTTGGGAAGCACAAAAGCAGAAACAATTAAAATGATGGGGACATTTTTAGGCAACACAAGGGATAAGTGGATAAGGAGCTTAAGAAAGGTACAGGAGAATGGGCATAGTTTGGAAAGTGGAGAGATGGTATAGTAGCTTTATCCCATATATACAGCCTAGGGGCTAAATATGGGAGAGCTAGAAAACTGGAGCACTAGACCTAATTTTTAAATGTAAGTTTTATTTGTATTATTGTAATAATGATGAAATAAATATTACATATTACTAAAGAACCAAACAAAAGACTACCATGATGCATTGGTTAGGGGTGGAGAGAAATCCGTCACAGTCGAAGATGAGGAGTAGCTTGACAATGATGGTGATCCAGGCTATCACATAATGAAGAAGAAATTGTGGATAGTGTAAATGAAGAAAGCAAGTCTGATATTGCATCTGAAGATGAGGATACTGTTGCCCAAATGCCAAAAATGAAGTTAGTGGGGTTAAAGAATGCTTGAAAATTGTATGATCGATTTTATTAAACAAAGAGAAAATAAGGACATTTCTTGTATTACTGCCACATGAGACATCTGTGTGAACTTGTAGTGAAGGAAATGTGCCCCCCCCAAAAAAAAGACAATTTTTTTAAGCAAGTTAAGAAATTATGGATAGCTTGTAATATAAACACAGGTACTGTACTTTATTATTTTATTATAGTACACATACATAATGTTCTTATTCACGAAATTTTTTTCTTTTACTTCTGTTAATCCGGAATTTTGCTAACAGACAACTCTCTGCCCCAATTAGTCCAGATTAATGAGGTTTTACTGTATTACAAAAGCTTATTCTTCTACTTCATTATAATCAAATAAAATTTGCAGAAATAGTTTTGTTGCATATTTTCTTGTAAGCACAACAGGATTAGGGGAATACAGTAGGCTTTAGTAGTAGTCAAATCTTTTAAGAGCAGGTCGCTATGTGATGGCCTTGAAACTCTGTTCTCTTTGCATGACCATGAGAAAAATGAATAGCGATTTTTCTCTTGGGAAAAGTATAAGTATTTGAAAATTCAAGCCAATAGCAAGGAGTATCTCAAAAATGGTTAATGTCACAAAAATGTTTATTTGGCATAAATTGTGAGCTTTAACAAGATGTACATTTTTGTGGAGTACAATTTTGTCTATCTGTTATGGTTTACTAATTATACAAAACTGATCCAGAATGAAGAGGACTTCATAAGGCTATTCCCAGAAAATTCAAGATATACATTTCATTCGTCAAGTAAATATCTTAAACATATGACATTTTAATCAAAATTGTTATCCATTTTTGAGAAAATAAAAAATGTTGAAAAATTCTTTGTGTAAAAGGTAGTTTGTGATGGGGGAATTTTCTCAAAAATCATGTTGCATATTTGGAAGATTTTAAACCAAATTTGGTATTAATTGGACCTTTTGTTTTTGAGTTGTGCTGCACTCATACATGTGCGTACACGTACACAAGTAACCTTTTTTTCTAAACAATTTTTTTTTATGGAGTGGGGGATTCAGGGGACCTCAAGATGTTTATTTCCAGTTAAATTTCAATTTACATGTTTTGGTGGAATGCAATACTTCCTCTATTCACTATAGGCAAATAGTATAGAAAGTAAAGTTTGTTACAGGAACAGAAATACAGTGATAGCTTACCTTATCCACATGGAAAATTAGGTCTAGTTCACATACATTCTCAAAGCACTTGTCTAAAGTTTCCACAAACACTTGAATTAAATCAAGTATTCCCAATTCTGACTCTGATGAATCCACACAGAACACAAAATACAGTGTTGCATAGTGGCGATATATTAGCTTGTAATCTGAACCTCCAATCAAGCTGTAACAGCAATAAATGATCTTCATATTAAAAATTTGCATTCAGTTTTCACACATAAAATCTTACACTGGTGATTCTCTCTTTTATTGTAATGTATTTTGCATCTTCAAATTTGATTCTGCAATACCATTCATTCTCAACTTAGGAATCTATTTTTGTGTTAAATTTATTTTCAGCAAAGGATAGTCAAAATCAAGTTTCCAAAATTCACTCACCTGCCTCCTTCCAGAAAATTACAGACATTGTCATCCCTCTTAGAAACCAACTGGAATGTCTCCTTAATTATCTGTTGCTGCATGTCTTCATTCTAGAAATCATAGACATTTAAATAAATATTTAGAAACTCAGAACTAAATCATAAGGCCTGGAGGGAGGAAAAAGAAATCTTGCTTTCTCTCTCCATTCCCTAAACATATAGGTAAAGAGCATATAAACATGTAAAAGCAGCAACTATGCAAAGAAAACTAAACAATATAGACTGCCTCTGTGGTCTGAAGGTTAGCATGCTAGGTTTCAAATCCGGAGGACCCATGTTCGGCTCCTGGCTGAAGATGGGAATTTTTCCTTAGCCAGGATTATTCCCAATCCTCTGTAGAGTCTGGAAGTATGAAAGTGAGTAGGAATGTGAATTTAAAGACAACCCAAAGTAAAGCCCAATGTTTAACACAACAGTAAAACGAGTGAACATCATTGCCAATGAGCAATTGTCCCAAAGGCAAAGCCGCCAATATGTCCTAAGATGTTAAAGGTGATGGAGCAAGAACAGACAGTCTATACAATACTAAGTACATTGCAATGGAACATTCACAACAAAATCTTATCTTTAGCTAAAGGGTTTTCATTTCAATAACTTTCCAGTATGAACAAAGAATAGCTGGTACCATAGTAGTTGAAACTTAAAATGAAAGAAACATTGGTTTCAAACACTGTATGTTTTTTATCCATATATGTATGCAGTAAACTATAAACCACAGTGTTGAAGCTTGCTGGGACCAATAGATTAGGCAGCAACTCACAAGTTTGGATTCCAACACATTCAGAATCTAAGGGTGATTATTTGCATGTAATTAGATTAAGATGTAATAGTAGGGACAACTGAATGTAATTATGTATTTATTTAAATATGTGGAGAAAATAAATCTATCTAATCTAATAAACTATAAACTTTTTCAATTTTGGATCAGCAATATTAAGTGCATAATAACTAAACATGCTTTGGAATTGGTAAAATATTGCATATTAGACTCATGTAATGTCTGTTGGAAATTTGGATATGTACTTGAGAATGGGGATTAGCCAAAGTATATCCTATATTCAAAAAAGGTGAAAAGAATAATTGTAATAATTATAGAGGAATAAGTATTTTAAACATGTGTTATTAACTATATGCATCTATAATAATCAGTTGAAGAAATGGAGAACATCTTAGAAGCCCAACATGGATTCCGTAAAAGAACAGCTTGTGCAGATTGCATATTTAGTATTAATCAAATAATTGAAAAACATAGTGAACATAACATACCAACATACACTATGTGATCAAAAGTATACGGACACCCCCACAGTTTTTCATCTTAGGTGCATTGTGCTGCCACCTACTGCCTGGTACTCATCTGTGACCTCAGTAGTCATTAGACATCGTGAAACAGCAGAATGGGACGCTCCGTGGAACTCACGGACTTTGAACGTGGTCAGGTGATTGGGTGTCACTTGTGTCAGAAGTCTGTATGCGAGATTTCCACACTCCTAAACATCCCTAGGACCACTGTTTCTGATGAGATAATAAACTGGAAACGTGAAGGGACATGTACAGCACAAAAGCATACAGGCCGACCTCGTTCTGTTGACTGACAGAGACCGCCAACATTTGAAGAGGGTCGTAAAGAGTAATAGGCAGACATCTATCCAGACCATCACACAGGAATTCGAAACTGCATCAGGATCCACTCCAAGTACTATGACAGTTAAGAGTGAAGTGAGAAACCTTGGATCCATCGTCGAGCGGCTGCTCATAAGTCACACATCGCACAGGAAAATGTCAAACGACGCCTCGCTTGGTGTAAGGAGCATCAACATTACACGATTGAACAGCGGCAAAACATGTGTGGAGTGACGAAACCTTGGATCCATCGTCGAGCGGCTGCTCATAAGTCACACATCACGCAGGAAAATGTCAAACGACGCCTCACTTGGTGTAAGGAGCATCAACATTACACGATTGAACAGCGGCAAAACATTGTGTGGAGTGACGAATCACGGTACACAATGTGGCGATCCAATGGCAGGGTGTGGGTATGGCGAATGCCCGGTGAAAGTCATCTGCCAGAGTGTGTAGTGCCAACAGTGAATTTCAGAGGTGGTGGTGGTGTTATGGTGTGGTCGTATTTTTCCTGGAGGGGGCTTGCACCCCTTGTTGTTTTGCATGACACGATCACAATGCAGACCTACACTGATATTTTAAGTACCTTCTTGCTTCCCACTGTTGAAGAGCAATTCGGGGATGGCAATTGCATCTTTCAACATGATCGAGCACCTGTTCATACTGCATGGGCTGTGGCGGAGTGGTTACACGACAATAACATCCCTGTAATGGACTGGCCTGCACAGAGTCCTGACTTGAATCCTATAGAACACCTTTGGGATGTTTTGGAATGCCGACTTTGTGCCAGGCCTCACTAATCTACATCGATACCTCTCCTCAGTGCCTCACTCTGTGAAGAATGGGCTGCCATTCCCCAAGAAACCTTCGAACACCTGATTGAAAGTATGCCGTGAACGTTGTCATCAAGGCTAAGGGTGGGCCAACACCATATTGATTTGCAGCATTACCGACGGAGGGCGCCACGAACTTGTACGTCATTTTCAGCCAAGTGTCCAGATATTTTTGATCACGTAGTGTATATGGTGTTTATAGATTTTGAAAAAGCTTTTGACGAGCTCAATAGAAATAAATTATGGCATATTATGGAACCAAAAGGTGTACTGAAACATTCAATAACAATAATAAGTTTATTCATAGAAAATAAAATCATGATAGAAACAGGAACAAAGAATAATGATATAACAGCAACAATCAATAAACGAATAAGATAAGGTTGTCCCCTTTCACCACTGCTTTTTAATATACAGGCTGAACCAGAATTCCACCGATAAACTTTCAGAGGTTGTTCAGGGATACGTTCTGAGTATTTTGGTATAAGGGGCCAACAGTCTTCGACAGCTTGTTATACAGTAATTGCAATTTGTTTGGTTTCTTGTCCCAATTAGCTTTGTATTTGTATTAGATTGAAAATACTGCCCAACAGTTATTGACAATATGCACTGTGTGTCTTGTTTGTAAACAAATGGTTTCCATTTGGTCATGGTACCTGCTGTGGATAACAGTAATGCCCTGTTTAACTCTTGCTCTCAAGTTTGCATTCAGCACTGCTCGGTTCTGTCCAGGGTTTTGTTTTTCTGGCAGTGTTAGTTGTGCGTTAACAGTGATACACATCAGTATGGACAGGTTTACTGATGAAGAATTTGCCAATATGCAGCTCATGTATGGGTTCAATGCAATGGAAGAGGAGCACAATGCTATGCTGAATTGCTTCTGCACCGACACAACCACATCATGTACTTTTGCATCTGTACATGTATGAGAAACTAGATATTTTTGTGTTAGAATAGAAGATACTGGCCAGGTGAGGTATGTCAGAACACCTAATCAGAAAAAAGAATGTGTTATACGCAATTGGTGACAATCCTGACACTAGTAGTCTGTGCATTGCACGAGCTCTGAACACAGGCCAATCAACTGTTTTGAGAGTCACAGATGAACAATTGCACCTGTATTATCCGCAGCTTATTACAGCCAGTGGACTTACCATTTCGAGTGGAGTTTGCTAATTGGTTCCTACAGCAAGTGCAGAAACCTCAATCTTCCTGCTTCGATGTTGTTTACAGATGAGGCCAAGTTTATTTACAAGAGAGAGCATGTTCAACAGTATGTGAATAACCATGTATGGGATTACAAAAATCCACAAGCACTAGTGTGTCAATCCTATCAACAGCATTTGCTGTGAATGTATGCGCTGGAATTGTCAACAACTTTGTGATTGGACCTTACGTACACTGAATGGAGTCATGTAAAAAAATATTCCTTCAACATGTTCCTCCCACAGTTCCTAGAAGGTGTGCTACTGAGAATTCATCAGCTAATGTAGTTTCAACATGACAGGGCACCAGCACACTTTGTACTCAATGTTAGGAACCACATTGCTGTACAGTTTGGATGACAATGGATTGGTCATGGTGGCCAGACATTACACCAACATTACTTCTTCTGGGGGCATGTGAAGAGTCTCGAACCTACTTCTTCTGGGAGCATGTGAAGAGTCTCGTTTACGACACTCCAGTTAATACATGACCTGGTTGCTAAGACTATCACAGCCACGAAAGTAGTATATCAAACTTCTGTAATGCTTGAGCATGTAAGACAGTCACAGTCGATGGTGCATCGTTGTACCCTTGGCCGTGATCATGGTGGCTGACATTTTGAACAATACCTGTAGGGGAACAGTTCTGCATTTGTTACATACTGTACTGTACACTAACAGATCAGATTGAATACACTGTGATAAAAGTGTACATGATTCACCGGCTGGATGTTGTATTATTCTGTGTTGTGTGTGTATGTTTTGTTTATTGCATATTATTCAGGTTTCTTCCTATTGTGAAAGCATTTTCACAGAAACAAGGGTGATTGGGATAACAAAACAAATAAATCATAATTATTTATTACTCTGTAACGAACCACCAGAGACCATGAATCCCTTATACCAAAATACTCAGAAGGTATCCCTGAACAACCTTTGAAAGTTTGTCGGTGGAGTTCTGATTCGTCCTGCAAATTGATGTCATTGGCAAATGGCAGATAAATTTAGGAACTCACTTTAAAATAGATACAGTTTTATTTGCAGATAACTAGGTTCTAATATGTAATTCAAGAGACATTTGCAAAAAGCCATATACCAATTAAAAAACTTATGTAAAAAATACTAAATAATTCTACACACACACAAAAAAAAAATTGCATTCTAAGAGTCCTATACAATTAGAGCAAAGATTTTTAGAAGGAAAAATTATAGAAAAAGTGAATAATTTGAAATACTTAGGCTGCAATGCATATTAAAAATGAAGATGTAATAAATAAGACCAGTATATTTAATTTTATATGTGCTACAATAAAGTAAAACCTTAAAACTACAAGAAAAGAAACTAAAGTAAAATTTTATAAAGTAATGGCTGTGTTCATGTTGTTGTATGACTGAGAATGTTGGACACTTTGCAAATATGTAAAAAGCAAAATAGAAGCTGTAGAAATGAGATTCCTAAGGAGTGTCACAGGCTACAGTTTATTAGATAAAAAGAGAAGTGATGAGATCAGAAAGGAACAAAGTATTATTAAGTTGATCGAGAAGATACACCAATATAGAACCAACTGCAAACAACATGTGCACAGAACATAAGATTACTGCATTCCAAAATAGGTAATAAGCAGGGTTAGGATTTCTAGGTGCAAATTTCAGAAGAAAAAAAGGAAGGAAAAAGGTGCTCAAATAAGGTGAAAAAAGGGACAATAAGATGCTGGTTTATTTAAGGGGATGCACAACTGAAATTGCTATTTTCTAAACTATCCATTCAATTGGGTTGAAATTTTAACCACATGTCAGTCTTTTTTAGATATAATTGTTTTGTGAATTTCAATCCAAAATCTTAATTAGTTTTCGAGTTATTAATTTTCAAAATATAAAATTATGGATATATGCAAAATGCAACACATAATGCATTTTTCAAAAAAAAATCTTAAGCTGCTTCTATGTGAAGGAACTACAAATCTGTCATATAATTTTTACTCTCTCTACTACGTATAGTAAGTAGGGGAAGTATTGTATTCCACCCAAAAAATTCGATACCGAGATTACACCGGAAATATATGTTTTGAGATCCCCTGATTCCAAAAAAAGCATTTTTGGAAACATGTCCGTGTGTGTGTCTGTCTGTGAACAGCATAACTCAGAAACGAACAGTCAGATAAACACCAAACTTGGTATTTAGGTTCAGTATCTTCCAGAGATGCAACACAAAGGTTTTCAAGAAAATCCCCCCAACCCAGACTACCCTTTACATTGAACATTTTTCGAAAATTTTAATTTTCTCAAAAATGGCTGTAACGATTTTGATTAAAATATCATATGTTTAAGATATTATCATGGGAAATGAAATGTATATCTCGAATTTGATGGGAATGTCTCCAAAAGTATTCTTCATTGTGAACGACTTTTGCATAACTGGTAAACCATAACAGATAGACAAAATTTTACTGCACAAAAATTGTAGATCACGTTAAAATACACAATTTATGTCATATACATTTCTTTTGTTGAGTGAACCATTTTCGAGATATTGCTTGTTATTCCCTTAAATTTTGCAATACTTATACTTTTTCTCAAATTCGTTATTCATTTTTACTTTCTCTACTACGTATAGTAAGTAGGGGAAGTATTGTATTCCACCCAAAAATTTGATACCGAGATTTCAACGGAAATACATGTTTTGAGACCCCTGAATCCAAAAAAAGCATTTTTGGAAACATGTCCGTGTGTGTGTGTGTGTGTGTGTGTGTGTGTGTGTCTGTCTCTGAACAGCATAACTCAGAAACGAACAGTCGGATAAACACTAAACTTGGTATTTAGGCTCAGTATCTTCCAGATATGCAACACGAGGGTTTTCGAGAAAATCCCCCCACCCCAGATTACCCTTTACATGGAAGATTTTTTGAACATTTTAATTTTCTCAAAAATGGCTCTAACGATTTTGATTAAAATATCATATTAAGATATTTTCATGACAAATAAAATGTATATCTTGAATTTTCTGGGAATGTCTCCAAAAGCATTCTTCATTGTGAACGACTTTTGCATAACTGGTAAACCATAAGAGATAGACAAAATTTTGCTACACAAAAAATGTAGATTGCGTTAAAATACACAATTTATGTCATATACATTTTTGTTGTCGAGTGAACCATTTTCGAGATATTGCTTGTTATTCCCTTAAAATTTTCAATACTTATTTTCTCAAATGGGAATTCGTTATTCATTTTTTTGTCTTGGATATGCAAAGAGTATTAATCTGTGGCAAAGAGAATGGTGCTGCACCTAGCAACCAGCTATTAAGATATATTATGTCGATGCTTAAAGGCTACTGTATTACTATATTGCCGTTGCAATTACAAAATAAGGGGGACATAGTACGCCTCAAGCAGGTCAAATATTTTTAGAACTGGTCGCTATGTGTAAAATGTAATTCTCTTTGCATGTCAAAAGATCGTTTCTGCAAATGTTTACCTCGATTAATATGAAATAGATGGAGAATAAAGTTTGTAAAAATAGTTTGTACAAGAGTAGAGAAAGTCATGTGAGTGTAACACATCAGATTTTTTTTGTCTTGGATATGCAAAGAGTATTAATCTGTGGCAAAGGGAATGGTGCTGCACCTAGCAACCATCTATTAAAAGGTATGTGCTTAAAGGCTACTTTTCTATATTGCCCTTATAAATATATATTCCCCTTACATCTACAAGAAAATTAGCAATAAGATAGAGTCTGCAAATGTTTATCTCGATTAACATGAAACATGTGGAGAATAAGCGTTTGTAAAAATAGTTTGTACAAGAGTAGAGAAAGTCATGTAACACATCAGATTTTTTTACTTTCTCTACTACGTATAGTAAGTAGGGGAAGTAGTGTATTCCACCCAAAAATTTGATACCGAGATTTCACCGGAAATACATGTTTTGAGATCCCCTGAATACAAAAAAAGCATTTTTGGAAACATGTCCGTGTGTGTGTGTGTGTCTGTCTGATTGTCTGTGAACAGCATAACTCAGAAACGAACACTCGGATAAACACCAAACTTTGTATTTAGGTTCAGTATCTTCCAGAGATGCGACATGAAAGTTTTCAACAAAATTCCCCCACCCTAGAGTACCCTTTACATGGAACATTTTGCGAAAATTTTAATTTTCTCAAAAATGGCTCTAATGATTTTGATTAAAATATCATATGTTTAAGATATTTTCATGACAAATAAAATGTATATCTTGAACTTTCTGGGAATGTCTCCAAAAGTATTCTCCATTGTGAACGACTTTTGCATAACTGGTAAACCATAACAGACAGACAAAATTTTACTACACAAAAAATGTAGATCGCATTAAAATACACAATTTATGTCATATACATTTTTTTGTTGAGTGAACCATTTTCGAGATATTGCTTGTTATTCCCTTAAATTTTTCAATACTTATTTTCTCAAATGGGAATGCATTATTCATTTGTTTTGTCTTGGATATGCAAAGAGTTACAATTTGTGGCAAAGGGAATGGTGCTGCACTTAGCAACCAGCCATTAAGAGATATGTATGTGCTTAAAGGCTACTGTTTTTCTATATTGCCCTTGTAAATATATTTTCCCCTTACATCTACAAGAAAATTAGCAATAACATACAGTCTGCAAATGTTTATCTCGATTAACATGAAGTAGATGGAGAATAAGCGTTTGTAAAAATAGTTTGTACAAGAGTAGAGAAAGTCATGTGAGTGTAACACATCAGATTTTTTTTCCTGGATATGCAAAGATAATGGAATACTCCACATAGCAACCACCTCTTAAAATATTTGACTATCGCTTAAAGACTAGCAATTCCTCTTGCATCTACAAGAAAATTAACAATAAGATTAACATCTCGATATCTCGATTAACATGAAGCATATGGAGAATAAGCGTTTGTAAAAATAGTTTGTACAAGAGTAGAGAAAGTCATGTGAGTGTAACACATCAGATTTTTTTGTCCTGGTAATGCAAAGAAAATGGATCACTCCACATAGCAACCAGCTCTTAAAATATTTGACTATAGCTTAAAGCCTACCAATTCTCCTTGCATCTACAAGAAAATTAGCAATAAGATTAACATCTCGATATCTCGATTAACATGAAGCATATGGAGAATAAGCGTTTGTAGAAATGGTTTGTACAAGAGTAGAGAAAGTCATGTGAGTGTAACACATAAGATTTTTTTTCTTTCTCTTCTAAAACAGACTCGATAAGTGAAAATTTGTGGGATGTAATTAACGTAAGTTTATATTTGAAAAACCGGTTTCACTGCAGTATTAGATAATGAGTTAAATTGAGGTGTTTTGCTTATGAAATCTAGGCTTTTTCATATCCAAGAGTAATCCTTGTATTATGAGGAACATTTTGGTGTGTTAGATGTTGCTGTGGCAGTAATATATGGTCCAACCACCCTACCTTTTATGTGATCATTCTTATATTGCGGTTTCTGGCAGTTTTTTGGTGACATTTTTAAGAAAGTACTGCCAATGTGAATCATTCAAGTTTTAGACGCGCAGATCCTTCGGCTATCCCGTTGCTTTGCAGTTGCCACTCCTCTCCTTCTAAAACACATTCCTTGGCTACACTTTGTGGCTGAGGGCCTACAATCCCTTGGCTATACTTTGTGGCTGAGGGCCTACAATCCCTTGGCTATGCTTTGAGCCTGAGGGCCTTCAATCCCTTGACTACACCTTGTGTCTTAGGACCCTCAATCATATTTTCAGCTAAATTGGAATTTCAAATGTTGGCAGCAGAAAGACAATGCAACGAATGTTCCCATGATGCCATGAGTGAGGTGCATGCGATGCCACATCTAACAATAATATGGAACAAAAGTGACAAAATATGCCATAAACTCATGAAAATACCTAAAGCACCAGGTTCATTGTTGTTTATTATGTGTAATGATATTAAAGAAATAACAGCATTGCAGTGTATGCGTGTGTTATATGTGTATATTGATTTTACCCATAATTCAATACTGCAGTATATCCTAAAAAAATCTGATGTCTTACACTCACATGACTTTCTCTAATCCTGTACAAACTATTTTTACAAATGCTTATTCTCCATATACTTCATGTTAATCGAGATGTTAATCTTATTGCTAATTTCCTTGTAGATGCAAAGGGGATTGGTAGGTTTTAAGCGATAGTCATATATTTTAAGAGCTGGTTGCTATGTGGAGTATTCCATTCTCTTTGCATTACCACGACAAAAAAAAAAGAATAACGAATTCCCATTTGAGCAAAAGTATAAGTATTGGAAAATTTAAGGGAATAGCAAGCAATATCTTGAAAATGGTTCACTCAACAAAAAAAATATATATGACATAAATTGTGTATTTTAATGCGATCAACATTTTTTGTGTAGTAAAATGTTGTCTATCTCTTATGGTTTAGCAGTTATGCAAACGTTGTTCACAATGAAGAACACTTTTGGAGACATTCCCAGAAAATTCAAGATATACATTTTATTTGTCATGGAAGTATCTTAAATACATGATATTTTAATCAAAATCGTTAGAGCCATTTTTGAGAAAATTAAAATTTTCGAAAAATGTTCCATGTAAAGTGTAATCTGGGGTGGGGGGATTTTCTTGAAAACCTTTGTGTCGCATCTCTGGAAGATACTGAACCTAAATACCAAGTTTGATGTTTATCCGACTGTTCGTTTCTGAGCTATGTTGTTCACAGACAGACAGACACACACACACACACATGGACATGTTTCCAAAAATGCTCTTTTTTGATTCAGGAGGCCTCAAAACATGTATTTCTGGTGAAATCTCGGTATCGAAATTTTGGGTGGAATGCAATACTTCCCCTACTTACTATACATAGTAGAGAAAGTTAAAAGTTAACCTACTCTCCCATGAATCAGAAACCTAAGCTATATAAATACAGAGTGAACCAAAAGACTCCAAATCGCCTGCACAGTGTTTTTCCTGTCTGCATCCTCGGCGCTCGTTGCCATCTGCCGCTATCATAGAAAAGTGCGGATGAAACCATACAACAGTTTTAAAACTACTTTTAAAGGCTTTACTTACCAACTTTACGAAAGGAGATGCTGAAACTGGCCACCGTTGTTGTCCATACATTTTTGGCACCTCTTTAGGAAACTATCCATCACCTGCCATAGTTCATGTTGAGAAATTTCCTGGAGGATATTTTGTTTTAATTCTTCCAGGGTATGTGGGTTTGTCTTGTACACTTTATGTTTTAAGTTCTCCCGGAGGGGTATTTTATGAACAATATTACCGGCTGCACTGTGTTTTTCCACTGGGCATGAGGAAATATGATAAAAACATGATAACGCACTGATGCTATAAACAAAGTTTATATTATACACACAGGGTGTATTTATTTATGATTCGTATGTGTTAACTCTGTCAAGTGTCAGCTCGCAAAGTGAATACACAATACAAAGATTTCCAGGTGTAAAAGTTCCAGGCCGTACAACAATCCAATGAACTTTACAGTAAATTTCAGGCCACAGGACGTGTTCAGGCTAAGAAATGTAAAAGACGGCGTGCGGTTCTTACAGAAGAAACATTAGACGACTTCAGTCATTGTTTGGAAAATTTCTCCCAAAAATTCCATGATGGATAGTTTCCTAAAGAGGTGCCAAAAAATGTATGGACAACGACGGAGACCAGTTTCAGCATTTCCTTTCATAAAGGAACATATGCTCGCTTCGCTCGCATGCTTTGGTAGAGCTGTTGGCGGCTCTGCCATATGAATAACACAGACACAAAGTGCCTATTACCGGCCAAAGTAAATTTTGCCAATTAGATGGGGAACAAAGTCCCAGCCTCTTAACTCTAGTAAAAGTATGACCATTTATGTCTAATTTTTCCAAAATTAGCCAATTAGGAAGAAAGTGAAGATAACACAATATGTAGATGGGCTTCTAATCTGTCATGTATGTGAATAAAGATTATTTTATTTGTTCTGTATTGAATTATGATGTGATAAAGGGACGCACTTTTTTTGTGTGTCTGTGAAATAAGTGTTCAGATATTAAAACAGTACTATAAGTTTTAATTCCTCTATGTACTAGAATAATCTCCTAAGGCGATGATGTCTCTACTTCTTCCATTTAGTATATCACCTGAATTACTTTTTTCAAAGCACTGACACAATGCTAAATCAAGATATCTCACTTATTATTGAGTTTTGTGAAAAATGTTATATAGTTAAAGTTCATAAACACAGCTTTTCCGACAAGTTTTGTTATTTGCAAAATGTTGACCAAAGGAATATTATAAGGGGTTACATTAATTTCCCTCTTTATTTCATATATTAAAAAGATTTATGCACCATGGAACATCAGGTGCATCATATAACCGCAGGAAACATAGTAGTTCTGAATGCAGAACAGTCATTCCATGTGGGAAGGGACAGTATTAGCAACTGCAGGACAAGATGGGATCTTTTAACAATAAATTGTGGATTGCTTGTACGCAGTTATAACCATAGCACTGATACGAGATACACCTTCTCCTCTGCCTCCAGATTTATGACAGCGCTCCATTTTTAGACTTTTTCTGCTTAATGGGCTCATTTCGTAAACAATTTAGACACTCAAACCAATGACATTCCACTCAATAAAAACAATAAGTTGTTAATATGTGCTTTGTAATATGTACTACCTTTGAGTCCAATTGTTGCAAAGGATAGTTTTAATTGTATGGCATTTTGGAAATAAAATGTAAACAAATATGCAAGCAGTAAATATTAAAAATAATCATCAGAGGTATCATCTATAAATGTGAGCATGCACAGTGAGGCACATAAAACTTGAGAGATTTAATTTAAAAATGAGGTATTAGGATATTTAAAAGTGTTTGGAATAAGTAATGATCTATGAGGATCAGATTATTCCCAGTGGCACACATATTATATGAATGGCACATTTACACTCTAAACTGTTACTACTGTAACAGAGAACAATACATCCATTATCAGTGGTCTGTTTGGTTTTGTTCTACAGTTTCTATACTACACAAAAATTGGGGACATTGAACACATCATACAGTAAGTATATGACAGTTGCCTGCACTAACATATGCAATGAAAAATGTTCTTAAGAAAAGGAGCAATAATGTTGCTACACACCACCATTTACTTCTCCATGTCAAGCACAATGAAAATAATATATAAGCTATACAACATTTACAGTGTATAACCTGCATTAAACATTTACTATTATGGAATACCTAAAATACGCCTCCATACTATGTGGGGTGAGCACACAAGTATAATCTTAATTCCTTTTTAGAGATTTTATGCTTCTGCCTAATTACTTTAAACAATATGAAAGAATGTTATAACTTTTTATTGCAGGATGGTAACATCCTTTTTGAACTGCATAAGTGAAACCATTATACTAGTTCAAATTCTTACCAAGAGTGCTTCCAAATAATGCCATTACACTATGGAGTCTTATTTCACTGTATGTCGCAGAAATTAAAATAATACGAATTTTGTATCTCTTGTATGACATTTTTTTCTTCCCTTGCTAAAAGAAGGCCTCAAACTTATATTATTTAATAGAAATTAATGAATATCAACAAAAGCAGTAATTAACCTATGAAGGAAACAATGCAAAAGAACTTACGAAGTACTGATAAAACTTTGACATCCTCGGTTTACCATGATTATTGAAAACTAATATAGCCTTGATCATCTTCTTTGCTCTACGCAAAGTATATAATTAACCTATGTTTTCTTTTAATGTATACAGTAAAACACATGTCAGCTGGGATCAACACGGCCGTCAACCTTCTTTAACAGGTATCTATCTACATTGCAGAGTGACCAACTTGGGAGCTTCAATTGTCGCCAGTTTGAACATAAAAATCCACAGAAAGTCACTAGATTTCTGACATTCAATAAACTACTTCACCATGCATATAATAAACATACGAAAAAATTATGGCTGAAATAGGTTACAAAAATGTAAATGAAGCGTACTATACCAACACAGAATTATGTGCAATATATAGTTAAGTGCCTGCTAAAACTATTTAAGGATCAATAAAATTAAATTAGATTGAGTTTTGTTTATGGACGCTCTTTAACTATTATGGTCCTTAGCGTCCCATTCTATATTGGGCGTGAAAGATCGTAAATTTTGTTCAGAGGCCTCTTTATCAAGCTTGAGGTTCTTTTACGTGCCGTAAAATCTACGACACGGGACCCCCGGCTTTACTTCCCTATCGAAGGAAGCCATGCCAAGGATTTTTACGCCCGAAAATATCCACAGCCCTCCGTTGGGTTCGAGCCCGCGACCTTGGGAACTAGAGGCTAGCACTTTACCACTAGTCCACGGAGTACGACAAGGACAAATAATTTAAAATTAAACTGCCGTCACAATGTGCTCCGTTATATTTCCTCGTCTTCGCTGTCCACCTCCTCCTCCTCCTCCTCCTCCTCCTCCTCCTCCTCCTCCTCAAAGAATAAAGTGGAAGTTGGTGCTGGAGCTGAAATTGATGGTTGAGTGTGGCACTGCATGGTCCCTATATTTTGAAACCACTCTTTCGGCAATCCATATGAATACTTGCCTTCCCTTTTTAGTCCATATTTGGTACACAGTATATAAAGAATGTCCTCACTTTCATTCTGTTCCTTTCTTTCGATTTTGTGTTATTTACAAAACTGTTTATATTCTTCATGAAGTTTACTTAAAATTAAATTTCAAAAGGTCTTATTTCGTGATGAAATTAAACACATGCTCGACATCTGCATTAGAATGTGGGAGTGACAACATATTTATGGCGATATTTGCCAATTCATGGAAAGGATTTTCTCCTCCGGAGTCTCTATAACAATGCAATTCTACCCAAAATTTAACACAATCATTCACTTCATGCCACTGTACATTGCGTAAGTTTTTTCACTGAAAGTCCACGGCTGTTAGCGTTTCTTTATCGTCTTTAAACAGTTTTGATATTTCAATTACAGACCCTTTTACAGGCCTGAGACATTCGTCAGGCGAAAATAGATAATTTCCCGCAAAACTTCAATGTTCTCGGGAAGACGCCGACGTAGTTGATTTACTAGACCAACAATGAATTTAAGACACCTTTCACGCATATCCTTCTCAACTTCCTCGGGAAATTTTTCAGTACACATTTCTGTCTCAAATTCATAGTCAAGGTGCGGTTTTGGATCTAAATGATCTTCCGGTTTGTCCCGTATGAAGTCCTATCTTTTGTCCGTAAGCACAATTTTCGTACATATAGACTTAATAAGCAGTAACAAATCTTCCAGATGTTTGTGTGGAATCTTGATTTTCACTTTCAAAGTGTTTGCTTACCGTCTGAACTAGCTTTAGTATCGGCTTGAGAAAAACAAGAAATGCATAATTAGCACGGTCTGCATACATCTGGTACAAAATCTCTGCGGAGTAACAACGCTCATTGATTTTAGCTATACCAAAATGAGTTTTCAACTCAAGTCAGTGTTGAAGTATTCTTTACACTACTACAGAAATAGCACAACCAGCTTTAAGGAAGCCGGAATCAATAAACTTGGCAACAGTGTGAAGTCGGCTGGCTTCGTTTCCTACTCTCTAGTGAGACGCCGTGCATGTGGAATGCTTGATTGAAATTGAATGAAAACGTTTTCATGGATAGCGTGGATAAATAACACAGCCTGTGATGATAATCATTCATCTACAGTACAAAGTTTTCATGATAAGTATAGCATACACCTATAATGTAATTACCTATAATGCATAGGCAATTATTTATAAAGGCGATAAGTTGCTCGTGTGCTGCTAATACTTTTAGGTTAAATCCAAGGATGATTAGTTAGATCATTTCGATTTTACCATCTCGGTTTTATTTCTGCTGGAATAAAAGTATATGTTTTTTATCTCATTTTCTTAAATGCGCGATAAATGCTGGTGCAAGGTTGTAACAGTAATTACAATTTCGAGTAAAGCGCTACGTAACTGTGTTCAAGTTTCCTGCTGATCCTGAAATACACAGTACGTGGGTCAAACCGATTCCGAGAAGGGACTGGAATCCAACGAAGAGATCTGTAGCATGCATAAAGCATTTTGAAACCGAAGATATAATTATCTACGATGTTTATCATGATTCAGAAGGTAACGAGAAACAATTCCCACGGCTCGACCAAACTACAACCTGAAGCAATACCGCAGATTTGTCCTAACCTCCTCACTTATTTAAGCAGCCCAAGAAATGGAGTAACACGAAGGGATCCTAGTATTAGCAGAACAAAAGATGAAACATTAAAGAAGAAGAATGAAGCATGGTTGTCCGAAGATGTTATTATAGATTTCTCCGATTTACATAATAACTTTCTTCAGAAGATTTCAGAGGTGAATAAGTGGAATATTAATTAATATTAATCCGGTGTTGAGTGATGTGGTATCTTTTTATCAGTTATCTGTGGAGGGAATCCCTAAAATTGCAACAAGTGTAGAAGTGTATTCTGATATGGTAATTCAAGTGTGCACAGCTCAGCTATTGTGAGTGTCAGTGATTTGAAATGGATTTTGCCCGGATATCTCAAAGTTACATGGTGGCCAGAGTTAGAAAATATCCTAATAAGGTATGTAATGAATGACAGTAAAAATGGTGTTGAGATTAGTAATACTGAAACTTTACAAAAACTTAAAGAAAGCATTAAATGTCTGGAAAATTCCTGATTAGATGAAAGAGAAACTAATTTTCAGTTAGATCTTCTAAGTGAACAGCTACTCTTGCGTGCCATAAGAAAAAAAATGAAAGAAATAAAGAAAAGAAATATTCTGTAAATATGATGCTCTGTGCCTTTATGGTTTTTGAACAACCCATGCAGCATATGCACTATAAGAACAAATAAGCTTGTTTACCTCATCCAAAATAATTGCAGAAGCTTATTTCTTCTTTTGGTGTCACACCAAGTAGGGGTTCAAATAATCTGCATTTTCTAAAAAATGTAGCCAGCAGGTTATTTGAAAGGGAAAAAGTAGTAAATCTTCAATTGGACGAGATTTATATAAACCCAAGTTTTCAGTAGAAAGGTGCAGTAGTTGCTGGTTTTCTCAGAAAACTCGTCATGTAACTCTTTAGCATGTAATTCATTTAGCACTATATAACTTGATGGTAAAAAAGCATACTATTAAACAATTACAGACAACATTTAAATGATACAATGAATCGCATGTATACCCAGTCAAAAGAAGGAAGTTGCTTGTATTTCAGTGGAAGTTAAATGTGGTATGCAGATGAAACACAACATATTTTAAAAGACATTTATCCTTATTTGTTATAATCTCATATTTTCCAAATAATGATGTTGAAGTTTTACCTTTTAGCTTAGATTATGCCAGCCTTCTCCACGGAGAAGTTCAAAACAAGTTTCTTGAGAGAAGATTATGTTGTTACCTCCTATCCTATAATTTTTAAATGTTTTTTATTTTATGATAACTCATGTATGACTAGCTGCTACACTGTTAAACAATTAAAAAAATAAATTAAATTGTGCAATTTAACCATTCTTAATTCAGTCAAATTAAGGAAGTTGTCTTTGTTTAAGAGAAAATGAAGTGATCCTCGTTAATCCAGTTGTATAAATATGTAAATAAAACAATCCATAAAAATATTATTCTTTATTTTAATAACCTTTAATCCTTTTCCTTCAATCCTCAGATCTGACAAAAGAATGCAGTAGTTCTGAAAATGAGAAATTATATGTATTATATGCTGTACCCAATATCTCAGTCTTAAGCAAATGGAATATAGCTTAAGCAAATTTCTAGGGAAGCTGAATTTACTCAATTATCCTTACAAATATATTAATATTAATGATTGCATTACCGTATTACGAGGTTATTGCATTAAAGGATTAATGGGTGGTAATAAACGCATTGGGCGGAAGGTAAAGCGAAAGTCAATGATGATTTCCATATAGTTGGTGTGCTATTGCGAACTGCTAAATATGTCACCAAACATTTCAGTTCCTATACGTAACGTATACAAAAGGCAAGAAATTAATAAATGTTCAATGCGTTGTCCCAGCCGACTAGTTGCAGTTCGGGCTGCGTTGCCATACCGTCGACTCCGGCTTCCTTTAAGCTGACTGTGAGAAACGGACAGCCAACAAGTTTCACTTACATTTATAATTTTCAAAGGCAGTTCTTCATTAATTACTCCATACACATGCTTGTATGCGATCTACCTAACTGACGGTTGGGAGAACCAGTTGTAGGTTTCTCTGATTAGAAAATCTAAGTTCCTAGGAAGAAATTCTGCAGTAACATGGTAAACTGCTAGCCGTAGAGAATGACACACGCATATAATTAGCAGCAGGTGAGGTAATTCAGATTTCAGTTTGTCGTACACGCCATTGTTGATACCAACCATCACCGATGCATTGTCAGTCCCAATTGCTATTAATTTCGCAAAATCTAAATCTTTGTCCTTTATACAAGTCTTTAAGACTGGGACAAGAGCATCAGACGTGCATTCACTTAGTTGTATTATCTGCAAGTAGATTGCAACAATGCATTTTTTGTTTGTGAATAATACATTATGGCTATACCTAATAATTTTGTAACCGAACAGTCATCGAGTTCATCAATCAGTAAGCTGTAACTGCTATCACTAATATATTTTAACAATTTCTCCTCAAAATATGGCCCTATGACATTGCAAATTACAACAGCACATTTTGTTCTGTGTAACTTTAGTTTACTGGCACCCCTTTTATCCAAAAAATCCTATTTTTAGAGTTCACATATGTGATCAGTCCCTCTGAAAGAACGGTGTTTTTGCAATGAATAATGCAATTCGTGTTTCCACTTGTTTTGTTTCAATGTTCACTGGTTTGAACGGTGAACACATGTTGATGTGGATCACGAAAAGGTGTTTCCGCCTCTCTATACTTGTTAGTGTTCATATGTTTTGTTAAATCACTTAATTTTTCTGCTAACTGCACTTTACAATACTTACAATAACACTTCGTGTCGTCTTCCTCCATTCTACACAACCACTTTTTAAAGTATTCAATTTTTAGCCACTCTGCTTGAAATCTTTGCAGGTACTGCGGTGTACCCATTTCAATACCTTTATTAAAAATTACTATCAATAACCAGCTTCTTAAAAGCGCGAACGAGACTAAATTTACTTTGTTCGATTTTCGTATCACTTCGATGCCATACTAAGTACTGTGAAACTGAATACAAATAAATAAAACATCAAGCTTCTGGAGTCAGGTGGTGGCAGCCCAGGGAAAACCCGTATGTCTTATTTCATAACCAGGCCAACTCTTGCCCATCCGATTGACAAAAAGGGATGCACACAGCAACTATGGATAGGTACAAAAAACTGTTGGTTACCCCTAGAGAATATAACTTGATAAAAGTCACCTACCAGAAGACAGTTTATCATATGGAGCTGTCTATTTCTCCCTTCTCAACAGAGCTGAGTCAGCTCCCTAATCTGTTTAAGGGCACTTTACGATTGCGATACAGCGTGGATCAGCAAACATATATTATCCTACTTATAGTAGACTGAAAAAAGCGCTCGTGATCACGTGAAATGCGTTGTATTTGCACATTTCACTTATATATATATATATATATATATATATATATATATATATATATATATATATATATGCAGTTTAATGTTAAACATAATTTTTTGTACAGCCAAGCTCCGAAATAATTTTAACCAGTGTTCTGAATAAATTAATATAAAAGAAACTGTTTCCGCCATGTTTAAATGTGAGTCTTAGTTTTACCACATTCACTCTGATAGCTCTCAATACCTGGTTTTATATTGATCGTTGAAACAGTATTTAAACACTTTTGAATAATATGTTTTAAAATATTCATTTGGGTTTTTCGTGGCAATACATACCTGTGAATAAACTCGGCATAATATCCACGAGTTACAACTTCAGGGATCTGATATTTCTACTTTTACAATGAAGTAGTATTCATTTTGGGAGTAATATTTTAGGAGTTGTATTGTAGTTCTAATGTTGGGGAGCCAAACTTGATGTAGTAACTGCCCCACGTATGGTACAAAGTTTCCGGTGGCCTTCGCCCCAAGTTTACTTTCAACTTTGCATTTTAATGTTTCTTTAAATATTATATATATTTATGTTTGTCTCGGCTGCGTCAGTATTAATTTGTAGAAACTTGTTTCTCTTAACAGGGTGTGATACGGCTAAAGAATGTAGGCTTCCACAGATTATAATTTTTACTTCACTCCTTTTATTAATCCTTGACACGATTAAATAACCCTTCACTGATATAGAGCGCTGTGAGATTATTTATTAATTACTTGCGCTTTTTTTTAACACGTAAATTTTATAATATTCTTGCAGTAATAAATTTTCGTCTCACATTAAATACGTATTAAACTTCTCGAGGACGCGTCACGCGTCCAGTTAGGAACATTGTCTACAAGCAACTGACTTCTACCGTCTGAATTTGTAAATTTCTGTATTTCAAGTCTCTGATTGGCTAATTCTACTCCAATAGAATACTTTTATTTACCTTAAGCATTTTTCTGGTTGTTGATTGGCTATTTATAAACTGTTTTAAAATATTACATTATTTTTTCCAAGAATTACAGTAGCATTATTAAACTTTCCAATTCATTATTGTCTCAAGTTTACCTCATTGTTACCTCAGTTAGCAAATTTTGGCCTATATTCTCAGAGCTCCTACATTATTAAATTACGTAATACATTCACATAATATTATTAAACATGTACACAATAATATAAACATTAATACAATGACTGTTACATAAATTTTATGTGTTATTTTATACAAATATTGCTTTAAGGCGGGCTGTTATTGAATTTATATATTACATAATTAGACTGATATCATTTAATTATTGAATCATTAAAAAATTATTGAATCAAGTTAGAGCCCTCAAAATATGAAAATTCATGGTCGGAGGAGGTTCTCGCGGAGTAAATAAATTATCTTTTCTTAGTTGTAGTGTACTATCTGGGTACGAAATATATCCCTATAAATAAACATAGACTATACCTTGCCTCATTTGAAGAAAACATACAACAGTTGATGCCTTCTTGTTACCTACTATGCGTGAAGTACCTCCATTTAATACCTGCTTCCTTAGAAACGGTTGTCTTTGTAATGGATTTAAATTCCCCCCTCTATTAGGCTTACAGATGCTACAGTGTATAATCACTAGACTTTAGTGTGCTGCTTTCATGATTTAATTACGATAGGTGTTGTTATTGTGCAACTTAACATAATATTTGTTCCAGCTTTAGATTTGTTATACAGAATGTTTTATGAAATAACAAATGTGTTTAAAACGATAACATGTATCCACAAACATTAGATATGAAAGACGCACTAATTAATAGTTAAGATTTGTTTCCAAATGTGTAAAGTAGGCAAGGGCCGTATTTAGAGGGGGATTTTTAGGTTTCGACATCTCGAAACTTCTGACAGTTTCATTTATTTAAATTCATATCAAACCAATAGGTATGGGAAATTTTCCTTAGATAACATCAGTAGTAGCAGATTTACAAGGAAAACGGAACTTAATATTGTCGCCTTACACAGGTAAGGTGATCATACGTCCCAGTTTTCGAAGCAGTCTCGGCGTTTTGTGCTACAAGGTGGAATATGTTCATTCTGGTGAAATTTTCCTATCCATATACCTCCAAGCAATTTTCTTGCGCCCATAACGCCAATGTACTACACAGTAAGTACATAGCAACTGTGTAGAGTACTGTTAAGTTTAGATCTAGTTATGAAAGCCCCCCTCCCCGAAATTCTTTTCTGGGTACAGACATGAAGTAGGATAGCAATACACACACACACACACACACACACACACACAAATGATACTTGTGGGCTAGATATAATTTCACGCAGTATTGAAATAGTATAGCATTGCTTACTGGTATGGTTGTTTGATTTTTATCGGTTGCCTACAGGAAAGACCCGAATCAACAAACCAGGGACTTCTCTGGCGGTATGTTGACCTGACATCTGACATGAGTTGCTAACGAATAATGAAAGAAAGTTACATCTAATCATTCTGACAATCTTTTCATATTTTATGCAACTGAAACTTACAATTTATTGCCACTCTTTAAAAAAAACTCCAGATTAGTCGCTAAAACGCATTTAAATTGGCATGTCGCATGTGGCATGTCGCAAAACGTAAACTCTTGTCTCGAGATTGAATTAAAAAGCGCTAGATGTGGCGACAAAGTCGCTAAATTGGTTACCCTGCTACAATGTAATGTCTGTACAGTGTACACAACATTGGGTTCCTAACACTCTCTGATACAGAGACTATAAAACTCATGCCATCTAACGATCTTTATGTGCAGTGGTTAATAGTGCCACCTAGCGAAAATACACATAACTAAGTAATATTGCTCTGCACTGGTGCACATGGTCTACTTGCTCCCCACCAGAATCGAAATGATAGAATTGGTGGTTCAAATCTATGGATGTGTAATTAAAATAAAACTTTATTCACATTTCCAGTAATTTTGGATGAATAATTAAAGGTAAACTGCACAATGAACCGGAACATCCCATTTCTTAATAGGAATAATGGCGGTAACATTGTACTCTCAACCTTTTTGGTACTGTTAATCCCATCAGCAGATATAAAACAGTTTTGTTTAATGTTGAAAAATAGACCCACATTCATTTTCCCCTGTATTCTTCAGCTGTTAGACAAGGTCTGTATAAATAAAAAGTTGCTAATTTGCTACAACAGTGTAACTCACAATTTGTAAACTTCCCAGGAGATAATTTTACAGTGTCACACCTTTAAGTAAGTATAATGAAAAAATAAACTGATCTTTAGCAGATAGTTTTGCAATTTAAGCTACGACACTACCTGTTAAAAGTAAACTCCGAGGAAATTCACAACAGAATGAAAATTTACATTTTATTAGTTTTTATGATACTATAACTATGTTCGTTTTTTTTACTCTTCACTTTCCCTTGCGCGTAGCGTTGAATTAAGGACGCCTGAAGCAGCCTCTTCTCTCTTCCTTAGTCGCTCACTAGAATGTCGAACTCAGGTCTCTTTTCTCTCACCCTCGACTGCTTACTTGTGTCGAACACAGGACTCCTATTCGCTTTTTCGGTCACTCAATAAAGTGTTGAAAATCGGATTCGCCTTCTAGCCTCTTCTCTCTATCGCTCACTGACAGATCGAACACAAGATACACCACCCAGATATCGCTGAGTAAACAGCACAGCCTTTAACGTCACAACAAACCTGCTGCAGCGACGAATACGCTCCTTTTTACAAACCAAAGGAGTCTTCGAGAAGGTTAAATACGCCGCGCACCGTAGAGGGAGAGGTGAGTTCAGAAGTTTCGTCGTGTTTCTCTACTAGCGTCAATGTTGCTTCGTTCACCGAGAGAGCTTCCCTCTCTCGTTCTCTTTCTCCAACCAATCATGCGCAAATTAGCTCTGAAGAACGCTGCCGCTATCTACGGCGCCGAACTCCGTGTCCGCCACAAAATTCTCTCCTCAGAGTTGGTCGTCCCGAGTTGCTCAGCGATATGGGGTAAGGCGATCTAATTGCACTACCTTTAGCTTTCCTCGGGGTTGACGTCTAATACTTCGTCGATCCGGGTGATTACCTTATTACGGCCGTTCCAGGAACGTTGCAGTTTCGGCGACTTCCCTTTAATTCTCTCCCGGCAATAAAGCCAAGCGTGGTCGCCCTCTGAAACCCGGCACTGTTCATCAGACGGTCATAGCGTGCCTTCATCCGTACATTTGCCAGTTTCAGATGTTCCCTGAGTAAGTGGTGGATATCTTCCAGCATATCCATTAGCGTCGAGATATAATGCGATGCTGGCTGATTTGCATCGGAAGGCGTGCCGAACAACAGATTACATAATAAGCGTAGCTGCTGTCCGAATACCAGTCGTACAATGGGGATCGGTAGCGGGAGGGGAGGCGGGACAATGGCGCGTGTATTTCACAATCTCGTTGAGTACTATGTGTCTTGTGTATCCTCAGGCGTTGGACCAGCTCTCACATAATGTTGGATTCGAAATTGATTCGCTGGTCACCGTGGAGCTCCTGGGGAATCCGAACCTGCAGAGGAAGGTTTTCATACTGTATCTTAATTGGGGATCGCATAAACCTCCGCCAATTTAGTGAAATAATCCACAGGAGTTAATAGGTAGCAATTTCTGAGTCTGTCCTAGAGGAATGACCTACTCGATACCAATTCATTCGAAGGGACTCCGACAGTGTACTGTTGTATTCGGCCCAACTGCTGTAGGGCCCGTGATTTGTCCAAGAGATGTATTGTTGGTATCACCTCTTCATCGCTTCGCAGATGTAACCAATAAAATCGGCGATTAGCTTCTCCAAGGTCTTATTTACATCAATGCGCCCTCGGTAGTAGCGGGGTAGGTGTCATCTAGAACTGCATTCAACTTGCTCCTCGGGAGTTCTGAGCGTTCCGCCTTGGCATTCTCTTCTGTAGGTTCTCACATTCTTCAGCACTACGTTCTTGCCTACAAGGAAGCCCCACTGCGCCCAATAGTCCCTATATGTCGGGCATCTGGGGCAACATCCACACACGAAGTTCGCTTACCAGAGTCTATATTCATCAGGATTGGTTCTATGTCTCGATCCTGTAGTTGCTCCCTCCTCAAGGTCCTTTCATTCCAATCCCTGCAGGTTGCAAAGTGACCGAACTTTCGTTCACATAGTGGTTACAGTTTCTCTGTCACGGTTTTCGGGAAAGTGTGTTTGCGTTAGAGCGACACATCTTTTTGCCCGGTACTCTGAGGTAAAGTTATACTTCTGAAACCGTTGGACCCAGTCGGCCGTCTGTTTCTTTAAGTTGTGAAAGCCCAAAAGCCAAGTGCATGTAGAACTGCTTCAGGTTCCACAACTCTTGTCCTGTCATACAATAGTTCCGTTGGGCCTTGGACAGAGCTCTACTGAAGTAGGCTAGTACTAGCTCTTCTCCGTCAGGCTCTCGCGACAGGATATCTCCGATGCCCACCTCAATAGCATCTGTGTCAACGATAATTTCCTATCAGGAATGGGATATTTAGAACCGGGTCATGCAAAGGGCGTTCTTAAGGTTCTGGAAAGCATCCTCAACTTGGTCGGATCACTGAAATGCTCGCCGTTCCTCGATCAGTCGTTTTCAGCGATTGTGTGATGTTTACATGCTCTGCCACGATGAGAGTCAGGGTGTGCAAGGGACATGAGACCCAAGAGCGGTCGTAGTTCTTTTGTATATCTTAATCCGGACCACTAATTGACGGCTAGCACCTTGTGGGGGTGTGCAGTTACTACAGCATGACTTTCCGTGTATCGAGGTAGCGCCTTATTTTCTGTATAGCTAACACTTCTTTGGGTTTAGCTTGAAGTTGGTTTGGCATTGGGGATGTCGTTGAGCTTCCGATAGTCAACGCAGAAGCGTAGATCTCTATGCTTCTTTTTCAGTACCGCTACCGGCGAAGATCACGGGATATCGGATTCCTCTATAATATCTTTCGTCTTCATTACCACTATCCATTTGCTGTTTCCTTCAGCTTCGTTACCAGGACACGGCGAGGCGGCTGCACCTGTATGAATGCGATGCATTACTCAGTAGAGAGAGCCATAATCGTTAGTCATAATACAGCCTGAAGAAGTTCTGAATTCTGCGAGGAGGATAGAGATCTTCTTCTTCTCGCCTAATGAGAGGTGTCAGCTGCCTCCTGGACAAGTTACCCAGATGACTATCCAGTTTCTTCTATGCTCGGTCGTCTCTCTGTATCTCTGTCCGCAGCCATTACAGAGGCGAACAGCTCACAATTCCCCAGGGTAGACTCGCTAAGCATCTCTAGGTTACTGTTGATGGCATTAAGAATCCTAAACAAGATAGTCTCTTGGAGCTGGAAGCAGCGCCCTAGAGACACTGTCCAACGTCATGCTCTCGTTAGGAGTATCTCTACCCGTGTCGTCACCATTCTTTCGCTCCACGCCGGAACCACTGCTCAATCTATAAATAAGAGCCTCACTGACTGCAACCTCTTCTCCGGATGGTTCAGCAGGATCTCGTCGCGGTCCAGAATGGAAATGAAAAACAGGGCGTCCAGCCACAGGATGCATAGGCGATTGCGGCACGAAAACCTGCAATTGTAGCTCGCTCTTGCCAATGGTCAGCTCCAGGTAAGCTTCCTCTGTTAAAGGCAGGGCTTCAATCTGGGCGATTCGAGATCATAGCGTCTGAATCCTTTTATGTGGTTTGAGGCTGGTTCTCTGACGCCTCACTTAGAAGCCTACGTGTGAATGGGACATGGCTGGTTCTGCACGCTGCTGTCTGTAGTTCGTATATCGCACGGATTACTGCAGAGCTATTGACGGGCAGAGTAGAGGTAATACTACTGTTGCGTAGTTACCGTACCTGTTTTGTGGTCCTCTCGTCGGGGCTTCTTCTGTTGCCTCGTCAACGAATGATGTGCTTGTAATGTAGTTTATTGTTTGCTCTAGCTAGGATGATTCTCAGTGCATATCAATAAAGGATAAGCTTCGGCGATCCAGATTGTGGAATAAAGGAAATTTCAGGGGGAATTGAAGAAGCATCACGAAGTTCACTTGACTGAATATTAGTACCACTAATAAGGACACTAGATAACGTTCCTGGTCACTGGGAGCTGAGAAAATTCTCGCGCGTCTCACGGCCATTTGTCATCTCGCTGCACGAGAGCATCACTTATTTTTCGACACAACACTACAATTACACGCGATGATGCATACCCTCAATCCGGAATGTACTTCGGCACTTTGATGAAACTACATTGTTTTCCACGGATCCCTATTTTCGCGCCAATTTCTGGTCACAAGTAACTGTGTCCGGGATTACATATCGACTGCCTCATTTCTGGGGTGAACACAGGATATTTATACGCTCCTATTCCCCACTCAATACTTTACGTTACCGCTATATTATCGGGGCATTTGTTTTCGCGGGATAGTAAGCGTCATCTAACATATCGTCATTTATCTAACATCTCATTGGCTATTTATTCATCATGTGACTTTTTCCTCGCGTCACAGGTATCTTCCCCGTTACAAGTCAAAATCCATTCCCCCAAACGTCTGGATGAAAGACCATTGCAGAAATACTTAATCCTTGAACCGACTAACCGAAGGAGGGTTCTACATACCACGCGCTGGTTGACAGGGTTCTTTTCACGAAACTGTAGGATTTAAGGCATCTGCTAACTAGTGGACCAGGAACATTATATGCAGGCTAAATATTACGTTTTATTAAAATGGACAATTGCACATGATCCAGATTACCTACATATACAATCTATATATCAAACTGATGGGCAAAAAATTACATAATACGAAATAGATTCGGGTGCCACAGCTAAATCCTGTCTCAAGTTTCCGCATCATATTGGGTCTTGCAATGGTTAGTGAAGCCCTAGTGTCTACCAGCACCATGTAAGGACCATCCTGAATCCTAGCGATGCGCTACCCTCCTCAGCGTTCACCACCACTGTGTTCAACGTGTAGCGAGGAGTATATGTTGGTAGCACCTACCCTCTTCACTCTAGCCCTTAATAGTTTTTCTTGTCCCAGGTCGGGTGCCCGGGCTCTCCGTAACTCCAGCACATACGTCAACCGCCCCCACTTCTATGACGGTTAAGCTGTTGAGGTTAATGCTGTCATTCGCGGCCGTCACAGCAATGGTCAGAACCGGGGTGGCTGTTCCGCTGCCATTGTTTCGCTAGGAGAAGCTGCTGTTTCATCTCCTGATCATTCACACTGCTGCTAAATGCGTGGAGTTCTTCCTTGTAAATAAAAGTGTGGGGGGATATTCTCAGAGTTTTGTACCGCTCTACCTCCATGGCGAATTCTTCTAAGGTCAACTGGGCTTGGTAAGTGGTGGGCAGGTAATATTCTCCACAGCGTCGCTCCAATGGTGTAATTAAGGCATCGGTTAAACCTCTGGCAGGAGAACTGCGAAGAGTTTCGCCTGCTTGCTCCTGCAGAACAGCCAGATTTGTGTCGCCTTATCCAACTGCGTCCAGGTGAGTAAAAATGGCCTCCAGCTGTCGTTTAAACATCACCCACAACGAGGTGTAATCGAATTTCGGAGGCTTCACTGTTTTTGCTTCAGCCGGTTCCATTATCGCAGAATCGTACTCAACTTAAGTAAGGATCTTGGCTTTTAGATCATGACACATCTCCTCCACTGTGGCGTTTAACATTCTTTTGCTTTCTTTCGCCTCCTGGTCCAACCTCTCTTCCACTGCGGCCTCTATCATCCTCTTATTTTTCTTCCTCTGCTGGTCTAACCGTTTTCTTTACTGATCTAGCCATTAGTTCTTTCTTCCAAGTCATATATAGTGTCTTCGAACTCCTTTGCAACGTGTCTTTCAAGTGTATCACAGCACCATTTATCAATATAAACTCATAGATTTCCAGAGCCGATGTAAAGACCAAGTGGAATTTCATTTTCTCTAGTTTGTTCTTCAGTTCAGCTCCCAACTCCACAATTCCAGATATCATCTGCTTTCCGGATTTCATGCACTTCACTTTGTCTCTACCTTTCCGGACTTCACCGTCTTCATTTTAGTTAATAATCCTTTAAATATTTCCTCAATGGTGGTGTTTAGATCCCACTTCTGACACCAGTCTTCTCCGATTCGCTCTCACATTTTCCTTGAGCGTAGCGTTGCAATTAACGACGCGCGAAACAGTCTGTTTATTTGCTTATTTATTTCTCGGTTCGCTTCCTAAAGTGTCGTACTCAGGACTCTCTTCTCTCTCCATGAATGGCTCACTTAAGAGTTGAACACAGGAATCCTCTTCTGTCCTCCCGATCTCTCACTTAAGTGTCGAACAAAGGACTCTTCATCTCTCTTCAGTCAGTCGCTCACTGAGGTGAGCACCTGCCAATCTCTTCTCATATCGCTCAATGACACGTTTAACGCGGGACTCGTCACACAAAAATTGTGAGTAAACAGCAAAGCAATTAATGTCACAACAACCCAGGCGGCGAAATGCTCCTCTTATATCTTAGGAGCCTTCAAGAAGGTTCGGTAAGCCGCGCGTCACCGATGGGAGCGAGGTCTAAGCTTTGTCGTACTTCCCGATTAGTGTTCCAGATGCCTCGTTGTTCGAATATGCTTTCCACCTTTCTCCCTCCCGAACCAAACTTGCGCCAACTACCGCTGAAGAACACGTAGTAGTTCGGAAGTTCGGCTCCATTACAATACTGTTGCAACAAATGAGAATGTGTCATGACATCCAAATAGTTGAACAGGTAGTATTCAAATATGAATGAAGAAATGAAAAATAGTGGTAGATTGAATGCAGAGAGGAAATTTATGGAAAAGTTACCAGTACACTAGCACCTCGAAAAAACGTGAAGGGTTATTACACCAGATATGCAACAATACATATTCTTAATGCAACACTTGTTTTCGTAAGGTACTGACATACTTATACGACAAACTCCTTTTAATTTTGTCAAAGCTTGTTTTAATATTTTATTCTATTGGGTAAGGCACACTTTCTCTCCATCTTTCTCCTTCCTTTCTGTATTCCTTTTCATTTTTATCCACATTGCTCTCTCTGTGCAACTTGCATGTTACGACGTTTTGAAAACCAACAACAAAATTACTTTTCTGGAGTATTAATAATAAATGAAAACATAAATAAACGGTTTAACAGTACATAAACTTCTTTTTCCTTATTTTTACAATGAGATTTGGAACTATTCTGTTTTTTTTACGGTAATCGGTTTACGTAAACAAATAATGGTAACCAAATTGCTATAATATGGCAATTATTCTTAAGCATTCATTCATTTTCAAGTTAAGTAACAAGACTTGTCAGAAACATTATGCTTATCTAGACACTTTCGTTATGTAACCTTTCTCAAAACTCTGAATAAATAAAACACGTTATGAGGAGTTAGTGATGTTGGAAAGGTTCTAAGATACTAATTCAGTATATAAATTATAGTTTTTATGAAGAATTTATATGTACATTCGACTTCAATTTTATTACATTTAAAACATTTAGATTTTTTCTTTTGCGCCCCATTAGAACCTCTCCCTTTGGGACAAAATAAACATATAGCCTTTTTACTTTCTCTACTACGTATAGCAAGTAGGGGAAGTATTGTATTCCACCCAAAAATTCGATATCAAGATTTCACCGGAAATATATGTTTTGAGGCCCCCTGAATCCAAAAAAAAAAAAAATTTTGGAAACATGTCCGTGTGTGTGTGTGTGTGTGTGTGTGTGTACGTGTGTGCCTGTGAACAGCATAATTCAGAAACGAACCGTCGGATAAACACCAAACTTGGTATTTAGGTTCAGTATCTTCCAGAGATGCGACACGAAAGTTTTCAAGAAAATCCCCCCACCCCAGATTACCCTTTACATGGAACTTTTATCGAAAATTTTAATTTTCTCAAAAATGGCTCTAACGATTTTGATTAAAATATTATATGTTTAAGATATTTTCATGACAAATAAAATATATATCTTGAATTTTCTGGGAATGTCTCCAAAAGAATTCTTCATTGTGAACGACTTTTGCATAGCTGGTAAATTATAAGAGATAGACAAAATTTTACTATACAAAAAATGTAGATCGCTTTAAAATACACAATTTATGTCATATACATTTTTTGTGTTGAGTGAACCACTTTCGAGATATTGCTTGTTATTCCCTAAATTTTTTCGATACTTATTTTCTCAAATGGGAATTCGTTATTCATTGTTTTGTCTTGGATATGCAAAGAGTATTAATCTGTGGCAAAAGGAACGGTGCTGCACCTAGCAACCAGCTATTAAGATATATGTATATGCTTAAAGGCTACTGTATTTCTATATTGCCCTTGTAAATATATATTCCCCTTACATCTACAAGAAAATTAGCAATAAGATAGAGTCTGCAAATGTTTATCTCGATTAACATGAAGTAGATGGAGAATAAAGGTTTGTAAAAATAGTTTGTACAAGAGTAGAGAAAGTCATGTGAGTGTAACACATCAGATTTTTTTTCAATACTTATTTTTTCAAATGGGAATTCGTTATTCATTTTTTTGTCTTGGATATGCAAAGAGTATTAATCTGTGGCAAAGAGAATGGTGCTGCACATGGCAACCAGCTATTAAGGGTATGTCTATGCTTAAACTACTGTATTTCTATATTGCCCTTGCAAATACAAAACAAGGGGAACATAGTAGGTCTTAAGCGATAGTCAAATATTTTTAGAACTGATCGCTATGTGTAAAATGTAATTCTCTTTGCATGTCAAAAGATCGTTTCTGGAAATGCTTATCTCGATTAATATGAAATAGATGGAGAATAAGAGTTTGTAAAAATAGTTCGTACAAGAATAGGGAAAGTCATGTGAGTGCAACACATCAGAATTGTTTTGTCCTGGTAATGCAAAGAGAATGGAATACTCCACATAGCAACCAGCTCTTAAAATATTTGACTATCGTTTAAAGCCTACCAATTCCCTTTGCAACATCTCGATTAACATGAAGCATATTGAGAGTAAGCGTTTGTAAAAATTGTTTGTACAAGAGTAGAGAAAGTCATGTGAGTGTAACACATCAGGTTTTTTCTAAATAGTACCTAAGGTATGTTGTGTGTCAATTTTCATAACAATCAGTTTGGCCATTGCTGCGTGAAAAGATTACATACATATGCAAGCAAATATTTTAAAAAGCAATTTTTGGCTTGAACATAACCCAAGTATTAATTCACAGGCCGACCAAATTTGAGTTTCAAAAACCTTTTTCTGTGAATTTAGCTCATTTTTATATTTTTGAGTATGCTGAATCCATAAACGGTCTTCATTTTTCTCTATCAGTACTGTGTTTTTCAATTCTGATTTTATTTACTATCACATACAGTTATTTAGCAATCTCTTGTTAAAACTTAGTAAATGTTCTTGACATAAAAGTGTTCTGTTATAATTATAATCTTATATATAATGTAAATCATATATCAACTCCTTGGAATTTATATATCATCATCATCATCATCATCATCATCATTATTTCCTTACTAATGTGTTCTCCTTCTCTTCTCTGTAAAACTTCATAGGTTGCTCTTCCTCTTATGAGATGACTCTGAGTTTTCTAAATGCAGTGACCAGCAATAGTCACCAATCATAGAAACATTCCAACGTCCTTGATATCTGCCCTACAAGACTCGATTTAATCTTTCCCCCTGCTCGACACTGACTGCTTCGAGATTTTCGGGAAAGAAGTCTAAATGTGATTTAAGAAAGTGAAGTTTCAAGGTCATCAGACAGCCCAATTTTTCAAACTTGTGAAGCACGCTTTGAACAACGTTCTTGTAATCTCCATCCTTTGTATTCGCCAAAAATTTGGAAACAACATCTCTGATTGCAGTCCACGTCTCCTTTTCATCATACGTCATTGTAGCAACAAATTCGTCGTCACATATTAATTTGCGGATATCAAGTCCAACAAAAACACCTTCTTTGAGTTTGGCCTCTGACAAATAAGGAAAACATTCACACAATATTTGAAACATCTCCCAGTTTTAGAAAGTGCTTTCACAAATTGCTTCATCATACCTAGGTTAATGTGCGGTGGGGCAGTAGTATTTTTTCACGTTCGATAAGGCTCAAACACGCAACACTTTTAGTTCCAGGAACGAGACTTTAGCGAATTGGCCATTTGTATCGGATCCAAAGTTGATCTCTGGCTCTGTTGTCCCACTCACACAGAAAACATGGATACTTCGTAAATCCTGCCTGCTGGCCAAGTACCATGCATATAACCTTCAAGTCCCTACTGATCATCCATTTATGATCTGTGTATTTTACTTTTGTAAGGATCAGTTGTATGTTTTCATAAGTTTCTTTTAAGTGCACTGAATGACCAATTGGCACTGATGCATATTTGTCTGCGTAATGTAAAAGAACAGCTTTTAAGCTTTTTTTAAAGAGAAATCAATAGATAGCCTCCAAGCTTTTTTTTCATACTCTATTACAAATTTATGCATTAATCCAGGTATGTCGGAACAAAATACCAAGTCACCTTCTTGTTCAAAGTAAGGGTAAATTGCAACTCTCTCTTCCTATAGAAACGAACACACCTACCTTCAGCCAGTAAATTACTTTCTTTCAATCTAGATGCAAGTAGTTATAACTTTACTTTGGTTAGACCTAGGCCTCTCGTAAGGTTGCTGACTTCAGACTGAGTAAACACCTCACGGTTCGGATTTCTAGCACACTCGAAAGTAGGATTTGCTTCATCACTTGAATCCGCTGAAACACTATCGCTTAACATGTTTGTAGGAATTGCAATTTCTTGTAGCGACTCTGGAAGTTGAGGTATTGGAATGCCTGGACCATGAGAAATCGGGTGGTTGGCAGATGGAAAGATTGGGCATAAAATATGTTTTTTGTTTTTGGAGTTATAACCACTAACATCAGTGCAATAAAAGTAACAATTGTCACAGTGGTTCGTTTGCTCCCGCCACACCACCGGGATGCCGAGTATGAAACTCTTTTTCATTCCCTTTAACTATTTTCTTAAGTCTTCTATGCACACATAACAAACCTCATGGGGTACCCAACATTTATCTTGGTCGCCCAGTTGAATGCCAAATATGCAAAGTACACCTTTTTAACGAGGTCTGTTATGTTTCGTTGATATTAACGTATCACATATTCACCACAAATATAACAGAATGAATTTGGAGAACTCACACAACCACAAGTTGTCATACTGCACACACATACTCACAATGAACCTTTTTCAAACTACGGAACACTTCCGAATTGATACTATCACTCTTTGATATCGTGTTATTGATAATTAATTTAGTTCAATGATGTACAACTTGAGTATAACTTACAGTTTCCTGCAACAAAAAAAGGTACTTAAGTGATTCGTATAAGCATCCAGTAAGCCGTGAGCCACAAATAAAAAATGCTGAAGAAACTGTACGTGCTACACACTTTTTATGCTGATTTTCAGGTTCAGCATGCAAAAATACATAAGGGAGAGGTGAAGTTATTAAAAAAAATGTTTAGTGGTTGGCCAGTGAATTGTTCATCTAAAATTGCCAGACAAATTTCAGTTGCAGTTTTACGATATACTAGAAGAACCCACAGCTCCGCTTGCAGTTTTGCGGTAGCAGCGGAAGTTCGCCTCTTCTCTCTCTCTCTCTCTCTCTCTCTCTCTCTCTCTCCCTGTCTGTCTCCTCACCTCTCACTTTTGCACTCTCTACCGCACCCACTAGGGCCCTTTCTCTTCCACTTCCTCTCTCCTTGTCATTTTCTCACCCATTATAGCTCTCCCTCCTCTCCTATTCTCCTTCCTTCGCTCCTTTTGCCTCTCGATACAACGCGCAGTCATGTGATGTTCTAAAAACTAGTAATTAAACTGAATTTTCTGGATAATTAATAAACATTTAAAAATAGAATGCACTTCCTTATCCTTGAAATGCGATCAGAACTACAGTTATCTGTGATTACTGATTTGCTTACGGGTAACACTGAAAAATTAGCATATCTTCGTAATATTCATCTATCGAAATATTATAGGTAACAAAATTTGTTAGAAATATGCTTTTATTTTGTAACATTGTTCAATAAATTCGATAATAAGCGAAATATTTAGATTTTTGCTTTCTCTACACTATGGTACGTACGTATTGGAGATATATCGGATTCCATCCAAAAATTCCATGCCGAAATTTCACCGAAAACACATGTTTTGAGGTCCCCTGAACACAAAAAAGGAATTTTAGAAAAAAGCTAGCTTGCGCGTGTAGCGTGTGTGTGTGTGTGTGTGTATGTGTGTGTGTGTGTGAGAGAGAGAGAGAGAGAGAGAGAGAGAGAGAGAGAGAGAGAGAGAGAACGGCATAGCTAAAAAAACGAACGGTCGGGTAAATACCAATAGTCTAGCATCTTCCATGGATGCAACACGAAGATTTTCCTGAAATTCGTCTCACCCATCCAAACTACCCTTTACATGGAAAACGTTTCGTTTTTCTTTATTTTCTGAAAAAAAAATGGCTCTAAAGATGTTTATTAAAACATTGGCATGAATGTACATCCTGAAATTTCTGGCAATAGCCTGTGAAGTCTTGTTCATTATGGTTAAACTTTGTCTAACCAGTAAACCATGAGAATAGACAAAAAAACTTACTATAAGAAAAATGCAACTTTCGTTGAGATATGCAATTTATGCCTTTATTAAAGTTTTTATGGAATCATGTTTCAGACATATGCAGTATACTGCTTTTGTTTACAATTATTCAAAACTTATACATTTTTGCAAGTGCTTAGTCACCAGTATTTTGTTTCTCGTTGTATGAGAAGACATTTAATTTAATTCCAATGCCATCCAGCATATAGCAATGTGATGTTTACCTTTTCTTTTGAAATAATTTATTTCTCCACGTTTCTGAAATAAACATTTGAATGAAGTTTACACAATGTGTTGCACTTATTGTTTAGTTTATATTCATGTCTAGGCGTGGTGAATAATAGAACCTAGATGGAAGAATCACTGTTTATACTGCATGTGTATAATAACGTGAATTGTAATAGGTAGAAAAAGACGTGTGAGTGTACGTAAAATATTTTTATTTTGCACTCCATTAGAACCTCCATTTAAAATGGGATTTTGGGGTTTCGGGTAGTTCATTGTACACGTTAGTATAAATTATTATAAGAATGAAAAATTTCTAGAGCACTAATTGCTATAGTTTTAATTTAATTATATACTTGTATGTGAAACTTTTGGCGGTTGCTTTATCGTTGGTATGCCATTTGAATATCGATGATGAGTAGCTCTGCAACTCTGAAGTTCTCGTGCGGCGTGTGAAGGTGGTGATGAAGAGCAATTCCTTAACTTATCGAAATGATTGGCACCTTTATGCGAATTTATTTTTAAAAATGTTCAAGTCACTGGATTTCAGAGCGTGAGATATTTAACTCTCTTTGAAACTACAATTAAATACCTGGCTGGTTTATGATTCTTTCACAATTATTTTACTACCTGACTGGATCTATCTTAGCATCTTTAGGCAATCGGGTACTAATCCTCGTCAGCATTATTTCTATCCATTCTACGCTTCTTTCGCAGAGGATAATTCACTTGGTCTGCTACAGTACAATTCCACCGTCCAAACCTGTAGGTACGAGGAATAAATTTAACTTGCGATAGTTCGGATTTTGACCATGCTTCTTTTACCACCGGTCCAGTACGTCTGTACCCATGGTGGCCAACGGGCGTCTCTCCGGCGTCTTCTTCTTGCTTATGGCACGGTTTCTACATTTACATTGTCTAACATTAAGTCTCGTTGCTAGGTTACGTAGTTTTGATCTTGTGGATCTTCCCCCCTCTTAACAACTAGCTTTGTACGCATTGTCTTTCTATCTTCTGTTTGGCCATGAACAATAGTCTGCTTGGTGTGGAGGATCTGCGATCAACTCGTCTACATTCAGATTTAGCCCGATCGCTGTATGTAAGATATTTTGGCATATTAAAAGCCTGGCCCGCGAATCTTCATAGTAGCCTCCATTCTTATTTCGCTTTTACCATAACTTAACCTTCCTTGCCATTCTGAATTATAATGTACAACATGCGTTTGTATGAGATACTATACATTGAGCGTTACATGTTAATTTTGTCTGAAGTTTCTTGATATGACTTTATAATAAACTCCAATTTCCATTTTCATTACTTTAAATGTTTACATTACTTTTCGATAGATAATTAATTTTTACTTTCTCTTCTACGTACTTACAGTAAGCAGAGGAAGTACTGCATCCCATCAAAAAAAAAATCGATACAGAGATTTCACCGGAAAGACATACTTATTTTAAGGCCTGCTGACCACCAAAAAGAATGTTTTCTTTCTCTTACTTACCTATAGTTAGCAGAGGAAGTATTACATTGCACCAAAAATACGATACCGAGATTTCATCGGAAATATATATTTTGAGACTCACTAAATCCAAGAAAAGCATTTTTATAAAAAGATCCGTGTATGTATGTGTCTGTGAACAGCATAACTAAAAAAGGAAAAGTCGATTAAATACCAGACTTGGTCGATTTCATTTTAGGCCTTTAAGGAATAACTTAACACCGAATTTCTCTAGCCACTATCATTTATTTTTGTATAGCTTTTACGAAGTATTGCTACGAAATCTTATTAGGTGCAAGGGAAATACAGAAAACCGAAGCAATAGTCGGATGTTTAAAATTCGGCTCCCTAAATGCCTGTCTTGAAATTCCATACTCTTTCCATGACATGGCGAGAAACAACAGAATAGCAATGGTGGTTTGAAAAATGACAAGAGTATTGAAAAGCTTAAAGAATTAATAACGGATATGTCGAAAATGACAGTGCTACAAAATAGGTTATTTGAAATAAAATGCGTATTTTAAAGGGATCTATATGTTCTATCTTGTACATCTTTGTTTCTTTCTTATGATATACCATTTATACAAATTATGGAAAATTCCTTATAAATGAGGCTTCACAGTCTATTCGCAGAAATTCAATATATATTTTATGATCATGTAAATCTTTTAAACATATTGTATTTTAATCAAAATCGTTAAGAGTCATTTTTGAGAAAATGCAAAATAACAAAAAATATTCCATGTAAAGGGTAGTTTGGGTTGGGGATTTTCTGGGAAATTTTTATATCGCATCCTTGTATTATGCTGAACTTAAATACTAATTTAGATGTATATAATTCTTTTCGTTTTGAGTTATGTTGTTCACACACACACACATAATACATACACTTGCGCGAGCACTTTTCTTCTTTCTTTATTATGGAATCGATCAGCACAACAATGTGCTATAAGATCCGGAAGCAAAGTTAATAAATAATAACAAGATAAATAATGGCAAGAACGGAGGTCAGCCGCATTAGGCCCCTCTGTCAGTAAACAGTATTAGGTAAAAGCATTTGTGAGGGTCTTCTCATTCTGAGGTGCTGTCGGGAGAGAAACTGTCCTGCGAGAAACGATTCCTAGTCCTAGGAATTGCAGCAGTTCTTTTACCTAGGAGTCAAAAAATACTCTGAGTCAAAAAATAAAAAATAATTTGAAGTTCATGAAGTAACTGAGTGTTGCTTAATATCAAGGGGCACTCAATATGGGTCTTAAAATTTTATTTTGGAATACTTGTAGCCGATGAATCTTGGCAGTTCCACCCCAAACTGGATAAACATAGTAAGCAATCGTCGAAGTAAAACCTGTAAGAGAACTAACTGCATCCGCAGGGATGATTTGCGATTGAAATCAGTGCACAGTTTACGTAATCTGGAGTACGCCAAGTTCAGTTTGGAAGTGATATGAGAGTACCAGGTCAAGCGACGATCGAAGTGCACGCCCAGACAATTAATACTGTCATCTGTACGCTTACAGGGTATGGGGACGGATTGCAAAGTGATAGGAGGTGGAATAGTGGAACGACGTATAGTGAAAATTATAGCGTCGTGTGAGTTTTTGTAAGTTAAAACAATCCTACAGTTTTTAAACTAATGCGCCAGAGTATTGAGGGACGTTTGAAATAGTATTATCGAGATCATAATGTGCAAGGAAGACGGCTATGTCATCAATGTAATACATTGCAGTATTTCACTGGTGAAGATATTGAATAACACTTGACTAAAAGGGAACCTTGAGGAACTACAAATTGGGTGCACAACTGACAGAGTAGAACCATTTCGCATCTGAAAAGTGGGATGCGAGCGGAAGCTTGCGACCTCTCAATAAAAAGAAATCGTCAATCCAAGCTCTCGAAGCTTATAGAGCAGATCTACGTGCCATACTCAATCAAAGGCTTGTTGGAAGTAATGCTGCGACTGTGTGTTGTCTGAGTTCAAAATCCCGTGAAATATCCCCAATTAACCGCAGCATTTGATGGGTCGTAGAACGGTATTGTCGAAAACCAAATTTTGTAACGGTATTGTGAGATTCTCTATTAACGATTTGTTCAGTCTGATTTGGATAAGTTTCTGAAAAAACTCGGAAAGAGCGGAGAGCAGGATTATTGGACAATGACCAGAGGGCAATTAGTATGAGATTCCAGGTTGGCGAGGAACGATAACCTCATTATGCTTCCACGAGGGTGGAAAAAATTCGAGGCGAAAAATACCATTAAAGATATAAGTTAAATAGGCCAGAGCCTTCGCGTTAAAGTGTTTTAGCACAACATTGGGAATAAGGTCGTGCCCAGAGTTTTTTTTAATGGGAAGGTTATAAAGCAGCCAGCGCAGTTCCCGGTTGAAATGCAGCGAATCATTTCGGGGGCTGTCGAGGATGTGGCAATCGCAGTTTCAATCTCCTGAGTGAATTTAGCATCAACTATAGGGTTGGGCGTGAATGTAGTTTGAAAAACATATAAAAATATAATTGCTACATTCATATAACTTTCTCCTTCTGTATTTTTAAAACTCTCCTTAAGAAAAGCTTATTCTACTATGTACTTGTTGCTTTTATTTCATTGTGAATACAAGAGGGATACAGGAGGCTTAGCGATATTCAAATCTTGAAAAAGCGGGTTGTAATTTAATGACTTTGATATTCCACGAGAAAAAATGTATTACATTCACATGCATTTTTCTAGCTACTATCGTTTATTTCTGTGTGACTTCTACGAAATTTTCTTGCAAAAGTTAAATTTTCTAAATTAAACTGAGTTTTTTTATTTAGGGGTGCTCTTTAACTATTATGGTCCTTAGCGTCCCATTCTATATTGGGCGCGAAAGACAGGAAATTTTGCTCAGAGGCCTCTTGATTGAGGTTCTTTGAACCCGCAACCTCGGGAACCAGAGGTCAGCATGTTATCCCTAGACCACGGAGGATGACACCTATTTTTCTAACTTTTTCATGTTAATCGAGATAAATGTTTGGAGAAATACTTTCCTAATACATTTTGTTGTAGGTATGAAGCGCACACAGAAAGTTGAACCGATAGTCAAATTCTTAAAAAGGGATTGGCTGTATGCTGGCTTTAAAATTACACACTATTTCCATGACGTCACAAAAAAACTGAATGCCGGCAGCACTCAAAAATGACAAAGATATGAACAATTCATACCAGAAACAACGAATATCTTGGAAATGGCTAATGCCATAAAAATACTATTTGTAACAAACGTGCTTTAAAGAGATCTATTTTTTTGTGTTGAAGTTTCTCTATATATCTTTGGTTTCTATTATACAACATTATGCAAAACTCATTCAAAATGAAGAGCAGTTCACAGACTATTCCAAAAAAGTTAACATATAAGTACGTCCTATTAATTAGTAAACATCTTAAACTATAGTATGTTTATAAAATTCGCTAGAAGCATTTTTAAGAAAATCAGATATAACAAAATTTTTTTCATATAATGAATACTTTGGGTTGGGAGATTTTCTTGAAAATATTTGTGTCACATCCTTGGAAGTAGTTGAACTTAAAGATGAAGTTTGGCATTTAACCAAATTTTCATTTTTGAGTTATTTATGTTGTTTACAGACAGACAACACCTTCCTGTATCCACTACAATTACGTGCTAGTAGGGGGAGGGAGGCAATTCATCCCAACCGAGATTCCAACTCAAGGGTTTAGATTAGAACGCAAACGCTCTACTTCTACATCTTGAAGGTGGGCACGTATCTCAAGATTATACCTTTCTGAGTTGAATGCAACGTTTTGAACGATTAGAAGAAACTCGATCATTGGTGGAGTTTCCTACTGGCCTTTAAAATGACATCTTCGACAATGCCTCTCCAAGCAGACATTGTGCCTCTCATAGTCCAGTATACTTAATCTCAGGCTTAGCTTAACTAATCCGATCAGTCATTTGCTTTATCTTTTGAACTTGCAGACTGGAGCAAGAAGGGAAAAAATAAATAATACAAAAAGACTGATCGATTACTTTACTCACTAAGCTCCTTGCGTGTGCATAACTCTCAGCACTCACACATATGCACACACAAACAAGCACGTACGCTTAATCCCTTGATAAAATACACAGCCTTCCTGAAGAGGGGGAAAGCAGGGCGAATACAACACAAAACGATCCAAGAGGGGAATTTTATTATTAATTGTTCTGATTGAAGGAGGTAGATTTATTGTGCTTGGGAATGAAAAATCACCAAGTTTCCCTGTAGCTTAGCTTTTGTTTCCCTTACCTCTGTTAGTGACTAGATCCAGGCGCCATTATTCAAGAGACAATGGCTATTGGGGGGAAAAACTTTGCTGGAGATATGTAATGTTACAGAGGGTTGTGTTCCATCACATTGTAGAAAAGCTCTTTGGAGCATGTTTAGTGCTTTAATTTTAAATATTTTGGAAATTGCAATTAAATTTGACCCGTGGTGTTTAAAATCATAAATTGACAGAAAATATATTCAAACACAATAAACAGCATAAACTAGTTTTTATACGTATTTTCATTCTTACCTTTAAGTGCATAACTATACAGAAAGTAAGTGCATTTTCTATAAACAATCCGATGTGTTGCATTCATATGACTTAAATGGTATTTAAGCTCAGCGTCTTTGGGATGAGACATAAAGATTTTCAAGAAAATCTCCCACTTCAAATTACCCTTTACACGAAACATTTTGAGTTTCTCAAAAAGTCTAACGATTAAATCTCCGAATATTTAAAATATTTGCAAATAAAATGTATATCTTGAGCTTTTTGGAATTAGCTCAGGTAGGAAGTGCTTTTGATTTTGAATCAAGTTTGTATATTTCGTGTAAACTGATAAACCATAAGAGTTGAACGAAAGCTTACTGTAAATGTAGATATCGTTAAAGCACACAATATATGTGAAATAAATTTTTGTGGCATTAACATTTTCCTAGGTATTCGTTGTTATTGGTTAGAATTACTTTATACTTTTTTGAAGTGCTAAGTAGCCGTTCCATTGTTTCTTGTAGTCATGAAAAGAGAGAAATTTCAAAGCCATACATAGCGACCCGCTTTTAAAGATTTGACTCACGTCATCCTGCTGTATCCCCTTATACTTACATAATTAAACCATTTATGCAAAGGTATATTTAGATTAACATTACATGTATATAAGAATAGACGTTTTAAAAATATAGTTTAGCTGATTTGGTAGAGAAAGTCATGAGAATATAACACATCAGATTTTTTTTCATATAAGTTTACGATGAGGAAAAACTGACTTGTGATATGAACAATGTCATTTCCGCATTTAGCATGTAACCATGGAGGAATAAAGACAAGTATGGTCTAATTTGAAAATTACCCCAGACAGAAATTTTTATGTACAAGATAAGGTGGATTGAAGGAGTAGTTTTTGTATGAATAGCATACAAAGTATTACAGGATATTTGTACAACAGTGGCGGATAGAAAAATTCCTATGAGTGTACCGCTTCAGGTTTTAAATTATGTCGAATGAAATAACGCAACAATTATAGCTCGTATTAAAGTAGCTTATCCTTCTATTAAAAGTAAAGCAACAAACAGCGTAAAATTGCTGTGCTCTATAATATGCGAAGGGGAAAAAGAAAGCACAAACTGTTCACATTTCCAAGAGATATTGAAGGAATCTTAGCGCAGTAATAAGCAACGTTGTTCAGCTGTCAAGTTGTGAAGTTCTGCTGCTGGGGAACTAAAGAGAAAATAATGCTTCACACATGTTTCCTTACTGCTTCGGAAAAGCATTTTCTTTACTTCTGCGTGATTCTTTTTATGTCGATTCTATTTCAAGTGTTCATAGTCCAAGTAAATTTCTATTTGATGCTGTTTCATACACTATAAAAAGGAGCCTTTCAATTTTACTTTGCAGCGTTTCTAATTTTAATGCTAAAACCTGGGACGAAAGTTTAATATATGCGGATGAGAACCCATAGATCAAAACTAATTTTCTTTGATGTTTCAATGGGCTAAGGGAAAAGAATGCTGATGATGATGATGATGATAATAATAATAATAATAATTGGGCAGTTCCTTTGTGAAAATTACGTAACATTAGTCTGAGCATAAGGGAGAAACTCGTAATGACACCTTTTTAAGGCAACTTGTAGGAGAGTGTGTGCACGCGTACGCGCGCGCGAGTGATTGAATTCACAACTGTCGCAACAAAACTCATGATTGAAACATATTTGAAGGTACCCATTTGTGCCAATGCACCTTTATGCATATAAAGCCTCTATTCATACCAATACAAACATAGTGCGTATGTGTTAGCATTTTGTGAAAAATATATTTGAAAAATCTAATGTTACGCTAGCATGACTTGCCATACACATGAAAACTTCACATTATCCCTTATACATATTAAAGTGTTCATATTAAAGGTGATTCCTCCATTCAGGATACATTTTTTTACTACAAATAATCGTATATTAAACAATATGGACTTGTTTGCGTGTATGATATGGAATACAAAACACAACTGTTTGCATATCGTAAGTCAGATGTAGTTTACTAATAAACCTATGCGGGAAACAGAGAAGAATCGCATAATATGTTTTATTACAATCCTAACATTACAAACAGGTTTGTTCTTGTGTTCAATATTGTGCATAATTGGCTCATTATGGCACGCGTGCCAATAATAGCAATGACTATTTTCTATAGTAATGACGTAAAAACTATTCCAAGTTGCCGTGGCTTATAGACACAACTAAGATGAAACCATATTCTTTTCTTTTAGTAACGAAGATGCAAAAATCTGTGTATCCTATTATATACAGAATAATTAAAATCTGAATTTATAATTAGTTACAATGCTGTGCTGATAATAGGCTACATTACAGTCCGTAACATCTGCTACTTCTTTACCAGGAAGCGAATGCATGCAAGTGCTTATGCTTCACATGCAGATAATATCAAATTAAATGTAGGGAGAGAAGCTAACGTTCTATTTACGAACATATGAGGACTCTCTCACTTATGTCAGCTATGGATTCCGAATTATTTCCTGATTTATTTCTTACAACTTATAATGTTATGATTGCATAACATGTATCCAACTCGTGGATTGTTGCACTCACTGTCGTTTGTACGACAAACACTCACTTGTGCAATATTCATCAAGTTTATCCTTTTCTTGCATAAATTACTATTATGAATATCCCATAATAGTTCAGTCTGGGAAAGCGGTAGATACTGTGGCGTGTATATGTATTGTCACGCCAGACACATTATTGTGTCGTCGGCGACAGTATTGTATTGGGGTACTTCTTTCGGCTTTGGGTTTGAAGTTCGTCTAGCGTGGTGACTCGCCACCTTCTGGCTGGCAATCCTAGCCAGAGGTGGAGAGAGTGGGGGAAGTGAGCGTTACTTCTTTGTGTGTTGTGTGCTGAGCGACACTTTTGGTCGAGTGTTGAGTCTGAAAGGTTGTATGCGAAGTTGTGTGAATATAACCTCGTGTGTGTAGCATCTCCCTTCAATTTCTTATTTTATATTTTGTGTGTGATGTACGGGCACCGTGCTTATACGGGATAAACCACAGGTAATGTAATTAATGTGAATTCCTATGTATTTTGTGATAACTATCCCACGCCTGCTCTGGAATGTGTTGTTTAAGATTCTGGTCCTCTTGCTGTCTCTGCAGCATGCCTCCCAATGTGCATGCTGGGGTAACTAAAATTTAATATATCTTGTAAACCTTTCTGGCCTCTCCCCAGTATGTAACAATATAACAATATAATATTGAATATGTCGAAACAGCTAATGCTTCCAAATGTTATTTGGCGTAAACTGTATATTTGAACGAGCTGTACATTTTTCGTGCAATAAGTGATAATTTGTCCACCTCTTGTAGTTTACTAGTTATTCAAAGTTATACAACATTAGTTCAGAGTGAAGACTTCATAGGGTATTCTCAGAACATCCAAGATACACATTTATTAGCCATGCAGATACCTACCATAAACATATGGTATTTTAATCAAAATCATCAGAGCCGTTTTTGAGAACACGAGAAATAATGAACATTATTCCATGTAAATGATAGTTTGTGGCTGGGGAGGGGGTTACTTGAAAATCTTCGCATGGCACGCTTAAACAGTCTGACTCAAATTAAAAATATATATACGTATCTAACATTTCGTTTTTGAGTTGTTCTGTTCACAGAAAGACAGACAGGCACGCACATAGGAACCTGCCTAAAACGCTCTTTTTCCAGTGAACAACAAAGGGTATATTTCTGGTGAAATCTCAATATAAAATTTTTACGTGCAATACAATGCTTCCTCTACCTACTTTGGATATAAGGTAGAGAAAGCAATAAGTTTCAAGATGAATATTAGCTTGGAGGGTATGCTTCTGTAGCAACAAAAGTAAATGGAAATATCTTGTATAGACTTTATTCAAAGATGCATTTTACTAATTAGTGAACGCTGCACACTTTTAAACCTAATATAAATGTATGAACACACATTAAGAGCGGGAAGTGGAGCTTTTGTAAACAAATAAAGCACATATTCTGGAAATAAGCTTTAAAATACAGCTGAAAAATAACGAGATGGTAATCTTTATGGACAATACTATTGGAAGGTGTAACATATCTCAAAATGATAATAGTAGAGATGGAAATGCTGTAGAAATGAATACTAGACGCACCGTAGAGGGGTAGGGTTAGATTCCCCCCTAACGCGTGTTGATTGGAATAGAATTTGCTTCCCTGTCGCTCCTCGGGTGACACTTTCATTCAGCGTATTTCAGCTTATTTGTCTAGGAAGAATAAATCTAGTTTTGGCTTTTCAGAATGATTGATTGATTCATTATCGTTCATGGTAATTCGTGTTGAGAGACATCCTTAAGTCAGAAACGTTGAGTGCCTCCCTGGTCGTGTGGTCAGCGAGCTGACTTCTCACCCGGAGGTCCCGGCCGAGGGTAGGAATTCTTCTTTAATTAGGATCATTCTCTACCATCCATTGGGTCTGGAAGTGTGGATATGAGGGTTGCAAAAATGACGAAAACCTATAGTAACCTATCCTAAAAAAAAAAGGTTTAAAGGTAAAAACACTATTAAATGTTCCAGACAAAGCCCTGATATGGCCATAGCAGTTAAAAGAGCTATAGAAATGAAAAAAAAAAGATTAATTATAAAGATAAATATACGAACGAACGGAGGGGGCCCGGGGCCCTCGAAACCGGGGCAGAGCACCGCACGCAGGTCAGTGGGCCCCTTGTGCTTCTATCTGTGGCCCGGGGAGGGAGGATAAGGGGAAAACCCGAAGGGCGACCAGATCTGGATGACGAAGGGCGAAAGTACAGACGAGGTCCCTAATGTTTCCAGATTGAACGTATCCGACGCCGCCCGGTCCTATCCACAAACCACCGAGCCTCTGGCAGTCGCCCAGCGGTGGAGCCCACTCGGAGGAGAGACCCACAGCGTCGCCACGGAAGAAACCTCTACAGAAGCACAGCCACTGCCCAGCTGCAACCCGCCGAACACCGTCTCCTGGTCCTAAAACCCTGAAACAGATAACAGGATGATGGGTACAGGAAATGAGAGGGAGGAGAGTCGTGGTAGAAGATGAACCACTACAGAGCTCGCCTGACGACCCGGGGAAACCACGAAAAACCCATGGGCCAGAGTGGGCGGTCGCCGGGGATCGAAACACAATTAAGTAAAAGTAATACAAACACTGGTAGTAAATACTGGCAAAACAATTGTATTATAGGATAAAATCTCAATCACTAGGCAACGCTAAAATCAGGAAATTCTGTGCGGTTCCTTTCTTGAAGAATGAAATACGTTTTTATTATGTGCATATACTAAACACCTGTACACAAATAACGTGGGCTTACTAAGTTTCTCGAGTGTAAAGGGAAATCCAAAGAAGTCGCAAAGATTTACTTCCGACTTCCCCTCCCGCAAGCAACTCTTTACCAAAAGAGCTGAAACTTATTTCTCGAGGGCCTTTTCACGGCATTCGTTTTTTCCTGTATTTGGACCTTTTACCGTTACCCTAGATGGAGTCTTTTCAGAGGCTTCTTTCACCGATTGTATACATCGATTCCTTATATCTCCATTCTGAAATGGTGTGCCCTAAGGCTTGAGTTCTAGCGAATGTTTGTAGCAGGACGAACAATGGGATAGCCGTCACTACCGTCTTTTGTAAGTACATATGTCTTGCTGTAGCTATGTCCAAACCCTTCAAGTCTAAAAGAGCAACTGACCAAAGCATTATTTTTTTATTTGTAACTTATTTAAATGTTCAGTTATGTCCGGCAATCATGCTTTAGCATTGATTTCGGTATCCAATATTCAACCATTGTTTCTAAAATAAACTTTTGTCCATTTTCTTTCAACCAAAGTTCGTTGTAGGGACACTTCAAGAAATGATTATTTTTAGCACATTCGGTGTTTCCTTTACAAAACAGAAATGCTTAGATATCTCTAGTATTAAGAACCAACTCTCCAGAAACGAATTTATCATTTATCGGCTTTAGATGGAATTGGGCTGATTCAGTAGACAACAAACAAGGATTTAGCATGTTTAGGAACTATACCTACTTATATTATGATAACGATGTAAGATATACTATGTGACACTTTTAGAAGCTACTTTATTTAAAATTGAAACATTTGTATGGAATAATTACTTAAAGGCATGGAAATAATAATAATAATAATAATAATAATAATAATAATAATAATAATAAACTAAATTAGCTAATAAATAAATAATTAACTAAACACGAAAATAGTAATACAGTTAGGACAGTTCTCATTTTTTGAAACTATCTATAGCCACCTGATTACAAAACTCCCAACTATTTTATAGTTCGTCACTGTTTAGTACTGTTTACTGTTTTTATAACATTTTATTATAAAAGGTTAATTTTGTTACAACGTTCAAATTTTCATTTTCATCAATTTCTTTTAGGGAGAACAATTTTAAAAATCTTATGTGATATAATCACACAACTTTCTCTACCCATTACAAATTTATACACCTTGGTGGCCTATTAGGACCGGCTGGAAAGCAAATATAGACAACTATTTAGAAAAAAAAGACAGCACAAAGATTTTCTGTTTTCAGAGCATAGAACAATGCGACCGCAACTAGTTAAGAGAGAATAAACAAAGAAAACTCAATACACCTTAAAATTCGGTAGCAGCTAGCATGGTCTGCAATTCAACAGCTGCCGGCTGGTATATACTTAATGTACTACAGTATTCACATAAAAAGCTATTCTTTCACCAACGTTATTCTTGATATATTTTTGCTTAGAAATAATTTCAAATTAGAATAATATATGCTTGGTTACATACAGAATTCAAATGCTAATATCAGAAGCATGAGAAATAAATTCAAAAGTCACAGTAGTGACCTTTTGTGAAGGAAAACAAAACAAAACACCTACAGTTGGCAAAATGTAAACAACATATATTACCAAAAAGGCTAACGCCATGAAGAAATAAAATACAAAGCGAATATTTTAATGAGCTACACACATTTCCTGCAGTATTTCTTCTCTCTCTTGTGGTTTTCTAGTTATTAAACATTATATGGAATCAACCGGAAGAGAACTTCGCAAGCAACTTCATACTGATATCTCAAATATACGATGTTTATAATACAAATCGTTTGCTGCTGTTTTTGGGGAAATTAGTAAACGAAAATAGTTTTATTTGCCATGTAAATATTTTAAATATATGGTGTTTTGGTCAAAATCGTTAGAGCCATTTTTTAGAGATTCAAAAATTTAGAAAATTGCTTTATGTAAAGGGTAGTTTGGGTTTGGGGAATTTTCTTAAAAATCTTCGTGTCGTATCTTTGAAAGATACTGAAGTTAAATACCAAGTTTGGTATTTATTGCACTTCTCGTTTTTGGGTTATGCAGGCGCGCACACAACACACACACACACACACACACACACACCCACACACACACACACACACACACACACACACACACGGATTTGTTTTTAAAAATGCGTTTTTGGAATTCAAGGTGCCTCAAAACCTGCATTGGCGGTGAAATCTTAATATAGAAATTTTAAGTGGAATACAATGCTTTCCCTATTTACTGTACGTGGTACATAAATTGATAAGGAAAACTGGTATATAAAATAATCGCATCGCAAAGCTGGTATTATGCATACAATATACGGTTTCACTGAAATACTTAAGTAAGGAACTGTTATTTCTCCGATTGAAAGCATACGCATACCAATAGTGACACGTAATTTCCTTTGGCTCAGAAATATCCGGTTATTCTGTTACTGTTTTCTGTGATGGGAAATTTTATTTCCGGCCCTCAGATTCAGAATTGTGCCATCGAGTGGAACGTGAGCGAAAACCCATAATTTCTCTGCTTCGGGTTCCAAACTGGTATCTTCTACATTGCTTCCATGTCTTTGAAATCAAGGATAAAATGTCTTATCAACTATAAATTGTGATTTTTATAGTTTTCTACCGCTATAGAGTTTCCTGCAAAAAAGACGAGACTCTTAACCTTTTCCTCAATAGATGTATTCGACATGACTAATCTATCTTATGACTAGTGAGCAAAACACACAACTTATTAAATAGTGTTTATGAATTTAAGGGAATGTATGGATGCAATTTCTAAAACTTAAGTTTTCAACCAACTTTGTTCTAATTTTGTCCCAAACTCCTCTACTGGTTGTCAAAGTTCAATCTTTTATAGGTTAGGAGAACATATTCTAATCAAATTCCTATGACTCTTTCCCTCATATATCAAAAGACCAATCTGGAATATAAATACTTTTAATTTGAACCAATTTCAGCTCTCTATTCTGCCAGTTTCTTCATTTTAAGTTCATGATTTTCAAGTTATCCCTGTGGCGTGCATATATATAGGTTTTTAATGAACTACATCCAATAAATTTCAGAGAGTATAGAGATGTCTTTATAAAGGAATTTGAGATAAGCGATGTATGTTCAATAACTAAATTAAATTAAGTTGAGTTTTTCTATGGAGGCTCTTTAACAGCTGTGGTCCTTAGCGTTCCATTCTATATTGGGCGTGAAAGACCGTAATATTGCTCAGAGCCTCTTTATCAAGGTTAAGGTTCGTTTACATACCGTAAATCTACGACACGGGACCACCTTCTATACTTCCCTTCCGAAGGAAGCCAAGCTAAGGATTTTTACGCCCGAAAACATCCATCGCCCTCCGCCGGGTTTGAACCCGCAACCTCAGGAACCAGAGGGTAGCATGGCAACCACTATACCATGGAGGACGACACAATGATCACATGTAATAGCTTTTGAGCAAACTTTCTAATTCTTTTACATTGGACTTACCTCAGCAGTAGCCTCTTTAAGAATAAAAAATCATAGGCGATCAGTTAAGACGAAGTCTCCCTTACTACCGAGAAAATTGCTCCGCGGTAACGTGTGAGGCTTGCATTCGGAAGGTCCCATGTTCGATTCCGTTGATTGCCCTCTCTGAGTTTTGGATTTTTCATGGCTTTTCTTGACGGTAGGCGAATGCTGAGGTGGTTTATCATCTACCGTGGTTTCCTTTCCATTATTTCCCTTCCATCGCATTTTATCATCTTTCAGGCGTGTTCCTAGGTTTTCTAGCGTATGGCGGTGCCCGACAGATGGCGCGGGTGCTTGCTAATAGGAAGAGTACTCCCCGCGTTGCTGGGTTAACGGATCTTTTATTGCCCTCTCTAGGCAGCTCCAGCAGTGGGGCGGGTCTTCCAACCTGGAACTGTTAGGGACTTTCGTCCGCCTCTGTGGCCTGTATTGCGAGCTGTAGCCTCCTGTGGTTCCTTCACTTCATCCCTTCCTCGGGGGTGGTAGACACAATAGATCTACATAGGTCGTAGTGTGTAAGGTGCTCTACTACGGTGTATAACCTAATCTAACCTAACCTCCCTTACCGGTTGCTCTCCATGCATCATCTCATAGCGAAATCTTTGACGATTGTCTTATCCTTATACTTATAGTTGCTTTTCCTGCCTCAGCGTCAGAAAGCACCATTTGAGATAACGCCGCCATAACAATGCACCGAACCTGAGTTCCACCTGGACTAAATTTGACACTGTAAATTAGGCAGTCACTAATGGTTTTGTTTCCTTTTTACTTATTAATTACTTGATTATTTTAAATAATCTCCATTAAAATGAATGGGCCAATAAGTGCAAGATTTCCGTTATTTTAAATAATATTCATTAAAGCTGTTGGATTATCAAGTGCAAGATTTTTGACAACACGCACTACAAGCAATTCAGTTTTGTACAGATTTTCCATCCAACTACAGGATGTATCTTTATTGGTATTATATATTTGGGGGACGTAAAAAAAGTACATATGTACATGGGCCTGAAAATCAACCGTTTCGTTGTTATAGGTCAAAGAAGATGTATTCCATCAGTGAACAGACGGATATGCATTACACATATGGCCGTGCAGATGACAATGCAGCACGAGCACGTGAACTTTATGCAGAAAGGTACCCTGACAGGCAGTTACCGTGTGCAAGAACATCGCACGAATTCACCAACGCTTGAGAGAGAATGGCGCATTTGAGAGGAGTACTAGGGATGTTGGGAGACCAAGAGCGGTACGAGGCATTGAGCTTGAAGCACGAGTTCTTCGTGCTGTGGATACAGACCCATCACAAAGCACAAGACGTATGACTGTAAGGGAAAGAGTTAGTTATACGACTATCTGGAGAATTCTGCATGAAAATCTTATGTAGCCGTATCACCTTCAACGTGTGCAAGGGTTAAATGAGGCGGATTTTGAGCCAAGAAGACGTTTCTGTCAATGCATGTTACAGCAGTGCGCTATGTTCATCAATTTTCTAGCCTATACCTTATTCACGGATGAGGCTGGTTATATTCGCGAGGCATCTTCAATTTTCATAACACTCATAACTGGTCATTTGAAAATTCTAATGAAGTACGACAGGACAACCATCAACAGAGCTTCTCTCTCAACGTTTGGGGTGGAATCATTCATGATCACCTTATTGGTCCCTATTTCTTCCCTCCGCGTCTGAATGGACAAACCCATCTCCAGTTTCTCAGAAATGAGTTGCATCTCTTAACTGATAATGTGCCTCTGGACATCATCCAAGGAATGTGGTTTTTACACGATGGTGCTCCAGCTCATTTCAGTATGATACTTCGTAAGTTTTTGCATGATCTATTTCCGCAAAAATGGATTGGTCGAGGAAGATCCATTGCATGGCCTGCTCGATCACCTGATTTGAATCCAATGGATTTCTTGGTCTGGGGACATTTGAGTCCTTAATTTATGTGACTCCTGTACCGGATGTTGACATTTTAAGAGGACGTATCCAAACGGGATTTGGCCAAATACGAAACACACCAGGAATTTTCAACAGAGTACGCCAGAGCAAGGAACGCAGGCTTCCTGCATGCATCGAAGCAAGAGGAAGCCACTTCGAGCAATTTTTGTAAGCTTCGATTTTGTGTTGTAAATCTGAAATAAACGATTTTCATACCCATGTTCATATGAACGTTTTTTTTACTGTTTTGATGTTAGGAACACGTCCCCCAAATATATGACACCAATAAATATACACCCTATATACATTCCATAAATGTTGGTAATGTTCCTTTAGCAAAAAATTGTTACACCAGCAGTTTGGCATTATTCCCACCAACTGCCACTGTCAAGTGTTTACGTTCTTACGTTTCTCTTAGCCAGAAGAAGGGCGTTATACATAAGTTGTTAGTAAACTATGGCAACAAACTTGAGACCTCTTACCTTATGAAAAACCACGCCTCCACCAGCAGTGATGTTCTATCTGGCAGCCTTTAGCTTTAATTATCAATCTGCAGCACAGATTCCGCTGGAGCAAACTGCTACGAATTACAGGATGTCCAGTTTATTTCACTCCTCCTGGCAGCTTTCCAGAAACCATCCAAAGTTCGGGGCCGTCAGCTTCCAAGGGCTCTTTTCAATAACCCAAATGCACAAAACTCTATCAGTGATGTACGGATGTCACTGAAAGATAAGGAATGTATTCCCATTTCTCTCTCTATGTTCTCCAAAAATTTGTAGGTTGAAGCAGACGCATGGCTTGATGCCTTATTCTGATGCAACTAGACTTTATTTACATCTGTACCATAGAGAGTAGGGATTTCTGTATGGAAAATTGGTATTAGGACGTTAGTCTGATAATATGGCGAGTTGATTTTCACATTTTTATGTACACGACGAATGGTTAATTTGCCATTGTAACTGTAGCTTGCTATTACTATGAAACCATTGGGAAAATTTTTGTTATTTTCCTTATACAAACTTTCAATTTTTTTCTCCCCTTGGCCGGCAATATATAGGCCAGGGTTTGTTGCAGTCACTTAGATAAACATATGCCTCATCTAAAAAGATAAACATCCACTTTTCACCAGCTAGGTGTTGTCCATACAGCTTTCTATTGTTAGTGGCATGTTCTGCAATGTGTTTAGGCAAAGCTTATATCCACGGCTCTAATGGCATTTTTATAGATGCCTAGATTCACATCATGGTTGATTATGGAGTTCATAGTAGTAACGGAGATCCATAATTATAGTGCAATGGCCCACTGAGTTGCCGGATTTGGTTCAGAGGCACAGGCCTTCACCTTCCAAATTATCTCCGTGGTGGGACTGGTGGCCAGTCGTGATTTCCCTGTTTCTTGCCCTTTCGAATAAGACCTGATGAGTGCACAAGAGACCACTTTCTTGGATACAGCAAACTCACGCCTCCTGCATTGCTTAATAATGTTACAATACAAACATTTTGCATCGGAAAGGGCCATAAGGTACCCTTATCAGAATGGTTCTATTTTTGACGCCATTTGATGCAGCAAGAACAAGAGCATACAACTGAGCAAACGCAGTGATACACTCATACTGCTGAACTTTCATTCGGTTCCACATGTTTCAGCGCGGAGCTATTGCCCTCGTCTGATATTCTTACCATAGTTCGTGAACAACCCTCCGTAGTCCAATACATAGTTTTTGTGTCCTATATGCGTTTCTATGACGTATGCTGGTTATTTATGTGATCGTTCTAGGTTATGAAACTTGGGGTATACTTACACTTAGAAAATAGACTACGTGACATCTTTATTATTTTCTTCAAGAGGGATTTCTAATGGAACACACCGAAATATGGCAAATCGTTAAGGGAAGTGCGCGGTTCAAATCCTTTCAGGTTGTTCTCAGGTTTTCCTCAGTCCTCATAGCTCGCAAATTCCGAAGAGTTATCCTAAACTGGAACGTTTCTTTCCGAAACTTCCTTTCTCCAGTAACATTTAATTTCAGTATCATCAATGTCCATCGCCTGTAGTGACATTAGAAGTAAGAACGGTCGTTAAACATTACTAAGAAACAAACACAAAAGGACGCTACTATCACATCGAAACACCTCCTTACTATTCAGTTTTTTGAAGGAAAATGGTGCTACATGAAAAGTTTTTTAAGCGTAGTATCTCTAACATTTTTTTATTTAAAACATTTCAATATAATGCATACTTAAGAAGTTACGTCAGTTTGTTATTACTCCAATTCGTGTAGTATAACTGGTTACCACATGAAAACAGTTTAGCTCTGACCATATTCCAAGCATAAGGAAGAGGCACATATTCCCTTCCACATTTCCTGCATAAAGCTCTTAAGTGTATAAATGTTTACAAAGTGTTGTGATCTGTAAGATAGCCAAGTAAGATAGTTAAATTCAAGAGAAATGAACTCTGTCCTCTGTCAGGCCCCCAAAACACCCCTGATAAAACAGTTTTTAAAACATTACGTAACATGTAAGTTACTAGACAGGAGGAGAGAAAGGGAGTGAGAGCAATCGAGGAAGAGAGAATGGAAAAAGGGTAAGGAAAGTGGGAGAGAAGAAAAAGTCGGAAATAGGGAGAAAGTGAGAGAGGGAGATTGAGGATGGGAAGAAAAAGGGAGGAAACGAATGGGAAAGAGGGATAGGAATTGAGGGAGGGGGGATCTCCACGTTTTAACGCATGACGCGAGTAGTGCTGCGGGTTCTGCCAATATAGTTTAAATTAAATAACTGGTGTTACCAAATGTTGCTAGAGGCAGTCATGTATTATTGGCGGGTCATAACACAGCTGCAATGCGGCGGATAAGGCATCTGAAGAGGAAGAACAGTCCCTCGCTCTTCGAGACCAAGGCTTGTGACGTAACCACTGCGACTCTTGCAGCAGGAATGATGCTTTATTTTAGAAACGTTCATAGAGGGAAACTTGTTACACATGAAACAGCATTTTTCTGCTAAACTCTTTAGGGACTGAGAAAAGCCACTCACCTTGGTATGTTATTCTCCTTCCGAGGGGCCCAGTGCATAAGCTTGCTAATGTTATTGGAATGAATTAATAAATTATAAGTTACAGACTTTTCACTCTCTTTCTCTATTTCCCTCTTCACTTTCTCTCTCTCTCTTTCGCCCTCCATCTCCAACCTTCTGTTCTTTCCCACACTACTGTCTTCCTCTTTTTACCTGTTTCGTCTCTCTCTCCATACTCTATGCAGCATACATGTCATGTAATGTTGAGAACCGGGAATAAAACATTTTTTCTGGTATGTCAATACAAATTAAAACAAATAAAATATTTAACGTTTACAAACTTACTTATGCCTGCAATGGGATCGGAACTATACCGATTCTCGTGATGACCAGTGTAAGTACATAATAAAACTATACTAACGAAACATTATTACAACTTCTTTAAAAAAATATTTTTTTTGGGAGGGGCTTCATTAGCACCATTTCTTTGGGTAAAGTAATTAAGATGCCAGTTCTCTTACATGGGATATTTCAACCAGCTCAGGTCGAAACATGCCTTTAAATTTCGCAAATTGGTTAAACTAAGACGTGTTAAATCAACGTATAATCTGCTGAAGCTCAATCACTACTGTAAAATTTCAAGTTGAATATGGGAAATCTTGAAGTAGCCTTGCCGCTCGCGTCATATGACGCACAGGGTAGGGGGAGACGGTAGAGAGTGGTTGGATTAAGTCATTGCCATTCGGAATCCAGTCAGTTGTACTAGGTGCTTCCTCCTTTCAGGCGGCGCCGTGGACAAGTGGTTAGACCTATCGCCAAAGCGGGTTCAACCCCAGGGCATTGCTTGTTGAATTTGCGGTGGAGAAAGGGCGTCTGGGCAGGTTTTCTCCGGGTGCTCCGGTTTCCCCCGCCATTCATTTCACCAATTATTCTATCGTTACATTTCCTCTCATTCATTTCACCATCGTTTCACATCATCTCCTTCCTCGCTCTCATACCAAGCTTCGGGCTGATCACGCATTCTCCTGTTCTCTCTGATCCATAGTCTGTGCTCCCTGAAGTCGTCTGACCACAGGCACCCACTTGTAAGACCTGGGTGATGTAAGTGAGGGTAAATAGAGAAAGAAGAAGAAGCTTCTTCTTTTCAACGGCAGGTGTTGGTACCTTCATATAAAACAAAGTACTCTTACCTCCTGCGAACAACTATTTTTCGAGCAGCGTGATATTTGCGGAACCAGTCATTTAAGTGCGCAGGAGAAACCATAGCAGAACATATAGTAAAACTTTTAGAGGCCCAATTCTTTAACGGCGAATCTCTCTAAAGAAGTGACTTTGGACATGCAATACGATTCTACTAGTCTCATGGCGAAGAAAGTAACGCCGATGCCTCGGCTATAGACTCCGACATGCAGACCCCCATTCTTCCCCGGCAGAAACCAAACCTGTTAATTATCAAAGTGAATCATCGCCGTCTATGTGCCAAGTGGATTGGAAAACGAAAAATTGGATGTCATACGTTCACATGACTTTCTCTACCCTCTATCTTTATTAATAGGTATACAAACTATTCTTACTAATGCTTATTTTTATCGACTACATTTTGATCCAAATAAACCTTTGCAAAAATTCGTTAGGATACAAAGAGAACAACGATAGTCAAAATTTTAAGAACTAGACGCTATATGCTGACCATAAAATCCCATACTGTTTCCATGCAATCGCGAGAAACACTGCATGTTTAAGAGAATGACCAAGTAATGAATAATTCGAACCTTTAATAACGGATATCTCAGAAACGGCTTATGCTTCAACAAGCTTCTTTGAAATAAATTGTGGTTTTAAACATATTTACATTTTTCGTGCAATATTTTTTGTCTATCGCCTTAACGTTTGCCAGTTATACAAGATTATACAAAATTCCTTCCGAATGAAGAGGATTTCACAGGCTATTACCAGAAAATTCAAGATATACATTTTATTTGTCATTTAAATATATTTAACATATGGTATTTTAATCAAAATCGTTAGAGGAATTTTTATAGAATCAAAATTTTCGAAAAGATGTTCCATGTAAACGATAGTTGGGGTGGGGAATTTCCTTGAAAATCTTCGTTTCGCATTTTTGGAAGATACTGAACCTAAATGCCAAGTTTGGTATTTATCCGACTTTTCGTTTTTGAGTTATCTGTTCACAGACACACGCTCTCTCTCTCTCTCTCTCTCACACACACACACACAAACACACATATATACACACGGACCTTTTCTTAAAAACTCGGTATCGAATTTTTGTGTGGAATCAATACCTTCTCTACTTACTATATACGTGGTAGAGAAAGTAAAACTGTATGTAAGTCCGCATTACCAAAGGAAAACAGTGCAATACTGACTTAATGAAAGCGGTAAACAAAGAAAAATAAAAAAAAATATTAACATTGGCAACAGTCAGAAGAAGGTTTCTATCAGTTACATCGGAATGGCAACTTTATCTTTGGAAATCACAGCTGGAAGTTATAAAACCAAATTCCAATGAATTAAAAAACGCAATGTTTGAGAAATTATTTTCACGCTTTCTGAACGTAAGAAAAAATAAGGTCTATACAATGGAGATTTAAATCTATGGTTAATATTTCAAAGGAAATGATAATAGGAGGTAGATTTGAAGCTTATAGGGCATAGATTTATAATTTTAAAAAAATACCACAGAATTAAAAGCGGAAAATCACAAAATTTGTTTGCGGTTCCTACGCTAAAAATGTGATTCAAATTCAAAAATTGGCAGATAACTTTGTGAAAGTAATAAAACGTAAGCTAAACGAGCATTCACCCTCTGATATTTACAATAGAGCAGAGCGATTTTGAAAAAGAAATGAGAACAAAGCACAAATTATTCTTTCTTGAAAAAAACTTGCGGAAAGCATTACGCAATCTATTAATACTCTCACTCACTCCTACATAATCATGCGTACTATAAGTAGTTATGGAGGGAGTTATAATTCCTAAATTATGCGCTGTTCTTCATGAACCGATAGGAAATTTTGGACCCACACTTAATAAAAGAATGTTTAAGGCTAAAAATATACTTGTGAAAGCTTCAAAATCAGGAAAAATGGGGGAAAAGGAGCTAAAAGAATGGTATGAAGAAGCATCCTTTTCATACACGGGAAATAAGTTTACCCTGATATTAGATTCTTGGACTGCTTAGGAAGATCCTAACTGTTAACAAAGTATCTCTCCTGGTAAAACAATAGAACTGTTCCAGATTCCTGCCAGAACTACGGACAGACTTTAACCACCAGTAGAAATTGTTATACCGTCGCTTATCCGAAATTTTATCTTCGAGTGATGACATAAACTCTGAACATTTTCAGAGAAATAACATTTTAAAACTAATCATTCATTCATTTTTTATCCCCAAGGTTTTACAACATGATAAAATATTTATATTTTGCTACAAACTACACATCAAAGCGACCACCGGAGTTTCTGACAACGAAACAATTTTTCCTGGGAAACAAGACATGCGAGCAAAACTACTGAGAATTAGATGGTTCAGTGCGCATGTGTAAAACACACTTCTGTTTCAATAACTGTATTAGTGTGCCCTATGTTACATGTTCAGAGAGTAAACAAGCAATAACTCTGTGTGCATTAAACCTTCTTTACTTTCCAATTGTTCCAACTGTGCATCAAACACTATCAGTGTGGTTGCATTCGGGTCATGGGGCTTTGCGGGGTGTGGGGGAGGTGAAATACAGTGTCAGTCTGCCAGTCGGTTAGAGGACTACTCAGCAACATGTCCCATATACGCACAATGCATTTCATCAATATATTCCAAGTAAAGTTAAAGTATCTATTTTTTTTCTCAGAAGGTAATGTACCATTTCAGCCCCCTCTGTCTGAAAGCTTGCTATGGATTAATCTACCAGACCAATATATGCCGAGAGAGGCGGCATCTTCACCTGTAGTGCGGTCATGTGGTAGCAACTGCCACTATTCTCCATCTGTAGTGTATGACGTAACAGCCTGCCCTAGCGGCGAAAATTGCAAGTTGCGTTCAGGTCGACTCCCGGCGTGACGAGTGGTGACAGGAAGACGAAAGGAAAGTGCTTCGAGGTTGACAGGTCGCAACAGGAGAGACGAACGTGTAGGGTATGGCTTTGAGGCAAACTTCAAAATTCTGTTTCGGCTCTAAATTCATCTATATGCGCTTTCGGTGAGTATTCAACTAAATTCCCTTGGTAACAATGTATTTAAATTTTAATAAGTCAGACTTTTTGGAGAGATTCGTTCAAGAGTTAAAAAAACACGAATAAATTCCTTTGCCAGAATGCTTTGTCTAATCGTTGCAAATACTTTAAAGTATCAAAGAAAGGAAACCGTTAAAGGTTACGAAAGCTTTTAATTTAATGTAATGATGTTATTTGGGAAAGCAAATAAGCTTTACAATTTTTAATTGTTACAATTTTTAAGCTTTACCTTTGTTAAATTTTTCAAAGTTTAGATTAACGTTAAATTGATTGTACATAATTTAAGTGATATACTTGTTGTTAAGCGGAGTGAACATATAAAACACATATAGTGAAATGGACACACGCATCTTGGGTACGTTGTTACGAAGAAGCTCAAGCATTCTTAGACTTTACTGCGAACTTGCCAGCCCAATGAATTGTGTATGGTACATTTAACTGTTTGCTCAGAGACAATTCAGGAAGTCAACAAGTACTACATAAAGTGACAAGAAAAATTATGCACTTTGACAGTTGAAAGTAAGTAGGTATATATAGAGAGAGCGAGGCCACTTTTTTGCGTTTATATGGGAAAGGATAGGGAAAACGAGGCTAGATGCGACGGTTCAAGGAGGAAAATGCGTTTATATGGGCGAGATAGGGAATACGAGGACTGACGCTAGGCTAGACAGTGGTAGGAGGGGGAGTGTGCTTTATATGAGACAGATAGGGAATACGTGGAGAGGTGCTAGGCTAGACAGAGGCTGAGTAAAGTATGGCTTATATGAGCGGTATAGGAAAACGATGAGAGGTGTTAGACTAGACAGGGCTTGAAACGTAGTGCATGGTTTATATGAGAGATATAGGAAAACAAGGAAAGGTGTTAGGCTAGACAGAGGTCGAGGAGTAGAGTATGGTTTATATGAGAAGTATAGGAAAACGAGGAGAGGTATTAGATTAGGAGAATTGAGTATGTGTTTATAAGGAGAGACGAGAAAACGGAGAGAGATCCTATGCTAGGATAGACAGGTGTTAAAGTTAGGTTAGATAGGAAACCAAGGAGTGATACTCAGCTAGAGGGGGGAGGCAGGAGGGAATGCTCTTTATGAGAGGTAGGGGATCAGGGGAGTGGTGTTAGGCTAGACAGAGGTTGAGAGTAGAGTATGCGTTTATATGTATGGGAAGTATAGGAAAACGCGGAGAGGTGTTAGGCTAGACAGAGGTCGAGGAGTAGAGTATGGTTTATATGAGAGGTACAGGGAAACGAGGAGAGGAGTTAGGCTAGGCAGAAGTCGAGGAGTAGAGTACGATTTATATGAGAGGTATAGGAACAGGAGGAGAGGTGTTAGGCTAGACAGGTAGTGTAGCAGTAGGAATATGGACTTATATACAGGAGAGATAGGGAATAGGAGGTGCTAGACTTGAAAGCGACTTTAGACGTGAACTTAGTGGAAAACTGTTTGATGTCAATGTTAGACAGCTAATTCTAGACATGCCCATCACGTAACCTATTCAGCGAAAAGGTGAGTCGTTCAGGGGAAAAAGGTGACTGCTCAGGGAAAAAGGTGACCCACAAAGGGAAAAAGTCGACCAGTAAAGGGAAAAACGTGACCAGCAAAGGGAAAAAGGTGAGCAACAAAGGGAAAAAGGTGACCACCAAAGGGAAAACGGTGAGCCATAAAGGGAAAAAGGTGACTGCTCAGGGAAAAAGGCGACATGCAACGGGAAAAATGTCACCAGCAAAGGGAAAAAGGTGAGCAACAAAGGGAAAGAGGTGACCACCAAAGGGAAAACGGTGAGCCATAAAGGGAAAAAGGTGACCTGCAACGGGAAAAGCTAACCCACTAACACTAACAGGTAAGTAATTCAGCTAGTATTGCAAGAGGTTGACTGGATCATAGCAGTGTATAATTTCACAGGTAATTCAGCTAGTATCGTATGTATTTAGGCTAATTCATCTAGTATCACAGGATAGATTCCAGAGGCTAACTGTATCATGGCTCTGCATGATTTCACAGGTAATTCAGCTAGTATCGTAGGTATTTAGGCTAATTCAGCTAGTATCACAAGAGGATAGATTCTAGGGTTGGGTATAGCATAGTTTCATATTTCACAGGTAATTCAGAGGGTATCGTAGGTATTTAGGATAATTCAAGTAACATAGGTGTTTAGAGTAATTAAGCAAGCATTACAGGAGGGTAGGTTACAGGAGTTGGTTATAACCTAGCTTCGTATTTCACAGATAGTTCAGGTAATATCGTAAGTATTTGAGGTAATCGACATAGCTTCACAGATATTATTGATAATTTCGATCAGAGATTTGTATCACAGCTATTTAAGGTAAATGCAGGTGATTCAGGTTGTATCAATGGTATTTGAGTCATTTTAACAGGTAATTCAGATAGTATCACGGGTGCTCGTGCTAATTTAGAGCAGGAATTCGTATCAGAGCTAGTTAAGGTAATTTCACATGATTCGGGTAGTATCACAGGTATTTAAATCATTTTCACAGCCAATTCAGCTAGTATCTTGACCATTTAAGCTAATTCAGGTAGTATCACAGGAGGCTAGATTCCAGAGGCTAACTGCATCATAGCTATGCATGATTTCACAGCTAATTCAGCTAGTATCGTAGGTATTTAGGCTAATTCAGCTAGTATCACAGGAGGTTAGATTCCAGGGTTGGGTATAGCATAGTTTCATATTTCACAGGTAATTCAGATAGTGTCTAGGTATTTGGGCGATTCAAGCATCATAGGTGTTTAGAGTAACTCAGCTAGTATCACAGGAGGCTAGATTCAATGATCAGGGTTTCGTATCAGAGCTATTTAATGTAATTTCACTTGATTCGAGTAGTATCACAGGTATTTAAGTCATTTTAACGGGCAATTCAACTAGTATCACAGGTACTCATGGTAATATAGAGAGTAATTAAATTATAAAACATTTCTCATCCAACGTTACAACAATTTATATACTTTTTTCTAAATCTTACAAACTTATTATATGTTAAACAGTTATTGTACGATGCGGAGAGGGATAAACTGCATATTGGTTCACAAATTGAAAAGCTTTACGTCAACATACCTTTATTTTAGTTCGTTGTAGATGTCTCTCCCCTTTTATCTAGGCTTGAGACTAGCACTAGGATTGCTCCTAATGGCAGGGTTACCACCTTCCCTTCCATCTTCTTCTTTCTTCATCAGGCGTCAGCTATCTGCATATACAGCACACAGATAATCTTCTTTTTTAAGATTGTAGACTCACGAGAAAATCTTTATCTTTAACTTACATTCTTTTAAGCACTGTTTGTAATGGCGTAATGTCCATACGCATATGTCGTTATCCCGTCCTCAGCAATAATTCTTTTATCATCAAACGGAGTCAATGCAATTTTATTCACTTGCACTGTAGCAAGAGCATGCTTTCGTGATAGGATCAGATTCATAGGTGTTCTGATGATTTCACAGGTTTTAAGACAGTCTGTATAGCTGTCAAACGAAATGTACTGCTTAATAGCGCTACGTTTTATACCTTTAATCTTTTTTATCATTGACCCTTGAATATCTAAGGCATACATCTTAGGACGTAGTCCAACAAAGCGTAGGATGATTTTGCTATTAGCCTCATCTTTAAATTTTCCCAATACCTTCTTGTTCTGAGTAGAGTAACATATATGGTTGGCAGGGTAATCAGCTGTATCGAGATGCTCAAGAAAACGTAGCTTGTACTGGTACACATCTTCAGTTGTTACACGATGAATGAACGAATCAGTGTCCATATACATAAGCTTCAGGTTTTCAGCTCCATAATAAGGCAACAAAACGTCGTAATGATAGTTATACATTAATGTCTTGGAGATGTCCAACACACTCATACCAATGTATATAGGCTTGTTGAATACAATCTGACGAGAGGTCATATGTACAGCAGCTAGATTATCAGCATATATCGTCCTGTCGATAAACGTAGGCTTGGCGATCAGCTTCTCTAGAGTTTTTTCATTGGTCACCAGTCGTGTATCCATACGGTTACGCAGGTTCTCCATAGTTTTTCCAAACATAGCGTTGTTAAAGAGTTTGTAGAGATCCTTCTCGAAATCATTTGCAGCTTGTTGTCGTAGCCTGTTGTTAAATTCCACATAAGGTTTCAGCCACTGAGACTGTCGGAATTGTAGCACACGATGGATTTTTGTTAGTCGTAGTCCATGACTAAGAGCTTGCTTCAAGGCCATGTAATGCACTACATACTTCTTTCGAAGTCCAAGATGAGGTATCAGTTTCTTTGTAGATGATTCCAATGGTTTCATACACTCTGGCAGGAAAGGTAGATCGTTGTGTAGATCGTGAAGTTCAGCAGGATACTCCATGTCGACTTCTAATATGTACCCATGAGGATCATCTTCTTGTAGTGTTTCTAAGTTGATTTCTTCAGGTGACACCCACTGAAATCCACCAAAAGGAAGAGCGTGACACATTGCCCACCCATATTGGTTATTAGCGTCCTCGTATGTGATAAATTGGGTTGGTCTCGACGGATCAAACTTATCCATATAAGTGTTATTAGCCTCAGCATACCGATGGGAAACTTGGCATAAACCTCCTCTTATACCTGATTCCACCATGAGTAGTTGATCATAATCTTGTAACAGCTCTAACTTAATCCCAGTATATAGTAACAAGGCGTCCCATGTAAGACCTGGAGAGGTAAAATAATGGGCCGGATCGACTTTATGTGTTTTGAGGGTTTGCTCTCTGAACGTCTCAAAGACGTCAGCTAGAAGAAGTACATCCGAAGTTAAGTAGAGATCGCTGTACTCTCCCAGGTTTCTCACATTGAACAGCTCCCATACATTTCTAGCATGATCGTAGTCAGTATCAGTAATTTCTTCTTCATTTAATCTATTGTAGAAGGAGTCCTTAGGAGGCAAGCAGGTCTCGTTCAGGGCATCCCATGACGTAACAAAATCATATGGAAATACACCCTTACGGGTCATCAACTTCAATTTGTCTTCTCCAAAGTACTTTAGCGTTTCAGGATACGAGGTTAGATTTGTTATCAACTTATCCAAGCTTGTACTGAGGAATCGAAAGCTATCCACAAATCGAAGCTTTATATCTCCTACATACTTGGTGAATGAGATATAGCTTTCTTCAGAGTTAGGAATTACCTCCACACGTTCACTTGTGCACCCCAACTCCTTTACAATGAAATGCGAGTCATATCCGCTAAGGTTATGCATGAAGACTGGTATATATTTAGGTGTTTTACAGGCTAAATTACATTCATTATGAAGACTTCCACGATATTCACCGCTGATGTGATCATGGTCGCGTACTTTATAGTTCTCTTCTGTAAAGGGTTTTCCACACAAGTAGCATGCTGAAGAAGACTCAAAATCCTTTTGCTGTTGATTCGTAAGTTTCAGAGGCTTAGCAGATTTGTATATATTACCAATCATTTCTGCAAGAGATGTAAGGTACAGCATAAACTTCTGAGCAGCATCAGCACCACGCTTAGGGTTGCTTAGGAAGACCAGTTTCGAGATGTTCAACACTGGATGTAGGCTTCACGTAAACACAGAAGCTCATTGGTGTGTGCTCTTGATAAGGGGTTGTATAGGAAGTTTCAGGATCGGGTATACACGTATGGCATGGAGTGAGAATACTCTCAAAATCCGCATAGATGAAATAAGGTACTTTCAGCATCCTCTCAACATTTTTAAACTGTACAATTGCTTTCTCCTTGGTAGGCATAACTACCCTTGCAACACCATGTTGAATACAGACGGCTGCATGTTCTTGTAGTTTTTCCTGTCCACTTCGTCCGCTCTGGTCATCAAAATGTGTAAAGCAGCGCTTACAAGTATAAACCCGTCCATTATGGTTAGTTTTCTGGCGTCGAACGAGTTTCTCAAAATTCTTTATATACACGTAGTGATGTTTTCCACTGCTGTCATTCAATAGTAGCAGGTCGCGATGTTCAGGTAGTTCAATGTCAGCAACCTTTATTGGATACACTTCATGCTTCTCATCCAGCCCGAAAACGTTAATGGATATCTTGTTAAGCTTCTCAAATTTAGGTATTTGAGAAAGTGTTGTAGGATAGGAAACACAGCTGAAGTCGTACTTATCTTGAAGTTGTTTGTATTTGCTGACGCGTTGAAGCTTGATGCTCACGAATTTGGCCAGTATAGAGTACATGAAACATTTCTCGTCGCTAAAGTTCTGGATGTTTATACACGCTTCTTTAGCTCCGACAGATGGTGGTAATGGTATGTAGCTACTTCCTCGCAATGGATTGTACTTGTTGATACGAAGTCGAACTCCTTCCACAGCAAGCAGAGCCCAGCTGCAACCCTTAAGCTGAGACTCCTCCATTTCAGTCACCAATTTCTTGAATTTTGCTTCCAGTGTTGAGTCCAGATCTGTTTCTAGGAAAACAGGATGATTCCTTGTTTTAAATGTTTTGTCACAGGTTTCTCCAATACTGTTAACAAATCGACACTCAGCCAGCAGATTAATTTTAACACTCTTATGAATGCTAAGCTCTTTATGCACAGCATGGATTATACGTTGTTTTGCCTCTTGCAGATACATATTTAGGTCCTTAGCTGATTCGCATCGTATAAAATACGATTTCAATCGTCCTTCGAATGAAGTTTCGTATTCTTTCATATCACAGTCCTCCATTGTTGACAGCAACTGATGTTTGGTTGGCTCCAATCTTCTTTTCTTCTGAGGGCTGCTTATTTCACATATATCTTCGTGTCGCTGTCTCTTATAACCATCTTTGAAGGTTACATTACAATGTTTACATTTGAAGAGCTTGACGTCAACATACCTTTATTTTAGTTCGTTGTAGATGTCTCTCCCCTTTTATCTAGGCTTGAGACTAGCACTAGGATTGCTCCTAATGGCAGGGTTACCACCTTCCCTTCCATCTTCTTCTTTCTTCATCAGGCGTCAGCTATCTGCATATACAGCACACAGATAATCTTCTTTTTTAAGATTGTAGACTCACGAGAAAATCTTTATCTTTAACTTACATTCTTTTAAGCACTGTTTGTAATGGCGTAATGTCCATACGCATATGTCGTTATCCCGTCCTCAGCAATAATTCTTTTATCATCAAACGGAGTCAATGCAATTTTATTCACTCTTGTCATAACCTCGGAGGAACTTCTTCCCACATTTTCCGCATGCATATCCAGTAGCGCTTGGAATAATATCCTTATACGCTGAGTTATTCATCTTTATTCTTGATGTAATAACGTATTAATCACTGATCAATGAAATGTAGACCTCTTCACCTTGACACCACTTTAGAAAGCTGATTATTCTTGGAGAGAACACGATGTTAACACCTCAAGACTAATTAGCACAATGAAGTCCAATGCCCTAGATCACCATATTTATAGAGGGAGCACGAACCTTTTAGATCAATCATAAACTCGTTCCATAACCACCTGTATATGATCGCTCAACGTGTACTAACCCCCCAACCATATAACCTCAAGTCTAGAGACAGGATGTTTATGACGTCACACCCAGAGACAGGATGTCTGGCAGCATCAAACACGTTTAAACTCGTCTCATGCTGTCACACCAGCAAGAGAAGTATTCCCACACGCTCATTCAGACATATATTTCAAATTCAAGCCCACCACCACCATCACCACCTATTGTACCAAGGTTAATTCAAGCTGTATTATCACAATACTTAAAAGTAAAAGCTTAAAAGGAAACCTAGAAGATTTCCCCCCTTTTTACTTAATTATTTCATGTTTTTATTCCCTTTTCAATTCTTCCTTTCCATCTTCTCACAGAAAGACCATTACATTTCACTACAATCATGAGAAAAGCAATTTTTCCAGAGTTACACAGATTCTAAGCTTCTAAATCGAACCCGGTAATACTTTTAATAAATGTATTTTAGCTCCCCAATATCAGCATCTACCATTTAATCTTTACTCGAACCTGATATGATCCATAAGCTTGAAGATATATGAAATCACCCTTCGGGATTCGATCTGAGTACTTTAAAGTAATATTTGTCACGATAACGATATTTAAGGACTAGATACTCTGTTTGCGTTTACCTTGACATGTTTATCTAAATTAAATTACGAGTTATTAAATTTTTGCAAGTAAATTTCATTGAATCGGTATTCGAACCCAGAACACCAGGAACAAGATAATTTATAATATTAGTCTGACATGTTAAACAAAGCTGTACGCAGTTACATCATCGATCTAAGTAATATATTCTAGTGTACAGAGGAAAATTAAGAAAGTCATTAAAAGATGGGGAATCGAACCAAGCACAACTGATTGGCAATTATATACAGCATTAATTACCCATCATAGAAGCTATCAATCATGCTTTGGTCCACTCCTCTACCTCACTTAGTTCCCGAGATAATAAAAATTTTAAAATTAGGATCGAACCCAGGACGTCATGTATCTAATTACACATCCACAAGATACTACCTAATAAAATTAATGCAATAAAGTTTATTTGGTGTCTTTATTGTAATTAGTTTAGGAGTTATTAAATTTATAATTAAATTACATTTTATCAGTATTCGAACCCAGAACACCAGAAACAAAATTATTTACAATATTAGTTTGATATGTTTAAAGGTGCTGTATGCAGTTACAGCATCAATCTAAGTGATATATTCTAGAGTATAGAGAAAAATTAAGGAAGTCATTAAAAAATCGGGATTCGAACTAGGGACAACTGATTAAAAATTATATACAGTATTAATTACCCATCATAGGAGCTATCAAACATGTTTTGGTCCATTCCTCTAGCTGTCTTAGTTTCCGAGATAATGGAGATTTTAAAATAAAGCCGGTTTGAGCGCACAGAGAGATGCCGACATCTGATAAACTTCTTTGTTCTATGCCGGCATGCCCCGCCCATTATATTTCTACTGTTTAATCGCTTATATCTCCTGAATGAAAAGAGATAGAACAATGGGAGAAAAACTAATAAATTCTTTGGAATGCGCCGCGTCATTAGAACATTGTTCCAAGTTGACCGGGATGCCTGGGTTCGAATCCTACGAGTGATTACAAATTCATCTTCTAATAACTCAGAGACTAATTAAGATAAAGACGTCAAATAAACTTTATTACATTAATGTCATTAGGTAGTTTCTTGTAAATGTATATTTGGGTACCTGGTGTCCTGGGTTCGATCCATAATTTTAAAATCTCCATTATCTCGGAAACTAAGACAGCTAGAGGAATGGACCAAAACATGTTTGATAGCTCCTATGATGGGTAATTAATACTGTATATAATTTTTAATCAGTTGTCCCTAGTTCGAATCCCGATTTTTTAATGACTTCCTTAATTTTTCTCTATACTATAGAATATATCACTTAGATTGATGCTGTAACTGCATACAGCACCTTTAAACATATCAAACTAATATTGTAAATAATTTTGTTTCTGGTGTTCTGGGTTCGAATACTGATAAAATGTAATTTAATTATAAATTTAATAACTCCTAAACTAATTACAATAAAGACACCAAATAAACTTTATTGCATTAATTTTCTTAGGTAGTATCTTGTGGATGTGTAATTAGATACATGACGTCCTGGGTTCGATCCTAATTTTAAAATTTTTATTATCTCGGGAACTAAGTGAGGTAGAGGAGTGGACCAAAGCATGATTGATAGCTTCTATGATGGGTAATTAATGCTGTATATAATTGCCAATCAGTTGTGCTTGGTTCGATTCCCCATCTTTTAATGACTTTCTTAATTTTCCTCTGTACACTAGAATATATTACTTAGATCGATGATGTAACTGCGTACAGCTTTGTTTAACATGTCAGACTAATATTATAAATTATCTTGTTCCTGGTGTTCTGGGTTCGAATACCGATTCAATGAAATTTACTTGCAAAAATTTAATAACTCGTAATTTAATTTAGATAACATGTCAAGGTAAACGCAAACAGAGTATCTAGTCCTTAAATATCGTTATCGTGACAAATATTACTTTAAAGTACTCAGATCGAATCCCGAAGGGTGATTTCATATATCTTCAAGCTTATGGATCATATCAGGTTCGAGTAAAGATTAAATGGTAGATGCTGATATTGGGGAGCTAAAATACATTTATTAAAAGTATTACCGGGTTCGATTTAGAAGCTTAGAATCTGTGTAACTCTGGAAAAATTGCTTTTCTCATGATTGTAGTGAAATGTAATGGTCTTTCTGTGAGAAGATGGAAAGGAAGAATTGAAAAGGGAATAAAAACATGAAATAATTAAGTAAATAAGGGGGGAAATCTTCTAGGTTTCCTTTTAAGCTTTTACTTTTAAGTATTGTGATAATACAGCTTGAATTAACCTTGGTACAATAGGTGGTGATGGTGGTGGTGGGCTTGAATTTGAAATATATGTCTGAATGAGCGTGTGGGAATACTTCTCTTGCTGGTGTGACAGCATGAGACGAGTTTAAACGTGTTTGATGCTGCCAGACATCCTGTCTCTGGGTGTGACGTCATAAACATCCTGTCTCTAGACTTGAGGTTATATGGTTGGGGGGTTAGTACACGTTGAGCGATCATATACAGGTGGTTATGGAACGAGTTTATGATTGATCTAAAAGGTTCGTGCTCCCTCTATAAATATGGTGATCTAGGGCATTGGACTTCATTGTGCTAATTAGTCTTGAGGTGTTAACATCGTGTTCTCTCCAAGAATAATCAGCTTTCTAAAGTGGTGTCAAGGTGAAGAGGTCTACATTTCATTGATCAGTGATTAATACGTTATTACATCAAGAATAAAGATGAATAACTCAGCGTATAAGGATATTATTCCAAGCGCTACTGGATATGCATGCGGAAAATGTGGGAAGAAGTTCCTCCGAGGTTATGACAAGAGAAGACACGAGATGAGCTCCAAGAAGCTCTTCAAATGTAAACATTGTAATGTAACCTTCAAAGACGGTTATAAGGGACAGCGACACGAAGATATATGTGAAATAAGCAACCCTCAGAAGAAAAGAAGATTGGAGCCAACTAAACATCAGTTGCTGTCAACAATGGAGGACTGTGATATGAAAGAATACGAAACTTCATTCGAAGGACGATTGAAATCGTATTTTATATGATGCGAATCAGCTAAGGACCTACATATGTATCTGCAAGAGGCAAAACAACGTATATTCCATGCTGTGCATAAAGAGCTTAGCATTCATAAGAGTGTTAAAATTAATCTGCTGGCTGAGTGTCGATTTGTTAACAGTATTGGAGAAACCTGTGACAAAACATTTAAAACAAGGAATCATCCTGTTTTCCTAGAAACAGATCTGGACTCAACACTGGAAGCAAAATTCAAGAAATTGGTGACTGAAATGGAGGAGTCTCAGCTTAAGGGTAGCAGCTGGGCTTTGCTTGCTGTGGAAGGAGTTCGACTGCGTATCAACAAGTACAATCCATTGCGAGGAAGTAGCTACATACCATTACCACCATCTGTCGGAGCTAAAGAAGCGTGTATAAACATCCAGAACTTTAGCGACGAGAAATGTTTCATGTACTCTATACTGGCCAAATTCGTGAGCATCAAGCCTCAACGCGTCAGCAAATACAAACAACTTCAAGATAAGTACGACTTCAGCTGTGTTTCCTATCCTACAACACTTTCTCAAATACCTAAATTTGAGAAGCTTAACAAGATATCCATTAACGTTTTCGGGCTGGATGAGAAGCATGAAGTGTATCCAATAAAGGTTGCTGACATTGAACTACCTGAACATCGCGACCTGCTAATATTGAATGACAGCAGTGGAAAACATCACTACGTGTATATAAAGAATTTTGAGAAACTCGTTCGACGCCAGAAAACTAACCATAATGGACGGGTTTATACTTGTAAGCGCTGCTTTACACATTTTGATGACCAGAGCGGACGAAGTGGACAGGAAAAACTACAAGAACATGCAGCCGTCTGTATTCAACATGGTGTTGCAAGGGTAGTTATGCCTACCAAGGAGAAAGCAATTGTACAGTTTAAAAATGTTGAGAGGATGCTGAAAGTACCTTATTTCATCTATGCGGATTTTGAGAGTATTCTCACTCCATGCCATACGTGTATACCCGATCCTGAAACTTCCTATACAACCCCTTATCAAGAGCACACACCAATGAGCTTCTGTGTTTACGTGAAGCCTACATCCAGTGTTGAACATCTCGAAACTGGTCTTCCTAAGCAACCCTATGTGTATCGTGGTGCTGATGCTGCTCAGAAGTTTATGCTGTACCTTACATCTCTTGCAGAAATGATTGGTAATTTATACAAATCTGCTAAGCCTCTGAAACTTACGAATCAACAGCAAAAGGATTTTGAGTCTTCTTCAGCATGCTACTTGTGTGGAAAACCCTTTACAGAAGAGAACTATAAAGTACGCGACCATGATCACATCAGCGGTGAATATCGTGGAAGTCTTCATAATGAATGTAATTTAGCCTGTAAAACACCTAAATATATACCAGTCTTCATGCATAACCTTAGCGGATATGACTCGCATTTCATTGTAAAGGAGTTGGGGTGCACAAGTGAACGTGTGGAGGTAATTCCTAACTCTGAAGAAAGCTATATCTCATTCACCAAGTATGTAGGAGATATAAAGCTTCGATTTGTGGATAGCTTTCGATTCCTCAGTACAAGCTTGGATAAGTTGATAACAAATCTAACCTCGTATCCTGAAACGCTAAAGTACTTTGGAGAAGACAAATTGAAGTTGATGACCCGTAAGGGTGTATTTCCATATGATTTTGTTACGTCATGGGATGCCCTGAACGAGACCTGCTTGCCTCCTAAGGACTCATTCTACAATAGATTAAATGAAGAAGAAATTACTGATACTGACTACGATCATGCTAGAAATGTATGGGAGCTGTTCAATGTGAGAAACCTGGGAGAGTACAGCGATCTCTACTTAACTTCGGATGTACTTCTTCTAGCTGACGTCTTTGAGACGTTCAGAGAGCAAACCCTCAAAACACATAAAGTCGATCCGGCCCATTATTTTACCTCTCCAGGTCTTACATGGGACGCCTTGTTACTGTATACTGGGATTAAGTTAGAGCTGTTACAAGATTATGATCAACTACTCATGGTGGAATCAGGTATAAGAGGAGGTTTATGCCAAGTTTCCCATCGGTATGCTGAGGCTAATAACACTTATATGGATAAGTTTGATCCGTCGAGACCAACCCAATTTATCACATACGAGGACGCTAATAACCAATATGGGTGGGCAATGTGTCACGCTCTTCCTTTTGGTGGATTTCAGTGGGTGTCACCTGAAGAAATCAACTTAGAAACACTACAAGAAGATGATCCTCATGGGTACATATTAGAAGTCGACATGGAGTATCCTGCTGAACTTCACGATCTACACAACGATCTACCTTTCCTGCCAGAGTGTATGAAACCATTGGAATCATCTACAAAGAAACTGATACCTCATCTTGGACCTCGAAAGAAGTATGTAGTGCATTACATGGCTTTGAAGCAAGCTCTTAGTCATGGACTACGACTAACAAAAATCCATCGTGTGCTACAATTCCGACAGTCTCAGTGGTTGAAACCTTATGTGGAATTTAACAACAGGCTACGACAACAAGCTGCAAATGATTTCGAGAAGGATCTCTACAAACTCTTTAACAACGCTATGTTTGGAAAAACTATGGAGAACCTGCGTAACCGTATGGATACACGACTGGTGACCAATGAAAAAACTCTAGAGAAGCTGATCGCCAAGCCTACGTTTATCGACAGGACGATATATGCTGATAATCTAGCTGCTGTACATATGACCTCTCGTCAGATTGTATTCAACAAGCCTATATACATTGGTATGAGTGTGTTGGACATCTCCAAGACATTAATGTATAACTATCATTACGACGTTTTGTTGCCTTATTATGGAGCTGAAAACCTGAAGCTTATGTATATGGACACTGATTCGTTCATTCATCGTGTAACAACTGAAGATGTGTACCAGAACAAGCTACGTTTTCTTGAGCATCTCGATACAGCTGATTACCCTGCCAACCATATATGTTACTCTACTCAGAACAAGAAGGTATTGGGAAGATTTAAAGATGAGGCTAATAGCAAAATAATCCTACGCTTTGCTGGACTACGTCCTAAGATGTATGCCTTAGATATTCAAGGTCAATGATAAAAAAGATTAAAAGTATAAAACGCAGCGCTATTAAGCAGTACATTTCGTTTGACAGCTATACAGACTGTCTTAAAACCTGCGAAATCATCAGAACACCTATGAATCTGATCCTATCACGAAAGCATGCTCTTGCTACAGTGCAAGTGAATAAAATTGCATTGACTCCGTTTGATGATAAAAGAATTATTGCTGAGGACGGGATAACGACATATGCGTATGGACATTACGCCATTACAAACAGTGCTTAAAAGAATGTAAGTTAAAGATAAAGTTTTTCTCGTGAGTCTACAATCTTAAAAAAGAAGATTATCTGTGTGCTGTATATGCAGATAGCTGACGCCTGATGAAGAAAGAAGAAGATGGAAGGGAAGGTGGTAACCCTGCCATTAGGAGCAATCCTAGTGCTAGTCTCAAGCCTAGATAAAAGGGGAGAGACATCTACAACGAACTAAAATAAAGGTATGTTGACGTAAAGCTTTTCAATTTGTGAACCAATATGCAGTTTATCCCTCTCCGCATCGTACAATAACTGTTTAACATATAATAAGTTTGTAAGATTTAGAAAAAAGTATATAAATTGTTGTAACGTTGGATGAGAAATGTTTTATAATTTAATTACTCTCTATATTACCATGAGTACCTGTGATACTAGTTGAATTGCCCGTTAAAATGACTTAAATACCTGTGATACTACTCGAATCAAGTGAAATTACATTAAATAGCTCTGATACGAAACCCTGATCATTGAATCTAGCCTCCTGTGATACTAGCTGAGTTACTCTAAACACCTATGATGCTTGAATCGCCCAAATACCTAGACACTATCTGAATTACCTGTGAAATATGAAACTATGCTATACCCAACCCTGGAATCTAACCTCCTGTGATACTAGCTGAATTAGCCTAAATACCTACGATACTAGCTGAATTAGCTGTGAAATCATGCATAGCTATGATGCAGTTAGCCTCTGGAATCTAGCCTCCTGTGATACTACCTGAATTAGCTTAAATGGTCAAGATACTAGCTGAATTGGCTGTGAAAATGATTTAAATACCTGTGATACTACCCGAATCATGTGAAATTACCTTAACTAGCTCTGATACGAATTCCTGCTCTAAATTAGCACGAACACCCGTGATACTTTCTGAATTACCTGTTAAAATGACTCAAATACCATTGATACAACCTGAATCACCTGCATTTACCTTAAATAGCTGTGATACAAATCTCTGATCGAAATTATCAATAATATCTGTGAAGCTATGTCGATTACCTCAAATACTTACGATATTACCTGAACTATCTGTGAAATACGAAGCTAGGTTATAACCAACTCCTGTAACCTACCCTCCTGTAATGCTTGCTTAATTACTCTAAACACCTATGTTACTTGAATTATCCTAAATACCTACGATACCCTCTGAATTACCTGTGAAATATGAAACTATGCTATACCCAACCCTAGAATCTATCCTCTTGTGATACTAGCTGAATTAGCCTAAATACCTACGATACTAGCTGAATTACCTGTGAAATCATGCAGAGCCATGATACAGTTAGCCTCTGGAATCTATCCTGTGATACTAGATGAATTAGCCTAAATACATACGATACTAGCTGAATTACCTGTGAAATCATACACTGCTATGATCCAGTCAACCTCTTGCAATACTAGCTGAATTACTTACCTGTTAGTGTTAGTGGGTTAGCTTTTCCCGTTGCAGGTCACCTTTTTCCCTTTATGGCTCACCGTTTTCCCTTTGGTGGTCACCTCTTTCCCTTTGTTGCTCACCTTTTTCCCTTTGCTGGTGACATTTTTCCCGTTGCATGTCGCCTTTTTCCCTGAGCAGTCACCTTTTTCCCTTTATGGCTCACCGTTTTCCCTTTGGTGGTCACCTTTTCCCCTTTGTTGCTCACCTTTTTCCCTTTGCTGGTCACGTTTTTCCCTTTACTGGTCGACTTTTTCCCTTTGTGGGTCACCTTTTTCCCTGAGCAGTCACCTTTTTCCCCTTAACGACTCACCTTTTCCCTGAATAGGTTACGTGATGGGCATGTCTAGAATTAGCGGTCTAACATTGACATCAAACAGTTTTCCACTAAGTTCACGTCTAAAGTCGCTTTCAAGTCTAGCACCTCCTATTCCCTATCTCTCCTGTATATAATCCATATTCCTACTGCTACACTACCTGTCTAGCCTAACACCTCTCCTCCTGTTCCTATACCTCTCATATAAATCATACTCTACTCCTCGACTTCTGCCTAGCCTAACTCCTCTCCTCGTTTCCCTGTACCTCTCATATAAACCATACTCTACTCCTCGACCTCTGTCTAGCCTAACACCTCTCCGCGTTTTCCTATACTTCCCATACATATAAACGCATACTCTACTCTCAACCTCTGTCTAGCCTAACACCACTCCCCTGATCCCCTACCTCTCATAAAGAGCATTCCCTCCTGCCTCCCCCTTCTAGCTGAGTATCACTCCTTGGTTTCCTATCTAACCTAACTTTAACACCTGTCTATCCTAGCATAGGATCTCTCTCCGTTTTCTCGTCTCTCCCTATAAACACATACTCAATTCTCCTAACCTAATACCTCTCCTCGTTTTCCTATACTTCTCATATAAACCATACTCTACTCCTCGACCTCTGTCTAGCCTAACACCTTTCCTTGTTTTCCTATATCTCTCATATAAACCATGCACTACGTTTCAAGCCCTGTCTAGTCTAACACCTCTCATCGTTTTCCTATACCGCTCATATAAACCATACTTTACTCAGCCTCTGTCTAGCCTAGCACCTCTCCACGTATTCCCTATCTGTCTCATATAAAGCACACTCCCCCTCCTACCACTGTCTAGCCTAGCGTCACTCCTCGTATTCCCTATCTCGCCCATATAAACGCATTTTCCTCCTTGAACCGTCGCATCTAGCCTCGTTTTCCCTATCCTTTCCCATATAAACGCAAAAAAGTGGCTTCGCTCTCTCTATATATACCTACTAAAGTAAATCTTGAAAAAAATGTTGTATTGCAATTTCCTGACTACTTTTCGTTCGTGCTAATCTTGCCTAGTTATGGTCCATCCACGGAGTTTAAAATTTGCATGTTGTATGGGATGTGATTAATACCAATACAGCACAGTGCAGTCATTTTTTGCAAATTTGATTACATGCGGTAGATGTATCAGTGTGTGAAATTTGAAGGTATGTTTCGACCTGAGCTGGTTGAAACATCCCTTGTTAGTGGGACGTAAGGTTTATTCACCAATATCATAACAAACGATTGGGCGTTTCTTATGTGAATAGGTAACACACACGCACACACACATACACAACCACAACACACACATAAAAAAGTACGCTATTTTTTGTTTCAACGTAGCCGTTATTCATGTTAGTATTGTGACTTTGTCCAGTTTTTTGTAACTGCCGCTTCTCCAAGTTTTCAATGTCATTGTTTGTTTGTTTTATTTAGTTCATCTTTAACTGGAACTTCACTAATTTTCACTATCACTTCACTAAAATGATCTAGTTCAACTTTCACGTCACTCCAACTTTTTGTGATGTAGCCTCTTCTTCCGGACGGTTCACTCGCTGGGGAGTGAATGCAAGACTTCTTCAATCTCTCGTGCAGCACCCACTGCACGTCACAGCAGTCGTCACCAACTTACTCAAAGAATCACTCTTGATGTCGCACCAGAAACCCACTTGGTAATTCGCTCGCTCATTGATTGATTCAACTCTCTCTCAGCTCAGCTCAACTCAACTCCTCATTCAACTAACTGCTCTCGCCAGAACGGTCGCTTATAATTAGGCAGTGGAATATTCCACAGAACATTCTAGAACCATTTCGACACACGTTTTGGAGCAAGAGAAGAAACTTACAGAAGGTTATCTGCCGGTAAGGCATGCGATGTTTACGCTGGCGAGCGGCACTTTATCACTGTTTATTCCGACTGCCTGGTGCCGACCTCTCGATAACCTTGAGCTATAGCCGCTGCATCACAGCATCTATCGTTCATCCAAAATCGAAAATTACCAGAATATCTTTGGTTAAACCTTTATTACATGTATAGAGTAGGTGGCTTACGTACGTTGCATAAGCAGCTTTTAAACTCGAATTACGATTTAATTAATTTCACTTATCTCCCCCGATTCTTTATGAAATTTTTTTTAGAATTATCTTGAACATTTTTAAACCTAATACTACCCATAAGCCCTTACAATTTGTAATTTCGTACAACCCGGCTATACGTAATGCCGAATGAAAATCCCCTGATGTTCACGCAAAACGAACATTCCCCGAACATTCCCCCTGTCTTTCAAGTTCTTGGAATGCTGCATGGCCTATAAATATCCTTTGGTGATGGAACAATCACCGGTGGAAATGTTCGAGTAAATGTTTAGATAATCACAGTAGGTGAAAGTTTAAACATGTTAACTTCTCTTTGGTCCCATAGTTATTTAATAATATTGAAACTACCTATTTTCACATAATACAGAAAACTTTAACATATATAATTAAACAGAGGTGAAGCTGCTGAGTATGAGGATTCCCCACTACCAGGCCACCAAGTTAACCTTATGAAATCTGTGACCATCAGTCGTTAATTATAAAACATTGCTGACGATTTCTAAAGTTAGCTGAACACACAATTTCTCTTTTATACAAGTATTTACTACACCTCACTGACGAACTAGATTACCGCATACAAAGGAAATAAAGTAAATAAATGAGGGTTATTTCAATATTTTGGCATTGGTGTTGCATGCGTTTTGTACTGTTATAAGCAGATTTGATTCTCCTTTGTTTTGTTGTATTCTGTTTTCTTAGTTGTTAAATCGTGACAGTTTATACATTATATTGCTTGGAATGAAATATCCACGGCATATGTGTTATTTTACACACATTTTCTGTGGACTAACAACTGTTTTCTAATCCATAGCTTTCTCAACAAAATTCAAAGCCTTTACTTTTATAACTCCATTGTATTCGTATTCTAGTACATGGGCTTTGTAAATCCATTTTAATTTTTTACAACTTAAAAATTGTTTCATTTCTATAGTTGTCTTTAATTTCTACGATCATATGGGGCTTTGGCCTCAGAAACAACATACTAATGGTGTTTTTACCCTTTGAACTTGGGACAGTATTTCTGACCTAAAATTATTATCATTTTATTTATGATATAATCAAATAATAGCCGCCTATAAATAATTAATAATTACATAAAGAAACATATTAACTAACTTATAGTTCCAGATTTCAGTATTTCTGTAATTATAAAAGGCTTTTTATATATTACTGAACAAACTGGTGTAAAGTGTATGTTACTAGTTTTCCTATGGCCGCACCACTCCCTGAAAAGAGATTTGCTCTACCGATCATAACTGACGCAGTCAAGGCTTAATTAGGATTTTAATTATTTATATGCTTATATTAATTAACATTTAATACAAACTTTTATATCTCCAATATAAACATTCGGAACACAACCTCTCAAACTATAGGGGTTTTTAAGGTTGGTTTTTGCATTAACTTTTACACTGTGCACGCTTTTCTCCCGCATTCAAATTACCAGACCCTACAGAGGATAGGAATAAAGAAAATTCCCCGCTCCAGCTGGTAATCGAACCCAGGACCTCTGAGTTGAGAAACCAGAACGCTGACCACTTGACCATATAAATAGTCTCTTTTAGTAACTTATGAATCGAAATTATAAGGTATTTAATAGGCCATGTCCATCAGAAAGAATAGATATTTTCAATGATAAAATAACTATCAAAATTTACTAAGTGGTTTTTGAGATTACCCCACATACTTACGTACATACATAACGCATACATACATTTAATACTAGTATATTATGTTATTAATGTATTGGTTTTGCACATACAAGTAAATGCAACAAGGCACAAGCTATTATTAAATGGTGCTCTGATCTCATCGTGAGACATTTAAGTTTGATAGCTTGTGAATAAAAGAGTGTTTAAAAAAGACGTGAACCTTTTTAGTGACATTTGAAAGCTCTGATCACATCCATAAGTATTCAAAATTATTGTGGATGTGAACTCAACACTAGGTACGAATAATATTTTTATATTAGAACTTTAGAACATAAATTCTTAGTAACAAAAGGTGTAGACTATACTTGTTATTCAGAGAAAGGCTTTCGATACAATTTTTAGAGAATCTATATAGATTAAACTGAGGGAAAGAATCGTAATTCAGAATTTTATAAGAATAATTTAAAACATGTATAAGGATAGTTAATTGTGTATAAAATATAAAAGTGGAGTGCAGCAAACAAACTTCCAAACAATGTAGGCTCAGACAAGATTATAAACGAAGTCCAGTGCTCTTTAATCTATTTATTGACGATATCTTAGAGAAAATTAGTAAAAGTAATGTACATCTGCCAACTAGAAATAGTAGAGAGATACTACGTGTGCTTTTTGTAGATGATCCAGTTACAGGTTCTTTAACCACTGTAGGATTAAAACGATCACTAGAAGCTATAGTGTAGAGTAGAGTGTGTGAGAAAGTAGCGTAAAGTGTATAGTATAGATTGAGATCTCAGGATAAATAAAACAAAGTCCAAGATTATAGAGGTAAATACAGGTTTTAAACTAAAGAAAAAGGTGAAATTGTATTAGGAAGGCACGGAGTTCAAGGTTGTTAATAAAATTAATTATCTTGAGATTATCCGAAAATGGGAAATGGAGTGATTAAAAAAAACCAGAAGAAAACCATTAGCAGTAAAAATGCCCGTGATTTCAATTAGAGCGTGTACAAACAAATTACCAAATATGCAACTAAAATGGTCAGAAAGAGTACATGGAGGAAAATGAGATATGGCATAGAAATGTTAGGGCCAGCAGATGGAAAGCAACAATTATGATAAATAGATTATTTTGTAGACTTATCTTAGGTTTACCCAGATCTTCACTTATTTAGGCTGTTTTAATGGAATTATAAAGATTGGCCTAACAAGGTTATGGAACGAATGGTTTAGAATTTGGAAGCTAGAGGAAGATAACACCAATAAAGAGTGTTTAATCACACAAGAAAGAATTAAAGGGAAAGGAACTTGGATATATAAAATAGAAAACAATTTACAAGCTGGTATGGGAGCGGGTCAGAGAGAGGGGAAGGTTCCTGAAGTAGATAACATTAAGAATTGAGGATATTGAAACATAGGAAGTGTGGGCTAGTCTATGTCAAAAAATCCCTGAGCTCATATAGATCACTGAAAATTAAATAAGAGATAGAAGAATTTTGAACGTAAGATCAGAAGAATACATAAAAGAACTTGGCAAATGCATGGGAAAAGTAAGGCAAAAAGGGTTATGGAAGCTGAACTACATTACTTGGCTTGACAATGAGGATAAGGACGGATGAGGAAAGTCTATCGCATTATACACACAACCTCGGGTTAAGTATGATGGGGTACGGAAGAAAAGCAACTCTGATTACTGTAAAAGTGCATGTAAATTTTTATGCTTTTTGTGTTGTGTAAGTAATAAAATAAATATTCATTCATAATAATATACATACATATCTACCCAAATCTAAAAAAAATAAAAGAAAAGTATCTCTGAATTTTGATGCAGTAATTTGTATCACAAATTATTTAAATGTAAAGAGTGATTATAGTATGAATATGCATTATTATGTGACATTGATTTGATATGTTTTTTGATTGTAATTATTGTTGGGAAGTAAGTTTATACTGCCTTACTGAAACTGACAATAATAGCGTGCAATAATGCAACGAGGGGGTGAGCTGTTTATCATTATTGGAAACGAGGAAGTTACGTAATGTTGGCGCGTTTTTTCTTTAGAATCTTCTGGAACATTTCCCTTGAGCATATGTATTCATAATTTTCATTGGATATAAAAATAGACGCTAATGTTGGCGCGTTTTATTAGCCAATTGCAGCTCAGTTATAATCTTTAGGCATATCTGGGTGAAGGAGTATAAACGGTAGGTTAGAGGTAAAAACCCCGTCAGTTCATCAAAAATCTTTATACACTACACGTCGTCTTCAGTCCGTCAGTTCATCTAAAATCTTTGTACACTAAACGTCGCCTTCAGTCAGTCAGTTCATCAAAATTCTTTGTACATTACACGTCGTCTTCAGTCCGCCAGTTCATCTAAAATATTTGTAAAGTACACGTCGCCTTAAGTCAGTCAGTTCGTCGAAAATATTTGTACGGCACACGTCGGATATCAACTTGCAGGTTACGCGTAACAGAGTTATAAAAAATCTTAAATGTTGTAAAGTTAATTATACAAAAAGTTGAAGTACGCGAATTAAGAATTATCAGTAATGAAGTTATTATAACCGTTTCAGTTTGGCGAGTGTCAAGATCAATGTGTAAATGTGATAGTAAATGTGTTCGACAATAAAAGTGTAAAACAAATTCTTTCATCAGTGTTATCTTTGGATAAGAGACTCCCTTCCGTTTACACAACCTGTATAAAGAGAAGTGCTTGACCAAAAGATCATAGCTAGCCGGAGGACAGTGAAACAAAATTAAATAAAAATAAAAGTAACATTCTTTCAAACAAAAACTAATACTGCCGCAAATTGCTAACACCAGATGGAGCTACAAACCTAACAAAGAATCACGTCACAAAATGGCTTCACCATGTTGAGTAAACACACACACAAATAACATTATAAATTTACCATCGCAAATTGGCTCCCAAATGTGGGGCTAACAAATACAAACATATACAAATTATGTTACTTCAAATTGGCTTCCCAAACGTGGGGCTCAACAATAAATAAATAAATATAACATAAATACCGCCGCAAATTGGCTCCCAAACGTGGGGCTCAATAAACAACAATATATACAAATAACATTACAAGTAAAACACTCTCAAATTGGCTACCACAACGTGGGGTTACAACAAGTTAAATATAAGTAACATTATACCACTCCCAAATAAATATAACATTATAAATTTACCGTCGCAATTTTAATTAAAAGAAAAAAAATTATGTCGAAAAGTTCTTGTTTTAAATTTTGTTAATTGAAAGTCAAAAGAAGAAAAGAAGAAGGAGCAATATTCCCACACGCCAGTCAGTAGGAAGAACACCTAACGTTTACGGTAATAATACCGTAGCCGGCATTTGTTTTCTGTAACGGATACGGCAATATCAGGAGGCGCATCTTGGTCTCCCAGCTTCACAATTACCTGGATCGCTGACGTACCTTCTTCTCTGATTTCTCTCAAGGAATGCTGGCACATCTCAAGTGCCCCTACTATTGTTAACACTGCCTTATTTTGATATTTGAACCTTCAGTGATGCTCTTGAACGGCATCAGTTTCTCAAAAACCCCGATAAAGGTTGACCAAATCCACCATCGTGTAAAAGCCTCTCGTGCTTATGACTACCGTTCTTTGGATGTTATTTATTTATATCTGGCGAGGTTAAGACCTTTAGGCCTTCTGTTCAACCCTATTGTAGATGATGAAAATCATTGTTTATATGTTTTTGTACATTCAGTAAGTAAAAATAAGGTAATTTCATTTAACCATTTAAGAAAATGCAATAAAGCAAACTAAATAAATTAAGCATTTAATAAACGAGACTAACAATGAAACTGCTTTGTTCTTATTTAAACATTCAATATACCTAAATGAGAACAAAACTTAATGTTCGTAACATGTTTATACTGAGGATAAGAATGCGTGAGCTTGAGCGAGAGATACCATAGCCGTGTGAGGCCTTGGTGGTGGCTATTGCAATGTAGTAAATTCAGCCTAAATTAAAATTTGCACAAAATAAAAATGCAAAATTGTGGTCAAACAAGATGCTTAAGGATCAAATTGAAGATAAAAAATAGTTTAGTTGCTGTTCTATAATATACTTATTTCAATAAGACTTGCCTTAAAATGAATTATAATGCGACGTAAAGTGCGAAAAACTTATATTTTTCAGTTGAAAAAGCGTTCGCAGACTAAACTGGTACTGCAACTTTTCTCTGCCTTTTTACAGATAAATGAAGAGAACAGTATAAAGATTACGTGCAGAGTTTTAACGAACACAAAGGAAAATTGTTAACTTATGATTATTAAAGCTAATTATTTAATAGATGCCTGAAAACTGTATTAAGAACGTTCTAGCAAGTTATTTGCAGTTTGTTTCTGAATTATACAATTATATGGTAGTTCCTTATATGAATAAGTCGGAAGAATATAGAGAATTCTCAAAAGGTTTACTATAAAAGAAGAATAAAATGCTGTTTGATGAGACTGTAAATAAGGTTGAAAAGAGTTGTGAAGCATTGCCAAGAGCCGGAGAAGGGGAGAGAAAGCGGTAGTCGAATAATAATGGGAGTGGAAGCTTGAATGGATAACAAGTGCGTGTTCCTTGAGGCAGCCATAACAATCGATATTACAAGTTTCCCTTCCCTTTTTTCTTGTCATACTTTTCATACCAAAATAAGTTAATTGTTTTCCCTAATCCAATTATAACCTTTATTAGCATGTTATCTTATTCCTAACAAAAGCTCTTTTAAAATAATATTATACTTACTATTTTTATTGGTCAAAACTAATAATCAGTGAAAAAGTCAAATTACCGCGTATAATTTTCAAGTTATATATATATTTATATATATAACTTTATATATATAATTGTCAAGCTAAAGCGGCACCAGAGTACACATTTCCAAAACAAATTCATTCTATTCGAAACCATAAAAACAGAAAACATAATAAAATAAGCCAACCGACAATAAATGAAATAAATAATGCTTCTGAAGTCGAAGCTAGCCAGTGTTTGGAGCTCCAAAACATTGCTTTACAAAGCAAATATCGAATATATTTTAAAATATCCTATCAGACTCTAACTAATAATAATTATAACTCCTATAATTTTACCGTTGTATTTTGTTTTTAAAAGCCAGTCGCTGTATGCTGGCTTTGAAATCAAACACTTTGCCTGACCATGAGAAATAAATGAATGACAGCTTAGCACCAAAACTACATTTGAAAATTCCAACCAATAATAATCAGTATCTTGGATGCGATCAACGCCACAAAAAGTTTGACATGTACTGCGTTATAATGAGATCTCATTCTTTGTATAATAAGTTTTTGTTAATCGCTTATAGTGTATCATTTTACAAAATTAATTCATAATGAAGAATACTTCGCAGACTATTCACAGAAAATTCCAGCTATGAATTTTATTAGTCAGGCAAATATCGTAAACGTATTGAATGTTTATCAAAATCGTTAAAGATATCTTTGAGTTAAAAAAGACACATTCTTCGTGCAATTGGTTAGATTGGTGGTATTTTCTAGAAAATCTGCATATTTGGAAGATGTTAAACTTGGATATCAATTTTAGTGTTTATCCGACATTTCGTTTTTGAGTTATGCTGTTCACAGACAGACAGACAGACAGACACACACACACACACACACACACACACACACACACACACTCCAGTGGACATACAGGCGTTTTTGCGTTAGGAGACCTCAAAATATGTGAAACCTCTGCTTACTGTAGATAGTAGTAGAGAAAGTAGACGTGTTAGCTTATCTTCCTTAGCGGGAGGAGGACTCGGCACCGATCCAGAGTGGATATTGTACCTAAACCCCTAGAGGAGGCGTCCCCAGGAGGAACGATGAGGCGAGAGGAGACACCAGGCGGCCGAATGGAGGAGCGATGACAGAGACCCTAAGGTTCTAGAAGTAGATATCCCGGCAGACAGAGAGGCAGTTCGGGGACTCCGCCTCACACAGAGGGGATCCTACGTCCATCCAGAGGATTCGGATACTCCGGCAGTTTGTCGAAAACCGAGGGACGGAAAAAGTTCACAGAGAGCATCGTTTTCTCCCCTGTGAAGCTGCACCGAAACCCCATCACCGATACCTCGACCCTGAAAAAGAACAGTGGGATGAAGGATAAATTAAATGATGGATGGAACGAAATGTAGGATCAGGAAATTCGGTGCTAGAAGAAATCACTCCAGCATTAGCCTAACGACCCGGGAAAACCCCGCTAAACAAATTGGTCAGAGTAGGAGATCGCCGGGGATCGAACCCGGGATCTCCCGAATGCGGGCTGGCCACAAACGTTGCCGCCTGAACCATCCCAGTAGGGTACTTTCTATACTCTGGCACAAGAGCGACGTAAGTAACACAATTGCGTGGCAAGTGACGTCACCTAGGCGTGTGACGTCTACGTTCTGGCACAGATCACGTGACGTATATTGGAAGGGGATGTTTATTTTTTCAGTGTCATGGCTATTTGAATTAGTATTTCCGGTCACGTGTACATGTTTAGAGCAAAGACGACCTAAACGACGTCTATGTTCTGGCACATATCACGCGATCTTTGGTGGGACGGGGATGTTTTTTCGGTGTAATGACTATTTTAATTGCTGTTTATGGCCACTTGATGCCTTTTAGAGCAAAGACGATCTAAATGACATCTATGTTCTGGCACAGGTCAGTGATTTTTGGTAGAAGGGGTGTTTTTCGTGTAATGGATATTTTAATTGTTATTTCCGGCCACGTGTTTGTTTTTAATGCAAGAAACACCAAAAATACACGTACTTTCTAGCACAGATTCAAAGTCGGTTATAGGGGAGGTAATAAAAACAATGTCGGCATTTCCAGGCCGATATTGAATATGTGTCACCACCCTTTGACACCCAACACTACTAAATATTCCACGCAAAGACGTCCTAAGCACAAGGCATAACAATACTCATAACCATTATTTAAACAGATAATAATTTGTGCTTGGATAACAGGGTTAATCATATGTAAACTCCTCATACAGTAGGAAAAAATAAAAGAAGGAAATGATGACGGAAAGGATAACACACACGCACACATACATGAACACATACAATCATATACACACACTTCAAAATACATTAATAAAACTCAACGTTTTAGATGTGAACGGTCCTAATGTGTGAAAACGTTATTTAAAATTTAAAAAAGATTCGATTCAACCTCCTAGACATACGCATAGCAGAGGGTAATACAACTTAACGAACCATTTCCGCTACTGTTTTTCCTCTTGGGAAATAACCCTCTCATCTGTGGTGCTAGCCTCTGGTTCCCGAGGTCGTGGGTTCAAACCCGGCGGAGGTATAAAAATTCTTAGCATGGCTTCCTTCGGAAGCGAAATAAAGCCGATGGTCCCGTGTCGTAGATTTACGGCACGTAAAAGAACCTCAAGCCTGACAAAGAGACCTCTGAGAAAATTACCTGTCTTTCACGCCCAATATAGAATGGGAAGGACCACAGCAGTTAAAGAGCGTCCACAAATAAAACTCAATTTAATTTCTCATCTGTGGTGTGCAAAAGCTACTATCCCTTGTCTTAATTTCCACATCTACCCAGAGATGTCCACTAGGTTCAGCAATATAGCTGGCAAAATTGTTTACTTACTGGGAGTAATCTAGAGGGTTCCACTTCAACTACCGACATGGTCTAGCAATGATGTTTAAACACTCTTAAACTATGGCATTTAGTCGAGTGGACAAATCCATTTAATTTATATCATTGTTTAGATCGTTTTGAATAACTAGTTAGGCATTCCGAAGTTCCTGTTCGACTCCCGGAGCAGCAAAACCAAAATGTTTAATTGCTAATAAATACGATACTCAGAATGGTAGGGTAATTCACAATTATTATATAGCATTACGTGGATTAATGTAAGGCATTCTCAGGTATCCCGAGTTCCGAGTTCGTGTCTTAGCGCAGCAAAACTTTAATGTTTAAGAACTATTAAACTAAGTATATTTAGGCGGTGGATTAAATGCGTTTAATTAATATCATTATGTGTATTAAAACCGAATGTATACTTAAGTATTCCGAAATCCTTCATTTGGTCTTAATGTAGCAAAACCCTAATGTTGAATTGCTAATGAAGTCAGGAACCTGTTTGTTATTTAACTAATACTATTATCTAGATTAAAACCTGGTATATACCTATTTACCCGGATTTCTGATTCTTCATTTTCTTACTTTCTTCTTTCTTTTACTTTCCCTCTTTCTCTTTCTATCTCATTTCCTTCTTTCCTTTCTTTCTTTATTTCCGTTTTCTTTCGTTCTTTTTCTTGATCCACAGACATCCAAACATACATATATACATATTCACACACATGCTCACAGACTCGACACCCATAAATACACACACACATACACGCCTATAAACACAGATATGTGAATGAACAGCCGATTTGTCCCTGAAGGGTTAAGGCCTCTTCTTGCGAGGGATAGCTGGATATGACTCATGCAGGAAGCTGGTCCACATAAGTGGTGTTTTTCGTTGTGTTCTTTCTTCCGCACTTCACACTATTGTTCACTGACTTCCTTGCGATCGACACTACATAATCTTGTTGGGGTTCCTCACTTCGCACACTTCTTCGCTTAATTCCCATTGGACACTAGGTGGTTGTGTTTAACAACACATGTATGAACACAGAAACAAAGAAATAAGTAAAAAGACTCACTCAAACATATGCAGAGGCTGTCAAACGCGCAAAACACTATCGGAAGCAGCTGGTCATACACACGCACACATTCACACATACATAAACACACATAGAAACATAGGCATGCACCAACACACAAAAACACTCTCCCAAACACACCTAAAGACAGTCAAATACGCAAAACACTAACAGAGAAATACACGCATGCACGCACGCACATACATATGTGAAAACACACATAAAACACAAACATGAAGCAATACAGATATATACAGAAACACACAACATTCACCAAAAGCAGACCCAGAGACAGTCAGACATGTACACACATGGATAAACACATACAAACACCTGCTCCAAACACACGGATATGCAGGAATACCTACAGACACCCCGAAAACACATGCATACACATACATATACACCTCCGAATAGCTCTATAAACACACGGCATGAGCGAAGTCCTACGAAACACACTCGAACACACACATAATACGTATACACACATACAGAAACATACAAAAACACTAATAGATACAGGCACTCGAACTTATAGGTACTGTCTGTGACTCAGGAGTTTAGCTTTGTCCTTGAGGTTGACGTAAGCGAACCTGAGAGAGGGTTGTGTTATTCTTTCCTATCGCTTTATTGTTTACAACCTGTTCCAAAGGTACTTATCCTTTCTTTCCGCGACAACAAATATTAGGCGAAGTAACATCAGTATTACATTATTACCGCATCAAACAAAACAATTATGATCATAATTTCAATAAGTGAACTTGTAAAGCGTGTATACATGTAAAACAATATATTTACGACACTATACATGTGGAATATTATTTTACTAACCCCATTAATCCAAAGGGTATGCAAGATCGATGCAGATGATTCGGAGTCCGAGTCATCCAATGATATCCCTTCTTGCTCATCAGAAGAACTGTCGTTTGCATTTGAAATAATAATCTGATCGATCACATCAGAAACCACACGATCCATGGACAGTAACCATCTTCTAATTTTCTAACATGCCGGTGATATCCTACCCAGTGTTCTGCAGGTACCGCAGAGATTCCTTCGTTGGTTAAACTCAATAAACGAAATAACGAAAATTCCCCAGTAACGTTGCGCTCCCTTATGAAGTGCTTTACTGCTGCCCATGCAACCTCAATGGGATTAAGATCGCAATTGTAAGGCGTCTGATACAGAGTGGAGTGTCCATGTGCATTAAGATGCGGTCAATCTTAAATACCTTTTCTCTTGATCAATGAGTGTTTCCTGCACTACCATCAGTAAGCACCCCTGTGATCCCATCAGCTTGCCAACATTTCTTGAATGTTAAATTATTGTCCATCCACATTTCATCCAAATAAACGATATCCCTGCCTTGACTTCGGTATTCCCCTAGCTCAGCCAAGTATTTGCATCTCCATTCAACAATTCTTGGCTTTTCGATTAAGATTGTTCGCTTTCCTCGGCACTTGCGCCATCTAAATCCCAATTTCCGAATAACTCTCCTTAACTCTCCCCCCAAGGAAATTGTATCTTACTTCTAACTACAGGAGTAACTTTCTGCATGTCGGAACTATCTTTTTATTGACGTAGAAGTCCATTGTTGTCCGCTTAATGAGCACATGTCGAAATCGCCTATATTTATATTTCGTTCTGGATTTGCAGGTCTTATCTTGCCTGCAGTGCGTAAAGGGCTTCCTTCTGTTCTCTTCGCAATTTCTTGTCTTATATTCTTAATTGTTCCCATAGACACACCGCACTAATTGCCTGTTCTCTCATCCCTCGCGAAATCGGTAGAATTAGTTGTTTCTGCTCTGCTTCCTTTTTGCATTGCTCGTTTACATGGTTTATTATTTCGCGAGCCTCGCTATGAATGGGTTTTCCCTTTTTCCGAAAGTTAGCCATTTCACTAATGGATTATATTAATTTGACACTCGCGATACAACGCGTTTTAACACTGTAGCATCCTCTGACACTTCCTGCAGTAAGACTGCATTTGTTGAGAATATTTTTGAACTGTTGGTGTTGCATTATCTACACCTTACGCAAGAAGCTCCCAGTTCACTGCACGCTTGCAGTTCAAGGACAAAGTCAATCTCCTGAGTCACTGACAGTACGTGACTGTTATAATATAGCTTCTTATATGAGAAGCTCTATCTTATAGGGGTTTAATTTTGAGTAAAGTAGCAGCGATTGTAACGGTGCGAATTGTATGATTAGGGAGTTATGGTGTTAATGGTGTCATGTGATGGCGATGGTGACAGTGTAGAGCTATGGTGTTAATGGAGCCATGTAGCGGTGGTGACAGTATAAGGTTGTGGTGTAATTAGAAGTGATGGCGTTTGTGATGGTGATGGTTATAATATTAGTGGTTTTGGAAATAATGATGTTGGTGAGAGTGCAGAGTTATAGTGTATATGATAATGATGGTAGATGTGATGGATGTGTTAGGAGATATGGTGATGTTGGGAAATTGCGGGATCAGGTATTATGGCCGTGCCTGTGCTGACGGTGTAGATTTATGGTGTTAATGAAGACAGATGACAGTGGTGACAATACAAGGCTATGGTGTAGTAGAAGTGGTGGTGATGGTGTTGATAGGGGTGATGGTATCGGTTATAGTGCTGGTGTTGATGCCAGTGATTGTGGTCATTGTTTAGATACTGATACAGGTGCTTTTTATGTGAATAGAAGAGCACACATCCATTGCGAAGGAATAAATTAAAACTAAATTGGTGTAGTTAGAAGTGGTGGGGCATGTGATGGTGTTGATAGGGGTGATTATATCGGTTATAGTGGTGGTGGTTTTGGAAATGCTGATGGTGGTGATGCCAGAGATTGTGGTCATTGTTTAGATGCTGATACAGGTGCTTTTTTATGAGTATAGAAGAGCACACATCCATTGCGAAGGAATAAATTAAAATTAAATTGAGTTTTACTTATGGACGCTCTCTAACTGCTATGGTTTTTAGCATCCCATTCTATATTGGGCGTGAAGGACCGGTAATTTTGCTCTGAAATCTCTTTATCAGGCTTGAGGTTCTTTCACGTGCCGTAAATATACGACACGGGAGCACTGGCTTTACTTCTCTTCCGAAGGAAGCCATACTAAGGATTTTACGTCCGAAAAAAGACATCAACCTCTTCCGGGTTTCAACCCACAACCTCGGAATCCTCGGAAAATCTACATGGATAAGTTTAATCCGTCGGACGAATCTAATTTATCCTCTATGAAGATGTAGCTTGTTTCGGAGTAGCGGTGGAAGTCTTACCATTAACCTGGATTTATACCAGATTCCACCATGAGAAGCTGATCGTAATCCTATACCAGTTGAAGCTCAATTCCAGTGTACAGAAGCATGGCGTCCCACGCAAGTCGGGAGAGGCGAATTAATGCGCGAGATCAAGATTGCGAGTTTTTACTGTCTGGTCTCTGAATATCTCAAAGACATCTGCTAGATGGGTTACATAGGACAGTTTCAGCAGATGCATAGATTGAATCCTGGACTTCTCGAATATGAGTCAGGATGGCACTATGTGATCACGCTGTTTTAGATGCAGCTGCTCAAATTTGCTGATATGTTTATAACCAGAATCACGGATATCGTTCTCGTTCAGTTTATTGCAGAATACTTTCTTAGGAGGACCATTCGCATTCCGCCTGTGGTATCATTTAAAGATTTAGATGTGAATGGATGCATTCGCTGATTATTTATTTTCTTGCAGGCTTTGTCTGTGTCCGTATAAAATAAATGATTTTTGATACCCTGGCAGAATTCAATTAATCGAGTAGGGTTAATGATTGGGAAAGGGGCTTTCAAACTAGAGAAGGAAAATTATTGATTAGTACAACTAGTTAAATTTTCCAACACATGACCTGCCGGGTGCCATTTGACGGTCAAATTGATAAGGCGTGAATGTCCTTGCATCTTCTTGTGCTGAAATGTGCTTCGATGTTCAGCAATTTGAGTGATTGCACCTGGAAGAGTTAGGGGCTTTTGTGTCTCTTTGTGGTTTTCAAGTTTGTGAACTGTAGCATCCAGCATGTTTTCCTGCTGTGAGGGTTTAGGATAGGCAAGTCAGCCATACAGTCTTTGTGTTTTTGTGTGATAGTTACCATGGATTTATATTTCGGTGGATCAGAGTCCATTGTGGCGTTGCGTAACGGATACCATTGATTTATGTTTCTGTGGATGGTTTCGTCATGAAGGAACCGTTCTTTGATAACTGTCGCAATCGATTGTATAAGTTAGTTGTGTTGTTTTGTATCCTCTGTGAGTGTATAAGCATTCACTCAAGAGAATTTGTATGTCTGTGTATTATCTGCTTTTAATTCATTTTATTGATGTTTATAAGGGTCACTGTTATGTAATTGAGGGTCCTTAAAGGTATTTTAAAGTATGGAATTAGGTATGGGCACAGGCCTTAAGAACATACTAGTACACTGTCATGAAAATTTCGGGAGTTTTAAAGGCATTTTGGAAACAGTAGTAGGCATTTGAGGGTATTGGTGTAGGTGTTTATGAAGAGATATGGAATACAAGAAGATATGCTACACTAGATAGGATTAAAAGCTAGAAAATGCGTTTGTATGGGACAGATAGGGAAAACAAGAAGAGATGCTAAGCTTGACAGTGTTGAAGGTAGAATATATGTTTATATAGGAAGAGATAGGGAAAACGAAGAGAAATGCCAGGGAAGACAGGGATTGAAGGTATTTAGGGAAGGTTTTCCAGAAGGGTGGGATGGGTTAGGTGGTATTTTGTACACTAGTGTGGATATAGATATTTCGGGAGACCCTTGTAAGCCATTTTCGGTGGACACATTTAACTTACTTTGCAGGTATTCTGATGGTATTTTGATATAGTGCAATAACCATTTAGGATCTTCTTGCAGGCTTGGCACTGTTTTTGGAACACACTCAGAGAATTTCAGCCGTTTCTAAGGCATTTTAACCACTAGAGTAGGAATTATGGAGCATTTTAACCACTAGAGTAGGAATTATGGAGAATTTTAACTCCCATTTAGGTCTTTTTAGTCACAGGTAATTTCATAGGTAACGTGTTTTTGTCATGGTACTTTAAGTAATATTATGAGTAAATCAGATTTTAAATGGGTATTTAGCCTAATTTTTGGATTTTATGTGTATTTTCATTCATTTTAAATACTTTATGAGCATTTCTTATCCAATGTTAGAGCACTTTATATATTTTTAAACTCAATTTTTTTTCTAAATCTTGAAAACTTTTATATGTCAAGCAGTTAACGTGTGAGACCGAGAGGGATAAATCGTGTATTGCTTTGCAGTTTTAGGGTATATATAAGTAGTCCAAACTAACCACACATGGAATGTCCTAGCCTAACCTATTCCGCCTTGCCTGCTCTGAAACATCCCACCACTATCTATCCTGTCATCGTCTAACCAAAACGTAATCAAACGTAACAAAGGGTAACGAAATGTAACAAAATGTAACCACAAAACGTAACCAAGAAGGACCAACCCCTTGCTAAGACATAACTTCATAACTTAGACAATCAGTATGCAAGCCTAACGTATCTAGAATATGCTATCATTGTGTACTCTATCCAGACATCATCTAACCTAATCTGATACCATCCTAACGTGATGTTAAGCATTCTAACCTAAATTAGAGCATCCCCTGTCATCTAACCTACAATCCAGTCCTAAGGTAGCACTGAACATCCTAACCTAGCCCTATATAGTATAAATAGACCTCACGTCTAACTTGCTATCGCCTAATCTATCTTGATTACGTGCATGATAAACTAGCCCAATCTTAGCCAATCTCTCATCATCTATTCAACCGGTCATAACATAAAACTATAAGATAGACCAGCTTCTAATTATCTATGACACTATATGATAACCTAACTCAGGCTAGCCTAAACTGACTTTACACGCTGTCCTATCTTGACATTACCCGCCTTAGCGTAACCTTTAAGAGCCCTCTTATGGCTGAATGGAGAGCCTGTCATAGCCTCATCGGATCCACACATCACATAAATGTTTCTCTAATTCAAGAACTTAGAATATTTTTACCGGAATTTCACACCATTTGCAACCACATTAATCATGCAAACTCTCATTTTTCCATGCTTTATAAACATTCTATTATTATATATTTTAAGGAAGTTGAAACAATTTTCTACACTGATAAAGGCATTTCTTTTGCTACTCGTAGGAATTCATCATGTTTACAGTCTTCGTGTATTTCCTCGCAATGGTTGTGTTCCTTTCTATTCACATAAAATAACCTGTATCAGCATATAAGCAATAACCACAACTTCTGGCAATACGTCCATAGTCATTTCCAAAACCACTATAACTATCACCATCATCCCTATCACCACCATAATAAACGTCACCACTTCCAATTATACCATAACCATATACTATCACCACCGCCGCATGTCTGCATTAACACAATAACTCTACACTGTCAGCACATCCCCACATGACGGCATTAACACCATAACTTCCTATTCCCGCAATTTCCCAACACACGATCACCATCACTCCTATCACACCCATCACAACCACCGTCATTCCCAGTTACACCATAACTCTGCACTGTCACCACCGTCATTATTTCCAAAACCACAAACACTATAACCATCACCATCACCCCTAACACCACCATCACAGACACCACATTTCCAATTACACCCTAACCTGATTGTACCACCACCGTCACACGTCTCCATTAACACCGTAACTCTACACTGTCACCCCGCCATCACATAACTCCGTTAAAACAATATCTCCCTAATTCCGCAACTCCATCATCCCACCATCACCATTGCCCTTACCACGCCCTTCACAGCTATCGTTACTCCTATTAACACCATAACTCTTCACTGTCACCACCGTCATCATTTCTAAAACCACAAACACTATAACCATCACCATCACCCCTAACACCACCATCACAGACACCACATTTCCAATTACACCCTAACCTGATTGTACCACCACCGTCACACGTCTCCATTAACACCGTAACTCTACACTGCCACCCCGCCATCACATAACTCCGTTAAAACAATATCTCCTTAATTCCGCAACTCCATCATCCCACCATCACCATTGCCCTTACCACGCCCTTCACAGCTATCGTTACTCCTATTAACACCATAACTCTTCACTGTCACCACCGTCATCATTTCTAAAACCACAAACACTATAACCATCACCATCACCCCTAACACCACCATCACAGACACCACATTTCCAATTACACCCTAACCTGATTGTACCACCACCGTCACACGTCTCCATTAACACCGTAACTCTACACTGTCACCCCGCCATCACATAACTCCGTTAAAACAATATCTCCCTAATTCCGCAATTCCATCATCCCACCATCACCATTACCCTTATCACGCCCTTCACAGCTATCGTCACTCCTATTAACACCATAACTCTGCACTGTCACCACCAACACCATAAGCACCAGCATGACCTCTATCACCACTATCACAGACACACTACTTCCAATTACTCCATAAACTTATACTGCCACCACGGCCGAATGTCTCCACTGCCACTACGCAACCTTATAACTTCATTAACACCATAACTCCCTATTCCCGCAATTCCCAGCATCACCATCACGCCTATCACATCCATCACAACTATCGTCATTCTCATTAACAATATAAGCCTGCACTGTCACCACGACCATCATTCCCTAAACCACCAACACTATAACCATCATCATCAACCCTATCACCACCATCACAAACACCACCACTTCTAATTACCAATAACCTGATACTGTCACCATCGTTACATGTCTATATTAACACCATAACTCTACAAAATCACCATTGTCACCACGTGCCACAATTAACATCATAACTCCCTAATCACGCAATTCGTACCGTCACTATCACTGCTGCATTAATGAAAACAACCCCCCCATAAGATAGAGAAGATAGAGCCTCCATATACGAACATATATGACAGAATCACTTACCTATAAGTTGCAGTGTCTGTCTCTATTAGTGTTTTTGTATGTTTCTGTATATGTTTATGCATGTGTATGTGTTCGAGTGTGTTCGTAGGTCTTCGCTTATGGCGTGTGTGTATAGAGGTGTTCGAAGATGTATATGCGTATATATGTGTGTACGTACGTACGTATGTATGTAAGTGTGTATGTATGTGTGTATGTATGTATGTGTGTATGTATGTATGTGTGTTGGTATGTCTTTAAGTCTTCCTGTATGTCCGTGTGTCCTCCGTGGTGTAGTGGTTAACATGGTAGCCTCTAGCTCCCTAGGTCGCGGGTCCAAACCCGGCGGAGGGCGATGGGTTTTTCCTGGCGTAAAACTCCTTAGCATGACTTTCTTCGGAAGGTAAGTAAAGCCGGTGGCCCCATGCTATATATTTACGGCACGCAAAAGAACCTCAAACGTGCTAAAGATGCCTCTGAGCAAATATACCGGTCTTTCATGCTCAATACAGAATGGGACGCTAAAGACCACAGCAGTTAATGAGGGTCCATAAATAAAACTCAATTAAACTCAATTCCTGCATCTCCATGTGTTTGAGGAGAGGTGCTCGTAGGTGTTTATTCAAGTGTATGTGTACGTGTTTGACTGTCTTTGGGTCTGCTTGTGCGTGTGTTTTTGTATGTTTCTGTGTATGTCTATGTTGTTTCATGTCTGTGTTTTTGTGTGTTTACACATGTATGTACGTGTGCGTATGCTTCTGACTGTCTCTGTTAGCGTTTTGCGTATTTCACTGTCTCTAGGTATGTTTGGTGAGTGTTTTGTGTGTTTTCGCGTTTATGTGTTGGTGCATGTCTGTGCTTCTATTGTGTTAATGCATGTGTATGCATGTGTGCGTGTCATCTGTCTCTGTTAGTGTGTTGCGTGTTTGACAATCTCTGGATGTGTTTGGGTGAGTGCTTTTTGTGTTTGTACATGTCTGTGTTTATAAAATAAAATGAAATTGAGTTTTATTTATGGACGCTCTTTTACTGCTATGCCCCTAAGCGTCCCATTCTACATTATGCGTGAAAGACCGATAATTTTGCTCAGAGGCCTCTATATCAGGCTTGAGGTTCTTTTACGTGAGTAAATCTACGACACGGGACCACCGGCTTTACTTCCTACCGAAGGAAGCCATGCTAAGGATTTTTACACCGGAAAAATTCATCGCCCTCCTCCGGGTTTGAAACCGCGACCTCGGGAACTAGAGGCTAGCTTGGTAACCACTACACCACGGAGGACGACTCTGTGTTTATGGGCGTGTATGTGAATGTGTATGTATGTGTGTGTATTTATGGGTATCGAGTCTGTGAGCATGTGCCTGGGTGTCTGTGGAGAAAGAAGAAGGAAGAAAGTAAGAAAAAAGGAAATAAAGAAGCAAAGAGAAACGGAAAGAAAGGAGAAAGAAAAAATAAAGAGAGATAGAAAGAAAATGATGGAAAGAAAGAAAGAAAGAAAGAGGAAAGAAGCTTAGGAATTGAACCCAGACCTCAGGATATCCAATATATACCAAGTTTTGATCTAGAAAACGCGTTACATCAATACATGTAATGCTAGATAATAATTGTGATTTACCCTACCAGTCTTAAGTATAATATTTCATTAGCAATTAAACATCACGTTTTGCCGCTCAGGGACATCGGAATGCCTAACTAGTTTTCAATTTTAAGGAAGCTTCCATGTGTTAGGTCCGTTTGCATGTAAAATGTAGTTTTATAAATGCATTTTAAAGTGGTTTATGATTGTATGTGTTCATGTGTGTGTGCGTGTGCGTGTGTGTGTTATCTTTTCCGTTTTTATTTCTTTATTTTTATTTTTTCCGACAGTATGAGGAGTTTACATATGATGATCCCCATTTCTCAAGCACAAATTCTCATCTGTTTTACATGATGATTAGAAGCATTGGTATACCTTGTGTTTAGGACGACTTTGCGTGGGATACTTAGTAGCGTTGGTTCTAAAGGGGTGCTGACACATGTTCCATAGCGGCCTGGAAATACCGACATTGCTTTTATTACCTCTCCATAACTGACTTTGAATCTGTGCTAGGAAGAACATGTCTTTTGGGTGTTTCTTACATTAAAAGCAAACACTTGTTCGGAAATAACAGTTAAAACTGACATTACACCAAAAAACATCCCTTCCACCAAAGATGACGTGACCTGTGCCAGAACATAGATGTCATGTAGGTCGCCTTTGCTTTAAAAACCATCAAGTGGCCGGAAATACCAATTAAAGTAGCCATTACACTGAAAATATCCCCCTTCCACTATATGTCACATGATCTGTGCCAGAACATAGACGTCACTTAGGCTGCCTTTGCACGCACTCATGTTACTTATGTCGCTCTTGTGTTAGAACATAGGAAAGTAGCGTACTCATCCCACTCTGTAAACATGTCTTAGAAGTCCGTTTGAACAACTTAAATTTTCAGAAACGGAGAATAAAATGGGTGGAAGGGTGCTCAAAATTGTGAGCTTGAGGTGCACTGAGCTGAGATTTATCCATATAGCACTTTTCATCTGAGAATAGAAATAAAGTTTCTAGGGCTGGAAGGCAACTTATACACATTTGTAATTACTCCACACTTGTTAGTGCTTTTCTCATTATAGAATTAACTGACTTACCTGACGTCGCAGGAGTAGCTTTTTAAATAAGATTGACTAATTAATTTGATTTTATCTCCCCTCACTCTTTATAAAATTATTGTACAATGATGTAAGAGTTTGTTTATCTTGAATGCTCTCGTTTATTCCTTGTAAACTGTAAATTCGCACGGTCCACGCTATTTCTAATAAGGAATGAAAAATCTTCTAATATTCACGCAAAAGAATGTGAAACATTGACAGAACATGTGACTTCCTTATAACCTCTTCAGACAGTCTTCCATTTCCTAGAAGTACTCATAGCCTGTAAGTATTCTTTGGGTGATGGAATAATCATGGAACGGTTTATTAGAGTATTACCTTTTAGATAAACAAAGTGAATTTTAAATCTTTTATCTTCTCTATGGTCCTGTAGTTATTTAATGCATAAAAGTTACATAGGTTTCACATAATGTAGAGAATCTAACATGTAAGTGCTACGAAATGGAGATGAAGCTGGTGAATATGAAGATTTCCCACTCTCAGGTCGCTAAGTTAACCGCTTGGAAAAAGACATATAGTCTGCGATATCGAGAAAAATACTGATCGGTTGTTAATTATAAAATCTGGGTTCAGTGATTTCCAACTAATGTTAGCTGGGCACAATTTTCTCTCTTTGTGTAATTATTTAATATACCCTGCTAACGATCTTGATTCAAGATGCAAAGAAAAAGGCAAACGTTTTTACATGGAGCTTATTAAAATATTTTGGCATTGGTGTTGCATGTGTATCTTCCGTTATATGCAGGTTCGATTCGTTTTTTAGCCTAGTCAGTAAAGATTTGAATCGGAAATAACTAGGGAAAAGCTGAATCGTATCCCTTTGATAGACTAATGCCAGACGAAGAACTTAGGCGCACAACTGCTGAGGTCATTAGCAGTAAACAGGGAGAAAATCTTCTAAAATCACATTTACACTAATGCATGATCTTGTTCCTGCATGCAGTGAACAAAAAATTTCTTCTTACTTTGCCACCACTTGTCGAATAATTGCACCAGTTAAGTAAAACCTTAAAGTAAAACTGAGAGATAACAGCAAAGACTAACAATAATTATAGCGCAAGGAATATCAGTGTTAAGTTGCCAACATTAAGGAACAGCACATCAGCACGATAGCAGAGATATTTATAAGCTCGCGAAAAGCATTAATTCCTTTCTTAATTTCCTGGAGACCTTAGCCGCTGTCTGCACATAAGCAGTACATGTAGTTGTTACTTAGGAGTAGTCAGACGGAGGGGCCTTAGGTATCTGGAGTACAGCACCGCAAGTGGGTAATAGTGTTCCTCCAATGTGACCTCTGGGGTAAGGGAAGACCCAAAGGGCGATCATATCCGGACGACATTGTGCGCTAACAAGGTGGGGTCACTAACGATTCCAATATGACATTATTCCTGATGCCGGCTGGTCTGCCTTAGTCACCTGCAACCTGGGATGTCCAGGGAATAAGCGAGACAGCTGCCGGAAGGAAGGGGGCCCCAGTAATTCCGCCAAGCTCCAGTGAGCAATCTTTCCATAGCGCAATTTTTACCTTACTGTCGCAATACACCAACCGCCCTCGCCTGGTCCCACAACCCTAAAGCATATGAGATGAAATAAATTAAAGAAAATTATAAGGACACAAAATTCATGGTAGAAGGGGAACCATCACAGCATTCCCTATCGATCCAGGAAAACCCCGATAAAAACCATAATCAGAGTGATCGGCATGGCGGGAATCGAACCAGGTACCTCCTAAATGCGAGCCTCATACGTTACCGTGCAGACATTTCACTCGGTTAGGAGTTAATTAGATTAGCTAGCTAATTTCTGTACCTGTTACTTTTGTAATGACTATAATAATATAGAAGTGGCATTAATTTTTTTATCCCTTATACAGAACATTGCTTAGAAATAGGCAGCATGGAATGACTGGTCAGTTATTCCAATGTCGCGAGTTTAATAGCGAATTCCTCTTACCAGTTGCCGGGAGGGAGCCCATGTTCCACGGCCCATTAACTCCCCGCTGCGTGCATGTTTCATAGCTAATCCGCTGTATTCACTACCTCGAACTTCGCCACTGACAGTCTAGGAGGGTAAGGATAGAGGGAGAGAAAGTAATCTTCTCAAATGTAAAGCCAACTGCACTTTTACTCCTGCAAGTGTCGTGGATTTATACTCTTTCATAGGCGGCTGAGAACAATTTGCCATGAGGAAGAGTCGGCCAACACTTTCATATTGTCAAGTTATCCAGAAACGTATCATAAAGGAAGCAAGAAATCTGACGCAGGTGGAGTCGTAGGTGACACCTGTATAACGGTTATAATAAAGGGTTATGTTCACACCGGGTGCTGCAGAAGTTTTCTACACTCTACCCCGACGAGTGGCATAAATGTTAAAACATTTTCCCTCTAAAACATTGGAAGCTTTTCTGGGAGCTTATAAGAGCATACCTGCCACATCTGGGACTATTTGGTTTGATTGATATAGGGTGCAGACTAAAGGTGATATTAAATTCGCATGCGATCGCAAGATATTCCTGTGACTTTCGAACATGGGAAAGTGTTTAATTTCGTCCTTGAAAGCAGAACAAATCAGTTTATGAACTACAAGAAAAATGTGTATACTGTAGAGGTGGATTTTAGTTTTATTTTTCAGTGACTTTCCGACTGTTCCAGTTCAAAATTACTAGGTCCCAAATAATCGTTTCAAAGCGAAAGTCAAGCACGTACGAGAGTAAGTTACTATTTGCATATAACTATAACAGCAACATATTCCTGATAGTTACTTGACTCAGATTCCTTCGCAACAAGTTCAAAATTCTTCGTTCCGTAACGAACATTCTCAAGTCGCAAGACGGTGCTCCCCACCTTTCCTCTCTCGTTCACATCCTACATTCAGCCATGCACGTGCGAATTCGTAAATTCCTTTAACAATATGTAAACCGCGTTATATCTAAATAATGATTATAGTTACTGTTCAGCTAATTCACATTAAAGGAATTCACGTGCATTATCATCATCATCGTCGTGTTGGTGTCTGCGATGGTAACCATCGTGTATCAGTTTCCATGACGCTAATGATTATAATTATATTCTAAACTGGCAACTCGGGCAATTTCTTTTTGGTTGTATATAGCAAGAGCTCAATATATAATTAAATATGATTGGCCGAAGAAGGACATTGTCTTCTATTGGCATTTGGAATCGGGATGGTTCCCAGGTCTCGCATCATGTGCATGCTCGTAACTGTTGCGTTGTTATGGAACGTATTGTCTATGATCAGAGTGTTGTTTTTGGAACTGGTTATAAAAATACACGAATGTTCGCGCTAGTTGGAGGGCAACCTATGGTTGTTGTTTTTTTGAACGGTTTTATCCAAAATAACGGATACATTATTTTTTTACCACCTCTAATATAATGATAATTGCATTATGTGCAGGGATTAAAATTCATCGCTTCCTGGACGTATCTCCGAATACCATTTTCGTAGTGTCTCATTTGTGAAATGTGGAGATTTGAAAAAGTCCTATTTCAGAACACGCTGTTTTCGAGCGCTCTCTTTCCGAAGCAATATTTCTGAAAAAGAATAAAATCGGGTTCCGAAAAAACAAGTCTTAGCCTCAGTTTCAGAACATTCCTCCACAACACTATAGAGTTGCATGTGCAATAAATTTTCCCTTTCATGTTTTAGCAAAATACATGTTTGCTGAGCCTTTTCTTCTTAGAAAGTCGCTGATTCTGTTTATGGTGCTTGTAGTGTATAAAGTTTTAATCTATTTGGTATATAACTTTTTTAACAATATGTAAAATGCAAATAAAAGGTTCTCATACACAGGAAACATCGACCAAACTTGTAGACCAACAGTTTGGCATCAATGTGTTACCAGTTGTAAAATCCAACAGAAAAATGCATATATATTTGTTACGTATTATATCCAATGTACATTTAATAGTGATTATTCTATCCACGTAAAGTTATCCATGATATATTTTTTATTTAAAAGAAAGAAAAAGAAATAAGAATTTAACTTTCAAGCATATTCATCAGTGTATATGGAATATTTCGGGACTCTACGAAAACAAATAAACAAACACACAAAATGTGTATTTGTAAAACGTTTTGCCTATCTCTTATGATTTCTCAGTTGTCAAACAACCTCCTCTAAGAGGAGCTTACAGGTGTTCACAGAAATTTAAGAAATACATTTTAGTAGTCATGCAAATAGGTTAAACAGACGGTATGGAATTGGGATGGTTAGAGCTATGTTTGAAAAAAAAATAGCGTAAATTCTTCCATGTAAAGGGGAGTTTTGAAAGGGGGAATTTTCTCAAGCATTTTCGTGTCGCACTCTTGGAAACATTTGCATTTAGGAACAAAGCTTGGTATTTATCCTAATTTGTTCACTCACTCACTCACTCACTCACTCACTCACTCACTCACTCACTCACTCACTCACTCACTCACTCACTCACTCACTCACTCACTCACTCACTCACTCACTCACTCACTCACTCACTCACTCACTCACTCACTCACTCACTCACTCACTCACTCACTCACTCACTCACTCACTCACTCACTCACTCACTCACTCACTCACTCACTCACTCACTCACTCACTCACTCACTCACTCACTCACTCACTCACTCACTCACTCACCCACCCACTCACCCACCCACCCACCCACTTACTCACTCACTTTAAAAATGCTATTTTAGTGTTTGGTAGAACCTCAAAACGTATATTTAGGTGAAATTTCAATACAGAATTTTGAGTGAAATATGACGTTTCCTCTATACCCCATGTAGATAGTAGAGTTGTTTATAACAAAAATCACATACGATATGTGACTCGATTCGAAATATATACCGATGCTGTTTTGCATGCCATTCCATGTACTTGATTGTGTCACCATGTTAAAGGATAAAAATAAATACGTTAAAAATATGTAATATTTTTTACTGTTCGTCTTGCTTCAGCTGACAAATGCACCTTTGTATTTCAGAGTTGTCATCATTAAATAAAACTGTTTCCCGGAAGCTACCGATCGGAACATTCTCCTTCGATATCTCACGGACAAGGAAGGAGTGGCCGCTTGGAATATATAGTACATCACTTTAGAAACCATCTAAAAGTATGTAAAGAATACAATGCAGTTATTTAATTTGCGAAGTGTTGTTTAATTTATGAAATAATGTTTTTCGAAAATAGCGAATAAGAAAAAACATAGCTTTGTGTTTTTGAACACAAATCTTTACTAATTTGGCATTAGAAAGAGGGATATTTCAGAATGTTTTCATTTTGGAAATGAGACAGTTCGAAAATGTGTATTTGGAAATAAAAACCTAGAAAGAACTTCGTCATATAAATAGTAAACGCAGTTTGGAAACCTCCCTGTTATAAATAAGTAGCAAATAGGTCATAACGAAGCGCGTTGTGCATTATACTTATCAAATAGGAACAAAGTAGAATGTGTAAAATTCACATGACTTTCTATAGCCATTATCGTTTTATAGTTTCTACAGACTATTCATCAGAAAGCTTATTTTTCTATCTACTTCACGTTAATTGAAATAAACCTTTGCAGAAAGAATATCATTACACATTTCGTTGAAGGTACAAAAGGGATGGAGGAAATCAAATTGATAGTCATATATTTAAAAGCTAGTCGGTATATTCTGGCCTTGAAATTCCAATTATTTCCATAACATCGGAGAAACAACTGAATAGCAACAGAACATTAAGAAAATGATAGTGTTGAAAAATTCAGATCAATAATAAAGTACATGTGTCTCAGAAATGGTGATACCACACAAAAAATGATTTCAAATAAATTGTGTGTTTTAGAGAATTCACATTTCTTATGTAGTACGTTTTCGTCTATCGCTTAACGTTTATCAATTATATAAGATTATACGAAATTTCTTCCGTATGAAGAGGACTTCAAGGCTATTCCCAGAAAATTCAAGATGTGTTTTATTTGTCATGTAAATATCTTTAATATGGTATTTTAATCAAAATCGATAGAGCCATTTTTTAGAAAATAAAAAATTTCGAAAAATGTTCCATGTAAAGGGTAGTTGGGGAAGGGGGATGTTTTTTTAAAAATCTTCGCGTCGAATTTTTGGAAGGTACTGAACTTAAATGCAAAGTTGGGTGCTGATCCGACTTTTGGATTTTTAGTTATCCTGTTCAAACACACACACACACACACACACACACACACACACACACACACACACACACACACACACGCGCGCACGCAGACCTTATTTTAAAATTCATTTTTTGTATTCAGGGTGCCTCAAAACATGTATTTCCGGTGAAATCTTGATATAGATTTTTTGCGTGGAATGCAATACCTTCTCTACCTACTAGGAACGTGGTAGGAAAAGTAAACAAATTACCTAAATCTGAGATTTATTTAATTTATTAAAATTAGTTTACAGAAAGTTATAAATAAATTTATGCATGGATATAACTACCATGCAAGTAGAAAAAATAGGTATAAGAATAATTATGAGATAATTTAGAAATATAATTCAAAATCTATTTGTTCCATATTATTGTTTGAAGAATCAGAAAAGAAAATTAAGAAAAGTGCTTTTGAAGCAGGTCTTACAAAACGTAGCATTAACTGTTTTGAATTCTCAGATTGTGCAACATGCATTATAATGAAGAGTACTTCATAGTCTATGACACGATATAAGGATACGGTTAATAACAACCTGACTGTATGCACTCATTATTTCATAAATGGGAAAACCGACGAGTCTCATTTCTAGTTTGGGACAAGAATTCATAACTGTAATGACTAATGATACTTGCTCCCCTAACAATAGCTACCCCTCCATCCATAAGCAAACCTTTTCAGACTAAGCATTAAATAGAAATATGTGTTTTTACCCAGAATGTGAGTAAAGGTTATACAAGTTAGTCTTACGTCTCAGTTGAATGCTGAGCCTTTTATAAAACGTAAATAATATAAAGTCTTTATATACTCAATGTAAACGTAAGAAAATCGCTTAAAAAGTTGCAAATGTTAAGAAAATGACAAAATAATGATCAAAAATAAAAAAGTGCCCTAATATAGAAACTGACACAACATGACTAAAAAGACCTCGTAATAAATGAGTATTTTCATAATCTGGACCCATGGTAAGGATTTATGTGCACGTTAGTAATGCTTATGATGCAACAACTAAAATATATGACATAAGAGTTCGCCCTAGTGATAACAATATCTCAAAAGGAAATTTTAATCAAAATAGTTAGATATTTTGGAGAAAGAAAAGAAAACGAAACTTTCCTGAAGCGTTGTTTGGAACGGGGGCATTTTCGTGAAAACCTTTGTCTTGCATTCTTAAGAGATACTGGGCATAGACACAAAAGTGTGGTACTTATCCAACTTTTCGCGTTATGCTGTACAGAAGACAGAAATATAAGTACAGGCAGACTTCTTCTAAAATGCGTTTTTGAGTGTTCAATGCACCAGAAAAGTGCATTTCTAGTGAAATATTGATATCGAAATTTTAGATGGAATACAATACTTCCTCTACCTACTACAGGTAGATGCTAGAGCCGTAAAAATGAAAACAAGATACGTCGGATTAAAAGGTAACATCCACAGACCGCCGAATAAAATTCTTCATTTATCAGCACATAGCAATAAGAGGTAAGCAAAATATCAAGAAACATTTTCAAAACTACGAGAATATAAGAATCATTTCAAAATATTATGAAATATTTATTTTAAAGCCAAAGTATCCTATACCTTAAGGGTTTGGAGCAGGTTAACTTTGTTAGTTTTTTTAAAAAAAAACAGGCTTTGAATATTTTTGGTCATATTTAATAATAACATCACATTTAATAACAAGTTATATGGAGGTTATAGATTTTAACCATGAAACCTTTATACTTAGAAACAAACAAACAAAATGGGGAAAAGAAGTTACTGGTTACTTTGACCCTGCTTAATACTAATTACAATTTGCCACTAAAAACAGCGGTTCGCGAAAATAAAAACTCTTCAAGAACAGTAGGCGTTTAATTTCGCACTTGACGTCACATACAGGAAATGCTACATTTTCTCAACTGCACCTGACTTGATGGAAAGAGTAACTTGGGATTTCCAAATGTGTTCACAGAAAACTATCCTAATAGAATATCCGGAAGCCCGGTTCATTGCTAATGGAAATTATTTTAAAAGCTAAGCGTTTTAAATCTTACGAAATATAAAAACGTTTAAAGATTTTGATTAAGGATGAAAATTTTACCAAAATATTATAAAAAATGTATTTTTTATCATGTGTATCGAATTCTACACACTACAAAAGGTAAAAATATTTATTTCTATTATAATAGCAAGCATGGTTTAGAAAATCAAATTTCATATTTGTCCTGTCTCCAGTCATAGCTTACGACGGAAGACAATGCCATTTATATTGATACAAAACCTCCTATGGGAACTTACTCTTCTGTCGGATTCCATTTGGTGTGCAGAGCGGAACAGGGCGCTAGCGATGTTAAGTCACTTATTCCCGCAATCCGTCAACAAACTGTGGTAATTAAGTGGGTTATTTAGTAGCCAATAGCTCGCTGGTGTCAATTTAGAAGCTTGTTATCATCATGTTCTTGTAATGTTAACCGCATGGCAGTGTTCAGTCGCCAACCCAAACACGAGAACTGATCCTCCTGAGGTAAGTATGCCGCGGTCATCTGGTAATCTTGACCAACTTACTTTTGCCTGGTCTAAGGAGCCTATAAATTAAGAAGAAAGCTTCTTCAGCCTCTAGAATGTGATTAGGTTTTACCATTACTTCTTTTCTTCCACTCAAAATTTCAAATTCGAGATATCACCAGAAATACATTTTGTGATGTCCCTTGGGTAAATAAGGTCATTTTTAGAAAAATGTGTGTGTGACTGCATAAATAAAAAACGAAATGTTGTATAAACACCAATATTTAAGCTTAGCTTCTTCCAAGGATGCGATGTGATTTTCAAGAAAATCCCCCACCCCAAACTACAAATAGTTTGGAACATTTTTCGTTACGTTGTTTTAACCGGGCTAACCATTTGGCTTAAGACATTTGCATAATAAAATCTTGGATTTTCTGTGAATAGCCTGTAAAGTCGTCCTCATTGTGAATGAATTTGTTATACTTTTGTGTGATAAACCGTAAGTGATAAACAAAAGCATGACAAATGTAGACCTCATCAAAACACATAATTTATGTCAAATAATTTTTGTGGCATTAACGATATTGGTTTCAGCTTCCCAATACTTTTATACTTTTTAAGTGCTAAATCACAATTCTTTTTTTCTTATGATGTGAAAGAGTGGAACTTTAAAGCCAACATATAGCGATACGCTTTTTAAAGATTTGACTGTCGTTTCATTCTCCTGTATCCGCCCTTCACTTACAACGAAATGTATATGAAAACATTTCTACAAACTCTTATCTCGATTAGTATGGAGTGTATTAAACATAAGCTTTTACATGAATCATTGTAGAGTGAGATAAAAATAAACGATAGTGGTTAAGAAAGTAATGTGAATATAAGACACTGTGTTTTTTATTGTGAAAGCAATTATTTAAAAAAAACAATATCCTGCATTTCAATGATTTCAGTATGTTTTAATTTAGAAACTCCTGAATAATAATATAACGGATCTTTTTTTTTTGCAATAAATCCACATTATTTAGCGACACATTTCCATATAAACTTTTCTGTTTCATTTACTGCTATGCTAGGATATAAACGTACCGCAGATTCCTACCTATGGCAACCATTGATACTGTTTTTCACGGTTCTGTCTCAAATATTAATTTAAAACGTAGCACTGAGTTACAAATTCTTACTGTTACTTTAAATTAAGATATATATCCCAAAGTAATAGTTTAAATAGAGTAAACAGTTTCATGTGGCAACATGTCTTCAAATATTAGTACAAGAAACTAGCAAACATCGCTGTTATCAATCCAGTTCTATTTTTTTCCACTTAGTAGGCATAGATCTATTATAAAACACACACACATGCACACAAATCTTTTGTGTTGGAAAAGCACGTTCAGGCAAATGACAATCATGTGTCCTTTTTTAAACTTCAATTCTGTGAAAATAGATCCTACGTAGCATCTAATTTGGAAATAGTAATTTTGGTAGCTTTAGATTATTCACCCGGTAAAGCTAGAACTATGCTTTTCATTGAAATAGAAATTTTATGAATTAATCTCTATATTTAATGTTTACTGATATTATGTAGCAGACTTATAACATAACACAAATCTTATGCTTCTACTTGCACGGATTTATCTCTCCATTACAACTTCACATACTCCCCTATATATTATATTATGAATATAAACGTGAATTTTCCATTCCCAGCACGTTAATAAAGGCACTTTTTGAGTAGAAATAATCTCAAATTAGGCAACATGCACGCACAAAACGGAAGACGGAACACAACCGTTCGCATATCGCAAGTCAGTATTTTGTTACTAATGAACTGACGTGAAAAAAAATAATAGTAAAGATACTTTATTTCATACTATGCCTCATTTCGGTATTTTATGATCTTATCAACAGTACTGTGATGTTTACAAAAGGGACACCACTTTCACCAATATATGGATAACCCATAACAAACTTAATTGGATAGTAAGCAAGGGAAGGTAGCAACGGAAAACATATGAACAAACCATCCTTATGTACTCCCAGATTATGTTATACCAAACAAACGAAATACTCAATAACAACAATATGGAAGACTCCTCTTTATTTACTTGCAAATTATTTTATCGCATTCAAAATGTTGATATGTCTATCAGCTGCTCCTGCATAAAAGGACCCATAACGAACGAAGGGCGTTTATTTATTATAAATTATAAAATTCAAAATAGCATTAAATAAATTATTGTATAGTAATTAACAAGAACTGAAAGCGTTTTGCGGATTCGCTAGAAAACCCTGATCTCAGTTATGATGAAGAATAACTTTTTTAAGGCTTCGCCTATTGTGCTTAAATGGTATCTAACTCAAATATGAATTTGGTATTTTTTCGAATATTTGTTTTTGAATTAAGCTGTCCACACACACATAAACACACACAGACACAGAGCTTTTTAAATCTAAAATTTGCTTTTTAGGGGTCAATACATTTTAAAACATATATTTATGGAGATATCTCGATATCAAACATTTGGGTAAAATGTAAATACTTCCTCTGCCTACTATAGGTAAGCGCTAAAAGAAGTAAAACAAAAATTATGAACAATTTCCTTCTGAAAATTGGGGAAAGCTTTACAAATGGTTGCTTTGCAACCTTATAAAAATATTATTTGATACACACACACGATTTTCTCTAACAATTGCAAATTTTCTTTCTCTTTCACTCACACACAGACACATACACACACACACACACAAAACATACCACGGACCTTTTACCAAAAAAACGTTTTTGGAAAATTGGAGCTCAAAACATCCATTACTAATGAAACCTTTATCATTTTTGGATGGAATACTTCTTCAACTTACTAAGATATGTCATTAGGGACTCTGTCCACGCTTGCGCCCGTCGGCATCCGGATCTGGTTGTCCTTCGGGTCTTGACCCCTCATCTCTCCCAGGAATCACATTGGGAATCAAAAGGGCCGTTACGCCCTACTTGCGGTGCTCTGCCCCGGTTCCGGGAGCACCTCCGTGTTACATACATTTACCTTTTACTAAGATATGTTCTGAAAAAGAGTATGCTAAATATACTCTTCTCTGGATTGAGGGTACTTCAAAACGCGTATTTCCAGTGAACATTCTACAGTTTTGGATCCGATGCAACGGGACTTAATGCACTAAAATGTGCACTATAATTTCATTTAATGGGCATTTATTAAACAGGTAAGTATATTACATTTAAATGGCCCAAAGCCATTTCATAGCCTAAAGATTCTTCTAAAACAAACTCGACAGATTGTTCTCTTTAGTTTTCAGACCAGAACCAATAGTGCTTTTGAAGTGAGGGACAAGGATCATTAAAATACCTGACATATCGTGGATAAAATACAATGCAGCAACAATTTTGGATTTAGAAACTGCTATGAATACAGACATTTACTCCAACGAAAGAAAATGAATATGCAAATAACGCATACTTGTAATTTTTAGTTCGTTTCCGTAATGTTTATTCCGGAAATTATAGGTGCTGCATTTTCCATTTTGCAACTCGCAGGGTTCACGCCCCACAATTTGAGAGTCATAGTTATATCTTGAGAGCCTTTAAGGGTACTCGGTATTGAAATTGCTAATTTACACAAATTTCAATAAATTAGCTGACATATTAACACGGATTTGTTTAATATAATTAAAGAAATACATTAATTTTCATAGTCCTATAGGTATATCTAATTTTCCAAAAAGTAAATTTTAAAAATCAGAATCGAGTCTCATGTGAAATATCATACGTGAAGAATATTTGGAAAAGTTGAACATTTAAATTTTGCACATAATAAAATATTAGGTATTATAATTATATAATTAATAATAAATGTTTGGAATAAAATATTACATTTTGAGTGACACTAAAACTATTCCTGGAAAGAATAAACGTATCTAATACTTTTATTTTCTAAAAAATCAATCACGCATTAAATAATTAAAACCATAAATCCAAACTGTACTTTATACTAAGAAAGTGTATTTAAATATCAAATCCGATCGAAACTGAATAAAAATTGCATAATAGGGAGAATTTTAAAGTGACAAAAACGTAAGAAAAGAAGATTACGGGAAGTTAAATTTTTAAAAAATTCTATAATTTTTGGGGAATTTAAAAAAAACCATTTTCCACAAATTTTATCAAATTCGGAATCGAGTGTGCTTGTCGTCATTGAGTATACCGTTGCATGCCTTTCATATGCAAATGTGAATATGATTTCTAAAAAGAATACGCTCAGGTGAACTTTTAAGTAATGTTTACCGAGAATTCCTGCCTAGTTAAATTTTATCCGTAGCCGTACGATAAACGTTTTTGGTTTGTTAATCTAACCCGTTTTGGAACACCAACACAGGTTTTTCGAAAGGTACAGTTACTGGTGTCCCTTGTGAAGCGACCGACACACATTGCAATGCAAAGCTGAACTGCTTCATTTGTGGCGAAATTCCTTTGGAAAACCGCATAGGAACGTGACACAGTTCTGTTCGTAGAAAACGCGTTCTGCACCGCATGCTTTAAGGCGCAGATGAGAAGAAAATATAGAAATTTGCCATTATGATAATGTTAGACTTATGAAACAGTTAAAATAATTTGCAGCTTTATCTAACGCTTAGATACTTACCTAAGTCACCAATACACCAATTTAGCATTGAAATTTCACCAGAAATTCAAGTTCCTCTAAATCCAAAAATAGCATATAGACAGTGGTTCGTGTATATGACCCCTGCTTGTCTCTGAACTGTATAACTGAAAAATGAAGCGCTGAATGATACCAAATTTCATAATTAAATCAGCCACCTTCTAAGGATGTATGATATAAATTTTCATGGAGTTTGTCCCACTCTACACAAATGCTAACATGGTCAATGCTGCTTAAAAATCTTATGTGTTACATTCACATGACTTTCTCTACCTACGATCGTTTATTTTTATATAGTTTCTACTATTCTTACGAAAGTTTATTTTTCTATCTACTTCATGTTAATCTAAATAAACAATTGCAGGAGTAGATTCATTATACATTTCGTTGAAGGTACAAGAGGTATAGTGGAAACCGAATCGATAGTCAGATGTTAAAAAGGTGAGCGGCTATATGCTGGCCTTAAAATTCCATACTCTTCCACAATATTGTAAGAAACAACTGGATAGCGACAGCACTTTAAAATGACAGAAGTATTGAGGATATCTTGAAAATGGTTGATTGCTACAAAAAAGGTTATTTCAAATAAATTCTATGTTTTAAAGAGATTTAAATTTTTTGTGTAGTGCTTTGTGTCTATCCCTTATGGTTTACATGTAATACAAAATTTTCAAAATTCCTTCAGAACGAAGAGGTCTTCACAGGCTGTTCCCAGAAAATTCAATCTATATATATGCTGATTTATTTCTGATTTAAATATATTAAGATATAGTTTCTAATCAAAATAGTTAGAGCATTTTTGTGAAAACTGAAAATTTAGAAAAATATTCCATGTAAAGGAAACTTTGGGATGGAGAGATTTCTTGAAAAGCTTCTTGTCGTATCCTTGGAGAATTCCGAACTTAAATATCAAGTCTGCTATTTATTGGACTTTTCATTTTAGAGTTATGCTGTTCATAACACACCCACAATCTCATGGACCTTTTTCTAAAAATGCCTATTTCTAAAAAAAGGTTTGTCTGCCACATGAACAGAGGTCACTTTAACTAAATCGAGCCTTCTGAATACGAAAATGACAGTAAAAACTTCGTAACATGTAACGTTTTTGTGTGACAGAATTGAGGCGGATTGTTAAAAAGCGACAAAATATTTCACTTTGTTAGCATATGCTTCTAATGATGTACTTTATATTCACTTGAAACTACTCACCCTGTACATAAGAAGCTTTAATTTTGGATAAATGATAACACACAGTAAAATAAACTAGTACTTCTGTTACAACTGACCTACTTTTCCATTTTTTAAATAAAATTCTTAGTTTTTACTTCATTTTTAGAATTTGTTTTATCACATTAAGAAACTTGAAAATGGAGCCAAAACAAAGTGAAATAGCATCAGAATTAAACAAAAATAAATCCTGTAACGGTAAACTGCTGAAATATGCAGTTATACTAAAATATAGGTTAAGTATGAGAGCTGTTTTAACACTTACAGCTTTATTTCTTCCTTTTGTAGCATGTGTCACTTTCTCTAATTAAAACCGGCAGTAGCCGCCCATCATACAGGGATCCCATACCGTAGTACCTGTGTTCCATCTTCTGAATGTCCTGACGGAATCTTTCGACGTGTTCATCACTTACAGCTCCCAAGTTCTCTGGGAAAAAATCCAGAAAAAATCCATGTGAAGGAGAAAGTGCATTTTAAGAACATCCTACGTCCTAGCTTTTGGTAACTGTACAGGAGTTCTTGAACTATCTGTCTGTAATTTTCTGCTTTATTATTTCTTAGATATCCTTTTACTACTTCACGAAAAGCTTTCCCGGCCGCTAGTATTCCTTAGCACTTAACGTTCTTTCTAAGTTCTTATATTTTAAAAGCCTTTGAGTTTGGGGGAGAAGTCTTTTACTTTTGCATCGCTGAGATTTGGAAACTGGCTTCTAAGGTAAGCAAAACTTTCTTAATTTTTGTTCATAGCCTTAACGAGGTTCTTCATTAAGCCTAATTTTATATGCAGAGGAGGTAGGAATACTTTATTTGGATTTACTAATGGAACATACTTAAGACTGTGCTGTCCTGGCGTATGAGTTTCTCTTTTACAGAGTAGTGGAATCCAGTATCCCTAATATCCCACAACCATAGAAAACAACAGTACTTTGTATTCGACTTTTAGTACTAATAAAGTGGTAATGACCTTCATATCTCCACATGTTTACCACCGTACTTGCTGTAATTAATCGTATTTAACAGAACGGTCATAGTCGTATGTTTCCTTCATTTCTACTGAATGTGGCACTGGTATTGATGGTTTAGTATTCCCGTTGTGACATAGCTTAGAAAAGTCAATAAACAACCTCCATTCTTCTGGGATGTGTTGAAATCAAGGCTCGTTCAACAAACCATTTATATCTTGCATACACAAAGGGATTTTTTCATAGCATAGTAATTGGAAAATGTTCATGACTCTTTCTGAAAACTGAAAACCTGGTTCTGGGAGCTAGTAAATTCCATTGTTGCAGTCGTGATCGCAGCACCCCAGACTGCTGTTTCGTGAGATTCATATCCCTCACTAAATTATTTAGTCTGGACTGATTGTTCAGTAGAGGTTTATTTTCAGGTTCTGGGCAGTACTCTGCATCAAAGGAAGGGAATGGGATGGGTTCAGCAACTTGCCCATTACCTGACGTAGTTGCTCTAAATGTGAAGGAGGGCTGGGAACTGGGAGCTCAGGTCCTGCTGGAAAAGGTGGAGCATTAGGATACTCAATTTTGGATTTTGTTCGTTTTGAATGTTCCCCAATTTTTGTTAGGCAGAAATAACAGTCTTCTGCATGGCTAGTTGGTTTGTGCCAGACCATTGGCACTGCGAAAGGCATAGTGAGAGTTTTGTCACCACTCATCCACTTTATAAGATTGGAATAACACCTTATGCAGCACACCTGAGGAGCCCACTCTGTGTATTCATCTCCAACATGACAGCCAAAGTAATTGAAATATGCTCGTTTCAAAGTTTCTGTAGAAGATCGACTTTTTATAGTAAATTGCCCACACACGTAACAGAAATAATTTCAAATATTTGCTCGGCGAATATACATAAGCACTACGAGATTTCTTCATTGCAGAGGAAATGAAATTACAGACGACAAAAGCCTCTTGAAGCCACTTTTCACAAGGAAGACAAAATTTGAACTGAATCTAAAATGTGATACTACGGACCGTCTTTGTCGTTTCCTGCTAGACTGGCGCCGAGAACACTAAAGCAATAAATCACTCATCCCTCTCCCCTTAGCAAGCCAAACATACCGTATACTTGTTATTATTAAGACTGAATCCTAAACATTGGAAAAGATAAAATCTAGTTGTGAAAGCTGGTTTAGAGAACATCTGGCGCATTTATAGGTCCATGAGTTTTGATGATTAAAATATTTTTTTTTTAGAGTTTTGATTTGTAGATTGATAATTAGATTTTTGCAAATTTTTACTGTTTTAAAACATATTTTAATGATTTACAATAAAATAGAGGATGAGGGAACATTTTTATGTTCATATTTGTTTAACTGCTCATCAAACTTGACTTAATATGCCTATTTCCATCTATGTGGCAAAAACCTTGTTAACCAGTGAATCATTTGATTTCATGCAAGCATCCGCCAGTTGTGGTGAGTAGGTAATAAGAAATGGCGTTAAATATGACAAAAATATAAATAAATAAACAAATAAATAAACGAAAGGCATAATAATAGACAAGTTCAAGTGGCATGTCACCGGAACGTGCCCGTCTGCAGGCTAACGACAGGTTGTCATATGTTTGTCATTCCTGTTTTAAGGTAATGATTAAATTCTATTTTGGAATCCGATTGATGAATGAGATAGATAGCTTAAATTTTCTGCAAGTAGCTTTGAAGCTCTATTCATGCTGATTGAGCCTTATGTAATTGCGAAATTGCGTAAAAGAGAGCGAGAGAGAGCATGAAGTTGCGCAGGAAACCTTGATGTGATACATTCACATGACTTTATCTACCCTCTATCGTTTATTAGTGGGTATACAAACTGGTCTTACTAAAGCTTATTTTTCTATCAAATTCATCTTAATCCAATAAACCTTTGCAGAAATAGCTGCATAACGCATTTCGTTATAGATACAAAGGGAACAGCGATAGTCAAATGTTTAAGAACTGGACGCTATATGCTGGCCTTAAAGTTCCATACTGTTTCCATGCAATCGCGAGAAACAACTTAATGTTGACAGGACTTTAAGAGAATGACCATGAACAATTTGAACCATTATTATTAACGGATATATCAGAAAGGCTTATGTCACAAAAAATTTGTTTGAAAGCAGTTGCGCGTTTTAAAGAGATCTACATTTTTTTTGCGTTGTACGTTTTCCTCTATCGCTTAAAGTTTACCAGTTATATATAAGATTATACAAAATTCCTTCTGAATGAAGAGGAGTTCATAGACTATTCCCAGAAAATTCAAGCTATATATTCTATTTGCCATGTAAATATCTTTAATATTTACATTTAATCAAAATCGTTAGAGCCAATTTTTAGAAAATAATTTCGAAAAATGTTTTATGTAAAAGGTACATTTTTTCAAAATCTTCTCGTCGAACCTTTGGAAGATACTGAACTCAAATACCAAATTTGGTATTTATCTGACTTTTTGTTTTTGATTTATGCTGTTAACAGACACACACATACACATACTCACACACACGCACACATACACGCGCGTACGGACCTTTTTCTTTTGGTTCAGGGGGCCTCAAAACACATATTTCCGGTGAAATCTCGACATCGAATTTTTGGGCAGAATATAATACTTTCCCTACTTACTATACGTAGAAGAGAAAGTAAAAATGTAGATGTGGTTAAGATATGCACTTTTTCAACATATGTCAATTCCCTAAATATTTTCTGTTGTGTGTTTGATTTGTTGCGCATTTTTAGCAGTAACCCATTTTACTAAATTAGTCCAATTTGTCGGAGTAAGGTTGTTAATCCTAACTCCTCCTAAATGCTATCCTCGTTACGATTAGATCGAGGATTTATATGCAGCAAAAATGCTCAAACTATGCCAGCAGCCTTATACGTACAACTTTAAAACGTATATTAAATTATTAATTAAAAATTAAAATCAAAACAAATATCATCAGGCTGTTTAGTACAAGTTCAAACGATAAATGTGATATATGATGTGAGAATAAACGGAGCATATAACATTTGTAATCGTAATTCTCACGAAAATTTAATTGTGAAAAAGTTACTAATGTTTAATAAATGTTATTAATATTTCATACTTAAAGAGATTCTTCTATGATCCAAATGAATGGGTCTTAAGCTTTTCTGGTATATCAATTTCTGGCTACAACCAGTCTATCAGGTAAACTGAATGTTATAGTCAACAACTACGGAAAATGTTGCATATATGCTAATAAAGTAAACTCTCTGTCTGCTTAACGATGTTTTAGCTAGTGGGTGAGAGAGCCTTTTCAAGCAGGTAGGGGTTGAGCTATTATAAGAAGGCAGTGGGTTATATGGTCTGAGGCAAGTGAGGGGTAAAGATGCACGAAAGTGAAAGACTGTTGCTGTTTTCCACTGTACGCGCTAAGGGCGGTGAGTTCAGCATACTGTATACCCCTCTCACCAGCTAAAGCTTTATTTGAGGGATAAGCACCCCACCCCACTAGCTAAAACGTCGTTGAACAGACAGTGCAAATGAACTCAGCTATGAGAAGAGTCCTTATCTATTAACAATGAATGTAGTAATTTATTACTCTAGTTTAAAATATGTTTATACACAGATTATTTGTCATTCTACACCTAAATAATTCAAATGGTAATTAATTATACTGCATGTACTTTATATCTTTCCTCGCTCTGGTTATAGGATACAAACGGCAATACACATTGAGGCTGCACATAATCTCGCGCAACATGGAAGTACAAAAATAATACTAAAAGTGTTGATCATTTAGTGCGGGGCAGGCGTTGTAGCTTCTAAACACATTTTGGTTCAATGTTGCACCTCAGCCTTCTAAATTGTTTTTATTTCTTTTATTTTCTTCTACATTTCATCGATTTGCTTTATAGTTCCCCAAGTAATCAAGAAACGCTGAAATTATTTCCAACACTGTACAGGTGATTAGCATTTTCAAAAATCATAACAAATATAATATCCTTGTTTTGTATTAAAACTCTGAACCATGGCTGAAATAGCAGATACAATAACTGCGCACAGCACATTTACTGCATTGAAACTCAACTGAATATTAAACACAGTAACCAGACAACCGTCTTAGCAGCGGCTCTGCATGCTCGTAACTGGCGAGCAAGCAACTAGATGTTGCGGAACAAAATTCCCACAAGCAAGCGGGGGAAGTTAAAAAGTATCCACGCTATTTATATACTAATAGTATTACTATACGTTTATACAGGGTGACTTATGAAAAACTGACACATTTATTTCTTTGATTATTCTGTTCGAAATTCACTCAATGCTGCAATTTTAGCACCAAATTAAGCAGAATGTTCTGGAGTTTCGATTGCCTGTCACTAAATGCGCAGATCTTCATGTTTTATTTGTAATTGTTAGTTTTATTGTCGGGAACTACTTTTGTTCTAGTCAACGTGAAAATGGAGTACACATAAAATGAACGACTCTTCCTTGTAAAGCAATACTGGATTACGAATTCAATTACAGCTACTCAAAGGGCATACTAGAGAAATTTGGTGTTCGGAATCCTCCCCAAAGAAACACAACACCGGGACTGGTAAACAAATTGGAAACAACTGGATCTCGGTGAGTGAAAAAGGCAAAACTCGTTCATCTAGGCTTCCCACGGTTGTTGTTGACATAAGAAAACGACTGGATCAGTCACCCAAAAAAATAATTAAGACGTTTGTCACAGGAGACAGGGTACAGCTACTCAATGTGTCAGAGAGCTGTGAAAAGTGCAGGCCTAAAGACGTGTAGGATTACGGTTATCCATCAGTTACAGGAACCAGATAAGGATAGACGACTAAATTATTGTCGTTGGTATCAGGCGTTAATTGTGCAAACTCCTGCCATATAGTCCATCACATGGTTCACAGATGAAGCATGGTTCCCTTTATCCGGCTATGTGAACTCAAATAACTCACGCTATTGGGCCAGCAAAAATCCACATGTTATTCATGAAGCACCCATGCACCCGGTTAAAATCGGAATTTGGTGCGCAATATCCACACAGAGAATAGTGGGACGATTTTTTTTAAAACAATGTGAACGCTGCAGAGTACCGACGGATTTTCATGGAGTTTGCTGAGCAACTAGACGACGTAGAGCTGAGTCAAGTATATTTTCAACAGGACGGCACTAATTGCAAATTTCTTTGATGACTTTCTTTGACGACCGGATAATTTCCAAGAACCTGTGGCCACCGAGATCTCCGGATTTACATCGCCGGACTTCGTTCTATGGGGTCACTTAAAAGACAGGGTTTATGCCAAACTCCCCAGACATTGGACGATCTGAAGCACAACACTGTACAGGAGATTCAAGCTATTGACAAAAGAGTCCTCCAACGAGTGGCCAGTTACATGGAACGACGTGTTGAGTTGTGCCTTATGCAGGATGGAGGACATTTTCAACATTTGTTATAGAGGTAAAATAATCTCCCAAAATTCTCTGCATTTCAAGTACAATAAGGTGTCGCTAGCATAACTAGTTTTGAAACAATTAAAGAAATAAGTGTGTCAGTTCTTCATAAATCACTCTGTATTATACTTCATTGACTAGCAAACGCTGTAGTAATTCAGAAAATTCTGGCAAATCAATGAAACTGTTTCTTAAAAACTTTTTTGAAGATTGTTAACTATCTTCTTGGAACAATGTAGTCCTGCAAATGAAGTTTTAACAAAGGCATTCGTTGTTAAAAGTGAACCTATATTTACATGCGCTGGATTTACGACCACAGTTTTGTAAAATTCTTTTCCGCTTCAATAAATTTATTAAATTGCAAATTTATACTAGAAATTTGAAAATATAAAAAATAAACACATACAGAATTAAATGTATGTATGCATTCCCCAAAATTAACATATGGAATACATGTCAAATAAAACCGTCCTCATTTTATTGTATTTCTTTTGAAATTTAAAGATACACAAGTGTTTATATCCTTCAGTTAAAATATGCATTTGTAAGCAAATCCTCGGTCTAGTCGTGATGTTTGTTAGATGTTCTTTTTCCAAATTAGACAACGTTTTGAAAAAGAATTTTTGTTTTACGATTGCAGAGACCCAGCAGTCTCTACTTAATGCACAGAAATTAGATTATTCCCTTACATTGTACATTATATATGAATCACTTGAAAATTTTCAATTAATTAATTAATAATCTACATTCAGAGCTTTGTCTTTTTTCAAATCTAGCCAACGTTTGCAATTTAAGGTATGCTCAACGAGTAGGGACCTGGAGTATCCACAAGGAGTAATGGCATACTTAGCTTACGTTTATGATCATTTGAGTGTCAGAGGAAAAGAAAAATGTGCCCCCATCTCGACATCTCTATATTACGAGCAATTAATCTTGATTTCTAACTTTCCTTAGTATTAAAAACGTTCAAGTGATTGCAACGGTATGAAGGGTTAGAGTTGATTTGTGAAAGGTGCGCTTGTAAGGTGAACGGCCTGAATAAAATTCCTTTCTCCTTTACAAGTGCTTCCCTTCATCACTGTACGCTGTGACCATATCGTTATATAGCTCAGACATAGCCGATTAAGTTTGTTGAAGTATCCAGATAATACAATAGAGCCGAAGATGATCTTTGTTTTGCCCCTGTAATCTACCCTCATATTATTTCAGAAATATGTAACTGCTCTAAAGTAGCTGTATACCCAAAACAATTACCACCTCTTTTATACTACGTCCTACAATTTTCTTAAGATTGTAATTTTACCGATCACAAGCATTTGTTTTCAACCTCATGAAGAAATTGTACCAGCATTTTAGTTTGTTGGTTATTGACAAACCTTTTCTTTTCTGCTACAGCTACCACTACTAAATTTTCAGTTATTGTTTCATAGGTAACCACACGAGAGGCTATAAACCAATGTTACAACAATGGGAATGAGAAGACAACCTCAAAATTTAGACAAGCTAAAATAGAATAAAACAAAGAAAAATGTTTTTAAGAACATCATTTATTTGAAAATTGACAGTATTTGAGTGCGCATCGATTAAAAACGCAATTTTCAAAGTTGAACGTTAAAGGAATCTGCTGATTTTTGACAATGGAAACTGAAATGGATTGGACTGAAGTACAGTGTGTCCATAAAAATACCGTTATACTCCAAACTGGCACCGCGTCGCCTTGGATAATCGTATTTAAATGAAATTTGTGAAATTCCAAAGGAAAACTAAAATATTTTTCTGCATGTCAACAATGGACAACAATGGACGGGATCGCGGGAAACAAACACAGAAACTAAATTCACTCCCTTTGTGATTAGTCATATGGGTTCGTTGTTGGATATTTAGCAGGCGGGTTACATGTGAATGTTTACTTTTAAAATTGTGTTGTTATTAAAGAAGTTTTAAGGCCTTACTGAGATAAATAGACTTACAACACAAAACCAGCGGTTAAAAAAAAAAACAGGAAACAGAATGAGAAATTCCGAGGTAACAGCAAGGAAACCAACCGACAAGAAACAATACGTGCCAATCGCAGAAAATAAGTTCGCTGCATTAGCACCAAGCGAGGATATAGATAAGTGTCCAACTCCTGAAGAAATCTGGAAAGCTCTTGTAAACAAAACCAGATCTATCAAGAACAACAGCAGGAAGATTTCTATATATGGAGACAGTCATGCAAGAGGCCTAGCTCAGCCTAATTTGTGAAAACTTCAGCGACAGCGAAATAATATGACATGTGAAGCCCAATGTGAAGTTCAGAGAAGCAACATCGTCTTCGTCTACTACAAGCAACGTGCAAGAAATGAAAATCATTGCGGCAGGAGCAAACGATGTGTACCGAAATGAAGCAGTGAACTACATAGATGCCCTAAATCAACTTCTAAAAGAAGAAAACAAACATAATAGTGTTAAATGTCCCTAGCAGATATGACTTGAATCATTACTCATGTGTAAATAGAGAAATCCTAACAAAAAGGTGAAATTTATGTGCTCAGTGCTCCCAAATGTGAAACTTGTGGATATCAGTAACCTTAACCGTGATTTCCCTACCAAACATGGATTACATTTGAACTTAAAGGGTAAGAGATATCTAAGCTCACTTCTTTCAGAAGTAATAAGTAGTACTAGACAAACAACCTATGTAGTTAATATGCCAACAGACACAAGTAATAATCAGTGACAATTTGTAAATTTGAGCTCACCCTTGATTATGTAAACGGCAGCATGCATAACAACTCAACCTTTAGAATATACCATCAAAATACCCAATATATATCTAATAAAGTCGAAATTTTGGAAACTACTAAATAATATTAATCCACAAGTTGCTATATTCTCGGAACATGGCTTAAGACAGGAACAACTACATGTAGCGCAGGTTATAATTTAAACTCACATTATTGCCACACTTCACACAAAGTGGTGGAGTCTTGTTGTATGTAAATAATGGAATTAAGGTCAGTAGGATTGATTGGATATAAAATACTAGCATTGAAATGGTGTTTGAAGCAGCTGCAATTAAACTGGAAATGGAACAGAGAAATTCGATTATCATAGACATATACAGATCACCAAATTCTCACATTAGAGAATTATTAACATATTTTGATAACCTTTAGAACAAATTTACACGTAGTCATCTCGTAATATTAGGAGATTTTAATAGAAGTGCGGACGACTCTGATTTAAATGATATACTTGATAGCTTTAAACTAATAATTGCCTCCCACGGTCCGAGTAGGATTACTAATCACTCAGTTAGCTCAATTGATCACATAATAACGAATCTTAAGGATGATACATTTTGTACGCTAAATAATGAATTCCATATTTCTGATCATAGGGGGTAAATAATAGACATATATATATATAATTACCAAAGTAAAATGGAGGATAATATATTTAAGTATGCTAGGGTAACACGGAAGAGGAATCTGATCCAATTACAATATAAGTTAGAAAAAGAGGAATGGGATGATGTATATAAAGCATGTAATACTGATCAAAAATGGAAAAGCTTTCTACAAAAGTTTAGATTTCACCTTGATCAAACTTGTCCACTTGCAAAACAATTAGTTAGATGTAAAACAAGGGATAGAATAAACATACCATTTGAATTGGTGGTATTAAAACGTCAAATGAAGTGTATGTACGAATACTATCAATCTACCAAGCTACATTTCTATAAAAACTTATAACCTGAATAAACGACAGTACAGAAAAGCGATACTCAAATTAAAGGCTGAGAAAATTGAAAATGAAATAGTTAATTCTGAGAATACAACGAAAGCTGCATGGGATATAATAAACAAGCAGGCTAAACCACAGGCAGCTAAGTATACGAACATAAACTTGTGCGCAGACGGGAAGATAGTCCACAACACTCAAAATCTGTAAATTATTTAATACCTTCTTTTTAAACACAAACGACGAACTTAATCTTAGTATTAGTAATAATAATAATAATAATGTCAGTAGTAGCATAACTCAGGACAAAACTGTAATAAATAGCGTGTATCTTTATGACACATCTGTAGAGGAAATTGGCAAAATAATAAGTAACTTTAAAAATCATTATTCAGCAGGGTGGGATGGAGTATCACCCAAGATATTAAAACATTGTAAACGGGAGCTGATGAATATACTGGTCTATTTAATAAATTATTCAATGAATGAGGGCTTATTTCCAGAGGTGTTAAAAATAAGTTTAGTGCAACCTATATATAAAAAGAGTTCAAAAGCTAATGTTGGTAATTATCGACCAATTACCCTAACCTCTGTCTTCAGCAAAGTATTTGAGAAGGTCCTTGTGAACATAATAAATAGCTTTTTAAAATCTAATAATATCCTTAACCGTTTCCAACATGGTTTTAGAGATAAACTGTCAACAGTAACGGCTACTGCAGAATATATGCATGGACTATTGAAATTGTTAGATAGGAAAAAAAAGAAAAGAAAGAATGTATTTAGATCTCTCAAAATCATTCGACACAGTTTCGCATGATTATCTAATTGCAAAACTAGAAAATTATGGTTTTAGAGGGCATATAAACTAATTGTTAGCATCTTATTTAAAAAATCGTGTACAGTGTTGGGCGGCGCCGTGGCCGAGTGGTTAGACCGCTCACCTCTCACCGAGGCGGCTTGGGTTCAATCCCAGGGACCCACATGTGGGATGTGCGGCGTCTGGGCGGGTTTTCTCCGGGTTCTCCGGTTTCCCCAGCTATTCATTCCACCAACTGCTCCATCATCACCTTTCCTTTCATCCATTTCACCATAATTTCGTTTCATCTACTTCCTTCCTCCCATCGGGCATCGGGCTGATCACCCATCCTGGATATTCTATCTGATCCATTAATGTATGCTCCTCGACGGGCCTCTGACCCCAGGCACCCGCCTGTAAGTCCTGGGGGGTGTAAGTCCTACATAAGAGGAGGTTAAACAGATAAAGAAGAAGAAGTGTACAGTGTACTGAAATAAGTTGGAAAAAAGGTAACGTTATAGATACAGTCAAGTCAGAATATAACATAGTAAAGTACGGTGTACCTCAGTGCTTCGGCCCACACTTTTCTTGATTTATATAAGTAATTTACCCACACCTGAATGCAGTAAAGTAATCTCCTATGCTGATGACACATCTTTAATATGTTGGAGTGATAACAGAGATACACTAGAACAAAAAATGACAACAGCAATTGGTGAAATCTCGCAATACCTTCTACATAGTGGACTGAAACAACAATCTTACGGACGAAATAAATATAAATATTAACAATAGCACTTTGGAACAGGTGAACAACTTTTAACTTTTAGGCATAAATATTGATGGTATAACATATAACATACATGTAAATAGTGTTTGAAAAAAGTCAACTCGGGACTATTCCTTCTAAGACAGCTGGCAAAATACAAAAACACTTCTATTCTCAATTCAGCTTACTATGGCATAATTTATCCACAATTAACCCATGGAATTGAAATTTGGGGTACAGGTAAGTTCAACATGGATAGGATATTAAAAATACAAAATAAATGTATCAGATGTATGTACAACCTCGACTACCGACAGTCATGCAGGGAAACATTCATAAAGGCAAAATATTAACTGTAGTTTCACTATATGTTTATAAAAGTATACTACTTGTCAAAAATAATAAGGAATATAATGTGCTCAATAAAGACTGCCATAACCATGATACAAGAGGTTGAAATGATTATTATAGGATTAGCTCAAATAAAAGTCAAACTAATAAGGACCCATATAGAATTGGAGCCTTATATTATAATAAGCTACCAACCCAAGTGATAAACAACGTAAGTATTAAATTTAATTTTTTTTAAAAATTTACCTAATTAAGAAGTGCCTGTACAGTGTTGCAGAATTATAATATATATATATATATATATATATACTCATCTGTATATAATTGTAGGATGTAATCTCTGATAATGTCTGATGCTCTTGTAATGAGTCTATTGACAATGAAGATAATATTGAAAGGAGTTATGGCAAATCCACAAGAGCGTGTGTTTTGGAATATCATAGCACGCAGAGTCTGGTGTAGGTTCAGCGTGCTTTTAGGCGAAGGTTTCAACATCAAGCTCCTATGCACACGTCAATTTTGAAGTGGTACCGTGATTTTGTGGATCGTGGCTGCATATGTCATCAAAGGAAGGGCATTCAGGGAGACCATCTATCAATGCGGGAATTATGGAACAAGTGCGGGAGGCATTTGTACGTTGTCCAAAGAAATCTGTTCGTAGAACTAGTCAGCAGCTAAACATCCCTAAATCCACCGTATCTAAGATCCTGCGTACGTGACTGAAGTTTCACCCCTACAAAGTGCAACTACTGCATAATTGAAACCTGATGACCCTGCAAAACTGTTAGATTTCTCTGAACATTTATTGGTACTAATAGAGGATAATGAAAATCTGCCAGAAAAAATAATTTTCAGTGATGAGGCAACATTCCACGTTAGTGGAAAAGTAAGCAGGCATAATGTTAAGATTTGGGTGAGCCAGAATCCACATGCCATTTTGGAAGTTAAAATAGACTCCCTTAAAGTGAATGTCTTTTGTGCCGTATTAAAACGTCAGGTCTATGACCCATTTTTCTTTCGAGAGGACACTGTCAACGGTCCAACTTATCTTGACGTGCTCACTGAATGGTTATTTCCGCAATTGGAAGAAGAAAGCAACGGATTTATTTTCCAACAAGATGGAGCACCTCCTCACTGGCATTTGCATGTTCGGGAACATCTGAATGAGTGGCTTCCAGGAAGATGGATTGGACGTGCCGGAAATTATGATAGTGTCTTCTACAAGCGGCCGCAGAGGTCGCCTGACTTGACGGTTTGCGACTTCTTTTTATGGGATTACATAAAGGATTGTGTATATGTACCCCCATTGCCTCAAAACCTGCAAGAAGCGCAACTTCGTATCACTGCTGCCATCAAGTCCATTTCGTCAGATATGTTGCAGCATGTGTGGCGTGAATGGGAATATCGCCTTGATGTCTGCAGCGTCATTCGTGGGGACCACATTCAATGTCTATGAGGCATAGTAAAAAATATTTGAGTTTTTCTTTCGAACGTCACCAACTTCACCCAAATACGACAATCCAAAGCGACAAAAATAAATTGATTTTTATTTATGGACGCTCTTTAACTGCTGTGGTCCTTAGCGTCCCGTTCTACTATATTGGGCGTGAAAGACCAGAAATTTTGCTCAGAGGTCTCTTTATCAGGCTTGAGGTTCTTTTACGTGTGGAAATCTACGACATGGAACCACCCTTCCGAAGAAGCCATGCTAAGGACTTTTACGCCAGAAAAAATTCATCGCCCTCCACCGGGTTTGAACCCGCGACCTCGGAACTAGAGGCTAGCATGCTAACCACTACACCACGGAGGACGCCATCCAAAACAACACAATACCAGTTCAAATATGGCAGTATTTTTTATAGACGCACTGTACATACTGATGCTAATTACGATTCAGTAACGAGCTGGCATTTTATCTGATAAAATCGCTCCTTTCAAGCATGTTATAAGATAAACGACCGTGATTAGTCGTTTGGCGGGGCACTGCTAAACGTTATTCATCAATATCAAATATGCGGCATATGAATGTAACGGTCGAAGTAAATCTTTTTCTCCTTTCTCTATTTCTTGGCTATCAATTAAAATGTGACCTGCATCCTCTGTTAACTCGCACGTAGGACAAACTTCCTATTCAAACTTCCTAAGGTCTTGAACCAGTTATGTTCTGAGTACCTCAAGGTTTCATTTTGCCACAACTGTTATTCAATGTCTTTACCAACGATATAACTCCTTACTGCTAATTAATGTCGCTATGTTTATTACCCATCATCAATAGATGCTTCACCTTGGAAGCTTACACATGGTCCTGAGTGCCTGGTCGCTTGCATTGAAACTGGAGGATTTCTTTTTCCTGTTTCTTGTGATGTTTGCTTTACGTTGTCCACTGTTCTGCCCCCTATTGCTTTGAAAAATATTCCCATAACCTGGAAAGGCACTGACGACTGTTTGTGTCCTGACGTTCACTTCGATCTTCTAATGACCTGGAACTCTCACATCAATTCTAAATAAATCTCGCTTATTCCAGGTTACATAAACTGTTTCCTGTTTTCAGCCACGAGTATTCTTTGCGTGCGCAATGCAATACTCCATGTATAAATTTCAGCTTCGTCCATTACTTAAATACCTGTTGGGTTTGAAGTAGGGTGTCAGCAAAAAGATCATTCGTCTATAGGTATTTTAAAACGAATGTTTTGCGGCACACCTGACACCTCAGCTTGGTGTGTACGGAACACAGCTATATCATAAACCTTGCTTCAGTACATTGGATCTCAGTCTCTCCCATTCACTTTTTAACGCCTCCGCAACATGCCCGGTACAAGGAAGACGTTCAACACTTCGTCGCCTAAGTCATCTCTCGCAGGAATTGCTACTCTCTTCCTATAGAGATTACGTATATAATAAATGTATTATTCCAATAAACTTTACATTTACCTGAAGCTGTACGGTAATAGAGGGGCCTTATGTGGTTCGGCTCAGATCTTGTCATTCTAAATATTCTAAATTAAAAGAAAAAGCTTCCTAGTCTGGACCAGACTATTATCTCTCTCTTTCCAAAGTAACATACACACATTGGTTCTCTCAAGACTTTGAGGGAGTTCTGCACTGCCATTAATGTCCACAGATCTTGCCAATGAATATCTTCCAATGTATCCCTTTACAATTTTCCAAAATGCTCTTGTTATAATATTTCTATTGATCCTTATGTTCCCCCTTGATATTTTGAGACGTTCTTGAACACGACTGCTGCTACTGTTGACTGCTTCTGAATTAAAACATACAAAAATATTGTAATAGGAAACCAATCTTACTTATGATTAGACTAGGATTTTTTGTTACATCGAGACTAACGCAATACACACTAAAAGTAGTTACTTATTGTGTTGAAAAACTCTGATGTGTTACACTCACATGACTTTCTCTACTCTTGTACAAACTATTTTTACAAACGCTCATTCTCCATATGCTTCATGTTAATCGTGATATCGAGATGTTAATCTTCTTGCTAATTTTCTTGTAGATGCAAGCGGAATTGGTAGGCTTTAAGCGATAGTCAAATATTTTAAGAGCTTGTTGCTATGTGGAGTATTCCATTCTCTTTGCATTACCAGGACAAAAAATCTGATGTGTTAGACTCACATGACTTTCTCTACTCTTGTACAAACTATTTTTACAAATGCTTATTCTCCATATGCTTCATGTTAATCAGATATCGAGATGTTAATCTTATTGCTAATTTTCTTGTAAATGCAAGGGGAATTGGTAGGCTTTAAGCGATAGTCAAATATTTTAAGAGCTGGTTGCTACGTGGAGTATTCCAAGCCCTTTGCATTACCAGGACAAAAAAATGAATAAGGAATTTGAGAAAAAGTATAAGTATTGGAAAATTTAAGGGAATAACAAGCTATATCTCGAAAATGGTTCACTCAACAACAAAAAAATGTATATGACATAAATTGTGTATTTTAACGTGATCTACATTGTTTGTGTAGTAAAATGTTGTCTATCTCTTATGGTTTACCAGTTATGCAACATTCGTTCACAATGAAGAATACTTTTGGAGAGATTCCCAGAAAATTCCAGATATACATTTCATTTGTCATGAAAATATCTTAAACATGTGATATTTTAATCAAAATCGTTAGAGCCATTTTTGAGAAATTTGGGGTGTGGGGTTTTCTTGAAAACCTTCGTGTCGCATCTCTGGAAGGTACTGAACCTAAATACCAAGTTTGGTGTTTATCCGACTGTTCGTTTCTGAGTTATGCTGTTTACAGATACACAGACAGACACACAGACACACACACGGACATGTTTCCAAAAACGTTTTTTTGGATTCAGGGGTCTCAAAACATATATTTCCGGTGAAGTCTCGGTATCGAATTTTTGGGTGGAATACAATACTTCCCCTACTTACTATACGTAGTAGAGAAAGTAAAAATGTGTAAATATGCGCTTTTTATAGGAAATATGTTTGCTATTCTTTAACTATAATGAGGCAATTTGAATAAAAATATTGAGCAGAAATTAAATAGAAACGGCATTAAAACATTTTTTTGAAAAAATGAAAAATAACCTTTCATTTCACTTGAAAACTGTTTCAGATGAAAACCTGCATTATATTCAAAGGAAATTGACATTTTTTTACATACTTTTTAACTTAGAATTACTTGATTGTAGCGTGAATTACGGAACTAATATGATATATTCAAAGAAACTATTATATTACATGGATTGGACATAATCTGATACATTCTGTTGAAAACAATATTCTGTTTTGATTCTGCAAACTAACCTATTTGTTTCTTTCATCCCTAGTTTAACCCCTTTAACCGGGTAGGTAATATCGGACCATGAAGAAATAAACTGGATGAAATGATGTTCAAATGACCCCAGAACTCATAGAAGTGAGGAGTTGCTCGACATCCCTAATCTGAAGAGACGGGAAAACTGCGAAATAAAAACCTTACTCTAACCAGAATTAAATTCGGGATCTCTTGAATGAACGCAGACGCCTTACCCCCACACCATAGATGTGGGCAATTTGTGGTTGCATGAAAGTGAACTAACAGAGTACTCAAGTGATGCGTTATTGTAAATCTAAAGACACTAAACTTGAGATATACGTAAAAAATGATAGATGGAGATAACGCACTCAAAGCTAATGAAGTATATAACCAGATTACCAATAAATTTCCTGGTTACATTTCAGTAAATAAACAGTAAGTTCAAGACAGCATTATTATGGCTTAAACTTAAAACTATGTAATACTTTTTGAAACTTTATTTTATAATTCCATGTTTGAAAAATAATGTAAGAGAGTTAAAAATATTTAGCTTTAGTTTTTTCACCCTGATCCAACACAAATGTATATTTAGTCTTATTTATTTTTAATGTGCTTGTTAACGATTTTTAATTTCCAAAGTGTTCTGGTACGGATCGCAAATTTATTTTAAAATTGTAATGATACTATAGATCTTGGACTATACCACAATAGTCTCTACAATCTTCTATTGCTAAGTCTTTGAGAGAGTAAGTCAAATTACCTCAGCCATATGATAGTATCATAAGTATTCATAACAGTCCCATTTGAATGAGCTAATATAATACAATGATTATTATTGTTTTCTGTTCCATTCCGCAATTGAATTGTATCTGTGATCCATTGTACTACTTCCTCTTCTGTGAGACATACTGTTGGTCACGTTCGAGGAGCTACATTGATACATATACCTTCATAACTGTTCCTTACTTTCTGTAGGTATATTGTCCTCCCAGATCTGTAAAGCATTGTTGCTGATTGATAATTTGTTAAAAAAGTATTAAGGCATTCATATTCAACATTTTATATGAAAAATCAATAAAGGAAATAACATTATATGGATTAGTACGTTTTGTTTGGGTTTGCAGTTTGTCCCTATTGGAGGTGAATGAAGTAGTGAGTGAGTAAATACTCCTTTTCATTGCTATATGGGACACGTCCCAGTTTTCTTACAGTTGTGCAGGACAACATGTCCCTAGTATAATTACACATACAAGTGAATGAATAAAATGTTCTCTACACAATTTAGTTATTTATTTTGAACACTTTCACAGAACTCATTAAGGCTATAAAAGTAATTTTCTTGTAGAAATTTCTTGATTGAAAGTTTGCATTTAGGCAATGCAGATACATCTTTCGGGCAATGGGGTAAGTTGTTATAACGTTTAAGATGGGTATAATTAATTCTTTATAAAATAAATGCATAGTATTAGGCATTATATATAATTCTTTATTTTTGCTTACATTGTGTGAATGTGTCTGTGGATTAGTGGTATATACATGTTTATTTTGGTTTTGACAAAAATTACTGATTCATATATGAAAGTACAAGTTAGAGGCAATATGTTTAAATCTTTAAAATGGCTGTCTGCAGCTACTTATTTTGCTAGCTTTCAACATAATTTAATAGTCCTCTTCTGCAACATAACATGCTTTTAGTTCTCTATAAATTTCCCCAAAATATTACTCAATATGATATGATAGAATGTAAGTAGGCATAGTATAAAGAAATTACTGCTAAAAGTTGCAACTTTTTTGAGACTAAACATAGTGCCAAGCATGTGATACTCAGTTCTTGAATAAGTTTTTCCCTATGTTAATCTACAATTCCAAGAACTTAGTATTCTCTTCAAAATTAATACATTCATTGCTTAAATTTATAACTATGTACTCGTTACGGACCTATTGCACATAAACATTTATTTCTATTGTTTTATCGCTGTGTGTGATTAATGTGTTATTTTCAGTATGCAAGCAAATATTTGTACTTTCCTTTAAGTTAGATTTCAAGATATTCAAAACAAATTAATAAAATTTACAAAAACATAATAGACGACAAAAAACAAAACCTCTCATACCACTAGCTTTGTAAAGATCTGAAATCTGTGCATTGAGAAACGGTTAAAATTCAAACTGTAGCAATAACGTTTTAAGAGCTACTGTAAAATAGTCAAGACAGGATAAAGAGCATGCAAAATGAGATGAACAAATAATGAAGATATGGTAAGGGATTTTATTAAATGATTAAATCAAAGACATTAAGAAAAATGGATGTAGCATCCAGAAAGAATTACAAAGAAGAAAATTGCCTAAAGCAGTATATATTATAAACTTAAAGGAAGAAACGTTTAGGAGGACCGGTTAAAAAGAGAGGTGGAGGAGGGGGGACAGGCAGTTTGCTCAATCCAGTGAAGTGAAGAAAAAGAAAGTAAAGATGGGTGAAAGCACAAGAAAGTAACGCAATACGTTTTAATGAAAAGTATGTATGTTTTAAAGAAAATGTACAATGAATGGAAAACAATACGCTTTCTGAGGAAGCATCTAAAGATTTTGGCTAACTGACTGAAGCAGGTTAAAACGTGTACCAATAGAAAGCACCATGCTTCAGAAGCAGCAAGAGAACTTCCGCCATAGGTACAGTAAACTTTAGCAGTATAAACTTTGGATATTATCTAGTGAAATAACTGTGTTTAATAAAATTCAAACCAGTATAGATGGTACATAGAGAATTAGGATAAGCATACATTATTGATATCAGTTTAGTGTGATACAAAAAGCAGTTGGGGCATGTATCAGTGACCTTGTATGCTTAGTTTAGGATACACAATAAAGAAATAGTTCGTGTTGCATTCACATGACTTTCTCAATTTACTAAGCTAGAAACTATTCTTACAAAAGCTTATTATTCTAGTTACTTTTTGTTAATCCAGATAAACTTTCAATTCACTTTTACACAATTCGTTATAGGATACAGTAGGCGATAGTCAGATTTTTAAAGAGCACATTCCTATGTGATGGCTTTGAAATCCCATGCTCTTTGCATGACCACAAGAAAAGCTAATAGACTTCCCATTTGAGAAAAGTGTATACAAATACCTATATGAAAACTCAAACCAATAACAAGGAGTATCTCAGAAATGTTAAATAAACAAAACCAAAAACGAACCAGCCACACAAAAATATTCGACATAAATTGTGTCCTTTAGTGATATATACATTTTTATGTAGTAATGTTTTGTCTATCTTATGGTTTATCAATTACACAATAGTCATAAGCTATTCCCAAAGAGTTCAAGATATAGGAATTTTATCTGTCGTGCAAATATCTTATACATATAGTATTTTAATCAAAATTGTTAGAGAAATTTTTGAGAAAATAACAACAAATTTTCTATGTAAGGGGTAGTTTAGAATGGAAGATATTGTTGAAAAATCTGCATGTCGTATCCTTGGAGGATGCTGAACTTAAATACCAAGTTTTGATATTTAACTGAATTTTCGTTTTGAGTTATGCTCTTCACACACACACACACACACACACACACACACACACACACACACACACACACACACACAACATGCGCGCGCGTATACCTGTTTTTAAGAATGCCTTTTTGGGTTCAGGGACTCTGAAAACGTGTATTTACGCTGAAATCTGGTTATCGAATTTTTGGGTGGAATGCAATACTTCCTCCACATGCTATAGGTAAATGGTAGAGAAAGTAAAACTCTAAGAACTTTCTCTAGCCATTAAAACTTTTAAAATCCCTTATATACCATAGTTTTTATATAAAACGTGATTATTTCATTCATGTTGCGTTAATAACGATACATTTTTAGCTAGAAGTATTACATTAAGCAACATGAACTTGGTTTTAATATAGAGTCAACTGAACAATTCAATATTTCGAAAATGTCTAATGCTACACGAAGTACACTGGTGTGCAAAACCTAAGGACGAAAGTAATCTTTGCATGCGCCAAGTAACATAGCTCGATGAAACTTGAATCATACATAGAGGGAACTGCTACGGTATCCTACAGTAGACAACTAAACTAAATATGCAATGAGACGAACAGAAATGCCACTTTTATTCGTAGACCATAAGTTACACTAAAGTCAATATGACATGATGGCTCTCTAGATTTACAGAAACAGATACATGTGCTTAAAAGGGTGTATGATCACCACGGACAGCAATGCATGCTCTGCATCGTACTCCCATGCTGGCCACAAGGTTGGTAAGCAGTTCTTGTGGTAGGTTATTCCATTCCTCCACCAGCGTTGTTGACAACTGTTGGATGGCCGTTGGTGCACGTGGATGTGTTGCAATGCGTCTCCCCAAAGCATCCCACACGTGTTCGATGGGATTTAAATCGGGGGAACGGGCAGGCCAGTCCACTCGCCAAAATTCCTCTGGTTCCAAGAGATCCTCCACCTGCGCTGTTCGATGTGGTCGCGCATTGTCATCCATAAAAATTAAATCAGGGCCGAATGCACCTCTGAAAAGAAGCACATGGGCAAGGAGTACAGTATCACAGTAACGTTGACCAGTGAGCGTACCGTGTTCAAAGATTTGGAGGTCGGTGCGTCCATGCAACATTATGCCTCCCCAAACTATAACACCCGGGCCACCAAAACGATTATGTTCAAGGATGTTCCTAGGGTTCATTACGTGTTCCCACCTCTCGCCAGATGAGGGTACGTCGAGAATTACTACTTAGACTGAATCTGCTCTCATCCGAGAAGAGCACGCGACCCCATTCCTCGTTGGTCCAATTTTGATGCTCTTGGGACCAGCGCAAACGGTGCCGCCGATGTGCGGATGCCAATGGAACACAACGTACTGGCCGTCGGGCAAAGAGACCACCTCTGTGTAGTCGCCGTGCCACGTGTATTGTGAGATTGCGTGCCTAGCTGTCCTGTTAAATGTGGTTGCAATTACACCCGCTGTTTGGCGTGGGTCCCTTTTTGCCTATTGCACAATGTAGCGGTCATCTGCTGCTGTAGTTGAGCGTGGTCGACCACCATCTCGCCTTGGAACAGCAGTGCCTGTGGTTTGGAAGGTTCCCCATGCAAGTGAAACAATGCTGTGAGAAATTTCAAACTCCTGAGCAACACTCGTTACACTTCGTCCTTCTTCCAGTTTCCCGATGATTCTTCCCTGTGTGAAGTCATCCAAATGGTGTCTACGGGCCATGTTGCAATGAAGAACACCACTACGGTGCACCAAAACAGCTCGCTAATTGCCACACACCATCTTGTCCTGTTTTGTCAACTGCCCCGTGTTGCGGGACCAGACCCATTTGGCACTATAGGCTCGCTACACTCACGCCATGTGACGTCCAGCTTTTTGTGTACGTGTGAGAGACCTCTGGCAACATGCTCCCGCACCTTCATCTACTTCCACCAAGTAGTTCATTTGTTATGCTACTTTACCATTCTCGTCCTTAGGTTTTGCACACTAGTGTAGTTATCGTGATATGTTTTTATCTTATCTCTTATGATTTTATCACCTAAACAAAATAATGCAAAATTAATTCAGAATGAAGAGGCTATTTACAGAAAATTCAAGATATACATTTTATTAGTAATGCAAATATCTTAAATATATGGTGCTTTAATAAAAATCATTAGAACTATTTTTGAGAAAGTAAAAATTATTAAACAATTTTCCACATGAAGGTTAGCTTGGTGTGGAGGGATTTTAGTTTTTGAATTATAATGTTCTCTCTCTTTCACACACACATGCATACATTTTTGAGTTCAGGATTTGAAAACTTCTATTTCCGGTGAAATCTCGACATGTAATTTTTTTATTAGAATGCAATATTTCCTTTACCTACCAAACGTAATTGGTAGAGAAAGTAAAGGTTGCAAATTTCAGATGTTTACATATATATTGTTTCTTAAGGTTAATAAAACAAGTTGGTTCAGAGAAAGAAATTGACAATCAAAATATTTCACAAAGTATTCAGCTTTAAGTAGTGTGGTTTAAGATTAATAAAACAATATTTCTGGTTTCGTCCATTTTAGCTTAAAGAATATATAATATATTGTATACATTGAACACAGCCAAACATACACTGAACTGGCAAACACGTTACGCTCGTAAACCGAGAGGATTAAGCGTCAAGAGTCTAAGAGCTTAAAAATGCCTTGAAATATCTTTTCCGAGTAGAAGACGAGTTTCTCATTTCTTTATGGTGATTAATATCCTTTTAGTGACTTCCAATATCAAGTTTGCATGTAAGTTTATTTCTGGATCGGTTCCAGCTGCTGAGAGGTACGAGAACTAAAGAGCGCAGTTCTGGTGAAAGGGTTATAAAACTTCTTAGGTGCGAAACTTAGAAAGTATGTTTAAGCTCTGTAAAATAAGTAGCAAATGCAGGGTTTTGTAGCTTCAGTACACTCATTACATGTGTATTAGGATTAAGGCGTTCAACTGTTTATGGCATATGGCTCTCTCTAATTAATTCCCTAGCATATAGCTTACACTAGTAGTAATTATTTCCTTTACCTCTGATTTTAATTACCTTAATTTAATTTCTGATGCTGTCAGGCACAATGATATAAGCAATAGCAGCGATAATAATAATAATAATTATTATTATTATTAATAGTAACAACAATAACAATACAATGAGCATTAGAGTAGGTACAACAGTTAAAGGTACCTATATGAAGGCGGGCCTAGTGAAGACTTCAGCGAATCATGTGCTTGTCCTTCCTACCAGTGCTGCCGAATATGAAAATACAAACCAAGCAGTTTGAAGACGAATGAGTTAATATTCAGCTCGTTTTAGAGTAGTGGTGTGTTATTTTATTCTCGTATTAAAGTGATCGGGTGTATATTAAGTGTGTTTCACAACTCGAGCTGGATTATTATTAATTTAGAAATGACATTATTATAGTTCCCTTTGCCCCTGTTTGTGATACGAGTGTCTGAACATGCTTAACAAAGCTGGAAAAAGTGAGTTTTCGATTAATAAACGTAAAGTTATTGATACTCAGGGCAGAAAAGTTGTATTAAATGTATACACTTCGAAAAAAAGAAAAAAAACTTAAGACGACTGAATTAGGCATGCAGAACAGATTCAGGAGGAAGATTTCAACAATAAGATTGGCAGGAACGGCACTACGGAGCCGTTATCATTAATTTAAGGGATGAAAGTGTCGACTCCGAATTAAGTGCTTCGAAGAGACGAAGAGAATATCTCTTCTGCTTCCTTCTATATTGATGTAACGTCTGATATGGGTTAACTCCATTAGCGTAGGGTTTTAATGCTTTAAGGATTTTAATGTGCTCTAATGTACAGAATTACCGCCGGTACACGCCTCCTACGCTTGGCAATAGCGCTCTGCGCGAGCATTGACCAGTGTTCATATGCCTTAAACTTTTGCACTTTAAGTTGATTGCGACGGTTTATGAGTTCTAATTCTGCAGTAACTAAGTTATTTGTTGTCAAAGTTGCTGTTACGGAAGATCCAGTATTTCGAAAATCAGTGTTAGTTATCTTATTTTTTAAAATAAATAATTAATGTAAAAAATACTGTATTAAATTCACATGTGTTTCTCTACCCACTATCTATTTTATATCTCTTCTACACACGACTGCAGCGCTCAATGATGCAGCTTTCATCCAGAAAGTAATTATTTTTCTTAAATTAATTAATATCCATCAATACATTTAACTAAACTGCAACCTGTATGTATACATAATGTGTAAGTATTATACTGTAATCCAATAATGTAAACAATTGTACATGAAAGGTCGTGATAAAACCTAGGAAGGTTAAAACGACTCTAAATGAAACTTAAAAAATCTGATGTGTTACACTCACATGATTTTCTCTGCTCTTGTACAAACTATTTTTACAAACTCTTATTCTCCATCTATTTCATATTAATCGAGATAAACATTTACAGAAACGATCTTTTGACATGCTAAGAGAATTACATTTTACACATAGTGACCAGTTCTAAAAATATTTGACTATCTCTTAAGGCTTACTATGTTCCCCTTGTTTTGTATTTTCAAGGGCAATATAAGCATATACATATCTCTTAATAGCTGGGTGCTAGGTGCAGCACCATTCTCTTTGCATATCCAAGACAAAAAAAATGAATAAGGAATTTTCATTTGAGAAAATAAGTATTGAAAAATTTAAGGGAACAACAAGCAATATCTCGAAAATGGTTCACTCAACAAAAACAAAAAAAAAAAAAAATGTATATGACATAAATTGTGTATTTTAACGCGATCTACATTTTTTGTGTAGTAAAATTTTGTCTATCTCTTATGGTTTACCAGTTATGCAAAAGTCGTTCACAATGAAGAATACTTTTAGAGACATTTCAGAAAATTCGAGAGATACATTTCATTTGTCATGAAAATATCTTAAACATGATATTTTAATCAAAATGGTTAGAGCCATTTTTGAGAAAATTAAAAATTTCGAAAAATGTTCCATGTAAAGGGTAATCTGGGGTGGGGGGATTTGGTTGAAAACCGTCGTGTCGCATCTCTGGAAGATACTGAACCTAAATACCAAGTTTGGTGTTTATTCGACTGTTCGTTTCTGAGTTAAGCTGTTCACAGACACAGACGCACACACAGACACACACGGACATGTTTCCAAAAATGCTTTTTTTTTGGATTCAGGGGGTCTCAAAACATGTATTTCCGGTGAAATCTCCGTATCGAATTTTTGGGTGGAATACAATACTTCCCCTACTTTCTATACGTAGTAGAGAAAGTAAAAAACTAGATTTATCTATTTAATTTTAACTGAGATAAATATTTGCAGAAATAGTTCCATTATGCATTTCATTCTGTAATGAGGGATGCAGGAGGCTGAAGCAAAAAATCAGAGTTTTAAAAAGCGGGTTATTATATGCTATCTTTGAAACTCTATACTCTTTGCATGAACCATCAGAAACAAAAGAAGCAAGCACTTCAAAGAATGTATTGAATGCACAATCAGTAGAGGTAAACAGAGATTATTATTATTCTTCCAATATTTCCTAATAAGGTGTCCAGTGTATGTAATGTAATGAAAAATTAAAACCAATATTCAAGACGAAGTATTAGCAAATTGTTATCTTTGTATTTTAAAACATCCATAGGAATAATTAACATTCAAGCAGCTTTAGATGTATTAATCCAATGAACATGGGAAGCAATTTGCAAATAAGGACACCGTCTTAACATGGACTTTTCCAGAGGTGGACATGTTATGTTTACTATAGAGATTTTCGTGATCTGCTTATGGGCCATTAATGCAAACAAATGCTATGCTCTAGTCGGCCACGATATGAGTGCGCTTGGAGAAGAGCGCCATTGTTTTTGTTGACATGCCTAACGTCAAGATCGCGATCAGGAGAATGAGGGACAAGGGCGATTGGGGAATGTACAGTTGCACAACGAAAAAAGTACTACGTATGTAGGCCTCAGTCTCACTAGTAAATGCAATTCGGAACTGCGGATGTTTTCTTTACCTGACTGTCCTTCCAATGCCCCGCCCACCTATCACATTAATATCGTGGCGACTAGTATGTATTGTAACGTGCTTCTTGCATACGATTTGGCTTGTTCGCCGGTTAGAGCGCAACTGGGCAACTTCGCTGTTCACCTTGCGCCTCTGGTTCATTCCTCAATCTTGATGAAGCCCGTGTCAGGCTCGGAAGTGATTCATGTTACACATTTTTTTTATTTTGTGTTAAAATTATGCCACGATAAGTGTGCATTACTATAAAGGATTTCTTAGGTGCAATTCGTCTTGATTACATGGTCTTTTAGGGAAGTTAGAAGGCAATTTTAAAGAATTTTCACATGATCAAAGAACATCACTAAAACTTTATTGTTATCCATGAAAGTAGCTAGGTTTGGAAGAATGCTAAAGATAATGTAATTTGTTCAAACTTGAAATCTTCTCTGACGAAGCATGGTTCCCTTAGACACTGGTGTTTCTACACAGAATAGCTGGTGATGGAGCTCGTAAAACCCAATTTAGTGCAAGAAGCTCCATCACATACGAGAAAATTGTAGTGTGGTGCCTGTAAAATGCATACAGGATAATTGGTCCAATAATTTTTGCAGAGACCATAATACAGAACGTTACAGGAATGAGATATACTATTCTTTGAACAACTGATCAATAATGAATGAAGTCTGTATATTTCCAGCAAGATGCTGCCACCGCACATACTGCTGAAGTTATTTAACTTAATTCAGAAAACGTTTAAAGGTAGCAGAATATAGCTGTGGGCGACACGGTCCCCGCATCTCAAATCATGTAATTTCTAAAATGTGGAAGGTTTAAAAGTAAAAAAAAATGTATTCCAACCCAGAAGTATAGCAAAAAAAAAAATTACCATGAGAGAAATTAACTTTATTTCTGATGCCGAACTGATACACCCGAAAGAAAATTTCCTAAAAAGGTGCCAGATTTGTGTGGATGCAGGAGGAGGAAATTTATTGTAATGAAAATAAAAAATTATTGCATTGTAACAATTATTGTAACTGTGAGAACCTGAAATTATTAGTTTCGGTTGGGGATATGTTTTATTTGATCACTCGGGAGTGAGAGCCTTGGCAACTAAAGCAATTCGTATGAGAAGCACTGTATTGAGATGACATAAAGGCTTTAGAGACATAGACGTAGATGACACGTCTTGCTTCTATCATTTACATAAGTGTATACTATACTTTTTTCTCCACATTTCTGTTAAGTTCTAAAAAAATAGTTAAAATACCTATAAACAACCTAATGTTAAGGTTAAAACTATCATGGCTTAGTTATTGTTTCAAAATCTATTTACTTACACCCAACGATTGGAAGGATACAAGGAAAAACAATCACAGTCCACTTTTACACTTTTTCAGAATGCAATTAATTAATTAAATATACATACTTTATTCAGATGAAATTCTCAAAATATTTTTCTAGTATTAAATGGTGTTTGAAGTAATTGTAATGTTAAACAAAGTCCTGCTAATTAACAATAACAACCAAAAATACACATGTTTGTATATAACTTAATATTATGAAATATTACTTATGTTATGCATATGATTTTGCATAAAAATATAAATGAATATTCAAGAAAATGATATTGAAAAACATTTTCATCTTTAGATTACACTCATTGTTGACAAGGGTAATCTTGAAAAATAGAGCTCAGCGTTTTTCGAACATAATGTCTTTATTAGTGGAAATGAAATTGATTTTGAATATGCGGTGGCAGCCTGTGTTCTTTGTTTCAAAGGTAAACATGATGCTAGAGAACACAGATGGGTACGTTGTTTATTTTTATCACCAAGTAAGTTAATTAATTTAGTATTACATTATGTTCCTGTTTTTAAATTTTCACAACACTATCTTCTATATTTTCACTCTTCACTGGACATCTTATTATTTTTCCCAGTGCATTTACTAGCATCATGAAATCTACCACATTTAGGTTTGTTTTTTTTAATTCTACTCTGACAACTGTTTTCATTCTTGATTCCATTATATCCTAACTTAAGCTGCTTATCTACACACGTTCTTAATATAATTTTGTTTGAACAATGTGTTTATCAGCTGTAAAATATAACGCACAACATTGCACTGCAATATCAAATATCATAAAACTTGTCTTTTGTTTTTTCTCATGTATCTTTCAACTATATTTTCCATTACTCAGTCGTTTGGTTACTTTATATTATTTGACATGCTACGCTCAGAAATTTTGTTGAAAACAGAGAAAAAGTCACGCCTTGGGAGAGAGGGTAGAGCTTTTATAGAAGAACAGTTGAAGGAGTAGAAGGAACAGGGAAGTAGGCGTCAAGTTTCTTCTTGAAGTTCTCGTTCTTGCAGCAGCTCAGAGAGCAATAAAGAGAATAAGCTGGCATTTCTCCACGCTGTCACCTCCATAAAAGTCTCTCTTCGGAATGGAGAGAGCACAAGAACAGCATGTTTCAGTCGGGTGACAATGATAAAAACCGTGTTTCGTTTCCCATGATTCATTGCTGTTCCCTTCAATACGAACTTCTGCTGCTGTGTTGGCTCGAGTTTATCATCACCTGATTCTTTTTCTGCCAAACCTTTACTGCTCAACGAAAAGGTGCAATTGAAATGTAATTCTCAGGAATAAAATATAACACAGAAAACAAACAAAAACAAGCTTGAGACTCACTAGCTTATCATCTGTGATATTTAGATTAAGTTGCATTCCTAGTGGCTTTTTACAAAACATTCCTTTATTTGCGCAAAACTATTTTTTGAACTTTTAGAGGGGTAGTTTTAGTGGATTGTTTTCCATTTAGTTGCCCTTTTCTCAAAAGGAACTACTTTTACACAATGCTACGTCAAAGGTCTGAGCGTTTGATAGGTCATGTGTCTTTTTATTTCTCTACTGCTTACCTGTAGTAAGTAGGGGATGTACTGCATTCCACGCAAAAATTTGATACCGAGATTTCACTAGAAATACACGTTTTGAGGTCCCTGAATATAGAAGCATTTTTAGAAAAAGGAACCTTGTGTGAGTGTATGTGCGTGTGTGCGTGCGTGAAGAGCATAACTAAAATCGAGAAGTCGGTGAAATACCAAACTTCATATCAAGTTCAGCGTCCTCCAAGGATATGCCAAGAAGATTTTTCAGAAAATTCCCCCATTCCAAACTATCCTTGCATGAAAAAGTTTCCAAAAATGTGGATTTTCCTAAAAATGGCTCTAACGATTTTGATTAAAACATCATGCGCTTAAGATATTTTCATGAAAAATGAAATTTGTATCTTGAATTTTCTGGTAATAGCCTTTGAAATCCTCTTCATTCTGAATGACTTTTGCATAACTGGTAAACGGTAAAATAAAGACAAAATCTTACTACACACACGCACACACACACACACACATACACAAAGTACATCTCTTTAAACCACGCAATTTGTGACCATTTTTTTGGAGTTAACCATTTCCGAGATGTCCCTTATAATAGGTTTGGATTTTCAAATATTTATACCTGTCTAAAATTGGAAGTCGTTATTCTTTTTTTCTCTGGTCATGAAAAAGAGCGTAATTTCAAAGCCATCACATAGCGATCCGCTCTTAGAAGGTTTGACTGTCGCTTATGCATACTGTATTCTCTTGTCCCTTCCAGAAAATATGTAATAAACAATTTTTGTAAATGTTTATTCTCGGTTAGCCTGAAGTAGGGAGAAGAATAACCTTTTGTAAGAATCTTTGTTGAATAATGAGCAGAGAAAGACATGAGAATATAACGCATAACATTTTTACCACCTAAAACGTATATCTTTGCACATTTAGAATGGAGCTTTAAATACTGCCCTGAGTATGTTTACATTTTCCAAATTCAAACCTCGTTGTGCCATGGAACAGAAAATGTTTGTAAATGTGCCTTTCTTCTTATGTTTATTATTTCGTTTGAGCTCATTTGCAACAAACCTTGACCTGTGGTATGAACAGTTGAACTTTATTTTCACAGCGTGTAAGGAAACGAGCACTTTTATTGCTTAAATTGAAATAAATTCTAAACAAATGTTTATCGTGATTACTTAAAGTGAATGAGAGTGTCTTTTTATCTGAATAATACAGAGTGAGCCAAAAGACTCCGAACAGCCTGCGCGGTGTTTTTCCTGTCCGCGTCCTCGGCGCTCGTTGCCGTCTGCCCCTATCATAGAAAGGCGCGGATGAAACCTTACAACATTTTTAAAACTACTTTTACAGGCTTTACTTACCAACTTTATGAAAGGAAATGCTGAAACTAGCCACCGCCATTGTCCATATATTTTTGGCACCTCTTTAGGAAACTATTCATCACTCGCCGTAGTTCACGTTGAGAAATTTCCTGGCGGATATTTTGTTTTAATTCTTCCAGGGTGTGTCGGTTTGTCTTTATGCACTTTATGTTTTAGGTTACCCCAGAGGGGTATTTTATGAACAATATTACCGACTGCGCGGTGTTTTTCCGCTGGGGTGTGGAAATACGATAAAAACATAAAACGTGCTGCTGCTATAAACAAAGTCACGCTGTTGTGATTTTTCTGTGCAGTGTGAAGTGCAATATTGAGTTGATAGTGATGTGATGTAGTTCAGTTGTTACGAGTTATTTATTATTTTGTCCTGTACTTAGTCACAAAGTATATTATGGCTCAGTATGTGTTTTCTAATGCACAGCGTGTATTTATTTATGATTAGTATGTTAAATCGGTCAGTGAAAGTAAGATTTGCAGATAGATTTCCAGGTGTAAAAGTTCCAGGTCGTACAACAATCCATGAACTTTACACTAAATTTCAGTTCACAGGAGGTGTTCAGGCTAAGAAATCTAAAAGACGCATTCGGTTCTTACCGAAAAAGCATTAGACGACATCGGTCATGATGGATAGTTTCCTAAAGAGGTGCCAAAAATGTGTAGACAACTTTCGTAAAGTTGGTAAGTAAAGCCTTTAAAAGTATCTTTAAAAATGTTGTATGGTTTCATCCGCGCCTTTCTATGATAGCGACAGACGTCAAAGAGCGCCGAGGACGCGGACAGGAAAAATACCGCGCAGGTGGTTCGGAGTCTTTTGGCTCACTCTGTATAATGGATAATGTGAACTGGTAATGGACATAGAAAGAAAGTCATGAGTGCTACGCACATGACTTTTTCTTACATTGTAAGAACTAAAGGGAAACATCAGGCGAGAAATTTACTCAATTTCGGATATTGAACTCTTGAATGAGAATGAAATTTTCCTGAGAAGATGCCAGAAATATGTGGATTAAGAAGGACATTTTCAACATCTTTTGTGATATGGTATGTGCTTATTATCGCAATTGTAATTGTAAATATTAGAACATATGGTGGTTGCGGGGATATTATAACTGTTTCGCGGGAGTCCGAGCTGCGGCGCCCGGCGCACAAGTAGCCGTGCGGTGGCTACAGTGTGAAGGAAAATATGTATGTTATGCTTATAAAGCTGTGTTATGTAACTTTATTAATATAATTCAGTACAGGCCATTTATTTCAATGTCCCATTACAGTGCCTACCCTCTTTGGGAAAATAATTATGAAATCATATAGCATATGCTATAAGCCAGAGCTAAAAATATTATACATCAAGTTTTATAGTAATTTATTCAGCCATTCTTAAGTTAGAAAACACACACACACAAACACACACACTGATAATGTGACTTTTGGCTTCAATCGCTCGTTGTACACGGCAATCAGACAACAACAATTGAAAACTATCAGAACATTTACGGTTATAGTTTTATTATATAGCTGGATTAAACATGCACTCTACCATTCACATGGTATCTTTCATATAACAATTTTCAAGATGAATTTTTCAGCTGATGTAACTTAACTGGTTCTCGTACTTCTGAAACAATACGGAATATGGGACAACTAACGGAGCCTTCGAGGCCGGCAGTATGATATTTTCTTTCCATGTCGATGGAGTGCGCTGTAATCGTACTACGAAGAAAAGTCAAATTGGAAGCAACCGCAGGCAATCTCAGATGTGGTCAAACTGTTAGAACTAAGACTGTGGATGTATTGTCATAACACCGTATACTTGATTGTAGCCTTTTAAAGATAGGGTATGGTTGAAATAAGGCCTGTATTGTTTTCACTTCAATAAAAGTAAGAGGCTGTGTTGTCGAAAACGACAGGCCATCGTAGTTCATAGAAGTCTGCTTTTTCGGGTCTGAAACTGCATGCTGAGATGTTTTTCTTAGAATACTTAATATATTCTCAAAATGCAAATAGCAGACAGCACTGAATGAAGACGTCTTTCAAATGATTTTTGCCATAATTACATTCTTTCCAAAAATTATTTCTAAAATCTGTTAATTAATCACAAGAAATAAATAGGTACAATAAAATGAATATGCGATTGAAAACCTTGGCCATTAAGGGCGGTTAACATTTAAGTTTGAGACAAATTTTAATACAGTTGGTTAATACACATGTGTCCATTAAAAGTGCGGGAATTGGAAAGACACATACAACTTATATTATATTTTGTAGGTTCTAAGGTCATATCAGAATAACGATTTTTTTTCTTGCAGAATAAATCAGCGGGCTTTAGATTTTGCTGAAGGTGAATCAGAATTAGCTGTGTATTGGATTCGCGCAAATTGCTGGATTAGTTTTGGTTTGATTAGCTAAAGCATTTATTCGGTTCAAGTTGGTGGTAATGTTCACATAAATTGCCTTTCTTTATGCTGATGGTTTGCTACTGTTCCTGTTGGATTCAGTTCACTCACACCACTGGATTAGTTGTTTCAGCTGCTGTACTGGTTCTGTTCAAGCTGATGAATTAGTTTTGTTCAACGCTGGTGAATTAGTTTGTTCACTCTGATTGACTGATTTTGTTTAGATCGCTGGATTGTTGTTTCGTCCTGATAGATTGATTATAATCACTCTGGTGGATTTTTCTGTTGATGTTGAACTAGTTAGGTTCAGGCTATGGACCCTTCTGTTGAGGTTGGTGCATTGGTTTCCTTTATCATGGTGGATATTTCTGTTCACGTTGGTGGTTTAAATTTCTTCACGTCAGTAAGCTGGCTTTGTTCATGTTGGTGGAGTGGCTTTGTTCATCCTGTTAGACTGATTTTGTTCACGCTGAAGTAAGCGATTAGCGACAAATGCTTTCCTTTCCTGAATGAAAGCGACACGGTACAGTCACAAATGCTGTTCGGAACCAGAAAGCTCAGCGTATTATTATTTAAGTAAATTTACCTAATGGTTTTGGGCTCAGAAGGAATAAACATGCTTTATCAACATGACAGAATAGTATTAAGTTCTGAATTTTATGCCGAGTAATTCTTTTCTTTAATATCGAGAGTACAATATACCACTCCGAAAAAAATGGTTCATGTTGGTCGAAACGTTTACACAGCAGAACAATTCATATCTTCGGATCAAGCACAGAGAACAAATGGCGCGATCTCCAGATATGCTGGTTCATCAAATGAGAACAGATACCTTGTTTGTGTGGCGTTTATGATTGCACAACTACATGAACCTCATTAGGATGAGCCATGCAATCAATCTCTGTGCACGTCATCATCAACAGCGGCCCAGTCGGTCAAGACAATGTTGCCTCAGCTGCCTGTGACTGCTCATACAGTGCATGCATGCGTCTGCAATTAATCCGAACATTGCTCATAGAAGATTCAACAGCATTACGCTGGCGAATCCTGTGTCTGTGAGCAACACTATGACAGTGCTCCCATGATCCGCGGCGAGGGATAGGGCACTGAACAGAATTGTCAAAACGGTCCGGTTGTCTCAAAATGTACATTCTTGGGAATGCCCACGAAGACTGTTTATATGTTGCACCCAGCACTCCATTTAATTTTTCTCAGACAAAAATGTTAGGTATAATCTTCCTGTGTTGTGTGACTAGTAGGTACATTTTCATCCTGTGTCCTTTGATTGTTTGCTTTTTGAAGTTGATATAATATTAGGATTAGTGAACTGTTTGTATCAGTACTTTTGCGTGTCTATCTTCGAATAAAGGCTATATCTGACAAAAGAAACTCAACGACCTAAACCTAGATCGAGAGCAAAAATCTCTTAACGGTTAGGTATATAAGAATAATATATACATGATTTATTTCTTGTCCCATCCGTACTTTCCCTTCCTGGCTGCACAGGTTTGTTGGTTAACTTTCAGAAGTCCACCTTCTTTAACATTTTATTGAAAATATAACCAAAAATACGAAAACAGCATTATTTATGGAATACATTTATCTTAGCACCAACTTTACGTCTGGCCACATCCGCATTACATTGGGAAGTCGTTCAAGGCCAACTTGGAACCACGTACCAGTGAACTATGACTGAATATGTGCCAGACAGTTCCTGGTTGACCAGGTATTGCATTTCTTCCATGTTCTCGTGCTTGCAGTATCACTCGCTTCTCATTGAATAACTCCGACAAGGAATGCGTGCGTAGGCAAGGCACATTCAGGGCTGAATTCATAGAGGTTCATAAATAAATACGTTTATTTAACAATGCTAGCAACTGCAGTGTCATATTAGAGTCGGCAGTTTAAGGAATTTTGCTCTGTCGGATTTCCCTTACATGACAATTAACCTATGGATATGAGAATGTCGCATTTAAGCACACTTAAATGCCATCGTGTCCTGGGGCGGAAGAGCCTTCAACCTTGGGCAAAAAAGCCAGCATTCAAGCAACTGTGGCACCCAGACCTCTGAACGAACTAGTTCATCTGATAATTCTTCAAGTGAACTTTTGCTACTTCGTTCTTTTTTAACTAGTGCATGCATACGAATTGCAATACAGTGAACTTTGTGCTACTATTGTAGTATTCACACTCAAAGACAATTCTGTGTTTTCGCGGCGCTGCGATCATGACGGAGAGTGGGTGTATACCAGGTGAGTCAGCTACCCCTATTTATTCGTACCTATGAAACCCGCAGTTTATAGTTTAGTATGAAAACATTGACCCTTTTAGCAAACAGACTGTCATTGTGACTCTGCCCTTCTATTTGGTACTATACGCAACTAGCATTAATGATTAAAGGCCCGAATGAGAACCAAAGAGCTGTGAAAGCCTTAAAACAGACGGCGTTTCATGGATATAATGCTTACAAGGAGATAGAAGAATGTTTTCCGAAGAGGGGGAGGACTGCGTGGGTTCTGGCCGTGTGGCTGAAGCAAAGGTTACCTTTGTAGGTTCGAATCTGATACAAACATGAAATTGTTTTGGTCCTTTTTTTTCTTCTTGTGTTTATTTTCTGTATTTTAGCATACCAATTTATTTATTTTTGTTACTGACTCTCCTGTAAGCCAAAGACACAAGAATTACAATCAGATAATTGTGTATCATGTTTACCCTAATAATGTGTACCGTATCTGGTGTTGTAAACCGTGTTACTTAGTCAGTTTTTATTCTTTTGGGAGCGTATCGACGATATTAAAATTAACAGTTTTTGTATTTTGCCAATCCCTATGTTTCACTTCTTCTATTGACAAAGGAGTTGTAAATATGCTAAGTTCAGGGTAAACAGAATAATAAATTGCTAAAGAGCGTGGATTTCATCAAGGAAGTAAATGTTCAAAATGACGATCCCCTTCATCAATGCACATTTGTGTACGTTGCCGGAGAGACCTTCTTGCATGCTGTAACTTGCGCGGTGTAAACTGCCTGCATTCTTCACGTATCGGTGTGCCCATATATGATTTGGGCTTTGCGTTCTTCTTCATTGCGGTGGAAAACATGATAATTATTCTATTTTATACACACTTATAATGTTATAAAAATGTTATTTATATCATAATATCAAATTGTAGTCCCAAAGAGATAAAACAAAAGGTAATAAAAAGTTTTAAATTCACCGAAAGATATAAAACCGAATTATAGTGGCACAGTGTTAAAGCAACCATGATAATACCAGTCGACCAATCCTGCGAGCTGAGGTTCCTATATGAATTATTAATCGCAGAACTAGACCCCCGTCTCGAATCTTCACATGCTTTATGCAGCGCCATACAGTGTTTTGAGCTCGATTTGATGGTTTTAATTCAAACAAATAAACTGCATCAGTCATTAAAATTACTGTATGATCTGAAATACCCTATATTTTGTGAAATAAGAGAAATTTTCTACCTAATACTTAACATTTTTTGACAAGGCTGTACATTGACTAACGGCTTAAATCCAATTGGTCGCACTGCGTGGATCTGCCATTTTGTTTTCAAATGGTGTTGTCAACCGATGCATGTGATAGGTAGTTCCTTCAGGGGCGTTTTCAAAGAGATTCATGGATGTATGCTAAAGAATAAAAGTTTGTAAAATTGGCTAAAATTGCTAAAACAGCTCTCAGTGTCAGGGTGGGATGTTTTTTGTATCGACATACATAGCCATTGCATTCTGTCCCGTAAAACACTTATGCACTGAGTTATGTATCCCTCCTCTATAAAGTGTTAGGCAGATCAGCCATTAGAAGGAATTCAAGAAAGGCGTAAATCACATATGTCGCTTAGCACGTTGCATAAATTAAAAAATAAATAGGCGCAGCTGACTCACCTAGTATATATTTACTTTGCCTACCGCAGTAGTGATATAAACTGCTGTTATTTTAGTTCGTTCATGGATGAGCTATGGGTACCATTAATTAAAGATTGTTCATTATTAGCTAAATACATGCTATTGTGGAGGAGCCACTCTCAGGAGATTTCGGCTTGTTCGTTCGCGTAGTTCACTAGAAACACGTTAGGAGAATTGCATCACCACAGCCTTTCCCATTGAAACATATGCTTTATGGTATGTTATCATTAGAAACAGACAAAATATGAAGAAAAATTTGACAAAATATGAATTTGTTTCGCCAAAATATAATAGGAAGAGAAAATTTCAAAATATTACAAAATAAATATATGTATATATTTTGTAAAGCCAAATTAAGTTATGCTTTAAGGGTTTGGAGCGGAATCATGTCATTAGTTTAAAAATAGGCTTTGTATATTTTTGTCCATATTTAATAATAAAGTATGAAATAAAATACAACAAATTACACGGAGCTAATGTATTTTAATTGCTGTGAAACCTTTAAACTTAGAAACAAAGAATAAGAATTTACTAGTTGCTTAGTCCGTGCTTATGATAATTACAATATCTCACTAAAAGCAGCGGTTCACGAAAATAAAACTTCAAAAATAGAAGGGTTTGATTTCGCATGTGAGGAGGAAACACTGCAGTTTCTCTACTGTCCTACTGACTTGCTGGAAAAGGTGGTGCGGGTTTTTCCAGATGCGTATCCTGGAAAGAGTGGCTTGGTTTTCCAAATGTGTTTCTCAATAAACTGCCGAATGGAATACTTGAAGAGCCCAGTTCATTGCTATAGGTAGTTATGTTAAAAGCAAAAATTCGTAAATCTTACAAAATATAAAGAAATGGGAAGATCTTCATAAAATATGAGATTTTACTACTGAAGTACAATTTATTTATCACGATCACTGAATTCTGCGCACTGAAACACATAAATATACTAATTGTCATAATTATAGGATTTAGAATTTCATATTTTGCAGTCTCTAGTTATCAAGCACTACTTATTTCACTCACAGCTCCTAAAAATTGAACATAATTATTAACATTGAAGTGGTACACATTTTAATGATAAAACTTGCGTCAAACCATATAATAAAATCGTTCCCTATTATCACTCTTACTGAAGGACATTGGAACGGTCCTACCATCTAGCGGGCTCAGATATTGCTTGTGATCTGTTGAATATTGCACATACTTATTTGAAGTGTGACAAAAAGTGCATCGTACACCTATGCGTATGACGAGACAATGAATTACTGAACTAACAAGCGAGCTAGTAAGTTCGTGTGCAAAATTATTTCACCCATGTTCTCGCTCTCTCTCCTTCGCATTAGTTCGTTAGTGATAAAAATGGACTTGTTACAAACCGATGAATGTAATTCTAGCCACATGTATTGAACAATTTCGAGTTGCTTGTTTCGGAAGCCTTTATGGGCAAGCATTGTTTTTGATATGCGTTAAATGGGTGGAAGAATAGTACAACATACAGGGTGAATCATCTAAAACTTGCACCGCAAATATTTCGGAAATCGAAAGTGCTATTGATGTGCAGTTTTCACAGCATTGATTGGTAGTCAGGGGCTCGTACATTTAGCCTATAAACAGATTTTAATAATACTGAGAAATTGTATTTTTTCAGCAAACACACAATTTTTTAAATGGAACAATGCCTAGTTACATCAACAGAATAAAGATAGGGTAAATTAGAATGTTAATGCTCTTTGTTGCAGGATACTAATGCAAGTGGTTTACGAGAAATCGTATTTTGAAAAGCTTCCACCCAACAATTGTTTGTCCCATTCAACCTGCTTAGTTGCTAGGTACGATGTAGTTATGTTTGCATTGTGTTTTCTGTTCATTGTTGCATTGCGACATTTGGTCAGTTAGTTTGTGACAGTTCAAGTAGTAAGTCGTGAGTGGAAGATGGGGTTTACTAATGCAGAAAAGGCCGACATGCTCATGTGTATGGAGAGTGTAGGAAGAATGTAGTTCGTTACTGTAAGGTGTATGCGGAAACGTATCCCAATAGACGTCAGCCATCTCCGAAATTATTTATCACCTCTTCAACCAATTACGTGAAAGTGGTACTGTAACACCTAGAAAACGTAACAAAAACAAACAAGTGACTGGAGAAGAGGCAGAAATTAATGTTTTGGCTGCCGTTGCAGTAGATCCGCAAATTAGTTACCACACAATCGCACGTAGAAGTGGTATAAGTCAGGCAAGTGTACTGCGCATTCTCCATCGACATAGGTTCCATCCCTATCACATCTCTCTCCATCAAGAGCTGCATGGAAACGATTTTGAGAATCGAGTTAACTTTTGTACATGGGCATTAAGACATGATACTCCAAATTCATCATGTATCTTGTTTAGTGAAGAGGCAACATTTACTAATCATTGCCAGGTAAACCGCAGAAACATGCACTGTTGGTCTGTTGACAATCCTCGTTGGCTTCATCAGGTGGAACGTCAGCGTCCATGGAGTTTAAACGTGTGGTGTGGGATAGTGAACCATCAGCTCATAGGCCCTTTGTTCATAGAAGGAGCAATGAACTCGCACAAGTATCGCAGCCTCCTGACAGACCATCTGCCATAGATGCTAGAAGACGTTCCGTTGCAGACTAGGAGGAACCTATGGTACCAACATGATGGCACGAAGTACTACAGCTTGTCTTAAAGAATTGTTTCCAAATCGTAGGATTGGACGAAGAGGTCCTGTACTTTGGCTGGCCCCTTCACCGGATCTGACCCCTTTAGACGTTTTTCTTTGGGGAAGGCTGAAACACACTGTCTACAAGGATGTACCAACTACACCAGACGATATGAAACGACGTATTGCTGCTGTCTGCTCTAAAATTCCTGTTGAAATGTTAGAACGTGTGCAGCAGTCTTTCCATAGCAGACTGGAAGCGTGTATTGAAGCCGCCGGTGGTCATTTTGAACACAACTTTGAAGGGCTATGTTATCTTCACTTGTAAGAATCCACAGAAGTATTGTAATTCCCTTTTGTTTTTCTTTAGTTTGTGCTACCACAGGTTGTACAAGTGTCGGTGCGTAAAGGTTTCAAAATAAGGTTTCTCGCAAACCACTTGCACTAGAATCATGCAACAAACGCCATTGAATTCTAATTTACCTTAACTTTATTCTGTTGATGTAACTAGGCATTGTTCCATTTAAAAATGTATGTTTGCTCAAAAAATACACTTTCTCAGTAGTATTAAAATCTGTTTATAGGCTAAATGTACGAGCCCCTGACTACCAATCAATGCTGTGAAAACTGCACATCAATAGTACTTTCCATTTTCGAAATACTTGCAAGTTTTAGGTGATTAACCTGTATAAGGAGAAGTATGAATTTGTAATGAATGGGAAATTCGTGAGTTTGCCTATCAGGTTTTTGTTTCTTTGCAACAGTAATAGTAATTTATGACTATGGTGACAATTATTGTGCTTGTGTGTCATAGAACTTCTTTGTAATACTCTTTTGATGCATCTATCAAAACTTAACACGTTGCACTTATAAGACAATATTCCCGTGAATTGGGAAAAAATCTCGAAAAGATCTAAATTATCTGTATTAATTCTTTATTATGTTGGCATCCTACATTTCCACTTGGTGCTTTTGGTTTACAGGATTTGATAATATTTAAAGCAATGTTATACTATTCTCCGGAGCATAGTACTTTATTGCACATTCCAATTTTAAGCGCTTTTCTTAAACTATTTCTCATTTCTTAAAATTCTCCACACGTAATAATTTTTAACCAATTGACTCGTAATCTACTGCAAAACTTCACGAATTAGTACTAAAGACTCATGCGCCCGTTTTTGAAAGTACATGACTTCTTTATTCATTATAACATATTTTATATATACCTACATAGATTTGAAAAGTTTGAATAAAGCTTCAAAACTGAAATGTTTCTTCGCTTAAAATGGTTTGTTAAAACCCAAAATAAAATTCCAAGTAGGATTTGATAATTGTTCTTCCATAGTAGCCGTATGTAGGCATTAAGTTGGAGAGCTGCCATGGTAACACAAGTGATTAGAGCATCAACATGGAAGATCCTAGAGTGAGTCCTGGAGGTGGCATTGAATTGTTCAAGTCTGATTCATCTTCTGAGTATTATGTAACAAAATTGTGCTTCATTGGCACTGGTGGCAATTTTGATAAGCATATAAAAATAGTCATTCGACTCATTTATTTTATCAATATAAAAATTATTAAATCAAGAGCAAAATAAAAAGACAATATCTCGGAAACAATTGCACATAGCTCATTAAAAGTTTGTATTTTGCCTTTATATTACATTATGTACTGGGATCAAAACTTCAAATCTCTCAAATTTGATCGGAGTTTATACAGATTGTGTGTGGAGGTGGTGGATTACTCATCTAAAGGCTCGCAAAGGAACTATTATTACCTATAATGAACTGCTCCAAAAATAAAATCATAACCAGCATAATATGTAGTTAAACGATCTGTGATAACTTCATCCCCTCTCTCCACTTATATGCTTCAGCATGGATAGAGAGAGTAACGGTGATAAACATGGTCTGCATTATGAAAGCCATTTTCACAATCCAGTTGGACAAATATAATGTCTTAGTCCTTAAAAATAATTCATTATTTTGTTGTAACTGTATATTACGATGCTGATTCCAAATCTGAGCACATTTTAGAGAACATTATTAAGCATGCCGGTCCCTGTGCTGATTTATGGCAGCGAATTAAGGGTAATAAAAGAAGAGCGCAAACGTAAAGTTCAGGCAGCCTAAATGAGATTTTTACGGAGAACTATAGGGTGCACCGGAGTAGGCTAATAAGAAATTGAACAATTAGAGAAGAACTGAATATTTATAAATTATATGATAAAATTGAAGAAAATAAACATAATTGGAAAGGGCAATGAACCGTATTAGTGAAGAAAGGAAACCAGTCTTAATTAACTCATAATTAATGCCTCTTTTTCTGTAACCTTTAGGAAAAAGAAACATGGGACGCCCTAGAAAAAGGTGGGAGCAAACCGAAGAATGCGAGGACGGAACAGGCGAAGTGAAGAAGAAGAATGTTTTGTTGACGCGGCTAGATTGCAATTAACACCCTTTCTTGCAATAGCTCATACAATGTCGTATTTGAAGAGTGTATTGCGATACAAGTATTGTAGGCACCTACATCATTGGAGAGCGAGGAAGGGTTTGAAAATATCAGGTGAGATCCAGTATTTTCTACTTCCGAGATTCTCCAATGCACTTAATGCATACCATTTTTTCGGTGATAGTAAATAATAGAAGCAGTGTTTACGCGAAAATTAAACGGTGTAATTACTACCAGCCGCTGAACATGTTTCCAGTAGCAAGATCAGCATAAACCTTGGTGGCGGACAATCGATTGTCCACGCCTGGTTGTTGACCTTAAAAACATAATAGCTTACAGTTCATACTTAGTTGCTGCATGAATTAACTCGTATGTATATATCAATAAATAAAAAGGAAGATCCAGGTAAGATTTAAATAGTAAAATTCAAATATCAAATACGATTGCATTCTATGTCTGAAATATAAAATGTATCAAAAGTAGAAGGATTTTAATTTAGTTCATAGGCAAAACACGTTAACTTACCAGCAGTGAATGCAGGAAATACAACCTTCCACTTTGACAGCGGATCAAAGAACACTATTGTCGAAAAATAAATTAATTGAATATCGCAAAAGATTCTCAAAATTAAATATATTTGATATCATTATAACCTGAGACAAATGGTTTTTGGAAGAGCTCGGGTGGCGCTTTCCTTCGCCCACCCGCACGCCGAGTTCTTCCAGTAGGACAGAATCGCGATACGAGGAAAAAACTTAGCACGGTTGAACTTCTTTCGTACGCTGAGCTGTGTTATGCTGGGTTACATAATTAGAGTGCGTTCTTAAAAGAAGTTTCTGAAGGTTAAAGCCCTAAATAGTCATGGATTGTGTTAAAGTGCTATAAATAACATATTGTCCAATTTTATAAAACATCATATAACTGAACACTGAAATATATATACATATATATAATATAATTGTTAGCATATATATATATATATATGTGTGTGTGTATATGTGTGTAAAGGTGACTTAAGAATTCAAATCACAATGAGTATGCAGGGCCTAATTACGTTTGACAAATTATAATCCTTAGATTTAGAAGACGATTACAAGCTATTACTGAAACCATTTTCCCGGAAGAACAGTCAGAATTTCGGAAAGTAACATCATGCATCGATAATATATTCATAATAAAACAAATGATAGAAGAATGTAAAGAGTTTAATAAAGAACTCCACTTATTATTCATAGACAATCAGAAAGCATTTGATAATCTAAAACGAGATAAGCTTTAGGAAATAATGGGATCAAAGGTATCCCTAAACATTTAATTGTAAAAAGCATGTATGAAAACTACACCGTATGCTATAAATCCAAAGAGGGAAACCTATATGAAGAGACAATAAACCTTAGGAAGAAGACAGGGCTGCAGTTTGTCGCCTATGCTTTTTAATTCTGGCCTTGACGAAGCAATGAGGAAATTGAAATTACACTTACCTAAATTTTATATATCTGAAAATGTTAATAAAATGATAATTTTAGACGTCCTCCGTAGTCTAGGGATCCATGCTAGCCTCTAGTTTCCGGGGTTTCATGTTCAAACCCGCCGGAGGGCGATGGATTTTTTCGGGCGCTAAGAACCACAGTAGTTAAAGAGCATACATAAATAAAAACTCAATTTGAATTTAGAGTATTTTTAAAAAAAACCTCTTGAGTGCTGACAATCAAGTTATTTTAGCTAGTCACGAGGATACGCTACAAAGAGGACTACTTGAGCTATACAAAATTACGAAAAATGCAAATTTAACCATCTCGAAAGAGAAAACCAAAGTAATGGTATTCATAGTAAAATGGCTGTGAGATCAAAGTTGTAATGGAAGATAATGTTATTGATCAAGTTAATAATTTTAATTCTTTTGGCTGCTTTTATTTTATGCACACGAAAAGAAAATTAATAATAAAATTGCTAAATTTAATAACATGTGCAGGACCATTAGAACAACACTCCATAATAAGACAAGGAAATATACACAGATTAAACTATATAAAGCTATGGCAATACCAGCAGGCTTGTATGGGAGCAAAATGGAGACTTAAACAAAGTAAGATAGAAGCCGAATACAGACAGCTGAAATGCAATTTCTCCGAAGGTAGCGGGGGTAATCCGACTAGACTGCATCAGAAATTATAAAATAAGAAATAACCTAAAATTTAGCAGCCTGTTAGAAACTGTAGACCAATATCAACAAAATTGGTGGGATCACGTACAACGTATGAGCCAAGATAGGAATTCCGAAAATAATTGCTGTATGTGTACTTAGTGGAAAACCAAGTATTAGCCGACCAGCAAAAAGATGGATAATGGAGCTGCAACGGGCTTAAAAGCCTATAACTTGAAGAAGAATAAGGATAAGATGATAACCCTTAGAAACCTTGACATTTGGAAACATCGACGAAGGGCCGAAACTTTTAATTTCCAAAATTCTGGTGATTTACTCTGCTTGTCCACTATCAATAGGGGTTTTGTGCTATCCCTTATTCATCATGGGAAATCGAGTTCTGTAGCCTTTGAATGCTCCAGAACTTTTCTTCCTGTGGCAGGAACTTACACAGCTTATAATAGACCAGTTTTATAATTGTATTTAGCATACACGTTTCGAGTGAAATATAGAGGGTGTTGAGAGTGTACAATATCTACAAAACTAAGGTTGTAGAAAGAAATGTACTGAATAAAAGTTGCTTGATATTATGGGCGGAAAGTAAATAACATTAGTCGTGTTTTATTTGGAGGACGTTATGATGGTCATTTTAGGGCCCATTTAATTTGAATCTAATTGTAGGTTCCTATTTAAAACAATTAAATTGATCCTAAAATGACTATCATAATGCCCTACAAAGAAAACACGACTAATGGCATTTACTTCCTCCCATAATATCAAGCAAGTTTTATTCGGAAGATTCTTTTCTACAACCTTAGTTTTGTAGATATTGTAGTCTCAACTTAAATGTTCCACCCTGTATATGCGTCCTTTTGTAATAAATGGCATACCTCTAAATACTCTACTTTTTGCTGAAGACCAGCTTGTATTTACAACATCAGGATAACTTACAGAGAGCTGTGTTTAAAATAAGCTCTATATTTGGACAACATCGTTTAAAAATCTGATATGTTGCACTCACATGACTTTTTCTACTCTTGTACAAACTATTTTTACAAACGCTTATTCTCCTTCTACTTCATGTTAATCGAGATAAACTTTTGCAGAAACTCATTAATTGTAATTTTCTTGTAGATGCAAGGGGAATTGGTAGGCTTTAAGCAAGAGTCAAATATTTTAAGAGCTGGTTGCTATGTGAAGCATTCCATTCTCTTTGCATGTCCAGGAAAAAAAAGAATGACGAATTCCCATTTAAAAAAAAGGGTATAAGTATTGGAAAATGCAAACAAAAAACAAGGAATATCTCGGAAATGGTTCACTCCACAAAAATGTGTATGGCATAAATTGTGTGTTTTAACGAGCTCTACATTTTTTGGGCAGACAAATTTTGTCTATCTCTTACAGTTTACCAGTTATGAAAAAGTCAGCCAGAATGAAGAGGACTTTTGGCGACATTCCCAGAAAATTCCAGATATATACTTTATTTGTCATGAAAATATCTTAAATATATCTTTTAATCAAAATCGTTAGAGTTCTCGTATTTTTCAGAAAATCAAGATTTTCGAAAAATGTACAATGTAAAGTGTAGTGTCGGTTGGGGGATTTTCTTGAAAATCTTGTGTTGCATCTTTGAAAGATACTGAATCTAAATACTAAGTTTGGTATTTATCCGACTTTTCGTTTTTACTTTCTCTACTAGGGGAAGTATTGCATTCCACCCAAAAATTCAATACCGAGATTTCACCGGAAATACATGTTTTGAGACCCCCTAAATCCAAAAAAAGGATTTTTGGAAACATGTCCGTGTGTGTGTGTCTGTGTGTGTGTGTTTGTGAAGAGTATAACTCAGAAACGAACAGTCGGATAAACACCAAACTTGGTATTTAGGTTCAGTATCTTCCAGAGATGCGACACGAAGTTTTCAACAAAATTCCCCCACCCCAGATTACCCTTTACATGGAACATTTTTCGAAAATTTTAATTTTCTCAAAAATGGCTCTAATGATTTGGATTAAAATATCATATATTTAAGATACTTACATGACAAATAAAATGTATATCTTGAATTTTAATTTTCTCAAAAATGGCTCTAATGATTTGGATTAAAATATCATATATTTAAGATACTTACATGACAAATAAAATGTATATCTTGAATTTTCTAGGAATGTCTCCAAAAGTGTTCATTGTGAACGACGTTTGCATAACTGGTAAATCATAAGAGATAGACACAATTTTACTACACAAAACATGTAGATCGCGTTAAAATACACAATTTAAGTCATATACATTTTTTTGTTGAGTGAACCATTTTCAAGATATTGCTTGTTATTTCCTTAAATTTTCCAATACTTATACTTTTTCTCAAATGGGATTTCGTTATTCATTTTTTGTCCTGGTAATGCAAAGAGAATGGAATACTTCAGATAGCAACCAGCTCTTAAAATATTTGACTATCGCTTAAAACCTACCAATTCCCCTTGCATCTACAAGAAAATTAGCAATAAGGTTAACATCTCGATATCTCGATTAACATGAAGGATATGGAGAATAAGCGTTTGTAAAAATAGTTTGTACAAGAGTAGAGAAAGTCATGTGAGTGTAACACATCAGATTTTTGAGTTATAGTGTTCACAGACGCACATTCACACAGACACACACACGGACCTTTTTTATAATTTTTTTGTTTGGATTCAGGGAGGTTCAAAACATGTATTTCCGGTAAAATCTCGGTTTCGAATTTTTGGATTGAGTGCAGTACTTCTTCTACTTACTATACGCAGTAGAGGAAATAAAAAATATTAATAATAAGACAAAGGTATTGGAATTTCGAGGAAAACTCCGCTCAGAGCAAAAATAGTTATCAATAATGGTCCAATGGAAAAGCAAATAAATTCAATTACTTAGGCAATACAATAAATTAGGGCTATACAAATTATATAAATGCTAAATTACCCAAATTTCAGTACCTATTAGGCATAATTTAAAAAAAACACCTGTTTCAAGTTAAAAGAGACACTGTTTTAAAAATGTTACAAAGTCCTAGTCATTATATCACTGCTCTATTGTTCAGAAACTTTGTTGTTAGCAAAAAAGGCAGACACAAATGAAAGACAGCAGAATGAGATTGAGACCATTAACTGGACATAGAATATTAGACCATAAACAGAATTCGGATATTGGTGAAGAACTTGGAATTACAAGCGTGATACAAGCGAATTACAAGCTTTGTAGACAGATTGACAGATCATATAGAATGCCCATGTAAATAGAATGTATCCCAATTGCGTCCCCGAAATGTTAAATGACTATAAATCTACAATCGAGGGAATACTGGACGCCCCCGAAAGAGATGAAAACACCATTTTTGATAAGAATTGTCATTTATGTGGAGACGTAATAGGCTCTATAGTCTAACCGTAATTGTATATGATGACGATGTATACTTACCCATAGGCTTTTCTTTAATACAGGAAAGCGAATAGAATTTTGCCAACAATAATCTCATTAGAGGTTTTGATTTATCACGAGAAAATCAAAACTCTAGTGGGATTTAAATGATTATCTCACGATTAAAGGAAAGTACCTATATACAGATTATAATAAATAAATACAGTAAATATTAATTAACTTACTGCATTAATTGATCGAACTGCTTCCATATACTGTTTCTGTTTCTCTTTGCTTTGTTTGGCGTCGTGCTGTTTTGGTGAAGCTACAAGGGCTGTTCCAGAAGTACCCGACCTAACAAAGAAAACACAAAAATTTTGGGAAGAGACACCTTTATTTCTCTACATGGTCTCCTTTCAGCTCGATACACTTTTCCCAGCGGTGTTCAATAGCTTCGATACCCTGTTTATACTGAGAACAATCGAGTTCTTCAAAATAGCCACAACTGCAGACTCTAGCTCTTCACTGGCAAATCTTGTAACTCCAAGCAATTTCTTCAACTTTGGAAATAGAAAATAATCAGAAGGGGCTAAATCTGGCGAATAGAGTGCATGAGGAAGCAATTCGAACTTTAACTCATTGATTTTGGCCATGGCGATAATGGATGTGTGAACTGGTGCATTGTTTTGATGTAACAAAAGTTTCTTTTCCACTAAATGCGGCCGTTTTTGCTTGATTTCATTAAACAAATGCTGCAATAAGTTTGCATAATACTCGGCATTGATTGCTTTTCCTTTCTGAAGATAATCAATGAGAATTATTCCACATACATTCCAAAATCTGACGACATGGCCTTGCCTGCAAATTGAACTGTCTTCGCCTTCTTTGAAGCCGATTCTCTCCTTTTAATGCACTGTTTTGACTGTTCCTTCGTCTCAGGTGTAAGTGATGGACCGATGTTTCATCCATACTTATGAATAGACACAAAAACGCGGCTTTATTGCAGCAAAACATCGCCAAACACTCGACTGAAACATCCTCACGATGCTGCTTTTGTTCCATTGTGAGTAAATGCGGCACCCATCTTACGCATAGCTTTCTCATGTCTAAATTTTCAGTCAGTATGCGATGTACAGCACTTTTTGAAATGCCTACGATGTCTGCTAGCTTGCGTACTCAGTCGACGGTCATCCAATACCATTTGGATTTTCCTCGCAATTTCTGGCATGGTCACCTCATTTGGTCGACCACTGCGATGTTCGTCTTGACGGCTCCTACGACCTGGCTTAAACTCTGCCACCCAATATTTTACTGTTGTAAACGAAGGAGCGGACTTCCCCAGAGTAGAATCTAGCTCAGATTTAATATTAGTTGGACTAAGATCTTTCAAATGAAAGTATTGTATCACATAACGATGGCTAGTTTTATCCATGTTTACAAATTCGGCGAGAGAGTTCACTATTGATAGCTGCCAAACAATTACTAAACGAGGTAGCATCATCAAACTTCAGACTTAAGCTTTATAAGGTTGGTACTTTCTACCACAGAAATTTGTTGAAAAAGCAACCACTATCTATAGATCAGGTCGGGTAGTTCTTGGACTGCCCTCGTAATTTTGAATATATATGCGAAAAACAAATGATCGCAAACAAGTTAACAGATGCTAGGGAGGTGATAAACATGTAGATAAGCAGTCATGATGTGTTGAAACACATCGTTTTGTAGCGACTTATTCGTCAAAGGTAGCATGACTAGTAAGAGTGCGATAGACTGATTAGTCAAGGTAAACTGCAAAAACTGTCGTTGCTTGCACCCACAAGCTGAAGATATCTTCTTTGGTTTCATTAAACTCGGTTTATCTTCCTATAATGTCTCTAAACTTAAAGTAACACAACGTAGATGCCTTTTGATGTGGTAGACCATTCTATTGAGCTGTCAGCTGTGATAGGGATAAGTTAAAATACCAAACAGTAAATAACAGCGTTCAGCGTCAACAGGAGAGAAAAGAAAATGTCAGAAGGTAATTAGAATTTAAGAGGAAATTTCAAAGCCAATTCAAAAGAAGAGGAGCACCGCACGCCAACCTGATGATCATCCTCTCTCTGTCCCTCTCTTTGTAAACTTCTGACTGCTGCAAGATTGCGATAAAACCAAGAAAATTAATTAAATTATTCTTCTCTCAATAAAACCAGTGCTCTTCTGGTCCCCATTCAGAAGAGGAAAAAGAAAGAAAGGAAAAAAAATTGTATAATTATGAGCCATGCACACCACCTCCATTTAATTTTGTTTGTAATTGGTAATGAAATCATTTTTTTTAATCCACAACAAATTGAAAGCGTACTCACTGATCACCTCACTTATTCCTAAGTGATACAATACTGAGAACTGAGCTTGCCAGACTATTACTTTTGGATTAGGAAATGCCATTATACAAATGCTGTGCATATATGTACGTTACTTGCTCGCTCACTACTCACTCACTCACTTACTTACTCACTCACTCACTCACTCACTTACTTACTCACTCACTCACTCACTCACTCACTCCTCACTCACTCACTCACTCACTCAATCACTCACTCACTCACTCACTCACTCATACACTCACAAAAAGGTAAAAGCAGTATTCCTTCTACTTCCCTATAGTAAGTAGAGGAAGTATTATAGTCCATCTAAAAATTCGATATCGCGATTTCACAGGGAATACATGTTTTAAGGTCCACTTAAAACAAAAATCATTTTTATAGAACGGTATGTGTGCGCTTTTGTGGTGTGTGTGTGTGTGTGTGTGTGTGTGTGTGTGTGTGTGTACACGCGTATGAGCATAACCCAAAAACGAAATGCCAAATAAATCCCAAACTTGGTATTTAAGTTCAGCATCTTTCATATATGCATGACAAATAAAATAGTATGTACACCTTGACTTTTTGCGATTAGCCTGTGAAGTATTCACTTGAAAGAATTTTGTAAAACTGGTAAACCATAAGAGATGAATGAATTATTATATGTAAAATGTAAAACTTGGGTATTCTTGTGGCATTATTTCCTATGGTTTAAATTTCCAGATAGTTTATAATTTTGGAATTAAGGACGCATTGAATTCGTGGGTCTACAACGAATATGGAATTTCAAGGTCAGCATACAGCGTCCCACGTTTTAGACATTTTGACTATTGCTTGAACTCCCGTGTACTTCTTGGACCTATAACGCAATCTGTAAAGAAACCATTTCTGCAAATATTTGTCTCAACTGATATGAAATAGATAGAAGAATTAGCTTTTGTAAGGTTAGTTTGTAGAAGAAAGGGTAATGATGTAACACATCAGATTTTTCTGTAAGAGCAGTAGTTATTGAATAAAAAGAGGAGTTTGCTCTTAATTTCAACTCAACTTTCACAACGCTAATCAAAATATTACTCTGAGGCGGTCAAAATGACTTGAGCAAAGGTACTAATGAATTACCAAATCCACTAATTATAATAGGTATAGCTACAAGGAAAATTATAATGAAAGCATGAGCAGTAACAATAACGTTACAAATTTGATCATCCCGAATTAAGGATCCAGGTGTTCTAATTCAGTTTGAATTAAGATTCTTAAAGATGTTCCAAGTATACCGACCGGAGCATCCTAATTTGCTAGTGTGCCGGATTTATTCACACAGACACTGCACACGGGCAGAAGGAATGAGTAATTCGGCAGTGTATGCAGCCGGACAGGCTACCCTATCCGTTGAAGAAGTGGTTGTGGCACTTTAAAAGTATACTGTTTTTGAATTTTCCTACATTTTAACCTTTTCTCTCTTGCCTACTTATAAGGACTTGCTGGTGTAGCATTTTTATAGGCACTGTAATTTTTATTTTATTATTCTTTTCTTCCCTTCTCAGAACAAAAGGCACCCATGAATTTTTACAACATGCCAACTGCTTATCCGGCATTTCTAGTTTAGCTTTTTAAGCTCGAATGATGAATTTATTAATTAATTAATTTCATTTGCGTCCTCCCGTTGTCTATGAAATAATTGTACAATGATCTAGAGGATTTTTATGGCTAATTCTCCCCTTTACCCCTTATAATTGTAATTTCGTACAGCCCCAGCTATTCTTAATAGGATGAAAGCTGTCCTGATATTCACGCAAAAAAAAAAAAAGTCAAGCATCGACGGAACGTCTGACTTCCTTAACCTCCCCCGAGTCTTCCAAGTTCTGGAAATGTTGCATAGCCTATACGTATCCTTTGGTGGTGCATCAATCATCGGAGGGAATGGTAGAGCATTTTTTAAAAAATTACGCTAGGTAACATTTTAAACCGTTGTACCTTCTCTTTGATCTCTTATTATTTAATTATATAAAACACATAATTTTTTCACATAATGCAGAAACCCTTAACATATACAACGAAACAGAAGTGAAGCTGGTGAATACGAAGACACTGCACTCCTAGGCCACCAAGTTAATCTCTATGGAAAAGACACATATTCTGCGACCACCGAGAAAAATAATTTTCTCAGTTGTTAATTATAAAACATCGGTTCACTAATATGATTACTAATGTTAGAAATGCCCTCTCTTTATACAATTATTTAGCATGTCCTGCTAATGAACTTGATTACAACATAAGTGCATAGGAAATAAAGTAAAACATAGAGTTATTAGCAGGTTTTGGCATCTAGAAACATCAGTGCAAACTTCTATAGAATTAGACTAAAATTTATTCAGAGGTTTTGACACTGTTTTATTACATCTGCTGTATTTGATAAATGGCGTTATAAAAAAATAAACATAGGGTCAATTGTTGTTTTTAAGCTCTGTTTGCTTAGGTTATCTATGTATGTTGCTGGAATAAAATATAACCTACTTTTGTTTTTACAGGTATTCTCTGCGGAGTGCAGTAACTATTCTACTCCATGCAATTCTCAACAAAAGCTTTGTAAATCCTTTTTAGTCTTTTAGTAGTTTATAACTTGAAATTGGAAGGTGTTTTATAGCTCATGCCCATTAGAAAGAATAGGATTTTCAATGTGGAAACATTATTAAAATCGGTTGAGTGGTTTTTTAGATTACCCTACTAATTATAAAATTAGTATAGATGTTTTCATAGTTAATACTTGTTATAGTTATGTTTATGCAGTCTTCTTAAGTATGAATTTAGGTCAGCAAGTATTCCGTAATTAGTTGCCGAGTTACATATTGTAACCCATTTAATTCTTTGTCTTACTATGTGAGTTTTTCATCCAGTATTATAAATTTGCAAAGTTTTTACTTTCTCTGGCACGTACACGGTAGGCAGGGAAGGTGTTGCATTCCACCCAAAATTCGACATCTAGATTTCACCGAAAATACATGTTTTGAGGTGCCCTTAATTACAAAAAAGCATTTTTAGAAAAATCTCCCTGTGTGTGTATGTCTGTCTGTGAACAGCATAATTCAAAAACGAAATCTCGAATAAATGCGTAAATTGGTATTTAAGTTTAGTACCTATCAAAGATGCATTACGAAGATTTTCAAGAAAATTTCCCGGACTAACTATCGAGATTTTATCGGAAAATACATGTTTTGAGGTTCCCCGAATAAAAAAAGTATTTTTAGAAAAAGGTCCCTGTGTGTGTATGTTTTTGTCTGAGCAGCATAATTCAAAAACCAAATTTCGGTTAAAATACGTAAATTGGTATTTAAGCTGGATACCTCCCAAAGATTCAACATGAAGATTTTCAAGAAAATTCCCCACCCCAAACTATCCCTTACATGGAGCATTTTTCGAATTTTTTTATTTTCTGTGAAATGGCTCTAATGCGTTTGATTAAAATAGCATATATTAAAGATATTTACATTACAAATAAAATCCTTATCTTAAATTTTCTGGGTAGAACTAGTGAAGTCGTCTTCATTCGGAAAGAAATTTGTATAATCTTGTATGTATAACTGGTAAACGTTAAGCCATAGATGAAATCTTACTACACAAAAATGCAGATTCTTTAAAAACACACAATTTAGTTCTAATAGCTTTTCTTGCGGCATTGGCTATTTCCGAGATATCCGTTATTAATGGTTCGAGTTGCTCAATACTATCATTCTTTTAAAGTCCTACCGATTTTCAGTCGTTTCTCGCGATGTCATGGAAAGAGTGTGGAATTTTAAAGCCAGCATAGCGTCTAGTTCTTAAACATTATTTGCTGTCGCTATTCTCTTTGTATCTTTACTGAATGTGTAATGTAGCTATTTCCGAAAGGTTTATTTCGATTAAAATGAAATAGATAGGAAAATAAGCTTTCATAAGAATAATTTTTATACCTACTACTAAGCCATACAAGGTAGAGAAAGTCATGTGAATGTGACATATACGATGTTTTAATTATTGAAAATTATATTTTTACTTGAATCAGCTAAGACAATTTATTGCTAATTTATAAGTATTTCTTCTCCGGAGTAATAGTGTTTCAGCAATTACGTAAGATTGCAATTTATTTTAAAGGCATAATATACCTGTGAGTTTTAAATCCTGTGTTGCTGGAGAAATTGTGTGATTACAGAGTTTTTTGCTTTCACAAACTTCGTTCTGGTATGTACAAGCTACGACAAGCTAAATGCAGAAACGACAATAACTTCAAAGGACTCCTCTGAGGTCTAGTGGTCGACGCGCTGACCTCTAAAGTCAGAAGCCCCCGGCTGGATTCCCGCTGGAATGAGGAATTTTTCGTTGCCTAGGATCATTCCTCTGCCTTCCCAAGAATCTGGAAAGCATGCAAGTGAATTTCTAAAATTAAAAAGATATAGTCTAACCTTTCATCCAATGTTCGTAAGTAAACCACACTGAAAGCTGTTACTCATAGCCGCCGATATGACCACATTGTGATACTACAAATGAAATAAAAATTTTGACCTTAACATTTAAGGTCATATCGGCTGCTTTTTACTTTCTCTACTACGTATAGTAAGTAGGGGAAGTATTGCGTTCCACCCAAAAATTCGATACCGAGATTTCACCGGAAATACACGTTTTGAGACCTCCTGAATCCCAAAAAAGCATTTTTAGAAACATGTCCGTGTGTGTGCCTGTGTGTGTGTGTGACTGTGTGTGTGTGTGTCTGTGTGTGTGTCTGTGTGTGTGTCTGTGAACAGCATAACTCAAAAACGAACATTCGGATAAGCACCAAACTTGGTATTTAGGTTCAGTATCTTCCAGAGATGCGACACGAAGGTTTTCAAGAAAATCCACCCACCCCAGACTACCCTTTACATGGAACATTTTTCGAAAATTTTAATTTTCTCAAAAACGGCTCTAACGATTTTGATTAAAATATCATATGTTTAAGATATTGTCATGACAAATAAAATGTATATCTCGAATTTTCTGGGAATGTCTACAAAAGTATTCTTCATTATGAACGACTTTTTCATAACTGGTAAACCATAAGAGATAGACAAAATTTTACTACACAAAAAATGTAGATCGCGTTAAAATACACAATTTATGTCATATACATTTCTTTTGTTGAGTGAACCGTTTGCGAGATATTGCTTGTTATTCCCTTAAATTTTCCAATACTTATACTTTTTCTCAAATTCGTTATTCATTTTTTTATGTTCTGGACATGCAAAGAGAATGGAATGCCCCACATAGCAACCAGCGTTAAAATATTTGACTATCGCTTAAAAGCTACCATATTCCCCTTGCATCTACAAGAAAATTATCAATAAGATTGGCATCTCGATATCTCGATTAACATGAAGCATATGGAGAATAGGCGTTTGTAAAATTAGGTTGTACAAGAGTAGAGAAAGTTATGTGAGTGTAACACATCAGATTTTTTTAGAACAATTGTTCATCAGCAATTATGTTCATTAGTTTGCAGTGGTGATACTATTTGGGTTGGTATTACTTTTGGTTATTACATTAAATTCACACACACATACACATTCACACTGCAATTCATACTTCCAGACTAGAGGGAGGATGGGGAATAATCCTGGCTAAAGAGAAGTTCCCACCCCTCTAGTCGGGAATCGAACACGAGAGCTCTGGATTTGGAGGTTAGCATACTAAAACACCAGACTTGATTTTCTTGTGATTCCAGTTAATCATCATCAATATTCGCAAGGAATAATTTCACTACATATTTTGTTAAAGGTATACAGGAACTAATGCAGGAGTTTGTGATAACCACTGTTTCATAAAAGAAACGGGTTGATACATATTATGCTAGACTTGATATTATGTGGTATTAGTATGAGTTTATGAGGAGCAAAAGAAAATAGTTATGTGAAGTGATGGGAAGAATATAATCTATAACCTAAATTTTCCAGGAAATAATTTTCATTCATACTCGTACCATGACGCAGCGACTATCGGGAGGTTGGCGCCGGTCATTTGGAGAGATAAATAGAGATAAGTAGATGTTACACTTTCGCCCAGCGCAAACAAGGAAGCGCTATTGACAGATAACCAGAATACTCTCGAAGTTTCCCCTCTACCGCCTCAAGAACATGCCAGAAGTCTCTGAAAATTTCCAACGGCTGTATAAGTGAGCGTTCACGGTCGCTGAGGGAGTTAGTGAATTGGTGAGTACTTTACTGATGCGACATCAAGTGCGGTTCTACAAGTGAGTTTGTGACAATAGTTGGGACGTACAATGAGTGCTTCTTCCGCGATAGATTAGAGGCGCCTTGTGTTCGATTCCCCAGCGAGCGAATCATCCGAAAAGGAGGCTGCTATACAGGGAGAAGTGACGGGGCGAAGTGGTAGGGAAAATCGAAGTAGATCACATTAGTGAAGTGACGGTGTGAACCAAGTGAAGCCATGGTTAAAGTAAAACTAGATCAGAGTAGTGCAGCTACAGTGAAAGCTGGACAAAGTCACAATACTAAATTTCCTATAGATGTTAGGACAATGATTAGATATAAACTTAGAAGTAAACGGAAGATATGGTTAAAATACCTAAAATATACCCTGTCTTTGCTACTCTCTGTTTATGAGATATTCACACTTTTGAATTTTACAATATTTTAAAGTACTGTCATCCATCCTTAGTTTCCCTGAGTAATTATGCATTTATGAAATATCAAGGCTTGCAAATAGCCGCGTGATTTTCAACCAACTGAATGTCTTTCAGTTGTATCTTCTCCTGTATACGTACACAAAATGTGTCTTTAAATAATTTCTGTCAGCTTTTAAAACGATTACAGGAAATAGGTAGAAAAACATCTTTGTAAAACATATGTGAAAATAAATGAAGTGGGCAAAATAAATACATCCAAGACTTTTTGTAGTTACCTTTAATTTTGGATAAAGAAAAACTTGTGTTAACGTATACAAAGGAATAGTAGCTGAAACTAAAATTGGCACTAGAGAGAGAGAGAGACTTCCATAAATAAAGCAGTAACACGAGCGGAATTGTGTGATCTTTTACTGTTTAATGCTGCTTAGTCATCATGTTTCATTACTATTCTTTCCAATTAGTTTTCATTGAAATACCACTACATTTTCCTGATAGAAATATTAATGTTATGGTTATTTGATATGATTCAGTTTTACATTTGTTTCTTCGTGATCTGAAATCTTCGCTTAATCATCAGTATGTATAAGTGCCATCATTTAATTCTCAAAGTAATATGCGTGAAATCACAGTAATATGTGTGAAGGACAGTCTGCATAAAAAAATTGACGGCACACACTGAATCAGTTGAATGTACTACCTATCCGACGAAAGAGTGCAGTTTTCAGGCGATGTCGCTAGTATGCCATGGCTAGGTCTAGACAGGAGAGAGTGCCCGAACGAACGTACAGCACAGTCTCACCATCAAAATATCAACTAAACGTACCTACGTAACCGAATAGTTAGATATTTACGTTTCACTTCTTTACAAATCTGTAACACGTTTAATATTATTTTCTTGCTTCGTGAGTGTAAGACTTCGCGTGGCGGTGTTTGCATTTTGACTTGTTTACGAACCCACCCACTGTGACTAACAGACTAAACCGCCGCATTTCCCTACTGCAGACCTGTAGGTACATGCTACGCACCGGGAATGGTGGCGTCTGTCATGTTTCTGCACGAGCTTCCTCTGCCTCCCGTCTGCACTTATTTCTTAAACAGGTAGCACAAGATAATAAAACAAATAAGTTTGGTAAATACAAGCCCGCAAATGAGCCATTTGCGAGTATGGACGCAAGCTGTCACACTAAATTGTAAAAACTACAAGCCTATCTCCTTGAGTAGTAAAAGCAGTCCGAGATATGTTCTTTTACAAAACTAAATTTTACCGGGAGGTGGAGGTAGGATTGTACAGGTCAGATACAGTACACAGTATAAGGATATAGCGGGCACTTCGCTTGTCTAAGGAGCGTAGTTACGTTGTAGTTGCTGCAACATTTAGAAAAGGTTCAAACGACATGTCGCTTGAAAGAAGTGATAAAAGTGATTCTTCGCTGACCATACAGATTTATGAGGGCTATTTTGATTGCAGGTCCCATTCCATGCAACAAAGACACCTACGTTTCCAACAAAGAAGCGGCATGACGTGTGGCTTGTTGAAAGAATGCATTTATTGCAGCTTATAAATAAGCGGCTTATTGTTTGTGCCTTTTTTAAATTTTGCGGGGAGATACACATCAAGACAACCTTAAAGCAACGAAAAGCTGTGGGTGTGTCTGACAAATTCAGGCGACCTTTTACCATGCTATCGCAACTATCTAAAGAACTCCTCACTTGCTAACTGCGAGATCGTTGCCTTTGTCGTGCACCTCTTACCGTTTCAGTTTGCGCCTTAAGTTATCGTAACGTTTTATTGGTAGCTGCTGTAGACTTGTCTAATGTCTGAGTTCATTGCCTCAATCCCTTTGGAAGCACAGCAGGCGAGGCCAACTTTATAGCTGTGCATTTAAGACCCAAGGGGCATCAATGTTTTGGTTTCTATGAGTCGGAGCAAGATCATATGAGAAACCAACCGCTCACTGCTATTTAGCTAGAGAATTTAAACTTGAATTAAGAATTTGCAGCACACGCTGAAATATTATCTATCAGAAACATTAAAAACAGTATTCTATTCACTGAGAGTTAACATGCACACAGCTAATGGTTTGCTTGTTTTAGTTCAGCTACCTTTATAACACTCAAGATCTGCAGGGACGATGGACGAAGTAATGAGGAAGATAACGAAAGTGTACTCAAATGAAGTCGGAGTCCAAAGAGCTTTCAGGTTAACGAAAACCTCTGCAATGCCTGATGCTGCTCACCGCAACCAAAATTTGAGTTCCGGCTCTCAGGATTACAAGTCAGGATGTTGGTAAGATGGTAAGGAGTGCAGTGAAGTAATGAACAAAAATCAGTTGTTTTAGATTCGCATTTCTGTAGAAAGGGAGCCTCTAGAAAACGGGAACCTTAACTGCTATTTATTGTTGCAGCATTCATAATCAGATGTGATATTGTAAGGCATAACAATATGTAAACACTAATCTCTCAATTGAGTAGATATAAGAGAGAATGTTTTGACAATTGCCAACAAAAGCGAACACAGCCATAATATTCCTTTTAAATTTTAGCTTTGTTGTACTTAGATCATAAATGGGTCATTCATTTCAGGTACTAATCTGTTATTAATGATTGAAGTACCTTTTCATATTCCATTTTTAGGTTGTTATACGGGATTACTGCAATATAATGCTCTACTTCAAAAAGAATTCAACCAAATTCCGTTACACGTAAAAACGCTTCGTCCTTATCCAGCCTAGTCAGTTTAAACTGTCAGGCAGCCGCAGCTTCTCCCCGTTACTTTCCGCATATATTAGGGTGAAGTTGTTTGTATTCCCGTGGCATCTCTTTGGTGTTATGGGTAAAATGAGGCAAATTTTATGTAATTTCGGCTTATATCCAATTTTAAGGGTAAATTTCCGTAAGTACTTAAAACTATCTGTTACCATAGGAAAATAAGACTACAGATATGAAGAAAAACGAAATTGGAGTATTCAGAAGCTCACAAGCACGAAATACGAGCATATGATGGGGACAATGACAGGCAGGGTGTAAAACTGTTAGTATATTGAGAAGCAAAACGCAGAAATTACTTTTCCTAGTCAACCGCTTTACAAGGACAAACTACACACCAGTCATGTGATGTTATGAAACGCTGCAAGTATCTTGCAGCAGAGTTCAAGCGGTTCTAGGGTCTGAAAGAGATGGAATATGGTAGTGAAAATTGATAAAAAAAATGAGTAAAGAGATAATGTTTTTCACCTTTGTATTGCAGAAAAATAATTTTAATAAAAACATATTTAAGTAGAGAAAAATGTTGCTAAAATAAACGGCAGTGTTAAGGGCACTGTTATGTCATTAGGAAGCTAACATATGACACTACTTTAAATTCTTACTACACAGTAACTACTGAATCAATGGTAACCCAATTTGGGTTCATTATATTTTAAGTATTTCTGGAAATAATTATTATAAAAATAATAAATTAACGCTTGCTTAAAGTTGTGCAAAAGTGATATAAGAGACAATCTGCTTCATAACTCAAAATACAACTCATATTCAGGTGCTCTTTCCTCCTATAATTTTATTTCTATGATCGCCATTTTGTTCTAAATCACACAATAGTAGAATATGATACAGGTGTTAAAACTAGGGTTTTATTTTGCAAGTAAAATAAAACCACTTTTAACACGTATGGCATATACCATTTTTAGACAGCGCTCGAATTTGTAAAATATGAATAAAATAATATCATCATATTGATTCCTGAAACTAAGAGAAATCACGTTTAGAACGAGATCAACTCACGTGTGTAGCGAGATGTTTTGTTGATTCGCTAGCAGCCATTTTCAGTGAAATCATTTTCAACATGTTTTGCCTTACGCCATGCAATGAAGCGATTAAATGCTATATAATATTGCTTTCTGGATATTTTGGTAAATAGTTCTAGTGTTATTCTTTCTGTTGCTTCTGTAATTTCACCTGGCTTTTGCATTTCAGGTTCTTCTGAATTCATAATTGCCGCCATTTAAACTTTATGTAGGCTATACTAGAAAAAATAATAACGCTTTAGGCCAAAGATACCACAAGGCTACCAATATAAGGTATAGGTTAACTTCACATTGAATTGCGATAAACTGAAGTATGACAATTTGTATTATGAACAGATAATGCGAATTCCATGAGAAATTAATCATTAAAAATACATAATGAAAACTAAAACCTAATTAAGCTAAATCGAATTATTAAACATGTGCAAATACAAAGGGTAATTACCTGTGATTGGAATGGAAACCAAAGTTAGTCATAATGGAGTTGCATAAAAATGTTATCGCACTAGGATGATCTTGTTAAGCTTTTAATTCGTGTGCACTATGTTAAAAGTTTTACGTTTAGTCCATGCTGTCTAAAAAAGATAATTTGATACTGTGGATAAAATATTTTTCCAATTTCTTTAACCTATCGAGACCAAAAACGAATTAAGTGTTGTGTAACATAAAAAGGCCAATATTTTTTTCATAAAGAGTCTTTTTATTCTATTCATTATAGTATTTATTAAGCTTAATTAAAAATATGAGAAAAACTTAACATAAAGAGACAGTTTTCACAAATATCCAGAAAAGTTTGGTGTACATAACTTGAATACTTTTTGAGAAAAGTGCGTCTGAAGTATGAAAAAACAAGCTATGGGAAACAGAAGAAGCACTATAATGGGCGCGGTTAGGCGCAGCCATGTTTAAATTGGCAAATTTGAAGGGTCAAATTGGTTAATAAGCCCAATGGTAAAATATATACGATTTTAAAGCTAAGGATATCTATTTTTAGTTTCTCTACCTGTACATAGTAGGTAAAGAAGATTGTATTCCACCCAAAAATTCAATACCGAAATTTCACCGGAAATACATGTTTTGAGACCCCTGAATCCAAAAACAGCATTTTCAGAAAAAGGTAATGTCTGTAAATAGAATAACTCAAAAACGAAGCGTCGGATAAATACCAAACTTGATATTTAGGTTCAGTACCTTCTAAAGACGTGGCAAAAACGCGTCTAAATTTTCTAAGAATTGGCTCTAACGATTTTGATTAAAATACCATGCATTGCAAATAAAGTGTATATCTTGAATTTTCTGGGAATAGCCTAGGAGGTGTTCTTCCTTCGGAAGAAATTTTGATAATCTTGTATATCTGGTAACCGTTAAGGATAGATAAAAACGTACCACACAAAAATGTAGATCTCATTAAAACACACAATTTATTTAGAATAAGTATTTTGTGGCATAAGCCGTTTTGGAGATATATCATTCTTTTTAAGCCCCATGGATTTTCAGTGGTTACTCGCGATGTATGGAAAGAATATGGAATTTTAAGGCTAGCATATAGCGTCCGGTACTTAAGCATTTGACTGTTACCTGTGTATCTATAACGAAATACGTAATGTGGCTATTTCTGCAAAGGTTTATTTGAATTAAAATGTAGCAGATAAAAATAAGCTTTAGTAAGGATAGTTTCTACACCCACTAATAAAGATAGAGGGTAGACAAAGTCACGTAAATGTATCACATCTGATTTTTTATTACATAGAAAATTTAAAATCCATGTTCTGAAGCACCTCGACCTCCCAGTGCCTTATCAACCTAGTTCTTGAGTCATTGAAATGTGTCAATATGCTCACTAATACAGAGTGAGCCAAAAGACTCCGAACCGCCTGTGCGGTGTTTTTCCTGTCCGCGTCCTCCGCGCTCGTTGCCGTCTGCCGCTATCATAGAAAGGCGTGGAAGAAACCATACAACATTTTAAAAACTACCTTTTAAAGGTTTTATTTACCAACTTTACGAAAGGAGATGCTGAAACCGGCCACCGTCGTTGTCCATATATTTTTGGCACCTCTTTAGGAAACTACCTATCACTCGCCGTAGTTCACGTTGAGAAATTTCCTGGCGGATATTTTGTTTTAATTCTTCCAGGGTGTGTGGGTTTGTCTTATACGCTTTATGTTTTAGGTTACCCCGGAGGGGTATTTTATGAACAATATTACCGGCTGCGTGATGTTTTTCCACTGGGCGTGTGGAAATATGATGAAAACATGATAACGCACTGCTGCTATAAACAAAGGCCGCTGTTGTGGATTTGATGTGCAGTGTGAAGTGCAGTTTTGAGTTGACGGTGATGTGATATAGTTCAGTTATAACGAGTTATTTATTATTTTATCCTGTACTTAGTCACAAAGTAGATATATTATGGCTCAGTATATGTTTTCTACTGCACAGCGTGTATTTATTCATGATTCGTATGTGTTAACTCGGTCAGCTCGCCAAGTGAAAGTACGATTTGCAGAAAGATTTCCAGGCGTAATAGTTCCAGGTCGTACAACAATCCATGAACTTTACAGTAAATTTCAGGCCACAGGAAGTGTTCAGGCTAAGAAATCTAAAAGACGGCATTCGGTTCTTACCGAAGAAACATTAGACGACATCGGTTATCGTTTGTAAAATTCCTCCTAAAAATTCCATGATGGATAGTTTCCTAAAGAGGCACCAAAAATGTATGGACAACGACGGTGGTCAGTTTCAGTATTTCCTTTCATAAAGTTGGTAAGTAAAGCCTTTAAAAGTAGTTTTAAAACTGCTGTATGGCTTCATCCGCGCCTTTCTATGATAGCAGCAGACGGCAACGAGCGCCGAGGACGCGGACAGGGAAAACACCGCGCAGGCGATTCGGAGTCTTTTGGCTCACTCTGTAGCATCCGCATACAGGTCTTCAAAGTGAAATAACAGTACGTGATGTCGTTTACATTACATTTATGAGAAAGAGAAAACTTCCTCTCAAAAAGTTATACTTATGGAGCTGGGGCATTTCTACTGGGTGCTGCAACTGTGTGTAAAACTCCTGAGAGGCGAGAGTATCTGCAGATTCAGATCTCTTTTTGTATTAAATTTAATGATGATACATATTGATTATGATGACTCGGATTCTGATGACATGTCATAGTTTAATTGTTGCACGCATGCTAACGTGTACATAAATTCTTATCACAGTTCCCAGATTATGAAAATGCGTATTTAATAGGTCATTTTGGTCATTTTCGGCCATTTTCTATTTTAGGGCATTTTGTTTTCATTTTATGTTATTATTTTGTAACATTATTACCATTTGCGCCTTTATTTAGTGATTTTCTTGCATTTACACTAAGTACAATAAGAGTTTAATATTATTGAGGTTTTACATAAGGATAACTTTTCAAACATTACAACTTTCTCTATTTAACTGATAAATAAGAGTAACTTTGTACATCGCTTGCTCCCATTCCTGTTTATGATTTGTCTGGAAAGGGTTGTTTGTGGATGGAGGGGTGGCATTTGTTACTGGAGCAGGTATTATTCTTGTTACGAATTCATGTCCCAGATTAAGGATGGGACAGGTCTGTTTTCCCTTTTTTGCATTAATTAGTGCGTACACTTAGGTTGCTATTGTCCTTTATATTTATGTCGTGCCATAGTCTGTGAAGTTCTCTTCATTCGCTATGAATTTTGTATAATAGTTAATTTTTCAATTTCTAAGACCTGCTTGAAAAATAATTTTCTTAAATTCCTTTTCAGATTCTTCAAACAATAACATGAAACAAAGATATGTTTTCAATTAATTTTCTAAACTATCTCATCATTATTCTTATATCTATTTTTCTACTTCTGTAGCAATTATATGCATTAATTTATAAGCTTCTGTACATTGGTTTTAATAAATGAAATACATTTCAGCTTTAGGTCACTTTTATTATAATTATTATGTACTTTTCAAACATTTTAGGTAATGAAATGCAGGCCTTGTAGATTATTATATAAAACATTTAAATACGTTTATAAGCTGGTTCAGTGGTGTCGTATGCCATTCAACTTCTTCACCCCCTTTTCCAGTCCTAGTTAGGAACGGCCTCAGCATCATTACAGACAGCTTTTGAATTTATGGTTTTTCAGGTGTTTGTTTCTCGGAAGTTGATAAGCATCTAAAACCTGTTTCTTATAACTTTGCCCCGCAAAAATGTATTCTTCCGCGCTGCGTTTCTTTCCCCTTTTCCCTGACTGGCTAATGTACACCGAGTGGTGATAAACAAGCCGTATGCGGTGCAAGAATAGGCGATAAAAGCGATATAAACACATTGTCATGATAGATTCACGTGCTTTCGTCATACCCAGAGGCAGGTTTAAACTGAGGAATCCTCCCTTCTATTTGTTGATAAGAATTTACAGCATTCCAGCTGTATTAACTTGTTATGTAATATATTTAATTCAGACGGTCATGAAAATGCAAATTTGACAATTGCTTTCGAATGTATTAAGGTAAATGATCATTTTAAATAAAGAACTACTTAGTATCGTATAACAATCTATTCCAGGACAGCAGCTAATGAGAGGTGACTAGTGCACGTAACTGTTAAGAGATACGGAGCAAACTTACGAGGGCAGTCCCAGAAGTACCCGACCTGACGTATATATAGCGGTTGTTGTTTCAAATAAAGGACAATGGTAGAAAGTACTACCCTCATAAAGCTTAAGTTTTAAGTTTGGCGATGCTACGTTGTTTAGTAATTGGCAGCCATTAATAGTGAACTCCCTCAACGAATTTCTAAACATGATACAACTGGCCATCGTAATGTGATACAACACTTTCATTTGAAAGGTCTTAGTTTAACTCATATTAAAGCTGAGCTAGATTCTACTCAGAGGGAGTCTGCTGCTTCGTTTACAACAGTAAAATATTGGGTGGCAGAGTTTAAGCGAGGCCGTAAGAGCTGCCAAGAGGAATATCGCAGTAGTCGACCAAATGAGATGACCACAGCAGAAATTGTGAAGAAAATCCACAACATGGTATTGGATGACCGTCGACTGAAAGTGCCCGAGCTTGCAGACATCGTAGGAATTTCAAAACGTGCTGTACATCGCACACTAACTGAAAATTTAGACATGAGAAAGCTGTGCGCAAGATGTGTGCCGCGTTTACTTACAATGGAACAAAAATAGCGTCGTGAGGATGCTTAGTCGAGTATTTGGCAATGTTTCGCTGCAATAAAGCCGAGTTTTTGCGTCGATTCATAACCATGGATAAAATATGGGTCCATCACTTCACACCTGAGACGAAGGAACAGTGGATTGAAAGGGGAGAATCGGCTCCAAAGAAGGCGAAGACAGTTCCATCTGCAGGCAAAGTCATGGCGTCAGTTTTTTGAGATGTGCGAGGAATAATTATCATTGATTATCTTCAAAAAGGAAAAGCAATCAATGGCGAGTATTATGCAAAGTTATTGCAGCGTTTGAATGATGAAATAAAGCAAAAACGGCCGCATTTAGCGAAAAAGAAAGTTCTGTTTCATCAAGACAATGCACCAGTTCACACATCCATTATCGCCATGGCCAAAATCAGTAAGTTAAAGTTCGAATTGCTACCCCATGCACCCTATTCGCCAGATTAGACCCCTCTGATTATTTTCTGTTTCCCAAGTTGAAGAAATGGCTTGATGGTAAAAGATTTACTAACAATGAAGAGGTAGAGTTTGCAGTTGATGGCTATTTTGCAGAACTCGATGGTTCTCACTATAAACAGGGTATCGAAACTATTGAACATTGCTGGGAAAAGTGTATGGAGCTGAAAGGAGACTATGTAGAGAAATAAAGATGTTTTTTCTCAACATTTTTGTGTTTTCTTTGTTAGGTCGGGTACTTCTGGGAGAGCCCTCGTATATGCAAAAGACCTTAGAAGTTTATCATAGTGATATTAAAGCAAACTTCTCAATATTCCCAGCGTTCAGAAATGGATATAGAAGATGCTTTTAGCTTAGTTAAACGGAAATTATAGCAGAGACACTTTACATTTAACGCAGCAAGACTGAAAAAAAGAAAACTTTGATTTACGAAATTTAAATTGTGTTTATCTACATTAATACAACAATAAGGCCTCACATTACTTGAGGCGACATCAAAATATGACATTTTAATTGGGCATTAGATTGGGCTTAATGGTTCTCTTCTTACACATGATACGTTCACCGCGCTCTCTACATCTGATGGGATCGTGACGTCAGATTTAATTTTTATTGTGACATTTTCCATATGTATAAACCGTGGACATTTTCATTGATTCCTTCGACTGCTCTATTACAACCACGTTTATACCATGCTCAATAATTTGCAGCGCTCCCGTCCCAGACAAATTACAAACTTTGCCGGCAAATAGACTGCCGTGGATATTACAACATAATATTAAATAATGGCACATCAGGTCTGAATATTTCCAGTTAGGTAAGGATATACTGCTGTTTTCAGCCCTATTAGCCCAGGAGTAAAAAGTTTCAGAAATAACCTTACAAGGAGGTGTGTTAAAATTAAAAAGAAAATATTATGTAATCATGAATACGTTTATAATATTTTATACATGTTAATTTATTGCACACTCTGTTAATATTGAGCACATTTGCATTTGTAGATCTCTCACATTGTACAGCGCTGAATAATACATTTTTATATTGCCATAATTATTTTATCGCATATAATAATAATAATAATAATAATAATAATAATAATAATAATAATATGTTCAGTTTAATGCAATGTATAGCACTAGTGCTCACTTATTGTCAGCATCGTGAGGAGCTATGATACGTAGCAATTAGGGATGCCAGCATTCCGGCTGGAGGAATCGCATCATCTCCCCGTAATGCTTCGATGATCGACCACCTTTGTCATGCACATGTGTGAATGAGGTCGGCCCATCGAACTGTTGTGTCACAGATTATCATTATGTAATATAATGTGACAGTTGCAGATTAAGTCATGTGAATGTTCATCTGTGTATACTGTCTTTAATAGTTAATTATAGAAACTAACATTAAGCAAAAAATTTTTATTCCACTCATTTCATAACTACAGAATTTTATTTATATGATTTTTCTGTTCCAGACAAGATAATATACAAAAAAGGCTAAATTTGTAGCTGTACAGCTTATGAATAAACATGAAAGTTCATATGAATTAAATTGTATGCTTCTAAGCAGAAATTGTTTTTTAAAAGTTATCAAGACTGAATATCAAAGCTCATTGCTGTATTTCAATTCTGTGCAATAATAGCACATTTAAAATGTACGATCGATCAGGATTTTCTGTATCATGTGAACGACTTTAAATATCTTTCAATCATCAATCACGTGTAGGTATATGTTTTAGATCCGATATACCATATTGTCTGTCTACAAATGTATTCCCAGGAGGATACACTTATCTCATCTTAAATATCGCGCATTCCATATAATAAATTTTCTTGTATGTTAAATATCCATGATGACGAACAGCAAGGAGCTGTTCTTCTGTAAATTAATAATATTTCACTCCAGGAGTGGATACGAACTTTGTTAATATTCATTTTAAATTATTCTAACTTTGTTCATTGATAGCATAGTTTCCATAACAAAGTCTTTTTATTTTCTCTACTACTTATCTATAGTACGTAGAGCAAATATTTATTGTATTCCATCCAAAAATTCGATACCGAGATTTTACCTGAAGTACACGTTTTGAGACTGTCTGAGAGAAAAAAAAACCCCGCATTTTTAGTAAAAGGTACGTGTCTGTGAACTCAACAAAAAACGACGTAAATGCGTAACTCAAAAACGAAAAGTCGCTTGTATATCAAAATCGGCATTTAAGCTTTTTCCAAGAATGCGATGGGAAGATTTTCAAGAAAATGCCCCCTAAACTATTCTTTACAGGGAACATTTTTAGAAAATTTTGGTTTTCTCAAAAATGGTCTAACGATTTAAGATAATTTCAGGACATATGAAATGTGCCTTACCTAAAAGTTTCTGGGAATGGCCACTGAAGTGCTCTTCATTCTGAATGTCCTTTGCCTAATTAATAAATAGACCGTTAGAAAAATACATAAAATCTTACTATACAAAAAAAGCATACAATTTATGTAAATATTTTGTTTGTTTGTGGAGTTAACCATTTCTGAGATGTTCCTTGTTATTGGTTTGAATTTTCAAATACTTATATTTTTCTCAAGTGGGAAGTCGTTATTCGTTTTTCTTCTTGTGAACTTGCAAAGAGTATGGAAATTCAAAGTCATCACATAGCGACACGCTCTTTAAACATCTGACTATCGCTTTAGCTACTGTATCTTACAACGAAATGTGTAAATGTAAATTGAAAGTTTATTTGCATTAACAAGAAATAGAAGAAGAAGAATGGTTTGTAGAGGAATGTATAGAAAAATTCATGTGAATGCAACACATCAGATTTTCCCCTCTTTTCTGTGCATTGCTGAGCTTTTTGACGTGAAGATACTCGAGACTCAGAAGGCAGACAGTATTTGTTAGAGATTACACTTGTAGACTTTCAGTAACCTAGTTTGTTAAATAATAGTGATTTTGTATTGTATGTAGAGAAGTTGGTCTGTCCGATCGAATGTAAGCCTGAGTAGGAGGGGAGTGGGGAGTAGCCAATGAGAGCCGGTGGCTGACAGCGCCAGAGTCGCGCGCCGCCAGACACAGTCAGTTGAACGACGACTTTCACTGTGTTAGTATTGGTTCTCTCACCGCGTGTTTGGCTGCTGTACAAGTGAACTCAATCGAAAACCACTCGTTATTTCAATGACAAGCCACTTTAACTAGTAAGTACATGTAATTTTTAGCCTAATAACATTAATTTATTAAATGCCACATATCACTTTTGGTGTTTTAATTTGGCAAACATTAGTTATTTTGTTTTTATTAGTTTCGAAGTTTTGGGTTACACGTATGGAACAAATTAAGTGCCTTAAAATGCTGTTAAATGTTGTATTTCACGGTCCTTTAAAGCATTTCCTAAGCATTTCTGTCATAAAAGGTCCAAACTTAATTTTGTTTTTGTTTTTGCTATTCTTATACTTGTAGTTGATGGAAAAGTCATGATTTTTATCCTTTGTGCTGTATTAAAGAGCAGAGTTTTGGAACATTTAACTATTTTAAAGGCCGTGACTTTTTTTTTCTTGAAACAGAAAATAACATAAACTTCAGTTAAAAGCTGATAGGATTTTTAAATTACTGCTGTAATATTTAGCAAAAATAGTTTAAGGAAAGGAATATAAAGTCAACTGAAACATTTAAGGGTGTTTTGCTGCAAGAGGATATCTATATGAGCATTTACACACTGTTGGATGTTGGTAGAAATTTGTAGTTGTGCGTTTCATGGTCCATTAATGTCAGAGCTCTTTAAAGTGATGGAAGGAGAAAACTTTGTGTACAAGTTGGAAGCTTGATACTTTGGAGTGTTAACGTTGTGTGAAATGAAGTGGTGTGGTATGCAGATGTGGGGTAGGACACAGACACCGGCACCGCCCACCTGACAGCCTGACCGGGGTGGCGGATTCGTGTCAACTGGCCCTTACCTGACTTCAGACGTGTGTGTTTGCCTGGAAACCCATACACCTGAGCCTGCTGGACATGCATGTGATATAGTGAGAGAGGAAGTGCTACCGAGAAATAAGTGCCTTTGTTCGATTCCTGAATTCATAAGCAAATGCAAATGAGCTAAACGAATTTTTTTTAGGAATGAAGAGTAACTGAAGCTTGAGGAACTATAACCTTTCGACACGTCAACAGCTATCAAGATGTTTATAATCTTTAACATGTATTTCTTTATGTACTAGGGTATCTAGTTCAGAAAATTCGATATCGGTAGATTAATAACGTTTAACATTATAACTTTAGTTATGTTGAAGAATTATTAGAATTTAATTTTATAGATTACGAGACTTCCAAATTTTATCAATATATTTTACCAGCAATGAAGTGTTGAGTGGAATTATCTTTAGATAATCTGAAGGTTTGTTGATTTTGACAACATCAGGAATAAAATGCAAATAATATATTCATGAAAAAACTTATAAAACATAATAATTATTAAAAAAACAGATTTGAAGACACAATGTCCAATCCGACATTTTAATTTCCGCTAACAGTTGAACGGAGAATGTCGACATTTCTACAATTCTATCCACTCAGTATTGCCACACTAACGGTTGAGGGGGAGCTAGAACAATTAAGGTCGAGGGGATACAATGAAAATTATAAAACTGACAATATACATTCCTGTGATTGATCCAAATTCAAGGATTGGTGACTTGATACACGTCTGAAGTAGACTAAAATCCTTATTTGGGCCGAGTGGTTGGGACAAAATAAATTAAGTTTAACCATTATCTAAAAGGGATAATGGTTATAGGTAAAATTAAGGCGATTTCAACATCGAAAATTAAAAAAAAATAATTGCAATTAGAAAAATCGTAAAGAAAAAGATAATCATGGGGATCTAATAGGATCGAATCCATCATTGTAAGTTTGTAACTCTGTGTAAAACAAGAGTTTTTCTAGATAAATCACCAAGGTGGTCTGTGTTATCACCATTCTGCTTTCTGATTCCAGAAGTGTTTGTCTCTAAAAACGCTTTAAGCATCCAAATTAATACAGAGAAAATTATAATTTCTAATATACAGAAAGAAAAAAACAATATTGCAATTTATGTGTGTGGCGAATTTCCGAATTTTTTATTTTGTTAAGATTATAATGTTTCAAAAATTAGATCGATTTTCAACTTTTTCATGTATGTTGTTTACAAAATTGTTTTATATGCATTTAGTAGAACAATTTTTATATAACGCCTGAAAATGTTACGGACATATAATTTCAACTGACGGAGTATATTTGTGAAGTAGTAAAAGCCGCAGAATGTTCAGAAAGTTCAGGAAAAAGTTGATAATTCTTGACATCGTTTTTTCCTTCCTCAGATCAAAACCCATATTCATTGCAATTTTAGGTATTACTAAAACCTTAGCTGTACTAAGTACAATTAAAATAATTTTGTAGATACTTCACACACAAAAAATCTGAAAAATCAGCGCATTTTCAAAAACTAATAAAGCCAAAAAATCTTGAAAAAAGTTTATAGCACGTAAACCGAAATGTAATTTGTTCTTTCTGCACATTCTGGAATTTTATATACGTTAATTTGGCTGCTAGAAGTTTTTTTCTCTGTGTGAGTTACGATACTCTATACACTAACTAGAAAAGCTAAGCTTCGTGCTAACTTACAACAACTTAGGGGATAATGATGCTAATCGGTGTTCGTGTGCGCATTGAGTTATCCGCTGTTCACAATTTGGGGCCGAGAGAGACATTCGAAGGGAACCGCAATAAAATATTTGCGTTTAGGCAGTACTGCCCAGAAAGCATTTGCGATTAGATCGTGGAATCAGAGTCAAGCTGATAGACTACTAATAGTCTGCGTCTGGCGTGCTGAGATTTCGACCAACACTGCTGTAGAGGATCTCACCCGGGCCCTCAAGGACAACAATCGCGATGTTATCTCTGTCTCGAAGGTGGACACCTCTGTCAATAAGGTATTTATATTGCTACTTAATTGTAAACTTAACCTCAAGGAAATGTGTATCTACAGGTTGTTAGGTAATTTCTGCTCATACCTCCGCAAGCAGAACGTATAACAATCGCCCAATAGTATAACTGCTCTAATCGTATAATCGTAATTATAGGATCGTAACGGCGTAAAAGCTTTTATTCAGAAGTAAATCTCTGATGATTAACATAGGAGATCAAAAGCTCCAGAAGCCTTCTAAGCTGATATTTATTCATCATCGCATTGCACCTCTTCCGTTGATTGCTTCCAACATGTACACACACACACACACACACACACACACACACACACACACATCTATCTCTCTAGATGAAGCTATAAAATTGGTATTGTATTTTCATTCAAATAGTTGCTTCCAGCCTAACATTCCTTATTCTGGTTGATGTGGGCAGATTGCCTGGATACAAATATACCGAAATATTTTTGTATACTCAGATGGTTCAGGCCTTAAAGGCTCTGAGTTAAAATATGTATTCTTTTAGGTTATGATGATCAACGAATTGTGCTGTGTAATGAAAAGTGGAAAAAAGGAATTCCTCCTTAAAAAGCCATGTTTAATTGCTTCGTAATACAGAGCGACCAAGAATTAACTTAATTCTATTTGTTACCATGTTTGACTTTTATAAAAACGCATTTGTTAATCCGACCTTAAATTTACTTGTTACATACACATAATTACAAAACAGCTGATATACCCCCGAAACTAAAAATAAACTTCCAGAATAAATGGCAACTTAAGCAGCTCAATGCTTCTTTACGATCAAATTCGGAACGATCCTGGTTACTGCTTTGACATTACTTTGGAGTTAATTTTTACTAGTGTGTGTTACGTGATCTTGCTTTCTATTTACGTACGCATTCATACACCCAAGGACGCAACCGTTATTAATTATAGCTACCCACTAAAAGCTTCATACGATTCATACAGCATTATTTAGGTTACTTTCTCTACCACTTACCTGTGGTAGTCGAAGTATAACATTTCAGCCAAAATTTCGAAATCTGCTTTACAACGGAAATAATTTCCCTGAACTATCCCCTAAAAACATGTTAAGAAAAAGTTGCGCGCGTCTGTGTCTGTGAACAGCATAACTGTAAACAGAAAAGCCGGGTAAATACCAAACTTGGATGGGATGGGATATATCAATTTTAAAGAAAATTACTTCATCCCAGACTACACTTTACTAGGAAACAGGGTTATCATACAGAACTTGGGCCGCTCGAAAAAATCAACGAATTGCGGTGTTAATGGTAGATATTTTTTGCTGATTACGTTTTAACCAATTATATTTGTCGGTAAGGCTCCGTAATTTATTACACGCATGTTGCGAATCTTGTATACGGATATTTATTAAATAGGCCGTCCAGAAGGAGCAGGATATGAATAAGTATTATGCCACATTGTCATGTAAACATGTAGTAAATATTACTTTGAACTACCGAAAACTTCCCGACCCCAATCCACCACTACACAGAAAGCGTTTCGTTATTTTTTATTTTATCAAGAATGGCTAACCATTTTGATTAAAATAACACATGTTTAAGATATTTTCATGACAAAATATATATCTTAAAATGCTTTAGAATAGCTTGTGAAGGTTTCATTCCGAAAGAATTTTGTACGTCTGATAAACCTGAATACAACTATAGTCATTAAAACGCCCATTTTCTGGTATAAAACATTTTCGAGATTTTCGTTTTTATTGCTTTGAATTTTTAAATACTACTTGCTTTTTTGAAGCGCGAAGTCTCCATTCGTTTATTTCTCGTGGTCATGCAATGAGAGGAATTGCAAAGACTGCACACAGCGATCCACTGTTTAAAGCTCTCACTATCGCTTCAGCCTCCCGTATGCCTCTTGCACCCACAAGTATTGTGTAGGTAATAGAACCAAGCGTTTATCTCGATTAACATGAAATAATTAGAAAAATAAGCTTTCTATAGAAAAGAATGTGTGTATATGAAATCTTACGAATGTAACACATAATATTTTTTAAATTTAAAACAAGTCCTATCATGCAGTATTATAAATTAGTCGATATATCTGTCTGATTTCCTTCAGCCTAAATCAAAATCCAAAATTGTGATAAATACCAAATTTCCCAATCTTAAACAGTCCTGTACATTCAAACATTTTCGTTTTTTTTTGTGTGTTATGAAAATTTGCTCTGACGGCGGATCAAATGAACGCATCTGGTAATTAGCACTACCTTCGTTCGAGTACGTTAAGAAAGAAGCTTTTCCGGCATGCGCAGAGCTGATGTGTAAATGTGAGTGTGCTTGAGCGAGTGTAACCGGTTATTTAATGTAACCAATTTGCCCTTATATAACCACATTTCAAGATTGCCACTGGGCAAATACCTGAGCACACGTCTCGAGTCATATGCATAGAATGTGACAATAATTAATCTAGAATTAGCGCAACTATAAGATTTCGAAGTTAAAAATAGTTAGAAAAATAAAAATATGTTATTAAAATTCTGTTATGTTTGTACTATAAATAATATTTATATCTTGAGTTAACGGTAAAGAGCCGAAAAATTCTTCATTCTCATTTAATTTTACATAAATATGAAACCATAAAATACATACAACACTCACCACAATAAAAATCGTAGATATCCCGAAAATATACAATTTATGTGAATTTTGCTGTGACATTAACCATTTCTGAAAGTTTTGATAATGTTGTTTAAAGTGCAGTTTGAAATATTAAGTGGTCGTTTTGTCTCATGAGCTCGTACAGGTATCTAATTGCTGTGAATAGTGTACATCAACGTGTTTGCTTTTGTTTCATTTGACTTGTATCAGCCTCCTCATTAGTCTCTACCTATATTTTAAAATCTATTTACAACAAATCGTGAATTTCCGTAGCATTATCTAATTGTAACCACGTCTTATAAGAACTTTCGTTTACAAATAGAGTAATGAAGATTGCTGAAAATGTCCTTCTGATGGCGACCCTGGTTAGGCTTTAGGAACCATTTAAATTTACTACCAGCATAGTTGTTAAGATTATAATGAGCCTACATTAATTTCTAGGGATCAGTTTGTAGGGTGTTGGCAATAGAATAAAAATAATCGATCAAATTTTAGATGTTAGAAATTTCTGTCTGCTCCTTGCCATCTCCCTATAACCAGACGTGTTCTGAAAACACATTCTTGAAATGCATTAGGTCAGAGGTGGTGAAAACGGGACTCGCGAGTCATTTTGACTCGTAGGCGCCGTTCCCTTCTGCAACCACCCTTTGTTTTTCACATGCTGCGGAGTGTTGCATATTTGGTGACTCACGGAAGGAAGTCGTTTTCGCTACCCTTGCATTAGACCATTTCCCCAAATACAACACCACTTACTGCTTTGTATAAAATATGCATCATGAATGACTACTTCCTGATTTTGGCTTGGAAATTCTTGAATGTGCGCACCTTTCTGTATATTAACTATAATAGTGGTTAATTGTGTAGTTCAAATATTAAAACCACTTCCAATTTTGTGAGATGCCTTTGTGATAGGAAATCTCTTAATGTTTGAGATCTCCTTGAAGGTTTACCGGGATGCTTGAATCAGATGAGAAGGTTTAATGCGCGTACGGGTACCTCGCCAAAGTAGTTCAGGCGGTAAATTCACCGGCATGGAGAGCTGAAGATCCGGGTTTGAGTCCTGGCCTTGGCATTGAATATAGCAGGTCTGATTCAGGTGTGCAAATTATTTCCTCTGTTTTTAGAGGAGAATAAATTGCGAAAATTGCCCCAAAATATTTTTTTTGCAGTTTTATTAATTGAAACTTGCCCTTTAACTTGATATGCTTTTATCGTTGCAGGCACCATACCCCTATTTTAGAAATTATTAAAAATGGTACTGCATTTGCTACTTTGAATTCTACACCACTTCACGGAAGAAAAACCTCAAAACTCCTACACACTTTGGAGTAGATGAGTAAGCTTTAGTCATCCTTTAGGGCAAGTTTTACTCTACAAATTGGCACTGGTGTTAAGTATGGCAGATTTTCCTACGTGGTTTCTTTCTTTATAAACACACGAAATTGTGTTTTCTCTAGTTTTGCTTTGAACAGCATTTTCATTTCAATTACATTTTGTGGTATAAATGACTCGTTTTCTGAAAAACTATTAATGTAGTTAAATATAATTTTAGGATGATAAAATTGACTCCTAAGTGCTATTGTGGATCTACTTTGGTGTTACTAACATGGTTGGTTATGTTAAGAAAAAGCAACTGCTGATAAATTTAATCAATATATGGTATAACTAAAAATTTAATCTTATCTCTCATAAAAAAGAACTTATTGGATAAAGGTATACTTAAAAGGTATGCATTTATATTCTATACAAATTTAGTCTGATGTCTTAAATAGTATCTGAGATAATGGGTCATAAATTTAGCAGATTTGACATTGGTGGGTCAGGGCTTTTAATCTACCTTTAACCAACTGTTCCACAATAGGTGCTTGTTTGAATCATACACTGAAATCCATACTTTAAGTCAGTTTAGCTTATTTAAGAATACTGAATTTTCAAAAATAAAAAAAGCTTTTAAAAATGTTAATAGGAAAATCCTCAAAACATAGAATAACGATCCAATTGCAGTTTCGCCTTTCTGGCCGTTTAAATGCCAAAATCAGGACGTTTAAATGAACGTTTTAGTTTAATAATCAATAATTACAGCTAAGCACTACACAAATTGCAGATGGAGAATATAGAATAAAATTTATAAAGAATACAATGACAGAAGATGCTCAAGTATGAGTCCCCAGGTCTAACATTAATTCAATCGTTTCGAATAGAAAGGAAGTAAACAAGTGCTACACCAGGCAATACCTCCTTAAGGTAAGAAAATATCCTGCGGCAAGCGTGGCTTCATTCTAGGCTCAGCACTTGTACGGCGTCCCACTTCGAAGTATGTAACACTCGAGGAGTTGAGCAAAGAGCCTGCAAGTCGCAGTGGAGACGTATTCCCAGATGCCCGCGATTTTCAATTCACGGTAAGAGTTGTGCATTCCGGATATAACACGGGACATTCAGATATATATGAAATATCTTGTGCTGGAACACCTGGAGCCGTTGAATCTTAATAGAAACAGCACGACCATACGATACTGGCATGCAGGAGTAAGGCTGCAGAATCATCTTGTGTAGCAGCAGAGTACGCTCAGCTCGCAGGGAGGAATTGGTGTTTAGGATCGGATAAAGCTTATGGAGACGATAATGTGTGCGATTGAGTTTAGCGTTGAGTGGGTATGGACGATCAAGGTATTTCATTGTTCGATTACAAGGTAACGATTGCACTCCGTGTCGCAAAATCGAATGTTTGCGAATGTATGATTAAATGAATTTGCAGACGTGCGTAAATAGAACTTGCAGTTTTAAAGCTTAACTTTCTCAATAATTATTGTGTTTTCTTAAAATGTTCCTCATGATGCAGGGATTTCCTTTTCCAGTTATTTCAAATTTATATTATGCATTCTTTGAAGATTGATGAATAGATTAAAGGGGTATTTTCTTGGTATCAAGTATAGTTTTGGATTTAGAGTTTTTGGGATTGATTTTCAGAAAATTAAAAGTTTAAATTTTACACAAGATGTAATCTTTGATTTTAATGAACTATATTCGAGAAAAAAATCTGCAAATTTTAGGAGTATAAAAATTTAAAGATTTTCAAACTTTTAATAATTATTAATATATGCATTCAAACAAGAAAATTAATATTCTATATAATTATATTGACAAAATCTGTAAAAATCTCAACTAAAGTAGAAATTAGCAATTTCACTACCAAGTATCCTTATGTTTAACCCTACAGTTATTTAGTACAGCCGGAATCAGTCCCATTTTTTGGGTAAATCGCCAAAAGAAAATTTAACTAAGGCAACCTAAATCCTTCAATATTAATTTCGGAGCTCTGCTCTGTCTCACTAATTTATCTTATACCATTCATGCCTCTTCTGATATCCAGTAAGAAGCATTCCGGTCCCTGTGATCATGCTCGCTCATGCGTTTCGTGGCTTGGGCGACTGCGGGTGCAAGTCCTGCCGGCTTATGGGCGTTTGTATCGGTGTTTGGTATAGTGTTGTGGTAATGTGTGTGTGCTTAATAGGTAAAACAGAAAATAACCCGATAGCGAAGAGATGGGAGGCTGACTAGCATGCATTTGAATCAATTAGCCCACATATACATACTAATATACCGAGTGTAATACGCTCGCTAGGATTTACCGGATGACATCCGCAAACGTAAGTTAATTGCACTATACATTCTATTTTGCGTTTATTTTTCCTTCTACTAGAGTGATAATTAGGTCTCGCATTTCAAAGTAAAACTGTTGTGAATTATAATATTATAAAATGCCTAGGAGATGAGATAATCTACACATTAGAGATTTGTACCGGCCGAGATATTTAGGTCCGGGTCCTAAAAGTCTACAGTTTATGGCTCGGCTCGAGTCCCTTTGTCCAAAATGGTAAACAGTTGCAGCTATAAAAATTCTACTATTCTGGAATATCTACGCACTTGTAATATGTTTCTAAAATTAATTATAATTCAGGGACTGGAATAATGACAATTTGCTTCTTTTGTTTATTAATCCCAAGCAGACCAAAGCCGAACAAGCTTTTAACCACTTTAAGTCAAATCCGGCAATCATTCTTGCTGGCATTGTTATCAGCAGGTTTGTAATCTTAAGGTCCGAAAATCTGATTGCTTTATGAAGTATATAAACCGGTTCACCGGCCTACTGGTTTATACATATACACTCACTCCGTTCAAAGGAAGTTAATTTGATAGCAGTGCATTTTACTCTATCGTGCCGAAAATAATAAGTCTACTTATTATAGACGCAAGAGGAGTTGGGAAGGAAAAATAATTATAAAATCGTTCCAGTAAGCAGGTATATTAACAATTTCAAGAACGAAAGAAAAGAAAGAAAGAAAACACATCTAGCTTTGAATATCTGCATCCTACGCTGAATACCTAGAACACACAACAAAATAGTGTCCGACAAGTAACAAGAGAATACGGTTCGTAGTTCAGTTGGTCACCTTTAAAAATTGTATGGATGCTAGTAGTAATATCTTAATGAAAGCAGGTCATTGAACTCTGTTGTTCGCCAAAGCTTTAATTGCTCAATTTCGCCGTGCAATTACTTGTAGCATGTCTGCAAGAGTCCCAGTTCAGATCCCGAATGGCTAAGTTAACTATACAGGGTGCTTCTCGTTTTCTTTCGAGGATCTCTTATCCTGCAAGCACGTATGTCGGATAAATATCAACCCTTTGTGTCCCGGGCTCATTAAGTACTTACCAATCATCACTTCGTCGTGTCTGTAGATCTGGTGTTCCCCTCTCAAAGCCTTAATTTCCTTTCAACATGTTCTATTTGTTTAGTTTTCTGCATGAAATTGTATTCCATCATGTTATTTTGGAATTGCTTGTTATATCTACTTGCTGATGGATGTGTCGGTAGTATTATAATCCTCCTTCCTCAGAAGGTGACCTGTCAATTTCCAGTATTTCATATTTTTCCAGATTTCTGTTTACTCCAGCTTGCCACAAATTATTTAATACTGATTTAAGCCACCATTTTAACAATGATTCTCAGACTTTCATTTATATATGATGATTTATTCTCTATATGCTTAGTTATTCGTCCATATAGTAAGACAAATATTTTTTAGTGTCGTTTCAAATTCTTCTTTCTAATATCGCAACGTTACCGTGAGATCGTTGATTCACTTGAGTCATATATGCCAAATAATTGCTCTTAGCTGCGTAGTCGCCCTCCTGTACCACCTGCTTGGGTAACTTATTGGTAGATAGCTTAGCTGCATAGTCGCTTTTCTCTAATATCCATTTTGTTACTTTGAGTTTTGGCGTTATGTGCACTTTGGAATCGTGGAACTGCTGGCTATTCTTTGAGTGTTCATGTGGTTATTGTGATGGTGAACAGATGTCCTTAGTTGACCAAAATAGGTATAATTTTCATAAATAATAGCAAACAAATAAAATAAGGAATTAAAAAATTGTTCAAGTTAATATAATAAATAAATCCTGCTTTGTTAGGACCCTTACGAAGATAAATATAACCTAAAACTTCGTAGTCTCTTATTTTACCATCTATTTTTACTTTATATATTTTGATCTGAGGGCGAACTTTGGGTCGTGCTACTGAATATCCAGTCCGATATTTACTTGGCAACTGAGAGAAACCACGAAATACCCTATTGATATTGGACGTTACACGGGATTTGAACCAGCAACCTTTCGAATGCGAGCCACAGACGTTATTCCCTGAGCCATTTCGCTCACTAGTACAGATTAATTTTTTGTGTTATGTTGAAAACTTCTGTTTAGCTTCAGGAATATTTCTGTTTTTTGAGAAACTTAATAACAATGGCATAACAACCTTGAGTGACTATAATCGACCAATCTGACTGCCAGTATTACGCTTTACATATGGACTGTAATCTTGCAACCGGTATGGGGAAATTATGTGGTCAGCATTGTGCTTCTCTGGACCGAAATGTTGTTTTACTAAACTCACAGGTCGCTATCTATCGTAGCTTCTCATATTCTTCATAATGCTACATGGACCGGTCCTATACAGGGGCTGAAAATGGCTCGAACCAAGGTACATTCAATTGCAGAAAACCTCAGCGCCAAATCACTATGCAAACTTACATTAAAAACTTTCCGAGAAACGTTATTAGGAAAACTAAAGTTTGCCATACCAAGAAAGCTGCAAGAATCGTCCAATGGTAGCTAAGCAAACTTTATTTTCCCAACTCCTACTTATCTCCGTTTACTTAGCTCTATTAAGTCACTACTTCAGGAAAATTCCCCGAACTCAGAGCTTGTATTAAACAAAGCACTAAAACTGAGCGACTGAACTTGTCAAATATTATAAATCTTACTCCATTAATTGAGAAATAAACTGAGATTTTTTCACTATTATTACTTAAACACTTAATGCTCTCAAGGTATCTTTATTCTTGACAGACTTGCAAACTATGGCCATCTGCTTTCATTGCGAACGCTCCTTAGTTGAACGGCAGTACTGAAGGGCTCTGAGTGAATTATGGGTCTCGAGTACAAAGTTGGTATTAGCATAAATCGAACAAGTTCTTTGAAGGGGCGAACCTTCTTGTAGGAATCTCTTTCCATTCCGTGATCTCTGGCGGAATTTAAAGGGAAAGAAAATACTACGGCAGTGATCAGACAAGCACCACTGACCTCCTTAGCTCCGTCTGGACCGGTTTGAATCTCTTCCTGACCTTGGGCTCTAGTCATGGAAATGCAAAACGTTAGACTTTCACGTCAGTCCGCATCATGTTTCCTTTGCGGGAGATTTGGTTTAGGGAAGACACAAACTTTACTTCGGAAGTCAACGATATCCGCATCAAACAAGTGACTTTCATACAACGTTTTATTGTTTCTATGATGCGGTTTATCTGCGATACGGCTTCGAAGACACTAAAAATTCAATAGTCGAAATGAATTACTCCAAAAGAAACCAAGGATGACAGTTTAAATTTGTGAATTTGTTATATAACGAATGCGAACTTCCTGTGTCCATAGCTGAACGTTCCAATGAAACATATATACGCATATATTTATTTATTTTAATTTATATCAGACTTTAAACATACGAGGAGTGGTATACATACTCATTTTAACTCGAAATTTCCATTATTTTAAAACGTATTTCATTATTTTAATATAGAGATATGCTGCAGCAGAATTAATACTTTTTTCTGTTTTATTTTGTATGGTGCATATCACAGAAGAAGGTAGAAAACGTCTTTTTTATTCCGTAAGCATGGAGAAAAACTTGCTAATATTGTAATTATAGCGCTTCCGCCCCAAGCTTTTCTAATGGTGTATAATCGTTGCCAAACTGATATTACCAACGTTAGAGAATAATCACGCTTTTTAGCACTTAACTAGACTTTTAAAGAAAACTTATGACGTTTGCAATATTCCGAAGCCTTTTCCTCCCAAAGAAAATGACGCAAACCAATAAATAAATAAATATATATATATACAGAGAGAGAGGTGGGGGAGGGAGAGAGAGAAACAGCATTGATAAGGGTTACTTGGCCATGCAAACAGGCACGTTTTAAAAGACATTGCCATGTTTCTACGCATCAACGATACATAAGAGAGAGGGGGAGAGAGAGAGATTATGAAACTAGAAGGTTCATATTGGGTTATTCAGAGAAGATGCTTTTTTTAAGCGTTTTATTTCAAATAAACTGTAAAACTAAGAAATGCAGACACAGGAAAATTAATGGATTTCAAAAGCAATTTTAGAATTTCCATTCATTGGCATATAGTACTTCTGATTATTTATAGAAAATCCATTTGAAAAATAACCTCTTGTACTGCGGTTAGCATCGTTAAGTGCTACAAGTATCTTCTGCAGTAGATTCAGCTAACAATCACCTCGTCATAAGAAAATTTTGAAGAACATAGCAAGTTGGTAAATAAGGACCAATTTACTTGCTTTTACCAAGAAATGGACTACTGTTTTGACATTTCCATGTTCTATACATTTGTTTTATTCTCCTTACTACCTAATTATTGCAGGTAAAGAAAGTATTGCATTTCACCCAAAATACAACCAAGATTTCACCGAAAATACATGTTTGGAGGTTCCCTGAATAAATATAAAATGCCATTTTTATAAAAACGTCACAGAGAGAGAGAGAGAGGGAGAGAGAGAGCGAGAACGAGTGAGAGGCATAACTCAAAGACGAATTTTCCAATGAATAATAAACTTGGTGTTTGAGTTCAGTATGTTTCGTGGATCCGATACGAACATTTTCAAGAAAATCCTTCCATATAAAACTGTCTTTTACAGAGAAGTTTTCTCTGAGAAATGCTCAAAAGATTTTGATTAGAATACCATATATTTAAAGCATTTGTATGACAGAGAATGCGTATCTTCTTCACTAGGACACAGCTATACCTGTGAAATCCTTCTCATTCTGAACGAACTTAGATATTTTGATAATTGGTAACCCATAAGAGAGAAATAAGTCACTAAACGAAACATTTGCATCTCGTTAAAACACAACATCTATATAAATAATTTTTATAACATTAACCATTTATGAGGTATTTGTTGCAATTGGTTTTGTTTTTCAAAACACTTATCATACATGTTTTTGAATAGCTAGACCACCATTCTGCTGTTTTTCTGATGTAATGCAAAGAATATGGAATTTCAGAGCTAGCTTACAGCGACCAGCTTTTTAAACATTTGAACGATCTCCTCAGTCTCTTGTATCCCTTTGTGCTAAGATGAAAATTGCAATGTGTAATGTGACGTTCAATCGATTAATTAAAAAAATAAACTTTTATGAGGGTAGTCTGTAGAATAATAGATGTAGAAAGTCATGTAGCTCGGCTCAATGACCGTAAAACTTAAAACTTTCCTCTTAATTACTCTTTCTTTTTGAATATCCTGCACTTAATTATAAGAATAAAAACAGAGAGACAACTAGCCTTTACAACTTCAGTTTTTCCAGTGCTTATGTTATAGCAACAGACCGAGCGGTTTGGCTCAGGCGGTAACGTTTATGTCTTGCATTCGGGTCCCAGCTTCAAAACCCCGGGGCCGCCCAATCTGCCGAAGGTTTTTTTTTGCGGTTTTCTCGGTCGCTAGGCGAATGCTGGGTTGGATAATTTGATCCGCGAATTTTCCTAACACCCCTTTATCACCGCATTTCATATCCTTCCCTTCTCACCGCCATACCAGGCATTGGGCTGGTGACCCATCCTTGATATGCTATGATCCAGTTTGTTTGCTCCTCAATAGGCTACTGACCCAAGGCAAGGGTAATTCGTTAAAGAAAAGGATTATATAGCAACAACACATTCTAGAATTATAAACTGCTCATATGCAGATGCGCACACACGCAAATGTTCTGGTTTTTGTTTGTTTGTTTGTTTGTGTTTAACGCGGAGGAAAAAGCTGAGAGAGGCGACATACGCGACGGCACTGACTGCAAATGTTTTTTTTTCTTTCTTCTCAATAAGTAACACAGATCTCGCCGCTGCTTACTCATAACATTCTTTTTTGCGATTTGGAACCCTTTGCCTTTGTAGATGCGTAACAAGAATGTTGATACCAGCTCCCAATTACATAAAGACTTCAGACATGAATAGCGATTGGAGCATAAAAAGCTTACGACTATGAAGCTCATTAACACTTCGCTAACATGCAGTAATTAACATAGTAGCTAGTTACCTTGATGTAACACAGACATCAACTGCCAAGGACAAGAAATGGTTCCGTACTGTTCCTGTCTCGTTTTTTGCTGGTAATGAACATCCATCCTGGACTTGGGTTTCTTTTTCTAATGTTAATAGCTACATTTACACATCTTCTGATATAGTTTCAGGTTTAATTTAATTGATTGATCAGGTGCAATCACGTTTTGTATTTCCATTATTGAAATGCTCTATCGGTTTTAATAACAGTTGAATGTTTTCTCAACTCAAACGCTTTCGTAAAATATCTTCTACTCAATTTGTGTAACAATCATACTACTCTGTATTCTTATTATTATTATTATTATTATTATTATTATTATTAGCATTATTATTAATATTATTAAATTAATAAAATGTTTTCATATCTATTTTGCATGTAATTTATATAAAAGCCTTCTTTCTATTTCCTTTAAGGGGAAATATGAAGCTCTGTCCTGCCAATGTTAAATCTGCTAAATCCATGATACAGTATCTTAAAAATTATTCAAGATATGAAAATGAAAATTTTACAGGGTGTATACATGCTTTATAAGTTCACTTTTGTCCAATAAGCTTGTTTATTAAGGAATATAAGATTTATTCTCAATTGTGCTATCTTTTGATCAAAATTTATCAGCAATTGTTTTTTAAAAATAACCAGCAATGTTATTACACCAGGTAGATCCACAACATCACTTGGAGATTGTTTTTATCATCCTAAAATTTAATTTAGCTACCTTCAAGAGTTTCTAAGAAAAAAGTCATTTATATCGAAAATGTCATCCACAGAAAAAGCAGTTCAACGTATAAATAGAGGAAATAAACTCTCTCTCTCTCACTCTCTCTCTCTCTCTTACACACATAGAGAAATAAACCGCAGGGCTTGAGCACACAAAAACTGTATTTTTAAAGTAATAACGATTTGTAGAACAAAAATTAATTTAAAAGATGGGTTAAAATGTACCTCACTACTCCAGATGTATAGGAGTTATGTTTTTCTGTGAAGTGATGCAGAATTTACAGTACAGATGCAATGCCATTTTTAAATGGATATTTAAAATGTAAGTATTTTGCTTACACTGATAAAATAAGTATGATACTCTTCAAATTAAAGAGAAAATCTCGATTCATTAGATTACACATAAAACTAAAAACATTCTTAAAATGTTTCTCGGTATTAAATATTCTGAGTTCATGAAAAGAAAAGAAAGAAAAAAAATCTGATGTATTACACTCACATGACTTTCTTTACTCTTGTACAAACTATGTTTACAAACGCTTATTCTCCATATGCTTCATGTTAATCGAGATATTGAGATGTTAATCTTATTGGTAATTTTCTTGTAGATGCAAGGGGAATTGGTAGGCTTTAAGCGATAGTCAAATATTTTAAGAGCTGGTTGCTATGTGGAGTATTCCATTCTCTTTGCATTACCAGGACAAAAAAATGAATAACGAATTACCATTTGAGAAAAAGTATAAGTATTGGAAAATTTAAGGGTTCACTCAACAAAAAAATGTATGTGACATAAATTGTGTTTTAACGCGATCTACATTTTTTGTGTAGTAAAATTTTGTCTATCTCTTATGGTTTACCAGTTATGCAAAAGTCGTTCACAATGAAGAATACTTTTGGAGACATTCCCAGAAAATTCGAGATATACATTTCATTTGTCATGAAAATATCTTAAACACATGATATTTTAATCAAAAACGTTAGAGCCATTTTTGAGAAAATTAAAATGTTCGAAAAATGTTCCATGTAAAGGGTAATCTGGAGTGGGGGATTTTCTTGAAAACTTCGTGTCGCATCTCCAAGTTTGGTGTTTATCCGACTGTTCGTTTCAGAGTTATGCTGTTCACAGACACACACACGGACATGTTTCCAAAAATGCTTTTTTTTGGATTCAGGGGGCCTCAAAACATATATTTCCAGTGAAATCTCGGTATCGAATTTTTAGGTGGAATACAATACTTCCTCTACTTACTATACGTAGTAGAGAAAGTAAAAAAAAAACCAGATTAGTCTATTACTTTAAAACAAAATAAAATTCAAGGGAATATTAGCGAGTATTTAGGATATTATTTATGCCACGACGAAAGTAAATTGACATCAGTGATATATTTTATTCAGGTCTACATTGTTTTCCTAGTATGCTCTATATTTTATCACAGTTACAGATAATTTAAATAACGTCTGATGCGAACACTCACGACTCTCATTGGACTTTTTCTACCTATGGCAGTACTTCTATCGCGTTGTATTAATCAGATACAGTTTTAATTAGGAATGTTTTTAAATTGAGTAATAGAGGCTTACTTACATAAAACATGGAGAATCAGCAATTAAATTCTTGACCGTGGTAACTGGGGAAGAGAAAAGGAGAATGGAAAACTTTCAAGCATGTCTGCTAGATGAAAAAATTGTACCTAATATACAGCATGAAATATTTCAAAATCACCTGATTCTACGAAAGCATCGGACATAATTGTTTTAATGATCTCTACTTTTTTCTGTAGTAACTTTTTGCCTATCTTTTATGATTTTGCATTAAACAAATTTTTATAAGTATTAGCCTTACGAAAAGGACTTAAAAGGTTATTCGCAGAAAATTCAAGATATATACGTCATTGGTCATGCAAATAACTTAAACATACTATATCTTAATGAAACTCATTACAGATATTTTTGAGAAAAAAAAACGAACATTTTCCATGTAATGGGTAGTTTGGAATGACAGGATTTTCTTGAAAATCCTAGTAGAGCTGCTGAACTTAAACATCAAGTTTAGCAGTTATCCGATTTTTTGTTTTCAAACTATGCTGTTCCATCTCTCTTTCTCACGTACGCCCGACCGCGCTCTTGGGCGGGGAACTTTTATTAACCGGCTTTTTTTGGAGGACGATGGACTCAAAATGTGTATTTGCGGTGAGTACACATTTTAGGGTGGGATGCCATGCTTCTTCTACATATAATAGGTAGATGACAGAGAAAGTAATAGATACTGGACATGTAGGTCCTGGTCCTGTTTATGAAATGGCACCTTAGGTTTCAACCGCCACTTCGCAGGACATCTTCAGAGAAGATGACTTAAGCAAGTCAAATCAAACGTAAGATGACATTTTTCACCTACTGGACCACGACCTAAGAGTACAAGCCGGATATCTACATTTGTTTTGGATCAACCCTGTCTATTAAACCCTAAGCATGAATAAGTCAATCAGGATTCACAGGCTACTTAAGGAAAATTCGTGATATACATATTATCCATAACGATTTATGGAAATTATACAGGGTAGAAATAAAAACATGAGAAATCAGTTTTTCTCTAATACTCTCTCCTTGTTCATTTTATAGAAAAATCTTACAAGTATATTGTAATAAAGGTTAAAAAGTAAATCAGAACGCAATGTTGACAAGTTTTTTTTTTCATTTACTAATCCTTTATATCAGCAATGATTCATTGCAGTGTTCAGTTTTAGTTATTTTCATAATCTGTGTTTCATATCATTATCCTCTTTTATTACAAACTTGTAGTGAGTCATGGCCGATAAGGAAAGTATTTGAAATAGGAGACGTTCTTTCCTTCGTCACTTATCTATTAGCGCTTGCAAATACCAGCTCCAAAAGCAAGCAGCTTCCTCTAACACTAAGCAATAAATGAAGTGAGAAACTAAGAAGCGTTTGATCTGTCGATGTTAACCTATTCAGGGAAACGATAATAACGTAGTCTACTTGCCTTTACAGCAGCTGTGGTTTCGCTTCGCCTTCAACCTCGGCTTTCATCAGTTATGTCCCACAGATAAGTTGACGCGAGGCTCGAAGCACTGGTAGGTAGCAAAAAAGGAACAGAATTACGAGAATAGAGCTTGGAGATTCCGCAAAGGTGCTGAGTGGTACAAATACACAAGGGTGGGGTAAATGAACGGTAATTTTGACAAAAGAAAATGTATATATCTGTAAGACTATAAAGCAATAACTGAGAGGTCATTGAACTCGTCAAATGATTTTAAAATTTGAGCGTTTCATTAATTTTCAACAATGAAAATCTACATTAGAAACATATTTTCAAATATTTAAAATATAATACTTTTCAGAAGAGTTACAGAAGCATTTTAAACGCCGACGTTTCACTAAAGCTGTTTTTGTGACCGATAGAAAAAACTGCTTGCCAGTGCTCTATTTTTACGATTAATTTGCAGAAAAAAATATACCTTTCAATAAGAGTGTCCTATCTTTGAACTTAAATAAAACACGTTCTATAAATGATAGAGGTTTATTTCTTTTTTATTTTGGAACATAATGTCATTACGTGTGGAAGAAAACGCCAGTTAAGTGACTGCCGCGACTTCGTTGCGTTGCGCGTATACGGTTGACCCAATTTTCAATGACAGAAGAACGTAATTTAGGTCCAACTTCACGAATAACACGCGTGATGTTATTCATAAGATCATTTACTGTTTGTGGCTTGTTGACATAAACTCGAGATTTAACATAACCCCAAAAGAAGTAATCCAATGGCGTTAAATCACATGACCTCAAGGGCCAGTTAAATCACCACCACGGGAAAGAAATGATGAAACCTCTGAACTTCTCCTTCAAAAGATCGATTGTTTCGAGAGCACTATGGCATGTGGCACCATCTTGCTGGAAACAGATGTTTCTGAGATCCATACCATCCAATTGAGGCCAAAATAGCCCCTTATAAGAGCCCGATATCTTTCTCCATTGACAGTTAGAGCTTCTCCATCTTCATCTTGGAGCAAATATGGACCAATGATACCACCATACCAAAATCCACACCACACAGTAACCTTTTGGGGATGAAGTGGTCGTTCTTGAATCTGCATTGAATTGGGATTGCTCCAATAGCGGCAATTTTGTTTGTTAACACAACCATCCATCCAAAGTGGGCTTCGTCGCTGAAGATGATTTTTCGACAAAAATCCGGGTCAGCTTCCAATTGCTCCATAGCCCAGTCAGCGAATACACTGCGAAACGTATGGTCGTTGGGCTTTAGTTCTTGAGTTGACACCATTTTTTAAGCCCGAAACTTCAAGTCCAGATGCAGAATTCGCCAGGTTGTGGTCGGCGAAAGCTGCAATTCTTGCGCTCGACCAGCAATTGATTTGTTTCCGTTCTCGCGTACACTCTCACGAAAGGCGCTTAAGTTTTCGTTGGAGCGCTTACGTCGATTACGTATAGGCGTTCTTTGATCGCTGACAGAACCACTTCTTTCAAATTTATCGATCAAATGCCGAATCGTTCTCTTGCAGGGGCCATTATCCACACCGTAAACTTCACGCAATACATGGAAGGTTTGGCGAACAGATGATCCGTTTTGATAATAAATTTTCACAATTTCTACGCGTTGCTGAATGCTGCAACGTTCCATGGCTATTTGTCAACAACTGTAACCACATGAAAAAAAATGATTGCTGTAACTCAATAAACAACGGCAGCTATCACATGATAAAGATAGGACACTCTTGTTGAAAGACCCTATATAAAATAAAATTGCGGGTAGAGGAAGTCGGGAGGTTGAGATTTTTATATCTTGTGAAGGTTCTACTACTGCAGTTGTTTCCGAAAAATTTATAATTATATAGGTAAGAGTTATTACTATCCACTCTTAAGCTGTTAGCAGTTGGGTAAATTCATTTTTAATTTCTTCTGCTTACTTATAGTAAGTAAAAGAAGTATTGCATTTCAACCAAAAATTTTATATCAGTATTTCACTGGAAATATATCTTTTGATACTCCCTCAAATATATAAAATAAATACTATACACATACTATACAAATAAAAGTAGAGCATTTCTGGAAAAATATATGTATGCTCGTGTGCATGCGTACGTGTGCCTGACTGCGTGCCTGCCTTTCTGTCTGTGAACAGCACAGCTCAGAAACGAAAAATCGGTTAAATACCAAACTTGGTACTTAATTTCAACATCTTCCAAGGATGCGACACGAAGATTTTCAGGAAAATACCTTTTCCCAAAACTACCCTTTACAGGGATCCCTATGTGTTGTATTTGAAATTGCACTTTTTGCGTGACAAGTATATATTTACCGTTTTGTCTGCAGTGCGAATTAGCACTTGAAAAAGTATGAATTAGTATTTGAAAATTCAAACCAACAACCAGCAGAGAATATCTCAGAAATAGTTAACGCCACAAAAGTGTATTCTACATCAATTTTGTATTTTAGCATGATTACATTTTGTGGTTAGTACGATTTTATCTATTTCTTACGGTTTACCAGTTATACAAAATTATATCGAATTTATTCAGAAGGAAGAGGATATAACACACAGAAATTCAAGACGTAAGTCTTATTTGTCATGCAGAGGTCTTAGAACCTTGGTATTTTAATCCAAACCGTTGACCATTTTTGAGAAAGTTAAAAACAACAAAGAATTTTCCAAGCAAAGGGCGATTTGGAATTGAGGTTTCTTGAAAATTTTCTTGTGCATCCTTGGTATATTTGAACTTAAATACGTAAGCTTTGGAATTTATCCAAAATTCGTTTTTGGGTTATGCTGTTCTCTCTCTTTGTTTTCCTCTCTCACTCACTCTCTCTCTCTCTCTCAAAACCACACACATACACGCACACAGAGTCATTTACATTGACTTGACAGACAGACAGATAGCGGCAGTTGTCTTGACAGTTGTCAATTCCTTGTTTTGAATTCAGGAGACTTCAAAACGTGTATTTCGGTGACATATCCATATAGAATTTTTGTGGAATACAATACTTTACTTATTGTAGTTAAGTAGAAGAGAAATTAAAAATTTTGGCCCACCGCCGTAGTTTACGGGTAATATGTCTGCCTCATATTCAAGAAGTCCCGAGTTCGAATCTCGGTTAGTGAGTTATCAGGATAAGGTTTTTTTTTTACCGGGTTTTGCCTTATCCTGAGGAGGTGAATATCGGGTAACTCTTAAGCTCTAGGAAACCTGGGCCAATTTCAGCATCATGTTAACTTCTTGGTGGGGGAGCTTTATTCCTTTAACCGGGTAAGTCATATCGACAGGTGAATGAACGAAATGGTTGAAATGAGCGCGGGATCCCTAAATCTTAAGAGTAACCCGATATTCATCTTCTCAGGATCATGGAAAAAATTTGATCCATGTAACTAACACACACTAACCAAGATTCGAATTCGAGAACTGTTGAATGTGAGTCAGACACGCTAGCTCCATACTATGAAGATGGGCCAACCATTTTATTTCACTCACCGTCCGATATGACCTACGGTTATAGGGCATTTAACTTAAAAACAGAATAAACTTTCTATTGCGGTTCCATTAGGTATATGCGTAGACTTTTACGTAACTGCAGTGGACTTTGGTAACTGATATGATATGAAAGATCTTCAACACCCACTTTTAATTTGGACATATACACATGTAAGTTCGTAATGTTAGCTGAAAGAGATCCTGTCATGCAGGAACGATCCTGGCTGGACTACAGCGAGATGCTGATTCTGTCCTGGTTGAAAGCAAACAGGTCGTCGCATAAAGATTAAGAAATACGACGGAGATGAAAAGCAGAGCGAGGGCAAGAAAGCCCAGTAAGAGCTTTACTTTTAGAAATATATTCTCTGAAAGCTTTCCTTCTGCTTCTTTGCTTTGTAGCCACAACATATACGAGAATCCAGAGCAGCCATGGGATGATATTAAGCTAATTAAATTCCAGAAAAAAAGAAGTCCCGGGTCCCCAAAATGCAAATGTGAGTGAGGAAGAGCAAAAACGAAGAAGAGGGAAAGAGGAATCTAACCCGTCAGTTTACCGAAGTGCAGATGAATGTGCGCTATCTAGTCTCTTATATCTTAGAATGCTATTAGCCAATGTTCGTCTCAAGTACTCGGGCACCTTCGCTATTCTAGTTGGAAACTAACTGCACTAATCGGGGCCGAACCCGAGCCTGCTCAATGGTGGAGATGTCTGAGCTGCAGCGGCGCGTATCGCAACCAGATACGATGCAATAGTATCGACTTGCACTAAGGTCAGTGATACACACTCAAACCTATGTTGTAAATGGACAAGCCGGGAGATTTACAGCATAGACTACAAAGTGAGTGGCAGATGGAAATATTTCTATATTTTGCAGACGTGCATAAAGCGATGTCTGCAGCATGAGCTCCAGTATTTTCTTATGGGGGAGGCGTAGAAATCAATATCCATATGTAAGAGGCATTGGTATTTGTTGAATATTAAATTATACGAAACATCTAAATAATAACGGTGACTATTTAGCTCTTGAATAATTATGTATAAAAGTGAGGAATTTAAACCAAACACAGCTATCGTTTTCGTTTTATCATCGGAATCCCACTCGAGGTTACGAGTTTATCGACATATTTACGATTTTGAAGCATGAGTGTATTTATCTGCTGAAACTCGTAACCTCGAGTTGGAATAATTAAGACTGTTGCATGAATACGATTTAGCAGATTATAAGAAAATAATAAGTATTTTTTTACTGTATTGTTTAAAGTGAAATCACCGTTGTGTGGTGTCAGATCACGGCAATAAATTGAATGAATAACGAATGTGTCACGAAATATTAAACAATGCTAGGAACAGTGAGAATGATAAAATAGTGAACTTGAAAATTAAGATAAACTAAAATCACAACACAGTGAAGACAGTTTTATTACCAAGAACACAATTTATTTGGAAGTAGATACTATTTCAATATACATTGATTAACAAAGTAATTTTCAAAGTTGAAAGTTAAGGAAGCTGCTGGTTTTAGGTAATGGAAACTGAAGTCGATGTTGGGGTTCATAACAGTCTAGATGGATGACACAGTCTATTAATCACTGCTTACTGATACTGTTATGGCTCAGTAACGAGCTGACGTTTTATCCGATAAAATCGTATCCTTGCAAGCATATTATAAGTTAAACGACCGTGAGTGGTCGTTATCCGAGGCATTGCTAAACGTTATTGATCAATATCAAATACACGGAGCGTGTATGGATTGTCACTTAAATTTTAGTGCAGCTACTCGTATATGTAAGGTCATGCTTCAGTTGTTTGCCATGGTATATTTCTGACCATAGGTCTTAAATGAAAAAATTAAAGCTATATTTCGTGCTGAAAGTTTTGTTCTCTGGAAGGTTGCAGGCAAATGAATCTAGTGTACTGACGCAATGAATGAAGTCAATGTAACTAACATTCACTTTTATAGGCATTACTTTCGTATTTTTGTAGCTACTGGCAAGTTTCAAAGATAAACCCACTTCTAACTTCGTTGCTAGCAAATATATTCTTATATTCTAGTTATCGTTGTATTCCCAAAATAATCTCAATAACTGCTAAAATGAAATTCTTAGTTCAGTTATTATAGGTTGAATCGGTGATTGCTTCTGTCTCTTCCTTCTGCGCACCGTAGAGCATTCGGTGATGTCCCTAGCCCTACTATCAGTCCTACATCAGTGCTAGCTACCATAATCTGGAAGCAAACTATTTCTTTTTCTCTAAGCTGTAAAATCCAAGTGTACGCGATGAAGACACATTTAAGCTCGTGCGTGTGTGGGTTCTCTAGTTCCCGAGGTCGAGTGTTCAAACCCAGCGGAGGACGTGGATTTTTTTCGGCGTAAAAATCCATAGCATGGCTTTCTTCGGAAGGGAAGTAAAGCCGGTGGTCCCGTGTTGTAGACTTTTGGCACGTGAAAGAACATCAAGCCTGATAGAGAGGCCTCTGAGCAAAATTACCAGACTTTCACGCCCAATATAGAATGGTACGCTAAGAACCACAGCAATTAAAAACGTTCATAAATAAAACTCAATTTCATTTGTTTTGTGTGTGGACTGCCATTGAGGTAACACTTGCGCAAAGTAGATAGATATATAGATAAGGTTTCTTTATTAGTTTCAAATCACTGAAGTTATTGCACAAGTATTTAGTGCATGCGTCATTGACCTTACATGCATATTTAAGATACAAGGTATGGTGACAAAATAAACAACAGAAAATGAGCAAACAAAACAAGAAAAGGAAAATTACCCTTGACTAACTGAACAAATTTGACCTAGCTTCGCGAACTTTAGCCAATAAATTGCCCATGTTTTGCCAGTTCCTCTGCTCAGCTAGTAGATCCCAACATGCCAATCTCTTTCTTGACGGACTTAAGAATTTTTCTTTGAGCTTAATTGTTCGCTGGTTCTCCCACTGAGCGCATTCCCCCAAAATATGTGCCCAGTCATGTGAGAGTGACGTATACGGCAATGGATTTTTAACTGAGGAGACAAGGCGCGCTCATGTAGTATGCAGACTTGTGGCATGCGGCGTGTTGTGACCTGCGGGACCACAATTGTGTCGCGTGTTTCAAAAACCTCTTTGTCGATCAGTGTCGACCTGGAACAAGCAGTGTCGAGATCGCTGCAGCAATTTCCTTGCGACAAGATGGGGTGGTCTATTGGGGGAGGCAGCATAATTTATTCAAGTGCTGTGGATGGAATGTAAAATCGGAGGGTAAGCAACAGTCTTATTTCTGGTGGTATTGCCTCTTGAGTTGTTTAGTATCACATTTTGCAATTATGAGGAGGACCTTTTCTAACATAATCTATCTGTATCATCCGAGCAACATTTATGAAATGTGTTTTATTATCAATCAACAGATTATATAAAGATTCATTCTCTGCTTCATTTAATCCACTGAATAGTTCTCGTCGGTATCATTGAGACTGCTTTCTATCACCATGCCGAATGATAGTGTAGACTGCTATCATATAGCCTGCAAAGACATCCTCCCTAATTTGCTATCAGCCATAAAACTGTAGGTCTCGTGGAATTATGTTTGTGGTTTGCAACACGTCTCCACAAGTAGCACATGTTACAATCGTGAAATATACATACCATACTGATTGCAACCTTTTAACATGGGCAGCTCTAAAACAGGTAACAGGCTAATAGAAGAAAATATAGAGGATCGTTGTTCTTACTTTGTACTAAAAATGAAAATATTACATCCCTCATGCCGAAACTCATCTTGAATTTCCTGCGACAGGAGCGATGTTAGTATAAGGAGACTACACCCGAAACATCAACTGCCAATTTTAACTGCAAGGTGCCGAAATCGAAGCTGCTATCCTTCAACGGCAACAGATCCTGATGGACATCCCTGCTTAAGAGGCTTGCTTCAATGTAGCCTATGGAGTTTGAATAAATGGACATAGCACCCACCCCCACTCCCTCAAGACATAGAAGCCGGTAATTTGAGCCGTCCTTGCACCCTGCGCGACAATCAAGTAAGCAGTTAGGGCTGACCAGTCGAGCTTGTCAATGTGGTGTTCGTTTTCAAGAGTTTACAATTAAAACCGGTATCTGATGTTTTGTCTGTGCCCTTCTTATACTACACTGTTACTGCCACACGAATCTCAGGGTGGGTTTCAACATGAGGGGCCTGATGCTTCCCTTGTAAGATAATTAGAAATGAGCATTGCTGAACTTAAAACGTTTCTAATTGGATTTTGAATCCAATATAGGTACGCAATTACTTGCTTCAGTGAAGCAAACACGTTTATATTATACTCAAATTGTTAATTAGAATCTTATTTCGCTTCTCAATATATTACTTCCAGTTCCTATTTTTAAGAATTTCTTAGTTTCTTTGGTTGCAACTTGTTGTGTAGTAATTCAGCAGGTTAATATATTTTTGTCTCCTTTCTCCAAGGTTTGTAACAAAAGCAAACCTATAACTTTAGGGTTCGTATATGCATGCGAGGTATCCATACAACTGAAAGCAAGTCAATACAGAGTGCAGCTCCTGACAATCCAGGAGGCAACTCTGCAGTCAGAAGATCATAGAACTTCCGTTAGTCATGATATTACACTTGTCATGGTAGTCCTTTTTCTTTCTTTATCTTTTAACTGCATATTTTTGTGCTTACTATAAATTCACTTGCATAAACATATGGCTTGGCAGGTGTGCTCAGATTTTTGTCCAGCGGAAATTCGAAATCTTGTTTATGGCCGAATTAGTTATTAATAACACACACACACACACACACACACACACACACACACACACACACCAGTCCGAGAGCATACCGGACCGGGTATACCGAGAAACCTTCTTGCCTAAAGAAAAATTTCCCGAGCCCAATCGGCAATCTAACCTAGGATCCTTTTGCACAGCAGACAGATTCTCTACCAACTGAGCTACTGTGGCCCTCCTAATTGCATTTTAGTGCATACTTTGCAGCCCATAATGGCAAACTCCTCACCCTTTCGTCACTCACTAAACGCGAACCGTAATCTGTACTCCTATTTTGGTTGATTGTGGCTAATGGTGGAACAATACCACTATTTCTCGATACTCGACCAATACTAATTTTTGAGCACCGATATTCGATACTCGCTTTATAAAAAACTGTAAAGGTGATAGCTTGTTCACTGAATTATATTCTTATTGGTATTTTCTGTGTATAAACGAATTAACCAATTTTGTATTGTATGCTAATTCCGAATTTTTTCCTGTTTGACCTTCTCCAATTGCCAGAATCTTTTTATCTTGACAGTTCCGCAGGTTGTACATCCCCTATTGTTAGTAAAGGCTAATAATAATAATAATAATAATAATAATAATTAATAATAATAATAAATTCTTTGCTTCCCTTTTAAGTAACTATATTTTGTGCTGAAAACCTTCTTTTAAGGATGTTCCCATAGAAAAAACAATACTCAAATTGTGAAAATATAAACTAATATATATATATATATATATATATATATATATATATATATTGTTCTTGGAACTCAAACATAAAAATAAATTATATTTCCACGCGCTGTATTGTCTCACGTCTTAAGTTCTTGTTTGTTTCTAGGATTCGCAGGTTTTGTTCACCGGAGTTGATAAATGTAATGAGTGAGTCATCAAGCCAGGTTATTGCAGAAACGTGGTTTATGCGTTAGCTAAATCAGCTTCACTCGCAATTCAGTTAACGCTGCATGTTACATGAGTACCTCTACTCTTTCGCTATTGTTTTGCATATTTTCATTAGACACAAGGGTATGGAATGTAGCATTCATTCAACCCCAGGAAACGCAGTCAAGGTCTATCAAGAACTGTAGTCCAGCAACGCTTTGGGAACACGTGCGAGACAATGACGTGAAGTCTCGACTCGTTCGTTTCATTCTTTATCTAGCATAAAGTTAAATGTAACAGCTTTCTAAATGCAAAACTTAAACATTTAAAAGTATCGAAGGTTTATCTCAAAGTATTTGACATACTTCGCTACTCTGAAGTATTGAGAATATTGATGTATCGACGGTATGGTGGTCCCATTCCTAATTGTGACCTAAACAGTACGATTAGTTAATTTCTAAATTCGAACTTGGATTTAAAATTGAAATATACAATTTTTTTATTAAATATAACTATATTAAATATCTTATGAACTAAACATTTGAAGAAATGAGTCATCTGCTTCACACACTTAGCCGCTGCTGTCTTTTATAAAAAATATCATTATGTCAAACAATTCACATGTTGATCGTCAATTGCGATTGGTGGAGCTCCCTCATAATTAATGTAATCACTTCACTCAGGTATTACTAAGTAAATAGGAAAGCAGAAATGTGTTCTGAAGCACTTAAGGGTAAATTTTCTGGATGACGTTTATTTGACTGTATATTTTGGGGGCTAAGAGATCAAGACAGCATAGTTCCTCAATTTCAGTACTATCAAAATTCCAAATTCCGCTCAATTATTACCTTAAATGTGGAGATTGTTCCCCTTCTTTCTTCCGCTTTCATTCTCTTTCACCTCTCTCACTCTGCCTTCACCGTCGCCCATTTCTCTCCTTTTCTGTTTAGTAGCATCGCGTGATGTTCTGAAAACCGGCAATAAAACAGTTTTTGAAGTGAAACTTCTTTTAGGGCAAATTGCTTGGATCAGGCTAAAAGTGAAACGCATGAGTTGGCCTCATTGAGAGACTCCAAATGGCAGTTGAGAAAACAGAGAGGAAGAATCATTTCTACTCTCCGTCGCATACAGTCAGTCTACGCGCATGCGCCGCGTTAGTGCATAGCATAGGGAACCAGTAGCCGCTTGCGTATTATACTGTACATTAGCTGAACACGTACTATTATTATTGTATTAGCGAGTTTCCTGTTTTAAATAAAGTTTTACAGTGATCGTGTACTGGTGTCCTTTAGTCTATTATTCTGTCCCATATAATCATCCTCCCACAGTTATATTTCTTCCAATAAAGAATTCTAAGAAACCTTTCAATTGAAAAATGGTCAGACGATTATGATGGTGGCTATCTACATATGAAATGATGCATAAGTTAATGATATCGTTGAATTCATTCATAAAGCCTTATTGGCCTACACTATTGAAGGTGCTGCATTGCTGGAAAACATCTGGACGAAATGCCAATCTTTTATTAGTGGTGATTTCAATACCAACTTCGACTCAGACGAAGCTTGATAAGATTTTTGGGTGAAAAATTCACTTAAAAATGAACGCTGAGAAATCACGGTCTACAATCAGATCAGGCACTACCATCAACGCAGTATTCTATTGTTATTTATAAAAATTAGTCTAAATTATTTCATTAATTCATACTCTAAGAAAGAAAAGATGGGTTTATAATAGCTGAAGTGTTCTATACATAACGTTTTATTATTATTTAAATTTTTTCGCGTGTATGACCTTCTATGGTCATATTGGGGGTTTTGCCTTTAGAAATAAACTCACTGACTGTAGCTTCTTTTAATGTTGGGTTTTAGTCCGTTCTAACTTGAAACACATTCATTCCCACACGCATACATCCAAACTCTGCGGTGGGTAGCGAAAGATTCTAATTAATGAAAAATTCCCGCACCCCAGCCGGAAATTCAATCGGGACCATTGGGTTGAGAAGCCAGAACGTTGACCACTCGACCACAGAGGCAGTCTATGGATACTTTGTGAATACAAAAGGTTGTCAGATATATGCATTTTGCACGTGCTGATTTTATGTAAAATTACCAAACATTCAGTAATAAGTGACATATTTCGATTTTTCGACTTTGTGCCTTATTGGAAACCCAGCTTTTGGAAAAAGTACTTACTAAGCCTGTTCTCTAAGTGGGACCTGTATATTAAATATCAAGTCCCATTTCAAACAGTTTAACCAAAACCAGACTCGTGTACTCTATAAATGCGAGCTTTATGCTCTTGGTAGATTTATAGTGTTTAGCAGCAATTATTTATCCAATGCAGAACATTGGTGGATACTTTTAAATTTGATCTTATAATATGTGCAGATAATAAATCACGGACCACATTTGTTTGTGCTATGCAGGTAAAGTTGTTAAAATACAACTTATATACGCGGAATTAAGAGGTACCCGAATACAAACTTATCTCCATCCTCTTCTCTTAGTATGCAGTGGTTGGGGCACTGCAGCATGAATGGTTCCGATAAAACTGAGGCATCGTACTTAGTATCTAACCAGGGATAACTATTATGATGCGATTTGTTCTGCATTCAAGTAGTTTGAATAAAAGGTGTACTGCAAGAAACAAGCTCTCAGTAACGTAAAGGTAGGTTTTCATATAACCTACCGTGTTCCGATTGTGCACCGACCGTGTCCCGGGTATGTCTGTATTTGGGAGAAACCAAAGGGCACCTTCCGTATAATTTAGAACAGAGCTTTTTGTTCATTTCCACATTACCTACTGTGCCTCTGCCTTGACCCTACCGTGCAGCGACCGTGCTGTCGGCGACCAGTCATGAGATGGATTTTATGAAATTGGCCGGGATAGGGTCGCTACAGGGTAGGCTATGTGGAAACGAACAAATGGCACCGGTTGGTCCCTATTTGGATGCCTCTTGCAGTCCGGCTATTTTCGGTATTTTTCGAAATGATACGATTACACTTAAAGTATCATCATACTAATTATATTGTATTAATTACATTGTATAGGAAAGTCTTTCGTTATGAAACGAAGAGTTGATTGTACTGGTTCAGCGGTGCTCGGAGCTATATGATCTATCACATAAAGTTTATGATTACCACACTGCTTAAAGATAACACCTGGAAGGTTATAGACTAGAGGCTTAAATGTATCATCTCTAGAGTAAAATCAAATAGTACCACAGGCTAAAATGATGTCTTCTTTTGTGATCCATTGCTTATTGAAATAGATGACAGAACGAGCAGATCGAAATCAAGTATGAAAACAGCCGGAGCATAGTCGGACCTAAGCAGGTTATGCGGGATGTCGTCCTCCGTGGTGCAGTGGTTACCATGCTAACCTCTAGTTCCCGAGGTTGCGGGTTCAAACCCGGCGAAGGGCGATGGATTTTTTTCGGGCGTAAAAATCCTTAGCATGGCTTCCTTCGGAAGGTGGTCCCTTGTCGTAGATTTACGGCACGTAAAAGAACCTCAAGCCTGATAAAGAGGCCTCTGAGCAAAATTCCAGGTCTTTCACGCCCAATATAGAATGGAACGCTAAGGACCACAGCAGTTAAAGAGCGTCCATAAATAAAAAAAAAAAAAAAAAAAACGACGACACGACGCGGTAGGAACACGGTTGGTATACAATCGGAAAACGGTAGGTTATGTGGAAATATTAATGTCTTTTGCTTAACCTCATCCACTAATAAGGCGCCTTTCATAGCATAGTAAAAACTCGAGAGCCTAGAGGTGGGCAACAGGAACAAATGGCAGACCACTTTTGAACCAAAGGGTACGTTGCCGCGTTATCTTCCTTGTCGATTGTTATTTCTTATTTGAATTACGCAGCATAAATGGCGAGGGATAACTTGAAAACATAAATCTTCCAGCTCAAAGTAATCGCCGTATGGCTATTCTTCTGGCTGAATAGAAGTATTGTTGTTATTACTAATAGAGTCGACTAGTTACGAGATCGTGACTTCAGATTCTAGCTGCTGCATTTGAAGTTCTTTGTCCACAGCTGCTGTTGATAAGCATTATTGACCATGAGACTTGAGATATGGGTATTCACGGGTGTGCCTCATAAGAGGCTAAAATTAAAGACACTAATTAAACTTAATTTAAGGGCATTTACTTTAAATAAGTTTGCACGAAAGTGTGAATCTTCGACAATAACACTTTACAGTTGTTCTGGTAGTGTTAATTGGCGCATTTTCAGTTTATTGGACTTGGCATCGTTAGTTCGCACACACTTTGTTTGCTGAAGGTTGTTCACTTACGCACAACACTTCCTTGAAACTTTTTACTTCACGCATTCGACACTTCTTTGCTTCCTACGTCGCATTATTTATGAATGCGGAAACATTTCTCTGACGGTTGTAATTCTAACGCCAGGTGAATTAATATTAAGTATTTTCACTTTGAAATAGTCACCGTCGCGCATACGATATTCTTTACATTAGATCTTAACACTCATTGATTTGCGCGGAAGGTATAGGTTCAGTGTCGCAGATTTATCCTGCAGGTGAATTTAACGGAAAGCGTAAAACGTCTCCCGGACGTTAGCTTATATAGAATTATAGTCGATTGGTCCGTATTTTACTTCTAATCTTCTTATTGGCTAGCTAGTCGCGCGATTTCTCAACTTTGAGAAATCTGGGTTTTTTTTAATTTCTTCCTATTGGCTTTTCAACAGTCACATGACTTGAGCCAATGGTGGAATCCCCGGCCTGGACCTTTGTTCGGAGTTCCCCTAGCTGGGACAACTTACGCCTTTCTAGCGCGCACTGTTAACAGAAGCTCTTTTTACTCTTTCTAAGCTTTCCCTTATTTTTTTGTGAAGCAAGTTCTTGCTCGCAAAATCGTGTCCAGTGGAAATATTCTTGCATCGTATACCAGAAATATCGCTAACACATATGGTAAGATAATAATCACACAAGTATAATTAACAGTATGATTACATCAAGAATACATATTATATACATCTTTATTAATAATGCATTAATATAGTTTTATTTCGGTACAGAAAACTGCCTCAACGTAGAGTATTATAACCCAACAGAGAGATTGTAGTACGCCACTGTGGTACCGCAGGTTTGTTGCCTCAGTAACCTTGGTATGCGTGTACTGACTGTTGCATAAATGAAGAGTGATTATCAACTACTATTTTAGTCTCTCGACACTGCCTAGTATAACCCAAAGGAAAATTAATAAAAAACAAAAAGTGCATGACCGAAGTGGCTTCTGATACGCGTTTCTCCATTTTACATTCATTCTACCTGGAAAGTATTGTTTTCCGCCAACCACCCCTTGAGGGAGTCAAAAGTGAACCCATTTTCTTCGGTTTGAGATTGTGAAACAAAAACTGTCTACTAAATTGGCCTTAAAGATTCCTAAAATTGCAAGAAGCGATTTGCATTGAACTGAAATGTCATTTTGCTTGATTCTACATCGCTGTGCGGATGTGAATTCTTGATTTAAGGAGGAAGGGAAAGACGACTGGAGGAATTGAAATGAGATTTCCAAGAGAAGCACTTTATTAGCTGGGACAAGAGACGTGTATGTAATGCGGGGTTTAAACTTTTTAATATAAACCAAGAGGGGATGGAGTTTCACGTTCAAAGGGTGAGTAGTTGGTCGAAATGCTCCTAAAGCAAATATAGACAACATTATTGTTTAGGGCATGGGCTACTGGACTGCAGAACCTTTTGCTAGAAGTTGTTTTTTCAGTTTCTGGTCAAGCCAATAGCAGCTTAAGGAACCATTATCAGGTTTATAGCAGCAAAACAAGGAAACCTCAGCACATAAGTACTGAGTAGTCAGCTTCTACGATAGCAGTCTTCTGTATGTTTATTTCTAGCCGTATTTTCACCTCCACTAGCGTCGTTTCCAATAAGTTCGATTTTTCCTTCCTTTCACCCTTCTTTCCTAATTTATTTCTCTTTATATTTTTTTACGTCATTTAAGGATCACATTTCAAAACTCAGCAATAAAGTTTATTTTTTTAGGACATAAACTGAAGTATAATTATTGTAATTAATTACACCTACGCTTAAAGATAGTGTGAATTACCTTGAAGATGACTCAATAGGATGCAAAAGTAGTTTTGATTTCCGAGTTTTAAGATAGCCACATAATTAACTGAGCATTCGGAATGTCGCCCATGGTATCTCAATGGCAGAGCATCGGCGCGTTAAGCGAAATATCCTTGGTTAAGTTCCCAGCCGTGGCACTAGAATTCTTTCAAATATAATTCAATTTCCCATCATAAGCTTACACATGATTAGTGTACTAGAACAATTAGGTACTAAGCATACCTGTGTTTTAATATCCAGTAAAGATAAGACGAAAGGGCAGAAAGATGCATATTATAAAATTTAGAACAAAAAGTAATTTTTCCCAAGTAACAACCCTAATCTTTGGTATCATTTAAATATCAAGAGGAGACAATGAGACCATGGAACTCACGCTGGTTTGTATCCTGAAATAAAAATTAAGCTGAGTTTTATTTACGGACGCTCTTTAACTGCTGTGTGAAAGACCGGAAATTTTGCTCAGAGGCCTCTTTATCAGGCTTGAGGTTCTTTTATGTGCCGTAAATCTACGACACGGACCACCGGCTTTACTTCCCTTCCGAAAGAAACCATGTTAATGATTTTTACGCCCGAAAAGTCCATCGTCCTCCGCCAGGTTTGAATCCGCGACCACTGGGAACTAGAGGCTAGCATTGTAATCATTACATCACAGAGGACGATAGGTTTGTATTCAGAACTACCTTGTTTAGAAATGGCAATTTTTAAAACGGTTTTGCTTAAAAAAATCCAAAGAATTAATAAATTCTATCAAAATATTTCAGAAAACTTAAACAAAATGTTACACTGGTTATCTTTGATTGTGCAACACATTGTTTTTCAAACATTAACAATTTAACTACTGCTTTAAGACGAACTTAATAAACCAACATATTAACTGAAGTAAATTTAATAATATATTTCGGCCTATATGTTACTTTTTGAAGCAATAAAATTAGTATATCACAGAGCCTGCAACTTAATATGGGGCGTAAGTGAAGTTACATGTTAGGTTTCGTGGCATTCGATTCATTACTACTTCACACGCACACGCACACGCACACGTACGCGTACGTGAATAACTTATTTCTTAATGCACGGTTTGGATAGGCTCTTATCATAACTGCTCGTAATTATCTGTTCTATTGTCTCTAAAGATTTTGTAATGAGGTCAGAGAACCAGCCTACACAGGGTGGCAAAACGTTCGTTTATAACGTTCCAGGATGATACAGGAGGGGTTTTCTATGCGACAAGCGGTCTTCTCGGCTTTCAGATTTTAGCTATTTATGTATCACGTACGTAAAATAAGGCTTTAGCGGACGAATTAAGTACGAGATATTGAATGCGTACGTTAAAGCTTTTGCGTACGTGGTGGATACAATAGTTTTAGTAAGAGCTCTCTAAATTATATTAAATAAACTAAATAATGTAATAAAGTGCTGTATAAATATAAAAGGCATATTTAGTCATTTGTTGACAAATTCACACAATCGTCTGAATCCTACGCTATGATCTGTACCAGCGCCTCCTAGGAAACGTTGACCGTAACAATACAAGAAGCGGATGTAGATGGGGTGCTTATTCTGAGCGCACGTTTCTAAACAACAAACTTGTGATTGAAAATATGGATGAAAATACTTTGAATCAGCGCTACTGCCAGCAGAATCTCGGCAGCGGTAGGAATGTGTTGCATTTAAAGACTGGTGCAAGGTAAGAAGTGTTTCTCTTGTGAATGAGATGTGATACGGACTTACCTATATTTACATGGAAAAAGCAAAGACACTGAAAGCTTCCTCACTATGGTCAAACATTCAACCGCAAAACTACTTTGTATTTAAAAGAAAATATTGATATAAAACATTTTTGTAAAATAATCGTAATTCTAAATTATGAACCCTTTTGTGAAAAATACTGGTAAAGTTTATGATTAACATAAAAAACAATGTTTCTTGTTTTATACCGCGCAGGATGACTCAAGCGGTAACATCTGTGGCCCGCATTCCGGAGGTCGTGAGTTCGATTCCCGTGGCCGACCTTGCTGACCCATGGATTTTTTGGGGGATTTCCCTGGGTCGCCAGGCGAATGCTGGGAAGGATCATTAAATCCCCCGAATTTCCTCTCCCTCCATTTCACCTCATTCTCATCTTACTTCACCTTTCATCTGCTTGGTTTCTTTCAGGGTTGCAAGTGTCGGCGGGAGGTCTCGGCGTGTGCATGGCAGGCGAAAAGGATGCTCTGTGGAAAACTTCGTTCCCCGGACTGCTAGCAGTTCTCGGGTCCTGGGCCCCCAGGGGATGTATAAGCCCACAGGGGGAGGGAGCAGACTGCACCAGCCAGCACCCGGGGAGTTCAGATCTGTAAATGGTAGGGACCCTGCCATCCGTCTTGCCTCATGGTCCGACCGACCTCTGTCTCCTCTCACCTCATCCCAACCTCCCGGGGACCCCCCCCGTCAGGGTTCTAGGCACAAAAGTTCTGCGCATATCGAGGTGTTAAGTCCCCCTCCGCTTCTAGTCCTATCCTATCCTTCTTTTTTATGATCAAGTATTTTTGTTTAAAATCCTGTTAAAATTGGTATGAGTCACTGCCATCTGGCCGCTATCCGCTGAAGTATTATTTTTCGGCGTGTTAACAGTCCGACAAGCACTGTTTAAGAGAGCGTGAACTAAAGACATCTTAGGCACAATCGGACTCGTTTCGCGAAAAATTAAGATAGTTAAACCCAGTTTATGAAAGACACTGCACAGCTTGTCATATGTATTGTATTCAGTTAGGAGGTTTGTATTTGAATACAAAAGTTATTAAACTGAAAATTAAAACTGACGCTTATATGTGATAAAATTGACAAATGCACTATTTTTCCTCTAGGGTGGTTCTAACTGGTAAGCCGTGGTGTTACAAAGTTCGTTTACAACGTTTCAGAGACGATAAAAGAGCTAAAAACAGAGATATGTTAAACGTAAGTACCAAAACTTCTCAGACTTTTCATTTAGACTCTCATATCCATGTTATGATTGATTTTCGGACTCCAGTTATTCTAATACATATGTTGTTAATAGATACTGTTCAATATGCATAATTAAATGTCAATTAATTCATACTGTAAAACATACCAGGAGTTTGTCAAATAATCTCTGCAATTTGAACAGTGCCTGGAATTTTTGAGCATATCAGCATGTGAGTAGTACGCAATGGGAGGGAAACTGAAAAAAATATGCCGAACATATTTTTCGTATCGCGTATGAACGATTCGTAAGAACACTTTAAGTACGCGAGACATTCCAAATGACGTCTGAAGGTATTTTTTTCGTCTTTCTTACTTTCTTTTTTTCTTCTTTCTTTCTTTCTTACTTTCTTACATACGGTAAAACAGGTGCTCGTTTTTCCCTCTTCTGTCATCCTTGAAATATAGTCAATTAAATTTTTTGACAGCCAGTGTAACTATAAACTGATTTGGCTTCCTCTAGAATCGCAATTCATATCAGAAGACTCATGCTGCACAAGTTACTACAGGTATCCGTTCAGTGAAGGAATCATTGTTCACTTATCACACGTGTGAAGCATTCATTAGCTGGCGAAAGGTAGCATTAGCTGAAGGCATAAGAATTATAATCAGATTAATTAAACTCAAACTTTCATTCAATGCCATTAACACCAAATTAGAGTCGGACACACTTCAAGCTTAGCTAAGTCATTGCATGTGTCTCTCAGAAGAGCATGAGCAGTGTAAACTCTCCAGAAATGACCATGTTACTGCGAATGAATCACGCAACATTTTGTAAATGTGTTTAGGAGGATATTTTGCTGTGGCTGCAGTTGCTCGAAGCTTCTGGTTAGTAAAACTTTAGGGACTTGATGGGAACCCCCACGTATTTACATTTCCCAGAGAGAGCGTACCCCTAATGTGATGTAGTGGTCTGCAAATTGGCACTGAACGGACGGGACGCATTCTGTTCAAATAACCTAGATGAGATTTCCTCTCGGCAGTTTCGTTCTATGACAGCGAATTTCTCCGTACTTAACGTGCAATCGGAAGTAGCTTTCGTTTTATTAACGCTGAATTATGTTTTTAAGACCCCCTTCCCTAACGGTATTTGATGCTGGTAGCGGAAAAAAAGGAAAGCTCTCAGCAGAAGGCAATGAGCGGTGGTGGAGGAGTGAGGGCACTTCAATGGGTTTTTGTTTTATTCTTTCAGTTTGCTTTTTCGCTTCACCAGCCCCTTTAAAGAAAACAGAAAAATCATGGACTGCGTTAACTACATAATTGGGCTCGTCTGACCATGCGTTTTACTCTGCACGTTTAGTAGGAAAGGTCAAGAGAATTGCAAGCTTTTATCCGTACTCACTGTGTTAAACTATGCTTATATGATGTTTAGGATCGTGACATAGAAATGCGTACACATACCGTCAAACTGAAATTTGGCTATTTGCAAGCGTTCGATTCTAATTTGATCTTTCTGAACGGTGTTCTGAGGATGACCTGGAAAGAAGACGACGAAGAAGTAGAAAAGTGAATGCAGCCAAACTTGACCTGCATGCTATTCGCCTATACAGATAAAAAACCAGCACCTATTTTAGTATGCACATTATATTGGCTTAATAGTTCTCTAATTGCTTTGTGTTATTATTCTTGTGCCATCTTTTAAAGAGGTGACATTCAAATTCATTGTAGTTAGAACTGGTTTCAAGTCAGACAATACACAAAGTATTACACACAAGATATGGAGACATAGCTTTTTCTTCACTAGTTGTTTGATAATAAATAGTAATCTCATGCTAAAATAAAAACGAATAGCACATTTTCAAACAGATCACGTAGATGATGCATATAATTAAAACTGGAGTGCGCAAACGCGAATGTTTTGGAAACGCATAATGATAACGAAAAGGCTTATTTGACTCAAGATGCGTATTTCAATAAGCTCAAAATTTTCTTTTGTGAGTTTGTCTATCACTAATGACATCGAAGTTATAAAAAATTCAGTAAGAATGAAACGGACTTCACCGGCTGTTCACAGATAATTCAAGAAATGTTTGCGCTATTTGTCAGTCAATATCTGAAAAGTGAATGAATCAAAATCGTTAGAGGCACTTTTGAGAAAAAACAGTCAAAATTATTCATTCAGAGGAATGTTTGGAGCGCGGAGAATTCTCTGAAGTATTTGGCTAATGTCCTTAAAAATCAGGAAATTAAATACGAAATTTGATATTTTCCCGAAGTTTCTTTTCCGAGATATGCACACACAGAAGAGGGAGGATCTCTGAATGGTATTTCTGTTGAAATTGCAACATCAAATGTTTGGATCGAATGCAGTATTTGCTTCAACTAATGAAGGAGGTAGGAAAGGTAAACGTAATGAAACAGGAACAAAGCAACAAAAGATGCAGGAGCACAATGCAGTCGTAAAACAGCTATAATAAAATTAGAGTGTGTTATTGGGCTCCCCTTAATCTGGTAAGAAGTTCACGCTTGCGAACCCTCGAACATGATGCGCGTGCGTAACTAGAGATTTGTGATGATTCACGAAATTGAATAGTAAGACATTTCCCCAAGCATCTACAAGTAACATATATTGGTTATTGTCAAAGATTGCACGTAAACTTGGCTTGCAGACTAAAGAAATGTAATTCAGAATTAGTGAATTCAGAGGTTAGTGCATGTACAAGACATTAAAAAAAAATTGGATGGGAAATATTCACATGCCTTTCTTTATTCAAACCAATAACACTGAATATCTCGAAAATGGCTGATACTACAAAAGTTATTTGAAATAAATTGTCGTATGTGACTTATGGTTTGCCGTTGTAAAAATTACACAAAATTTCCTCCGAATAAAGAGAACTTCACAGCCTATTCCCAGATAATTCAACATGCTTATTTTATTTGTCATATAAAGATCTTAAACATGTGGCATTTTAATTAAAATCATTTAGAAATACTAAAATTAAAAACTTTTTCCATGTAGTCAATGGTAGTTTGGGGTGAGAAATTTTCTGAAAAATATTTATGTGGCATGCTTGGAAGATACTGAACTTAAATACCAAGTTTGGAATGAATCTCAGCTATTGAGTTAAGCTGCTTGGACACATACTCACACGCACACGCTTTCGTTCACACGCGCGTTCGCGGACCTTTTTACTCAAGGGGCTTCAAAACCTGTATTTCAGGTGAAATATTGATATATAATTTCTGAGTGGAATATAATACCCTCTCTACTTACTAGGTACGTGGTAGAGAAAGTAAAAATATCCCAGACTGCAACTGTAATGAACATCGCCAGTGACAAACTAAATATGGTTATGCATCTTATTTCCTGTTTTAAGTTTTTAGGAACCTTCTGTATTGTGTTATGGAACTTAATAGAATATATCCGGTTATCGTTTCCTGTGAGTTAGCTTACAATTATATTTCTTATTGTTTTATGAACACAAGCTGTCTTACTAATATTGCACGGATGCACTCTGCATCTAAGAATATGGGATGGTCTTTGAAAATCACAAGTATCTTACAAATTTTACTCGCATCAAAGAGTCCAAAGTTTTTTCCAGATTGGCAAAATAGAGCAAAGTGGTACTTAAGGGATTGAAAATACAAATTGGGGTAGTTTTTTCTTTTAATTTTGAAGCTATCTTGCAAGAATAATTTTTGCAGTCTTATTGATCAAGTGCACAAATGTGTGCCCTGATAGGCCGATGAGAATAGTTTTGTCGATAAGGAGCTGAAGATGAAGAGTAAGAGTAATTTCGGCGTATTATGTGAGTGAAAGTAAGGGTTAGGCACTTTTTGGGGGTTGTAAAGTGACATATGGTTTTGCCAATTGCTATTGTATAAGTGAACAATATTTTGACGATTGCGGATTTCTACATAAAGAATTGTATGTTAATGATAGTTTTTGAGAATTTTAAGGTAGGTAGTCCATAATTCTCTTTGGTTTCTGTAGTATAAATATAAAAAGTTGAGTATAGATAAGCCACAGATTGTTGATTTGTATATTAGGGGTTAAAATAGGCGGTGGAACTTTATAAAAACTGTAGGGTAGCTTATCGTTATTACTAGATTTTAAAACACAAGTATGTCAAGCTTTGTTAAAAGCATACCAAAAACACTACTTGCTAGCAAAGTTCAGCAAGGTAAATTTGATGACATGATGATATGCAAATCCACTCTGTAATAGCTCAGTTTTTAAGACTTTTAGCCTCAATTTTTCCTTTGAACTAGAGGTAATTAAAACTCTTTGTTATTCACAAAGTTCAAAAAATTATCCAATGGGTTAAAAAGTTCGGAAATAGTTTCTACACCTCGTCCGTCCGGAAGAACCGTGCTTTTCTTTGATAAAAGAATTATCAAAATCGATTGGACAGTTAAAATAGAGTGGAAAATTTCGAAGTATAGGTTACACCAATTTAGCTTAAATGTTTTAGTGACGATTTACTGGGCATGTGATATAAAATTGAACCAATTTTATCTCCACAAAGTGAATGCGGGGGTGTTCTAACAAACATATTTATAGTGGAAAGTAATTAAATGAGCTCTAATGTATGAAAGACAGCCTCTGCAATTGTATTGTTCTTAAATTGTGCCTATAACAGAAATTGTCTAATTTGATTAACATTGACGAGGAATTTGGATGGAAATGAAAGGTGTATGTTTTGGTCCACGTTACATGCCATAGTGTACAGACAATGAAATTAACTCTACCATAGCTCTGAAAAGGAATTTTCTGCCTGCACAAAAATGAAACCTCGTGTAATAGGCCTCAGAACAACTTAGAAGTAATTAGCCAAAAGGGATTTATACAATCGATGAGTCAGTTCGTTTTTAATTCACTCAATTCGGAAGGAGGTCTACTTTCTCTACCATCTACCTATAGTACTGTATTCTAATTCTACTGCATTCTACTCTATTCTGTTCTACTGTACCATTCTACCAAAAGCTATGCACGTATTTGCGCATGCTGGTATCCAAAATAAATATTAATATTGACAAATACATATAAACAAGACCCTCTTTCTTGACCGTTTTTCACCAATGGGAATCGGTTATTCGAGATACGTCATACAATTCATCAGCCCGTGCACCGGTACATCTCCTTTTGAACGGTAGACAAATTTATACTTAAGTTTCCGGTCTGCTTCAGAAGAAATTTTTAACGTAATATAATGGCTGTTTTAATGCTACAGCTACTCATTTCTCAGCCACTTCTTTTTACACAACGTCGAGTCATATTGGGTTAGCCTAATACTATTTGTTTACAGCAGAGTAGAGTTCGTTAAGAGGGGCTATTGATCCCCACTCCTTATCACGCTAAATGTAATATCGCCCAGTTATTCAGTTTCTCTCTGGAGTTTGTTTGAAACCAGTCATACAGAGAAGTGATACGGGATGAATGGAATGTAGACTTTAACAAATGTGGAAACCTTGGGGAGGAAGATAACCTATTGAGATCTAGAGAAATGAGCCACCCCTTTTGCATTCTCAAGAGTCCAAAACGTGTTAAAGTTAATACTGTATCCCTTATATTTGCACTTTGATTTAATTATTGTGTTGTTATTAAACGGTTTTATTATGATGGAAAGAAAATTGTGACTTCTGACGACTTAGCCTGTCATCATTTCCACTTCTATGTACTAAACCGGAATAGACATAGTGTAATTTATCGTTTTATGTAAGTCATTATTTGGGAGTAGCATCCATTAAAGATTTGTGCAGCTCATCTTTGCCATAGTGTAACTACTTTTGAATATTAACTGTTCAATTGCAAACTACTTGTTCGGCATTTCTGTTGAAATATCCGGAGCTGAGGCAGAATTTGTCAGGGACAGCTTTTTGTTAAGCTAACTAGAAAATGCAGCACAAGGAAAATACAGAAAAGTTGGATAAAGACGACGATGGGCGGTACAAACTTTAAGGACATCAGACGGAACTATCGAAAAGCCATTAATAAAATGGGACTCGCAGAGCATCAGGAGAAAAGTCTCGGAAAGGAAACCAGAGGGACAGGGTGAAGGAAGAATGAAATCTGGAATGAAATAAGGACATCAACAGAGTCAAACTCTCTAAACATCTTTTGTTGGACCATCTATCCACTATCAATGGAGAATCCGTCCCCTTGGAGTTGTAACTGCCAATTTCTTAGGGATCTATTCTAAGTGCATGTTGAAATCTTCCTAGCATCAGGATGTGTGGCAGGTTTTATCTATAATTCTACCGGGACTCCACTACGTTTAGGGCCTCCAGCTACAGGTTCGTGTAGTACAGAAACCATAATTAATTTAACCTTTTCAACATCAAGTAATCAACATAAGTCATCGTACAGAAAACAATATAGAATGGCAAATGCCAATTGTAAACAATTTTATTTCTTTTTATTAGATACCAGCTACGGAAATTTTCTCTCCCTCTTTCCCTTTTCTTTATCTCTCTCATGCTCTATTTTACCCTCTTTCGCTCTCTTACACTCCCTACGCACCCTTTCTCGCTCTCTCTTGTGTATCTCAACTTCTGTATCTCAATTTACTCCTCCCTCACTTTCTGTATTTCTCTCCCTTTCTATATATCTTAGAGTGAGCCAACTCAACGACATGCAACGTCATCTTGTGACGTAATACCGTTTCGCAGGCAAGGGATGCGAATGGAAGGGAAGCCAGGCTTTATCTCTTATAACTATATAGGTGCAAAATACACTTAGGTTCTCCTTACCCAGCTAGTACTTCACTTACAGTAACCTCACCTTTCCCCTTGCCTCACCTATGTATAGTACTTCTCACTGAGATCCTAGTTAGGAGCAAGAAGAAATTTGGTCGCTAACACCACAGACCCTTCAGTTGGCTGAGTGCTCTAGCCCCCCCCCCGAAGTTTCTCTGTAACATGTATGTCCACGTGATATTTCGAAAATGTATGCAAAAGCTGCGTTTTCGGAGATGTTAGTAAAAGTAGAGCATAAACAATGTGACAATAACTTATTTCTGTTTCTTACGCTTTTACTTTTTCTGATTGTAATTATAAAATGAAATAAATTTTACTCCTTAAATACCTATCCCAAATTTCGCAATTAAAATACTTGTCAGAAGAAAGTATGCTAATAACCTTTTGTTATACATATAAGACATTTTTAACAAACTTAATAACACATGGGATACGTATATCTTTTTGACTTTATAAACCATTATAATACCATTCAGGAGATGTAATGAAGAGGAGTGTAACCTCTTCTCTAAGTGGAATTAATATACGTTTTATAGCTTCATTTAGCGATTTGTTTTAATGAAACATAACATATTTGAATATATGCTTATTTGCACATGAGAATTTGAAAAATGAACCTTTTTGAGGTAACACTTTATACGCATTAAAACCATTTATTTATATAAACTAAATAATCGTTTGTAAAACCTTGTTACAATGTATGACATGAGCAAATTTTCTGCCAGGATATCGGAATACATCCTCTTCAAAGAATACATTTAAAATTCTTAACTTCATACACCAGAGACCGTGCCTTAAACCACCGGACCACCAAGATGTTCTGCATTTGAGATCTGCATTTTACTCCCACAAAGTAACATATATTTATGTATACTAGATAGCAAGTCTCCCTTCCTCCTCTAGTATAGATTCTTTACGCACGTAAGAGAATACTGTGACGCAGTGGCTATACCAAGGTTCTCGGGAGGTCGCAGTGTGCAGTCGGAATAAACAAAGATAAGTTGCGGTCTCGTCCAGCGTAAACACCAGAAGCGCTATCGTAAGATAACCAGAATCTTCTGGAAGCTTCTTTTCCCCCGCCTCCAGAATGTGGGTCCAGATAGTTCTAGAATGTTCTGTGGAAGATTCTATTGGCTATATGAGCAAGAATTCTCGCGAGAGTCAATTAGTTGACTCGGTCAGTGAGTGACTAAGCGAGTTGGTGAGCGCGTTTCTGCTGCGACATTAAATGTGGTTCTCCGAGTGAGTTGTTGACGACTGCTGTGACACGCAGCGAGTGATACTGCGGAACGAGAGATTGTAGAAGTCTTTTGTTCGATTCTCCAGTGAGTGAACCGTTCGGAAGAAGAAATTACGTCACGAAAAAGTAGAAACGACAGGGAAATTGAACTAGTTCACATTACTGAAATGTTTATGAACTGAGTGAACTCCCAGTGAAAGTTGAACCAGATCAAAACACTGTTAATGAGAACTGAGAGAAGTGACAGTTGAAAAGCTGGACAAAGTCACAGTATTTTAAATGAAAGATATGCAAATTTACCCGAGTCTGAACTACTGCCCCTCACCCTGGACACGCTTACTGGCTAACATGGTTGAAGTTCGTATATGGCAGGAACCTTTTATGACTTTATTTTAACATTTATTTCGCACTTTTCATCTGCCGCCAAAGCCATTGAAATGGAGACGAATTTTTCAAGAACTTAACCATAATTTGGTGATCGGTCTACACTGGTTTGATTATGAAGAACGCAGTTTCTACACCCAGGAATTTCTTGAAATTGAACCTTACCAATATAGCTCAGCACCAGCTTTGGGCCCGAACAGGTGAAGGGTTAAAAAAAGAATGAAAGAAAGAAAACAAAAGCTAGTAGGAAAATGTTCATTTTCCAGCAAGATCGTTAGAAATGGTTAAACAACGTTGCTAATTAGTATTATGAGTCGAATATATACACGCAATTACTTGTTTCAGTAAAGCAAATATTTCTCTCAAACTGATAATTAGGAACCGTATCATTCCACTTCACAGCGCACTGCTTTCAGTTTTGATTCTTATAGCTGTAGTAGTTACTGGATTTTCTAATTTAATTGGTTGAAATTATTGAAAGGGATACGTCCTAAGTCATAATATTTTTGTCATTGTTCTTCTATTGAGAAGAAATCTTATGTATTCTATTCACAATGACGTTCTCTACTCACTTTTCACAAAATATTCTTAGCAAAGCTTATTCTTGTCTTCTTGTTTATCGAGATAAACTTTCTATACACATTTATGCGTTTCGTTGTGGGTATAAGGAGGATAGGCTAAAGCGAGAGAGATTTTTACTTTCTCTACTGCTTACTATAGTAAGAAGAAGGAGTATTGCATTTCACCCAAAAATCCGATACCGAGATTTCACCGGAAATTCGGGTTTTGAAACTCCTCGAATCCCAAAAACAATTTTTGGAAAATCGTCCGCGCAAGCGCGTGTCTGTGAACAGCATAATTAAAAAACTGAGAAGTTGGTCAGCATCTTCCATGGATGCAACACAAAAATTTCCAAGAAATTAGTTATTTTTTATTTTCTTAAAGCTCCTTCAATTTTGATTAAAATACCATATGTTTAAGATATTTTCATGACAGATGAAAGGTATGTCTTGCATTTTCTGAGAATAATCTGTGAAGTCCTCTACGTTCTGAATGAGCTTTATTTGGTAAACCGTAAGAGATAGACTGTCTTATTACACAAAAATTTAGAGCTTGTTAAAGTGCACAATTTATGTCAAAATGTTTTGTGGAATTAACCATTTTCGAGAGATTCTTTATTATTGGTTTGAATTCTGAAATACCTACAAAAATTAAAATTGTGTTTTATTTATGGACGCTCTTTAACTGCTTATGGTCCTTAGCGTTACATTCTACATTGGGCGTGAAAGACCGGAAAATTTGCTTAGAGGTCTCTTTACCAGGTTTGAGGTTGTTTTATGTGCCGTAAATCTGCGACACGGAACTACCGGCTTTACTTCCCTTCTGAAGGAAGTTATGCTAGGAAGACATTTCTCAACTGGTAAGTCGCTATTTGATTTTTCTCGTGGTTATGCAAAGAGTGTGGACACTTGTCTTAAGCAACGCTGTTGAAAATATTTGAGAACTTAAATTTGGGCGAAAGTCAACCGCCTTGCTGGAAAAGACTGTTGTTTTTGTTTAGTATATCCTGTTAAAACCAAGGAAGCAATAAACGCGAGTGCAGTTACTTCTGCTGCCAGAGAATGCATTCCGTGACCGGCGAGTCAGTCGTGGCGTCGGGTTGTCATGGCCACGCTGTTTTCTGAGCCTGATAGATTGCATGTTGCGCAGTCAATCTTTGTGTTGGTCCCTAAAAGCAAACGAGAATTTTGTTCAGTTAGTACGCGTTATGCGTCTGATTTATATCATTACATAATCAGACATCTGATTACAACTGTTCCAGAAATGATGCACAGTGCATTATTACATCATACGATTCTTCTTGGTTTTAAAATCGAAATAGTTTATGTATATTTGGAATAAGAATAAATGCATTAAGTATTCGTAGGAATATATGAATACTTGAATCTTCGCCTATTTGAAATATATTTGAGCTTGTGCGCTTGAGTCATTCATTGAGCTATAATTTGTGACTACACAAAGAAGAATATAAATTGCCTTATAATAAGGGCCCATTTCAATAGGTTATCACTTTACATAGAAAGTCCGCTTATGTCCAATTTATCTCAGAAACGTGCAACTTTGCAGCTCAAGCGGTTGATCATGAGCTACTAAATGCATTCGCAGCTTCAAGCAGACAAATAAAATACAACGTGCTTCATGGAAAATAATCAGTATTACATTTCAGCTTTTGATAAGAACGACTTATAGAACTTCAACTAAAACAGCTCGCATCTTTTGATCTGAACTTGGTAGCCCCAAGTAATATTTCTGGCACACAATAGAACGCATTACACAAATCGAGCTATTTGAGAGCTGAATCAACTCTCCAAACAACAAAAAATGCAAGCAAAGCATCTGAAAGTTTACGCACTAAGTTTGAGTAAAGTTGTTTCTGCTGATCGCTTTGGCTTTATCTCGTATACACCAAGAATCCAATTAAAACTTACAAAAACCCAATTAGATGGTGATCTACAGCATACTCAATTAATGCTAATGGAATCCAAGACTACATTAATGTTTCACACAACCCTACCGTACCACTTACAGAGGCAGAGAATGATCAAAGTTTGTGTCGGGGCAAGTTCATAATAACATTCCATCGATTTGAATTAATAAAGATTTTGCCTGACTTTTATCGTGTTGTTCCTGCGATTCTAACCCCTTAAATTACACTGTTTTAGAGATTCAAGTCTTCTTTCTTAGAAGACGAAGTTGTAATATTTGGGGTTAACTACAAAACGGGAACTGTGATATTTTCCTATTCTTTCAACTTTCCTTTCATTCAGCCTATCTAACACAATAACCAGGATGGATTTCGAGACAACATAATTTTCCTTATTGATCGGTATGTCACTTATAATCAAACCTAAACATTTTATGTATCAGAAAGTGACTTTTAAGCACTCAAAATAGCTCTCAAAGGTATTCAATTAGGTGCTTTTTAATTATAAAATAAGTATTTTTGCATTTGAGACTATTACAAACGTAATATATTCTTCATAGTTAGCAACACAGTTTATTACCAGTTTCGCAATGTTCATGCTCTCTTCTCTCTCTTCTTTTCACGCATCTAGACATAACTGACCAATCAAAGACCCTTTAATAGTGGGAGGGAAAACAAGTAAGACATTGTTTGGAAAACTAAACCCTGAAATAAGTTTTAAAGTAAAAATACAGAAAGGGAATGCTATGACAATTATTTTAGATTGTTTATTTTTAGCCTTTCTTCCCGTAATTCAACTAATCGCAGTGTTCACTCTTAAAATTAACTGCTCTTGCTACGAGAATAAATTGTTTAAATTCTATCTGTTTGTTTCAAGAATAACAAAACTAACTTTTCCTTCCTGAAATAATATAAGAACGAATTAAGAGGGGTTATGTATAATTATATTTCCGCGTTATTTCTCTTCAACAATACTGTGTAATGCAGCAGAACACAATGCATAAATTGAATACCGAGCCACTCACAGGGCGAAATGAAATTAAAAAATATTTTGTGCATTTCGTAAATGTATATTAATTATTATTATTATTAGTATAATATATTCTTTATTGTCTCATCAACTTTAAATGCATATCGCGACTACTTTAGAATGCAGAACATGATTACAATGAAAGTACAATTTAATTGTTGAGTACCGGCTATAATGGGCTGTTTCATTGTTGGTTTGAATCCACATTATAGTCTCCGCGTTTCACAGAAAATTAAAACTTTCTAAAAAATACTTATTTTGAGCATTCTCGGATGGGAAGAAATTCATTAAAATTAGCGTTAATCATACTTTCATGACGTTTTAGACATTATGCATCTTTTGGGCAGTTTTAGGCATATGGAGTTTCAAGCATTATAAAGTGCACTCAATAGGTTTTTTTATGTCTGATAATTATTCTTCCACGCCATCTTGTGTAGGCAAAGTTGGTACATTGAATCAGACTTGAGAAATTCAGTGCCATATCCGTACCAGAAACCAAGGATCTTCCCTTTCCCTGCTTATGCTCTACCGCTAAGCTACCATGGCGAAATGTTTGTACGCGCATTATACTTCTCATATGAATCAAGTATTCCGGTAAAGCTTCCGGGCGATTCACTCAATTTTAGAAGTGCCTTTAATTTTTGGGTTGTATATTTACCACTATTAGTTAATATATGTTTAATTTATGCTTTTTAATTTGTGGACCAGATATAAAAATAAATGTTAGTGTGTAGAGAAAGTAATTTATGGAAATAATTAATGGAAATTTATAGCCTTTTAAAAATCAAGTGTGATTAACACTCTACACCTAAGCAGTAGAAACAGGAGCATGAGAGAGAGAGAGAGAGAGAGAGAGAGAGAGGGAGAGAGAGAGAGAGAGAGAGAACGACTTCTCACTTGAAACACACAGTGTTAGTGAATCCGGACTTTCCTAATCCGTAACTGCTAAGCTATGTTGGTTGCATGTCACAGATATCACGAAAAACGTGGCAGACGTGATAGGGAAAGTGAACGGTACACCTAATATTCACTGCATCCTATTTTCACGTGTGAGATTGAGACGAATAAACTATTCTAATGCTAGAACTGAAAACATCAACCATGACATTATTATTTTTATTATTAATATTATTATTTCGATACATTAACAATTGGCTACCAAATGATGCGCCAATATTCAAGATTTCGTAATTCTCTGTCAAAACACTACACAATGTATACCTATACTATGAATTATGTATTGTATGCGCAATATGAGTAAATTATTTGTCAAAACAAAAGCGATGCTGCACTCATATAATGAAAGTACATGTGTATTATACGCAATTAGGCACTACGAGTATATTTGCTGATATTCATGCAAACCTTCGCCATCTGAGATTGGCAGCGCAGTGGAATAAGGATGTACATAGTGATTCCAGGTTATAAATGGTTGACTTTGTTTATGTCTACAAATCTCCATATCAAAGCTTACTTGTAATCATTTAAGTAACACTGCAAGATAACTTTAAGGTAAGCATACGAATGCGGACGTTAAAACTATGACAGTCTCTCTCGCGTTTTGAAATATCATCAAAACTCTGATGTGATGCACTGACACCAACTTCCTCTATCATTTACAAATTCAGATACATTCATTCTATATTATATTATTCATTTAAAAGTGATTCTCCTATCCTCGCTGGTTACTCGCGATACTTTTTACCTAGAAATTGTTTCATAATAAAGAAATAGGTTTCAATATGTAGAAACAGTATTCAAATGCTTATTCGTGATAACAAGCTCTTGCAATGGAAAGTAAAGTAAGGGCGAGAAAAGAAAGGATTGTAAAATTTCAAGTTGTAGCGGGAAATCGTTGTGCATCATAGCTGCAAAACGTTGTTCCTCTGATTGATGCCCTCTGCTGCAGTGTTCTTGTCTCCGGCTATTGTTGCTAATCGACTGATGTTTTCTCTATTCCTAATCAATTATCTAACTAATTTCACGGGTCTCAGGATTTTCGAAGGTGAGGGGAATTAAAATACACTGCATTTTCCTTAAAAATGTAATTTATTATCAAATAAATCTTATGAGCGGCTAGCTTTTCCCGTTATAACAAATCCCACCATTATAATAAATTAGGAACCTAATATAACTGCACACGCTTCCCACCCCAATGCACACACGTGCATTTGTCGTCCAGAGAGTATCACTATGTGTCGACGAGATTCTATAAGAGTGAAAATCTGGGGCTTTCTTCCCCTTTTTATACCTAAGCTTAATGACGCTCGACTTCGCGCCTCAAAATGTAACGACATTTCTAATTGGTCCTCAGACCGCGATAACTTATTATGTATGAGAATATTTTGCTCCAAAAGATTTCGCATACGCGTCCCAGTGACGCGGCGCAAGCAGATCCAATATCCCTGTCTCTTTCTATTTCTCCTTATTGCTTACAGTTCCTTGCTCATTAGCTTAGTGAAAGGTGGGCTCTACATAGAATTATCTTTTACGTGGAATTAGCTAGTTGCCCGTCCCTTACTTATCTATGTTACAATCTGCTTTTGTACAATTCTTGGTTGCTAAATATTCTAACATCTTTCTGGCTGAGTTATCCGAGTTATATTATTATGTACAATTCTTGTTTAATATTGATTTATATGTCTATGTGAATATATTTATATGTAGTATATTCCCTTTCAATGTATGTCAGTAAAGTAAGGTCTATACTTGCAACATGTAATGTTTCGAAAATGGCTAATACTACGAGAAAAAGTAAAAATTGGGCACTTCAATGAGCTCTATATTTTCCTTGCAGCAAGTTGTGCCTACCTTTTAGGATTTCCATGTTACACAGAAATCAGTCAAATAAAGGGGAGTTCACAGTGTATTATCATAAAATTCAAGATATAAATTTTATTTCTCATGCGATTATACTAAATACGTTATTTTTTCATTGAAACCTTTAGAACCATTTTTGAGAAAATAAAAAATAAAAACAAATTTTACACATAAGTAGTTTGGCGTGGTAGAATTCTTTTGAAAATCTTTATCTTGTACCCTTGGAAAATGCTTAACTTAAATACAATTTTGGTATTTAATCAACTTCTCCTTTTTGAGTTATGTTGTTCACACACACACACACACACACACACACACACACACACAAAACGCAGACACGTGGCCCTTTTTCTAAAAATGATTGTTTTATTCAGAGGACCTCAAAGCATGTGTTTCTAGTGAAACTCGATATCAGATGTTTGGGTGGAATGTAATACCTACTTCCTATACCTCCTTATAAGTAGGCGGTAGAGAAATGAAAAAGTATGTACTCGCAAACTGCAGCCAATGACTGAAACACTTCAGCTTTACGCCGTGTTCGACTACCGCTAACCCCGAAGAAATCCATGGTTAGAGTGGCCGACCCGACGGGACCTCCCGAATGCGCGCCTCTCACGTTATCGTGCAGCCATTTCGCTCGTTCTCTATTCAGGTACTTTCTGTAGCTGTTTCACACGGTAGGCAGAGGAGGTATTTTATTTTAGTCGCAAAATTCGCCAAAAATATGTGTTTCGAGGTTACCTCAAAAGGAGCATTGTGTGATAGGTGGCAGCACTGAAAAACGAAAAATCGGATGAATACTAATCTTCGTATTATTAGCATCTTTCAGGAATGTAACACGAAAGTTTTCATGAAATTCTCCATCCCAAACTACTCTTTATATGCAAAACATTTTTGTTATTTTTATTTCCTCAAACATGGCTTTAACGATCTTGATTAAAATTCCAAATACTTAAAACCATGACAGAGAGAGAGAGAGAGAGAATAACTAAACTTTTCTATATTCCCCCTTTTGCTTGTTTTATGTTGTTTAGCCCGAAACATCTTAACGGACGATGAGTTAATGTATGCAACTGAAGGAGTAAATGCGCTGAAAGACCCAAAACGCCAAAGCGTACCTTTTATCTTACCCCGCCCGCGTACTCAGAGCGGTAGCATACAGCGCAGCTCTACAGATCTCATAAGTGAGCTGGGGGAGATGAAAAGGTATGCACTTTGTATCCGAAGGACTAAGAAAATGCGCGAATAAAAATCTTATCCAAATAGCTTGCCCTAACTGGAATTACACTCTAAGTCCATCAAAATAAATTAAATTGAGTTTTATTTATGGACGCTCTTTAACTACTGCGGTCCTTAGTGTCCCAATCTACATTGGGCGTGAAAGACTGGTAATTTTGTTCAGGTTCTATCAGGTTTGAGGTTCTTTTACGTGCCGTAAATCTACGACACGGGACAACCGGCTGTACTTCCCTTCCGAAGGAAGCCATGCTAAGGATTTTTACGCCCGAAAAAATCCATCGCCCTCCATCAAGGTGGTAGTTTAAAACTTTTTGACCAGCAGTAGAAAATGAAAAGTATTCACAGTATCCTAGACAGCAAGAGAAGTTTCATCTTGCCTATTTCTTCTTGGCATAACAGGCTAAGAATCCGTGATTTTGTACTGTGGTCAAGAACGAGCATGCAAGCAACAAATAACGTTTAAGGGACTTTAGTATAACAAATTCTGCTCACGTGAGACCCACATGGGTTATTGTATCGGTAAGCCCTAGGGAGTCTCAGAGCGCTGATAAGGAAATGCGGGGAGAGTACTAGATTTAAAAAGAAAGAAAAAATCTCAAGCCAATATCGGCTAGCAGAGATTCTGTATCATCACTTTTGCTACAACGTGTCATAAAAGAGTTCCAAACACAAATGTGAGCATTACATTTTTTTTAAAGCACACGTGCTATTGATGTGAACAGAATGACAAGCAGGTACCCTTTTTGCAACTTAAAAAAATTGATTCGGAACTTTTATTACTAGAATCAGAATGCAAAAAGTTCATTACCTAAACCCTGGAGGTATATTTCGGTGAAAAGGGAACAAGTCAATGCGTAATGATGAATTACCTTATGATGGCGCAGATGAGTTCAAAGACCCAAAGCGTTAAGGTACATTACGTATAGTGCATGCGTTTTACCTTACCCCTTGGTTGCTAATAAGTGTTCAGATTACAATAGATACGGATAAGTTGGGTAAAATTTCAATATACGTCGTGGAAACAAATAAATGGAATAAAAATAAAACAATTAACGTGTGTTACGTTTATATGATTTTCTCTGTACATTTTTTACCACCATTCTTACAAAAGCTCATTATTGCATTTATTTATGTTAATGGATATAAAGTTTAAAGAAGTGGTTTCATTATATTTTTCACCTGGATACTAGGTGGAGTTAAAGCGATACTCAAATCTTCAAAAACCATGTCGCTATAATATGCTGGCTTAGAAATTCTACTCTTTGCACTACAACGAGAAACAAACGAATGGCAACTTTAGCACTTCAAACAAATAACCAATATCTCGTAAATATGTAATAATAAAGAAACGTTGTCTGTTTTAATGACCTTTGCGTTTTTTGTACAGCATTTTTTTATCTCTTATAGTTTACAAGTCATATAAAGGTATACCAAATTTATTGAGAATAAAAAAGAGGTCTTCACAGGTATTCGCAGAAAATACAGTTAATCTATCGTACACATATTCAAAGAATGTGGATTTTAATTAAAGCAGTTAGAGCCACTTCTAAGGAAGGGAAACGTTACAAACAAAAATTCTATATAAGCGTTAGTTTGGGGTGGGTAGATTTTCTTGAAAATCTTCCTGAACTCATCCTTGGAAAACGCTGATTTTAAATACCAAGTTCGGCATTTATCGTTCTAACATTCGTTATCTAGCATTCATCTGTTTCTCTAACCTATCTATCCGTCACATACACACACAGTACCGTTTCGTAAAAATACTTTTTTGGATTTCCGGTGAAATCTGAATATCGAAATTTTGGGTGGAACACAATACTTCCCCTACCTACTACGAGTACTAATGTACTAGAAAAAGCAACTAGGCAGTAGATGAATGAACTCAACATGCTATAAACTGTTTTTATAACATTGTACAGGTAAACAAATGTGTGTGTCCAATAATCCACGCACTTCCTCTCTCTTGAATCGAATTCCACGCAACAAAATGTTAATGAAATTATCTTCCCAAGCGTTGCACTTGGTTCACACGGAAAAGTTTATGAACTATCAGAGAGCTCCACAGCACTCTCACGCCGGGTATTCTCAGTTTACTCTGATAATTATATTTAGGTCTGGCAAATCGACTAAAGGTTAACTTTCTGCTTCTGGAGCAACGGAAAGAAGGCAACATTATTAATCCTACCAAATTCAGTCGATAAAATCTGATGTTAAATACCTGTACTGTAAGAACTTTTGCTACTTTATCTCAGTTGGATAAAGCTTTGGATATCACTGGCTAGGACATCAATGTTAGAGGTTAGCCAAGTTGAAGTTGAGGTGCTATTGATAAATGATGGGATGGGCCCAAGTAAGATAAACGGTGATTAGTTTGCGTGGATGTTGATGAAACTTCGTAACACTTGTATCTTTAATTTTCATTTTATTAACTTTTAGTAATCTAAATGCATTAAAAAGAAACATCGAAAGTTGCAAGTTTCTTGCTGTCATATTTTGTTAAAAGTTCACGTAAAAGTTAATGCAATCAAAATGGGATCTGAAAGGATTAATGCATTGTCCTACATGGTTATTTTCAAAACTATGTTTACCGTTAAACTGTGTGGGGCACCCGGATTTTTGAGAGAAATGTTTTAAACGACATATTTTGGAGCTTAGTCTACGTTTTTGCTGGAAAATTATTATAAGTTTCGAGTAAACTCAGTTTTTTATCCATTTTGTAAAATATGGGCTCAGGAAGTGCCTTTAGAACATGTTGGAATTATGAGTTATGACGCTTTTACACCCTGTATAGGGCAACGTGCCTAGACGCCCAATGAGAAGATAGCAGGTGGAGGAAATTAAGCACCGAGCGAATTCCATTAGAGACAGAGAGAGCAGAAGAAGAGGATGAAATGGCTGGAAGCAGGATTATACTGACTGACCTGTAGTAAGAAAGAGGATAAGCACTGCCGTTAGTAGGGAAAGGCTATCGGCAGATATCGATAATGGTGATGACATGACCGTAAACGTGCTTGGAGTATTTCACAAGGAAACATCAGGCAGACGTTATCCTAAATGCAGGGATTTTTAAGAAAGTGCATACCCTCTATGTTACATCCACGACTTCTTATTTTATTTATGAAATTATAACGTTTAGAAAGCCAATTGAATCTTTTGTTTATCAGGCAGTGTAACTGAAATACTTGCTTTTCATTATGTAATGGAATTTTTGTGAATAAGGCTATCATTAGGAAGGATTTCTTGTGCATTAACCGGTTTGCATAGTTACATTGCATAATTGGGAGGGAATAGCCTAACAAAAAATGAAAACAGAGGGGGTTTAAAGTAATTTTACTTAAGTTTGCTTAAGTTTACCTAAGTTACGTACGTCTTTGTTTATAGTAGGCTTTCCATATTACTTTCCACCCAAACATTCGATATATAGATTTCAGCGGAAACATATATTGTGAGGCCCCCTGAATAAAATAGAAAACACTTTGTTTCAGTGTGTGCGTGCGTGCGTGTGCGCGTGCGCGTGCGTATGCGAGTGCGCAAGTGAGAGAAAGAGGGAGGGAGAGAGAGAGAGAGAGAGAGAGAGAGCATAACTCTCACAAAAAGCGGATGAATACGATGCGAAATTCGGCATCTTCCGAGAATTGGACACGAAGATTTTAAAAAATATACCCCATCCCAAACTAGCCTTTACGTGGAAAAAATTGTTATACATTTTTTATTTTCTAAAAAAGACTAACGATTTTGATTCAAATACCTTGTTTAAAACATCCACATAGCTGATAAGATGTATGTCTTGAATTTTCTGTGAATAGTGTGTGAAGCTCTCTTCATTCCGAATAATCTTTTTTTTATTATATTTTATAGGTAATTGGTTAATCATTAGTGATAGACTAAAACTAATAACACAAAAATTATAGAGCGTTTAAAACACAGTTTATTTCAAATGACTTTTATTGTGACATCAGCTATTTTCGAGATATTCGTTGTTATTGGTTTGAATTTTTCAATGGTTTATTTTTGGAGGAGCTGTCGCCAATCAGTTGTTGCTCACAGTGTAATGGAAAGAGTATGGAATTTCAAAGCAAGCAAATAGGTGACTCCCCCCCCCCCCTTTTTTAAAAAATCATGTCCCTTTTGTAGCTAGAACGAAATATATAATGAAAACTATTTATGCAAACGCTTTTATGTTGATTAACACAAAGTAGATTGGAAAAGAAGCTTTTGCAGGAATATTTTGTGGAAGAGAGATAAAAATAAGCCACGTTTGTTAGAGGAAGTCTTGTCAATATAACACCAGAGTTTTCCTTATAGGAAGGCACTTTTTGAAGAGTTAGCGTTGTTTTAAACAATTCAAGCCTGCAAAGGACAATAAATGAAATGCTGTAATAGGCCGGACATTTGTCATGTAAGATTAAGGAAATCCTGTTATGTACTTTTCTTTCAAGCAATTCCTTCATCAGAGATACGAATTCGGGTCCTCCAAGTTGGGAAACAGAAACGCTACCCTCACATCAACAGGAGCTTAAAGAATCAGCATGTATTGTTATGCAGGATCAATTTTAGTAAGCGCCTCGAACATTTTACAGACCGGTAACCGGCAGCCGAGCCTGCTGTACCCCAGCTCTGGGCTGGTGGTCCAAGGCCCACATGAAAGAAAGCATAGGTATTGGGAAATGTATCAGAGACGGCTTGAGGATAATAACGCGAACAGTGGTCGGCATTGCATTATTACGCTTTAGTCAGCTGTTATAATGCAATAGAGACTTGCAGTGCAGAAGTGAGACAGCGTAAACTTTTGTTCCCACAGAAACACGCGGAAAGTGACATGCGAGTTATAGGGATGCTTTGAAAGAAATACCAAGCAAAGACGAACTTTGGCACATCTTGTCAAAGCACTGAATTGTAATATGTGACCTTCAAAATGAACAACAGAGAAACATGTGAAGTCCTTTGTGACTATCTGCGAACTACGTTATACATTTGGAAATTTTTATCTAATTCCTGAGAGGTTTAAGTTTTCGCTGTATTGAAAAGGTAAAATAAACTTAAATCTGTTCGTGCACAGTTATGTGCAAACATTTTTCCTGGTCCGTTCATCAGTGGTTTTTCTTCCGTTAAGCTTCCATAATTGTCTTAAAACCTGATTCCACCCTCATACTTCTTCCTGTGACTGAGCCATGATAAATATCGGGGTATAAAAACATTAATATATAATAATATAATAATAATAATCAAAGAAAGTCTGGAAATTTACCGTGATTGGATGTAAATAATATGCTAGCTGGCTCAGCTGGGGATGAAAAAAGTACCATGGCTACATGGATGTGGGGGTAAATAAGCAGTCTTTAATGTTTTCTAAATACTCTATGCATATCTTAATTACACGCTACAAAATTTAATAACTGAAAACCGTATATATTATTATTATTATACTTAGTAACATTTAAATGAATATAATAAAACTTTTGCTCAGCAAATTGTATGCTTAGGAAAACAACATAGCACAAAACTTCTCAGAAAATAGTATTCCGATCCTATCAACGTATTTTTTACCGTTTACAGTAGTTAGAAATGAGGAAATATTGTTTAAATAGAGACAAGTAGTTCATTTTGTGTGCTGTAAACCGACTCAACTAGCGAAAGCAGAAAAACAGAACTTGCTGAGGAACATTAACCACTGTCTCCTTCTTTGTCACTTGACAAGCGATTGGGAAATTAAATTGGTTAGGTAATTAATATGAGGGAGTTTTTAATGGGGCAGGAAAGGGAAATAAAGTCCTCAATGCAACAGGAAGGGACTCCTGAATTTCAATACCTACTGAAACTACCGCACGTCTGTGTGCAACGTTTTTGAACATTAATTGTACGTTTAGACCAATATCGCAATCAACTCTTCCAATTTCGCAGCGAAAACTTTGAACTGTGACTTCCAATTCCACACACGTACTAACTCGGAAAAAATGCTTAAAGAATAGCGCAAATAAACTTGTGTAGTTGATTTGTAAGTGATATGGACAACTGGAACCGTTGCATTCATTTTAAACAGTCCATCATATCATGAATCAACATACTTGTTTACAAAGATGAAAGTGTACATACTCAGTATTCACTCTTAGGTTGATCCGCCGCAAAACAAACCCACGTGGTCAGTGCACCGTGTTGCAACATGGTAGCAATGCGCCCAGGAAAGTAGTCCCATGCTAATCTCTGTATTTTAGAATGAATTTATCCTTAAATAGTATAATATTCTATACAAATACCTAAGGTTTTATTTAACGCTGATTTATACCGTAAAACAGAGCTAAAAGTCCCACGACGCAATTCGTATGAGTCTCCTGACATTCGGGTAGGCGCAGAATATTGTTTACAGCCAGAAACGAGCAGTTGTGTTTAGTATCATGGCGAACGGTGAATTTGCTCTTGTGTTTTCGTCGAATTACGTAAAGCATTAGCCGCGCAAACAACTGACTAGTGGTGAAAAAACAATAGTGTTGAATCTTTATTGTAAGTTATATGAGAAATATCCAACACTTTCCGCGAAAGAAATGGTAAAATTAACATCTGAGTTCACCGGTGTTTCGAGTACAAGTATAAACAGTGCTTGTGCAGAAAAATCTGAAACGAGAAAAGTGGTTACACCCGGGGGGGGGGGAAGAGAGCATATGAAATACGCGATGCAAGAATGTAGTGATTTTAAGAAGAATGCAATTCGTGTAACAGGGCACAATTTCTTTTTTAAAATGAGCCGCCAACACTTGATAAAGTGCCGCTTCCAGAGAGCGAATAAATTAGGTTATCGCATACCTGTTACTTTATTTTTCGCTCATTTATTTTAGAATTAACTATTATTATATGTGCCAACGTTTGTTTTGTTATAACTATCATTCTTATCATTTTTAACCCTAAACAGAATATGCTAGTCACCGCACATGGTCTGAAAGTGTGGCAGTATTTCTAGTGCGAATGGCGGAAGGATACATTATAACGGAGCACTGGTCACCTGGGGTTTGTTTTGACGCGGACCAACCTAAGAGTGAATACAGCATAGAAGGATGAGCAGATACGATATAAATGATGTGTATATTCATGTTAGGGGGCCTCCGACAACAATACGTGAACCTTCGTTCGGATTATTTTGAAACAGTTAATAATGAACATTTCAGCTGTGTTTGAGTAGCATACGGCTTGGTAGTGTATGGGTGATGACGAGTATCATGTTCGAGAAGGCTGATTCAGGCGGTCCAATCTCTCATTTCATTTCCGTCTTCATCTTTCAGCCTCACGGGGTCGGCGCAGTAGGCAGGGGATGCGTCGTATGGCGGAGGATATGCTGTAACGTAAATAAGTGTTTATTTGGCATTGGAACCTTCAGCCGAAATTTTTCTGTGAAGGTATTCTGCTGGTCTGCACCATTTGGAAACGTTAGTAACCCTCTCTAGTTGCGACTGCCGTCTGCCGCCCTTTTTACTCTCTCAACTGGAATAGGTCATTTACTGGCCACAGTGCTGAAATCCTCCTTCCCCAGCCTATGTCTAACTGATAGAATATTTGCATTGCTAAGGATGCTTGAACTTTTTAGCTGTTATCCGATGAATATAATTTGAAAGAATGAAAGTTAATACATTTTACCAGGTCGTGAAATGTGTGAAAGAACTTGGTTTTCAATGGAAACAGATGAACCACACCGGCTGTTGTTATTGATTTATGGAAATCGCAAATCGCAAATGTCACTTAAGCCTATCTTCATCATACAGTAATAACAGCTTGTTTACCCATTTATGTAGGAAGTCACTATGTAAAAGGGCTTTAAGAGACCCAAAAGTACTCTAAACCGAAGTCCGTTTTAAAAACATGCTGTCCATATACTGAGAACGGCAACTACGACCCTTCACAGAAAATTCTGCTGAGTTAACCCCTCTTAAGTGAATCCAGTGCCAAAATCAGTAAAACAGTAAAATATAGCATAGTAGCACAATTGGAGAAGCGATAGTTTACGACTGTTTTGGTGGCAAACCTACACTAAATTCCGATGTGAACACTCAGAGAGCTTTTTCTACGAATAAAAATTTACCTATACACATACTGAGCGGGGAGGCTAAGGCTGCAACGTCTATGGGCCGCATCCAGGAGGTCCTGGGTTTAATCCCTGGTGACCGCCGCCCAATCTGACCTTTTTTTGTGTTTTCCTGGTCGTCATATTAATATCTCAAATATATTATATTGTAAACAAAATCGCTATGAATGGTAGATAACGAACATTTTTTCCATGTAAAACCCAATTTGGAATGAGGGAATCCTCTTAGCCTGGATTGCTTAGACCAAGGATGGTGAAAACGACTTCCTTCCGCGAGTCACCAAATGTGCAACACGCACTGCATCACTCAGCAGCATGTGAAAATCAAACGGACGGTTGCAGAGAGGGAACGTGCGCCTGCGAGTCAACATAACTCGTGAGTCACGTTTTCGCCACCTCTGGCTTAGACAGTGACCGACTCAATTATGTCAGTATAAACACTTCATGTATAAACACACAAAGTTTATATATATAAACACTATATTATGTAAAGTATAAACAGTATACTTTAGTGTTCAACCGAATTTCATTTTGGAGTTATGCTCTCTCTCTCTCTCTCTCTCTCTCTCTCTCACACACACACACACACACACACACACACACACAAACCCACACACAAATTAGACATACTAAATTTGATTTCAGGTTACTCATTATACACACTAATAGGTTTCAACTACGTTTCAAAACTTGCCAAAAACATTTTGGTTGCAATTTTATTATATTATGTAGGCGTAGATTTGTACATTTTCTACCAATGCTGAAAGCTAGGGAGCGTTGCATTGCAATAAGGCGTATTTAATAACGAATTAACTTTTGAAATGAGTTAAATCCGAGTCACTGGGTTTGAGGATAAACACTTGCAGTGCTACCATTTTGATGTTTCTACTAATGCTTGTGGTTTTCGGACCCTTGTCTGTGGGTAAAATTATACTCTTAGCGGCGAGAGGGAATTGTAGTAGTACCAGTCAATGTTTCTACTGGGAGTTCTGGTTATCCAAGAGCCTCTTAAGCACCCATGGATATTCTGGGCAAAGGTGTGGTTACGAATGCATATATAAAGGGAAGGGAAGCGACTAATGTTTGCCTCAATGCAGTGGGTTGAGTTCCAAGCACACTGGGTTCCTTTTAAAAGGACATTGATATACTCGTGTGCATTGATTGTGATTTTCTTCTAGCAGTGCCCTGAGGACACTCAGATTTTCATTCTATTTTCACTAACTTTTGCCTGAAAATTACGGATTCTTCACTGATTATGGTTACAAATTATACCTCTATCTTTCATAAGAGAAAATTTCTTGTACGCACTGAGAGCCTCATATAAATAAAGTACATCCGTAAGTATCATACTGCGAGGGTTACTCCAGAAATTAGTAATTTATATCAATTTTAGTTTTTTAATCTACTTATGTCAACATTGTTCAAAATAAACTACCGCTATGTCTATAGGTATTTAGGTCATTGATTGCGAAACGCCGACCGAACTAGGGGATCGGATTTTATTTGGTTTTTTTTTCAGCCTGTGGGAAAGTTTATAATCAGGTGGATTCATTTCCATGCTTTAAGCTGGGTGAGGCAGTGTTTCCCAATTGCAATCGAGTCGGAGGTCTAGGTTTGACGATATGGGTCTTGTAGCTACCATTCTCTTTTTAAGATATTTTTTTTAATGCATGAAACACTGAAGATTTGGGTACACCACCGTTTTGGTTTATATCTTAATCGACCCTCTTTCTAATGACAACAATGGCCTGTGCATTTAAATCTATAGGTGATATCGTTCTTTCAGGGCGTTTTATCCTATAGTAAACGATCTTCTCGAAAACTTTTAGCAAAAGGGAAATAGAATTGCAACATGGTATACAGCATGATTTACTGTAGTCACCACATAACTCAAAGCTATTCATAAATTTCTGTCAACATGCAAATTTTCATTTTGAATTTAAGATCATTGATATGAGATTGATAATTTTCGTCCATTTCATAGCTCGAGGACAAAGGCGTTTTTAAACCATTGAGTTAACCTGTATAGAATTTTAAGAATGATTCACAACCATATAACAATACAGATAACAACGGGAGGCGGGAGCACATGCTCAGTGTGCGTTATTTCTGGGACTGCCCTCATGCCTCAAGTATGCTTGCGTTCGTAGTGGGCATTTGATAAAACGTTACAATAACCAATGTTTAGAACGTGAGAGACGTTTGAAAATGTTAAAGGCAACAATCGCATGTGACAGTTTGTTATTAAACGACATAGCCACACGGGACACATTTCATAAATATACTATTGACATATAATATGTCGTAATTGCTCTCGCCTCCACTATCAAAGCATAACTGTAAGTAGACCAAGAATCGAGACGATTCAACAATGCATCTTACTCTGTAAAACGCATTAAAATACCAGTATGTAACCGAAACTCGAAGTTTACATACTTGCATATTCATAATCAGGAAGGAGGGCTAATATAATATCCATCTGCGAGTTTTGTAAGGGACAAATGACAGAATGCATAAAATACAGGTTGCCCATAAGTCCCAATACATTTTCACGTTCTAGTCTGCTAGTACACAAACATTATATTAGGATAGAGCAGGACCTTATTTCAGGTTATTCACATCTGCTAAAAGGTAATATCACAGTATGCGTGTTTTTTCTTCTTTCTTTTGCTAAACTGAAGTATTGTTACCAATGAGGGCACTCCCCTTGCATAGTTCTTTTATCTGATACAAATCTAAGTCGTTGGCTGCATGATCACATCGTTGTAAGGTAACAACATGTACGGGCTTATACTGAAAATTCAAGTTAATCTGTGTCTAACAGTTGGTCTTGTTAGATAGTTGGACTTGGAGAAGAGCAGAATGGAAAGCCAAAATTGCTATTATATAATAATAGTTAGACCGAGTGTTATGTGAACATTTTAAAGCGAGTCACTTGTGCTCGTACAATGTTGATGTTTAGCGGAGAGGAGTCTTTTCTTCGGCTTGCTTCCGATATAAGAAATAGAATAATAGGTTTCGTGATATGGAGGCTGAGGCTACGGCTGCCCTCAACAAAAACTATTAGAAATATGACGCATTTTACCAAATGTATGCAAGTCAACAAGCGTTGTTTTAAGTACAATTATGTTTTACAGAGAAAGTACTTATTTAATATCCCGTAGTTTCTAACTACACACGGCACCATAGGCGGTGGATACTGATGATACATGAAATGAAATGATAATTGGGAAAGGAAATTTCGGAAGCTAAAGTTTCAGCCATTTTCCAGCTATGAGAATTGAGGAAAACATGAAAAAAAACTCAGTCAGAGAGGACAGTCCTAGCAGAATTTGAACCACAGACCTCCCGTTTACGAGTGCGTGCCTCAACGATCTCTGCTACCAATGAGTGTTTTACTATTCTTTAGAGAAGAAGGTAAGAATATAGGATACGTATATTTCTGGAGCAGATATGTATCGGTATTGGTATATAACAACACAAATACTTTCGCCGAACGTTTACATATTATACTTGCGCAATCACCGAAATTTCCCTTAAGAAGCGTGGCTCCTCAGTTAACCCTAAGATACATTTTAAAAAGTTGTGTGTAGGTGAGGGACGCTACCGCGTCCGCCTAGAATATTTATACAATGATATTTCTACAACACTCGATATACAATATTCCTTAAATCATACTTGGCAAACAGACATGTAACGTTTTAGTTACTTCCGAAAAGCAAAGTGTTATAACAGCCCATGAAATACATAATTTATTATTGAGTTTTGTGAAAAAATGTTGCATAATAAATGTAAATGTTATTAGCATAACCTTAGTGCCAAGTTTTGTAGTCTATAAGATTTCGATAGGATCAATATTTACAGTGGTCGCGCAATTATTTGAGAGCTGTAAGGGGTACGTAGGCAATCGCAGGCAAATAACCAGATGGGCGATAAACAATACAGAGTTGTCACACTTCTGGCTTAGATTTACATTATGAATAGCATTAAATGTGTTTGTAGAATGCTTTTCCTTCTACATCCGTTATTATTTTCTCTACCACGTACATTAGTAGGTAGAGAAGGTATTGCAATCCGCCCAAAAGGTACTGAGATTTCGCCGGAAATACATATTTGAGGCTACCGGAAATTAAAAAAAAAAAGCATTTTAGAAAAATATCCTCGTGTGCGTGCTGTGAAAAGCATAACTCGAAAACGAAAAGTTGAATAAATACCAAACTTTGTATTTAAGTTCAACATCATCCAAATATACGACACGAAGGTTTTCACGTAAATCTCCTCCACCCTAACTACCCTTTACATGGAACTATTTTCGAAATTTTAGATTTTCTCGAAAAAGGCTCTTAACGATTTTAATTAAAATACCACGTATTAACGATATTTGCATGAAAAATAAAATGCATATCTTGAATTTCTGGGAATAACCTATGAAGTCCTCTTCTTTCGGAAGAAATTTCACATAATCTTGTATAACTCGTAAACGTTAAGCGATAGACGAGTACTACTCAAAAATGTAGATTTTCTTAAAATACGGGATGTATCCCAAATAAATTTTTCTGTGGCACAAGCCATTTCCGAGATATCCGTTATTAATGATTCGAATTGTTCAATACGTCATTCTTTTCAGTTGTTTCGCGCGACTGAATGGAAAGAGTATTGAATTTTAAGGCCGGCATATAGCGTCCAGTTGTTAAACTTTTGGCTATCACTATTTACTTTGTATCTATAACGAAATGTGTAATGTATCTATTTCTGTAAAAGTTTATCTCGGTTAAAATGAGGCAGATAGAAAAATAAGCTTTTGTAAGAATATTTTGTATCCCACTAATAAACGAGGGTAGAGAGAGTCATGTAAATGTAACACAGAATTTTTTTCTAAATGCATGTACATTTAAATTAATGCACCACGTAAGCACAAATTTGTTACAAGCAAAGCTCATAACTTGTTTTGTAATACATATTCTGTGAATTCTAGAGAAAATTTCAAACTACCTTTTGTATTCCATTTTTCTTTTCTCCTACAGTTTACTGGATATTAAGTATAACATTCAAACAGTTACGTGTACTTTGATTTATCCTAATTCTGCAGAAAAATCGGTTTTATTTGTAAGTTAGAAAATATTAAACCAAAACATGAGAGAGGGGAGAGAGAGAAAGAGGCGACTTATCACTATGAGTGATAATGCGTAAAGTTTCGAGTTCTGCTAATAGATCACAAAGTCACGAATCCAAATACTACTATGCTCCTACCCTATCTTGTATTTATTGCTTTTCATTTATTGTAAGTTGCACTACTGCTTTTTCCTACATATGTATGTATATCTCCCATTTTCAGCATTCGGGCTCTGAAGCTCGCAACTTAACAGGAAGCATTGTAAACTTACGTAACGTTACCATGTGTACTATTAAATTTGAATGAAGGGTGTGGCCTTGAATATATCCTAAAGAGTACCTAATACCTACGGACAAGTCTGGCACCAGTAGATTGGTGCCGAACCTTGGTACACTTGGTCGAGCGAACAGCTTATCGGCTTATTGTAAAAGCATATGTCACAGTGCTACCTCTCTACGTACCGAAGTGGATATAGCAAGCTTTTAAAGAATTACAAAATGAAGAGATTTGTCACGAAGCTTATCTTTCTAAAAGGGACCCACGCCATAAAAGACAAAGTCTGGACTAGAGAAAAATTTTGTTGAAGGTTACGAATTTCCATCCCTGAGTATAACTGTATATGTGTACGCATATTTATGGTTATTGTAGTCACAGAGAGCGTAATTTTAGTTGTACGATCTGTCAACATATTTTGCTACAGGTCTTCCATTAAGAGCGCGACTGGCATAAAAGCTCTCCAAAAGCATGCTGCTGGTTCCCGCCGCTTGTTCATTGCCAGTAGCGGTGAACGCCGGTATTGTGAAGGTCCGTACAAATAACTAGAGTGCATTCATAATCTTGTGAACGACTTTTGCTCATAGGTTTGCGTAAAACTTGAGGTGTGCTTCAGAACAAAGTAGCTTTATGCGAAAAATTACAATTATGATGTACGAAAAAAACAAAAATGAACTTAACAAAATAAATTTATTTTTCAAAATCGCGGTCCACAAATCGAGCCTAGACAGCTGGATCAGATTCAAATAACACGCACCAGGAATGCCAACTTGTATGATAATTATGAGGATATACGTAGTTTTAACGCCGGTAGAACGATAGTAGGAAAATAAAGGCTGTTAATATAATGACTATAAAGCAGATCTAGCGTTACTGCTAATTACACTATACAATATTCTATATCTGTTAATATTTGGTAATGAACATTCATTATTATTATGTTGCTTCATGTTTGCGGTACGTTTAATTAAGTACTGCACATCCTTATTGTGATGCGTATTTGTTATGGGAATTCCCCCTTCTAAGGCAAAGTCAGTCCGTTACGGCTTTGCATAATAATAATTATTGCATCACTGTAGGGCAGTAGTGCATTTCGATTAAGTCAGTTTTAATGTTGTATTTTAGACTTTTAGTTTCAATGACTATTTTACACATAATAAGCATTTCTTATCAAAATGCATGAGATTTTCATGACGAACATTAAATATGACACAGCATTATCTGTAGAGCTTGTATACGAGGGGTAATCAGAAACAGGATACAGGATCCTGGAGTTTCGTCCATTATAGAGAAATTAATAGTCTGCCGTAATTCTAATACATGCGGTTGGCAACTGTGCAGCGTTTCAGCCACTCGCCACCTATAGTGCCTGTTGTAGGTAAACACAAATGACGACTCGTTTGGAAAACTGGTCTTGGGAAGAAATCCGCTCCGTTATTCGATTTCTGTGAGCAAAGCATGTTACCGCGGCTAAAATTTGCCGGCAGCTGGTATAGCTTTACGGAGAGACTGTAATGTCTCGTCAGCATGTCGCAGAATGGTGTCGAAAGTTTGCGGCCGGTAGAGAAAACGTCACCGACGAGGATCGCAGTGGCCAACCCAGCATTGCATAAACAGATATGAACACAGCTCACGTGGAGGAGCTGATTCCGGACAATAGGAAGATCACGTTACGGCATATGAATTGAGAATGTCATTCGGAAGCGATCGTCACATTGGTCAAGATATTCTACAGTACCGGAAAGTTTGTTTCCGATGGGTTCCATGAAATCTGTCCAACCAACACAAGGAGAAACGCATGGGGGCAAGACTAAAACTTTTGCAACAGTTCTCCACAGAAGGGAACAGGTTTCTTCACCACATTGTCACGGGTGACAAAACATGGATCCACCACTAGAAACTCGGCAGTAAGCGGTTGTCAATGGAGTAGAAACACTCCTCCTTCTCAAAGACAAAGAAGTTTAAGGTGACGCCATCTGCCGGAAAGGTGATGGCTACAGTGTTTTGGAACAGTGCGGGTGTTATACTCGTGAAGATTTTGGAAAGAGGGCACATAGTAACCGCTAACCAATACTGCGAGACCTTGACGCGATTGCGCGAAGCAATCAGGAGGAAACGGCGGCCAGGACTTCTCACCTAAGGCTCCACTTCCTTCACGACAACGCGCGATTTCATACAACCCAGAAGACCACCACGTTGTTGAAGCAGTTTCGCTGGGACATCATCGACCATCCTCCCTGCAGCCCGAGCCTCGCTCCAAAGGACCTTCCCTTTTTCTTCACTTGAAGGAGCACCTAAGAACCCACGATTTGCTTCAGACTAGGTGGTGAAACACTTCGCAACAACGTGGCTGAACACGCAAGGACAGAATTTTTACCAGGAGTGAATATTCAAACTCATCCCATGAAGCGACAAATGCTTAAACCGATATGGAGACTATGTTGATAAATAACCTAATGCAAGTACTATCAGCTGGCTGTATTGGTTGTATGAAATAAAATGTACACGTTTCACTGCAGGCTTTGTAACCTTAGTTTCTGATCACCCCTCCTATCATAGTACCACCAAAGGTTAGCAACCATACTGAGTATACCACACCACGATATTCGTAAGTAACGAGATTTAAGAAAAAGAAGGAAAGAAAGAAAAGAAAAAACAACAAAAAATATTATTTTAAGAATATGAGATAGTTCATTCTTCGCACTCCATGCTAGCCTCTAGTACCCATAGTCGTGGGTTCAACCCCGGCGGAGGGCAATGTATATTTTCGGGCGTGAACATCCTTAGCATGGCCTCCTTTGGAAGGGAAGTAAAGCCGGTGGTACCGTGTTGTAGATTTATGGCAAGTGAAAGAACCTCAAGCCTGATAAAGAGGCCTTTGAGCAAACTTTCCGGTCTTTCACGTCCAATATAGAATGGGACGCTAAGGACCACAACAGTTAAAGAGCGACCATAAATAGCACTCGATTTATTTATTTAGTTCATCATTCATGCTTTTATCATAAATGAAAGGAAAAGGAGTTGAAAGTCTTTATTTTTTGAGAAGAAGAAGAAGAAGAAGAAGAAGAAGAAAAAATAAAATCATTCAAGAAGATAGAGTGACTACATTACTTGAAGCCAAGTTAGGTTGTGGGTTGGACGCTAGGTGAATTGCTGGGTGTTCCTATGCCTTTCATATATGCCACTTCTGTTCTTTGGATATCGACTCGTATCCGGGCTGCATACATGATTAATGTAGATACTGCAGCTGCGTAAACTTTCGTATGTTGACTTCATCAGGGATGGCTCGAAATTCAAGTACTTTATTGCGTTGTTAAATCCTACTGTCCATTTCCGTAGACTATTTCAAACTTCGCTTGTTATTTTGTAATTATTCTTTACTCGATGTGTTATAGATTTTAATGCTTCCACATAATTATATTTTGTTATAAAGAATATCCCACACATAGCTAAGCCATCTAATATGCATCAACCGTATTTAAGAATGTACCTATCAAATCAGAGCTTCGATTCACTAAAAATTGTTTTTTTCAGAAACGATGCTTTTATGAAAGTACCAATCTTTTATTGTTATAATCAGGATGGAAAATCTCTTGATTTGCCCTATACAAGGTAAGGGCAAACTTTGTTGTAAAACTTTTGATGTTATTTTCTTATTGTGAGATCTGAGCTATTGTTATTTTTATTGTTTTCATTTTTTAGTGATAACATTAACTCCTTGTCATACGCTTTTTGCTTTTAGCAGCAGAACTTAGCTGTGGCATTTTAAACAATAAAATTATTTTTAAAATCAGATGTGTTACATTCACACTACTTTCTCTACTCATCGTTCAACAACTAGTCTTACAAAAACTATTATTCTATCTATCATGTTAATACAGATAAAGATTTATAGAAATGGTTTTTATTACGTATTTACTTGTAGTTACAAGAGGAATAAGGGGACACAGTAGGCTTGAGCGACAGTCAAAACTTTTAAGAGCGAGTCGCTATGCGGTAACTTTGAATTCCGCCCTCTTTGCATGACCCGAGAAGAAAACGAAGAGCGCCTTTGCAGTTGAAAAATTATATAGTGTTGACAGTTCAAACCAGTAATAAAGATATATCGGAAATGGTTAATACCACAAAATATTATAATGAACAGAAGTACTTTTTATTGTGATGTTATCATATGATAACTTCTAGCGCTAATGTGATGGGAATTAATAAGTAATGACTCAGTTTAAATTACCACAAAAGATTTTGGCATAGATTGTGTGATTTAACATCTACATTTTTAGTGTAGTAAGTTTTCGTCGATCTTACGGTTCTCAAGCTATAAAAAATAATTCGAAATGAAGAGGTCTTATTTAAAATGTATTATTTGCCATCTTAAACATATTTGAATAAAATCATTAGAGATATTTTTGAGAAAATCACCAGTTTAGAAAATGTTCCTTGTAAAGAATAGTTTTGGGTAGGCGACTTTTCTTGAAAATCTGCGTGTTGTATGCTTTGAAGATGCAGAACTTAAATACCAAGTTTGGTATTTAGCTGACTTTTAGTTTTTGAGTTATGCTGTTCACTCACTCACTCACTCACTCACTCACTCACTCACTCACTCACTCACTCACTCACTCACTCACTCACTCACTCACTCACTCACCCACCCACCCACCCACCTTTTTCTACAAATTCTTTTTGGGTTAAGGGAGTCTCAAAACGTGTATTTTCGGTGAAATTTCGCTATAGAATTTTTGGGTGGAGTGCATTACTTTACTATAAGTAAATAAAAACGGAATAATTTATTAACCCATTTAACAATAACACCTCTTATTTAATTTATTAGAACTTATTGTTGAATTGTCTAGACCGTGACGCCTGGATTCGAACTTTTCTAGGTAATTCGCTGTTTATATTAATGCTTTGCAAAATGAAAGCTCTTATCTCATGGTACTATGTATATCAAGTCATGAAGAAGACGTCTTTGTTTGAAATGTAACACATATTGAATGATTAAAATCTTGAGCAGTTTTATATAAAACTGAGAACACGGAATACGACAATATGCATGTGAAACTATTTGAAGTCTCGTAGAAATATGGGTTCTCTCGGACTTAAGAACGATAGTGAAAGGAAACAACTTCCTCCTGACGCCTAACAACTTCCTCCTTCATGCCAATCTGCTGGGGTACTGGGGCAGTCAAGTGAGACCTCTGTGGTTGCCAGCCGCTCGAGCTGTCTAAACACCAAGAAATTCTTTCCTTCAACGGCGGTTGCGAATCCCGAGAGAATACATAATTTCTACAGATAAGAGCTGTGTAAGTCAAACGCTTTGTTTAAAATATCACTTGCTGAATGCTTCACTCGAGTAGCAACTTCTACTACTACGTCTCTACTGTTCTATATGTCACAGACTGAAAAAGTGTATAACCTTAAACCTCATTGCTTCCTATAAGAGAGATGATCGAAGTGCAAGCGAAGTAAACAACTTGAAAATCGATCCAAAAGTGTAGTTTTGATATACTCACTATGTTGCCATAGCATGGTAACGCATTTTCTTAACCACATGTATCTATGAGCTTGATTGGTTCTCCACATTGTCATATCAGGTTTACCAAAATGCACTTTGTTTTCTGGATTTCATGTAGCTTGTATTCCAGTCTTCAGTTTCAATACTGAACAATTAAGTCACGCTGACAAAAATATTAAAACATTTTCTGCATTTTTATGTATTGTTATTATGTGAATTACAGTGCGTACAATTAGTAATGTACCGGGTTTCTCTTGAATGACTGGGAGGCCGCCGCTACCGTGGCATTGTTATATGAATCCGTTTCTCCCTTAGTTAATGTTAACGATGCGAAACAACTAAATATTTTGTGCTTATCGTTTATGTTTGAAACAATGCCACTACAGAGTCTATACGAGCCTGGCACTGTTGTACACATTAAATACTCGACGAATTCCTGCAGCCGAAATACTGAAAAATGCACCCCCGGATATTGTCTTCTAATTCTTCGAGTATATGGATAATTGTTACATAAATGCTATCTTTAAGCATTTATTACAGAAAATCCTACAGAGATTTGCATATGGGGAGCTAATACACCAGATAACTATTTTGCTATAAAAAAAAGCTAACGCGTATCGACGATTTTCATGGACTCCTACCCGTGTCAGGCCGTGTTTCGACTATTTTTTCCTCAGATAGAACTATTGGCTGTCATATTTTTCATCAGTCTGTTTACATTCTTTGACAACTTATAAATTGCGGATTTGTTAGGAATGATGACACCAGGAAATTTTTGTCTACATTTAACACAATAAACACACGCAGTTCTGTAGCAGTTACACCATGGCAACTACACGCAATAAGCACAATTAATAGTCAGCTTCATGTATCGTTATTATTTCTACGTACCACGCCAAACAACATTAGACTTAACTGCAAATACTTAGGCGCTTGAGCTAGACTACCTCAAGCGAGGAACTATCATTCTAACCACAGAAGTTTGTAAGTACGGAGGGTTGTTCACGATCTAAACAATATCAGACGAGCGCAATTGCTCCGCGCTGAAATATATGAAAACGAATGAAAGTTCAGAAGTATGAGTGTATCACTGTGTTTGCTCAGTTGCGGCTTTTGTTTTTGCTGCATCAATATAACCATTCTGATAAGGCACATTATTGCCCTTTCCAATATAAAATACTTGTATTCTAAGATTATTAAGCAGTGCACGACGCGTGGTTTTACCATATCCAAGAAAGTGATCTCATGTGCACTCAACGAAAAAGGAAAGGCTACATCAGGACTTATTCCAAAGGGCAAGAAACTGGGAAATCCACGACCGGACACCAGTCGCACCCCGGAGATAATTTGGAGGGTGAAGGCCCATGCCTCTGTATCAAATCCTCAAACTAAGAGGGCCATTGCACTGTATTTAAGAATCTCTGTTACTACTGTGAATCAACTAGGATTTGAATCTAGAAAAGTGCCGTAAGAGCCGGGGATGTAAGTTGTTGCCTAAACACATTGCAGAACGTGCCATTAACAACAGCAGAAAGTTGTATGGACGATACTAGCTGGTGAAAAGTAGATGATTATTGCATTTTTAGATGAGGCTTATGTTTATCTAAGTGACTGCAACAAACTGTGGGCTAAATTACCGACCAAGGGGAGAAAAAAATTGAAATTTGGTATAAGGAAACTAAGAAAATGTCCACAATGGTTTCATGATAATAGCAAGGTGCAGTTACAATGGCAAATTAACCATTCGTCGTGTACATAAAAATGTGAAAATCAACTCGGCATATTATAAGACTAACTTCCTGATACCAATTTTCCCTACGAAATCCCTGCTCTCAGTGGTGCAGATGTAAATAAAGTCTGGTTGTATAAGGTTAAGGCATCAAGCATACGACTGTTTCAACCTACAAATCTTTGGAAAACAGAGGGAGAAATGGGAATACATTCCATACCTTTCAGCGACATCCGTGTTAAATCATCTGATGCATCACTGAGGGAGTTTTGTGCATTCGGGTTACTGAAAAGAGTCCTTGAAAGCAGACAGCCGCAAAATTTGGATGGTCTCTGGAAAGCTGCTATGAGGAATGGAATAAACTGGACATCCCTGTGTTTCGTAGCAGTTTACTCCAGTCGAGGCTGTGCTGCAGATTGATAGCTCAAGCTAAAGGCTGCCAGATAGAACATTACTGCTGGTGGAGATATGGTTTTTCAAAGGTAAGGGGTCTTAAGTTTGTTACCATAGCTTGCGAATAATCCTCTGTATGACATCTCTCATAAGGAATGCAACATTTAGTTAAGTAATAAAATTAATTATTAATTGAACAATCACAGACTTGTTAATATTTTAGTATAACGTGCACCTAGTGCGATTGATAGACATTCATTTTGGTTTCGTGGGATTAGTTATTGCAATGAAAAAAGTTTTGGGTCATAAAATCAGTTGTGAAAACATCTGTTACGGAGCGCTTCAAAAAGGACCAGCACGTTGTTGTTATGAAAACATTGTTATAAATACTGGAAATATTATGCAGACACAGTTCGAAAATTAGCGAAATTTTTGGACAATAGAATGCAACTCGCTAACAGTTTCCATAATATAATGCAGTTTCTGTTGTGTCAGTTTGAGGATATGGATTTTAAGGATACGTGGTTCTTGCAGAACGGTATTACCAGGCACACTGCACGCCATTTGTTACAAGAAAAATGTTCTGCCTGTCTCATCTCATGTAGCAGGCGAATACCGAGGCTATGTACATTGACATCCTATTACTTCTTTTTTGGATCTGCTTGAAATATTTATGCCAGCAATCCACGAACAATTCCTAACCTCAAGGAGGAGATTCGATATATCACTGGCGAAATTGATTTGCATCTGTGTGAACAGGTAACAAAAATGTCGAATTAGGGAGAGTCCCAGCAGAATGATAGAAAATGAATCGCAGTAAGTGTACTTTGAACTAAAACAGAAAATCTTAAGTGTTGTATTCACATGGCTGTCCCTATTCTGTCTCTACAATCTATTCTTACAAAATGTACAAACTGAGGCTTTCACGGCCGGCATCATAACTAATAAATGAATTACAACTATCCGGGCTTGTAGGCCGTGGTCTAGAAGGCATCGTGAATACCGACGTTTCGCCAAGTACAGCGCTTGGCATCTTCAGGGTGAAGTGATTCAGTGTCTGCGGTGGTCGGAGACAAGCCCGGATAGTTGTAATTCATTTATTAGTTATTCTTACAAAGCTTATTCTTCTATGTTCTTGTTTATCAGGATAAGCTTTTATTACACTTTTATATTTCGTTGAAAGGTATAAGAAGCGATAAGATTTTTATAAAGTAATGTGATGACTTTGAAATTCCATGCTCTTTGCATGGCCACGAGAAAGAAAACAAATAGCGACTTACCAGTTAAAAAAAGTAAGTATTTGAAAATGTAAGCAAATAACAAAGAATATCTCGGAAATGGCTAGGACATAAACAATTTTATTGGATATAAATGATGTGTTTTAATGAGATCTAGATTTTTTGATGTAATAAAAATTTTGTCTACCTCTTACGGTTTAGTGGTTATACTATAATCCAGTTTAAGAGACTATTGCTTGCTTTTCAGTCATTTGATGATTCAGATATATTTGAAATTCAGTTAAGGAAATCATTAGTAATTTGCTGCACAAATTTCTGAGATTGTCCATAAAATACTCCAGCAAGAGTCACAGTGATTCACTATTCACACTATTCAACATAACATTTCATTTGTAATCAAATATTTCAAATATATCTATTTTAATCATAATCGTTAGTCATTTTTGAGAAAATAAAAACTAGAAACATATACTTTTTCTAAAAATATCTTTTTGGTTTCAGGGAGCTTCAAAATATGTATTTCGGTGAAATCTCGATATCAAACTTTTGGGTGGAATGCAATACTTTTCTCCCTATTGGGTATGTGGTCGAGAGCATGAAAATATGCAAATTTTCAACAAGGTTATATTTTATTTACAAAATAAATGCTGCTTGCTTCATGGGACTCCCTGTACTCTAGTACACTAAGATGATTTTTCATAAATAAAAATAATTGCTTCAATAAGTTATAATGTAAACTAACGATTTTTGTCGAACACAACATGAAGGGCATAGTGTTAATTTTTTTTGGAGGAGGAGTACAAAATGCCGTTTGAAGGTTTATTTCTGATCCATGAAAGCAGAAATGTTGGTGGAGTTATGCGTGCGTTTCTTGAGTGCTCATTACGTCCATTCAGCAGCAATTATTGCATTTCTTTACTGGGAAGCTTGAGTGGTTATCTTGGAGACGTGGGAGAAGGAACTGAAAGGGCACAGGCTGAGTCAGCCTTTTCACCACAAAGTTGCGGCCAGATCAATGGGCAAGTGCTCAGCGCCGTCCTTACCACCACAACATTGGTACTTTGGAGATTTACGTCCCTTGAATGGCGAGTAAAGCTCTTCACATTAGGGAAGAAGTGCCATCCGAACGAAAGTTTTCCTGCTCGATTAATTTAACGGCCACTGCAGTTAATAGGCAAACAAAGAGTTTTAGTCTGCTTTATCTCGGTGTACGTTTGACCACAAAATTGTAGATACCTGTGAATTTATTCTTGAGCTTAAACACTAATGAACTGCTTTCTCTTAGATGAAGGTTAAAAGACTTTGCAGATAGTAAATTAACTCTTTTTAAACAAAAAACGTGTTAGAAAATAAAGTGCACTTTACGGTAAACATGAGAAATGGAGTTTAAATATTCACGGTTATTGTTTGTTATTGGTTCGTGCATTGCATTGCATTGCTGTGATTTTTGTTACTTTTTCAAATTTTTACTCGGTTCTAACTTTTTAGTGGAAAAAAATGTAAAATGAAACTCAATTTTTTAACTTATTAACCCTAGCAAGACATATGAAATGCACTTAATTATCTTTATGCAATCTTACCGTTGTAAGCAGGTTGTCATTGTAATCAATATCGTGCATGATTGGCTCATTATGACACGCGTGCCAATAATAGCAATTACGTATTTCCTGCAGCAATGACATAATCCCGGTATTCCACATTATAACGGCTTATAGAGAGAAAATGAAACTATTATGTCATATTCTTTTCTGTGTATAACGAAGATGCAAAAAATCTGTGTGGATTTTTAAATGCAGACTAATTAACATCTGAATTTATAATTACTTATCATGCTGTGCTGATAATGGTAGGCTACATCACGGTTCTTAACACCTGCTCGCTGCTCTCCCAGGAAGAGAATGCATGAAGTGTCTGTCTTAGTTATCGGTTCAACACGCCAGGTAATAAATGAAGTATAGGGAGAGAAGCTAACATCTTACGTATGAAGACACTTTCAGTTATGCCAGCTATGGATGCCGAATTATTTTATAATTTACTTCCTACAATCTTAATACTACTAAGATTGCATAAAATGCTGTATCCAAATCGTGGATGTTCTTAATATAACACTCATGAAAATTGTCGCACTCACGGTCGTTCGTACGACAAATATTAACTCGTACCATAATCATCAAGGCTATCCATTTGTTTGCTTAAATTGTTTTTAGTAGCATAGCTCGTGCTGAAAATCTTTCCATACTCGTAGAAAAAAAAAGTTGCTTAAATAAATATTATGTAATACTAACTTTATAAACGCTTGCAAAGATGATCAAAATCATAAATAATTGACCTACGGCAACAATGTTATGCAGAATCCGTTGAAATGAATGCATTGGTACTTCCTCTTAACTTGCGACATTCTGATAACTTAAGTAAAAATAAGTAGTAATAGTTGTGGTATTTATTACGTATTAATATTACATTAATTCCGTAACACAATCGTAAGGGTCAAAACGCCGTGCATGCTCTCTAGAAAAATATCTGCCTGATGTGTTAAACTTAAATTGAAAATTCGACCAGAAACGCCTGTTTCATATTCACATGTAAATATACACATAAAACGAAAAATACTCTAAATCTCTCTCTGTCTCTCTCAAACACGCGCGCGCGCGCACTAACACACATACACATACACACACACACACAGACACACACACACACACAGTATAAGTACTTTAAGTACCAAATATGTTTAAACAAAGTTTATACAAATAGCTTATCTCTTCGTACGCGTACTTCATTAAGTTTGTGCACCAGCTTTAAAAATAAAATCTGATATGCTACATATACATGATCTTCTCTACCCACTATAGTTTTTTCGTATAGCTTCTACAAACTATTGTTGCAAAGCTTATTTTTATATCTACGTCATGCTTGTCGAGACAAACGTTTGAAGAATTAGTTTCATTATACTATTAGTTGTAGGTACACGGCAAATATCTACTTGAACCGAAGCGATAGTCAAGTTTAAAAGGGGGTCGCTATATGCTGGACTTGAAATTCTATACTATATCCATGATATTGCGGCAAGCAATAGCAAAACTCTTAAAATGGCAAAGTATTGAAATATTCAAACCAATAATAACGGATATCTCGGAAATGGCTGATGCTACAACAAAGTTATTTGAAATACATTTTGTTTTAAAGAGCTGCTTTTTTTATTCAGTATGCTTTTGTGCATCCCTTATGGGCATGTAAATCTCTTGTAAATATCCATGTAAATATCTTAAATAGGTACATTATACTTTAATAACAATTCATTAGCCATTCCCGAGAAAATAAAAAATAACGAAAAAAATATTCCATGTCAAGGGTACTTTGGGATAGGAGGATTTTCTTGTAAAATCTTCGTGTCGTATCCTTGAAAAATGCGGAAAGTAAATACTAAATTTGGTATTTTCCCAAGTTTTCGCTTTTGATATATGTTGTACACACACACACTCTCTCTCTCTCTTTATAAAAATGAATGTATTTTTTGGATTCAGTGACTTGAAAACATGTATTTCTGGTGACATTCCTATATCGATTTTTGGGTGGAATGCAATACTTCCTCTACCTGCTATGAGTAGGTAAGTAAAAACCTAATGTGCCAAATTCGAACCTTTCCTTAACCGTTACTGCTTCACTGTTCTTCTATTCACGTCGTTACTCATGATATATTTTTGCTAGAAACAATATAAAATTAAGCAATAATAGCATTGGTTGCATTCACAGCAAAGAACACTAAACATAACTTTTAAAAAATGCACGACACTTCAATCTTGGAAACTTAAAGATGTAACATAGTTACTTGACATAACTTACATATCTCAATTAGCTCTACTATTCTCACTCTCACTCATACTTCTTCTTTTTTTTGCATTTAGGGGATCTTAAAACTTGTATGAAACTCAATTGAAAGTTTTGCGTGGAATAAAATTTGATGTAATAAGTCCATTCTGGTAATTTGTATTTTTACGTTATTGTGTAGTACGCAAGATTTTTTTGGGGATTTTTTGGTGCAGATATAATATGAAACATACTTACTAAGTACAGAATTCCATTTTCCTGAAGTACAGGATTCCATTTTCCGTATATTTTCATTTGGAAATCAGCAAATTTCTACATATTGCGAAACAAAAATAAATAACGTTTTGCTGAAGTGCATTAGCTTAACGACATTAGATACAGTCATCAGGAATTTTTGATCGCTTGTTATTATGTGAAATTCTCTTCTCTGTTTCATTAGCTCTGCGTAACTAAATGAGATCCAAAGAGCCGTTTGATTGCTACCTACATATTTTGTTTTGGAGGTGAGGGGCTTTTCGTAATTTTCGTAATATTAAAGGAACGGAAGGGGGAAAAAACTGCAGACCACGTAGGAAAACGTTGTTAATTAGTTACACTATGTTAGCGTTCCATTACGTAGGAAAACAAAGTACAAATGCAAGCTTAGCTAATAGGAGGAACAAATATTTCGTTTGTTTTCCAAGCTCTTCTAATTTATACCGCTACTCTCTGTGCTACAGTGTTAGCAGTTCTCAAAAGCTGTTTGTTCATGTGCTAGCAAATTTTCGATTGTATGTTACACTGTTGTTCAACGAAGCGAGAAATACTCGTATGATTTTCTCTATCCAACTTTATTTCACAGGTGTCCCTAATATATAAAATGTGGATCTTTTATCAACTCTAAGTTAGTTACGATACATGCTTCCTTAGTAATAATCTCAAATTAAGATTTTATTCTATACAAATATATACTACAGGTTAATACTTGGTATCAATTAGCTCATTGAGGAAGAAAATAATTGTGTGTTCTAAACCCTGTCCGGTTATATGACGTATCAGTATAAACTTCAGCGCAAGAACATTTAAACTTACTACGAATATTTCGGAAAACGCTAATACTAGAAAATAATTATTACATAAATTGAATCTGTATTTTTATGTAATACGCTTTTTTCCATTGTTTCTGAAAATTATACAACATTTGATAGAAAGAACTGGACTTTACATACTGTTCAGCAAAAATAATTAAGGGATTCGTCGTGGAAGTCTCAAAAATGTATTTTTTTAATAATATCTCGGGCGATTTTGAGAACGTAAGAAAATCTTTTCTACATAAAGGGTTGTTTGGAGTGAGATTTTCTTGAAACATATTTGCCTTATATCTTAAAACGACTTTTTGATTGAAATACAAAACGTGCTATTGATCCGACTTTACTTTTTGGATTATGCTACTCGCAGACGGGCACTCAGTAAGGGATCTCAAAAAATGTGTTTCCGGTATGATCTCGATTTCGAATCTTTGGATTGAATTCAAGCAACCTTCTTCAACCTTACGTATCTAAGCGGTAGTGAAATTAAAAATGGAGTTTAAGTTCAAATTTTATTATGTTATCATTACTCACTACAGACACCGCCACCATCGCTTGCTTTATCACTATCTGTTGACTTTTTCTTTTTTCCCGCTTTCTTTCTATCTTTCTTTCTTTCTTTCTTTCTTTCTTGTTTTTCTTCATCTGACACGGTCGTGACTTCAAAGCAGCATATCCGCTATTATTTTCAATAAAGGCTTAGTAAACGTTAACATTTAAATGTACTCGGTTACCAGGTAAGTAAGCACAAGGAGGAAATGTTTATTATAACATGTAGAGAATAATTTTGAATTTAAGGTAATGGGTGCAATCTTTTCAAAGCGAAATTCCACCAAAGGTCTAATTTTGGGTACTATTGACACCTACGAATACTTCTTTCAACATTTTATATTATATGGAGGGAGAAAGAGACGGAGAGAGGGGGGAGAGAGACTTTGAATTGCATTTAGAGTTATTTTAGTTTTAATGGTGATTATAACGACAATAAAGGATTAAATGTTACATAAAATTGAAACACAGTTGAATTCAACGAAAAACTAAGAAATATAAAACATTAATTGTTTCAAAATTCTACAAATAACATTTTAATTTTATCCTTTATATTTTGATCGGGTAGAAGAGAATATTATAGTGCACAAATTTTATGCTTTATTGCAATAAAGCTTTGAGGTTTTAATAAAAAAAAGGTCTCCATAGTACTATTCCTAGGATTAAATTCAATAAACCGGTTATTTCAAGTTCTTTATTTTGTAAAATAAATTTTTTTATGAATTTTTCATGAAACCTCACTTCGGCTTGCGCTACAGATTTATGCGTTTTCTCTCCAAATTAGAAAGTTAATATTGTCCTCTGCTGCAGATGTAATTTGGAGGGTGTTAAATGATATACTAAATGTTATAACGGTTGGTTATTTCGTTCATTTATAACTTAGCAGTCGTACATGTCAATGGAATATACATAACATTTTCCAATTTTTACTTTGATATTTAACTGTGCATACCAACACAAACTCATTACAGATCGAATTATCGGAAATTAAAAATTCCTAGAAAAATTACCGTTACATTATTCCTAATGTAGATTCATTACGAAAACTATTCTACATTTATTGTCTGTAATCTACATTAATTAGTGTAGATATACAAGAAATTTTCTACTATTCTCTTTTATAACAAGGAAAACTTAAGACGTCAACAAGAAATCTTATGACTTAGAATATTAAACTTGATGAGAAAACACTTTGGAGCAGAATATTAGGGAAGATTCATTAAAAGTTTTATCTATAGGACGATAACTTTGTTTGCCCACTACTGAGAATTTGTCAGAATTTCTTTCATTCATTCATAGTACACTATTCTTTCTGTGACGCTGTGCACAGGAATTTTCAGAAAGGTTACTGGAATTTCTGGGTGTTTTTGCTAGAGGAAACATTCGATTGCTATAGAATTGCTGGAGAGGTTACCAGAGCTGGTAATACAGCAATCGAAAGTCAGATGGACCAAGAGGAAGCTGTAGTTGAGTTTTAAGACTGTTTGCAAATACTTAGGCGATACATTACTTTAAAACGATACGTATTGTAAATACAGAGACGAATTACTTTAAAGCGATACATATGTATATTCTCAAATACATACTCATTTTGCTTTATAACAAGTTTGGACCATAGAGCACCTGCCTGCAGTGCAAGGGTTCGATTCCCGGCTGCGGGAATCGGAATTTTTCTCTAACCAAGAATATTCCCTATCTTCCCGAGTGTCTGGAAGTATGAATGAGATGTGAATGTGCGTGTGATCAATGAAGAAACCCAAAGTTTACCAGTAACCCAATGACAAGTGAATACGAGTTCACACCATTGCCTAGGCAATATGATGTTCCAAAGAAAATGCCGCCGAAGAAGTTTGAACCAGATTATCCAAACTATTGGAATCGTGGCTCGCATCTTAAAAATCCGTTTTAAAATACAAAAAATGGTTTATTTTAATGAAAATGATAAACGCATGAGAAAAATGAAAATAGAAGTCCCAATTTATGCACAATACAGTGGTATTGTATATGGTCCAAACCATAATAACTATGTGTATTATGGTTTAAACCGTGAAGTGACTTAAAATAACTAATAAGTAGGAATACACCTGAAGTAAATCGGGTTTTTTAACCAACTGAACAAAGGTCTAAGTGATGATGGTATAGCTCACAATTTGAATACTGGAAACCTGTCGGTTACTGCACCTATAGCTGTGACAGGAAAAGGAAGAATTGCATTATATCCAAAAAAGATGAAGAGATTTCAATAGAAATACATGTTTAGAAATCCCCTGAACCCCCAGAAAACAGAGAAAGAGAGAGAGAGAGAGAGCGAGAGAGAGAGAGCAACAAAACTCAACAGCAAAGAATCTGATGTATTGCAACCACACGACTTTCTTTGCCCACTATAATTTACTTTCAAGTCTATTTTGAAAACTATTCGAAAGAAACCTTGTTTTTCTACTTCTTGCTATTCATTATAAGTATTTTACGAAATGACTTCACATATTGGAGTATATATAACCAAGTACAATAGTCAAAAGTTAAAAAAGAAGCTTTCCATATGTATACGGTATGTATGCCTGTAAAGTCCTCTCTATTCGCACTGAATTTTATGTAACTATAAAACACATCAGAAATCCAAAACAGAAAAACGGTAGCAGGTGGTAAAATATGTCTTATAACCTAATATCATTACTAGTTTCCTAGGTATTAAGCATTACTGTTTTTAAATCCGGTGTCCACACTTTTGTTTATCAGCCCATAGAAATAGAATGCAAAATTAAGTTTGGCGTATTCGACTTGCTTTTAATATTACGTTGCAACCTATGCTTCTGTTTGTATATGCATTAAATGATACCATTTGTGGGAAATGTTTAACTAAAAGATACGATTTTACTTTCTCCACTACGTATAGTCAGATTATTTTATATTTCACATTCAATTAGTTTTTATAATATTTCAATGATTTTCATATAATGCTTTTCAGTGCTTTCAATGCTGTTCAATTTCATAATATTTTAATGTCATCTGAGAGTGTGTAATTGTTTCCATAAAATCTGTTGCAGTATTTCCCTACAAAATTTCCATCCAAAAATTCGATACCGAAATCCGAGATCCCCTTATTCCAGAATACCCTTTACATGCAAAAATTTTAGAAACTTTTGATTTTCTTAAAAATGCCTCTAAGAATTTTGATTAAAATATCATATATTTAAAGATATTTTCATGGCAAATAAAATGTATGTCTTGAATTTTCTAGGAATGTCCCTGAAAGTCCTCTTCATTCTGAATGACTTTCGCATATCTGGTAAACTGTAGGAGACAAAATTTTACTACGCAAAAAATGTAGATTTCATTAAAGTACACAATTTATGTCATATACGTTTTTTTGTGGAGTGAACCATTTTCGAGATATTCCTTGTAATTTGTTTGAATTTTCGAATGCTTATACTTTTTTCAAATGGGAATTCGTTAATTGTTTTTTTTTCTGTCCTGGACATGCAAAGTGCTCCATATAGCAACCGGCTCTTAAAAGATTTGATTATCACTTAAAGTCTACCACATTCCTCTTGTACCTACAAGAAAATTAGTAATAAGATAGTTTCTCATATGTTTATCTCGATTAACATGAAATAGATGGAGAATAAGCGTTTGTAAAAATAGTTTGTACAAGAGTAGAGAAAGTCATGTGAGTGCAACACATCAGATTTTTTATTATTACTTTCCCTTCTACGTGTAGTAAGTAGGAGCTGTATTGCATTCCACAAAAATTCGATACCGATACTTCACCGAAACACATGTTTTGAGATCCCCTGAATCCAAATAAAGCATTTTTGCAAACATGTCCGTGTGTGTGTGTGTGTGTGTGTGTGTGTGTGTTTGTGCGTCTGTGAACAGCATAACTAAAAAACGAAAATTCGGATAAATACCAAACTTAGTATTTAGTTTCAGTAACTTTCAAAGATGCGACACGAAGATTTTCAAGAAAATCCTCCTACCCCAGACTACTCTTTATATGGAACATTTTTCAAAAAAATGGCTATCGCTTAAAGCTTACCTACAAGAAAATTACCAATAAGATGAACATGAAATAGATGGAGAATAAGCGTTTGTAAAAATAGTTTGTACAACAGTAGAGAAAGTCACGTGAGTGGACACGCACAGTTTTTGTAAAACAGATAGTAAAATAACTTATAGAAAAGATGATTGACACAGTATTTTCTAAAAGGAAATTCTATTACTTCTATTTAAATAGTAGTTAGAGAAGGTAATTCCTTCCAACGAAAAATTATATACGAAATTTCAACGGAAGTACATGTTTTGAGGACCCCTGAATATAAATAAAGCATTTTTAAAAAAATGTGCGTGTTGTGGCTGTGAACACACAACTCAAAAAGAAAAGTCGGAGAAATATCATACTTAGTATTTAGGCTCAGTACCTTCTAAAGACGCGACACAGATTTTCAAGAAAATCCCGCAACCCAAACTACCCTTTATATGGAACAATTTTTCGAAAATGGCTCTAAAATTGTAATTAAAATAACATATAGTAAAGATGTTTACATGGTAAATAAAATGTATATATTGACTTTTCTGGAATAGTCTACAAAGTCCTCTTCGTTTGAAAGGATTTTGATATATTCTTGCATAACTGGTAAACGTTAAGGAAAAGACGAAAACGCACTTTACAAGAAATGCAGATCTCTTTAAAACACAACTCATTTCAAATTAGTTTTTTAGTGGCATAATCCATTTCTGAGATATGCGTTATTAATGGCTCGAATTGTTCATTACTTGGTCATTCTTTAATAGTCCTGTTAACATTCAGTTGCTTCTCGCGATTGCATAGAAACAGTATGAAATTTTAAGGCCAGTGTATAACGTCAAGTTCTTTAGTCTATTTAAGTCCTGTCGATTTTCAGGTGTTTCTTTTGATATTATGGAAAGAATTTTAAGGCATATAATCCAACGTTCCAGTTATTAAAAATTTGACTATCGCTGTTCCCTTTGTATTATAACGAAATGTGTAATGCAGCTATTTCCGGAAACGTTTATCGGGTTAGAATAAAGTAGATGGGAAGATAAACTTTTGTAAGAATAATCTATATACGCACTAATAAGATATAGAGGGAAAGAAAGTCATGTGAATATAACACATCCGATTTTTTAAATAGTTATGAAGTATAAATTCAAAATAATGAAAGTGATTTACAGAAAGCAGTATACAATTTGAAATAAATTGGGGAACTATACAACCTGAGAGTTTTTGTTAAAACAAAAGCTGATGATGTTGATAATGACTGCATCACAGTTTAAGCTAAGGAGCTTTAGTACATAGGATGCAGTGTTACAAATGAATGAGCTAAATACAATGAACCAAAGCTAAATAATTTACTAACATGTGTTATAATCAAGTACTTCACAGAAGAAAACATTGAAAAGAAACACAACTAAAATTCTATAAAACAATTGCATTTCAGTTTTACTAACACTAAAAAATTTGGGTATACACATATTTATAAGATTCAGTCCTCAAAAATTAAATTAATAGGATATGGCAAAGGTTTTACTTTAAAAGATCGTATAATATGTTGATATTTGATCAGGTGTACATTTTATTCCAGTAACATATAAAATAATAAATTTCAGACCGAAAGGTTATACATTTTGGAACATCATATTAAACCAGTGAAACGGGAGATGTCTCATGCCTAATCCTTGAGTGAGATTATCATGAATTAGTTATAAAACTATGTTTATAGTTTATTTTTCATATCTAATTCTATTATTTTATATTTCACATTCAATTAGTTTTCATAATATTTCAATGCTTTTCATATAATGATTTTTAGTGCTTTCAATGCTTTTCAATTTCATAATATTTCAATGTCATCTGAGAGTGTATAATTGTTTCCATAAAATCTGTTGCAGCATTTCCCTACAAAATACAGCCATCGCAAGGGACAGACTTGCTGCACTCGTCACCTTTCCTTAGGCTGGTGCTTCTCCCATGAAGTAATCTTGTTACCCACTATGGCTTCGTCTCGTTTAGTCTTTACTGCCAGAGGAACGCTGTACAGCGAATCGTTACTTTTAACTGCCCAAATGTAATGTTCAATGAGATCCCTGGTGTGCCACAACGTTAATACTTATTCTGTTTTAAACGTGTCCGCAATTCATAGTGAGGTTCCCCAGCCCCTCTCTCCCTTCTCTTCCTATCTTTCCTTCTCTCGGTGAGCTGATGTAAACGCCACTTTAACGATCTGTTCATTTTTGTAACCCTCAACTATGGAGCTTTTGTTTTTCACTGTAAACTTATTTCTGTAACGTGTGGAGTGTTATAAAACTAAAAGTATGGGGAACAAAATTCTTGCAAAATACGGATTTCTTAATGCAGTAATGTATGCAAATGCCCATCTTCAAAACTATTTGACAATAGGTACGTATAAGAATTCTCAAGCAGTTGGCTTCAAGTTATGAACACTGAGACCATTATCACTACAAAGAACAAGCAATAGCGGCCAAGGGTCATGACAATCAGTCAAAACCGGTCTGAGTGCTGTCTGCAAACACCAACAGATTGTACGAGGGTTGGGGTTAGTTTGTTATACGACCTCCCTGCCTATAGTCAAGTAACAGTTCAACTTTATTTCCTTTCACTCTGGCATATGTCGGTAATTACTGTTGTTTTAGATGCATCAGTCTCTGCTATTTTAGGATTTATCTTCCAAAAACATACTTAATTACGATGGGGCGCGTATACAAACAAATATTTTCAGCATTCACTAAGAACTGAGTGAACCTTAAGTTTGTGTATCGTATAATGTGCACAAGCGAAATTTGGCTTTGAAACTCTTAATAGGGCCCTTTGCCTATTAAACGCTCATGAAATATCGGTGTCGAATGCAATACTTCCTCTAACAAAGGTAAGGAATAAAAGAAATAAAATAAACTGTACAAAACCAGCCGGCTCAAAGATGATTTAGTGCTTGATCGGTGTCTATAATACTTATTATTTTCTCTAGCAGTTACCTAAAGTATGGTGTATTCCGCCAAACATTTTCACCGAAATATGCATATTTAAGTCCTTCGTATAAAACATTCTTACAACAAAGTGTGTGTTTGTGTAAACAGCCTTGCTCAAAAACGATTTAAGTTCAGCATCTTCCATTGATTCGACACAAAGATTTTCAAGAAAATCCTCCCACCTCACCTACTCTTTAAATGGAAAACTTTTCGTTATTTTTTATTTTCTCAATATGGCTCTAACCATTCTGATTAATTCGAATATCTCGGATTTTCTGCGAGTAGCATATAGCATTCTTATCATTTAGATTGCATTCTGTGTACCTTTCTATAACACTGTAAACCGTAAGATATAGTAATAAACAAATGCATACATTAGAACTCATTAAAACATGCTACATAAATGTGTCGCAGATTTTGGTTGTTGTTAGTTTTATCTTCCAAAAACTTATACATTTCTGAAGTAATAAGGTGTCGTTCTTTTCTCATGACCATGCAAAGAGTGGAATTTCAAAGTCAGCATATAGCGACCGGTTTTAAACGTTTGACTATCGCTTCGGTCTCCTGTATTCCACTTAAACCTACAAGAAACATGTAATTAAAACCATTTCTACAAATATTTATCTCAATTAAGATGAAATAAATAGAAGAATAAAAAATTTTCCTAAAGAATAGGTTGTAGATGGAGTATAGAAAGTCTTGTAGGTAAATGTAACACCCGTTTTTATACAAGTTGTAAACGATAGAATAGCCAGAACTTATTTTGCGAAAGGCACACAATAAAGCTAGCACGTAGTTTTATTTATGTAGAGATTCGTTTCTCTAGGGACTAAGACAAATCGTATATTCATGTTTTAAGATTGCACTCACAGCTAACCTTGCACATTAGATTGTCATTTTCACTTGAATGCATATATTGCACCGCGTGGCGATAGCTAATCACCTCGCCACTAGCAAAACAATACACAGTTTGACTGCGGTCAAGTGATCTGGCTTCTCACCCCAAAGGTCTCATCCCGACTGGAGCGGGGATTTTATTTTAAGCAGTATCGTTCCCTATTCCCTAAAGAATCTGGGAGTATTCGTGTGAGTGAATGTGAGTGTTTAATAGTTAAAACGTGATAAAGAAGCCAACGTTAAGAGGACTACAGTTCAGCGAGCAATAACACCAGCGTAATTTCTCAGTCAAAGCACTCTATATGACCAAAGAGGTTAACAAGTATACAAAGTATACAAATGAAACAATTAAGAATACACTCCAATCATTCCCTGCCCTCTGCAGTGTCTGGGAGAATGAAGGAGTAAATGTGAGTTTCACCATAAAATGATCCAACAATAGCCTACAGAAGGTGAGAACGTCAGAATCCGCGTTACGACGACCGTAAAAGTTAAATTAGATATAAAAATGAAACAAGAAAGACGGAAAACGTTTACACACCCACTTTCTAACGAAACGTGAACGTGTAAGGGAGCAGAATGCTTACGGGCCGTTTTAGTTGTCCTTTAATACAATCATGTTTATATTATTGATTAGTCATGTTATTACACTATTATTTAGACTAATTCTGGAGCGTTTTGCTAAACAACCCAAATATATCTTATATTATTTGTTATAGAAAATAAACATTTTTTTGTTTTTATAACAACTAGAGAGTCCATAAAATAACGCACTTAGCGTGGTAGAAATTCCTTTCTCTAACCCAGGGGGAAATAGTTCGAATCTTGGATGGGAGAATAGTCTGCACAAGGTTTTTTTCCCCTGTGGTTTTACTTCTTGAGTACAATATTGTACAAATATCAGCTCATGGAACTGTGGACTAATTTGATTTGCCGTTTCTGCAGAACTGACTTCTTGAAAGGAAGTTATGCGTTCACAAATATATATTAGAATAACCGCATCATATTCTTATAAATAATGATGCTGAAATTCCTAAACTATAAAAACCTAAGTAATTTTGGACTTTTGGTTTATACAAACTGCCATTGTTAAGGATATATTTCGATATACTTAAATTAAGTTGGCTGAAAATTGTGTGGCTTGTTTGGACTTGCACTGGACCAAGGAAGTATGCATATTTCTGGTTATGTTGACAGATCAGTGCAAAGTACTTGCTGTAATATCAGCCTACATACTGCTAGCTTCTGTGAAATGTATGTATATGCTTGGCAGTTATTCTGGAAAAAATATTAACTCCTAAAAATATTTTGAGAAAACTAAGAAGAAAATACTAGCATTTTTCAAAAACTTCTTGTAATCAGAACGCTGGAAGTTTTACTATACCTTAAGACATTCTGTTTTATGCTACTGAAGTAAAGGAATGAGCTGTTATTAACAGTTCAGTGCTTATAAACTTTCTCTCTCGAATAGACTTAAATGCGTTTTTAAATACTTTAAGACAAAATGTCAATATTTTAAAATCTACTATAGTCAAAAGTGTCATTCTGGTTCAGTGGGTTTAACATCTTTTTTTACGTATAGAAGGTTTAAGCTTTGTGGTTTTTAAAGTTTCTGATAAAAAAGCGTACATGCGTTACGAAAATGTAGTTTCGAGATTGCCAAATTTGAAATTATCTTATGAAACATGACCCTCCTTTATAAAGGGCACATATTACCCGATAGCTGTATCCTATGTTGTTTCCTTATTAACGATTTCCTATAAGTTTAAGAGCAAAAAGAATAATTAAATTTATTTCAAAGTTTCCTAAGATATATAGTGCCTTTTAAAAGTCACTTGAAATTTAAAGTGTTATAAATATTGTAATATTTGAGTTAGGAAAACAATGTAAACCGCACTGTGTTGGTCAAATAACGTGGTTTCGTTTTAATTTGTTTCCTTTTACATTCCACAGTTACTATAGTTACGATTTTGTTGAGTAAAAGACTAATGAGTAGTCCGTGGCTCCATATTCGAATACAGCTGGTGCAATGTTGTTATAAAAGCAGGGGCAATTCTCAAGATCTAAGCCAATTTAAACTTAACGATTTTAGAACGCGTTCATATTGGGTTCTTTATTATGGGGATAAAATCAGAAAGGTTGAGGAAGAGATCTTTGACAATCGGTCATCAGTTGACACTTTCCAACAATATAGCCTCTGTGACCACTAGATATCCATCCGGTCAACATTTGGTAGGGTTATCTTGAAGAAAGTTTTTCTGGCACATCCACAATCCCAGTACAGTTGAAAAATGCCAATATTCCAAGGCATTATCTGCAAAGTTCTCTGTACAGTGTTATAGATAGAACGGTAGACATATTTACAAAATTTTCCTAAAACACAAGCCTCAATGTTTGTCCAAAACAATGATGTTTTTGTTTCCTTATAATCTTAAATATTATAGTATTTGTAACACTTTAAAGTGACTTTTGAAAGGCACTATAAAATAGAAATTACGAATTTCAATAAAGAGGAATTTTAAGGTTAAACCGCTTTAAACACTTAATAAACTTATATATTCCCAGTGAGGAGTAAATAAAATAATTTATTTTCATTAAACGCGTATACCTTCAAGATTGATTGTATTTTCTAGCTTCCATAAAATTTTCGTTTGATGCTTGTTTTTTTATTGTGTATACAAAGCCTAAACTTTTTTATGGTTGCAGGTTATGGGATGATGAATATCACGATGTGGTGATCCGAGTAAAGTTTCACACACGATTTTTCCTTGTGAACGAGAACCTCTTGTGAATACATCAGCCAAACGTCGTCATGGAGACCGAAGAGATTACAAAGCTTGTGGACGGGATCTACAAGGTGAGTGGTGAACTGGAAATTGTAAAGAGAATCCTCGGCAGGAGGTGGCTGTGGAGCAGTATTCAATAACCTTCTTTACGGATAAAGAACTCTTGGAAATATAAAAAATATTTCCCTCTAGCGTTGCTCAGGTTTTAGCTGTAGTAGTTGTAGTAAGCTTATAGCTTGTGATTCTGAACTTGAGTAAGAAAGGATAATTCAAAACCCAGGTTTCATTTTGTAAAGAAATAAAATGCTTCCTGTAAAGCTGGAAAGAACGTGTTTGGGATAAAATCTGAATCACTTATTTTAAAGCTGTGCCTGTACACTAAACTGAAGTTCTCAGAAGAAAAGAAAACTTGGGTTTATGTCAAGTTTATTTTAAATTGAGATGTGTCACATTTTTATATAAATTAGATGAAGGACATAAGAATAATACCCTCGCTTACGTTGAGAAAACAGTTGAACATGGTTAGAGAGCTTTTCTTTGAAATTTAAGAGATAAAAAAAGGCTGACTAAGAAGAAAAACAAAGAATCTTTAGGAATAATTTAAAAGCGTCAGAGGAGATCAACTCCAGTGGTATATAAGGCTGGGCTTAAATTCCATTTGAGAACTAAAATGAATTGAAAGAAATTGTCTCAATTGGTTTCTTTAGAGGAAGAGAAATTCTATGTTGACTCGACCTGTTGGTATGTCCACAGGGAAGGATTACGGGAAATAAATGGATTTCCTGTACGGTGGGAACTTGGTGTGCCCAGCGAGCGTTACGATAGCCGTGAAGGTCTTAACAGAAACCGGTAGAGGAATTCTCTGACTTTGTTCTCCGGTTCAGTGGTTATGCGATGGAATTGTAATTTATGAACAGAAAAAGCAATTCTAAATGATCAGGGAGATGTAAACAATGAAAGGTTACCTTGGACTCCTAATATACTTGTGATTCTCCTCACTGCAGGTGGGAACATAACTTGTCACTCGTTTTCACCGTGTACTTCAAGGTTTACTCTATTCATCATCTCGTACTTGGTTATGATAAAATGCGTTCAAGAAAACTGGTTACCTTATTTCTTTTCTTCCGAGAAACAGAAAATCCAGGAAAATGTCAACACATGCCTGATCTACTTTCATAATACAATAGTTATTAGACTTTATTTTAAATACTTAGTACATAATGTGAAAGGAGATTTTATGGGTTCAAAACTGTTTAAAAATTAGTTAATTAGGGAAGGTGTGTTTTTAAATGCTCTGTTTATTTCTTCATCGTTTGGAATTTAAGGCTACATACAGAACAAATAAAATGCTGGAACGAACAGTGGAGAAATTCTCGTATTAAAACAATAGCGATGAAAGCAGTTTAGTATTTCCAAAGAAAACTGTTGTTTGCAATGTGTGTGTGATTTTTAAAATTAGTATATCTTGCTTGCTTCTTGTTCATATCTGTAATATAGTAAACAAAAGAGTAACAAGAGGTGCCATCATTTGCCTCTTCAATATTTGTTCCCTGTATACTATCGATATCAAAGTGGTTGTTTCTTAGAAAATATTAAATTAATTCTACCAGCACTAAAACAAACAATTTCTTACACAATATAACTATTTAACATGTCACAGTGCCTAACATAATTTTAGAATTATTTCCTTATCACTTTCATTATATAAATTCATCAAAAGAAGATATAAAAACTTTATATCTTCTTTGGCCCAACTAAACCTGCCTCAATTTCTACCTCTATAAACATATCTCCAATTTCTCAATCACCCATCTTATCTAAAGTAACGCCACTTGATAATTTCGATTTTAATAATAATTGTAAATTTAATTAGTGTTGTAGGCTGTTTGAAATCGTGCAGCTCTGGTCTATACAAGCCTAGCACACCTATTGGAACACATTATTACACTCGACGAATGTTTGCAGCCGAAAACGCATACCTTACATTGTGCTCTAATCCGCCGAGAGAATGGAAATTTCTTGCATAAGCTCTATGTACAAGCTTTTCCCACGGATAATAATTAACACGAATTTAATGGGGAGCCAGTAGGTCTGTCAATTATTAAGCTCTTATCCAAAACACGCTGTAATGCCAAGTAGCGTTTTTTTTGGACTTCTTCCACAACGCCTATGTCGTCTAATTTTTGCTCGGTTAGAATAGTTGCTTTTCTGAGTTTCTTTTTATCTAACACGGGCCTAGTCTGTTTAAATGTTTCAAAGAGCCTATAAATTGTGCATTGGTTAGAAAAGGGAACACAGGAAATTTGTGAATAAATTCAAGAAGACAGTACATATATGAACTGTTCAAGCAAAACTTAATACATAATAAACACACATTGTTAGTGGGATACACCATTATAATCCCCGATGGCCGCCAGTCGCATAATTCAAGATAAAAGCGCATTAAAATGTAAGTAAAATCACTTAGTGGTGTTTAAATGAACATATGTATGTAGTAATTAATTACTTCCTGAGGTTATATTGGAAAATCCTGTGGAGACCTCAATTTAATCGAGATGGCAAATGGTGTATTCTTCTGCGCTCTGGCATATTGCAGATTGGAGAGGAAAGGTTTGGAGATATAACTACTGGATTTACTTATTATTCCGAAAAGTCGTAATTCAGTGTGTTGATTATAAGTATTGCATTATTCTGAATGACTGGATGCGGCGAATGTGCGTCAAGACACAACCAAATCAAATATGTATGCTTTTTGTTAGTTTTATATTTATTCACGTGTTAATTATCACTGTTTGCTTTATTTTTTATTTATTTCCTGAATAATAAAATACAGAAAATACAAGTTCCAGATTCCTCAAGATAAAAATTTGGAGCTCTGGCTGTATTGCTATCATAATCTGTGGAGGAATGTCGGCTAGACCTTCTTTCTTGTTTTTATGAGAAACTTAAACCCCACAGATCGTTCCAAGCCTTATTTCTTCATTCTGTATACTTCGTTTCCATTAAACTATACTCGCTATTTATTTTTTCACGAAAACAATACTGAACTAGCGAAAAATAATTTTTAAACTTGACATAGATGTGAACTGCTTTCGGGAATAAGTCTGGGGGATCCAAAAGCTAAGAGGCAATACGGCGTTTACATGTTAAACTCAAAGCTAGGTATATTACTGAATATTTTATTTTAAAATACACGAGTACTATCTTATATGTATTTACTTTTGATAATATCTGGCTGAAATAATTGTGTCATTATAGTTACAGAATAAACTACGTTGGGATAGTCATAATGTCGGGTGGAAAGGCTATGAATGTTGCCAGCTTACGAGGTAAATCCCTATGTTGTTCTGTATCACATTTATTTTAATTTAGTTTAGCGGTATATATAGATGTGCACCCCAAATCAATATTTTAAATTGTTGGCATAAAATATGTTTAAAAATTAAAAGCACCAATCTCTGTAAAACTACAGCGCACTGTCGATGTAGGCTAACCGCTTCTTGAACATACTGTGGCCGACTGTGGCAATGCCATTAATGACTGATCTGGCCTTGACGACCAGTTAGACTCAGCAGGTAATGACAACTTTTACACTTTATGATTGCCTTTGTAAAATTCTTTCTCTTCATGATAGCAATTTCCCTCCTGTAAAACACAATTAAGGAATGGAATATAGGAGCTCAGTCCTGGGTTTTCAGAAGTCCTGTTCGGATATTTTCAGCTATCTACGCAGAAGAACGCAGGTGCTCTCGCAAACACAGCATTTGAAGCGCCCAAGGAAAAACATCCAAATCTACATTTAAAAGAAAGAAAGAAAGAAGTGAACAAATGTGTAAACTGTTGGAGAAGGTCAAGTACTATCTTCAAAAGTGATAGTTTATGGAAGAAAAGCGATCGGATTCTCGCAAAATCAAGGACAGAAATATGATATCAAATGGAAGAGTGATCAAAGTCCTTGAATTCTTTATGGAAGAACAATCAAAGCTTTTACGCACTGCTAAGGGCATGGATAATAATAATAATATTGTAGCAAATAAATACAAGCAACTGAAGATTACGCGAACTTTGTCTGTGTTGAAATAAACAAACAATTTCGTTATTCCACTCACAGGAATCAATCACCTCAGTTTACGAAAATATAATACCAATTCCAAAGGCCAAATTTTAAGATCATAGACTACTAGAGATTCTGCAGCATAATTACGCTAGAGAACTACGATGTCATACCACATTGTAAACTTCGACGGGAATTATCGTCCTCCAAACTTTGTCCTGAATTGCCACTGGGTTGCAAGAAAGTATTTCGTGATCCAATGCGTGCGGAAAAAAAAAGATTCAAGAGAATATACCATGTTTATTGTATTCAGCTGTTTTGATTGTTGGCGGGCTACTGTTGCCAATTATTGATAATCTATACAAGACGAAATGCGCTCCATTTTAAAAGTAGTTTGACATAAGTTCCTCATACGGTTTCTACTTTACAAGAAGTTGTCTGTGTTCGATTCTGAAAGAACCACCCTATATACTGTATTGCAGCCCTCAAGAATCCAAGGCTAGTGATCAGTATGATCTGCAGGAATTTGTGCATCTAGTATGCTGTATTTCATACTTCAGCCATCAGTAAAATCACCCAATAAATGATTTAAAAGTATGGAGCCTACGTTAAGTGAAATGGAAACGCTATTTTCAGTAGCAGTTTTACTGCTTCAATATCATTTCTGAACTTAAGTCTGTAATGATAAATTTTCTGATTTGATTTATGTAATGTATATAATACCTTTCTTGAACCTGAAAAATGGGAAGAAAAAATCATTGGCGTAAGGATGGAATTCTTGCTATCCATTAAAAATAAATAAGATGGAAGAGACTGCTATTGCGGTGAGGGATCCTCGAAATGTGATTATTTGCTATTGCAGTTTTATCTTAGTTTAGAGAAAAAAAATATTAATGTAAAGGAATCGTAGGGAAAATGGCCAAATATAAACATTTTTATTTTTGCTTCTTAAATCCATTTAATTTTTAACTTTCAGAAACACCCTAGTTTTTGCCTGCAACGTTTTAAGGATCTATAATTGGTTTTTAAACGTCAATAATGACACATAAAATTGGGTGTGGTTTTCTTTTATTTCTTTCCTCGAGTTTCTAAAAGTTATTGAGATATTTCAATGTAACAAGAGCCGATCAGCTGACTAAAAGTTTATTATTTATGTGATTAAATATATAATGAAAACTTGACAGGCGTTTTTATGCATTATTTATAGATGTTCAAGCCACCTGTAGAAAATATAAAAAAAAATACAAAGAAAGTAGAAATACAAAAATGTATGTACTTCAGCTTTTTCTGAAATAAGGGAGTAGGCTTTAAAAAGTATATCAGACACTGAATGAATATTTAGAGAGCAAGTTCATTTTATTTATTTACTTTTAGAAACATTTGGTAGTTGTGGCATTATAACTTTAAATTTAGATAACAATAATTAGTTAAAACGTTCTCACATACACAGTTCGTACTGTGATTAATTATATAGCGTGGAGTTCATGGTTAATAAATTGTAGAAATTTTGATAAAAATTGTGGGAGATAGAAATTTCAACATGCCCTAATTTTAAGTATTTTGCTCCACTGAAAACAAAAAGGTAGAAAGATATAAAGAAGGTAAGTGTCGAACATGCAACGGTTTTCGTGTTCCTCATTTAATACAGGTGATCGCGAATTTCTCTTGCAGTTCAGCACAGTTGTGAGAAGTGGTCCTTATACTGGCACCGCTGTTTACAGTTGTCCATTGGTATTTGAACCTCTCAAGAGCTGTGGTCCACTTCGAGCTTCAAGTGTGTTTCAGAGATGCGTGAAGTTGAGCTTAAAGCTTTCAATAAGGACCTCTATCTTCTCGTAGTGCACAGAGTGTGGAAATATAATATAAGAAACAGAGGAAAACATCACAAGTTGAAAACTGTCGAAATAGCTATTAGAGACAGCCTTTCTGGTGTCAAATAAAAGGAAAAAGTCCGTAATACAGGGTGATTCAGTGAAACCAAATTTTTACAACTGTATAGTAAACACGAATTTATTATTTATGTAAATTAACA